>OX336388.2:1938236313-1939486313 GCA_946902985.2 Meconema thalassinum | reverse complement strand
GTGACATTCGATTGCCCCTATTAATTCGAACACGGTGAAACCGAATGGAACGAAATTTGGTACAGAGGTAGTACTAGCAAAGGGCACCCCAGTGTCATGTTTTATATCGCCGCCATCTTGACGGAAACGTAATCGCGGCCACCCAAATGTTAAAAGCTGAAATGTAATTACGACCAACCTAATAATCTAGTCTCTACCAAATTTTGCAACAACATATCTTTATGTGGGAAGCATATTCTGACCAAACTGAAAGATCATCAGCCCAATAGTTTGCAGATGGTGGCCAAGAATGTGTGCAAATCGATTCCCCCTATCAATTCAAACACGGAGAAACCGAATGGAATTAAATTTGGTACAGAGGTAGCACTAGCAAAGGGCACCCTAGTGTCATGTTTTATATCGCCGCCATCTTGACGGAAACGTAATGGCGGCCACCCAAATGTTCAAAGCTTAAATCAAATTACGACTAACCTAATCATCCGATCTCTACCAAATTTTGCAACCTTTATGAAGGGAGCATCCTTTGACAAATCTAATAGGTCATTAGCCTAATAGTTTGCGGATGGCGGCCATCTTTGTGTCAAAATCGATTACCCCTATTAATTCGAACACGCTGAAACCGAATGGAATGAAATTTGGTACAGAGGTAGCACTAGCAAAGGGCAGCTCAGTGTCATGTTTTATATCACCGCCATCTTGACGGAAACGTAATGGCGGCCACACAAATGTTCAAAGCTTAAATCAAATTACGACTAACCTAATCATCCGATATCTACCAAATTTTGCAACAACATACCTTTATGGAGGAAGCATCCTTTGACAAATCTAATAGGTCATTAGCCTAATAGTTTGCGGATGGCGGCCATCTTTGTGTCAAAATCGATTACCCCTATTAATTCGAACACGGTGAAACCGAATGGAATGAAATTTGGTACAGAGGTAGCACTAGCAAAGGGCACCTCAGTGTCATGTTTTATATCGCCGGCATCTTGACGGAAATGTAATGGCGGCCACACAAATATTCAAAGCTTAAATCAAATTACGATTAATCTAATCATCCGATCTCTACCAAATTTTGCATCAACATACCATTATGGAGGGAGCATCCTTTGACCAAACTAATAGGTCATTAGCCTAATATTTTGCAGATGGCGGCCATCTTTGTGTGAAAATCGATTCCCCCTTTTAATTCGAACACGGTGAAACCGAATTGAACTAAATTTGGTACAGAGGTAGCACTAGAAAAGGCCACCTCAGTGTCATGTTTTATATCACCGCCATCTTGACGGAAACGTAATCGCGGCCACCCAAATGTTAAAGGCTAAAATGTAATTACGACCAACCTAATAATCTAGTCTCTACCAAATTTTGCAACAACAAATCTTTATGTGGGAAGCATATTCTGACCAAACTGCTAGATCATCAGCCCAATAGTTTGCAGATGGTGGCCAAGTATGTGTGCAAATCGATTCCCCCTATCAATTCAAACACGGTGAAACCGAATTGAACGAAATTTGGTACAGAGGTAGCACTAGCAAAAGGCACCTCAGTGTCATGTTTTATATCGCCGCCATCTTGACGGAAACGGAATGACGGCCACCCAAATGTTAAAAGCTTAAATCAAATTTCGACCATCCTAATAATTTGATCTCTACCGGATTTTGCAACAACATGCCTTTTTGTGGAAAGCATCTTATGACTGACTACGAGGTCATCAGCCCAATAGTTTGCAAATAGCGGCCATGTATGTGTGCAAATCCATTCCCCAGATCAATTCAAACACGGTGAAACCGAATTGAATGAATTTTTTTACAGAGGTAGCACTAGCAAAGGGCACCTCATATTCATGTTTAATATCCCTATAGCACGTTGTATTTCAACAAGCTACTACAACCAACATTCAATTATACTCCTTGAAAAGAACAAAGAGTTATAACAATACCCATGCATTTAGGAGAAAGTAGGCTATATGTTCTTTACTGAACATCTTGTTTTCTTTCTCTCAACTATCTCGGACATTTTGAGTTACGTAACAGTCTTGAATATAATATACAAATTGTATCGTACAAAAAATCTGACACACTTCAGTGATGAATTACAATGGGAGTAATATACAATTATTTGTTTCTTTTTTTCATTTTCATTTTCTACCCTCCAGGTAGGCTTTTCCCACGGACTCAGCGAATGATCCCGCCTTTACCGCCTCTACGGGCAGTGTCCTGGAGCTTGACATCCAGTTAGGAGACACAACTGGGGAGGGAGACTGGACTAACGCCTCGCCCAGGTGGCCTCACCTGCAAAGAGAATAGTGGGCATCATGACGGACGGGACGGGATGGGAAGAAGAGGAGGGATAGACATGGAAGAGGGAAGGATGCGGCCGTGGCCTGACGTTAGATACCATCCCAACATTAGCCCGAAGACGAAGTGGGAAACCACGGAAAACCACTTCGAGGACAGCTGAGATGGGAATCGTACCCCCTCTACTCATTTGGAACACCCGAGGCTGAGTAGACCCCGTCCAGTCCTCCTAATGTACCCTTTTACCTACCAATACCTGTTGAATCCCTGGATAGCAGCTGGATCGTAGAACCTGAAAATGCCCCGGCTCTAAAGACCCCCCAAGTTCTACCAACAGACACAGGGATAATAGGGCCACTCGAATACCTAACAGGATGTATTAAGACTGACCAAGGCTCAGAAAAAGAAAAGACTAGCTCAAAACACGAGAATTCTTCAAAAGGAAGAAAAAATCTCAAAGGTGTGGTAAACACTAAAATACCTAGCGATGGCCCCCTTAATACACCCTTCCATCACCTCTATAAAGCATCACGCAATAATTAAAACCAAGTAGTAAAGTGATTTATTGTAAGAATAAACAAGACAGAAGAATATCAATTTCGTCGATACCACGACCAATCAAAAAAAAATCTCATTGATTATATTGGATTATCTTCCAGAAAAAAAAATATTACCCATTGTCACAACTAACTTTTAGCTGATTAAAATATAAGGCATATTAATAATAACAATGATGATCAATCCCATAGGGTAAGCATTCACAAAAAGAGAAATATTATAAGACTTGAATACATTAAATTAATTTCGGTTCCTTAACGGAAATAACATCTTATACACAAATATCCTGGTTATAATTACTAATCCTACACGACATCTTCAGTAACTTTATATGTTCTTGTTATTGAATGAAGAAATTCATATGGCCTATTTACAGAATATAATTTACACAAAATTCCAGAATAATTTCAATTATTCCTTTCCTACTGACTTGAAGTCACGACATTCCTTTCTGTTTAATATTATTTCAATTCTTGTTTTAGGGAAATTCTGCCGAACAGTTAAGCTAAGCAAAAATTAATTGTAAAGTCAGTCTTAAATAGTTATCGGTTTCCTTTTTAAACATACATCTTATGACAAAATTGTTATATTAGTTTTACTGGAAATATTTAACCGAATATCCACTCAAGATTCCCCAACAATACTGCTCGGAAAAATATTAATCTTCACACAGGCATTTTCACGATAACAGCGATAAAATTCACAATGACCAATTATTAACCATACTAGGTTAAAACAACACCTCTCTGGGTTAAAACCCCAATCAATCTAATCCTGATTGGCACACCTAGCTCAATCCTCAACAAGAAAAATCTGCTCTACAAAGCATTACATCAATATACTTAAACACAAAGACATTACTCATAGAATATGCCTCTCTAAAGACCAATATGCACCTATAATAGGAGCCTTACTGTTATAAATCCACAATTATGCAAATCAGCTGTTTATGGTAAAAATCCTGAACTCGAAAAATATGATCCCGTAACAGATTACCAACAAAGCCCAGTGGATTTCAGAAATATTCCACCTAACTTTAAAAACTTGCCTTACATTGATTCATTACAAAATCCAAAGTTCTTAAACGTATGACTTATAGTAAGTTGTCCCTGGGATTATCCTCGCAAATTTGGATGTCGTTCAAATACCCTCTTAATAGAAAAAACTATTGCACTAAAGGCAATGATATCAATTTAATCCAGTGTTAACTTCACAAAAAAAAAATATAAACTGTATATAACGCTGCCCAACCACACAAACTGAGGTTGTAAAGAGGTCTATAAAGATAAATTCAATCTCAAATAAGATCCTCCCTGAATTTCCCGAACGCGAAAATGTCGATGGATTAGACCTACAGCATGGATCTAGGTTAGCAACAAAGGCTAAGCGACTAATGACCCATTAGGCAATCCATTTCGAAAATCACGCTCAGAAAACACAAGTTAAATCTGCTATAATAAGAAAAAACTGAAGAAAATATAGTCCAAGGACTCGAAGTCACATTTAGAATAACTGGGTCCGAAAACTTCCTAGTATCTTAATCAAAATACGAAAAGGAAAATTCCCCTCTAAAGAATACGATAATCCAAGCGAAAGTGCTTAAAGAACAATGCACTAGAATATGAAAACTCAACCAACGTTCTCAAAAGAAAGTTGCGTTACTAAAAAATGTTCTTACACAAGAAAAACTGTAAATCTTCTTCCTACATTTGCTTCTCGACAAATAAGAATGAGCATATTATTTTAAATACTGTAAAATACTACTAAAATTATTAATTTATTCATCAAAATTACACAAAGGATGCACTCATTTTTATGAGTCAAAATCCTGGCATCATAGAAGGTCAGTTTCGAAATGAACATCGAACCTGCACTTTCTACTGAACCATTTAAACTACAAAATCAAATATGGCAAAGTGGTATTTATAAATGTCCACGCTACACTACTGTAACAAGTTGAAGTGATCAGTACCTTTGGCGAATCTGGATGAGGAAAAAAGGATATCGTTGGCCATAATCAGCTCCAAACCAACAGAAAATATGCTGGATTTCAACTGGGTTTCCATAGAACGAACCAAAGTCCTCCCAGGCTCGAGCAACACCCGGTCGGTCGAAATAGTTCCAACATATCCTGGCGATATCTTCCCATACATATTCGAACACCAACGGAAGGACCGCACACAGTTTATCAACTCGTCACGACGCGAAAGTGAACTCGAACCGTCACTAACAAGTTCCAATGTGAGAACGCGCGTATGAACAAGTTCACGAGGGTCGACGCGGCCCCTCTCGACACGAGAGTCGCGTGCACACTTCATGCCAAATGAAAGTTGCCTTCGACAAGTCCCCGCTGCACCCTGCTAATGCAGCATTCTTAAATCAGTTTAGCCTACCATCGTAGTGGATATAAGCTTCATATTGTCCCTTCCCCTTGACACCTTGTTTGAGAATGTACTCTTTTCAAAAAGAATAATCACAGTGAAGAGTGAATCAAATCTAGGCTGCATTTCCACGACGGTTTATATGCAGAGTTTCGTGACACATCACGGCTGAGCTCGCGGTCGTGATTATAAAAGTATCCATCCGCATGGCCCGTTAGTTGCTGTAGACACACAGTCACAGAGGTAAATTATTACATGTTTAAGACCATGCCTGAGCCCTATTAAACACTTTTCTACTTCACGTAGAATGCTTAACGAACTAGAATACACTTCAGCACGGTCACACGTTTTACAACTCCCGTTAGCTGGCGATTTTCCTTTCACTGATTTCCAGCTCAACCCTCTACGCTGTCAAGTTCTATACACATTGTGCTCTGCACGAGGTCGCCTGAGTCTCACATCTGCTCCCCCCCACTCCTTCACACGTCATGACTCGATACGAAATATATCGCAGTCGAAACGTGATCAGCAGTGAGTTAACATAGCATCTTCTGTTCTTCATACTTTCTTAATAATGACTTTCTTAATAATGGCTTTCTTAATAATGGCTTTCTGCCATGGAAACATACATATAGACACATGTATCTGCTTACATAAAGCGCTAAATATGCATTAATTTGTATTAATCACTCTCAGGTGAATCGATCGATATGGTGTTAGACACAGTCAACATGGTTATTATCGATGAGCTTCGGATTTCTCGTCGGAAACACGAGCTCTGCCGATCTCTTTCATGATAGCATGGCTTTTTCTCGCTGCAGACCAGCTGTTATGATCGACTTCAGAGGCAAGTTAGGAAGTTACAGGGTGTTCCCAAAATACTGTAACCATGTCTGTACTTAAGCCCTTTTATGAATAATGGTGCATTTTCCCTTTGATACCTTAAATAAAAGTCTCCTCAACTTTTATTTACACCATTCCAGGTAATCTCAGCATATGTAGCATTATTCAGTCAACACTCAGTCTATCTTCTTCACATATCTTTTCAGGTTCTTTGCATTGAAACGACCTATCATTTCTCTTTCATTTAGGCTTACTACTTCATAACAATTATTTCCGAACAACCTAGCAATCTTATAGGGTCCGTGGAAAACATAGGAAAACTTGGTGAATTGCTTCTTAGCCACATCTGCTTTCGTCGGTTTCTTGACGAGAATCATCTCGCCTACTCTCATCGGTGGCCGATATCTTTTATTTCTGATTCGTTTATGCCGCTTCTCGGCTGCATCCATCAAGCTTTCTCTAGCTGAATTAATTCTTTCTTGGACTGTAGGCTCCCTGTCCTTAGGTAGAAATCTCACGATCTCTGTCCAGGCTCTTTCTGGCCTCTTATTATGGTGAACAACCATAGGTATATCTGATAAGCTCTCATGGAATGTGGAATTCATGCATCTTTCCATGAGTGGGATGAACTTCACCCAGCTCGCATGATCCTCAGGACAGTAAATTCTCGCGAACTTGCTAATTTCTGCCATAACACGTTCCGAGACGTTAGATTCCGGATATCTGACGCTAGAAAACACGTGCTTGACACCAAGCCTAATCATGGCATTCTCAAATTCCATCGAAGTGAATTGAGCTCCGTGATCCGATAGGAGAGTTACAGGTTTTCCTGCCTTAGAAAACACACTGTTTTCAAGACGACTAAGGACTTGAGCTGTAGTAGCCCTCTGCATAGGATCGAGAGTCACGTATTTAGAGAATACATCGATTGTGACTAGGAGAAACTGGTTTCCCCTAGCTCCCTTCGGGCAAGGACCGAAGATATCGCAAGCCATTAGCTCTCTCGGCCTTTCTGGAATAATGGCTCGAGGTCTCTCTTTTGATAACGCCGACGGGTATTTCCCTCGTTGGCACTCCTGGCATGATCTGATAATGGCTGCTATAGTGCCCCGCATCTTGGTCCAGGTGAATGTTTCCAATAACGTTCTAAACGTTTTGTCGACACCCCCATGGCCAATGGTGCCGTGAGCTAACCACACCAACCCATTTATCAATTTAGGAGGGACTACAATTCTAATTTTCGTTCTCTCTCGGTCAATGTATTTACAAACGACGTCATCACACACCAGGAATTTCTCAGATCGCTTCCTAGTCTGTTCGTAATCAAGATCGGTATGGTCCATTGCACCTCTCAAAAACCTGTACATATGTCTAGTTGGGGTGTGTCTCTTCTGTGACACCGCTATCTTCTTTAGCTTCTCCAGGGTAAGTTCGTGTTCCCTCTCCAACTGTACAGTGTTAATCTCGATTTTACTAACTGGATTTCTTGAGAGTGCATCCGCGAGCAGATTATCTTTTCCAGGCTGATGCACGATAGTGGCATTGAACTGCTGGAGAAACAATGTCCACCTCGTCAGTCTGTCACTGGAAAGATCGGTTTGCATCATGAACTGAAGCGCTCTGTGATCCGTGATAATGACCACTCGATGTCCTATCAGAAGTTTCTTCCACTTTTGAAGAGCAGATATGAATGCCAAAGCTTCGAGCTCAGAGGTGAAATAATTCTTTTCGTGTTGCTGCAGCTTTCTGCTGTGGAAGTCCAAGTAGTGCTTCCTCCCCTCCTCGTCCTTTTGATAGAGGACAGCACTAATACCTACTTTTGAAGCATCAGACTCTATGTAAAAAATCCGATCAAACTCAGGATATTCCAGCTTAACACAATTTTGGAGCATGAGCTTGGCCTCTTCAAATGCCCTATTCGTGTCCTCTGTCCATTTCCATTTATTATTTTTCTTTAATGCTTCATACAAAGGGGCCATAGTAGTAGAATATCCCGGACAGTGGCTACTCAAGAACTGGCACATGCCCAGAAACTCACGGAGCTGCTTTACCTTTGCGGGACGAGGGAATCTTGAAATGGCGTCTATCTTCTTCAAGTTTGGGTGATACCCAAACTGATCAATAGTATGGCCTAGGAACTTGATAGACTCATGCATGAATTGACACTTATGCATGTTGACCTTAATATTGGCCTCTCTTAAATTCTCGAATAGCTGTTTCAAGTGTACAAGATGTTCTTGAACATTCGCTGAAGAGATTATCAAGTCATCGATATAGCAGATAACGTTACGTTTCACGCTTTCCGTTAATTTGCTATCAAGGGCTCTAATCAAAGCCGGACCGCTGTTCACCATTCCAAAAGGAACGCGACAGAAAACATACGTGGTCTGATCGAATAAGAATCCGGTGTATTGCCGGCTATCTTCCTCCAGCTCTACTTGATAAAAGGAAGCGGTCAGGTCTAGGACGCTGAAACACGCTTTACCTTTGAACTTTTTCAAAAGTTCTCTAATTTTTGGTGGACGATCAGTTTCTAACATGATTCTCGTGTTGATCTTCCTGGCATCTAAACAAAGCCTCAATTGTCCGTTCGCTTTCTTTACCACAGTTACTGGATTCAAATACGAAGAAGCCTGTTTTTTTATTATACCATCTCTCTCCATTTTATCTATGATCTCTTTGACCTCATCATGGTATTTTTCTGGGATAGGATAAAGCTTGGCTTGATAAGGGGATTCGTCTATTAGCCTAATCTGGTACTTGAAGTCTCTAATCAAACCAGGTTTATCATCGAAGATGTCCGCAAACTGACAAATCAAGTCGTCAAATTCTTCTTTCACATTTTTAAATCCCTCGGCTTTCAAGGTATATTGTTCCCTCACTTGCTCAGTTTCTTCAACTACGTGATCTAGGATTTCCATTCTAGGGATATCTCTATTAATTTCGTTTCCATCCATTTCCTCCATCACTACATCCTCTATACTTTCTTCCTTGAATCTTATTATTCCTTTTTCCATGTCGATGATTGCTCTAGCTTGAGTAATAAAATCGATGCCTAGTATGACGTCAAAATTAATATTCTTAACGACTATAAAAATATGTTCATAACTTCTCTCATTGATCCAGAATTTCATTAGAATCTGCACTTTGCATTTCATAGTTTTATCCTTAAATATCCCACGAATTTTTGTTGGAGATGCTGGAAGAATGGTAAATTGATTTTCTGGTTTCAATCTCTCAAAACAGTCCTCGTCAACTATAGAGATCATAGCACCTGTGTCCATCAAGGCTTTACAATGTTGTAGACCAATTAGTATATCAATAACGGGAAGTTCAACTATCCTTCCTCTCGGTTTCGTTTCTGGTTCAAATAGAAGGTCTTCGTCAGTAGCTTCAAATATTTCAAAAATCGTGATATCAGAGGAATGCGTGGCAACGTCAGTTATTAATTTCGCCCGGAAATTGGCGTTTTTTTTTCTCGATCCGGAGCTCTTTCTGAACTCCGACCTTCTCTGCTAGTACTGGGTTGTGACTTATCTAGATTTTCATCCTTTCTTTCCTTCGATTTTCTTCGTCCAACCTCCGTGGACTTATCTCGCCCTCTCTTGAGCCTCTCCTGTTGCACTTTTTTATCGGACGCCTCCGTTCGATAATTGTTGTATCTTGAGTACCCTTGATTTTGTCTATTATCTCCGTTGTCTCGGGTATCTCTATCATTCCTATTATATCTGTTATCTCTATTGTCTCGGGTATCTCTATCATTCCTATTATATCTGTTATCTCGATTATTTTGATCATATCTGTAATTCCTATCATAAGGCGTTTCTCGATGATCATTCCGGTCTCGATCATTATCTCTTCGATAAAAATTTCTCTCCTCGTAGCGACGTTGCCAAGGCCTCTCCTGGGCGTCCCTACGTTGGTTTTCCCATCTCCTCTCTTCCTGATGGGTATTTCTAATAGGACCTATTCTATCATCTCTTCTTTGTTCGAAACGATCCGTCTGCTGTGTACGGTTCATCATTACCGCGTTTACAACTTTCGATTCCTGCCTGGCATTTTTGACTATAGTAGGTTGCGTCATCATACTCATGTGATCTAATCGACGTAACAGGTCATCTAACGACGTTAAAGACGATACTCCGGAAGAAATAATTGATTTCCTTACTTCCGCAGGCAATTGACGTGAGATAGCTTCAAGGAGTTCTTCCTGTGTTAACGGCGGCTGAAGAAAACGGAGTTTTGCTAACTGACACGCAAAGTATTCAGCGTAGCTGGTTGGTCCTGTACTGGAGTACTTGCGTGAATAGACTTCTGATCTCACATTCTGTTGGACCTCGATCGACCAAAATCTTTGTATGAAGGCTTCCGAAAACTGCTCAAAGTTGTCAAATGTGTAACGAAAAGCCCTGAACCATTGTAACGGAGCATCGGTGAGAAACCTTTCCACCATACGTAGCTCACGCTCACGTGGCACATGTGACTCCAAAAAGTAATCTCTTAATGTCCTGACAAATTCGATTGGTGTCATTCCATCCAAATTGCTAAACTTCCTAGGTTTGTCATCAAAATTTCGTATTATGGTTACATTCGGTGTCCTTTCCGATGATTTCGAAGTATAGTCACCCACGCCTACGTTGGGGTTCGGAGAACTAAAAGTTTCCCTGCTTGTTCGAATGGGACTCGAATGTTCCATTTGACTGAGCCGAACGTTGGGTTCGTTGTTGGAAGATTCCTGTATCATCCTTTCCCTACCATCAGGTACTATCACTTCAGGTTGTTCAACTAGAACTCGAAAATCGGACTGTAAAAGTGATCGCAATTGATCTTTTAGAGTATCTAAATTGATATGCCCCTCTAGATTAATTTGCTCGAGACCCTTTCTAATTTCATTAATCTCGGAAGTTTTCTTCTCCCTGACCTCATTTAACTCTATCTTACTTTGGTCGACTTTAGTTTCAACACTGTTAATACGCTTCTCTAAATCGGATATGTTATTAACCTGAGTATTTTGAATTCCATCCATTCTTTTGCTTAGATCTTCCCTAACATTTATTATGTCTTTGCTATTAGTTGCAAGACCAGTGGCAAGTTTAGATTCTAACTTAGATTTCTCAACTTTAAAACATTCCTCATTAATTTTCATAATATCTTGACGAAATGTTACAATATTATCACTTATGATCCCTTTCAAATCGATGTCAAAATCATCCCTGAGAAGTTTCGTATGATCAGTGACTTGAGCTCGGAGTGTCCCCATTTCACATTTCAACTGTTCCAGGCTATTCTGGGTCTGATTAGTGTCATGGGAAAACTGCAGCTGAAGTGTTTCTAAATTTTTTTTACTGAGCTTCACACTCTTTTCAAAGTCTAGTCTAATCTCAACTTGAAATTCTTTATTAGATTTTTCTAGCTCCATTAACTTAACCTCCGTCTGATTTTGACTAGATTCGATTTTTCGGACCTCTAGCTCCATTTTATTTTGACTGGATTCTATTAATCCCACATCTGTTCTTAAATCATTGATTTGGGATTGCATAATCCTTACATTAGAGTTTACATCCTTTACAGTTTCCTCAATTCCCCTTTGACTAGTCTGAATATTGTTAAGATCTGTTTGGATTGATGTTTGACTAGTTTGCATATTGTTAAGATCTGTTTGGATTGATGTTTGACTAGTTTGGATTCTTTCTTGGGCAACCTGTACCAATCCAACATTAGCCCGTAGTGTACTCATATCTAGTTGAGTTTTTCTATTATCATCCTGGATATCTTCGATATTAGATTCTACACTGGTAACCTTCCTTTCTACCCTTTTAGAACTGTCATTGATAGCCTTCAAGGAGGATTGCATAGTATCAATTTCCCCCCTGATGCCTTCAGCAACTGCACCCTGATTTTGAATAACAGTTTCAGACATATGGTCTAATGCAGATCTAGTTTGGACCTTAATATTTTCAATGTCCTGATTCAAATTGTCCATTTTATGTTGAAGAATTTCAAACATCTTCTTAACGTCACCAACAGTCACCATATTACCTTCAGACATGCTTCACTACACTTCACAAGAAATAAGAATACCACACCAACAAAGCACAGCGAGAACATCTACAAACAACCACCATTTACCATATATGCTCATTCTTATTGTCTGGCGTTACCTTAAAATAAACTTATGTCTAAACACAAAGTGCCCCATTTCATTTGGGATCGACCATATACAAGTGCGTGTTGGTTTATATCGGTGAAGGTCTATGATTCTACCATTACTTAAATTTTAAATTTACTACAAATACTTCTATTTTTAATGATGTCAGCAATGATCATCAGCCGGAAACAAGTAGAACAAATTATTAACAAAGCGTGTGGCACCACTCCAATACATAAAATAAAATAAAAATTAATAATGGTTGCAATACCACTTGTGGGTCAAGTAGCTCGAGTATCCTCGTAATTGCTTTGTTCCATAGGAATTCCAATAGTTCGTGCCAAAATATTGGTTCACCATTATTTTATCGCCTTGATTCATAGTCACACAAGAAACACGGTGTTCCAATTCGCGATCTGTGTTACATGATCATAAAACTAATTTCCACTTTGTACTTTCAGTTTCAATTTTGGCAGAATTATGGCATTCAACTCCCTGGTATTCGCTCTGGTATTCCAGTTTTTCGAGCCCCACGTTGGGCGCCACCTAATGTACCCTTTTACCTACCAATACCTGTTGAATCCCTGGATAGCAGCTGGATCGTAGAACCTGAAAATGCCCCGGCTCTAAAGACCCCCCAAGTTCTACCAACAGACACAGGGATAATAGGGCCACTCGAATACCTAACAGGATGTATTAAGACTGACCAAGGCTCAGAAAAAGAAAAGACTAGCTCAAAACACGAGAATTCTTCAAAAGGAAGAAAAAATCTCAAAGGTGTGGTAAACACTAAAATACCTAGCGATGGCCCCCTTAATACACCCTTCCATCACCTCTATAAAGCATCACGCAATAATTAAAACCAAGTAGTAAAGTGATTTATTGTAAGAATAAACAAGACAGAAGAATATCAATTTCGTCGATACCACGACCAATCAAAAAAAAATCTCATTGATTATATTGGATTATCTTCCAGAAAAAAAAATATTACCCATTGTCACAACTAACTTTTAGCTGATTAAAATATAAGGCATATTAATAATAACAATGATGATCAATCCCATAGGGTAAGCATTCACAAAAAGAGAAATATTATAAGACTTGAATACATTAAATTAATTTCGGTTCCTTAACGGAAATAACATCTTATACACAAATATCCTGGTTATAATTACTAATCCTACACGACATCTTCAGTAACTTTATATGTTCTTGTTATTGAATGAAGAAATTCATATGGCCTATTTACAGAATATAATTTACACAAAATTCCAGAATAATTTCAATTATTCCTTTCCTACTGACTTGAAGTCACGACATTCCTTTCTGTTTAATATTATTTCAATTCTTGTTTTAGGGAAATTCTGCCGAACAGTTAAGCTAAGCAAAAATTAATTGTAAAGTCAGTCTTAAATAGTTATCGGTTTCCTTTTTAAACATACATCTTATGACAAAATTGTTATATTAGTTTTACTGGAAATATTTAACCGAATATCCACTCAAGATTCCCCAACAATACTGCTCGGAAAAATATTAATCTTCACACAGGCATTTTCACGATAACAGCGATAAAATTCACAATGACCAATTATTAACCATACTAGGTTAAAACAACACCTCTCTGGGTTAAAACCCCAATCAATCTAATCCTGATTGGCACACCTAGCTCAATCCTCAACAAGAAAAATCTGCTCTACAAAGCATTACATCAATATACTTAAACACAAAGACATTACTCATAGAATATGCCTCTCTAAAGACCAATATGCACCTATAATAGGAGCCTTACTGTTATAAATCCACAATTATGCAAATCAGCTGTTTATGGTAAAAATCCTGAACTCGAAAAATATGATCCCGTAACAGATTACCAACAAAGCCCAGTGGATTTCAGAAATATTCCACCTAACTTTAAAAACTTGCCTTACATTGATTCATTACAAAATCCAAAGTTCTTAAACGTATGACTTATAGTAAGTTGTCCCTGGGATTATCCTCGCAAATTTGGATGTCGTTCAAATACCCTCTTAATAGAAAAAACTATTGCACTAAAGGCAATGATATCAATTTAATCCAGTGTTAACTTCACAAAAAAAAAATATAAACTGTATATAACGCTGCCCAACCACACAAACTGAGGTTGTAAAGAGGTCTATAAAGATAAATTCAATCTCAAATAAGATCCTCCCTGAATTTCCCGAACGCGAAAATGTCGATGGATTAGACCTACAGCATGGATCTAGGTTAGCAACAAAGGCTAAGCGACTAATGACCCATTAGGCAATCCATTTCGAAAATCACGCTCAGAAAACACAAGTTAAATCTGCTATAATAAGAAAAAACTGAAGAAAATATAGTCCAAGGACTCGAAGTCACATTTAGAATAACTGGGTCCGAAAACTTCCTAGTATCTTAATCAAAATACGAAAAGGAAAATTCCCCTCTAAAGAATACGATAATCCAAGCGAAAGTGCTTAAAGAACAATGCACTAGAATATGAAAACTCAACCAACGTTCTCAAAAGAAAGTTGCGTTACTAAAAAATGTTCTTACACAAGAAAAACTGTAAATCTTCTTCCTACATTTGCTTCTCGACAAATAAGAATGAGCATATTATTTTAAATACTGTAAAATACTACTAAAATTATTAATTTATTCATCAAAATTACACAAAGGATGCACTCATTTTTATGAGTCAAAATCCTGGCATCATAGAAGGTCAGTTTCGAAATGAACATCGAACCTGCACTTTCTACTGAACCATTTAAACTACAAAATCAAATATGGCAAAGTGGTATTTATAAATGTCCACGCTACACTACTGTAACAAGTTGAAGTGATCAGTACCTTTGGCGAATCTGGATGAGGAAAAAAGGATATCGTTGGCCATAATCAGCTCCAAACCAACAGAAAATATGCTGGATTTCAACTGGGTTTCCATAGAACGAACCAAAGTCCTCCCAGGCTCGAGCAACACCCGGTCGGTCGAAATAGTTCCAACATATCCTGGCGATATCTTCCCATACATATTCGAACACCAACGGAAGGACCGCACACAGTTTATCAACTCGTCACGACGCGAAAGTGAACTCGAACCGTCACTAACAAGTTCCAATGTGAGAACGCGCGTATGAACAAGTTCACGAGGGTCGACGCGGCCCCTCTCGACACGAGAGTCGCGTGCACACTTCATGCCAAATGAAAGTTGCCTTCGACAAGTCCCCGCTGCACCCTGCTAATGCAGCATTCTTAAATCAGTTTAGCCTACCATCGTAGTGGATATAAGCTTCATATTGTCCCTTCCCCTTGACACCTTGTTTGAGAATGTACTCTTTTCAAAAAGAATAATCACAGTGAAGAGTGAATCAAATCTAGGCTGCATTTCCACGACGGTTTATATGCAGAGTTTCGTGACACATCACGGCTGAGCTCGCGGTCGTGATTATAAAAGTATCCATCCGCATGGCCCGTTAGTTGCTGTAGACACACAGTCACAGAGGTAAATTATTACATGTTTAAGACCATGCCTGAGCCCTATTAAACACTTTTCTACTTCACGTAGAATGCTTAACGAACTAGAATACACTTCAGCACGGTCACACGTTTTACAACTCCCGTTAGCTGGCGATTTTCCTTTCACTGATTTCCAGCTCAACCCTCTACGCTGTCAAGTTCTATACACATTGTGCTCTGCACGAGGTCGCCTGAGTCTCACATCTGCTCCCCCCCACTCCTTCACACGTCATGACTCGATACGAAATATATCGCAGTCGAAACGTGATCAGCAGTGAGTTAACATAGCATCTTCTGTTCTTCATACTTTCTTAATAATGACTTTCTTAATAATGGCTTTCTTAATAATGGCTTTCTGCCATGGAAACATACATATAGACACATGTATCTGCTTACATAAAGCGCTAAATATGCATTAATTTGTATTAATCACTCTCAGGTGAATCGATCGATATGGTGTTAGACACAGTCAACATGGTTATTATCGATGAGCTTCGGATTTCTCGTCGGAAACACGAGCTCTGCCGATCTCTTTCATGATAGCATGGCTTTTTCTCGCTGCAGACCAGCTGTTATGATCGACTTCAGAGGCAAGTTAGGAAGTTACAGGGTGTTCCCAAAATACTGTAACCATGTCTGTACTTAAGCCCTTTTATGAATAATGGTGCAGTACCACTTTTCAAATTTCGTGGCAGAGCCGCGAATCGAACCCAGGACCTCCGGGGCGGCGGCTAACCATGCTGACCGCTACGCTACGGAGGCGACAATATAACATAATTATTATTATTTATTGTGAAGTCGCCTCCAACGCGTAACGGTCGGCATGGTTAGCTGCCGCCCTGGAGGTCCTGTGTTCGATTCCCATCTCTGCCACGAAAATTTGAAAAGTGGTATGAGGACTGGAACGGGGTCTTCTGAGCCTCGGGTGTTCCAAATGGGTAGAGAGGATTCGATTCCCACTACAGCCATCCTCGAAGTGGTTTTCCGTGTTTTCCCACTTCGTCTTCGGGCAAATGCCGGGATGGTACCTTCTTCAAGGCCACGGCCGCCTCCTTCCCTCTTCCTTGCCTATCCATCCTGACCATCCCTTACCTTCCCTCATGAGGCCCCTGTTCGCTTTGCAGGGGCGGCCGCCTGGGCGAGGTACCAATCACTCCTCACCAGTTGTATCCCTTCCGATTCGATGTTCCCAGCTCTACGACACTGCCCGTAGAGGCGTTTCTGGTGCGTTCCCTCGCTGAGTCCGTGCGTTCCACCAACCTGGAGGGTAAACGACTAAAACAAAAAAAGAACAAAAAAATAGGGTATGACAAAGAACGAAACTAGGCGAATAACGTTTCTATGAGGAAAGTCCATTACCCGCCTTCCGATAACGTTATTGTCAGTAGTTCGTTAAATTTCGTTCTTCGACATCAGGTTGAACTAATAACGAAATGATGCCAATAACGTTATTCAGTTATTCACTATGTGAGCCACCCGCCCAATAACGTTATTGGTAAGGACCGGAATAATAGAGTTCTTTAATTCGGTTGCTGAATTTAACGTTATTGTTATTTATTTATTTATCGTATGGCTTTTATTGCAGGGAGTGTCCGAGGACATGCTCGGCTCGCCTGAGTCTGTAGCTGCTTCCAGTGAACACCCCTAGGGTGAGCTACAATTTCCGTTCAATTTCAAGTAGTTCCAACTTTTGCTACCAAATATCAATGATACCTAGTGGAGAACGTTGAAACTTTTGATACCTGCTTTACTTCCCCCAGGGGCTCACAACTAGTGGGACGTGGGTTGGCGACCACGGGACCCCAGCTGAGTCCGGCATTGCTTCCACTTACTTGTGCCGGGCTTCTCTCCGTCTTCTTTCCTGTCGACCTCCCTTGGTCAACTCTTGTTCTCATCCGACCGCGACGGTATTAGGGTATCCGAGGCCTAGGGAGTCTTTCACTTTCCCGCCTTAATTGGCCCTTGTCTAATCTTCCCTGATCCCTCCTTCTTCGAGGGGTCAGGCCTCTTGTTTTCTTTTCATTATATTTCCTTTGCTCTTTAAGATTCCCGCACTGATTTTTATTAATTGGACCCCCGTGTATCTACATTCCATTTAGCGATTTCTTTTCTACACTCGATTTTGTAGGTGTTTTCAATCTCCGTTGCATTTTGTAAGTCTTTTCGATCTAAATTGCTTTTTGTGAGTGTTTTCAACCTCAATTGCATTTTGTACGGATTGACAATCTAAATTGCTTTTTAGTAAGTCTTCCAATATAGGGGCTGGGACTTTTGTGAGTATTTTGAATTTGAATTGCATTTTGTATTTTCAATCTAAACCCCTTTTTGCATGTATTTTAATCTGAATTGCATTTTGTAGGGTGTGCATTTTGCAAGTATTTTATTCTCAATTGCATTTTGTGGGTAGTTTGAATATAAATTACATTATTTTAAGTATTTTCAATTTTGTAAATATTGTCCATCCAATTAAGAAGTTTGAATCTACAATACATTTTGTAAGCATTTTCAATTTCAATTGCATTTTGTAAGTATTTTGAATATCAATGTCGCCTCCGTAGCGTAACGGTCAGCATGGTTAGCTGCCGCCCCGGAGGTCCTGGGTTCGATTCCCGGCTCTGCCACGAAATTTGAAAAGTGGTATGAGGACTGGAACGGGGTCTACTCAGCCTCGGGTGGCCCAAATGAGTAGAGGGGGTTCGATTCCCACCTCAGCCATCCTCGAAGTGGTTTTCCGTGGTTTCCCACTTCATCTTCAGGCAAATGCCGGGATGGTACTGTACCCGATATCCGGATAGTAGGCTGTCAGATATCCGCCCCCCTCAATCGGATTGCCAATAATCAAACGCACCGGCACAGCTACATCAATGAAAATGGCACTGACAGATACTATCGAGATTAGAGCACAATAGTTAACAAGAAAATTATTGTGGAACACACCAAAATATACGGGGGTTCATACTTACCTTTACTTACCTCTTAAATTTATCTCGGGGACTGGGTTGTCAACTGGATCACTTAAAGATATGCCCACACAATAACCTCCACCATGATATTTAAAATGAACCAGAACGAAGACGAGAAACCTTAAACTGCACAATAATTTATTTCACACAAAGAATAATTTAACAAAAAAATAGAACAACAAAATCAACGTGGCAATCAGAAGCCATCGACCACATAACCATGTCCTCCTGTAGGACTAGTATTCTCTACATATAATGTTTCAGCTTTCTCAAGCTCATAGCAACGTAAAAATAATAATGCATATGGAATGGAAACGGGATTTGGGATGAGACACATATATCAATTGTTTTGCGTGTTTATATACTTCACATTTTATTTATAGCCACAAGGCTATTATGGAACGTCCTTGGCCTCTGTAACACAGTTGTCCGGGCCAGCTGCAATGCACCTGTATCGTCAAAGTGGACTCCCGTTCGTTCAACCCTAGCATAAGCGTGTTACCTCAGAGCTTGGCTCTCCTTTTCAAACACGTAAATGTTCACATCTCAACTGAAATATTATCACGCAAATGTCTTACATGCTTCATTCAAACACCAGTGGATTACTCCAACAATCCCAAATCATGATTATTTGTTCAAACCACTTGCTTGATTAGCGTTGTTTAGAGTATATAAAAAACTCTAAATGTTAATAACAAAAGTTCATTAATTATTTATAACAATAATAAATTGTTTATAACAATGTCAAATGACCATTGAAAATTTTATACACGCTTCTATTAATCACTATCTTTTCAAATTATTTAACAAAGATATTTACAAAATTATTTTACAATATTATATTGTTAATATTATTTATACAAGAAATACATTAAACCACACGTTTATCCGGTTGATAATTACTTAAATCGTGGTGATATAATCGACCAGTGAAGGTTAGTTATATTTAACTGTCAAATTCAGGTTTAATAAGGTTTAATAATAATTATTAATATTTGTGACGGTAACCTCCATTCAAAATCTTTATCTCAAATTATTTAACACTCTTGTTAATTTTAACAGTATCTTCATATGAATAATCTTTCAAAGAACAAGAACAGTACATTCAGCGGGAAAATACTTCGCTTATAACGCACAAAATTGCACAACAATTGGCCCAAAATTCATCATATATCTTCATATATATGGCATAAAAATCTTCCAAACTACACACAAAAATCCTCCACTTATAGATTCATCAACTTCATTAATTATTGTGGGAACCTCCTTCATTATTCAAGGGCATTACTCAACAGCGACTTTTACACGTCCACTGACCTAACGATTAAACATCCATTGTTCCTCTTTAAAAATTCTTATATTCATCAATTGTAATAATGACTGTTATTATTTAACCTTCGTGGGTTTCATTCATGAATCGATATGAAGTAAAAATTTGCCAATCACAAATAAATTTAATAGCGAATACGATTAGACACTCCTGCCTGGTCTATCAAAATTGAGATTAACATCTTCAAAGTAACGCAGTATAAAAAACTATCTTCAAACAAAGTTCATCTAAACTGCAAAATAGTCGAATAGAATACAATTAGACTGTGGAATGCAAACATTATTGTTCCAATCTATAATTGAGAAAAACTCCTATCAAATGTTCATTACTATAGTGTATTCAATAAATCGAAATAAAAGTTCATATTTCATAAAATTGTCTATAATGCAATGGTAAATGTCTATGTTGCAATCATGTTCATAAGACGACTAGTATTTCAAAGATCGTCGATACCGTAATAGATTTTAACGCTCTAAAATCTTTTAATCATTCTTCTTTCTTGAGGATGACAGAAAATTGGTCAAAGTAATTTACTGAATAGAATTACTTTAATAAAATGACATGCTGTCTGAATTCAAATCTGCCATAGCAAATCGTTAACTTTACAGTCAAATCGTGACTACAAAAATATGCAAATTACTGAAAGAATCTAATATCAGTCTCAACTGATCCAAAATTATTAACTATGCCAATGACATAGCAATGTCTCAAAAATCGAAGAAAAAGGCATAAATCATCGAAGTGTACTGAGTACAGAAATATCAATCAAGAAAATGGGGCAAAAGATAGGACAGAAAATATGGGAAAAATGGTTGCTCAGATATCGCTACAAGACTCAAATAATACAAGAAACGTTCACGACTACCTTATCTGTTGATTGAAGTTGTAGGGGAAAGTTTTCAAAGAAAACTGCTGTTGGTTCCATTTCACCAGCGTAAAGATGTGCTCCGTCCTCGAACCTGGAATCAGCGTCCTCGGAGAATCGAACTGCTTCCTCCTCCGAAATTGCACTGCTCCGTGGATACGAAAAACATCCTTCTGGCAAAACTCTTCTTTGTGCGCCGGGACAACCCTGGCCTCTCTTGAAAGTTCCCTGAAGTTCTTGCAGGAATTCACCATGAAGTTTATTGTAGTTATTTCCGCAGAAATATCCATAGTTGTGGAGTATGAAAATATTTCCACTGTCATCTGGTATAATTCAGCGATGGATTCACGATGCATGAGTGTAGTTGGATGTTCACTACATGCTCGCTTTTGTAGAAAGACGATTAACGAAGTTCCATGCTGTTACTTTACTCAATCGATATATGTCCCAATTGCATTAAAGCCTTAGCCTTCCATCTCAACTACTGTTATAATCATCGAAAGCACTGCAAGATTATAATGTTCCATAGTCGAATGTATCGTTGTAATACCAAACGTATTCTCCAATATCACTGTTGCACTCCACGTGTCAGCCGTAGTGTATAATGTGGAATTTTAAAAGTGTTTCTCCTGTGGCGAGAAAATCACTTTTGTTGGCAGCCTTAAAGTTCCAATATCTTTCGAAGTATCACTGTGAAATTGTTCAAATCTTCTACACACCTCAATGTTGTACTGCCCAATAGAACTATAATAAAGGCTGAAGTTAGCGCTTGATATCTTAACTGGTGGAAACGTTAATGTGAGCGTTTCAACTTCACCTAGTTTCGAGCAGCGTAAAATGGAACTGCTCCGAGTTCGTTCGATGCGCCGGGCTTTAACCATGCTAAAGACAACTTACTTCACTGAATCACTTGAAAATAACTATATATCACCAGAAATATATATGCGATCTGACATATGAGATCTGAGAGCTCCTCTCTCCTGTGCACGACCTTTTATCAACTTCTTAAGGGGCGTATCCATCCCTTCCATAGCCTGTTGCTGCGTCATTGCTAGAAGTTTTAACTTTGGCTATACTTGACGGATTTTCAAATTTCAAAAACTCAAAATTAATTTCTTCAAAATTCCAAATCAATGCCATAACTGAAAATAGATTTCCTCAAATCTGCATGCCAAAAGTAATTAAATATCGTAGTTTCAGCAATCTCCGTCTTCCTTCCAAACTATCGTTCATTGGTTCGAGTCTCTCCTCCAATAGCGTAGCTTCTTCCTTAGCACAATACCTTGTTTCCTGCGACTGCGTCGTAAATCTAAGATCTTTCTCGAACAAAATCATGACGTCACCAAGAATCTCAGCTCAATCAGCCTACTTGTATGAAGTCTACGTCATCCGTGCCTACGTCATGAATATCCACGTCATAACTATGACATTCATAACTTTACTCATATTTGCCAATACAGCCATCGTGGTCTCAATATAATTCAATTTCCGGGGGCAGTACCTACTGTAAGGCCACGGCCGCCTCCTTCCCTATTCCTAGCCTATCCATCCCAATCTTCCATCCCTTCCCATCCCTCATGAGGCCCCTGTTCGCTTTGCAGGTGAGGCCGCCTGGGCGAAGTGCTGATCACACCTCCCCAGTTGTATCGATTACACCAGATGTTCCAAGCTCCAGGACACTGCCCATAGAAGCGGTAGTGGTGAGTTCCCTCGCTGAGTCCGTGAGAACCACCAACCTAGAGGGGTAAATTGATTAATAAAAAAATAAAAAAATTGAATATCAATTGCACTACGTGATTATTTGGAATCTGAAATGTGCATTTTTTAATCCAAATTGCATTGTTTATTTTCAATTTCAATTACATTTTGTTAGTATTTTGAACTTCAATTGCATTTTGTACGTATTTTCAATCTCATTTTCATTTTCTAAGTATTTTGAATTTCACTTGCATTTTGTAGTTATTTCGACTGTACATTGCATTTTGTTCGTATTTTGAACTTAACCTGCATTTTGTGTGTATTTTTCAATCTATTCCTTTTGTGAGTATTTTCGTTCTAAATTCCCTTTTGTAAGTGTTATCGCTCTCCATTATGTGAGTAGTTTCAATCTGAGTTCCTTTTTGTACGTCTTTTCCTTCTCTCTTAATTTTCGTTCTGATTTCCACTTCATTGACATTTTCGCTATCACCCAGATCGTTAGGGGCCGATAACCTAGATGTTAGGCCCCTTAAAACAACAATCATCATCATCATCATCATTTACATCCCCTCCGAAGGAAGGCATACTGAAGGATTTTTATCGGTCTTAAAATTCCGACGACTTCGGCCGGGTTTGAACCCCCTATCTTGGGCACAGCAGTTCAGCATGCTACCAACTACGCCACCCAAGCCGCTAACGTTATTGCGATAGTATATGATAAATACGGTAATCTTGTCGAAACGAAGTGTTTCGTTCTGTAACACATTTACCTAAATGCAATCATGGAGTTTTCCGGTACATTGCCTAATTACGTTACGGTTACGGTTAAGTTATCTAGCCCTGGTTGTAACGTTCCCATCAATTTGCCTACACAAGGCTTCCATCCAAACTTCAATAATATCTCGAAATAACAACAGCGTTCATGTACGTACACTTGCGTGTAACAGAAAGGAGCGTTACTCCGGTACAAAACTAGAGTTCCATTCAGTAACGAATCGATGAAAGGCAGAGGTCGTAATGTTACAAGTGTACCGAATGGTGCGCGGAACGAAATGAGTAACGTTACTCCGCCGTATACCGCATGGCAGTGGGGTTCCAATCTGTACCGTGCCCATGTACTGAAGAAGCAGTAACGTTATAACTGTACCGAATGGTGCATGGAACGAAATGAGTAACGTTACTCCACCGTGTACCGTATGGGAATAGAGTTCCAATTTGTACCGTGCTCATGTAACGAACAGTCTATAACGTTACTGCAGTACCGAACGAAATCATGTAACCGAATGATACTGTTACACCTCGAGTTTCGTTGCGTTACCCGTTACGTTAAGTTACGGGTCCCTGGTTTCAAGAAATTCATGGAGAAAGCTGCATTCAAAAACAGCAAAGCTGATCCTTGTCTCTTTTACAGCAACAAAAATGGAAAGTGGTTGGCTGTTGTAATCTTTGAGGATGATGGTCTGGTAATTGGCAACGAAGAAGACATCGAGCAGTTCATGGAAAAACTTCAGCAGGAATTTCACACGACCAGAGGATCTCTCAACAATTTCCTGGGCATGAAGATACAACAAAACCATGATGGATCAATTGCAATCAGTCAAGAGGATTATACGAGGAAAATCCTAGAAAAATTTGGGGTGGCCGAGTCAAATGGAGTGTCTACCCCAGTTGGACGCGAAGAAAGTGAAGACGGAGAAAAGGTTTCGGCCAGGGTTCCTCATCGTGAGGCGGTGGGATCCTTGATGTACCTGACTACAGCTACACGTCCAGATATCGCATTCGCGGTCAACAAAGCTGCTCGAGCCATGGAGAATCCTACAGTTCAAGAAGAGTCAAGTGAAACGGATATTTCGATATTTAAAGAGCTCAGTGAACCATGGAATCGTCTATAGGAAAGAGGACGTTTTAAAGGTCTACAGTGATGCTGACTACGCCGGTGACAAGAGGACGAGACGTTCAACGATGGGTGTCATTTCGACCTACAATCATGGAGCTGTATCGTGGAGAAGTCAGTTACAGAAGTCTGTGTCAACATCGACAACTGAGGCTGAAATTGTGTCTGCAAGTGAAGGAGCAAAGGAGTTGATTTGGCTGAAAAGACTGTTTTCTGAATTACTGGGAACTGCTGACAAACCTCCTACGCTTTACATCGACAATGCTGGTGCAGTTAAATTGGCTAAAAATCCGGAGTACCATCGAAAATCCAAGCATATTGAGGTACGTCATTTCTATGTGAGGGAAAGATTTTTGGACGGAGAGCTTGAGCTGGAGCACATCGACGAGAGCAATCAATTAGCTGATCTTCTAACTAAACCTCTGGAGAGGGTCAGATTCGAGATGCTGCGTGAGAGGATTGGCGTGCAGAAGATGACATCTTAGAAGCTGAAAAGTGTTCAATAGTTCTTCTTGTTTATTTATTTTTATTTGTATTTGATTTTTCTTTGGAGGAAGTGTTAATATTTGAAAGAAAAATAGCACAGTAGCGCCACCTGGCGAAATAGACATGTACAATAAAGAAGAAAACAAAAGACGAGTCAGTGCAAAGTCTGTGCGTGTTCGCGTGACATGTGACAAGCGTCTCAAAAGATGATTTGTATTTTGTATTTTATTTCTCACTTGATAAATAAAGATTTACATTAAAACTAACACCTATAAATGGAGTACCGGTACATGTAACTGAAATTCCCGTCTCAAATTCATTTGGAGCGCTCGTCGAAGAAAATGATGACTTGCTTCAAGAAGAAAAGAAGAAAGTGATAAAGAGAAAATCCAGGAAGTTGCGGATATTTGCGGATAGTCAGGGGCAAGATGTAGCACTAAGAGTATTGGAGAGAAGCGGAGAAATGGAGGTCACTTCGACAGTAAAGCCAGGAGCACCCATTGCAGCGGTCACGAACGGGATGATAGGAGAGTGTGCGACCCTCACTTTAAAGGACTATGCAGTAATCATAGCTGGAGCAAACTACGTCTATAGAAACGAGAGTAAAAAGGTAATCAAAGATTTAAAGGGTACATTGCCATCCATGCATAACACAAATGTCATTATTGTAAACATTCCACAGAGATACGATTTAATTCCCACATCATGTGTAAATGTAGAAATAGAGGCTACAAATGGAAAAATTCGTAAAATTTGCAAGAGTTTTCCAAATGTCCAAATTATAGATGTAAGTAAATTAGACAGGAAGTTCCACACTCGACATGGCCTACACTTAAATAGGTTAGGAAAAGAGTATCTTAGTGATGAAATCTGCAAAACTGTAAATTCAAATGGTAAGAATAGTTCAATAGTAATATCTTTAGAGTGGAAACAGGGAAACTTGTAAAAGAAGCCAATTGTGAGGTTAGGCATTCAGATCTTTCGATGTCAAATTTAACCGAGTGCAACAATGGTATTTCGGATTTGTCTAGCAACAATAATAATAACTATTATGATAATAATAACAATGTAAATAAATCACCAAAACAAGCTTGCAAAAGTAACAAATTTTAAATTTACCACCAGAATGTTCAGTCTCTCTATAATAAAATTGATTACTTAAATCTAATGCTTAAAAATGTACTTAAAGACATCTCAGCACTATGTATTTCAGAACATTGGCTGAAAGAGGAACAACTCGAATTAATTCAATTCCCAGTGTTTATACAAGCTAGTAAATACTTAAGATCTAATATTAGCCATGGTGGTACTTGTATCTTCTTAAGAAATAATTTAGATCATGAACAGTTAACAGCTTATGATTATCTAATTATGGAACAGGATTTTGAATTCTCTGCCGTAAAAATACAGCAGTTTAAGTTAATAATTGTATGCGTATACCGTTCTCCGTCAGGAAAGTTTCCTTTATTTATAGACAAATTAGAATTGTTACTCAATAACATGAGCAAAGTAAATTTCGATATAATAATTTGTGGGGATGTAAATGTGGATTTCTTAAAAATTGATAGAAATTGTGAATTATTAACACAGTTACTAATTTCCTATGGACTGAAACCTACAGTAAATACCCCAACAAGAATAACGAAATTTAGTAAAACCACTCCTGATCAATTTTTCTTAAATACAGATAAATATCACCATTCAATAGAAGTCTATTGTCCGGGTTTTAGTGACCACCATGGACAAATACTGAGTTTTGAAGTACCCGAAACAATCAATAATAATGATAATGGAGTAAAATCAAAGTGCAGGTCATTCACTGAAACAAATGTTACATATTTTAATGACTTATTAAATAAGGACACATGGTCAGAAATTTTTAAACTAGAAAATGTAAATGAGAAATTAAATGCATTTAACAGTACCCTAAAACACTATTTTGAAACAGCATTCCCCTTTAGACAAAGAACTGTTCAAAATAACAAAACTAGCAATTCGATAACCACAGGGATTATAAATTCATGTCAAAGGAAGAAATTTCTACACAAATTATATAAACAATACCACACAACACCTGAATTCAATTTATACTACAAAAAATACACTAGCATATTAAATAAGGTAATAAGACTAGCAAAGAGAATGCATAATGATAATTTTATTTCCCAATCATCTAATAAAAACAGGGCTATGTGGTCTGTGATAAGGAAAGAAACTGGAAAATCTGCTAAAATACAAAGGGACATTACACTGACCAGAAAAAATAAAGTGATTAATAATCCAGAGGAAATAGCAAACACTTTTAATGACTATTTTCTGGAAATTCCACAAAAATTATTAAATAAATCACAGGTAAATACACAAAATTCTAATAATAAAATAAATATATGTAGTGATTCTTTATTCATAAATCATGTCACAAGTGAAGATGTAAGAATAGTTATAAAAGAGCTAAAAATAAATTCTGTGCTGGCATTGATGGCATCCCTGATGCAATTTTAAAGAAATGTGCAGAGAATATAATACATCCACTTACACACTTAATAAACAGTTCAATTCTCTCAGGAACTTACCCGGATATTTTGAAGTTATCAAAAGTAATTCCAGTGCCCAAAAACGGTTCAAAAGATGAATTAGATAACTATCGTCCTATTACCTTACCAACTGGTATTGCAGAAATTGTGGAAAAAATCATGTACAAGAGACTGTTAAGTTTTATAGAAAAAAAATAAAATATTTTCAAACTCACAACATGGATTCAGAACGGAATAATCTACACAGACATCAATTTATGAATGTATTAATAGTATACTGAAATTAATTGACAATAAGGAACATATAACTGGACTATTCTTGGATTTATCGAAAGCATTTGATGTTGTTGACCATAAAATCCTCCTTACAAAACTAAATCAATATGGTATTAGAGGTCTAGCCAATAAATGGGTATTCTTACTTAACAAGGCGTAAACAAATAGTAAGCTTGAGACACAAGGGTGATGGAACCAAATTACTTAATGAAACATTGTCCAATGAGGGAATTATTAAATTTGGAGACACCCCAGGGATCGGTTTTGGGTCCACTACTCTTTCTTCTATATATCAATGATATAACACAGAACGTGCATTCACAAAAGGACATTTTGTTTGCGGACGATACAACACTCGTAATAAAGGGTGAAACTAAACAGGTCATACAGCAGTCTGCTGACTCCGTTACAGGAGAGTTAACCAAATGGTCACAAGATAATCGCCTCATAACAAACTATAAACAAACAGTATGTCTAAATTTCCACACTATACAGAATAGGAATCCTGCGAAGCCCAATATAACATTAAATGGTCATCAAATAGAAAATAAATCAGAAACAAAGTTTTTAGGACTATGGATACAACATGACTTGAAATGGAATAAACATACACAATATCTGAATACTAAACTGAACTCGATGTGCTTTGCATTACGTATTTTGAAAACCTGCACTAGCATGCACACATTAAGAAATACTTATTTTGCTTATTTCCATTCATACTTAAGATATGGGGTCATATTTTGGGGTATGTCGCCAGATGTACTAAGCACGTTTAGGATACAAAAGAGGGCGATAAGAATTATGGCAAATGTAAACACTAGAGAATCATGTAGACCTTTGTTTAAAGATTTAAACATTCTCCCACTGCCCTGCATATATATCTTTGAAAGTATTATGTTTTTTAAAAAGAATTTAATGAATAAGGATGTTTTTCTTAAAACAAACAATGATGTTCATAGGCATAACACAAGACAAAATCAAAACATTCATATTTCACACACACACACACACACACAAGCATATATATCAAAAAAGAACGTTTCACACAGGAGTTAAATTATACAATAAACTGCCCCAGTATATAAAACTTGCCCCAAAAATAAAAAAAACTTTGATAGAATGTTGAAAGCCTATTTGCAGTGCCATTGTTTTTACTCTGTAGTTGAATATCTTAGTGTATAGGAGCGATGAAATCTATAATCATATTTTACTTTTCTATTTTAATTGTAATACCTAGCTGCAAGTTGTTGTATTTATAGAATTAAGTTTTCATATTATGATAATAGAGTAAGGTGTAAATAGTTGTCCAATAAGATTGTATCTCTTAAGATCTGTTATTATAATAAGTTATAAATAGTTATGGTATTAGTATTATATACCTATTACTACTTTTATTTTATAGATGTAAATTCTGACGTGTCCTATATCAAAAATGTATTGTATACATGTATTTGATCAAATGGAATTAATAAAATCTATCTATCTATCATTCTTGCATCCTGGTGGCAGCTTCCTTTGCTCCCTTGAGCAATAAACTGGGAGTTAAGACTTCATTCTCATTTATTGGGGATCATTCCCTGATTCCCGAATCTCCTCCCCCTCCTACTTCTTTGTGTAAGTGGTGTGTTGGTAATCGTTGTGGAAGCTATCGGTAAGGACACGATAACGATCCTGTTACCTGTTCTTGCAGAACCCCTGATTGATGTACCGTCTCCCAATTCATGTACTCCCCTAAGGCCGTGCCCTCAGGTCAAAACAAAACAATGGTGGAGATGCCGAGGTTTATCGTGACGAATCCTTCTGAAGTTTCGTCTACGATCTACTGCACGCTATAATACCACAACCCCAACCCACCCCATCCGCATAACTAACACGTATGTACATGGATAGGTCTACTAACGTAGATTTAATACTGGTTTTGGGTGGCTTTAAGGCTAGTGTCTATGAATGCCTAGTTGTAAGAACAGTGTGCTAGAATTAAGAGTGTATACATTTTTGTGGCATTTGCACTTTGTATTGTATGGCAAACACACTAAAGGAACAGGCAAGAACGTTCGCAGCGAATGCTCAGGCCGAAAGTAATCCTGAAAACCCCTTGGTACGTAACGAACGCCAACGTTGAACTAACGGTACCGAACGGATAGAAACAGTATAGATATTTCACGCTTGTTTAGTACCGTGCCAGACAGTATGGAATCCACGTACACAGACTTAGAACCACAATTCTTTTCTGGTACGGAAGATCCCCAAGAATTTATAACATCACTAAACAATCCGGCTTGGGATGACCAGGAAATGATACAGATCTTTAGACAGTCTTTAACAGACGAAGCGTAGGCCTGGTACGATGCTTATAACTTTATCTATCCTAATGTCACGTGGGATAAGCTCCAAACTGATTTTATTACGGCATTTAAAGATGGCAAGCCCATCAGTGCAGGGGCGGATCTAGGGGAGGGCGACGGCCCAGGGCCCCGCGGTCCGGGGGGCCCCGCGCCAAGGATTTTTAAAATTTAATTAATTATACGTTTCCAACTTTTCAAACTAAGTTTATAATACATATTCTTTTGTCAGTGCAGCTATGACCTCCCGTGACCGCTGAGCAAGTTTAGATTTCAGTGAAATAATATAAGACTTCAGCCGGGAAAAGAAGTCGCAAAGTGATATTTTAATATTTCATAGTTTACATAATCTTCATCAAGGGGATTTAAAGGTTTCATTTATTTAGTTAAAATAATGTACTGTAGTGTATTCAAAATATGGTAACTATTCTTTGTTTTATTATTATTACTAAACTATTTTCCATTTGATTTGTTTTATTTATTATTTCCTATTTCCCACATTATCATATCGCCCAGGGCCCCGCAATGCCTGGGGCCGCTACTGCATCAGTGCATATCTAGACGTAATGTCAAATTTACATGGAGCACACCTGTCCGAGAAGGATATATTGTGGCATACAATTCCGGGATTCACACCGGAAGTACTTCAAAGGTTGGTTTCTATGACGGTAGAAACGTTAGGGGAATTAGGATCTCACGTAAGAATAATTGAACAAGACGACGAATTTATAGAGTTAGCAGATCTTCACTTAGACACCATCCAATTACAAGATAGATCACACAGCCCTTTGCATAAACAAAATTTGGTGCTTTTCAGTCGGTCAACACGAATGTAACCAAATAGAGCTGGGTTATGCCCTGATCCTGAATTAAATTACATAAGATTAATAAATACACTAGGATGACCAGTTTCGATCGTCAAGCGATCATCATCAGATCCATTGCACTTAGGCTATAACATCTATGTTTGAGAATACAGGTGAAAAATATATACAATATGTACAATTATTTAGTTGCAGTGTTGGTAATGCAACAGCCGGTGTATGTTAAATGTGGTATATCTAATGTTAGGTAAACTTCTAAAATAGTGATGCAAATCCGGAATTTGTCTGTTAGGGGTGATTATATGGTTTTACAAAATCAACTATGGTTATACTGAAATAATGCAAGCTTATACTTATCGAGTTGTCTCTTTAACTGGAACTTGAAGCAGTTGCGTGTTTCCATAGACACCAGTTGTGGTCGACTAACCCCGAGTGTTCGCTGGGTGGAACTGGCTTTCCCCTTCCTCCCCCTTAAGTTGCTATGTTCTTCCAGAGGTCAGTGCCATGTATATTTGTGTGACTTGGCCAAATCTAGGTAAAAGTGTATGCCATTGAATGCAGGAGTCTGCAACTACTAAAGACCGTGGAACTATCTTCGCCACGCATGGGCTAAAATAGCCATTTATACTAAGCGGTACACGGTCTATTGAAGACGTCCCGGCACCTTTAATACTGCCGCGCATATCGGCCTAGGTTTATTGCAGAAAAATGTACATAGTACACCTGATCCAAATAACATTTACCTATAAACACCGCTATTTCCCCCCTTTTTTATCTAGCTTGGCTGTATCGCTAAGTTGTGTCTTGTTTTCGACAGGGTGTGATTTTTAGTAGAGAGAAAAGGGGTGAACTCTCCATAAAAGTGTGTTCATTTAGATTGTTGGGATTGTTTTGTTTGGCTAGGTGAATCTCGATTGCTTCTTTTATGTCGAGAGCTCTGCCTTTCGATTCGTGATGAATTATTTTTAGATCAGTATCGATTTTAGTAAAGCTGTGCCCCGTGTCACACATATGTTCGCATACGGCTGAATGTGTTCCGTATCTTATCGCATTCCTATGTTCATTATAACGTGTATCTACTCGTCTTCCGCTCTGTCCAATGTAATTAGCTTGACAACCAATGTCTTGGCATGTAATAGAATATACCCCTGACTTTGAATACGGGTCTTGTTTATTTAGATTGCTATTTTGCAGGTGCCTCCCGGTCGTATTATTCGTTGTGAATGCAATGGTTTATCCCGCTGTTGAGGGTAGGATAAACAGGGTAGTGTAGATGTATTAATTTAAGGGATGTTTCCGAAAAAGGGTAGTTTCCCGTAATTGGGGAAGACTACTAGTGTAATGTGTTGGTGTGAGGATGTGATCTGTTGGGGGTGTTCCTACAGGGTTCGTTTACCTGTTAGGGGATGAACGTCTAAGAGTGAGCTATTAACTTAGCCTGCCAATTAAGTAGAGCGATTGTTTAGCGAGCTCACGTGCAGAGTCGACAACTTGACACACTGCAGTCTGGCTGCTTGCTCGAATACAATGGGATTCCTGACGGTGCAGTTCCTGGCCTTCACGGTCAGGGGCAATTAGGACTAAGGTCAGGTTGGGTGTAAGGATGTAAAACTGGGTGAAATGAGTAATGGATGTATGTGTTTACTGACCAAGTATTTATTGGTCAGTGGCGGTGATGTACTGTCCCTTTAGGTGGTGGACAGGTATGAAACAAAGTACAGAGTGTGTGAAATACAAAGTGTTCTGGGTAGGTGTTACAATAATTAGGAATCTGAGCACACGGCTAGTTCTCACCTGGTGAAGAGCTGGAATGGACCTTGGAGGAGCAGAGCCGCTGGCCACGAATAGATAATGGGGCTTCTCTGGGTCTAACTTTTAAGGCTTTCCCCCACTGCTTGGTCGGCGTTTCCTCACCGTCGCTGCCCCAGATAGTGTGTTTATGTATGTGTTATGTAAGCGTCGCTGTCAGCAATATTGCTGGGCCTTCTTGTGTTGAGGAAGTATGTGAGGCTTATGGTATGCCTATGAGGGTGGTTTTGGTGAAAAGATGAAGGGGTGGGTCTTAGGGGTACTGCCCCTGGGCTGTACAAGACCTCCTCGGCCTTTGTTCGCGGCATCGCGAACGGGAAATAGAGTTGGCGTGTCGGCGTAGTGATTCTTCTTCTTCTTCTTCTTCTTCTTCTTCTTCTTCTTCTTCTTCTTCTTCGGTGTCGTGTGGATGTGTAGATGTCGTGTTGTCCTTCTGGAGATGTGAGTTTAGCGTGTGCTCAAAGAGGGTGGGTTTTGGGTGTGTACATATACATAGTTGATTATGATTAACATTATTATCTTGATGTTGATGCTGTTAGTAAGAAAACGAAGAAAAGAAAACATACATAGGTATGTGCATATTGGTGGCATGCAGGCAGGAAAAAAACCATGGTTGGACGGGTGGTTGTGTCGGCTGCCACTGTATGGGGAAAAAATTGCTCCCTGCATGTACCTTGTGTCTATACATATAGGCAAAGTATTGCATAAAAGGTGGAAGAAAATAGAAAAACAGGTGCCCCAGGGTGTAAGTTAAAGGTATATATCAGAATGATTTATTGTTGTTGGGATGAAACAGGACACCTTCACAAAATTTAATGTTAGTAGAAAGACAAGTGTTTAGTGCTTTTCAGTCGGTCAACACGAATGTACCCAAAAGAGATGGGTTATGCCCTAATCCTGAAATAAATTACATGAGATTAATAAAACACTAGGATGACCAGTTTCGATCGTCAAGCGATCATCATCAGATCCATTACACTTAGGCTATAAAATCTATGTTTGAAATACAGGTGAAAATATTTACAATATGTACAATTATTTAGTTGCAGTATTGGTACTGCAACTGTCAGTGTATGCTAAATCCAGTATATATGTTAGGTGAAATTCTAAATGGTGATAGCTATCCGGAGATTGTACTTTAGAGAGATTATATGGTTGTAAACTATGGTTAAACTATAAAATTTAGGCTAACTACTTATCTGATTGTCTTCCGTACTACAGCTACTCGCAGTTTTCGTGTTTACTAGAACTCACTGTGCGGTCGACTGCGGTGGTTATCTTAACGACTGTTTTTTCCCTCCCTTCTCCCCCCTATCCCTACGTGCTGTGGGGAGTGATCGCGATGTGTTTATGTGAGGTGTTGCCAACCTAGATAAGATGTATGCTATTGAATGAGGTGGGTCTGCAACTATTAAAGACCGTGGATTAGCCCTCGCCACGCGTGGAGCATAACCCATTCGAACTAAGCGTTGACGGTCTTATGAGGACGTCCCGGCACCTTTAATACTGCCGCGAATATGGGCCTTGGTTTATTGCAGAAGAAAAGTACATCGTACACCTGATCCAGATAATATTTACCTATTAAAAACCCCCTAATTTCCCCCCTTTTTTTATCTAGCTTGGCTGTGTCGCTAAATTGTGTTTTGTTTCCGACAGGGTGTGTTTTTTAGTAGCGTGAAGAGGGGTGAGCTCTCCATGAACGTGTGTTCATTTAGATTGTTGGGATTGTTTCGTTTGGCTAGGTGTATCTCGATTGCTTCCTTTATGTCAAGAGCTCTGCCTTTCGATTCGTGATGGATTATTTTAAGGTCTGACTCTATGTTGGTAAAGCTGTGCCCTGCGTCACACATATGTTCGCACACGGCTGAATGTGTTCCGTATCTTATCGCATTCCTATGTTCATTATAACGTGTGTCTACTCGCCTTCCACTCTGCCCGATGTAATTAGCTTGACAATCGGTGTCTTGGCACGTTATAGAATATACCCCTGACCTTGAATACGGGTCACGTTTATTTAGATTACTATTTAGGAGGTGCCTAGCGGTTGTGTTTTTCGTCGTGAAAGCTATCTTTATGCCTTGCTTTTTGAATAGGTTAGTGATTTTATATGTATTCGCATTCACATAGTTGAAACGCGCAAATTTTTTCTCATTACTGTCCGGTTTGGGAATCGTTTTATCTTTATTTTTATGTATGGCTATAATTTGGTTTATTTTGCTTGGCGAGAAGTTGTTTTCCTTAGCTATTTGCATAATTGTTCTTATTTCCTTATTATAGTTGTCTTTTGACATGGGTATGTTTAAAGCCCTGTGCACCATTGAGTTGAAACCCGCTAGTTTGTGCGTACTGGGGTGATTAGACTGATTGTCGATTGCATGCGAGGTTTGTGTTGCTTTCCGGAATATGGAATATGAAAGGTCGTTGTCTTTACGTTCAATAGTTATATCGAGATAATTTATTGTCCGGTCTATTTCGGATTCCTTAGTGAATTTGATAGAGTGGTTATTTATTTATAATCGTATGAAGAATGCATGTAGATGGATTTTACATATATATATACAAAATGAATGAACAAATGTGCAGTCACAAGCTCGTACAATTTTATAATTCTAGGTCTAGTTGTTTGACCCATTCTACTGCTCCCTTCGATGTATGGTGGACGTCTATTATCGTTCCTTCGAAAGCTCGAAGAGGACAGTCAGCAACAATGTGAAGGATTGTCTGTAAGGAGGCACCACAGTCACAATTTGCAGAGCTAGCCCATCCCCATTTGTGGTGAAGGCTATTAATGGATTGGAGAATTGTTTCTTCGCTTGTTAATTCAGTATCGTAGATGCAAATTACATCATCTACGTATCTTTTCCATATTACTATTCCCTTTGTTGAAGTCTTTTCTAAGAACGCATTTTCTAGTGCATTGATGAAGATGTCAGCGATTAACCCACTTAGTGGCGATCCCATTGCTAGGCCTTCTCTCTGTGTGTATATTTTATTGTCGAATTGAAACACGTTTTGGTTGAGAACGACCCTCAGTAATCTCACAATCTCTTCAATTTCTTTTACCGAATTGTTGGATTTTAAGTTGTTTTCGATAGTGTTGATTGCTTCAATAATCGGAATATTGGTGTACATGTTAGTTACGTTTTAGTAATCTCATGTAATTTATTTCAGGATTAGGGCATAACCCATCTCTTTTGGGTACATTCGTGTTGACCGACTGAAAAGCACTAAACACTTGTTTACTGAGGCAACACTGAAAATATGGCTTCAAACACCACAATGTTAGTAGAAAGAAAATGAAAATGGTGTGCCATGTAAGTATGTATACACTTGTGCGTTGATATTGTGTATATGGCTTGAATTCACAATGTTTGTACAATTATCTTGTAATATAAAATACTAATCTATATACTTATTACTATTCCGTCTCACTCATGAGCCTGGTACCTTATCTCGCTCACTTTCACCTGGCCGTTCTCTTACTTCGCCTCGTACGTACCTTCTCCATCCATTCCTGGCCATTTTCTATTCGGCGCTTTGCTGTGATTTAGTGGTTGTGCCGCTAATTCCTAGTTATCGTGAATTTTCTCCCGTGGGTGAGAAAATTGCACCTTGGAAGCGAGGGAGAGCGCTTACAAACTATGCGCTGGCCCTGGCCACCGTAGGTCGCTCATTATTTAAGCGTTTTCTAATTTTGTTTGCGCCAGTAGCGTTCAGTGTCCCACGAACACTTCGCGTTACTGATGCGTCGCCGTCACCTTATCAGCGCGACTGAAATCGCTGAAAAGTGTATATATGATTGTGTGACATTTAATTTATGTGTTGATTTGTTTTCTTTTTGTGTTTGGGGGATTATATACAAGGGGTGTGCACATATATGTCTTCTTTTCTCTGTAAAGTAAATACATTAGTGCACTTTCATGTGGCATTGTGCCACCGATGTCGTCTCCTTGTTAATCTGGAAAAAATATATAGTGGATTATCGTGATCACATATCAACTACCAAAATACCCTTCATGTCTGCTATGTTGCATGTACATTTCTATATGGCGCCGTCTAAATCTAACTTATTCTATGCCGGCTAACACTTAGTTTACTTTATTCTATAATTTGTGCTGATGCGTTGTTGTCCGTCGTCTCAGTGTATCTCAGTGTATAAGTATATGTGTTCGTGACGTCACCTTTACCTTAGCATGATCATTCTTGTGCTTTTCTTCTGCGGTTGACTGTATCGTTGGAGCTCTTGCTGAAATACAATACATGATTAATAACAATGCCCTTGGCCAAATATTACCAATACGCGCCTATGTCGCGCAGCGCTGTTTTAAGGGTCGGCTTGGAGGGTGCCACCGCCCTTGAGACCTCTTCGGACGTCTCGTGTGTTACTGCGGTTGGTCAGCCTCGGTTGCTGTACCGTTTATTGTTGGCGCATTATCGGACTTACCCTAGACGGTGCCGAACGCCCTGTGTTGCGTTCGCATAGTAATATCCTTTAAATCTACGTGGTGTCGGTCTTACCCTATACGGTGCCGAACGCCCTATATTGCGATCGCATGGCAACATCAATTAAAACCTATATGGTGTCGGTCTTACCATATACGGTGCCGAACGCCCTGTATTGCGTTCGCATGGCAACATCAATTAAAACCTATATGGTGTCGGTCTTACTCTATACGGTGCCGAACGCCCTATGTTGCGTTCGCATAGTAACGTCAATTAAATCCATACGATGTCGGTCTTACCCTATACGGTGCCGAGCGCCCTATGATAAGTAAAGTGTGCTTAACCTAGATTATGTTAATTAATGCTATAAAAATATTTGTATATACATACCGAAATAGTCCTTAACCTAATGCAGATATATGTTGTAGCTACTGTTTTGCAACAGTGCTTGGTAAATTTGCTTAAATCTAAGTTGTCTTTCAAATGCAACTGCCTTACATACTAGAATTTTGTTGGTGTGCAATGCGTAGGGGGGGGGGGGGTATTGGGATTACGGTTGCCTAATAGGGCTTACGCTGCGCCTTTGACTATCGAAATACGCGAGCATGCGTATAGTACCCAGGGACCTTCGTCCAATTTGCAATGTGGTATCGGTAATCCGAGTGACTACGAATGCAGATTGTGGTTTGGGCACTACGTTTCGTGCTCAACACGGCTCCTCCATTGGACCCGAACGTATAGTAGTTTGGAATTACCTTTTGCCTAGAAGGAGTTACCCCTACCTAGTGACCTCCCTTGCACGTTGTCACCCATGTGTTTCGTGGGGTTCTCCCCTTAATGGCTAATGTGCAGTGTATAGACCAGTGTGACTGCGTTGCTAGGGAGCAAACGCTTCGCGCGGATATCCTTTTCATTTGTATTTATATATGCTTATATTCGCTTTATTCGCCATTTTATATTTATTAATCGGTTGCCCAGGCCGCTGTGAGAGCTCGCCGCATTCCTCATTTACATCACTGGCCGCTCGCTGCGTTACCATTTAAGCTCTGGGGGCTCGCTGCCCTCCATGTACTTGGGCACGGGAAATCGTTCGGGAAAAATCATCCGATAAAATAATATCATCCGGGAATTTAGCGTCCGGGAATCCTCTTCGCCCCATGTCCGAATGAGGTCTTGCGTGGCCAGGGGTTGTCCCGCTGAACCCTTGGCGCACTATCTTCACTTCACACGAATGGAAGACTCGTTCCCCGCCTTAGGAACGCTACTTATGTTACAAACTAACTAACAGTCTAGTCCAAGTTGGTCGTCTCTAGGTTCGTCTCCTGAGTCTAATACTGAGCTGGCTAATTCTCCTACTAGACGTCAAAAGTCTCCCCTGCAGGTCTGGCTTCGACGACCGTAGTGCATAATGGGTATAACCTTCTCCGACACGGGGGCAGGCTAGGCACACCCGAGATCTTGACGTTGTCCCGCACTAAGTCATCGTCGCTTCGACCTTTCGTCCATCTGTCATTAAACTGGGTCAGGATTCATCGCCGCCTTCACCAGCTCTGTCCTCGTGTGGCGATTCTGCTCCCCTCCGTTTACCTTTTCGTCACCATCTAGTATGACCTCAGATTCCTTTGAAAATAAGTGTGATCCTTAAATATATTTTCGTGTATTATGTAAAATTCCTAGTGTTCTGGAGTTGTAGAATCTTCGAAATGCAGTGACTACTTTAGGCCTGCTATTGCCGTATCGGATTTCCAGCGCTGATGCCTTGGTACTCTTCTGGAGGTATTAGTAGGTTTATAGGGTGTTTGGTCCCTTATTATTAGGATCCGAGGGTGTTATTTGCTGAGTGGGGTTAAAGCGTGGGGGGAGAGGGTTGTGCATCGTTGGACTCCATGTTTATGGTGGCCGGGAGCCGATGATGCTATTAGGATGTATTTACTTTGAGTGGATGGGGTGGGTTTTTCCCAGGTGTCCAAAATTTGAAAATATCATGCGGGTGTGATAGTAATACAACCTTTGGTGTGTGGGTGGGATATCTCATGCAGTGAGATGGATATGAGGCGTATCTGCTCTCATTTGAGGATAAGGCGTGTGCTAGGATACAATAAGTTTATATCTCTTGCATGCGGGATTATTTAATAAAATATTTGTATCAGTATGGCCTCATCTCTCTATACAGAGATGTGCATCGCCGCTTAATATTTGTTTCCGAATCACCTCTAATACTCAGGTGTAGGCGTTCGGGTCCAAAGTGTAGCAACCTTAATTTGTGAGAGGCATGAAGTCTATCAACCCCGATGTATAATTTGCAATGTAGTGTAGGTGTTTTTATGTATCTGTATGTCTGTGCTGGATAGCGTTTTAGGTGATGGGGTATGTAGGAGGAAGGGTATGGGGATGGTAGCCCGTAGCTGGTACTACGGCCATCCTGATGGCATTATCCACCTCTACTCCTATTGTAGTGTGCCATCCTCTCTTGGTCGTTATGTGTTTTCCTCCCGCTCTTGGGATTTACGCTCACTGAGTTGAGATGCCATATAGCACCTAGTGTTTCCCAAAATACTAATCTGTGGAGTGCCCGTGGGTCTGTCATTCCCACGTCGTGTAAAATGTTTATGTCTGTGGGCCCCGCCCTCTGGCTGCCCCTATGATGTCTAAGTGTGGTGACGCTGTGTCGTTCACGGCCTTATCTGGTCCCCTGTCCATAATATGGGATGGGGTAGCATGTGGCTACGAATATAAATCGGCATAGCATAATTGCCTGTAATGGATTTTAGAGGGGGAAAAACAGAAAAGAAATTATTAGGGGGGTTGTTCCTCCATGGAATCTGTCTGTATCCGCCCCTAATTAGTTTGTATGTTCGCGTGTAATTCCCTGTCTGCCCCTAAGTGCTGGGCGCGTGTGGGAGGGAAGCGACCGTGGCTTGTAATAGATGCGCGCTTGTGTGTATGGTGCCGCCTACCGCTGACTCCTGCCGGCGCGTGTGCTGTTATCGGAGAGGGCTTATCTCGTATCGCGTGGCTACTTGTCACGCGCCGTGTATTGTCTGTTATCACCTATGTATACATGTTCCTGGTCCTGTCACTGGTAGGCGTAAAATAGTCTGTCTTCCCAGATCAATCTGGTCTGCAATATTTGTGTAATATATGATGCGAAGCCAAATGTAATGCCGCTTTCACTTCCTGTATCAACATCCGTGTTGTCACTGTATACTGTACCCGTTCGTCCTGGGGATGCGATGACCCATCTGCTATTACATCGCATTCCTGGAGTTCCAGGACAGAGCGGAGTTAAATGAACTTCTAGTCAAATAAGGAATGTGTCGGAAATTCAGCTGAGTTATCGAAAAAGCAATGGGTAACACGAGACAAAGTATCTCTAGGGTCGTTACGGGCTTAAGTTTAATAAAAATAATGCAAATATAAATGGGCGCCATCAACTGAATTCCTAGCAAACCACATCCTTTCCGGTTAAGCCTTACTCAAGACAAGGAAAGAAAAAGGAAAATCACACCATCATCAGATCACAACTAAGATAAAAACAAATTTATTTCACTTTGATAGTCAGACAGACATTTTAAATATACCTCCTACCTGAGAGTATGGTCGAATGCCAACGTTAAATTGTCATTGTCCAAAAATCGAACCATCTCTTTTCTCATCAAAAATATGTCATCCACATAGAACAAGAAAAATCTCTAAAGTTCTCTTGGGTTCTCAGGATCACTGTAGCACTATGTCTTTCGTCACTGACATTTGTGAAACCTGAGACCTAATTTCTCTTTAATTTAACATCATAGATGTGGATTTGAAAAAGTTATTAATCTGTCTAAACATACACATTATAATCACATATTATAAATATCACGTAATTTATGTCTTGCATGGCATAATTTAAATGTTGAACATGTTAGTAAAATGCTCCTAAACATCGAATAATTAATTTACACTATTTACATTGTCATTACAAATTACTTGTTTGTGAATTACAAAAGATTCACGGCTCATTGGTCATCATTATCATCATCATCAAAGTTAAATATTTCTCACATTAATTCTCATCTCAAAATTCTACTTATTCCTGTCAGAATCATTAACTCATCACCATTAAATCATTTAAATCCTCAACTCAAGTTGCAATTCCTCAAATTATATCTCAATTAAATTTATTTAATTCCATATAAATTCATTAATCATCAGCTTCTTTAATTAATTATCACCTTCTAATTCAGTTATTCATCATCTATCCAATCATCTATTAATTTATTTAAATCAGTTTATTTATCCAATCTTTAATTCATCCATTTATTTAATTCGTTGATTTATTCCAAAATTTAATTAATCAATTTATTTAAATTTCATTCTTCTGGTTATTTAGATTTTTATTATTTCATCTAGTCATTCTGATTTTTATTTCATTAGGTCAGATCATTAATATGCTTAATTTTCAGATTATTATTTCATTAATTATTATTCTCAGAAAATCTTGTATTATCAACTTTATTTATTTGTTTAATTTCCTAACAAATTGTTTAATATGGGTTATAGAACGTTGTCTTACAGTTTTATCACTTCCAAGTTATATCTCGTATTTAATTTTCATGCCAAAAAATATTATTGCCTTCACGACATCACGTTGGATCTGACTATCCACAACTACATTATATATCCTCAATTCTTCAAATATCACATTTGAATACAACAATTATTCCACAAAACTCCATAAATATTCAGCATACAGCCTGAATCTCAACAATTACGCTAGACTGGGTTCGACAACCTCATGTCTGCTTCAAAATACATCAGCAATATTGCAACTATCACTTGGCAACTTCTACAAAATGCCTATCACAAACTTCACTTAACCATGTTGCATGATCTACAAAAAATATATAACTGGCTTCAAATTATCAACGCACACAATCTCCAACAACTGTAATTAATCTGATCACATCTAGACAACTTCTTAAACAATTGGAAAAAATATTACCTTAGTAATAGCATAAATTCTCTTACAATTTTCATAATTCACATCACAGAAAAACACTAATGTGCTATAATCTCTCATATCAAAATCTGCAATACTGATCTGCCTTAAAATAAATCTTGACCATTATTGATTCATCTTACAAGATTCAATTACTTTAAATCCTTCTCAAAGGTATCAAACACAATTTTAAAAATCATCAAAAGCATCAGCTGTACCAGCTGTTAAACTGAAAGTACTCTCAAAAGAGTATAGCAACAAAATATTGGATTGGCAAACAAGAATTACAAATGTAACCCTGTTGACATTTATCTGTACTTTATTTAACAAAATTTCGACTGATATGTGACTAGTAGTTCCTTGTTTGATCCTCTTACAATCTCAAGTACACTCAGATGATAAAAATGAGTCCCTCAATGGCAAGTAAGATGAGTAACCACCGTACAATCGTATAAATACGAAAGACCTCGCCCCGTCGACTAACATGATAGTGCCCTGAACGATGGGTAAGATGAGTAACCACCATACAATCGTATAAATACGAAAGACCCCATCTCGAAGACTGAATGAGTGAATGTACCAGATAGGAATCAACAAGTCTCTAGTTGTCATATAAAAGCGATATTCATTCACTAAAGTGAATAACATCTTAATATCTCCAAACAATCCAATGGAAAAAATCCCTACTGATGAATAATACACACTCGCTAGTATGCAATGAACTGACGAAGTAATTTAGATAATCAATTGCAGATCACGAGTTCGAAATACTCGTCACACAAAAAAAAACTATTCATGAAAACTATCCTTGCTGGAAAAATGTCTAAAAGACCAAACATCTGCTTAATAAAGCCAACCAATGGTGAGAATTTCGTATAATGATGCCTGCCATATCATATGGTCACGCCATATTCTAGCAAAATTCGAAGCATATAAAGTCAAACCATGTCTAAATAATCGTATCACTCCTATTAGAAAAATATACATGTGTGCCCAGTATTCATGAAAATAATCGTATCAGAAAGTTATAACTCTTACAGTACCTTCTCATTATCAGCTGTTATTAAATTTCAAAGATCGTCGATTTTCCTTATGTAATGAATTTCTCGAAAGATCGGCGTGAATATCATTCCATCCATGCAATGACGATTGCCTTCAAATCCCAAGTGAATCAGCTGGTGGACCTCCTCTCGTCAGGAATCGAATCCATCGCTCTGTGGTGCCATCGCGTCTCTGTCTGCGTTTACTCCGACATGATGAAGTTCTGGTTATCCATAGCGGATATTGTCCAAATCCTCACGAAAAAGTTCATAGAAACAGCGGACCCCCTATTCCTCTTCTACGTTACGCCACTGTTCTATACAATGTTCAGTTTGAGTGTTGAAAGTTCAATCTCCAATAACTGCTGTCTCTCTTTCATAAAATAAAATTTTATATGAGAGTGTCTAAGTTTATGAAACACCCTGTGGCTGTGTTCATACTCGGTAATTTATAACACTGCATAAGAAATAATTGCATTAATGCACGTGCTAATGTTCAGAAGTGCATATGCTTACAACATTCCGTTTGCTTAAAATTGTTAATTTTACTTGGAATGCGTTATGAAATGCATAGTCGTAATGTCATTAAGAAAAACTATGTTCATTCGAAGTTTACAGTTGCAGTATCTCGTAACTATCTGCTTTTATAATTCAAGTGCTGAATAAACGTTCCAACTCAATGTAGCAATGAAGTTCAGCTTCTGCGTTAATGCTTGCGTATATAATGGGAAATAACCCGCTCAGTTTTACTGCAATGCTATAATCATCTCCGCCTAAAGCTGGCCTCGCCATGTCGCTCTACTATGCTGTTCTGCGTTGAAATACAGCTTGGAATAAAGTTCTCCAACTACTCGCAATGCTGTTCTACAACCCCGGCCTTCTATACTTGTTTACTGCGGATGTCCGCCCGGCTCACTGACCTACTTGTCGTTCGCTGCTCGGTGAAGTTGAAACTGTCGCTTTCACTTTCCGTGACAGTTTCTGTTCGCTGCGCGACCTGTACCATGCGCCTGGCGTGTGCTACTGAGCTCGACGTCTGACCTCGACTGCGTTGCTCGTTGTACTGGACTACTCTTGCTAACAGATCTCGATTGCTTGGCTCACAGAGCTCGACTGACTGTCTCTGGACTGCCTTGACCCTTACCTGCCTGGCGCAGTCATGTGACGTTCTCCCCACCACCGTGCTCTTGCGTCACAACTATAATCTCGAACCCCCATCATCTCGGCTATTAAGTTATAAAATAACTTAAGGGTTATCTGACTTCCTTTAAATTATTACCACATATAATGCATGTTATATCTTCTCTTCTGAGATGTTTAAATACCATGTTCCATATAGATCTTAATAAAGCTTCATAATTCCATCCGCTTACAGATGTCAGTGCCTTCTTGATCCTAGACCTTCTACGTCATCCAGACATTCCTCTTGACTCGATTTGAGCGCTATCTTTTCTTAACCCTTCCCAAAACCTCAACTACGGCTTAATGTCTGCTGGCGTAGCCGATAGCCTCAACTAGGTATCGGGTACAATACCATTACTGTTATTGTTTTATGTTAGTGTCATCATGTCTGTATGTCATTGTCACGTTCCGCTGCTACAAAAATTTCTTCCGCAAACAGCGAATGGCGACACGTTGGAATTCGCTTATTTGCAGCGCGGCGCTTCCTGTATGTGTGTTTAGTGTCCTTGTGTACTGAAAGTCTTCAATGATATGCAGGAAGAATAACAAAACGTGACTTCTACCACTGTCCGTGTGTCGACATGTGTTTGCATTCTAGAGAGGCCAACGTTTTAACTTGCCATGTTTTCGCTCCTAAGCTTGTTTGGGAATTTGTTTCCGTGATTACTTCCCCTTTGTGTCTTGGCTCTGTTATTCTATGTCCGGGGTAATCTACATGCCCCTTGTATTGGATTGTCATAATTTTTGGCCGTAGAGATGTGGTGTTCCCTACTTTGTGTGAGCGTTTGTCTGTGCCCGTGGCGTCCCCCGTATTCAGATTTCGGGCGCTATGGTCCAAAAGAGTATTTTATGGTCTCCGTAGAGGCCTGGTGTTCCCGGTACGTCCCCTATTGGTAGTCCCGGGGTCGCTAATGCCCTAAGTAGGTTGCTATAGCGAATACCTTGGAACGGGCCTATGCCCCTATAAGTATGCCCCGTGTATGTCGTCTGTGTGAATTTTGGTTAGCCCTGGTCTTAATTTGTGGGCGTAGTGTGGTTTTGAATCCCTAGTGAATGATACTCTGTCTGCCGTAATACTGTTATGTCTGTGAGTGCCTCCAGCCGACTAGTGCGTCACGTATTCGCGCTGAGCGTGCAAAGTATTGGGTTACCTCATATGATGACGCCGCTGTTGGGACTGTGTCTCCTGTCCGGCAGTTAACATTTGAAGTGCACAGCAGTTATGTTGTGACCTGCCCCAAATATTTTGAACGTTTTTAAAATATGTTGTCTACGAGGCCTTACGTTTCTTCATAATGACCGTGCCTTATCTTTTGGCCCTACTATCGTGATGACGCTATATGTGCCAGACTTGTGTAGTTTATGTGTTTGTACATGTATTCCCCGTATGTAAAAGAACCTTCCCGTGTTCATGCTTGTGTGGCTCAATCGTTCTTGTGCTTGTGTGTCCTGGCCCTAAGTTGCCATGTCGCGCCCTTGAGGCTGACTTTGGGCAGTAAGCTATTGCTGTATACTCCCGTGTCGGTGTACCTACCTTGTAAAACAACCTCCCCGTGTTTATGTATGTGCTGTGAGTGGCATTAGTGCAATTCATATGCCATCCCTGGTGTATATTTAAGATGTGTACACAATGAAAATATGCAATTCACACACATATAATATAACCCTTCTTATACATACATTAATTCTTAGCTATAACTCTATGGGACACAGTGTCTATATGGGATCCTATGGCTTTTCTATGGGATTGTGTATTCATGCTGTCTGTGCGATGCCGTCCGTGTGATTGTCTGTCCCCGTGTCCATATTCCTGGTTTAATTTTAATGTGCCTCGAATTGCCTTAGTTCTGGCCAGTTTTTGTCTAGTTGGGAGTGGATTTTCCCCCGTAAATGTGTTTATCCTCGCCCGAGCGTTGTTGCCCGACGGGGTGAATACCTTCGCCCTGTCATGAGGGTATAGGCCTCCGACTCCCATTGAGGTGCTTCTTTACCATTTTTCTGGGGTGTTTTGAGTAAAGTAAGCCTAAGCCTACGTTCACCGTAGTGCCTGTTAATAGGCGTAGGTGTGCTGGCGCCTGAAGGGCTGCGTTGGCTCCGCGCTACCCTATCAGTGTCTGTGGGGGTGTATGCCCTCCTGTCTGCCTGGCCTCATGGGGTGGGCGGTAAAACGTCCCTTATACCCCATGTACTTTGTTTTGGAGGCAGGATAGTGCGTGCAGGCGTGTGTGTTACTTCCTGGTGAATTGTAAGCAATCCCCCTGTATTTCTTTGCCTCGGGGGTGCACATGGTCATGTCCGCCTCCATTCTGGCAGAATCGCCCTTTGAACTGGCGCTAGGGGTCGTGTAGTTGTCTGTGAGCGTCCCTCTAATGTATTGGAGGCTAGTCTGGCCGTTTTCTGGGCTATGGCCACGGCAGACTCCTTCCTTTGTGTCTGTCTATGTGTGTGGGTCTGTATGGGCTTATTATGCTGTGGCACGTTCTCTACGTTCTCAGCCCATGATATAGTTTCCTCCAGGTTCCTCTTTGTGTTATCGTGTGTGTTTGAGAGCCCTGGCGTCAACTCCCTCTCGTTCATTTGTTCTGAGGGGGTTGGCGTAGGTTTCGCCCCTCGGTCTGGCAAAATTGCCTCCCGGACCGGAGCTGCGGGACGTCTGTCTATGTGAGTTTGGCCCTGTAGTGTATTGGAGGCTAGCCTGACCGTTTCCTGGCCAATGGCCACGGCAGACTCCTTCCCTTGTGTGGCGGTACGTGCCGAGAGGGACATCTTCGCGAATTGCTATGTTAGCGTATCTACGCCTATGTCTTCTCTTGGTTTCGTTGGTGGCCCTGCCGTGAACTCAAAGATGGCATTGTTGGCTTGGAGTTCCCGATATCCTTCCCAAATTTGGGCGTACTGCCGATTAAGGCATATGGCCTGTTCGGCAACTTTGGTACCGCTAGTTCCTATTTGTTTATGTTCTATACAATTCTGTGGCCTCCAACTGGAGGAGCGCCTGTTCGCGAATGAGCTCCTTGTATTGGGCATATAACATTGTGTAGTGCACCCTTATTCTCTCTAAGGTTGTGTTATCCGTTATCGGGCCATGTGTAGTGTTCAATCGGTCATATATCCTGTTCCTTCGGACATGGCCCCCTGTTGAGGTGTTCGTGTATGTTATGTAAATGTTTGTGTGCGCGTTTCAATTGCGCTATCCTATCCTCCGACAGGGTGCATGGCTGTTTGCCCTGTATTGCGCCAACCCTTGTCTGGAGTGCCCGTATTTGTGCCTGTCACCTTTGTATATGCCTCTGGCACCCTAGTAGTAAGGTGAATAATACTGGTGCACCCCTATCGCCTCTATGGCTGTCAACCCCTGTTGCTTCTGCATGTGGTGCCATTCCACATTGCGTAATCTTAATGTAATGCTGATTTAAGTGTAGTGAGTCCCATCAGGCCTAATGTATTTTTAACAGTGTTGGTTATAAAGAAACGAAAAAAAGAACTGCCGCCCTAGTGGGGGGTGGGTGGCTGGGCTAAAATTTCCCTTACATTCCCAGAGAGGGGGAAAAATAATGCTTTCTCTCACAGGAAAAAAAAATCAAATTTCGCTTGGCTGCTTTCAGTATGGACCGCTCTACCACGGGGGCTCGTTGTTTGAGTCCCTTACTCTTATTTTGCGGGGTACCCGGCCTCCATCAATCTGTTTTATCCCGCTGTTGGGGGTGGGATAAACAGGGTAGTGTAGATGTATTAATTTAAGGGATGTTTCCGAAAAAGGGTAGTTTCCCGTAATTGGGGAAGACTACTAGTGTAATGTGTTGGTGTGAGGATGTGATCTGTTGGGGGTGTTCCTACAGGGTGCGTTTACCTGTTAGGGGATGAACGTCTAAGAGTGAGCTATTAACTTAGCCTGCAATTAAGTAGAGCGATTGTTTAGCGAGCTCACGTGCAGAGTCGACAACTTGACACACTGCAGTCTGGCTGCTTGCTCGAATACAATGGGATTCCTGACGGTGCAATTCCTGGCCTTCACGGTCAGGGGCAATTAGGACTAAGGTCAGGTTGGGTGTAAGGATGTAAAACTGGGTGAAATGAGTAATGGATGTATGTGTTTACTGACCAAGTATTTATTGGTCAGTGGCGGTGATGTACTGTCTCTTTAGGTGGTAGACAGGTATGAAACAAAGTACAGAGTGTGTGAAATACAAAGTTTTCTGGGTAGGTGTTACAATAATTAGGAATCTGAGCACACGGCTAGTTCTAACCTGGTGAAGAGCTGGAACGGACCTTGGAGGAGCAGAGCCGCTCTGGGTCTAGCTTTTAAGGCTTTCCCCCACTGCTTGGTCGGCGTTTCCTCACCGTCGCTGCCCCAGATAGTGTGTTTATGTATGTGTTATGTAAGCGTCGCTGTCAGCAATATTGCTGGGCCTGCTTGTGTTGAGGAAGTATGTGAGGATTATGGTATGCCTATGAGGGTGGTTTTGGTGAAAAGATGAAGGGGTGGGTCTTAGGGGTCCTGCCCCTGGGCTGTACACTATTTTTATGCCTTGCTTTTTGAATAGATTAGTGATTTTATATGTGTTCTCATTCGCATAGTTGAAGCGCGCGAATTTTTTCTCATTAATGTCCGGTTTTGGAATCATTTTATCTTTATTTTTATGTTTGGCAACAAATTGGTCTATTTTGCTTGGCGGGAATTTGTTTTCCTTTGCTATTTGTTTAATGGTTCTTATTTCCTTATTATAATTGTCTGTTGACATGGGTATGTTTAAAGCTCGGTGCACCATTGAATTGAACCCCGCTAATTTATGCGTACTGGGGTGATTAGACTGATTGTCGATTGCATGCGAGGTTTGTGTGGCTTTTCGGAATATGGAGTATGAAAGCTCGTTGTCCTTACGTTCAATAGTTATGTCGAGATAATTTATTTTTCGATCTGTTTCGGATTCCTTGGTGAATTTGATTGAGTGGTGTAGGCTATTAATGCATTGGAGAATTGTTTCTTCGCTTGTTAATTCAGTATCGTAGATGCAAATTACATCATCTACCTATCTTTTCCATATTACTATTCCCTTTGTTGAAGTCTTTTCTAAAATCTCATTTTCTAGAGCATTAATGAAGATGTCAGCGATTAATCCGCTTAGTGGTGATCCCATCGCTAATCCTTCTGTTTGTGTGTACATTTTATTGTCGAATTGAAACGCGTTTTGGCCGAGGACGACCCTCAGTAGTCGCACGATCTCGCAAGTTTCTTTTTCCGAATTGTTGGATTTTAAGTTATTTTCGATAGTGTTGATTGCATCATTAATAGGAATATTGGTGTACATGTTAGTTACATCGAAAGATACAAGCCTCATGCTATGTTTCATTTGTAGGGTGTTCAGTGCTGTTACTAATTCCGTTGTGTTCTTTACAGAGTTGCTTTTGTCGTTGGAAAGGCGGCGTTTTAAGATTTTTAGTAACTCTTTGCTGATTTTGTAATTAGGCGCATTCCTACAATTGACTATTGGTCTCATTGGGCACTCATTTTTGTGTATTTTTGGTTGTCCCCTCAATGACGGTATTTTCAGGTTCATGTTTATTAGTTTTGATTTTTCAGCTTTGGTCAATATGTATTCTGTTTCTTTTAATACACTTTTTATTTGTTTTTGGAATTTATTGGTGGGGTCTTTTGCTAATTCCTTGATTTCGTTGTTGTTTAGGAATTCGACTGTTTTTTCAATGTATTCTGTTTTGTTCAAAATTACTGTGGTATTTCCCTTATCTGCTTTTGTGATGATTAAGTCATGTTCTTTTATTTTTTTGTTTCAATGACTTTATTTCTTTTAGTTGTTTGTTGTTTTGAGTGTAGGCCTAATTGTTTTCGCCCTCTCGTTTGAGGATTTTTTTTGGCTTCGTTGGTGGCAAGATTTTTGGTTAATTCCCTGTATTCTGCCGGGAGCTTGTGACTGGCTATCTCGATATCTGTGATTAACTGTTTTATATTATGGTATGTGTGCGTCTGTGTAGTTGTATTTCAAACCTTTGTCTAGCATATCCATTTAATTTTGAGAGAAGGTTACGTTCGTTCTGTTGTTTACCCTGCTGTGGAAATTGAATTCATTGTTATTCGTGTGTTGTTCACTAGGTTGATTATTCTGTGTTTCTCCTAGTTTTCTTAGTTTATATTCTAACGTTTCGTGTTTCCTCGTTTCTCTGATTTTAATGGTGTCATGTAGGTGCTCGGTAAAACTGTCCCATTGGGATGCGTGCCAGAAGTTACTTAGTTGCAATTGAATATCGTATAGTTGTTGGTTGATTTTTTGCTTTCTTATGTATGCAAATCTTAGTTCGTTTTTTTTATCCAAAGCGCTTTGGCTTGTTTAGTTGAAATGATTGAGGCTGGTGTAATCGGTACGGTTTTAATTGGTACATATTTAGGGGTCAGATTTAGTTCCATACATTTTTTGTTGAACCAAATTGACTTGTCTATGTTCATGAGTTTAAGCCTGAGTGTTTTGAATCTCTTGGTTTCACGATTTGACTGACTAGCCGTGAACATTGTGAGGTTTGAAGCCATATTTCAGTGTTGCCTAAGTAAACAAAAGTTTGGTGCTTTTCAGTCGGTCAACACGAATGTACACAAATAGAGCTGGGTTATGCCCTGATCCTGAATTAAATTACATAAGATTAATAAATACACTAGGATGACCAGTTTCGATCGTCAAGCGATCATCATCAGATCCATTCCACTTAGGCTATAACATCTATGTTTGAGAATACAGGTGAAAAATATATACAATATGTACAATTATTTAGTTGCAGTGTTGGTAATGCAACAGTCGGTGTATGTTAAATGTGGTATATCTAATGTTAGGTAAACTTCTAAAATAGTGATGAAAATCCGGAATTTGTCTGTTAGGGGTGATTATATGGTTTTACAAAATCAACTAAACTGAAATAATGCAAGCTTATACTTATGGAGATGTCTCTTTAACTGGAACTTGAAGCAGTTGCGTGTTTCCATAGACACCAGTTGTAGTCGACTAACCCCGAGTGTTCGCTGGGTGGAACTGGTTTTCCCCTTCCTCCCCCATTAGTTGCTGGGGGCGTGGTGGCTCAGCGGTCTAGCTGTATGTCTCTCACCAAGGCGGTCCGGGTTCGATTCCCGGTCAGTGCATGTGAGATTTTCGAAGTGAAATGCCATATCCTATGGTTCGGATTCCACGTAAAAAGGAGGTCCCGTGGCTCATAATCACAAGATTCACGGTCACGTAAAACTACAATCTTCCTTCCTTCCTTTCCTTTAGTTGCTATGTTCTTCCAGAGGTCAGTGCCATGTATATTTGTGTGACTTCGCCAAATCTAGATAAAAGTGTATGCTACTGAATGCAGGAGTCTGCAACTACTAAAGACCGTGGAACTATCTTCGCCACGCATGGGCTAAAAAAAAGCCATTTATACTAAGCAGTACACGGTCTATTGAAGACGTCTCGGCACCTTTAATACTGCCGCGCATATCGGCCTAGGTTTATTGCAGAAAAATGTACATAGTACACCTGATCCAAATAACATTTACCTATAAACACCGCTATTTTCCCCCCTTTTTTTATCTAGCTTGGCTGTATCGCTAAGTTGTGGCTTGTTTTCGACAGGGTGTGTTTTTTAGTAGAGCGAAAAGGGGCGAACTCTCCATAAAAGTGTGTTCATTTAGATTGTTGGGATTGTTTTGTTTGGCTAGGTGAATCTCGATTGCTTCTTTTATGTCGAGAGCTCTGCCTTTCCATTCGTGATGAATTAATTTAGATCAGTATCGATTTTAGTAAAGCTGTGCCCCGTGTCACACATATGTTCGCATACGGCTGAATGTGTTCCGTATCTTATCGCATTCCTATGTTCATTATAACGTGTATCTACTCGTCTTCCGCTTTGTCCAATGTAATTAGCTTGACAACCAATGTCTTGGCATGTAATAGAATATACCCCTGACTTTGAATACGGGTCTTGTTTATTTAGATTGCTATTTTGCAGGTGCCTCCCAGTCGTATTATTCGTTGTGAATGCTATTTTTATGCCTTGCTTTTTGAATAGATTAGTGATTTTATATGTGTTCTCATTCACATAGTTGAAGCGCGCGTATATTTTCTCATTAATGTCCGGTTTTGGAATCATTTTATCTTTATTTTTATGTTTGGCTACAATTTGGTCTATTTTGCTTGGCGGGAAATTGTTTTCCTTTGCTATTTGTTTAATGGTTCTTATTTCCTTATTATAATTGTCTGTTGACATGGGTATTATTATGTATCTAGTTTATGTCCTCTATGGAACTTGGGCGGAGTGTATATACGCTTTTACTCTTTGACGATGTTAGTTGTAATTGCTCAATGTGTTAAGATGTAGATTGAGATGTGTGTGCATATTAAAGTGATATAAAGTGCTTTATTCAAAACATAATAGCTATAATGTGCTTTATTCATCATCATTATCATCATCATTTATTGCATGTGACAGGCCATTAAGACCCATAGCAGAAAAACAAGGGTATACAATTCTTTATTACAATATAAATAGCAAGCATAACATATAGGCTATAACGTTGTACTTCATAACAGGAAGAATGATTTCAGCTTCTCAAATAATGGTTGCATATATTAGACCAACGATTTATATCCCTGACATCTTCCATACTTGCATCTCGATCTACCTGGTTCAGTGCCAACATAACTCGATCTTTCCATCTCGTTCTTGGTCGACCTCTTGGACGTTTTCCCGTTGGCTGAAAATTGAACACACGGTTCGGGAGAGTACCTTCTGATCAGATAATGTGTCCTAACCATTGTAATCGTCGTCTCTCTATCTCTCTACTGATGTCTGCCTTTTTATAACGTCGATATAACTCCTCTTTACTCCGTCTTTCCCAACTGTCAGTTTCTGGGCAGTATTTTGGACCACACTGTAGATTTTCCGCAGCATTTTTCTTTCAAATGCACATATACGTTCTTCAAGTTCTTGGAGTCGCCCACGTTTCACAACCATACATTAAAACAGGTCGTACTAGGGGCATGTATAGGTGGATCTTGTTTTCCTGAGATATTAGACGTGACGTGAAAATTCAATTCATGCTATAGGAAACATGAGTAGCGTTGGTGATTCTTTGTCTTATTTCCTTTTCTATTTCACTTTTGTTTGACAATATTGATCCTAAATATTTGAATGATTCAACTGTCTCAAATTTGTGCATTTCAACGTCGATAGCGATCGGAATATTCTGTCGACGTGATATAATCATGTATTTTGTGTTCGATTCATTAACCACCAACCCCATTTTCTTTGCTTCCAGTGGGAATCTTGATGTATCAGTCGTTACCTGATCCAAAGTGTTCCCCATGATCACCACATCATCAGCAAATGCAAGAATTATGTCGGATCCGACCATCTCCATTTCCCTATTCCAACCAGTTCCACGTTTAATCTTTTCCAATGCTATATTGAAAAGGACTGGGGCTAGAGGATCTCCTTGTCTTAGTCCACTTTGAACGTTAAAGGATTCTGATTCTTGATTTGCAAACCGCACCTGGCATCTAGAGTCAGAGTAACAGGTCTTGATCAACCTTATGTACTTCATTGGAATGCCCATCTCGTGCATAGCCGTCCATAATACTCTACGGTTTATACTGTCATAGGCCTGACGAAAATCAATAAAGATTAAATGCAATTCCTTGTCAAATTCGTAGAATTTCTCCATAAGTTGCCTCAATGTAAAGATGTGGTCGATAGTAGACCGACCAGATACAAAACCACATTGGTATGAACCTATAATGTCTCCCAAAAATGGCCTAAGTCGATTCATAAGCAGTGAGGTAAACATTTTATATCCTATCTCGAGTAAGGCAATCCCTCGGTAGTTAGAAGGTTGTGTGGCATCACCTTTCTTAAAAATGGGGCATATCACGGCTCTTTTCCACTCACTTGGAATAACTTCTTTCCTCCAAATATTAACAATTAATTGTTGCAGATTTTCCATTAACACTGCTCCACCATACCTAATCAACTCGGCAGTAATTCCACTTCCTCCCGGAGCTTTGTTGTGCTTTAGAGATTCCACAATATGTCTTGTCTCATCAATAGTTGGCTCAGGTACTTGCATTTCCGCCATCATCATTGGCACCTGTGCATTTATAGCATCCATCTCAACATGAACATTTAGTAACTGATCAAAATGTTTTCCAAATAGATCTGCCTGTTCTTCAGGAGGTACAATTTCTCCATCTTCGTCCTTTAGTATTAGTGTATGTTGCTTGTAGATTCCCCTCGCAGGGTTAACCATTCTAAAGAAAGATCTCGATGCTTTCTTGGATTCCTCTATTGCTGTCAGTAGTGCCTTACCATGATCCCGTTTTTTTCTGTCGGATGAGTCGATATGTCATACGTCTCACTTCCATATACGCTGCATCATTATCTTCCTATGGATATTTCACCCATTGCAATCTTTTTATTGTCCTGTTTTTCACTGCGACTTGACACTCATTATCAAACCAGGGTTTGTTTTTGGTTTTTGGTCGCTGTCCCAAAACTTCATTTGCACTTTGTAGAACTGCCTTCCACAAAACAGACCACTGCCCTGCCACATCTTCTAATGTATTTGATGTAGATAGGCACTCCTTGATTCTATCTTGATATTCTTCCCTCACAGACGTAAGGGCCAATTTATCTTTGTCCGGGATGATCATTTCTTGCTTTCGCTTTCGCCATTTGGTAGACAGCTTGAGGCGCAATTTCATTACTACTAGAAGATGATCTGAATTCATATCCGCTCCACGGAATGTTCGTACTTGTTCAGCACACCCACGGTGTGTACCATCTACTATTATGTGATCAATCTGATTCCTCGTGTCTCCACCTGGTGATATCCATGTTGCTGTATGTATTTCTTTACGTGGAAAATATGTGCTGCTGATGACCATTCTTCTGTCATATGCAAATGTGATCATTTTGATACCATTTTCATTGCAATTGACATGGTGACTATCTGGTCCGATGGTTGGACGATATTCGTCTTCACGTCCAACTTGTGCATTAAAGTCACCCAGTATGAGATTAATAGCATGTTTTGGTAAATGATCTACAGTAGATTCCAATTCTGCATAAAAGTTGTTTTTCACCTCCTCCTCCGCATCTTCTGATGGTGCATGACAATTTACAACACATATCTTATATGGGGATGCTTTCAAGATCAGTGCACAAATTCGATCATTTATGGGCAACCACTTACTTACAGCAGAAGATATCTTATTATGTACATTAATTCCAACTCCCGAAGTCCATTCAGGTCGATCTTCGTTACTATTAAACATCATATATTGATTTCCAACATTCATGATCCCTTTCGGTAGTCTTGTCTCTTGGACTGCTGTTAGTATACACCCGTAATTACCCAGCACGGATTCCAGCTGCTTCATTCCTCCTGTCATGATTGACCTAACATTCCATGTACCAATTCGAAAACCAATCAGTCCTTTAATAAAGCCTTTGTCGTCAACCTTGAGATCATTCCTGTATTATCCTTTATTTCTTTCTTTGATAAGTGTAATTTAAAACTATCAGAATAGCCTGATGAGCTCGAGTCCAGTGGTGGGGTTGTCACCTACGGTTTCTGGACCACCGGGTTTGTTATCAAAGTGCCTTCTTCTAGACAGGTTGCTTTCACTGCAGCTTAAAGTGCCCCATCTACACTTACCCCAACCTGGGGTCCAGGTTCTATGCCATTGTCCTTCTGTAGGATCTTCTGCCTTTAGGAACGGTTTCCCCTTCCAAGGACATAGAAAGTGCCCTAACCCCTAACAGCACAACTATCAACTATAAGTGACCGTTGGCCAAATATAGGGGAGACTCCTTATCCCGTTGACATAATACAAAACGGATATCTATTAAAAAAACTTCATATAAAATTTGCTATCAATACAAAAGATAATACAAAAAGTAGGAATCACCAGCTACTTCAAGGAGAAAGGGTGTGCACATTACCTAAAATGGTATTTGATTGATTGTCAAGTGCAAAGATCGGACACCTCACATTAACATGCCGGTTGTCATGGGCCTGACATAGAAAGCGGTGTAGGCCCGAGCGCTCTTCATCAACGACGTTATATATGCAGCTTTGGAATATCAAGGCATGAACCTGTTGAAGCAAGGAACTTCAAAGCAAATACAGCATTCAATCATCGCTTCGTAAACAACATGGCAGCTATCCAAGACATCGCAGTACAGTCCACAAATTGATTAAAGCACTCCAAAATGACATCATCAATCCTGAAGCCAATATGCACACATGCTAGAAAAACATTAATGATCATTGAATACACTTGATGAGCTTAAAAACCAATTATAAAAACAAATATGTTGACCCACATTGCAACTGCGTCCCATCATGGCCCCATAGATAACAATAATAATAATGTGCTTTATTACGAACATAATAGTTGGCGACGAGGAATTGGGACTTGATTCACCGGTACAGATATAGCCTAAATCAATGAAGTATGGTATTTACGTCAGGTCTGTTTCAACGGCCACGTGAGTAAAATCAAGAATGAGGCTAATCGACATGTAATATACACAGAGTACTTGTTAACGATCCTAAGCAACTCAGCGTATATTCAGCTGCGTGTGCCTGCATGCCACATATTCAAAATACCGTAATATTTATCGCAGTTCGAACTTTGAGGTTATGCAAAGTTTCTTTTAAAATCTCAAGCCCAGAACAATATTCGGTCATCGATCACTACCCATTGTGTTTTAAATCGGTTATCTTGAAACATTTTATTATATTTGAACGGTGTTTTAAAATTATTTCCACGTTCCGTCAAGAGGGACGCAAATCAGTTTCAACAATTACTGAACATTTTTACCGATTCTCAAGAGAAGTTACTTGAAAGGTATCAAGCTCACCAGTCCGTCACAACCCCACAAGCCACTAATATCACACCGTTTGAAAATTTTGATACTGAAAAGGAAAAATTTGTGTCGTATTTAGAACGATTTGAGAATTACGCAAACTTCAACAATGCCACCGAATCAACAAAGAAAGCTCAACTCTTGTGTACATCAATAGGGGCAATTCATTTTAACAATCTCTCAGCATTTTTAGGACCTGATAAACCAATCAAGTCTCTCGGTTATAATGACCTAGTAAAACATTTCAAGCAAATACTTTCACCTCAAGTCTCAACCGTGGTTTCCCAACACTATTTTTTGAACGTCAATCAAAAAGAAAGTCAAAATATTGCAGGATTTGTTGCCACTCTCAGAAGCCACTTACTCGACCGTGACTTTTATATTCAGTGTACGCGTGACGCCAGAATTTCAATTGCGGATGTTTTTCTTCGTGTACAATTTATACGTGGCTTGCGAGATAATTGGATCAGAGAGAAACTTCTTCAGTCTAATGACACGAAATTTGATGATCTTCTGAAGAAGGCTATAGCCTTGGAAGCATCGCGGTTAGAGTAATCAGCTGTCAAAACAGCCCACGGCACCGTCAGACACTGTAGAGGACACAAACAAAGTAACAAAGGCCACAGGTTCATATAATGACCGAAGTATGAATCAATATGGCAGTGATACTCAGTCACGTTTTGTTCAACAGCCTAGCCCAGGCTCTCACTCACGTTCACAGTCCAGGGGCCGCCGTAGTTCTGTCAATTATAGAGCACTAGGTATTGATGGATTATGCCTGAATTGTGGAAATTCAAACCACAGGTCAAGAGATTGTCGCACAAACAGAAACTCTCTTAAATGTAGGTCATGTAGGAAAGTGGGACATGTTGCAAAAGTTTGTATCACTACACTTCTTCAACAGTCAAATACACACACCATTGCAACCGAGAACATAAATGACAACTTGCATGACCACCCCGAAACCAATTTCGGGATAGGACAACTGGAATGCATCGAAGATCTCTTTGACGTAGGGCAAGAATCGGATAAATATTTTATCACTGTTAAACTCAACAATAAATCACAAAGATTTGACGTCGACATGGGAGCAAAATATTCACTCATCCCAGAGAACGAATGTTCAACCTTGGGTCTTGGTTTGCCATTGCAGCCAACAAATGTCTGTTTTCGATCATATTCTGATCATGTTATCAAACCCAGAGGAAAAATTGTTGTCACCATATCATACAAAGGAACAGAAATTGTTGCAGATCTATGTGTAGTTACGCAAGGCCATGTCGCATTGTTTGGTCGTGTTTGGATCAGGGGCCTCGGCCTTGATCTGAAGGAAATTGACAATGACACAAATCAATCACTTCACACTGAATCTGTCAACTCAGTGCAGTCAATTCAGGATATTTTACATCAGTATAGTACAATCTTTGAAGAAAAAATTGGATGCGTTCCCAATATTGAAGTAAAACTGCAACTCAGTGAGGGGGTGAAACCTGTCTTCAATCGTGAACGTGATGTCCCTTTTGCTCTTCGGGAACGCGTTGAAAAGGAACTCGCTTCATTGGAATCAGAAGGAGTTATTTCTCCCACAGCTTTAAGTGATTGGGGATCGCCTCTTGTTGTTATCCCAAAACCGGATGGGGGAGTTAGGTTATGTGTCGACTACAAATGTGGAGTGAATTCAAGGTTGATTTCTGCAAACCATCCCATAAGACCAGTTAATGATGATCTACATAGTCATAGAAACTCAAAATTTTTCTGGAAGTTAGACTTATACAAGGCATATCTACATCTGAAGGTTGATGAAGAAGGTAGTATGATTCAAACTATATCCACTCACAAAGGAACCTTCAGGATGCGCCGACTGAGTTTTGGCATCAAAACTGCCCCCCCAGAATTTAATAGGATATTATCTCAGATCCTTCATGGTCTTCCAAAAGCTGAAGCTTATTTTGACGACATCATAATACATGGTACTACGAAGGAGGAGTGCACCAAGAACTTAATAGCCTGTCTAGAACGGCTTTCAAAAAATAATCTGCATTTGAACAAAAGCAAATGCTCATTTTTCAAGGAAAGCATAGACTACCTAGGGCATATTGTATCGTATAATGAGATCCGCAAGTCACCAGAGAAAGTTCAAGCTGTGTCTCAAATGCCACGTCCTAAAACATTGAAGAAGTGAGACGCTTCCTTGGAATGGTGACTTTTATGCAAAGTTTATTCCTAATTTTTCAACGAAGTCCCACCCATTACGGCAGTTATTGCGGAAAGGTGAGCGGTTTTTCTGGTCTGCAGCCTGTGAAGCAGCGTTCTTGAATCTCAAGTCCGAGTTATGTAGTGAACGTGTCCTAACCCTATTCAATCCATCACTGCCTATCATCTTGTCAACTGATGCCAGTCCTACTGGTGTTGGAGCAGTATTAAGTCATGAGATGGATGGCCAAGAAAGACCCATCGCCTATGCATCTCGTGCCCTGACACCAGCAGAATGTAATTACAGTCAGCTTGACCGGGAAGCGCTGGCAATAATATTCGCCACAACACACTTCTACAACTATATTTTTGCAAGAAATTTCATTCTTGTGACGGACAATGAACCTCTGTCTCGTATTTTTCATCAGAACAAGGGCCTGCCACAAATGACATCCGCAAGGCTCCTAAGATATGCATCGTTTCTCTCCGGGTTTGACTACACGGTAAGAGTGAAAAAAGGGAAAGATAACGAAAATGTAGATTGCCTATCCCGAGCCCCTGTTGCATCTACCTCGCCAAACACTGAAACACCAATAAATGCAGAAAATTCACAACTCTATGCTGAAACGATTCTTCAAGTGTCAAGTGAAGCCATTACGTACGAAACTATCCGTGAAGAGACTATGTTAGACCCAGAACGTAGGGCCTCCCTGCAACGTCTTCAAACGCAATCCTTGGATGAGCCATATACAGTTGAAAATGGTATTCTATTCCGTCAAGACCGAATTGTTATCCCAAAGAAACTACAAAGAAATTTTTTGGAAGAGTTACATTTAACACACCTCGGCATTGTGAAAACAAAACAGTTAGCAAGACGATATGTCTACTGGCCGCAATTAGACAAAAACATTGAGAAGCTTATCAAATCTTGTGAAGAGTGCGCGCAGACTCGTTCAAATCCACCAAAAGCTCCAATACACCCTTGGGATGAACCAGAAGAAAATTGGGAACGCATACACATTGACTATGCGGGACCATTTGATAACAACCATTTCTTGATGTGTGTTGACGCGAAATCCAAGTGGGTCGATGTCCGAATAGTGAAAGACGCTCCATCCACTGCAGCTACTATCAGTCTGCTTGACAATATCTTTACCGTACATGGGTACCCGAATGTCCTTGTGTCAGATAATGCCACTATCTTCACGACTGATGTATTCAGATCCTATTGCAAGGAGAGAGGGATTTTTCAGAAATATATTGCACCGGGACACCCAGCAACCAATGGGCTAGCCGAGAGAAACATCCAAACTTTGAAGAGACGACTTCGTGCTGCCCGGCACCATTATCGACTAAGTTACAAAACATCTTGTTTCAATACAGAGCAACGCCATTGGCATGTGGACAGTCTCCAGCTGAACTATATTTGAAACGTCGGCTACGTGTCTGGTTGGATACTCTACTTCCAAACCAAAAGAGCTTGACTACATCCAGTTTCTCACCCCCTGTTCGCTCTTTCAAAGTGGGGGAGAGAGTGCAAGTCCGGATACACCAGAAAAACCGTGATATTTGTCAGTTTGGTGTTATACAAACTAAACTCGGCCAGCGCCACTATGATGTGAAATTGGATTCGGGACGAATTTTAAAGCGGCATGTTGACCAGTTATTATCGACTCTCGTGCCAAAGAAAGATAAGCATGTCACTTTTGCTCCAACAAATCCTCCAGTGTTTGGTGTTCCAAATATACCAACAACAACCCAGCCAAGACTAGAGAATGATGATATACCTCCTGCAACCCACACTTCAGATGATACAAGGCAGAACATCCTGCAACCAGATGAACGCCCTGATCGAAACAGCCTTCCACCACCTGCTGATAATTATTTAAGAAGATCAGTCAGAGACAGGCGACCTCCTCAGTATCTGCAATACTATGTGCCCAAATGAATATGAATAGTTCCTTTTATTTGTTTTTTATATAAGTGGGGGAGACTATTATGTATCTAGTTTATGTCCTCTATGGAACTTGGGCGGAGTGTATATACGCTTTTACTCTTTGACGATATTAGTTGTAATTGCTCAATGTGTTAAGATGTATATTGAGATGTGTGTGCATATTAAAGTGATATAGAGTGCTTTATTCAAAACATAATAGCTATAATGTGCTTTATTACGAACATAATAGGTATGTTTAAAGCTCTATGCACCATTGAATTGAACCCCGCTAATTTATGCGTACTGGGGTGATTAGACTGATTGTCGATTGCATGCGAGGTTTGTGTGGCTTTTCGGAATATGGAGTATGAAAGCTCGTTGTCCTTACGTTCAATAGTTATGTCGAGATAATTTATTTTTCGATCTGTTTCGGATTCCTTGGTGAATTTGATTGAGTGGTGTAGGCTATTAATGCATTGGAGAATTGTTTCTTCGCTTGTTAATTCAGTATCGTAGATGCAAATTACATCATCTACCTATCTTTTCCATATTACTATTCCCTTTGTTGAAGTCTTTTCTAAAATCTCATTTTCTAGTGCATAAATGAAGATGTCAGCTTTTAATCCGCTTAGTGGTGATCCCATCGCTAATCCTTCTGTTTGTGTGTACATTTTATTGTCGAATTGAAACGCGTTTTGGCCGAGGACGACCCTCAGTAGTCGCACGATCTCGCAAGTTTCTTTTTCCGAATTGTTGGAATTCAAGTTATTTTCGATAGTGTTGATTGCATCATTAATAGGAATATTGGTGTACATGTTAGTTACATCGAAAGATACAAGCCTCATGCTAGGTTTCATTTGTAGGGTGTTCAGTGCTGTTACTAATTCCGTTGTGTTCTTTACAGAGTTGTTTTGTCGTTGGAAAGGTGGCGTTTTAAGATTTTTAGTAACTCTTTGCTGCTTTTGTAACTAGGCGCATTCCTACAATTGACTATTGGTCTCATTGGGCACTCATTTTTGTGTATTTTTGGTTGTCCCCTCAATGACGGTATTTTCGGGTTCGTGTTTATTAGTTTTGATTTTTCAGCTTTGGTCAATGTGTATTCTGTTTCTTTTAATACACTTTTTATTTGTTTTTGGAATTTATTGGTGGGGTCTTTTGCTAATTCCTTGATTTCGTTGTTGTTTAGGAATTCGACTGTTTCTTCAATGTATTCTGTTTTGTTCAAAATTACTGTGGTATTTCCCTTATCTGCTTTTGTGATGATTAAGTCATGTTCTTTTATTTTTTGTTTCAATGACTTTATTTCTTTTAGTGGTTTGTTGTTTTGAGTGTAATTGTTTTCGCCCTCTCGTTTGAGGATTTTTTGGCTTCGTTGGTGCAATTAATTGGTGATTAATAAGATTAACACGAAACGCTAGAATATAAACTAAGAAAACTAGGAGAAACACAGAATAATCAACCTAGCGAACAACACACGAATAACAATGAATTCAATTTCCACAGCAGGGCAAACAGCAGAACGAACGTAACCTTCTCTCAAAATGAAATGGATATGCTAGACAAAGGTTTGAAATACAACTGCACAGACGCACACACGAACCATAATATAAAACAGTTAATCACAGATATCGAGATAACCAGTCACAAGGTCCCGGCAGAAGACAGGGAATTAACCAAAAATCTTGCCACTAACGAAGCCAAAAAAATCCTCAAACGAGAGGGCGATAACAATTACACTCAAAACAACAAACAACCAAAAGAAATAAAGTCATTGAAACAAAAAATAAAAGAACATGACTTAATCATCACAAAAGCAGATAAGGGAAATACCACAGTAATTTTGAACGAAACAGAATACATTGAAAAAAAAACAGTCAAATTCCTAAACAACAACAAAATCAAGGAATTAGCAAAAGACTCCACCAATAAATTCCAAAAACAAATAAAAAGTGTATTAAAAGAAACAGAATACACATTTTGTCCAAAGCTGAAAAATCAAAACTAATAAACATGAACCCGAAAATACCGTCATTGAGGGGACAACCAAAAATACACAAAAATGAGTGCCCAATGAGACCAATAGTCAATTGTAGGAATGCGCCTAATTACAAAATCAGCAAAGAGTTACTAAAATTCTTAAAACGCCGCCTTTCCAACGACAAAAACAACTCTGTAAAGAACACAACGGAATTAGTAACAGCACTGAACACCCTACAAATGAAACCTAGCATGAGGCTTGTATTTTTCGATGTAACTAACATGTACACCAATATTCCTATTAATGATGCAATCAACACTATCGAAAATAACTTAAAATCCAACAATTCGGAAAAAGAAACTTGCGAGATCGTGCGACTACTGAGGGTCGTCCTCGGCCAAAACGCGTTTCAATTCGACAATAAAATGTACACACAAACAGAAGGATTAGCGATGGGATCACCACTAAGCGGATTAATCGCTGACATCTTCATTAATGCACTAGAAAATGAGATTTTAAAAAAGACTTCAACAAAGGGAATAGTAATATGGAGAAGATAGGTAGATGATGTAATTTGCATCTACGATACTGAATTAACAAGCGAAGAAACAATTCTCCAATCCATTAATAGCCTGCACCACTCAGTCAAATTCACCAAGGAATCCGAAACAGATCGAAAAATAAATTATCTCGACATAACTATTGAACGTAAGGACAACGAGCTTTCATACTCTATATTCCGAAAAGCCACACAAACCTCGCATGCAATCGACAATCAGTCTAATCACCCCAGTACGCATAAATTAGCGGGGTTCAATTCAATGGTGCACAGAGCTTTAAACATACCCATGTCAACAGACAATTATAATAAGGAAATAAGAACCATTAAACAAATAGCAAAGGAAAACAATTTCCCGCCAAGCAAAATAAACCAAATTGTAGCCAAACATAAAAATAAAGATAAAATGATTCCAAAACCGGACATTAATGAGAAAAAATTCGCGCGCTTCAACTATGTGAATGAGAACACATATAAAATCACTAATCTATTCAAAAACAAGGCATAAAAATAGCATTCACAACGAATAATACGACCGGGAGGCACCTGCAAAATAGCAATCTAAATAAACAAGACCCGTATTCAAAGTCAGGGGTATATTCTATTACATGCCAAGACATTGGATGTCAAGCTAATTACATTGGACAGAGCGGAAGACGAGTAGATACACGTTATAATGAACATAGGAATGCGATAAGATACGGAACACATTCAGCCGTAATCGAACATATGTGTGACACGGGGCACAGCTTTACTAAAATCGAGACTGATCTAAAAATAATTCATCACGAATCGAAAGGCAGAGCTCTCGACATAAAAGAAGCAATCGAGATTCACCTAGCCAAACAAAACAATCCCAACAATCTAAATGAACACACTTTTATGGAGAGTTCGCCCCTTTTCGCTCTGCTAAAAAAACACACCCTGTCGAAAACAAGACACAACTTAGCGATACAGCCAAGCTAGATAATAAAGGGGGAAAAATAGCGGTGTTTATAGGTAAATGTTATTTGGATCAGGTGTACTATGTACATTTTTCTGCAATAAACCTAGGCCGATATGCGCGGCAGTATTAAAGGTGCCGGGACGTCTTCAATAGACCTGTACCGCTTAGTATAAATGGCTTTTTTTAGCCCATGCGTGGCGAAGATAGTTCCACGGTCTTTAGTAGTTGCAGACTCCTGCATTCAATGGCATACACTTTTATCTAGATTTGGCAAAGTCACACAAATATACATGGCACTGACCTCTGGAAGAACATAGCAACTAAAGGGGGAGGAAGGGGAAAACCAGTTCCACCCAGCGAACAATCGGGGTTAGTCGACTACAACTGGTGTGTATGGAAACACGCAACTGCTTCAAGTTCCAGTTAAAGAGACAACTCGATAAGTATAAGCTTGCATTATTTCAGTATAACCATAGTTGATTTTGTAAAACCATATTATCACCCCTAACAGACAAATTCCGGATTTTCATCACTATTTTAGAAGTTTACCTAACATTAGATATACCACATTTAATATACACCGACTGTTGCATTACCAACACTGCAACTAAATAATTGTACATATTGTATATATTTTCACCTGTATTCTCAAACATAGATGTTATAGCCTAAGTGGAATGGATCTGATGATGATCGCTTGACGATCGAAACTGGTCATCCTAGTGTATTTATTAATCTTATGTAATTTAATTCAGGATCAGGGCATAACCCAGCTCTATTTGTGTACATTCGTGTTGACCGACTGAAAAGCACCAAACTTTTGTTTACTTAGGCAACACTGAAAATTGGCTTCAAACCTCACAACCTTTGCATAAATGTGATTGCGAAGAACGCGGATCTTTGGGAAGCTGATTTCTGGAAAGTGATGACCAGGAACACTGCTCAGTAGAAAAATCTACTCAGGTAAAATTTGGGGTAAACATGGTCTCGATAAGCACGCAGGCGGATCTGGAAATTGCACAGTTTACTAGTGAGCACACACCCTCTAGCAAGCAAGACAACGTTAGTAAACTTGCCGAGAATACTCAGGAAGACATGAGTAGTTTTCAGATATTCAGTTTTCAGACAATGCTGAAATCTGAAGACCAAAGTAATTGTAGTGAGGTACAAATGGTCAAGCCGCTAATGGTGGCGAAGTTACGTGTTTCTTTTGTACCAAACGAGGACATAAATTGAAGGATTGTGTCCTGGCACCGAAACGTAATTTAGTTTACTGGTGAAAGAAATTTCAAGCCAAAGCACAAACATGCAGCTTGACCACGTTAATGAACGCAGGTAGAAAATTTGACGCACGCAAGCATTTCAATTATAACCGGGTGAGTTAGCCGTGGTCGTTACGGCATGACTAATGGCAGTCGCTCACATCCGGGAGGCGAGGAGGTTCGAATCCCCCCGACGGCAACCTCGAAGATGGTCTTCTGTGGTTTCCCATCTTCCTTCCAGGCAAATGCCGGGGTTGGTCCCTAACGATAGGCCACAGCCGCTACCTTCCAACTCCTCGCCCTTCCCTTCCTACTTTCCTCCCCAACGGTACTTGTAGCTCACCCATTGGGTGTCCGTCTCGAAGCAGCTACAAAACTGGCGAGCCGAACATGTCCTCGGACACTCCCTGCACTAAAAGCCATACGCTAAAAAAAATATATATATATATAAACACGTGGCCAACGGCAGTGTTAAGAAGCGCACTTCAAAGGACATGCAGCGTAAGCGGCAGACGCACTCTGCTGGTAAATGGACTGACACTGATAAGCCAGCATATTCCCGAGTTCGAATTGCACCCGATGAGTCAAGATTTTCCAAGATGCTCTTGATGGAATGTCTCAAGGAGTAGTAGTAAATGGATCAATCATTAATATCATCCGATATGCTGATGACACTGTCATCCTTGCAAAAAGTATGGATGATCTACAAACACTACTGGATTCTAATTCTGAAGAGAGTAACGCCATGGGATAACATTTGAATGTACAAAAACTAAGTGTATGGTTGTTAGTAGATACAAAGATGAAATTCAGGGCATTCTTACACTTGGTAATGAAAGAATTGGAAGGGTTTCATCATATTGCAGTGGCCCCAACCTTATACAAGGGTTGCACCCACACATATACCTAAAGGATTATAGAAGCTACGAAATACCGACATAGCAACGGAAGCATGGCAGGTCATAGCCCCAAGACCGCCAGCGTAGCAAGGCAAGGAGGACGTAGAGGACATTACACTCCACATTCCGCTGATCCAGGGAGACTCCACGCTTTTAGCCTATAAATAAGAGGTACAAGCACGCGCCGGCCTCTCTTGGAAGGCGACTCTCTTGCATTCCGACAGTCTTACGCTCTTTTGGAGCAGTGCTACGAAGGATCGGTAAGGGCGCTGCCCTTTACCAGATCCCAACGCCACCAACATCATGGCAGACCGGTATCTTCGGTAGGGTGAGTGGAAACGTGTGTACTAAATTCCTTTTCCCTCTAACAAGCATTCCCCCCCTTTATCTAAACTTCATTGCCACTATTAAGCAATAAACCCCTTTTACACAGTCTAATGCCACATCTCGTTATTTCACTTAGTTTAAGGAGCCTTGCCATTTAAATTAGAATCTAGCTTAAGATCTTCACTGGACGCTGGCAAGCAGTAGGCGCTGTACAGCAAGCGCTTGGCTTACTAAGGCTCATCCAGGTAAGCATGGTGAGTATTCCTCCCGCCAGCTTCCTCACATTAATTACTCCCTAGACGTGTCCGCAGTACTTCTTAAAACACTAAACACTTTCAACACTAGCCTTACACCAAGTCCCACACCGCCCAGACCAGGTTCACATAAAGGCCATACACTTTTAAGACCAGTTTTACACAAATGTAAAACAAAATGGTGGAGACGCGAGGTAGTTGCAAGCCAGGGCGTATACAATAAGTCTAGCAACAACGATCCTGTACTACTTCTATTAGCCAAGCGAGTGAGAAAGTTAAAATCCCCAACAAGAAAAAAAAACGAGTAGCAAAAATTTTTTTTGTGCAGGAGAATTTAGAGGAGATTTTTTTTTCCTACACAGCAATCATAATCCCCCACCCACCCCTATAAGTAATTCACAAGAGAAAACCCTCAATGCCAAGCATTTTAAATATTAACATCTGCAATTAAATAAGTAAGTACGGATATTAACGGAAACCTAGTATGAAGAAGTATAGATAACTACCATACTCTATTAAGAAAATTGCTCATTATTTAAGATCCCCCCCCCCCCAAATGAAGCTCTATTAAGATACCTATGATAAGATTGTGATATCCCATAGGATAAGTTGGAACAAGTAACTAATTATGTATTTTATTACAGCAGTGCAATTATATCTTGTATATGGTTGTAGGCTATACAATTTTCTTTTGAATACATATTGGTATAGCTTAGGGAAAGGTAGTATTGGAAAAATGCATACATAGAATTAGGAGACCTTGCAATCCGCATTTTTCACTTGCACGCACACTTCCGCAAGATGTCACAGTAATTAGTTTGTATACGCGTTCAGTCAAGGCACACTACAGTTTCTCTTTTGTTATGCAATCCAACCGTAGAGGAAATGCTTATTTGTACCTTACAATACAATCAGCTGTGACACACGGCGAACACGTGCTGGACAATCAGACCGCCTAGCGAGGAGATTGAACCTGACACCATATGCTGACTTAGCGAGCAGCCGCGCACGAGAGCGGAACCGACATAGCATAGATTCACAGCCTGGCACTAATAGCTTACACGCCAGATTATGTATACAGTCTTGACATTTAATATTTTTGTTTCACATACATCCCTTAATGAATAGCGAAGCGTGCGATAGCAAAGAACTCACTAATAATTTTAAAGATGTGACTATAGCGTACACACATAATGTAGAGTGGTTTCCTAGCAGTGCATTTGAAAAAGGAGATTCAGTTAGCAATTTAGAAACCGTTCCCTCACGAAGCAGTAGGATAGGAAAGTAATCAAATAGGAATTCATGGAGCAGCCGACAAATGACCGGCAATGAGCATAGGGCATACAAGCGTAATCACGGGATTGGGCACAGCAGGACAACACGACGATATAAATCAGTGGTTATCAAGTGTATCAGCGTTATTATATTATTAACGAGTAAGGACTTCGAAGAAGTATATTGTTGTTATGTATCAAACAACTCACAGCAGGTACAAGGGTTCCTAGCTTTGAGATAAGGAATAAATAACATATTTTTAAGGAAGGTGACGAAGCATATGATTGCAAAGTATTAAACGACTCACGGCGGGTACAAGGGTTCACCTGGCCTTGAGATAAGGAAGAAAGGACGAGATATAGGAGATATTATTTATATTACCACGTTGATAACAAATGCCACTTACAAAATAGGATTATTGCCCACCCCATGCCACAAACCTACATTTTACGCAAGCCAGATGCTAAAATAGGAACGTCACGCCAAGAAGTAATACGTTAGTAAATTCGGAGAAAAACAGTAGGGCCCGGCGGCGATGGCGTGACGCATTGAGAGCTCGTTAGTGGTAGCTTCCCTTTCGTATCGGATTTGGTTACGCCCACTATGCGTTACGGTCAGCAAAGCCACCCTGATAAGTCAGGATCATACTGACAACCGGACGCCGAGAGCTATAATTTCAATTTCCTGGAAATAGCCACCCCACGGAAGGCGGAAGGAAGCTAGCGGCGATCCATTCACCCTAATACGTGATGATTGTAACGTCAGTTGGGATGCATGTGTATCGGAGTACTCTCAGTCTACCAACAGGCGATACTTTCACAGTATTTTGACAACATAACAGGCGATACTTTCACGGTATGATAGGAGATATTTTTAGGGTATTATATATAATATATACTTGGACCTAACGTCCGTCAGCACCCATCTGTATCGGTGTACAGTCAGGCTATTGGCAGGAGGTAGTTTTATAATGTTATATGGTAGAACGATCATTCGGCAGACGATATTTTCATAGTATTATGCGACAGGAATATACAATGCACAGTCAACGAAACCAGACGTGTTCGGGGAACAGATTATGATAGGAGATACATTTTACAGTATTATATGAAGAAGTGTAACTATTCAGAGTAGAAATATACATACGCTAAAACTAACAAGTGAATTTAAAATTAATAATATTTCAATGCATTAAAATTATTTGCGACGGAAGAGGATGCAATTTACACTTGTACCAAATGCCAAGGGTAACAATGCGACTTGGGAGGTCACTAGGTAAGGTAAGTCCTTAAAGGCACTAGTAATTCTCACACCACAATGCGAATTGGAAGGTCCATCGGTCAATGTAAGCCCTTAAAGGCACTGCTAATTCCGATACCACCCTACGTATTGCACACCATTTGGTTAACGTACATCCTCGTACGCACCCGTACTTTCCACGACACGAAGGCAACAGAATACATTAAATAAATAAAACTATGCAACTACGGTATATTATGAGCGATTCCATACAGAGCAACTAAATAATTATATTACACAGTAAGGGTAGTAACTCAATTACAGGTACATATAGGGGATACCATTATTGCGGATGCACGCTAGGGAGAGTTTAATCATTTCAGATATAATTATAATATATACCCCTTCCCCCCCCCTTTTTCGAGAGATTTCTTCACAACTCCCCCCCCCCTCTAGACACACGAATCACCCCCTACCCCATGTACATAGTGTACTTAGTTAAGGGTAGGCATTAGTATTAGATTTATCAATAAGAATTCAATTAGACACTAAGAAAACCCCATCCCCCCTACCTAACGTGGCAAGTTAAAAGAGAAAAGGGTATCTAATAACACATCATTAACGAAGGTTAATTTTTTCACAGGAAATTCTAATATGTCAGTAACAAATGTAAATTTTTTGCAGGTAATATTAAAGTGTTAATCTATATTTCCTGAAGGTCTATAATGTTCGTACCATAAAGATAGGTATCATGGCTAAGAACACCATGTCAGCCACGGCAGCATTATCCAGTTAGCCCGTAGAGGCAATAAATAATATACAGTTTCCATAATTTCCCGACGACACAGTCGCCAATTTAACAAAAATCCATTTAATCTCAACAATTATGTACCAACGTAGTGCGAATGTCATTTACGCAATGTCTGCATATAAATAGCTTAAGAATCGAATACAACGCTTAAATGAAACTGAGGAGGAATAGTAGTAGTGATTAAGGTATAATGAATCACTAGTAAAGCATATTGAAGTTCTACGAAGTATAAAGAAGTTTTTACAAATATAAATGGTTCAAGTTCAATGACGTATTAAGGTGTATCTACGAATATAAATGCTTAAGGAAGCATATTGAAGTTTTACTACGGTGCATATAGGAAGCGGTATAGTGAAATACCGCAATGGAGAATATGTCAAGGAGTACATATTACAAGTTAGTTTATAAAAATATTAGTACATAAGTCACAATGCAGACATTCAGTAAAGAGACTACATCGCATTACGTAACAGACTTCAGAGAAAGATTCACGGTACCAGGGTAAAATCATCCCACTATAAACGAACATTAAGAGTGATTTCTGATTTCAGAATAGTATTACGCTGTACAATCCTGTAATCCCCACAGTAGGATATAAATGCAGGATGCCACCCAGGCGAACGTGGAACATCACCGAAGATCCAACGCACGTGGAAACAGCGACAGTCAAAACCTGTAAGCCGATTTAGGCAGGAGCCTTCAGCTATTTCTTTCAAACACTTGAATGTTAATTTTCTTTCGTACAACCATAACTACATTTCTTTTTCAAGCAAATGCTAAAGCAATTTTGAAGGAATTTCACGTTTCATAGGACACTTTCTACGATTTTCATTTTCTTTTATCATCCCCACGTTGTAAGGAGGTTAATCCTATTGGCGCACCCTCGCGGCTACACTTAGCCTAGTGTAGCACGTACAGTACACTATTTTTCTCTCTCCTTTACACACGCTATAGAGGTTACGTGCTAGCTCGAGAGGGCCAATCAGTACTTAAGCTCCTTACAGCATCATTTTACATCGTAGGAAAATTACAGATGTACATGCACCCTCGCGGCAGTACTCGACTTGACGACGTCGTACGCAAGTCACGCACTGGTCCAACAGCGGTGGTCACACCTTAAATTTCCTATGCGCTTTCATTCTTGCCTATATTTGAATTTCACTTCTTTAACTTAACATATCAGCTGAAATTCCATTTTTTTTGTAAATTATCAACACAATGTTATTATTTCATTGCAACATTCAAATATGCAAAATATGCAGCAAAAAAATTGTTAAAAACGCAACATGGAAATAAGCCAGATACAGAGAACTATCTGCTATAAACTGTCTAGCAAACCACCCCGCCCTCTTGTCACACCTTCCACCCCTTAGTACGGCACACTTACACTCACTACCACCATCTACGCAGAAGAACAGAAGAAAAGAAGAACGATAAGAAGAATCAAAGGCAATATACAGCTAGAAGAAAGAAAAAGAAGACGAAGAAAGAAGAAAAGTCAAGATTTTGCACCCCCACGTCTAGTCCAATAAGCGAGGTCGCTTACTAAAACAGGAAGGCGTCTTGCAGTGGCCCCAACCCTATACAAGGGTTGCGCCCACACATATACCTAAAGGATTATAGAAGCTACGAAATACCGACATAGCAACGGAAGCATAGCAGGTCATAGCCCCAAGACCGCCAGCCTAGCATGGCAAGGAGGACGTAGAGGACATTACACTCCACATTCCGCTGATCCAGGGTGACTCCACGCTTTTAGCCTATAAATAAGAGGTACAAGCACGCGCCGGCCTCTCTTGGAAGGCGACTCTCTTGCATTCCGACAGTCTTACGCTCTTTTGGAGCAGTGCTACGAAGGATCGGTAAGGGCGCTGCCCTTTACCAGATCCCAACGCCACCAACATCATGGCAGACCGGTAACTTCGGTAGGGTGAGTGGAAACGTGTGTACTAAATTCCTTTTCCCTCTAGCAAACATTCCCCCCCCCCTTATCTAAACTTCATTGCCACTATTAAGCAATAAACCCCTTTTACACAGTCTAATGCTAAATCTCGTTATTTCTCTTAGTTTAAGAAGACTTGCCCTTTAAATTAGAATCCAGCTTATGATCTTCACTGAACGATGTTAAGCAGTAGGCGCTGTTCAGCAAGCGCTTGGCTTACTAACGCTCATCCAGGTAAGCATGGTGAGTATTCCTCCCGCCAGCTTCCTCACATTAATTACTCCCTAGACGTGTCCGCAGTACTTCTTAAAACACTAAACACTTTCAACACTAGCCTTACACCAAGTCCCATACCGCCCAGTCCAGGTTCTCATAAAGGCCGTATATTTTTAGACCAGTTTTACACAAAAGTAAAACAATATAAATATTTAGGATGTCAAATCAATGATAACTGGGACTTAAATCCAGAAATTCGCTGTAGAATTGAGCAGGCCAGAAGTTCTTTCATGAAAATGAGAAAAGTTTTGATCAGCCGCGATTTATGTCTGTCATTACGCACCCGACTGCTTCGAGGCTACGTTTTTAGTGTCCTGCTCTACGGAGTCGAATCATGGACACTTACCGAGGTTTTAAATAAGAAACTGACAGCATTTGAAATGTGGATGTATCGCAGGATTTTAAGGATATAATGGACAGCTAAAGTCACAAATGTGGAAGTACTGCGGCGTATGAACAAAGACGTGGAAATTCTCAGATCATCAAAAGGAGAAAACTAGAATACTTTGGTCATTTTATGCGCAACAACAAATACCACCTCTTGCAATTAATTATCCAAGGGAAGATTGATGGCATTAGGGGTCCAGGACGCAGACGAATATCCTGACTAAAGAACTTAAGCCAGTAGTTTGGACTTAATACAGTGTCGCTGTTTAGAACAGCATTGGACAAACAGCAGATCATGCTACTGATCGCCAATGTTCTTGGAGGACGAGGCACTTGAAGAAGAAGAAGAAGTCAAGGAGGTCTTGCAACCTGAATTCTTCGCTGAGGCAGCAACTAGACGGCACATCCGGAAGTGTGTGGACGGGCAGAGCAGGTGGTCAGTGTTCTATCCGACTCGCTACAGCACGCCACACTAGCCTGTCTCCTAACTCAATTACGCAACTAGCGGTTTACTTTTCAAAAACCCAATCGAAGAAAGTATTGTTTAGTTTCGAGAATAAAACGCTAATGGAGAGAAATCCCTTTCTGATCATACCTGCCAACAAGGTACACAGACGGGCAGAGTTTATCACTATAATTAATGAAAGTGATAGGCCCATCACGTACCTAGGAATTCCACTCTTGGTCTCCTATGGGCAGATAACCTGGAACATACACAAGGGTTACAGCCTAGTCCAACGATAGAAGGCAAAGCAGGAAAGCATGCAACTGCTACGCCTATTGAAAATACGCTTTCAGGTAGATTGCAGCATGTTTCTGCGATTGAGAATAATTGTTCTCAGCTGCGAGTAAATAACCACTTCTCACCAAAGGAAAGTAGGGGAACAAGATTTAATCCTCGTCATGTGAACCATTCATCCCCATGCGTTCCCATGAAAGGTGAAGATAATGGAAGGAAGAGCGACAATTCATCTCGTAAGCTACGTTGGAATAGGTTCCATAGCCAGGGGCTACAAACATTGACCCACAATAGTCCACCTCCCACCGCGGGTACTTGGTTTCGTACACAAAAGAGAGGTGCATTTATGGATAAAAGGCACTACAAGGCTTCAATGAGTCAGACTACAGAGCATTACAGGAAGGCCACACCTGTAACGCCAGACACAAACCCCCAGGTGTCATGTTATTATTAGTAAGCTGTACATTGGACTGCCGCACTCAGTTACTATTCAGACGTCATAGCACCAAATGTACTGACCTTCCTAGGCATGGAATGAGTCATTACCATGCATTATTATTCGAATTTCATCTGAAGAGAGTGCATTCGATTCTCGTACTCAATTGGGCAGCCGCCACATATCTACGAGAAGTGTATTAATAACTGTTCAGGTATCAGTAATAATTTTCGTCAGTGATCTGACACATTCCTCGTCGTAGGATTAAATTTCTTACACGTGCGTGTATTCATGAAATAATACAGCTGTTGTCTGTTCCAGATAATTTTAGTGCTTGTGAATTCCCTCATTCTGCAGCTACGACACTTTATTGGAAAAAATATGAAAAAACGTTTCGCAGCTCACATTCCCTGCGAATGCACAGGTACACAGACTTGAAACAGGTATGTACTGCTGTATGCACGGCAATAAGGCTCTGGCTTATAGACATGTCGCGATGATCATTCATCAAGCTTCAATTTGCCATTATTGCATCATTTTGTATTTTAATAATTTGCGGTTTAAAAGGCTGTAGGCACCCGCTTAAACCGCAGAATACTTTCACCTAATAAACGAGCATAATTTTTTTCTCTACAGGAGTACCATCTACTACATATTAGATTAGTTATTTGGCCTACTATGTTCACAGAGATGACCCTAAGCAGGGAGACGAGACCGGGAATGGGAAAGCGTCTTCACGAGGAAAAAAGAAAACGACTATTAACAGGGCATTCAAGCAGCAGCGTAGCGTTCTTTCATGTTCATACACTGTACAAACTGTTCATTCTGTAACATATTATTTTTATATTGTCATTGTTGTAAAGGTCAATTATTATTGTTAAGGTCCATTATTATTATCATTTATTTGTACTATATTGCTATTCGATCGGACCGTCCGATGTTATTAATAGTTAGTTTTAGCTAGATTTAACACATAAAACATAGATCATCTTCTTCAACTTTCAAAATCTTTGTCACATCTTACCATAGGTATAGAAAAAAGAAAGACTCATCTTTGTACCATAGCAGCGCAACTTTGTAATATAGAAGCGTAATACGAAATGAACTGGAACATGTATATATGAGATAGCGACACCAGGATACAAGGGTGCACAGATCATTAGGGTTTACTGCGTAAGCATTAATTCTGCTTACACCTCTTTTCTTTCCGCTTTTCGGAAAAACACCTGGGATCTCAGCTATGGCGTAGCTCTCACTATCGTTGGTTCCGCACTGTTCCCACTCTGGTCACGAGCAAGGTCACCGCAGGAAGTTGGCTCCAGTTCATTGGAGTGGAGGCAGGTTTCGGGGTAGCTAGGTGGATAGCTACGCCCAGACAGTGGGGTCACTGTCTCTTCGGGCTGGAGGAGGTATTGTTATGTCTCGGTGTCGATTTTACCTTGAATCGTACCGGACGTTCAACCTCGGTTCACCCCAGGTCATTAGAATCAGCGCAACGGTGCTGAGGTGAGCACGCGTGCGTTGGCATGTTTTCGGATATAAGCGGCTACCTCAAGTGTGTGTGTGTGTGGGGGGGGGGGGGCAGAGAGTGGGAGAGCACAGACCGCGAGGTCAGTGACGGTGGCAGTGAAGGAAGTCTGAATGTGCGAGGTTTTGCCGATCGGGCAAAGTGGGGACCGAACGCTCGTTTACCGAGGGGCACGGAGCTGAACGATACTTGAGAGCACCAGCTGGTTAAACCAGGTGAGAATCAACACTTCCATTTTGTTTAGAGTTTAACATTCTTGTATCCTGGTGGCAGCTTCCTTTGCTCCCTTGAGCAATAAACTGGGAGTTAAGCCTTCATTCTCTTTTATTGAGGATCATTCCCTGATTCCCGAATCCCCTCCCCCTCCTACTTCTTTGTGTAAGTGTCGTGTTGGTAATCGTCGTGGAAGCTATCGGTAAGGACACGATAACGATCCTGGTACTTCTTCCTGAAGAACCCCTGGGCGGCCTATGGCTTAAGTCCGTGCCACCAGAGGCGCACATCCTCAAAAACATAACAATAGGGTACCTTCTTTCATGTTTTAACGTAAGGGTTTATTCATTAGAGATATTCGTCCAAATTTAATATTTTTTATATTAAGTGGAACATTTTTTTGAAAATTTCGCTCACATATTAGCCCCCTGTTTCTGTACTTAACACTTCTCTCCAAAAACGTTGTGTTTAAGTATGTATATTATGGGTTTATGTAACATCTGAAAATTTCAAGATTGTATACTGATAGGGGTACGGATTGTGGTGTAAAATTCTAATCTGGTTGAAATTTAGTAAACAATATTCCTACAAAGTTGTACAATGTAGTGAAAACCGCACGGGCCACTTTCAATTTTGAACGCCGAAAATCTGCCGGGCGATGGCATGAGCGAGGAGGTGAGAAGAAAACCTGGAGAAGAACTGTGAAAGAAGAACTTTCCACCATAGGGAGGTCCTGGAACGGGGTGAAGAAGACTGCTGTCAACAGAGGTCGCTGGAAAGCTCTAGTGGAAGCCCTTTGCTCCTTGGAGGAGCTTAAAATGACATAAGTCAAGTAAGTCATATGTTATAAGAGGGTACTTATTCCTTTGAAATGTTGAGTTGCTTTTTTGGATGTCAATCTCTGGTTGGTTAGTTGGTTCCTCAGTTTAGGGGCTGCGACAACGCGGTCATTTAGCCCCGTGTACTTTGGGTGTGTGTAGAATCTGTCTGACGACTGGTGTTAATTGTGATGACTGTATTAGTGTGTGTTCTCTCCTTTTAATTCAAGTAAGGACTGGAGACATTGAAATTTTCAAGTAGTTCCTACTTTTGCCGCCAAACAACACCGTCAACGACTGCTAGTTCAGAACTTGGCTACTAGACGCCACCGCAGTCGGCTCCTGGTGACGAACGTTGGAACCTAAGAGCGATGTTTGAATTAAACCTATAATTATGATGATGATGATGTCTATCTCTCTTATCATACTTGTAAATTACAAAATCCGGTATGTGGATAACCTGGTGCAAGTTTACAAGGTTGCACAGAAGCTTAAAAAAAGAAACTTCACAACGAATAAGGGACTCCGCGCTACCTCGGTCTGTTTTGAGATATGATGGAAATAGGTACCTGGTCGCATGTAGCATTAAATGGCATATTAAGCGTGCATACAACTGCCTCCTATGGGTAGATATTAGCAATTGAAATTCCATGTGCGTGCAAGAAGGAACTCTGTATTTCAAGATGGCGGGTATCGGGAAGGTGGAGATCAATCCGTCAGCTAGCAAATGCGATAATAATGGTCGCAAACATAAAAGTGGCATGCAAGATTGGAAGGATGTGAAGAGAAAGAGGATAAAATATGCTAGTGTAGCGTATTAAAACCAAAGGGACGTTAAATACCAGCAAAAACACGTCCAAAAGAGGTGAGTGGAAAAAGGACCTTCGTGACTTCACCTACGAGAATGCCTGTATGCCAGAACTTCCTATTAATAGGCCTCAATTTGGTAATGACATATTTGAATATAACCATATTAATAATGTAGAGAGTAAGTTGGTTAATTTAGGAACTTGGAACATTGTATCATCAGCCCCGTGTACTTGCGTAGTCTATGTGTAGAAATACTCTGATACCGTACTTTATTTTGTTGAGAGCTAGCGTGTTCACGTAAGATTGGGGCTAGGTGTGGGAAGAATTTGACCATGGCATGTTAGGTACCATCCCGACAGTTACTTGGGATACAACCCGACCCGTCAGGTCGGGGAGCTACAACGCTTACCCGTCTATCACTCACAGCTACTGTAGAGAATAAGTGGCTCACTTTGTCTTAGTAAGATTCTACAATAATCGAAATTCTCTTGGCTACAGTGAGGGACCTCCTTATAAAACGGAGCCTCGCAGACGCCGTGTGGCAGCCGGGCCACTGTGTATCACAGCGTGTCGAGCAAAGCATGGGCGCTAGCAGAAGCGTGGCGCCCAACTAGTTTATCACATTTACACTTTTAACGTATTTAATAATCATCATTACTTACATGAATTTCACAGTAGTTACTGGAAATGCTGTCCTTCAATTTCTAGAGATACGTTTCACCGACATATTAAGTTTTGGTACACTCGCTGTAATTCATCCTCACTGATATTTCGTATCAGTGCAGCTATTTCGTTCTCGAGAGCCTCCAGAATACGCGGATTGTTTCTGTATACCTTTGCTTCAGGGTCCCCCACAAGTAAAAAAATTCCTCTCGGCACGCCGGAAGGCGGAGGTAGATTTCACCGGGCAAACTAGGGGATAGGCTATAATAGGCAAAATATGCAGGTTTTCGTAGGAGGATCAGACCTCATTTATTGCGAGAAAGTATTTTACAATTGGAGGTTAGTTAACATTTTGTCGTCTTTCTATGCATATTTTTAACATTTTACTGTCTTATGGGGATGGTAACCTTCTTGTCATTTGGGGTTCATTTTTATACTTGTGATCACACTGTCCTTATGCAAGGTTTGGAACTAATGCGTAACTATCTAACAGTCTGTTACTTCTTCACGCAAAATTTTATCTCCCGCAGAGATGTTGGTTAGTTCCTCAGTTTAGGGGCTGCGACAAGGTGGTCATGTAACCCCGTGTACATTGGGTGTGTGTAGAATCTGTCTGATAAACGGTGTTATTTGTGATGACTGTATTAGTCTGTAATTCAGGTAAGGTCTGCAGACGGTCAATTTTAAGTAGTAGTACCTAATTTTGTACCAAATACTAACGTCAACGACACCTAGCTGTGAACTTGGCTGTTAGATGCCACCGCAACCAGCAACTTGCAACGAACGTTGTAACTTCCCCTCCGAAGGATAGCATGCTGACGGATTTTTAGCGCTCTTAGAAAATCCGGCGACTTTGGCCGGATTTGAACAAGCGACCTTAGGCATAGAAGTTCAGCTTGCTACCAGTTAGCCGCTTCCCTCATAGTCAGATGGAACAAGAAGTTCCGTGACGAACTAAAGAGCCTTCTTTTCTTAAAATTAAGATTCATGCCATAGATTAATCTACAGTATATGAACCTATCTAGAATAATGACGAAATTAAGTGGGTAATATCGAAATGTCTTAATTAGTTCGAAATAAGGTATACTAGGCATAATGTAGCCTAATAGAGCAATACAGTTGGCAGCTCTGGTGACTGAATATATTCTTACTTCCATCTCCTAAGGTACAGAATACAAAATGTGGTTGAAGTTCAAAGGACGTTACATGGATTTAGACATTGGATCTATTAGTACACGTAAAAGCATGTTGTCAACAATGTCATGCGAGTGCTGGTCAGAAATAATCTGAAATATTATATCTTTTTGTGCCAATTTTGGATGAAATCCATTTGTTGGTATAGAAGTTACATGTATTTAAAAATTGGTCCTATCAGCAGGCTTAGAATCATGTTGGTAGAACTGACGTATATAAGTTACTCCAAATTAATGTAAAATGTCAGGTAATTTACGTGTGCATAGTTTAAAGCTGTCGGCTTGCATACTTTCTGATATATTTGGATACAAAATAGAGAGCAATTATTAACAGTTGGCAGCCCTGGTGGCTCTTAAGAATACACTCAGTCATATCTGTTTATGTACACATATTACATACAAAATTTGGTTGAAATCCAATTGATAGTGTAGAAGTTATATGAATTTAGAAATTGGACTTATCAGAAGGCTTAAAATATTTTGGCAACGCTGTCATGTATGGCCACAGGAAATTAAACTGAAATAGTATTATCTACATGTGTGCCAATTTTAGAATAGCTCCTATGTATACCTTCCAAGATATCCAACATGGAGCTCAAATTTCTAGTGCGTTTTTTTAGCAGTTGGTAGCACTGGCATCTTTTTCAAATATGGGCCTGAGATATTCCGGTATACAACTTTACTCATACTAAATTTGGTTTCGATTGCTGCAGCCGTTTAGGAGTTGATAGGGGGGGGGGGGACACACACACACAGACAGACAGGACTGACAGACAGACAGAAGGACAGACACATTTTCCCGGATCGATCTCATAAGTCTACTTTTTCCTCATTTTTGAAAAGTGTGAAAAGTAGGCTAAAAATGAATGTGATCTCGTCAATGGCGTTGTCTTGGCAACCTCTGATAGATCATCCCTTATCAATCTAAAGCGTTGTTATGGTAACCTCTGATGGCACTTGGCATTTTTTTAAATTCCGAAATCATTTTTCTCATCCCTTGGCGTAATGGTGGGTCATATCAAAAATTCTTTCAGACAAAAGTTGTAGGTAATTATTAGGGGAATATTTTCCATTTTGTACGGTTTTGATATTGTGCCTATTAAGAGAGATATGACTAATGTTTCCCGAAAAACCCACTTTTTTCCACCCCTTTGGTCAATGGTTGGTGCTATCAAAAAACTTATTTGACATCAATTTTTGACACTTATCCGACACATATTATGAACTTTGAATGGATTCGATATTTCACGTATTAAGAGAGTTATAGCGAAATTTCACTTTTTCGAAAAAAAGCCCCCCATTTTCACCCCTTCGACCGATTTCGCCCATTAACGAACTCGACCGAGATTTTATAGGGATACATATTATGTAAAAAAAATCAAAGTGATTGGTACAAAATTACGGCAGTTATCGTGTCCACAAGAAACTGATATATATATATATATATATATATATATATATATAGATACATATATACATATATACATACATTATATATAAACTTTTGAACTGACGGTGGTTTTGGGGTCTGGGGGATGTGAAACGCGAAGATATGTCGAAATTTTCCGGAAGTCGAAACATGGTACCCATTGCAATAGTTAGCTTTCTAATGAAATCTACCTAAATCGCACGGAGCTGAAACTTACGAACACATTTACCGGAAGATTTCTTCTTGAGAAGATAAGTTTCCACTAGGATAATTCAATGTTTTGTTCTGTACCTGTTCATGTTCAAGGGATACGAGGTAGGTTACAGTACTTCACAACAAGTCTTACTTATCAAAACAAAGGTATCCGCCCAGCTACGTATGTAAGAAATACTATGACAGCATCCAGGGCTTCCCGATCTGCTGTTGTAATCGGTACAGTCCTCGCATTATATTTCTGCCGGTGAGGACCGTTGCAATTCTTAGAATTCGAGCTGTCAACTCTTCTACTGCTATTCATAAGACATTACCCCAAATTCTGGGACTCGGGGGTTCTGGCGGCTGACTTAGTTATTGTTGCTTTTTAAGGGGCGGAACTAAGACGTCATTTGCCCCTAAACGGGCGACTTAACATAATTCACTCGGCACATTCATTAGTGCTTGCCACACTATTGTTGGTGTGCCAATCTGAGAAATGTGAGCGGCACCGATTGCGTAATAATGTAAATATTCTTAGCTTCATCGCGAGGTTCCAGGTTCGATCTCCGGCTCTGCCATGGAGGATTTTTAATCCTTGGAAGGAATGCTAGCTCACCTGCATCCATCCCCTCCTCGTCCTTCAGGGCACCCTCAATATTGTGAGGGGAGAAATCAAGAAAATATTTTAAGAATACTCGCAATACATGCTCTTGTAGTGATTCATGTCTGTGGTTGCAGTCCAGAAAGGTTGTATGTGCAGATATGTTAGTGAGAAGCTCGACAAGATGTTTATTTCCACTTCAGTCTGTGTTGTCATGTTGCATCATTATCGCAACGCATTATTCATCGCAGGGCAGTGTATAAAGAGGATGTCATTTGAATCAGATAACTCGCTCGATATCTGATGCACGAAATACTCACTGTTTCCGAAATCAACTTTGTCAATCTTCACCATTCGTAAATCATGTCAGTCATATATTTGTGCTTCTTCCCACCTGAAAGGGAAGAATCAGTATAATATTGATACCATGGACTTGGAAAAGAAAGAGAACCACGCTTTAAGTCGTTCCCTCAAAAACAACTTAAGCATTGCCTCTGCACCCCTAGTTCATACATCCTGGACACTTCTCTATTGGAATGAGATACACTCGAGCATGTGATGCCAAATGAAAAGAGAGATGGGTTTGAATGCCACTCTCAGCGATTGAACGAGAGGCTTTCTGTGGCTTCCCACCGCCGGGATGAGATCGGTTCAGTGGAATAAGGATGCCAGTCACAATAAATACATGCTGGAAGTGAGTGGGCTCTGAGACAACGAGACTGGGTTCCTTCTTCCACTATTATTGGCATAAATGTCACAATATATCTTATCAATGACCACTGAAGCACCACACGAGTAAACTACAATGTTCATACGATAGTAGGGACCATTTATATAAAAATTGGACGAAATTCACGCAATAGCGCGCTTTCAAACAACGAAAACGTACTTCAAACAAAACTATAAAAATGGCGCAGAGTCCCTTATTCGTTGCGCGGGTTCATATATTCTTACCTTTCTTTCTGTCGATATGGATATTGTCCTACATATGATACCAGAAGTTCACCTGGCACCAAAATGAGAGTGCAGTGTCCAGTCTCCTGTCTGGGAACAACTGTTACCAGGGCAGACAGGGTTAGAAACCTTGGGTGGACAAAACGAGTGGAGGACTAGGCAGACGCAGAGGCCGGGTTTGCCTGCTAATTGTTTAGCCTTTAAGGGCTTAGACTGTGTAAAAAGGGGTGTGTAGCGTGTTGGGATGTCTGGAGGCTGTTTACGGGGCTGTCCTCTACAAGGGTGCGGAAGGATCGGTTACTCAAATCAAGTCTAACACGGGGGAGGCTCCCAGATGTTCAGGCTGTCTGGTAAGCACAGGCTTAGGGGTGCTCTTAATCAGTTAAGAGGGATCAGATCGCTTGCATGAGTGCGAATGTGTTTCTACTGTATGTGAGGTGCGCGTAAACGCAGAGTGGAACAGAACTGCTGACTGGCGCTTGGCTACAAGTCGGAAGGTGAACTGCTTGCCAAGTGCTTATGAGCATGCAATTAAATAATACTGCTAAGGACTCAACTAGGTCGGGGTTTGAGGGTAGGGGGTTAGCGTGCAATTAAATAAACTGTAAGACCAATGATTCTAGAATTGAGTAGTTTAATAACTACTTATGTGGTGAAGTATTGTGACTTCACTGATCAGCTTTAGTGCTTTAAGTTTCCAATGTTTGACAAAGACGATAACAAAGTGTAACAAGGGGTGAGTGTAGGAAATTAGTGTAAGGATGTAACTCGTGAGCACACTGTACCTGTGTATGGCATCCGCCGACGTGGTGACCGTCAGGATAAGACAAAGGTGCCTGAGGCGTGTGGCCATTTATAGTCTTGGCCACTGTGGGCTGGCATTTCAGTGCATACCTGACCCAGTTAATGTTTACTGTCAGTATTGGGTCATGGTGGTGTACTACGTATGGCATGTTGTTAGTTCCCCTGGGTGAACAGGGTGTTGTTCAGAAATGGGGACTGAAGAGGGTGTAGTTGGTGGCCAGATAGTGTGGATAATGTGGGTGTGATTTGTGGGTTTCTGTATATAATTGTAGTTGTATGTTAATGTACCTCTTAAGGACATTAGATGTCCTTAAGGGTGCAACAACTCCCCTTTTGGGTTTAGTCGACGACCTCGTCGACTGTACGCAGACGTAAGGGGTAGTTTTTATCTTTTCTTCTCATCTTATTTCCTCTTTCAGTGTCTTCTAACCTGTGTTATTGTACTGTCTATGCGTTAGTGTTGTCTGTCCCTTCCTGTCCCATGACTGGTCCCTGGAAATGTTCTTCCTAATGTGTGTGATATCGTAAGGCTAACCGTGTTTTCTCCAATCTGGCTTTCCTATTTTGTGATTCATTCTGTGATAATATCATGTAACTTAACGGTGTTTCCAAAATTACAAACAATGTCAATACTTATATGATAACATAAAGCAATCTTTCATGCACATTCTTCTTCTACCCGATCAGGCCCAGTGGACCGCGCGCTGCTACAAGTTTCCTTCTCCATAGTCTCCTATCCATAGCTGCCATCTGCCAACACGTATTGCTGCCTGTTGCAGACCTTCATGGAGTCCATCACTCCACAGCTTCCTTGGTCTCCCTGGTGGTCTTCTTCCTGCGGGGATGAAATCCATTAGCTTCCGTGGCCATCGGTGGTCTTCCAACCGGGCTACATGTCCAGCCCACTGCAGTCTTCTGGTTTTGATGGTTCCAGCTATCTTGGCATCATGGTACAGGTCTTCTACTTCATGATTGTGTCTAATCTTCCTTTCACCCGTGTGTACATCCCTCACCGGTCCGAAGATCTTCCGAAGAACTTTTCTCTCAAAAACGAGTAGTTTCTGAAAGTCCTGTTTTCGGATACTCCATGTCTCACATCCATATAGTACAACGGGTTGGATCAGAGTTTTATACATACGAATTTTGAACAGTCTGGAGCGACATCTGGACCGAAGAAGCAGTGTTAAGCTGTAGAGAGTTCGGTTTCCTGCTTGGATCCTGGCGTTGATTTCTGCCTCACATGATGAGGCACATAGTTATATGATATACATAATACCATCCTGATCCAGCAGTTTTCCGGCGATTTCTCTTACTTTGATACAAGATAATTTCTGGCACTTGCAGGTCCTTGAAACGAATATATTTATATTTCATGCTACCGGCTTGAGGGGTGTCTCCCATCCGTTTGTCCTTGGTTCAATGCCAGGCATATTACCCTACAGTGTTTGCAGTGTCGTTGTTGGCCTTTCAATTATTAAGTGTTGACTCATAGCAAGGTGGTGGTAGCTAATACAACCCTGAGCTATCCCTGTCCCTGTATTGTACGAATTTATGTGTTGGTCTATCTAAATGTGTGTTCATGGTTTTGTAAGTTAGTGTATCTGTGCTGTGATGCGAAATATGTATGGTAGGGTCGCCCTGGATTTATTCAGCCTTTGGTTCGATGGCCTGCATGTTGCTCTATAGTGTGTGTGTGAACTGTTAATCCCTGTTATTTTGCAGACGTATGCAGTTTTACGACTTACAGGTCGAATTAGCTGTATATTAGGGCAGATTGTTTTCAGTCGGTCGCATATTTTACCGCTTGTCAATTGCTCTCTGTGTAATTGTTTGTGAAATGAAAATCCACAGCCTGCTTCCAGTCTCCGACCGAGTCAGGAATGGAATGAATGAAGCCCCCATCTAGTGGCTAGGATATGAGCTGTGCCGGCTGCCGAAGCCTGTCGCACTCCTCTGAGGCAACGTTTTAATGAATGACAGATGAAATGAAATGATAGTGGAGAGTGTTGCTGGAATGAAATTTTGACAGGGAAAACCGGAGTACCCGGAGAAAAACCTGTCTGCCTCCGTTTTGTCCAGCACAGATCTCACATGGAGTGACCGGGATTTGAACCACGGACCCAGCGGTGAGAGGGCGGCATGCTGCCGCCTAAACCACGGTGGTCTTTAATTTCTTGTGTGCGACCCTTAATGGTATGTACATTGCCTGCGATCGTGTTCGCTACTCTAGGGGTTTGTCTGGCTCTTAATCAGTGTTATTTGGGGGGGGGGGGGGTGAGGAACGGTCCTCCTGGTCTAGATTAACTAGGCGGCGTTGTTAAGTAACGGGGGAGGAAGCAAGTGTCGGTGTTTTAATAATGTAACGGTGTGTACTGATGCCCATTTCTCCTAGGGTGGTGAATTCCGTAATTGATAATTGAGCGGGATTGCTCAGTTGTTTATAAGACAATGTGGCGTGAGTGAAAGGAGCTAGCTAGTCCGAGCTGTGGACTGCTTGCTTATCGTAGCCTCGCGCAGGGATTTTGCTGACGTATTCTGAAGTTTCATATTACAATGTTGGCCCGTGTCACTGTAGTCTTCCGGCCACTATTGTACCTGCTTGTTAGATTCATTTCCGTATCCTCATTATGCATTAAGATACATGGGGTACCTAAATTACATGATAACCCTGGCATATATAATTCAAATAGTATGTATAATATAGTTAATGGCTGTGGGATCCGCGTTTCTTGTCCTGGGAGTACCTGGGTTCGAGTGTTACTGTCTTAGTGTAGGGCCTACCTTAGTGTATCGTGGGGGTATGGGTTTGCATACCCTCCGCTGTGTTAATGTATCAAGTGTTCTGTAAAGGGGTGGGTTTGATTGCCCTCTCTTTTGTGGGTGCAACGACTGCTTCAGTGTCTTGGGAGGTCGTGAGTTCGATTCTTGGAGCGTTGGTGCCTATCGAGGCGTCTTGGGCTCGCTTCGCCATGTGTAAGGTAATGCTTCATGTAATTGCGTGTGGCCAGTCTCGTGTAATTATGGAATGCCTCATATCTAACTTCTTATACCCACCGTATGACGCTGTGTTCGGATTTTAATCGTTAATGTGGCACAGGTCTCCAGTATCCACTTGGGTGGACTCCTATACCCTTTCTGAGGCGTCTGCAATAGGGTGATCTTTGGCCTTGCCCTAATACATTCCTTCCTAGGCGTTTTGAGTGCTTGCTTATATGCGGCTAATGGTATATGGCGGGGCGTACAAATGGTGTCTACCGGGGTAGGTAGCCATACCCTTCTGGGTGGCTGAATTGTGGGGGTGGGGAGCAATGTTCGCCGAGGTTCCCGAATAATTTGTCTGCGAACCGGCAGTGTAGTTCATGGTCGCCGTGTGTATGGTCGGAACAGCGGGCTTGTATATATGGGCCACTGTAACCTCATTCCTAATTGGGGTGTTGGGTGTGGTGATGCTCATTTTCTCAAATTTCCGTGTAACTTCCTCAATCTCCCTTTGTAGGATCGGAGGCTTATTAACTGCCAGCGTTAGCTGCATGTTCCTGAGTTGCAACTTTGCATACTAATCCAGTGAATAGAGGTCTGTTACCTTACAAACGGACCGGCAGTTCTAATTTTTTATATGTTGTCTAGGATGGCTAGCAGGTGTTCAAAATGTAAAATTCACAATCCCCCCCCCCCCTCCGCGCCCGCCGCCATATTGGAAAAATCGCAAAAAAAATCGGCACTATCTTGATATTTTCGCCTATATCTCCGTTTCGGTGTGTTTTAGTGAAAATAGAGTTCTAGTCAATGTTGTAGACAATTAAATTTCCTACAATTTACGTTCAATATTTTGTTTCTAGGACTTATGGTTACAGAAATATTTACTTTTTTAAACAATAAAAAATCACATTTTTCGGATATTTTACCAAAATTCTAACTTGAACGCTGTAATTCAGTTATGGCCTGTTCTATAAAAACAAGTATCACAATATAATTTGTAGAGAATTTAATTACCTACAAAATGAATGTAATTCGTTTGCCAACCATATGAAGTGGGGGTAAGTATAGAAAATTAAAACAATGGGTATATTGCTTTTTTCGCTTTTGTGACTCCACATTTAATCTAAAGAAAATGCACAAACTATTTTCAGCTATGGCTTGCATTTTTAGTTAATACCAACCATACTTGAGCTTCTTAAATGTAACAGCGCAATTATAATGAGGCAGGTACTATATTTCACTTAAATATCCACTGGTGAGAGGAGATGTTCAATTCCAAACAATCCACCAACACAGCAAGTACATTTTTCAAGATTCATTTATTTTAACAAAATAAGATCAAAATACAGCAATAATGTTACAAAAATCAGTAGTGAATAAACTAAGAACATAAAAGAAAACTGATTTACTGGAGCTTCGCTCGTTTTGTAGGGGGTGAGTGAATGAAGTCGGAGTGTTCATTGTCCTCCTCAAATAGTGAAGTTAGTAGATCGGCGTCGTCTTCGTCGTCGATGGTGACTTCCTCCCTGTTATTACATTCTTCTCTACTACATATTTTGCAAAGGGCGGAACAACTTAGGCCCGCCTTTCTACAGCCACACGCCTCCATGCAGCCAGTTGTGCATCAGCATGAGATGGTGTTAAGCAGGTTTCGGGGAGCAGCGTCTCTACTCATCCTGATGAGCTCCAGTCTTCCAGCTTTTCTACACCAGCCCAAATAGATAGGGTCCTTGTCAATCCCCATTCACTGCATGACCTAGTGATATGTCCTCTGGAAGTGGAAATGTGCTGCGTCAGTAGTTGGAGGTAGTTTAGCCAGGTTGAGTTTAATGACACTAGTCTTCAATTTGCTATAGGGAAGGAAGTTCAAAGACTGTTCTCCACTGCCACCATACAGGGATATCAAGATTTTCTCCCCTGCTGCTGAAATTTCTTGGGGACAGGCAGCTGGGTCCTCGAACCTCTTAGCCTGCTCCAGCAATGATGGGTCTTTCGTAAAAAGTTGGCAGAATTTATACTTTCCAAACTCAAAAATGTTTGAAGTGGTGTCACAGCCCGATATTGAGTGCAGGAGCAAGATACAGCCTTTGGAGTTGTACTTGTAGGAGGAGGCGGAGTAGATTGCTTCTGGATGTTTTCCCCTCGCAGCTTTTTTGAGGTAAACATTATTTACCGCAGGTGTTGTGCCAGTCAGCAGTGCAAGTAGGTCAATGTCTTCCCCGACAATGATAACGGCGTCGTACGTGGGGGAGTGGTGTTTAGCTGTGGCAACTATCAACCTGTCAGCATCTTCGGAAGCTTGGTCTGTAGATATGTTTGACGCTTGCAATTCACTGGAGAGCAGCTTCACAAATCGGTCCTTGTTCCCCTCATTGGCCAGGAACTTATCCTGAGGTGTGGTGTTAACTGTTGCTTTGTTAAACACCACGTCTGGTGATGAGTTTGCCTAGTACCTTCTTGCTCTTTCTGCAGTCTTGATCCCTTGATGAGAAGGATCTGTAATGTAGCCATCAAAAATCACCATCATATCGGTGCCATAATGACGTAGAACGTACTTGACGTAACCCTGGAAAATTCCTCCAGAGGTCAAGCTGCTGTTCCATACAACTTTGTGCAGAAGGTACCCTCCATCAATAACGACCATGGAACGTTGAGGTAGTTGGAAGTCTTGTGGAAGTGGCGAGAAAGCTGTGTACAATAATGATTTCGTCCCTTCACGCATACCGTCCTCATTAAACAAAGACATAGGGAATGGTGCCAGTTCATACGATAGGTAGTTCTGCAGATCTTCTTCTGATTGTTTCGCTATACACATGCGGTTAAACAGTGTGAGTGGGTCAACAGATAACTTCTTGTCTCCCACCATCATTGAGCTTTTATCGAACATCAGAGTGATCACTTTGTCTTTTTTTTTTCTTAAAAGACGCCTCTCCGAATGTGTTTCCAACTATTTTTGCTACCCCTGCACCTCCTACCACTTGGGCTTGGTGACAATTAACCTGGTCACTTCCCACTACGCCAGAGTTAATGTTGATGATTACATCAGTTTCGGGGAAGGGTGGGTGTTTGGAAAGCCAATCAAATAGAATCCCCACATCATGAGCGTCACGACTCATTCTAGTAGGACTCATTTCCACGTGCTGCTCAGAGGACGTTGATGTTACGTTGCTGTACTTCTCGATTTCATGAGCAATATTTTGCAGGCAGGTCATCCCAAGAGTCCACTTCAACAGAGTGCTCTCAGTCATACCCCTTCCGATTAATCCTCCCCCTATTTTCATATCCTTCATTAGCATTTGTTCGATTCTCATGTCGGTCCAAATACCGGACCAGAACTTGTCTGATCTTCGAACAGTGAAATGACCCTCCATTGTGAACTTCTTAAACTCAGTGGGGTCCATTTTTTCTTCCAGGCACAGCATTTCTTGCAGATATAAATGCGCAGTTTTTGCATAAAACCAGTGGCCTGCAGCATGAAAAAAGGGAGCATTTTCTTGACACTGTTCAGATGAAGTTGAAATTTACCCATTCGTTCTGCTTGAATGTACTGCTTTACAAGGGTTACCATTTAAAAGTACTGCACCCAGAGTTTGGAAGTTGGTCCTCTTTGCTGCAGGTTATTCAAAGCAGTTTCAAATTGTGCAGCAACAGGTTTGAATTCTTCACATTTATCCGCTTCTAAAACTGTACATTGTTGCACGTCAGACAGGAATCGATCCACCGTGTCCTTATCTTCCTCAGTCAATTCCATTGTTTGTATGATGAAACGGACCAAAGTCTGGTGAGTCACATGATTTCATTATGAAATATAATTAGTTCAGCGTAAACCTTAAGAAATAAAATACACACAGAGTACTTAACTTCACTAATACTGTAGACGCACTAATAATAGTAAGCGATTCAATTTATGTAAGTCTGAACGAGAAACGACATAAATATAAACACATTGTTTACGTATGTCCTATTGCTCACATGGTAATGGCGGACTGTCTGCCGCTCTCCCTTTCAGTAAGGAACATAGTTCTGGCGTTGGCCGCTAGGTACCACCACTTACCGGCTTAAAACTGACATACCCTAAATCATCCCAAGTAGGCCTACATGGTGTTACCACACTCTCCAGGCCATAACTGAATTTCAGCGTTCCAAAGTTAGAATTTTGACAAAATATCCGAAAAATGTGATTTTTTATTGTTTAACAAATTAAAAATATTTCCGTAACCATAAGTCCAAGAAACAAAATATCAAACGTAAATTATAGGAAATTTAATTGTCTACAACATTGACTAGAACTCTTTTTTGCTCAAATGTACCGAAACGGAGATAGAGGCGAGAATCTCAAGAAAAGGCCGATTATTGGCGATTTTTCCAATGTGGCGGCGGGCGCGGAGGGGGAAAAATTGTGCATTTTCCATTTTAAACACCTACTAAGCATCCTAGACAACATATACAAAATTTAGAACTACCGGACCGTTTGTAAGGTAACCCCCCATTTTTTGTTCTATTCACTGGACTATACTGTTTCCACAGTTTAGCGTACTCTTGGGTTAATTATATGCCCTCCTGTCCTACTAGTGTATTCTCTGTTTGCAATTGTGTGTGTTGTGTTTTAATGCAAACTATTCCTTGTGTAATTGTCTGTGCCATTCGTGTAGTCTGTGAAAATGAAAATCCACAGCCTGCTTCCAGTCTCCGACCGGGTCAGGAATGGAATGAATGAAGCCCCCATCTAGCGGCGAGGATATGAACTGTGCCGGCTGCCGAGGCCTGACGCACTCCTCAGGGGCAATGATTAAATGAATGACAGATGAAATGAAATGGTAGTCGAGAGTGTTGCTGGAATGAAATTTTGACAGGGAAAACCGGAGTACCCGGAGAAAAACCTGTCTGCCTCCGTTTTGTCCAGCACAGATCTCACATGGAGTGACCGGGATTTGAACCACGGGCCCAGTGGTGAGAGGCCGGCGTGCTGCCGCCTAAGCCACGGAGGCTTCCGTGTAGTCTGTAATGTGTTCTATTAAGTTGTGCGCATATAGTTTTACTCTTCGCGCTGATCACGTTACTGTTAGTGCCTGTCTTGTTTATCTGCGCATAGGATACCAGGACCCTGTTATACACCTCGTGCGCGCCTACTGTGCTGCGCTCTGGTGACAAATCTCTAACTGGTGGGGATGACGCTGCTCTCAACTGTGAGGTATCGCTTGAAGGAAAGGAATGTTCAGTTTGTCGCGATGGAAGCGAGTGTTACAAAGAGTCAAAGAAACTATTGTGTGGTTGGTTGCAATTACACGTACAGAAACAGTCCTCCCAGTACTAGATTTTTTTAGTTTTCCTAACGATAAACAGCATATAATCAGAAGGAATGCTTGGATTACAGCAGTGAGGCGAGAGACTGTTGACAGGAAACCATGGGCTCCCAGTTAAAATGCACGTATTTGTAGTCATTTTTGACCTTGTGATGTGTGACAAAGGATTTCCGCAGATTAGACGTGCCTTGAAGATAAAACGCTGTAATGGTGAGGCCTCCCTTTGCTTATAATCCTCAATTTTCAACTGAGGATATTAAAACAACATAATTATGACATAGCGTCAGTTAGAATCCATGTTGAAAGAAGTATTCAGAGAATGAAAGTTTTTAAAATACTGAGCAACAAAATAACTACGAATTTATTACCTCATAGATAAGGTTCTTCGTGTTATTGGAGTTTCGGTGAACTTATGTCCTATCATCAAGTCGTAAAGTAACCTGATACTTTCTCTCAGCTGAGCGAGATCCTGAATGGAATGCCAGCAACCCCCTTACCCTAGTTTCCTACGGTCAAGGTCAGAGAGTGAGAACTTAAAATAGAACCGGTACCGTACGTACGTTATTCAATTTATTAATCATGCAATCGACATACAATGAGAAACCAAATTCTATATTGTATCACACCATGCTTATACTATTGATTATTATTATACATACTGTATTTATACAAATAGTTACCTTCACAACTTCTTACAAATATACAGTTCTTTATGAATGGTAGAAAAGATTGACATGGACAAGATCACGCTGATATGCCGTTACTCTGTGTGAAAATGAATGGTAGATAGTGTTCAAAATAACATTTCTGCACTGTTGGAATAACACTTGAAAGGAATTTCTCATTTCTTAGAATTTTGACTTTCACACTGCCCTTGGGAGCGTATATAAACAGGTTACGTACATTTAAATTGAAATGTACATTGATGCCTGTACCTGGGTGTAATATGCATGGTTCTCCTTTAATTTTACTTCCCCATCAATCACAAAACTCAAGCTCCTAAATCAGTGGGAGTTAGAAGGTGTGGTTTGTACCAGAATCTTCCAAATTGTCCCAATAGTACAGGAAAAATCTTGCATATCTTGAAAAGTCAACGGAGATATATTTATTTGTTTATAAAGTGCTTTTGAACAAATAAACAAGACGATAGTCCCTGGCAGAACTGTGTCGCGTACAGCCCACATAGCACTAGAGTCGGGCGGGTAGTATGTACCGGTACACTTGGGGCGCAACACAACCCATTATGCGAGAGTCCTCGCACGGGACCGCTTGTTATTATTAATGTACACATATGGGATGTTGCACAGTTTGCTTTCAATAACAGGTTTTTCCCGGCACGAATACGGACACTTGATCTCGAGAAGAGATGGAAACCCTTCATGATGTTCCCGTAGACCAATCCCGTCTGGACTGCAGTAGAGCCACCATGGTTGTTCATGTTTTACAAGCAAACCTACCTGCCTTACCAAACATTGGAACAATGCACAGAATTCCATTAACTCATTCGTTTCATTATCCCTTCCATACCTAAATGCAGGAGTATTTATGTCTTTGGAGTTATGAATTACAGACGCTAGATTTTGGTATTTCCCACTTTGTTATGTTATGATCCTGTGCACATTCTGACTGGCGGAATCAATCTCTGCTGAACCCACAAGTGACATCGAGACTGTGCCATTGTCTCAAATGCAATTTCATATTTTTTCAAAATATTGATTTTTACTTAGTCTCAAAAAAATCTCAACACTTCACTAGACAACATATCTTCATATTCTTTTTTCACTAGCACTATCTTACCACCGCCCTTGTGAGTGATTTCATAGCACTGATATGGTACTTGAGATTGGTTGTCAAATCCATGGAAGCACTGAGTCACAGACGCTTTCTCAGACAGTCCTACAGCATTATCCACGACGTGGTCTTATTTTAGTACGGTACCGGTACTTATGGAAGACGACTCTCATTCGCATTCCACCTCTAAACCTCCCGTTAATGCGCAATTTATGTTCTTAAGACGAGCATATTGTTCTTCTTTACTGAAATATTCGTCATTTCCCCTTTCTGGCATGCAGTAAACTGGTCGCTTAGTTGTTTTCTTGTCTATCATTTGCCTTATGCTTTCACCTTTGGTATATCCTAGGGGAACGTTCCTAGGTTTCTCCCACCGCTGCAGAGAGGAAGTACTAGAATTGTCTCTTTCTGTGTTAAAATAATAACTCAACGCAGCAATATGCTTACAGCATTGGGAGAGGCCGGCTTTGCACTGGCATTCAGCGGATTGAAGATTTCTTTCGCGATCGAATTGAAAAGGAACACGAATTATAAAGTAATTTGATGGGCATGATAGCCTAGTGGCTTACCCATGATAATTTAAGAAATAAACTAATGCTCATTGGGCCTATTGATAAAAAGTTTGCATAAGTGCCATAAGAAATATATAATATTTTAATTCGTACTTGAAGTTTGACAGCATACGGTGGTTGATTTATGTACGTTTGTCTCAAACATACGCCGGCTATTTCCCCTCCCGACGTTTCTCTCACTTTGAGTACACTGCAACTCTCATTGAGCTTTGCACCTTTCTTCAGGGTGGAAGGTCTGAACTAAGTCTGAGTCCACTGTATCCCTTCCAAACCAACACAAACCTCAACAGAGCACGACATTGGAGCGGTAAATATAAATTGCTTGCTTGCATAGACTCAAAGGCAATTGCGCCAGTCATTCATCCTACGTGTTGCACAAGAATACGCTAGGGGAGCCAGCGGTCAAAAACCAGCGAGGCGCACGAGGTCTTAGGAGTTCCTGTACTTTGTGCAAGCGCGCCTGTTGAGCCTTGATCTCCTGGTGGCTTGCTATCAGTTGCAGATAGGCATGCATATTGTTGATCATGGCCTGGCGTGCTAGCGTTGTCATCTCGATTTTCAAAATGGCTCGGGACAGTGTCTATATATATATGCTGTAATTGTGTGGTAACGTGTAATTGTAAGGGGGGCTATATTTTTCCTATTCTCTTTCTATCTATAGATTGGAGTACAATGGAATTACGAAATCCGAGGGAACACTTCAAAGCAAGAAAACGTGTATGATTTACGTCTTGCCCGGAAGCGGAAAATATAAATACGGGGAAGGAGTCTCATGGCGGGAAGAGCCACGTGAGGTGACCAGCCAATCAAGGAAGAAGAAGCAACGTAGATCGGGGCATAGCTAGATACCTGACGCACGCGGATTGGTCGAAGCAGCGAAGCCGCGGTGTTAAGCTAGACCCTGGTGGGAGAAGATTGAAGCATATAGTGGACGCTGGGTGAGAGAAGACATTCATTAAGACATTACGCTTGGTACAGTAAGGCGTACTTTGTTCGTTAGTCCCAAATGGGACAATTTTATTCACGCTAACTCCGCTGATCACATCAGATCATGGGTTCCACGCGTCTTGCAGTGATTAGGCAAGCGACGTGTTGTGGTTCATGGAATAGACTCCACCACAAGCTGTAACGGTTACTTCTGATCAACGAGGAAGAGCTGACGCCGTCAACACCAATGCAGAACATCCAACACTACGAGACTTCAAGCACGTGGAGACAATGTTTCCGTGGGTAAGCACAAGTAATCTACGACACACACTCTCTGTTTTTCGATAGGGCCAGTATAAATTCTTTAAGCATTAATTTGGAAATAAGTTAAATTCACGTTATTCTCCCGACCGGCGTATTAAGTAATTTTGTTCGTGGCAATGGTTAAAGTTGTATGCTCCGTCAACAGTGTTAATTTTATTCATGTTGCCATCATATTTTCTAAGTGTATTAAATTCAATTATTACAAAGTAGATTCTTTCATTCCAGTAGGTAGCAATAGTTATAATACCACATCCTTCTCCACAATCAAATGTTGTCTGGGTTGATGATTCAATCATCCCACGGCCTAGTCATTAAGAGTCTCTCATATGTTCTACTCACGCTAGGGGTCGATATTAAAAATATAAATTTAGCTTGGAACACAGTGTATCCAGCTTGGCGCCCAACATAGATCAAACTTAGCAGTAGTATTTTCTGGCAAATAGTCCGCTCAGGTAGAAAACATTACATTTGTACGCTACCAACGAGGAGCGATAAGAACCATTACAATTGCCGCTCAACGTGAGGGCTAAGCAAACCATTACACCGCTACGTCCACTACTCACGAGGATCAAAGCCTCTATTAACTTTTTACCTGAACGATTGCACTGGCACAACACAACATCAATACAGCTTCATTTAACAAAAACCTTAGACGATAACAAATTGTATGCTCTCAATTTTTACATCAACAATTAATTGTTTACTCATATTCAACACTTTTATCATAGTCTTTAATTTTTGTCATTCTGAAGGAATATTACTTCCATAACTGTTCATATAGTTCATTATTTATCAATATTAATGCATAGATATTTATTATTATTATTATTATTATTATTATTGGAAAAATATATTCTGTAAAAAAATATTAATTCATAAACTGTGTCATAACTCTGCTGCGTTCTGAATGGGGTAAGACTTCCCATCTTATTAATGCAATATCGAAAACGAAATTTTGAGGATGCACCTCAGCTACAAGTCTACTTGACTGCAAGGAAAATTACTCCTAAAATGCATTTAAATATAAATGTCTTCTTAATAATAGAGAAAGTGAATTGGTTTTATCGGAATGGCGGAAAATTCATGGCTCGAGAAGTTATTCAGGGGTTTCGGAAGTGTACGGTATCATGTTTTTGTGGCAAGTGCAGATCGAACCCAAGCACCACGGATCTGAGAATCCTAAAATGCTGGACATGGGACATGTTGAAGCATTCAACTCCCCCGGCGCATATCTAATCCAAGCACCATGGATCTGAGAATCCTACACGCTGGACATGGGACATGCTTATAGCGCGCTGCTCTCCTGTCATCCACAGAAATATATGCCGTAGGTGGCCCTGCTCCTCGTTCCTAATGGGTCATTCTGGCATGATCTCCTCACATTCCGCCACCTTAGCTGCTAACCATATTCACTAACTGGGGCAGTGAAATTGTTCTATCATGGGGCTGTTCTTCATACATACAAGTCATGTTACTAGCGTGGCCCATTGCAAATAATGAAGTTCACTTATGTAATCCAGTGGCTGACTGGACAAGAAAATAGGTAACAGTTCCTGTTGATAATGTCTTTGATAAATCAAGGGTGGAATCTGGAGTGATAATTCCCCGTGAAAATGTATGTTGTTAGAGTAGCCTACTCTCACTTGCACTTGTTCAATGTGGTGATCCCAGTTCTCACGTTTGATATAAGTGGTGGGAATAGCACAAGACAAAGGCATATACTTGTGTAACAAGTCACTCACATACCTTGGAATATGTTGAAGTGTTCAACCAGCGAATATTATAAGTTTCGAAGCACTGTTATATTACCACAAACGAAGCACAAAGTCTATGTCCACTCGGACATAGTGGCATTGTATATGTTTCCTAGCTCCAAGGAGCGCTCGTTGAGAATAACGGCGTATTTCACTGTCGTGGACACACACACACACACACACACGTGGACTATTATGACGATTCATAATGTCAGTAATTGAGGTCCGTATTGACTAACTATAAATTAGAAAGAAAATAAAGGGATTCTGCCTTTCCAATACTTGTATTGAACCTACTCACAGGTACATGTTTCGAAGGTAAAACTCCTTCTTCCTCAGCCTGTACATAAAAACAACAAAGATAAATTACCTTTATAAGAACATGTTACAGGAATAAGCTGGTGAATTACTCCTAACTTCATTCTGAAGTGCTGGTACAACCTTCTTCCATAACACAAGCTTTATAAGAATAATAGCTTTCAACTTTATTCATGTAACGTATGTTCTTATAAAGGTAATTTAACTTTGTTATTTTTATGTACAGGCTTAGGAAGAAGGAGTTTTTCCTTTGAAACATGTACCTGTGAGTAGGCTCAATACAAGTATTGGAAAGGCAGAATCCCTTTAATTTCTTTCTAATCTATTATTACGACTCGATGACTGTGTCGGTGTGAGATACCTGACCTCTACCAGGGCTGGCTTATATACTGTCCCAAGGACACATATCGATCTGTGAACTCACATTACGTAATGTTGGATCTTACGTCTCATTGGCTATATCCATAGAAAGATCGAAAAGGTTGGTAAATTCCAATAAAACAACATGAATAAGCTGGTGAATTACTCCTAACTTCATTCTGAAGTGCTGGTATAACCTTCTTCCATAACACAAGTTTTAAAATAATAATAGATTTTAACTTCCGTTGGCACCATGTGAAACACGCGGCTCGTTCAAACTCTGCTCGCTGACGTCATTAGCGCGCTCCCTTTCAAATCACGCCAGACCACACCATCGTAAATGGGCACAATATCTACCCCTTATTACTCCCATTCAATGGGGGTCAAGGCTGAGGTACGATGAATTTCTATTTTTAGGATGATTTTACAGCCAATCTTTGATATCACAACGCCAACCTCATATGACGAGTTATACAGAGAAGGAACTCGGCTATGAGTTGGAAGGAAGCAGCTGTGGCCTTGAAACAAGAAATCACAGAAAACTATTTCATGTACAGCCGACATTGGAGTTTGGACCTACTAGTCTGTCGGATCCATAGAGCGTGACATTGCTCAATTCAAATAATAGCTGCTGCATGGTAAACTGCATAAAGCAAGCATTGTAGCCTGATCACAGTTTATTGTATCAATCGGCCGTTTATATCAGCAAACTAATACAACTCTCCACCAGCTCTCGACGTGCTCTCAATTCCGCTCACAGAGCTAGCGCCATATGCGTCATGCAACAGACCAACAGAGCTTGAGGCTCAATCTTACCTTATAATAATAATAATGCATTTTATTAATCCCTTAACGAGTCAAGGACTCATACACAAAGGAATCGTACAGTTTTATCATGTTGGCGACAAATTACAATTCAATGTTTAGTTTACAAAGTTTTCAGTATGAAATTATATACAGCATTTTGTAGCTTTCATAAGTTTTTGTACACAATTTAGTCTTCTTTTGTCTTCTCAGATTTTGGAATTTCTTCAAACTGACATTTTATAATCATTCCACATAAACTGTTTTAGCCTCCTTTTAAAGATTGGTAGGCTAGATGCAATTTTTATATTTTCTGGTAGTCTATTGAACTTTACGAAGGCACTATACTTAATGCTATTACTGCCATATTGTTTGGAATTGATTTGGAAAAGTGATATGTCATCTGCATGTCTAGTTTTGTAAGCGTGTAAATCAGATTGTTTAGTAAGGTTTACATTTGTGTGGATACCTTTGTGTAGGATTTGGTACATCAGGACATTTGATTTGATTTCTGCATTTAGGGCTACTGGTTGAATTTTACTCGCAATATAAAGGTGTTTGGTTGGTGTTAAAAAGGGTAGTTATACATATTTCTTATGGCTCTATTCTGAATTACCTCAATTTCCTTTTTTAGGTAATTTGAACATTTTATCCAAATTGTATTCAAATATTGTAAGTGGCTATGGATTAAGGAAAAATACACTTTCCTGAGTAGATAGTTTGGGATATAGTAGCTAATTTTTTTTATCGTCCCAGCAGCAGGTGATATTTTTTTAACTAATGCATCAATGTGCTTTTGCAAGGAGAGATTTTCATCTATTATTAGGCGTAGGTATTTGACAGATGATACCCTTTTAACTGCCTTTCCATTCAGCATTATATTCTGAGTGATGTCTAACTTTGTTCTACGCTTAGATATTATTAAATAATTTGTTTTATCTTCATTTATTGTTAATTTATTTGACTGGGTCCAGCCAAGTATTGTATTCATGTCCTCCTGCATTTGTGTAATCAGCGTGTTGGTGGTGTACGCATTGTCAAAGATGCTTAAGTCAACTGCAAACAACGTTATATTACCATGAAAACTGAGCGTTGCTATGTCATTAATATATACTAAGAAGAGGGAAGGACCCAGTATTGATCCTTGGGGCACACTGTGGGTAATATTTACTTCCTCACTTCTGTAGCCATTTATTTCAACATACTGCTTACGATTAGATAGGTAATTTTTAAACCATGTCCAAGCTACTCCTCAGATACCTGCTTTATCAAGTTTCCCTAAAATAATTTCATGGTCAACAATATCAAACGCCTTTCTCAGGTCTATGAAAAGGCCACTCGCTGTCATCTTATTGTCTATGCCATCCTGCAAGTTAGAGATTATATCAATTGTGGCTATCTCTGTGCTTGAGTTTTCACGGAATCCATACTGCCCTTTATAGAAGTAATCATTTTTATTTAAAAAATTAACAATTCTGTTTTTACTACTGTTTCGAGTACCTTGGATATGGGTGGGAGGATGGAAATGGGTCTGTAATTGTCTGGTTTGCTTTTGTCACCTCCTTTATAGACTGGTATGACTCGTGCTATTTTTAGATCATCAGGCACCAGACCAGTCTCTAACGATAAATTTATTAAAGTAGTTAGTGGGCTACTTAGCATGTCAATGGAGTTTTGTAACAATTTTACTGACATACCATCTTTGTCTTGGCTACTTTTCATTTTAAGGCTTAATATAATATTGCGAATTTCTATCTCATTAGTCGGGGCCATAAATATGGAATCTGTGTTGACATTAATTTCATTAACTTTCTTCCCTGGGAGGACGTTTTTGGCTAACCTGTGTGCTATGTTTATAAAGTGAGTGTTTAGAGCATTGCAAATATTTTCTTTTCCTGTGAAAGATTGACCGTCAATTATTATCTCACTGGGACCATCTTTGTTTTCAGTTGTGCACTTGTAGATCATTTCATTGATTACTTTCCAAGTATTTTTTATGCTATTGGCGTTCAATGTTAATTTATGTTCATTGTATGAGGATTTCAGTTTCCGTTTTAAATCTGTCACTTTGTTCCTACATATTATGTGATCTTCCTTTAAGAGGTTGTTGTTTCTGTGAATGTTAGTTTTAAGTTTAGCATGTAGTAGGTCCCTTTGTTTTATTAGCTGAATTAATTCTGTTGTTATCCATGGGTTATTGTGGTTCTGGTGTATTTCCTTCAAAGGCGAGTCAGTGTTTTCTTTGTTGGGTGTCAGTGTCAAGATTTTGTATTTCATGGCGATGTAAGTTTCATTTACATCATCTAAACAGTCCATTTGATTGAGATCATTGGAGAATATGTTTTTATTCACGTATCGGTAATTTTTATTTACGTGTTTTGATCTAGACCTTTGCTTGTTGGTGGGGTGTTTAAATGTTTAAATGCCAGGTTTTCAGATATCATATTTCTGGAAGACATTTGGTGCCAAATTGTTATGATTATTTTATTCTGGTACTGGGATCTTAGCACATCTAAAACTCCCTAAGTAATAACAATAAAAGAATTGATAATAAAATAAATGTAACTGGTAATGAGCACAGTTAGGAAAAATTGCATCTCATTCTTCGGACATCTTATAAGGACACCAGAAAACAGGATCAGTAGGAAAATAATATACAAATTATGGAACAGTAAGAGTAATATTAGATGGATTGCAGATATCAAAGAAGATATGAAGAAACTACAAATTATAATTGATGATTTACGAAACAAAACAGAAAAAAATCAAGAAACTCAAAGACACACGAATTAGATTAGAAACCAAGATCAACAAACAGAAAAGAGTGATTTCAAACTGATCTCATTTGCGAATAATTAATTTGTTACTTTTGTAAGTTTTTATAATGTCAAAAGTCAGACCAGAATTTGATTTTCATAACCTCATTTTCGTCACCATGTGCTCGTGACAGTTCATTTTGTATTTGGCTTTCTTGTTTAAACTAAACATATTTAAAAGGATATAATTACTTACTTGTTACTTCATAAGTCATATTTCGCCTCTCAGACATTTTTCTAAGTGTTAAGGTCATTCTACACGACTTGAAACCTCGTGGCATACTGGTCTCTGTAAGCTACGCGCTAATTGGCTGTCACCATAACGTGGCCTCGCTCCAGTCAATCACCGCGCTTCTTCCTCCCAACGTGGTCTGGACTCTCCATTACTTGGCCATCGATGCTTCGAGAACAATGGCCTGTTTACTATTTAAGAGGCTGGTCTACCCTTCCTCTTCGTGATTTCTCCGTCGGCGATCATGCTGACCACCCGTCTTGCTACCGGACGAAAAACTTCAAACAGTTCAACATACCATCTTTAATTTCTGCGTCAAGAAGTGTTCTTACAAACTTCGCCAAGTCTTCTAGACATTTTTATAGTGATCTAACCTAGATCATCTTCAACGTGTTCCTGCGACATGTTCCTATAATGAACATTAAGATGTCTACTATACATCTTCAAGTGCTACGGAAAACTATTCCTACGCAAGTTATTACCAAGTGAATATATTATCACTTCGTCTTCTTACGGCTTATTACAAGTCTCTACCTTTGGTGATAGATAGATAGATAGATAGATTTTTATTAATTCCATTTGATCAGATACATGCATTCAATACATTTTTGATATAGGACACGTCAGAATTTACATCTATAAAATAAAAGAACTAACAGGTATATATTACTAATATTATAACTATTTAACTTATTATAATAGCAAATCTTAATAGATACAATCTTATTGCACAACTATTTACACCTCACTCTATTATCATAATATGAAAACTTAATTCTATAAATACAACAACATACAGCTAGGTATTACAATTAAATTAAAAAAGTAAAATATAATTATAGATTTCATCGCTCCTATACGCTAAGATATTCAACTACTGAGTAAAAACAATGGCACTGCAGATAAGCTTTCAACATTCTATCAAAGGTTTTTATTTTTGGGGCCAGTTTTATATACTGGGGTCGTTTATTGTATAATTTAACTCCAGTGTGAAAAGTTCCTTTTTGATATATGCTTGTGTGTGTGTGTGTGTGAAATATGAATGTTTTGATTTTGTCTTGTGTTATGCCTATGAACATCATTGTTTGTTTTAAGAAAAACATCTTTATTCATTAAATTCTTTTTTAAAAACATAATACTTTCAAAGATATATATGCTGAGCAGTGGGAGAATGTTTAAATCTTTAAACAGAGGTCTACATGATTCTCTAGAGTTTACATTTGCCATAATTCAAATCGCCCTCTTTTGTATCCTGAACGTGCTTAGTACATCTGGCGACATACCCCAAAATATGATCCCATATCTTAAGTATGAATGGAAATAAGCAAAATAAGTATTTCTTAATGTGTGCATGCTAGTGCAGGTTTTCAAAATACGTAACGCAAAGCACATCGAGTTCAGTTTAGTATTCAGATATTGTATATGTTTATTCCATTTCAAGTCTTGTTGTATCCATAGTCCTAAAAACTTTGTTTCTGATTTATTTTCTATTTGATGACCATTTAATGTTATATTGGGTTTCGCAGGATTCCTATTCTGTATAGTGTGGAAATTTAGACATACTGTTTTTTTTAATAGTTTATTATGAGGCGATTATCTTGTGACCATTTGGTAACTCTCCTGTAACGGAGTCAGCAGACTGCTGTATGACCTGTTTAGTTTCACCTTTTATTACGAGTGTTCTATCGTCCGCAAACAAAAATTTCTTATGTGAATGAACGTTCTGTGTTATATAAAAAAGGAAAGGAAGCTTGTAGTTTAACGTGACCGTTAATCTTGAGATCATGAGCCACGGGACCTCCTTTTTACGTGGAATCCGAACCACAGGACATGGCATTTCACTTCGAAAATCTCACATGCATTGACCGGGAATCGAACCCGGACCGCCTTGGTGAGAGGCATACAGCTAGACCGCTGAGCCACCACGCCCCCTTCTGTCTGTGTTATATCATTGACATATAGAAGAAAGAGTAGTGGGCCCAAAACAGATCCCTGGGGTACTCCAAATTCAATAATTCCCTAACTGGACAGTGTTTCATTAAGTAATTTGGTTCCATCATCCTTGTGTCTCAAGCTTACTATTTGTTTACGCCTTGTTAAGTAAGACTCTATCCATTTATTAGCAAGACCTCTAATACCATATTGATTTAGTTTGGTAAGGAGGATTTTATGGTCAACAACATCAAATGCTTTCGATAAATCCAAGAATAGGCCAGTACATGTTCCTTATTGTCAATTAATTTCAGTTTACAATTACTACATTCGTAAATTGCTGTCTGTGTAGATTTCTCCGTTCTGAATCCATGTTGTGAGTTTGATAATATTTTATTTTTTCTATGAAACTTATCAGTCTCTTATACATAATTTTTTCCACAGTTTTTGCAATACCAGTTGGTAAGGTAATAGGACGATAGTTATCTAATTAATCTTTTGAACCGTTTTTGGGCACTGGAATTACTTTTGATAACTTCAAAATATCCGGGTAAGTTCCTGAGAGAATTGAACTGTTTATTAAGTGCGCAAGTGGATTTATTATATTTTCTGCACATTTCTTTAAAATTGCATCAGGGATGCCATCAATGCCAGCACAGAATTTATTTTTAGCTCTTTTATAACTATTCTTACATCCTCACTTGTGACATGATTTATAAATAAAGAATCACTGCTTATATTTATTTTATTATTAGAATTTAGTGTATTTACCTGTGATTTATTTAATAATTTTTGTGGAATTTCCAGAAAATAGTCATTAAAAGTGTTTGCTATTTCCTCTGGATTATTAATCACTTTATTTTTTCTGGTCAATGTAATGTTCCTTTGTATTTTAGCAGATTTTCCAGTTTCTTTCTTTATCACGGACCACATAGCCCTGTTTTTATTGGATGATTGGGAAATAAAATTATCATTATGCATTTTCTTTGCTAGTCTTATTACCTTATTTAATATGCTAGTGTATTTTTTGTAGCATAAATTGAATTCAGGTGTTGTGTGGTATTGTTTATATAATTTGTGTAGAAATTTCTTTCTTTGACATGGATTTATAATCCCTGTTTTTATCCAATTGCTAGTTTTGTTATTTTGAACAGTTATTCGTTTAAAGGGGAATGCTATTTCAAAATAGTGTTTTAGGGTACTGTTAAATGCATTAAATTTATCATTTACATTTTCTAGTTCATAAATTTCTGACCCTGTTTCCTTATTTAATGAGTCATTGAAATATGTAACATTTGATTCAGTGAATGACCTGCACTTTGATTTTACTCCATTATCATTATTATTGATTGTTTCGGATACTTCAAAACTCAGTATTTGTCCATGGTGGTCACTAAAACCCGGACAATAGACTTCTATTGAATGGTGATATTTATCTGTGTTTATAAAAATTTGATCAGGAGTGGTTTTACTAAATTTTGTTATTCTTGTTGGGGTATTTACTGTAGGTTGCAGTCCATAGGAAATTAGTAACTGTGTTAATAATTCACAATTTCTATGAAATTTTAAGAAATCCACATTTACATCCCCACAAATTATTATATCGAAATTTACTTTGCTCATGTTATTGAGTAACAATTCTAATTTATCTATAAATAAAGGAAACTTTCCTGACGGAGAACGGTATACGCATACAATTATTAACTTAAACTGCTGCATTTTTACGGCAGAGAATTCAAAATCCTGTTCCATAATTAGATAATCATAAGCTGTTATCTGTTCATGATCTAAATTATTTCTTAAGAAGATACAAGTACCACCATGGCTAATATTAGATCTGGAGTACTTACTAGCTTGTATAAACCCTGGGAATTGAATTAATTCGAGTTGTTCCTCTTTCAGCCAATGTTCTGAAATACATAGTGCTGAGATGTCTTTAAGTTCATTTTTAAGCATTAGATTTATGTAATCAATTTTATTATGAAGAGACAGGACATTCTGGTGGTAAATTTTAAATTTGTTACTTTTGCAAGCTTGTGTTGGTGATTTATTTACATTATTATCATAATTGTTATTATTATTGTTGCTAGACAAATCCGAAATACCATTGTTACACTCCGTTAAATTTGACTTCAAAAGATCTGATTGCCAAACCTCACGTTTGGCTTCTTCTACCAGTTTCCCTGCTTCCACTCTAATGATATTGTTACGTGCCACCCCCTAGTGGCACTTTTGTTAACTGGATTACGGTGGGGGTACAAAGCACAACACTAATTACTGCTTAAAGAAATAATTAACTTTATTGTGGCCAGAAAATTACACTAGTCAGCAAATACAAGCAATTAGGAGCCTTATTCCAGTTTCCTCAAGTCTCTTCCTTGAGCGCTCTTGGCCCTTCCACTTGTCAACAGATCACAGAAGTTAATCCGTCCTAATGAGTACGGTGGCCTTGACAGAAACTACCTGTTCCTCTCATTTATGTTCTCCGACCACAATTACTTACGATCACTTGCTGCAGGCTATTTCGCTGTCCACAGGCTGGAGAAACAATGTCACTGGATTTCGTAACTCGCACAGCACTTCGTCACCACACTTCTGTCGCCCAAGATAATCGCTCGCACTAGCTCGTAAAACACAACGACAACAACTGCTAGACAGGTCGCACTTATATAGCAGGCCGGTGACTCAATAAATGCTTCTAGATCCATCCAGGGTTCACGGCTTCTCGAGGTTTCCATCGCTGGTCCAGTCACGAATATTCTGGACTATCCCTTTGTCTTAGTAGCCCTGTTGCATAAGGCACACGCAATACAGGAGGCAGGCCACAGCCCAGCCCCTGGGGCAGTTGTGACTCAAGCGGCGAGCGATGACACAAACTCACAGCCGTAACACCACCCCCTTCCTAAAAAGGCTGATCGTCCCGATCAATCATTGGTCCGTCTGTGTCCCTCCGTAGGCTGCCAGGCGATTTCGATGCACGATCTTCATCTTCGCCCTCGGGCTCCGCTGGATCCTGTAGACGACATCGTTGATCCGTTTCACGACTCGGTACGGGCCCTCCCAGGACTTCTGAAGTTTGGGTGACAGGCCTTTCTTCCGTAATGGGTTGAAGAGCCAGACCACGTCGTCCTCGTGGAATCCGCCGGCATCCGTCTGCTGGTCGTATCGGGTCTTCATTCGGTCGGTCTCGATCCGCAGTTTCCTCCTCGCGAACGCGTGCACGTCCTCCAGTTGGTCGACCAGTTCTTGACAATACTGGCTTACCGGGATCGGATCATTCCCAGGTCGGCCGAAGGCAAGATCGACAGGTAGACGGAGCTCCTTCCCAAACATGGCCCGGGCTGGTGTGCACCCGGTGGCTTCATGCACGGCGGCGCGGTAGGCCAGGAGAAACAGTGGAAGATGTTTGTCCCAATCCCTCTGGTGCTCGCTGACGACTATTCGGAGATGGTTCTCGATGGTGCGATTGAATCGCTCTACCATCCCGTCGGACTGAGGGTGTAGCGGCGTCGTCCTTGTCTTCCGGATTCCCAGCAGCTGGCATAGGTTCTGGAACACCTGCGACTCGAAGTTCCTCTCTTGGTCGGAGTGCAGCTCCAGGGGTACTCCGTACCGGCTGACGAATTCTTTCACCAGGGTCTCTGCAATCGTCGCGGCTTCTTGGTTAGGGAGCGCATACGCCTCCGGCCATTTGGTAAAGTAGTCGCTGACGACTAATATGTAGCGGTTCCCTGCCTCGCTTAACGGGAATGGCCCAGCAACATCGATGGCCACTCTCTCCATGGGGCCGCCCACGTTGTAGGTCTTCAGTGGACCCCGTCGTCTTCGTCCTGGGCCCTTGCTGGCTGCGCAATCGTGGCACCTCGCGCAGTGATTCTCCACGTCTGTTCGGCATCCGATCGCGTAGAACCGCTCTCTCAGCTTCTCCAGGGTCTTCTTTATCCCTAGGTGTCCACCAGATGATCCTCCATGAACTTCCTTCAGGACTTCCTCCGTCATAGCCTTTGGAACGACGACTTGTTCCCGAGATGTCTTCCCGTCGGTGCTCTCCCAGGTACGGCAGATGAGGCCATCCCTTACAATCAGCGAGTCCCACTGCGCCCAGTAGGACTTAAACTTTGGGCTGCAGTCACTCACAATGTTCCACCCGGGTCTGGGGACACAGGCCCTCTTCCATTCGGCTATCAGTCCCAGGTCATCATCTTCTGCTTGTGCCCGCGTGAAAGATTCGCGGCTCCAGCTCCCTTGAAGTTCCACGGTAGTCCTTCGGCACTGTATCCCGGTGTTCTCCTCCCTCCTAGTACAGAAGGTGCAGTCTTCGGGGCACGGTCTTCGTGACAGGGCGTCGGCGTTAGAATGCAGTTGGCCTTTCCTGTGCTGAATCTCAAAGTTGTACTGTTGAAGCCTCTCTAACCACCGCGCGAGTTGACCCTCGGACTGCTTGAAGTTCAGGAGCCACCGCAGGGATGCATGGTCGGTCCTGATGAAAAATTCTTGCCCGTACAGGTACTTGTGGAAGTGTTCAATGGTCTTCACGATGGCGAGCAACTCCTTCCTGGTGACGCAGTAGTTCCTTTCTGGCTTTGACAAGGCCTTGCTGAAGTAGGCCACTACGCTTTCCTCGCCGTCCACTACTTGCGACAGGATCCGCCCTATGCCAAAGTCACTGGCATCGGTATCGACGATGAACCTTGTTCCAGGTCTGGGGTAGGCCAGAATAGGCGCTGTGCACAGAGCCTGCTTGAGTTGTTCGAAGGCACTGTGGCATTCTGCTGTCCACGTGAAGAGTTGGTCCTTCTCAGTCAGTCGATGTAAAGGTTTGGCGATGTCGGCGAATCCTCTCACGAAGCGACGATAATAAGTGCAGAGTCCCAGGAAGCTTCGTAGTTGGGACTTGTCCTTCGGAACTGGCCACTCCCTCACAGCTGCGGTCTTCTCTGGGTCGGTGCGCACCCCTTCCTCGGAGACGATATGCCCAAGGTACTGGACCCGCTTCTGGAAGAGCTGACACTTCTTGGGGCTCAACTTCAGCTGGGCAGCCCGTAGCTTCAACAAGATCTCCTTCAGGTTGCTCTAGTGCTCCTCGAAGCTCCTCCCCAGAACGATGACGTCGTCTAGGTATACCAGGCAGGTCTTCCAGTGTAGTCCCCTCAGAATGGACTCCATTAGCCTTTCGAAGGTTGCAGGGGCGTTGCACAGACCGAATGGCATGACGGTGAACTGCCAGAGCCCGCTGCCCACAGAGAACACCGTTTTCTCGCGGTCCTTAGGGTGGACCTCCACCTACCAGTAGCCACTCTTCAAATCCAAGGTGGAGAACCATCTTGATCCTGATATGGTGTCCAGCGTGTCGTCGATCCGGGGTAGAGGGTAGCTGTCCTTCTTCGTGACGTCGTTCACCCGCTTGTAGTCCACGCAGAACCTGGTGGAACCGTCCTTCTTCTTCACTAGCACGACCGGAGAACTCCAAGGACTATGTGATGGCTCGATCACCCCTTGCTCCTTCATCTCTTTTACCATCCGGTCGACTTCGGTTTGCTTGGCGAGCGGGACACGTCGGAATGGGGCCCTAATCGGTGCGCTGTCCCCAACGTCGATTCTGTGCTGGACCAAGCTTGTCCTGCCGAAGTCTTTGCTCCCCACGGAGAAGACATCCTGGAATTCGCGTAGCAGGTCCTGAAGTTGGCGTGATTGCTCTTCGTCTAAATGGTCCTGGGATCCTTGGTACAGCTTCTGTAGTTCTTCTGGCAGGGCGCGTCTTCTTCGGTTGTCCGTCTGCAGGTGTCCGTCCGTCGTATCTGTGATGCGGGCAATCCAGGTAACGGGCTCGCAGACTCCTAGGTTGGTGTCCCGGTGAACCGTAATGTCGTAGTCGTTCAGGTTGGACAGGCGGACGTACGGCCAAGACGTCGTGTTGATGAGGGCAACTAGCAATCCTTTTGTCTGGATGTCCTCATATTTTGGCTCGATGAAGCTGCCACTCCCTCAGCAGTTCCGTCGACAATTACGGCAGCGCTGACCTCCGTCCTGGCGGGAACGATGACGTCTTCTCTCAGCCTTACTTGTCGTGTGGTGATGGACTCGTGCGCAGGTTGCAAAGCAAGTTCCTCACCTCCGAAGTGCAGAGTGTTGGTACTCAGATCCAAGATGATGTTGTTCTGGTCCAGGAAGTCCAGTCCGATGATCACTTCATTTGATACGTCAGCCACAAGCACTGGATGCTTTATCGCCCGTCGACCAATGACGAACTCCAGTGATGCTTCGCCATGTACCGGTGCGGTCTCTCCGGTCGCGGTTATTAGCTGGAGGTTCCTTTGTGTGGGTTGCACTCTCCACTTCTGGATCACGGTGGGACTGACGATGGTCCTCGATGCTCCCGTGTCGATTAGCATGGGCCAGCTCTCTCCGTTGACGACTCCGTCGACCATCAGGCTGCTATTGTCCCTCCGTAACTTCGTCACACGAACCTGGACTGCCGGGGCTTGACGACTGTCACAAGCCAACCTTTGCCCCCCCAAGGCTGGCTAATACTCGTTTCCCTGGGTCGCGCGGTTTTCAGACGACTGATTTCCCGTCGGATACCCTCGGCGGCGGCGATCACCGCAGTCCTTGCTCAGGTGGCCTTTCTTACCGCAGGTCCAGCAGGTCGGTAGTCCTCTTCCGGGCCGCCTCTCCGGTTGCCTTCCGGCTGAGTCGTTGCTGGTGGGGCCGCGACTATCGAAGAAACGGCTTAGCGCCTCCATTAATTCGTCGGCCATGGGCTTGGTCTCGTTGGTTTTTACTGGTTCGTCGACGTCCACTTGCGTGCATTCTGGATGCCTGTTTTGCCGTCTCGAACTCAAGTGCGTGGCTCAGCGCATCTGCCAGGGTCTTATTGCGCGCGAGTCGCAGCGCCTGTTGAGTGTCCGAGTCCCGAAGCCCGTCGGTGAAGGTCTGCGTCGCAATCTGTTCCAGGAAGTCAGCCGGCGCTGTTGGATAGGCGAGCCTTACGAGGCGTGCGATGTCCATCTCGAACTCCTGCAGGGTTTCCGCGTTCTTCTGTACCCGGGTCCGGAGCTGCATCTGGTAGGCCTGCTGAAGATGGCTATCTCCATATCGGGACTCCATATGGGCGATCAGTGAAGCGTAGTCCTGGGATCCAGTCGGGATGGCCTGAAGGACGTTAAGGGCGTCACCTCTCAGCGCTACAATGAGAGCTGTAGCCTTTTCTGTGTTGTTCCAGTTATTTATGGAACACGCCGCCTCGAACTGACGTAAGTAGGTGCTCCACGGGACCTTTCCGTCGAAGGTTGGGGGCGTCACTCTGCTATGTCCCGTTCCTGATATTCCCGGTGTAACGGTGGGCGGGCGTTGGCGCAGCTCGGCAACTTCCTCTCGTAGAGCGTTGAATTTCTCTTCCACCCCCGTCAGTGGGCGTTGGCGCAGCTCGGCAACTTCCTTTTGTAAGGCGTTGAATTTCTCCTCCACCCCCATCAGCGGGCGTTGGCACAGCTCGGCAACTTCCACTTGTAAGGCGTTGAATTTCTCCTCCATCCCCATCAGCGGTCGTTGGCACAGCTCGGCAACTTCCACTTGAAAGGCGTTGAATTTCTCCTCCACCCCCATCAGCGGGCGTTGGCGCAGCTCGGCAACTTCCACTTGTAAGGCGTTGAATTTCTCCTCCACCCCCATCAGCGGGCGTTGGCGCAGCTCGGCAACTTCCACTTGTAAGGCGTCGAACTTCTTTTCCACTGCTGCGACTTCCTCACGTAGGCCCTGTTCTAATTTCCTTTGGCTCTCCTCTAATTTCGTCAGCAGACACTCTTCCAGATTTTTCTGGCCATCCAGAAATTTGGCGGTTAGGTCCTCTGCTAACTTATTCTGGCTGTCTTCCATCTTCTTCTGGCCGTCTTCTAGTTTGGCAGTTAGGTCCTCGGATAACTTCTTCTGGCCGTCTTCCATCTTCTTCAGGTCATCCTTCAGGTCCTTGGCTAATTTCTTCTGGCCGACTTCCATCTTGGTTTCCATGCCATTTAACTTCTCTAGCAATGCTGCGAATTGCTCTTCCATTTTAGCTGTTTGTCTTGTAAAGGGCATGCGCTCACAGGAAAATTTAAAAAAAATTGACCTGCTCGGGTTTTGAAACCAGGACCGTCAGGTGTTGTGCTTGAGTTCGTAATCCGGCTTCTGACACCAGTTGTTACGTGCCACCCCCTAGTGGCACTTTTGTTAACTGGATTACGGTGGGGGTACAACGCACAACACTAATTACTGCTTAAAGAAATAATTAACTTTATTGTGGCCAGAAAATTACACTAGTCAGCAAATACAAGCAATTAGGAGCCTTATTCCAGTTTCCTCAAGTCTCTTCCTTGAGCGCTCTTGGCCCTTCCACTTGTCAACAGATCACAGAAGTTAATCCGTCCTAATGAGTACGGTGGCCTTGACAGAAACTACCTGTTCCTCTCATTTATGTTCTCCGACCACAATTACTTACGATCACTTGCTGCAGGCTATTTCGCTGTCCACAGGCTGGAGAAACAATGTCACTGGATTTCGTAACTCGCACAGCACTTCGTCACCACACTTCTGTCGCCCAAGATAATCGCTCGCACTAGCTCGTAAAACACAACGACAACAACTGCTAGACAGGTCGCACTTATATAGCAGGCCGGTGACTCAATAAATGCTTCTAGATCCATCCAGGGTTCACGGCTTCTCGAGGTTTCCATCGCTGGTCCAGTCACGAATATTCTGGACTATCCCTTTGTCTTAGTAGCCCTGTTGCATAAGGCACACGCAATACAGGAGGCAGGCCACAGCCCAGCCCCTGGGGCAGTTGTGACTCAAGCGGCGAGCGATGACACAAACTCACAGCCGTAACAATATTACTGTTGAATTATTCTTACCATTTGAATTTACAATTTTGCAGATTTCATCACTAAGATACTCTTTTCCTAATCTATTTAAGTGTAGGCCATGCCGAGTGTGGTACTTCCTGTCTAATTTACTTACATCTACAATTTGGACATTTGGAAAACTCTTACAAATTTTATGAATTTTTCCTTTTGTAGCCTCTATTTCTACATTTAAACATGATTTAGGAATTAAATCGTATCTCTGCGGAATGTTTACAATAATGACATTTGTTTTTTGCATGGATGGCAATGTACCCTTTAAATCTTTGATTACCTTTTTACTCTCATTTCTATAGACGTCGTTTGCTCCAGCGATTATCATTGCGTAGTCCTTTGCAGTAAGGGACGCACACTCTCCTATCATTCCGTTCGTGACCTCTGCAATTTGAGCTCCTGGCTTTACTGTCGAAGTGACCTCCATTTCTCCGCTTCTCTCCAATACTCTTAGTGCTACATCTCGCCCGTGGCTATCCGCAAATATCCGCATCTTCCTGGATTTTCTCTTTATCACTTTCTTCTTTTCTTCTTGAGGAAAGTCATCATTTTCTTCGACAAGCAATCCAAATGAATTTGAGACGGGAATTTCAGTTACATGTACTCCATTTATAGGCCTAGCACCTAGGCTTATTCAATCTTACCTTACCAGCAATCACTGTCGACCAAGTTTCCTTGCTTTCCTCTTTGTTTCCTTTTAATTTATTCATCTCTTCCATTAACTTAGCAATATCTTCCTTTAGCAGCTTTATAATTTCGTCTTTTGAGGACAGTTCGTTTCTCAGGTTATGACATTCGCATGACGGTAGCGGTAGGCCTACATTACGACAATCGGTTTCTCTTTTCTCCTCATTCAATTTTACCTGAGATCTTGTGATGATTTTATTTGCAGTTTTTACTTTTATTTTGCACGACGAGCATAAATCCGTAACGGTTACACTACCTGACGAGACACTAACACTGTTTACTGTCGTCATATTAGAGGTCTAAGTTAGCCTAGATGTTTACACCAAATTACACTAAATTTATTTTAATTATTACTATCTAACAGAATTAATCTAATTTCCTACCAATAAAGAAGAATGTGAAATACGTATATCTTCCAGTCGGGTGAAGTCTCGCAAAAGCACCACTGCTCTACTTGGTTCAAACAGTGATTGAAGAAATCACCGAATCTTTGGATACACGTTCCCACAGCTTAGTTTAAGTTTATTAAATTATCAATAAGAATTTCTAAATACTATCAATATTTCGTATTACACTTGATCTAAGGAAAGTAACTTTATAGATTTTAAACCTGTTATAATATTTTACCACTTTTATCAAATATTTACACTAGCTGCTATTTCACTACACTTTCACTGTGACACCATGTTGCCCCCCCCCCACAAAAAAATCATCCTTACTACTCAACAAGTGTTCTCCGTAACTTCAGTTAAGTACTTTTGTGAACGCAACCACAACTTGACATAACGTATGTCATCTTCTTCGAACTCAAGTGTTCTACGCACGTGTGGGTTGTCACCTGCACTTCTTTATAAAGTTAAGTATTATTACATAAAGGTACGTCCACACCAAGATGTTTTCGTTAACTTTGTTAATGAACACTGTTCATGAACATTTTTGACAGTTCATAAACAAAATAGCGTGTTCGTTAACATTTCGAGCATGTTCATGAACAAAATCTCATTAACTTTTGTGAATGAAACTTTTCATTAACTTTTCGTGTTTTCATTAACATTTTGGTTTGCGCATGCGCAAATATGCAATTTAGGTAGAGATGGGACTATCGACTACTTTTAACCATCGACTGACTAGTCATTCATTGGAAGAAACTATCGACTAGATAGTCGACTACTTTCAGTAGAATGGTTACCTGAATTCGCATTACTCCTAAGCCTGTTGTTTCATGTATTCGACTGAAAGTAGTCGCTTCTAGGCAGCGTACAAAGCACTGCAAGCCGTTACCGGCTGAGTTGAGTCGTACCAACAGATGAAAATCAAACTTCTCCTTAACCCACCTATTTTTGCAGACGTTAGTTTGGACTACTCGACGCTCGGCAACATGCAATTGGTCAAAGTTATTGATTTATTTTTACTGTGCTTCGAAATGGTGGTTTACGTCGTGTAGAGTGCAGCCATTATTTGCAATGTTGCACATTTCATTTAATGCAAAATGTGTGAGTAAATGTTCCCCGATACCGGTATTGATACAGGGCACCGTACCTGTATGTACTGTGGATAAGTGAAGTAATAGACCAATACTTAATTAACCTAAGAGTAAATTAAATCACTATTACTGAGAGGGAGTTCTTAAGTACCGGGAACAATTCCTTAGCCAACATTGAAATAATCACACTTCATATTTTAATGCCAAAAAAAAGTGTAAAATATGTCCATAGAGTCATAAACAATAGGCTGTGTGTTCATCTGAAGTACTAAGAACGTAGAGCTGAAATACGACTTGATCAAGAAAATTACGGCCTACAGTAAATACTCACGAAAATAGAACACTTTAGAACATCAACGAGGGCGAACTTTCAGTGGAGATGTTGGCAACAATGTAAATACAAACTTTTTTTTTTATGCGCGCGCTATCCTTGTGCTGAAACAATTGACGACCAGAACGTAAAACTATCCGAGCGCGTTCTACATGTTAAAAGTTAAAACACAATTGGGATATGTCGTTTGCTAACGACTTGTTTATGTTACGGTGAGTAGTCGTTGAATTCATTCGACTGTTTTTTAAAAGCAGTCAAACAAGTCGATGGATTTAACATTTTACAGTCGACTGCTGCGGTGCTGCCCATCTCTAAACAATTGACGACCAGAATCAATTTGTGCGTACGGTCAAGCTGTCCTCACAGTACCCGCTGCAATAGATGTAGAGATTCACATCACCACTCTATCTTACGATGGATGTCAGTACATAAAATCAGCCATAAGGCAACGGCAGTTTAACCACATACAACGCTACAACTCTTCCATCCCTGCCCTCATGTCTTTGCCACTAACCCCTTCCCCCCTCACACACAGCACGCCACTGCTCTGACACAGTGGTTAGGCCTACTACAACAACTCGCAGCCATAACCCTGTAAACGACAGCTAAACCAAACCCAGAACCCCCTAATACACTTCATTTGCAGAGCAATAAAATCCAAAAAACAACTCCGCAACAAGCTTCACAAAAAACTAAATTATAAACGACAAGACTACTCCACTAACACCAAAATCAGTAAACCTCCCGCATTTCAGCCACACTACACCTTAAACAGACATAGAAGGCATAGTCCCCTTCATGGAGTAGGCTATTGTCTAAACACGATCATGTCTCCTTCAACTTTACTGAAGACTTCATTAAATTCTATTAAAAAAATCATAAACTCATTCAACAAATCTTAAAATCAGTATAAGTTACATCCCTCATTTCAGTTACTCTATTCATTAAACAAACATGGAAGGCGTAGCCATGACCCCTTCATGGAGTAGGCTATTGTCTAAATCTGACCACGCATACTACAACCTTACTCTAATTCAAAATTACGGCTAAATGATCCATCTGACTGGGAGGCAAAGGTTTACCGGCTTGCCTGGGACGATGGGCCACAAAACCGGGATCTGGAGTTCAAACATAACTTAAATATTGAATGACAATATTCAATTGTCCAATAACTTGGACAACTGGATTTAGGCTATTTCATTGAAAGAATCAACTAAGTTAACTGTATAAAACTATAGGCACCTACAGGTATACTTAACTTATTAATTAAAGCTCTACAATAAACATACAGCACAATGAATTGTAGCATGAAGTAATCCTGAAGCAGTCGTTTGATTAGAACGACTACTTAAATTCGAATGATTCCATTCGCTTGGAATTAGTCGATTGCCAACGACTTGTTTCATTCGAATGATTTCCAACGATAGCTTTGGGATCAGTCGTTTGCAAACGACTTGTTTATGATACGGTGAGAAGTCGTTGAATTCATTCGACTGTTTTTTAAAAGCAGTCGAATAAGTCGATTGTTTTAACTATCGACTAATTCGACTGTTGCCCATCTCTAAATTTAGGTTGTAAATTCGTAGCGCGGAATACGGTGCTCTTTTATTTCTCTAAAAATCGACTCGAATATTGCGCGGGATTATGAAATACCAGGAAGCACATGAGAATATTAATTTTGTTGATAAGGAGTCTAGGATCATGGAGTGGTCGAACGAAAACGTTTTGGCGCTTATCGATGCGTATCTAAATCATCCCGTTTTGTGGGACAGTTGGCATCCCAGTCACAAAGACAGGAATGCTCGCAAGGAAGCCTACTCAGAACTGGCCTCAGAGTTTAATATTGCACTCAAAATGATATTGAGCAAAAAATTAACAAACTCAGAGGCCAGTTCCATAGGGAATTCCTGAAGGTTAATTTGTGTCATTTCTTGCAATTTCAGGCCCAAGTACTGTCAACAAGAACTGAAAGTCATGTGGAGATATTCTCAGAAAGTTTTGAAAGTCTGCTGCATCATGAATTAATAGTTCTGACATAAGTGTTCTCTCCAAACTTAATTCTAAACGCCTTTCCAAGATTTTTATTTGCCACACCTTGCGTCTGCGCTTTTCTCTAATTGCACTCACTAAATTAATGAAAGCTGCAGCTGTAAGTACTCTTCTTCCTGACCCTATCCATTATAACCTCACAAACTGTTTATTTAATGTTGATGATGATGATAATTGTTGTTTTAAGGGGCCTAACATCTAGGTTATCGGCCCGTTATTTAATGTTGAAGAAGTTTGTTAACAAATGTTTAGTAAACATGTTGAGAAATTTTTTCATTAACATTGTTCATTAACTTTGGTGTGTACTAGCCTTATCCTGTACGGTTTGATGTATTATGTACTTTCTACTTTCTCATGTTAGCTTCATACAAGTCTACAGAAGTTTTCTCAATCTTAATATCTCGGCTTTCTTCTTCCCACTCCTTCTAGGTGGTATAACATATCGGCTTGCTTTAGCCATTTCTGTAATTCTTACGCATACATGCGTCGGCCATTGCACTTTTCTCCGTAACCTTTCATGTTTCACTTTCTGGTAATAGGCCTACCTGCTTCTGCTATCTCCATTTCTTAGGAAATCTTTAATTATTAACTTACATGCAGCTCATGCTTCCTGTGTCTGCCATTGCATTTACTTTGCAAACATTTTTGTTGCATCTTGGCAACTCCTCAAGCATTTCCATTTCATAAGGTGCTGCAGGATTAGGCCCCTGTTAGTTACTAGCCCCTTAAGTCTGCGAACCTCTCAGCCTGAAATTGAATCATGTATGGACACCCCCCCCCCCTCTCCTCCTCCCCCGCAATACACCGTATCAGTTGTACCCTTCCTCAATAACACTTAATTTAAAGATATTTCAATTAAAAACCTGGTAGTCATCGCCGCGAATACATTCAGACGATTCTCGTTCATCGCACATTGTTTTCGAAATTCCCATTTATTGGCCACTTTTTTATACGTGCTGATGGACCCTTTTCTGCCGCGGACCACTCCCGAAGCACTCGCGGACCACCGGTTAAGAACCACTGATTTATAAGCTGCGTCACTAATTTTCCTCGTGCACAAAGCAATTTAATTAAGTTGTGCTTATCTGGTCTTGGGGTGCACGAAAGGAGCCTCCCCGAAGATTGTGACAGAAGAGCAATCGGGCGTACCCTGGGCAACGTCAGAAAATGATTAAAAATAATCTGATGGCTGATCCTTTCACTACCAAATCAATTAAAACCAGTGGGCCTTTATCAAGGCCAGCACTCGTAGTTATGTCCATAAACATCGAGGGACTATCCAGCCAGAAAGAATATCTACTAGCAGATCTGTGCAGTCAATGTAACTGCGATGTCATTGCTGTACAAGAAACCCATCGAGGACCATCGGGACGAAGACCGAAAATCAAAGGTATGAGACTTATTCTGGAACGGCCACACGATAATTATGGTAGTGCAATATTTTGTAAGAGCGGATTAAATATCACGTCTGTTGCTTTGTCTGAGGAAAACAACATCGAAATCCTCACTATCGAAACAGCGCAGTTCTCAGTAACATCTGTTTACAAGCCACCCGAAGAGAGCTTTGTGTTTAAGGAACCTATCAATTTCAAATATAGTAACGTTGTAACGTGTTTTTCGTGGGTTTTTTATGCAACTGGCATAAGTCAGTAGGAAGCCATTCTATATTTATTTACGCGGCAAATTGTTCAGCCAAGAGAATTTTTCATGTTAATTTATTATTATTATTAATTTATTATAATTATTATTTAGATATTTTCGGAGCATTTTATAAAAATTATTAGCATTCAGATAGGTTTTCTATGTCTTAGAAAACGCTATCATGCAAATTATTACGAACGACGATATCATAGAAAATTATCTGATTACGGAATTTTACGAAGTTTTTGTCAGTTAGGGTATTTGAGAGAGATGACTCACTGGGAATTCAAATACAAGCTGATTCCTGTCGAGAAGAATTACGCAAGCGGGCTCGCATCGTCCTGGAAAGGCGAATTGTTGAAACGGAACCCTCCCGCCGAGTGTAATGACCCAGAGGAGGAGAAGATAGCGCGGCGTGCTCAGCCAATCAATGAGGACTACGTAAGCTAGTAGACGGCTCCGGAGTGGGGAGCCAACGTGTGCATATATCGTTCGACGCGCCGTCGAAGGAGGACAATCTGTGAAATACTTGACGAGTATGTTGTACGCGGGAATCGCTCCGATGTTCCGTGGATTGGAGGACTAACTTTTGTAAAACTTAACCAGTGTGGTTATACGAGTGTTTGGGTCCGATGTACGGACCATAGAATTATCTAATCTACCAGAATATCATCAAATTTCGACGGAGATGACGACGTCCAGGAGACTGTGGGAAGCACACAGCATCATCAAGTACGAGGGAAATGCTTTGGCAATTTCCAGTGGTAAGCGCAAATGACGCAGAAATACGCAATCTCTCATTTCTCGTTGTTTTACATTTCATATTTCAGTAACTTCATAGCTTGGAAATAAGAGTAAAATCAATTTATCAAACTCCGTTTTCACGTAATTTTCTATCGGTAATATTCAAATCACAACGCTCCAATTTAAGTTTTATACTTATTATTATTAATTTTGCTATACTAGTTTTATATAATAAATTCATTTCTTTTACAATGCAATCTTTGCTTTCAGTAGGTAGCATTAGATATAGACCAATTCCTTCTCCTGATACAATTGTTTGTTGGGTTAATGATCAAATCATACCACGATCTGAGTGAATAGAGTCTTGAATGTGTTCTGCCAGAGCTAGACGTTGTTAAATACAAATTTAGATTTCAACATTGCATTGAGGTCTTGGCACCCATTAAAACAACATAGTTTAGGCAAAGGTAAACAGTTACATTTCTCACCCAACAGTTAGGAGCTAGCAAAACGTTTCAACGTCAACATAATAATTGGTGATTTCAACTGTCATGGAACTACATGGGGGTATACATCTACAGATGAAAATGGTGCAGAGCTAGGAAAGTGGTCTGAAAATAATGGACTCAGTCCGATTCATGACCCAAAACAACCACCATCGTTTAACAGCGGCCGATGGAGAAGAGGATATAATCCTGATCTAATTTTTATTAGCAACAAATTAGCTGAGCAGTGCACCAAAATTGTTGATAAGGCTATACCCCGCTCACAGCATCGACCCTTACTATGCAGAATCGAACCAATTGTTAAACCAGAAAATGCTTCTTTCCAACGTAGGTTTAACTTCAAGAAGGCGAACTGGCCTAAGTTCCGTTGTGAACTTGATGTAGCCATAGGGGAAGTGGAACCACAACCAGAAAACTATGACACCTTTATTTCCGCAGAGAAAAAAGTCTCGCGAAAGAACATACCAAGAGAATGCAGAACAGAATATATCCCAGGTCTTTCTGATCAGAATATCTCTCTTTTGGATAACTACCGCAACTTGTATGATATGGACCCCTTCTCCGAGGAAACAATGGAAGCTGGGCATGCACTGATGATTTCTCTCGGTCAGACACGCGCAGACAGATGGAATAGCATGGTTTCTAATATCGATATGAAACAGAATAGTAGACAAGCAAGGCAAGGCGTCTTCTTAAGAATCTCAGTGGAGATCCAACTAGCCCGCCTTTTAACTTTACTCAAGTAACTGCTAATCAGATAGCAAACCAACTGATCTTAAATGGAAAGACTTCAAAATATAAGTCAAATACAGAGAAATTTGAACGGTGTATTGAAGAAGAGACTGATTTCCTTAAGGACCTGTTTACGATGGAAGAACTTAAGAAAGCAATCGACGGTCTGAAATCGAACAAGGCAGCTGGGTTGGATGATCTCGGAGTGGAGCAAATAAAACAATTTGGACCAGCAACACTGCAATGGTTACTTTCATTGATGAACAACTGTACATCCAGGCTGAAGATTCCTAAGGTATGGAGAAAAGCTCGCATAGTTGCGATCCTAAAACCTGGGAAGACTCCTGATAGCCCAAAGAACTTTCGGCCAGTTTCACTTCTGTGCCACACCTATAAGTTGCTGTGGACAAATTCTGAACCTTACTCAGCACATAGAGAATGGATTTGAGGATAAGTGCATTACTGGTGTAACCTTCATAGATTTAACTGCTGCTTACGACACTGTTAATCATAACACACTACTTCGTAAGATTTATGAACTGACAAAGGACTACAGGCTGACCTCACTGCTAAGAACTTTCCTTGAGAACAGAAGATTTTACGTGTCTCTCCTTGGGAAAAATAGTCGTTGGCACCTCCAGAAGAATGGACTACCTCAAGGTATCGTCTTAGCACCACTGCTTTACAATGTATACACCAATGACCAGCCCAGAACAGAAGGCACCAGGCGATTTATCTACGCAGATGACACTGCAGTAGCCGTGCAAGGTCGTAGCTTTGAAGAAGTAGAACATTCTTTGTCCTGTGCTTTGGAAGAACTTGGTCGATACTATCACAGAAATAATTTGAAGCCAAATCCAGCCAAAACACAAGTTTGTGCTTTCCACTTGCGAAATAAAGAAGCAAAGAGGACACTGAACATTAAGAGGCAAGGTGAAACAATCCTTCATTGTTTTACACCAAAATATCTTGGTGTCACCCTCGATTGAACTCAGTCTTTCAAGCAACATTGCTTGAACACCAAAAGTAAAGTATCTGCACGAAATAGCATACTAAGATGCCTAACAGGAAGGACATGGGGCTCACCCCACCACTCTCAGAACTTTAGCCCTTGGACTGAGCTTCTCAGCTGCTGAATATGCAGCACCAGTTTGGCTTTCTTCTCCACATTCCAAAGAGGTGGATATTGCTCTGAATGAGACTTCCAGGATTGTATCTGGGTGTCTTAGACCAACACCACTTCAGAAGATCTATCCTCTCATAGGAATTTCTCCAAGTCATGTCCGAAGAATAGTAACAGCAGCATCTGAGAAGAAACGGCAAGAAACCGATTCAAGGCATCCAGCTTTCGGCCAACAACGACAGAGACTAAGTCCAGGAACAGCTTTTTGAGGGGAGTTAACAGCCCTGGAAGGCTCACAAGAAGCTGCCCGTGTGAAGATATGGAAGACAGATCACAGACCCAACTATTCCTCTATCAGAAAAAATGGCACCTGGTCACAACTTGCCATATGGAATTTGGAAATCATTGAACAGGCTGAGGACGTTTCACGCTGCAAGAACAATATCAAGAAATGGAACATGCTCGTCAACAATGATGAGTTCTGTGACTGCAGCATGTTACAAGATCCAGAACACCTGCTGATTTGCCCCTTGATGGAGGACAAATGTTCAAAAGACGATCTTTTGGTTGCAAATGCTAATGCTATAACTGTTGCTACTTACTGGCAAAATCTAATTTGATTTGGACACGGAAAATAAATAAATACCTGGTCTTAATGTTTAAAGATCTCCCAACTTATTTTTGTTGAAAAGAAAACTATGTTATTTCAAAGTGTTAACCTGTAAGATATGAAAATTTATTTTCTGATTTATGAATATACATGTTAAAGCTACCTGCTCTCTCTATTCTTTTTTCTCTTGTGTTATGTTGTCTAGCCCATGTTCCTTAACGCTCAAACTTTGTTCCATTTTGAATTCACTCAAAATGCGTCTGATATGGAGACCTTTAATTGGTCGATCCGATGGTCCGTGATAACTCATCACACCACAAACAAAGAAAGGAAGTTTAGATCTGAGGGAATGAAGAAGTGCTGGGTTAACAGGAAACTGAAGAACCCTTTGTATAAAATTGACTAAAGTGGTCCTATTAAAGTCATAAAATGTACATAAATAATAAAAAAGATTAAACAGCTTTTTCACTACCCTTACTGCACTTTCATCAACTACTGTTGGGAATTCTATGAACTTTGTAGCACATCTTTCATGCTAACAACCATAGACATTAAAAAAAAAACACTTTTTGTGAATCTGAAAGGTTTTCTTTAGTTGAGTGAAACAGAATATTTTATTAACTACCTAAAAGTAACATAAAGTAAAACCTCGATAATTTGAAGTGACTGTGATGAAAAGGAGGACTTTGAATTAACCACTGACTACCCCCCACCCACAACCCCCAAAAGAAAAACGGCTCACAAGCCCAAACCTTTACAACCAATGGAAACCAGAGTCCGTTTGTGACTCTTGACTGACAATCTATCCAACAGTATCCGAATCATTATTCAAAGAGTATAAAAAGAAACAATCTATAACTCACACATTGTGGAAAATAGCTCTATCAAATTAAACAATATTCCAATATGAGGAGAAATCAGTGGAGAGGGCAAAATTAACATCGTTTTACTTGTATTATGAAAAATATTTTTCAAAATGTATTTGTAAATTACCATGGTCAAATACGAGAGGAAATAAATGGTCGACATGATGTTTTGCCTTTGGGAGTGGCGACCCCATCGTAATAATAGCCTAAAATGTAAATGGCACTTCAAATGATTCGGAGAAGGTTAGGGCGTACCCTGCAGGCGACGCGCAGTTCTTTTGGTACTGGGGGAACTGTGAGAAATGGGCGACCATTAACCGAAATGAAAGTGGGAATCATGAATGTCATGACCCTGACATGCCAGGTGGAGGAGGTGATAGACTTCATGGAGAGGGAGAATGTTGGATTGATGGGGCTGAGTGAAGTGAAATGGAAAGGTAAAGGAAGGAAGAAATTGAGGAAAGGATATACATTATACTGGAGTGGTGGCCAAGAGGCAAAAAATGGCGTGGGATTGATAACCTCGAAACAACTGGAGGAGTATGTTGAAGTGGAAGAGTGTGTGAGTGACAGAATAATGAAAATTAGAATGAAGATGAAAAATGACGTGATGGACTTCATACAAGTGTATGCACCACAGACTGGAAACAGAGAAGAAGATATTGAAGTATTCCTGGAGGATGTAGAAAGAGTAATTTCAGATGTAGAAGTGGTGATCATGGGAGATATGAATGCACAAGTCGGAAACGAGAGACAAGGAAAGGAAGAAGTCATTGGACCATATGGATATGGGAAAAAGAACCGGGAAGGAGAGGAACTTGTAAACTTTTGTGAAAGGAATGGACTGATAGTGGGTAATTCATGGTTTCGGAAGAAAAACAGCAGGAAAATTACGAGATATGGTTGGGGCGATAGAGGAACAAAATCCGTAATTGACTACTTTCTGGTGGAAAGGACTAATCGCAGAAAGCTGATAGATGTGACAGCTTTACCAGGAGAAGCATTTGATGGGGACCACAGAGCTGTGGTGGCAAAATTTAGATGGGAAAAATTGGAAAACCTAAAGGAGATCAGAGAAAGTAAAATAAAAGTATGGAAATTGAAAGACAAAACTGTACAGGAAGATTTTCAGGAGAGATTGAAGCAACAAATCCCAGTTACTGAAGTGGAAAACATAGAAGAGGAATGGTCCCACTTTAAAAAGGCATTTGTTGGTGCAGCAGAGAGTGCTTGTGGTAGGACGTCAACAAGAGTGAAAGAGAAGGAGACACCGTGGTGGAATGAGGAAGTGAGGAAAGCAGTGAAAGAAAAGAAGTCTGCATGGAAAGAATGGAACCGAGATCAAACAGAAGAAAGCAAAAGGAAGTATCACGACAGCAAACGGAGGTGTAAGAAAGTGGTAGGAGAAGAAAAGAAGAAAAGTTGGGAAGAATTTACACGAAGAATGGAAACAGATGTAAGTGGCAGTAAAAGGATGCTGTCTGGACTTCTAAGAAGTAAGAGGAAAGAAAGAGTTACTACAAAGCTAGTAAAAAAGGAAGATGGAGAGTTGTTAACACACCCAGAAGAGATAAAGGGACGATGGAAGGAGTATTTCGATAAGCTATTGAATGTGAGCAATTGTACTGGTGAGATGGAAGTGACACAACCTGACGACTCTATAACAGAAGATGATATAACAATGCTGGAGGTGGAATTAGCAGTACAGAAAATGAAGATGGGAAAAGCAACAGGGGTGGATGAAATCAGTGTAGAAAAGATAAAGGCTGCTGGACCTGTAGGTATGCAATGGTTGTATCGACTGCTAAAGTGTGTGTGGAAACGGAAGTGTGTACCAGAAGACTGGGAGAAAGGGCTAATAATACCAGTGTTTAAGAAGGGGGACAAGAAGGTGTGTGATAACTATAGAGGGATCACCCTCATATCACAGTTAGTAAAATTACTGGAAAGGATATTAGAAAGAAGAATGAGAAGAAAGGTGGAAGGAGAGTTGCAAGAGGAACAGTATGGCTTCAGGAGTGGAAGATCCACAGTGGACCCAATCTTTAGCTTGAGGCAGGTGATGGAAAAGAACTGGGAATATGGAGAGGATTTGATCATGACTTTCATAGATCTAGAAAAGGCATATGATAGAGTCCCCAGAGAGAAGGTATGGGAAACCATGGTTAAGAAGAGACTGGGAAGAGAAATGTTGGAAATGGTGCAACAATGTACAACAACTGTGTTAGCAGGGTACTGACCCCAGTTGGAAAGACAGATTGGTTTAGGAACAAGACTGGACTAAGACAGGGGAGTGTGCTGTCATTCCTCTTGTTCATAATGGTGATGGATGAAATTGTAAAGGAAACAAAGGAAGCATATGGACATAAAGAAATGAAGTTACTGTTATTTGCAGATGATATTGTGGTCTGGGGAAGGAACACAGAAGAATGCAAAAACAACTAGATGCACTGAACGAAAATATTCAGAAGTACGGCCTGAAAATCAGTTTAGAGAAAAGCAAGACCATGGTGATGACACGAGGGGAAAGACAAGGAAATGTGAAAATTGGAAGTCAGAGTTTGGAAATTGTGGACACGTTCAAACACCTAGGTAGTGAATTGATGCAAACTGGTAGGTTGGACATGGAGATTGGCAGGAGGGTACAGCAGAGCAATGCATTCTATCAAAGAGTAAGAAAACTTGTTTGGGATAAGGAAGTACCAAGGAAAAGCAAGGAGGTAATGTATAAAGTGTAGTATGTTCCCATATTAACTTATGCAGCTGAGACTTGGACCCTGACAAGCAGGCAAGAGAGTAGAATCCAAGCCAGTGAAATGAAATTCCTAAGAAGTATGATAGGAAAGACAGAGTGAGGAATGAAGATGTTAGGAAGGAAGTTGGGATGGGAAAACTAAATGAGAGAATTGAGAAGAATAAACTAAGGTGGTTTGGACATGTAAAGAGGATTGAGGAAAATGGAATACCAAGACAGATGCTGGAGGCAAAGTGCAAGGGTAAGAGAGCAAGAGGAAGACCTAGAACAAGGTGGATTGATTCAGTTAAGAACAGCGTAAGAAAAAGAAATCTGGACTGGGACAAGATCGTGGAAGAAGAATGGTGGAAGGAAAGAGGAAAGTGGAGAAGTGCCATAAATACCCCGACCCGGCAGGAGCTGGATAAGGGGAAATGATGATGATTATGTAAACCAATAAAAACAAAACGCTCACTACTCCTACAGTAAAAAAGAATAAACCTACATGCTAACGACATTTCTTTTAATAGCACATCCAATCAAAAACTACGATTAATTTCCCCAAAAACATTGTTTTATTGGCCATAATCAAGGGTACATGGCAAACATAAGTCATTTTTTAATAAATATGAATGAACAAATTGGTTGTTTCAACACACATTCGAATCGTCCGATAGTTTATAAATATTGATTATTCAATGGTTAGTCAATATTTTCACCATAGAAACCTGTGCCTTTGAGGACGTGCACCACAAAGCCCAGTATGATGAATTTAACCCTTACACCTCGAATTAAAATTCTCTTAGCTATCCCTACAGCTCGTATTTAATTTCTGAACTTTTACCTTCTATTACTTGTATTTATTTAGCTCTGCTTTAGAACTATAACTAGCTCCTAAATTATACATATATGTTTTCAATTTTCTACTAAAGTCATTATTAAGCAAATAAATGCAGTATGCAAAATCATTAATTAACTATTGTATAATACAGTGGGAAGCCTCCGTGGCTTAGGCGGCAGCACGCCGGCCTCTCACCGCTGGATCCGTGGTTCAAATCCCGGTCACTCCATGTGAGATCTGTGCTGGACAAAACGGAGGCAGACAGGTTTTTCTCCGGGTACTCCGGTTTTCCCTGTCAAAATTTCATTCCAGCAACACTCTCCACTATCATTTCATTTCATCTGTCATTCATTTAATCATTGCCCCAGAGGAGTGCGTCAGGCCTCGGCAGCCGGCACAGTTCATATCCTCGCCGCTGGATGGGGGCTTCATTCATTCCATTCCTGACCCGGTCGGAGACTGGAAGCAGGCTGTGGATTTTCATTTTCATAATACAGTGGAACGTGGCTAATTCGAACTTTTATAATTCGAAATCCCCTTTAATTCGAATTTTTCTCTTGGTCCCTAGCATTTTATATACAATCAATGCTAAAAAATCGTGGTTAATTCGAATTATATTTTGGATAATTCGAAGTTTTTAGTGTAAAAAGCCAATCGGAAGCCAAACAGTTGGGTCAGTTCCCGAAAAAAACTGTTCAGAGTGCAGCCCAAGCAACAAACTTGGGCGTTTTTTTCTTTTAAATAGAAATGACGTAAGTGGTTCTGTTTACCGTTCCTTAAATTTGTTTGATTCTTTTGTGATGGCTGAGAGACTTAATTATAGGAAACAGGTAAAAATCTCAAACTATTTTGAAAAACAGTAGATTTCTCTATGATTTAACTAGATTGCAGGATTACTACTGTCGTTAAATAGGTGAATAGTACATTTTGGTTTTATTTTCCGTTTGAAACTTTTGAGGTTATTCACGATACAGTCTCTATAAAGTACCGTTGTCTGTTAATCTGCTTTGTTGAACGTAAATCATTTTGTAAACGTAATACAATATCTTTTCTCTACCCTTTTGAAAGAACTTTCTTAATTCGAATGTTTGGATAGTTCGAATTTTTGTACTGGTCCCTTGAGGTTCGAATTATCCAAGTTCCACTGTATTAATAATAATAATTATCAATTATTATACTTGTCAAATTCAGCCAAGCTATGTTTACCTATAAATTTTATCAATGGGAACACTGTCAAGTCACCATCAACATGTATACATGAAGTAGTTTTGGCATAAACATGTAGGTCATCCACCCTAAGTGAAAACAACAACGGTCCATTATTTTCGTCAATATCAGAGTCGTTCTGTTCACTGTCATTGCTCTCACTGTGTGTGTTATCACCTTCAGTGCTTACTAAGTCGCATTCATCAAATTGAGAGTAAGATTTGTCATCACTATCATCAAAAACTTGCCGTATTTTATCCTCTGTCAATGTCTGATCGGCCATGTTTGCTTACTATCTGTCTAAGGTTTTGAATATTCCCGAAGGGAATATGATGTAGTTTCCATTTGAGCGGATGAATTATCAATAAATGATAAAAATGGTCCGGTTAGCTCAAACCTTATTTGGATTGCCTAGGTAAGGCTTTTGTTTTTATGAAAGGGAGTTTTACTCCCGTAGCACATTGGCATGCTCGTGACGTCAATACTGCTTGTATTTTGTGTCTTGCATGGCCTTCTCAGTATGTGCTAGCCACGCGTATTGGTAGGTGTGTGTGTACCAACTGACGAGCCCAACGGCACACTGGGGCGAAACGCTGGCATTGTTTGAGCTAACCGGACCATTTTTATCATTTATTGATACTATCTGACTGGCGGTCGCCAAGTAACAGCTGACAGGATGCACGGTCTTCCAAATAAGGATGCCAGCTTCGCAATATCGAGATTTCAGGACGTTCCTCACGCAACCAACAGATCGCAGCACCAAATAGGAATGGATAATTTGTTGGGGCAGAGACGACAGACGAGCAGTAGACAACACAATTATGATGTCGGGGCTCGCCCGGCACACGACTAGAACGGGAAATTCGTTATGTCGGGGCTCACCCGATTGACGAGGGGTAAGGGTTAATAATTAAACATATTCAATATCATTGTAAATATTAGGCATTTATTTCAAATTCCAAGCATTTAGGGGGAAAAAATCACAGAAACCATAAACTTTGTTGCATATTCAGTTTTGCCAATTGTAGGTAAACACGGCCATAATAGTCATCAAATGTAGAAAAATTAAAAATAAAATTTTCATTCATCACAACTGTGATTTTCATGTTATTCTAGCACTATTTTTCACTAGGTGATACTGAGTGTTTCAGTGAGGTGTATCACAATATTACATTTGTTATAACTGCATGTTCATGTCAGTACCTGCAAGAAAGTGTAGTGCAACAATGAATGAAATGGAGATTTTAACAGACAATGGCTGTTGTCTTGACGTCTTTACTGACGATCAAAATAATGATCTCTTTACAGCCATTCTGAGGCATAGCTGTATAACTTCAAATTTGGACTCGCTACTGAAATACTGTACTTGAGAACTTTCAGTAAGCATCAGGTTCACGAGCACAATACCTTCATCTAGTTCCGCAAGTATTGCAGGGGAAACATATACTGTATTTGAAAATGCAATTTACATATACAAAAAATATCGTCAGAAGTTTAAAAATTGCATTTACAGCCCCTCACTAAACACTGATTGTCCTGAATACATTGAACCCACTAAGTGCAGTACTTATAATCACGCCTGTTAATTGAGGATGCCAATGGAGCTCTTTGATGTCTGTTTGGCCTTGGTGAATGAACAGCAACTGAGGAGCAACATTCTGCAACAATAAAAGAGAAGAGAGAACTAAACAATATTGTTATACTCAATAAACATGCCTCATACTCAGCAGGGGTACTTTCTTTTTAAAGGCTGTAGCTGGAAAATTTGAGCAGGGACTATCTAAACAGTTTTCTGGACAGAGTGAGAAAGGAATACATTTATCAGCGCTTGAATTTGAACTTCACACCTCAGGGTTTGTTTTCCGTTGGGGTGTGAACATGAAAGATTCTACAGGCTGCTTGAGATGATGATGATGATGATAATTGTTGTTTTAAGGGGCCTAACATCTAGGTTATCGGCCCCGGCTGCTTGAGAATCCTAGCAGAACGCATGATTGACAGAAATAGAACCTTGTACATTTACTTCATTGATTATGAAAAGGCCTTTGATAGAGCATATGGGAATAAATGGAAATGGAAAAAGGGTCAGGGTATTAAAATTTTCAGATGGCCAGGTCTTGCTAGCAGGTATGCATCCTTATTACAATCGGTGATTTCTAGAATAGCAACCAATGCGGAAAAGTATGCTATGAAGATTAACATCTCAAAGAAAAATGAATAGCTGTATTGCCCAAGGTAAGATTGCTCTTATGCAGATGTTATTATGTAACAATAAACTTAAATCTATCCCTTCGTATAAGGATCCTGCATACATTTATTTGGACTATGCTATTGTATGCCTCAGAAACATGGACAATAAGCCAATGCTGTGTAAAGTCTCTTAAATCCTTCGAAATGTGGTGTTTCCACAGGATGCTTATGGTTTCGTGGATGGATAGGGTGACGAATACTGAGGTTCTGCACAGAGTAAATCAAAAGAGATCTCTGATAGAGGTGATTCGTAAAAGACATCTTTCTTGGTGGAGTCACACCTTATGCCACTCTCAGCTGATGTCACTTGTTGTGGAAGGATTCGTTAATAGGAAGAGACCTAGAAGATGACCCAGACATATCTCAAGCAAATCCAAGAAAATACCAGACTGAGAAACTACGTAACAATGAAAAGAGCAACCAAAGAGCAGTGACAAAAGACTGTGGACTGAATACTTGATGACCCCAGGGACTGCAGATTCCTATCAAGCCTTAGCTATGCCAGTGGGTAAGAAAATTATACTTGGCAAGATTACTGCAAGCCAGTGTTAATTTATACAGTGATCACAATCCATACATTCATCTACAACAGTGGCCAGCAGACTCCTATGACACATTTGTTGTGTATTTCACATGCATAGGAGCAGCGGTACATGAATCGACTAAAATGGAGAGCGCTCGTAAACCACAACCGGGAAACTGGAGTGGAAACTTGATGATGATGATGGCAACATGTGTACCCTGTGACGTTGTACTGTGTAGTTCAGTTGTCCCAATAAACACAGTCAGTCAAGAAGTGTTGTGTTGTTCTTAGTAATTAGGATAACAGGGTGTCTACCAACTCATCTTAAAAGAATTCCCTGAATATTCCCTGATTTTTCCAGGATTAATGAGAGAATTCCCTGAGTAAAGACTGCTACACATTCGCCCGGTAACAGGAAGTGTGATGAAATAGACGCTAGTTTTGGGTTCGTTTTAAGCGCTCTCCAGGTACAAGAAGCAAAATGTAATCCAGGAAAGCAAATGGAAAATAGGATTAAGTTTTATGTTTCCTGTTCTCGGAAATTCCAGGAGCCAAACAGATGTGAGCAATGTCGGCACAAGGGAAAGAGTTGTGAAAATAAATTATTTCAATAGAATATTATAAGTGAAGTTATTGTCCAGTAAAATAAGCAAGGTTTATGAAGTCATGCTGCTTTCACTACGGTAAATGCCTCCAATAAAAGGGACAAAGGGAGGTTGAATACACACATCAAGGTGTGTATCATATGAGTGTGATCATCTTAGACCAATATTTAATTTGTAAAACCATTCATTACCATTGAAATCACTGATCCTACGTCGCAGGAATGATGATATTCGGTAGCATAAGTCTGAATATAGACCTACACAGTAATTTACACATATCCAAGGGACGAAGGGAGGCATATTCCAAGTTCTCACTCTCAATTAGGCCCACCTCGTCATGACAAGTAATTGAGTTAATCAATTTATAAATACATTTAAATGGAGGAAATCATTATGAATGATGTTTCAACAGCCCAGAACACACTATTATCAGTCTAAAATAATTTAGGTTGGTTGGTTCCTCAGTTTAGGGGCTGCGACAACACAGTCATGTAGCCCCGTGTACTTTGGGTGTGTGTAGAATCTGTCTGATAACCGGTGTTTAAACTCGAAGTGATAAAATATGCAGAAGAACATGGTAACAGAGCTGCCGTTTGAGAATTCAGTGTAACTGAATTGGATGTTCACTACTGGCATAAACTGAAAGATCCACGAGAAACCACTAACCAAACACATACGGTGTTTTCAAATGTGACAATACAGTAAAGCAACCATATGGGGTGTGATTGTGGCCCGTTTCATTGGCGCTCCACACACTAAATAAGTAGTTGCTAGGTTTGAACACGTCGAGATCTGGTATTGTTAGTTACAATAAGTTGATGCCAGCAGGCAAAATAAAAAGGCCAGCGGAATATGCATGAACTTGGTGGTTTCTAGCGGATCATCCTGCTTATGCCTTTGGCTCATGCAACCGCAAACTTGCAAACATTGAAACTGTCACATATAATGTTACTTGAAAGTTGGCAGCTGGGGAGATAGGCATCTGTCTTTCTGTAACATCATTCAAGGTCTCCAATCTTTGCATTGTTAGCAAGATAGCAATGCAATAACATAACCTATAACAATGCCTACTGAAGGTCAGTGATACATTTTAACTTCATGTAGACTGAATATTCAGTCTACTACATGTTATTGCATATGATTGGTACAAGATTATGTCGTCTATAATTGACCTACTGTTATGTTACTGCAGCATAATTTTATGACAATTCCAAAAGTTAATAACTATTTCGGCAGGATGATCTTGGCCAAAAAATTGTCTTCAAAGAAGAAATAAGTGCTTGTTAGCGATTAAAGTAAGGTGACTGATGGTAGCAATCTAAGAGCATTCTATGCTATTCCTGTTAGTGTTTCTTCTTTGACTCAGGAGACCACACGAGCATGCAGACCAAGAGAACATATGAAATGAATACGTTCGTCATGCATTTGTATTATCGGATAACGAATGTAACAATAGACAGAAGTTGTATACTGCATTCTGTCAGAAATTCTCTGACCTCAATGGGACAGAACAGAGACTAGCAGATTAGCACCTTCCTATAGTTTTGAAGAAAGTTATCCCAGAACAGCAGCCTAAGATGCTAATGCTCGACGTAGCTGTCAGCATTACTCAGAACTCTGTAGAGGAAGCCAAAGATCAGGAGAGTACAACTCTCGTTAATAAACAAAGGCACGACAATCTTCCTCCAGATAACAATGGCAGTATATCGAAGAAACACTCTGATAACCAGTACGACAACAACATGTAGATGGATTTGGAAAGGCTCTTATACAATTTGAAGGAACAAATCCAATAGTGTGTCCCACAATCATGAAGCAACACTGCTCTAAGAAGCTTGCTGTTGCTGTTGTAACAATGAATGACATTCTATCCCATAATCTGTCCCAGGACTCATATCGTTTCAATCATGTTCAGACTGTAATTTACACTGGAGTGATGTAAGTGACAGGAGGTAGATTATGGAGACCTAAATGCAGCTTGGACCAACAAAAGAAGATGCCAGCTTGGGAGATAAACTTAAGAAAGTCTGATTAACTCGGAATAAAATCAGAAGAATTCAGCAATATGTTGCAGGTAATACACATAAGAAGGTTGTTCAATGTGTTTAACTGTTGAGTCATACGGAGCGTAAACATGCAAGGTACAATCCACCAAACTATCACCCTCGTGAGATACATTACAACAGCTTGAGACAAAGACACAGAGACAATGTAATATAAAGAGTTGAACAAACAAAAGCCACAAAATACAGTACCATATTTACTCGCCAACACGTGGATCTTGATTTCTAAAAATTTCAAATTGCAGAAGAAAAAATCCTAACACATATCTCACATTATAACGTTGTCATAAGGATGATTGTAATCATTTTAAGATCAAACCTCCACCCACTAGACATCACACATCTTGCCCGTGATGTTATTGTTAGTTTTGGTGGCAGTTGCTTTCCATTCTTTGACAGCCGGTCAGCCTGTTGTATTGTCGACAAGTACTAGTATTCTGTTTTAACATTTTATTGTTGTTTCTCAGTTGTGATTGTTTTTTTGTGCAGGTCAATCTTTAAGTTATGGAGAAACAAGTAAGTTATACAGCTGGGTTTAAACTCGAAGTGATAAAATATGCAGAAGAACATGGTAACAGAGCTGCCGTTTGAGAATTCAGTGTAACTGAATTGGATGTTCACTACTGGCATAAACTGAAAGATCCACGAGAAACCACTAACCAAACACATACGGTATTTTCAAATGTGACAATACAGTAAAGCAACCATATGGGGTGTGATTGTGGCCCGTTTCATTGGCGCTCCACACACTAAATAAGTAGTTGCTAGGTTTGAACACGTCGAGATCTGGTATTGTTAGTTACAATAAGTTGATGCCAGCAGGCAAAATAAAAAGGCCAGCGGAATATGCATGAACTTGGTGGTTTCTAGCGGATCATCCTGCTTATGCCTTTGGCTCATGCAACCGCGTGCATGGAAATGTGACTTTATGGTGTTCAATAATGGAAATTTTGCATCGTTAAGAATACGGACTTTCCCACACAAATCCCTGCATATATACAGGGTGATTCAGCTAAGAGGACCACCTCAAATATCTACAGAACCGTTTAAGATATAGTCATTCTGTTTTGAAATTCTTAAATCGTATTAAGGAGCTCATACAACATGGCCCATTTTGCTCCCAGCACATATGTATTTACCGAGAAACCGGCAGCAACTTTGGTTTCTTAAATGGAACTAGGCTTATACTAATTTCACCCACTGGAACAACTAAGAATCAAGTGGCAAATTCGGTGATTTTCCAAATCCGACAAGTACTTTTTGAGATATTAAAGGTTTCCATATGTGTCGGCATTAGACAGAAAGCGATGCACCAGCCACTGGAATGTGGAGTACACGATTCTCTTGCGTGACCCACTTCTTGTTGACAAATTCACATACCGAATTTATTCCATTCATAGCATACTATAATGTGTACAAATCAAAATCAAGTCTGATGTAAGTGTGCCTTTTTCCCCCCTCTCCACTTCGTCCCGAGTCCTTGCGGAAATATCTAAAACACCTCAATGAAGTGGATAAATAAAGTACGGATGTTTTTAGTGCTGGCTGATCTGCGAGAATGACAATATACATAATTATTAAAATCAGAAATGTAACAAAACTCGCCGATTTCGTTCATTGCGAACGTATCGAGTCGCCTCCGTTGCGTGGTGGTCGGCATGATTCGCTGTCACCCCAGAAGTCCGCGGTTCGATTCCCGGCTCAGCCACGAAATTTGAAAAGTGGTATGAGGACTGGTACGGGGTCTACTCAGCCTCGGGTGGTCCAAATGAGTAGAGAGTATTCGATTCCCACCTCAGCCATCCTCGAAGTGGTTATCTGTGGTTTCCCACTTCATCTTCGGGCAAATGCCCCGATGGTACTGAGACCGTATTTTGTATTGAGTTGGATCTATGTTGGACAGGTGTGTACTTAGGTGCATTCCTGAGGCGCTATTTGCACGGCACACAGCGCATGGATACTCCGTGGCGAGGTTAGGAGCAAATAGGCAGCACGCCATACAGCCTGGAGCACGTGCTTTGTTTTAGTACAAGGGAGCTCTACAAAATGGAGACAGCAGTAACGTCAATCTGATGCAACATGATATACTCTGATATAATAGCCATGGAACAGAATAGTAATGGACAAATGCATTATGTTTAGAGAAGAGGAAACTTGAGTGTATTTCACACATAAATAAATGCAGATAACAAAATATCAGATTATCGAACATGATCCAGTGTCGATATCGATAGTCAATATCGTTCCTGAACGAACAGCACTATGGGTTTCGCAGAGCAGTAAGCAAAGATCTGTCCAGGCAGAGACACGAGATTGCAATATACTTCGCTGGGAGTATGACACTCATATCGTGCGCGAGCAACGCGGACATGTATTTACTTAAAGTTAGACAGTTCGTACCGCACATTTTTATGTCGCAGCTTATTATAGCTGAAGACTGTGTTAAACTTCATCATCAGGAGCAGTGGACTTTGTATTCACTAGGACTTGTGTGATATTTTATATGCCAGTACAAGACTTTATTCTACAACAGTACAGTTTACAGTATACAAGCATATTATCATTATGACTTCAGAACAGAAGTTGATTGAACGGAGACTTCACCAAGACATGACCATGTCACGTATGGGCTAAAATGGAAGGCAGGAATGCAATGCAATAGTGGAATTGACTACTTAGGATGATCACCAGCACCAAACATGGAGTATTATAACAGCAGAAAACTCTTTAAGAAGAGGTGGAAGACGCCTTGGAGATGTTTATTATACATTCATACTGTAACTGCATGAAATACAATGGCATACTACGAATAAGCTCCAGCTATCTTGGGAACGTGTGAGAGCGATGAACTTGTTTCGCGAACAGCTGTTTTTCCTTTTCAAACGTTCGGACTCGGGTTCGGTTCTCTACAAGATCCAGTCGTATCGAGGACTACGCGTCCTGATGAACGAGAGTTCAGTTCCAGAACGAGGACAGTGTGTTTCTCGCATACTCATATTTCAACCAGATGGCAACGTACAAGGTAGCTGACCTCCCATTTTCATAGTAGACAGTATGAATTAGACATACTCTAGAGTGTTCCTTTTCACCAATTTTTCTTAGTAGTTAGAAAATGCATTCCAAGGCTAGACCCGATTCTCTATCGCTTCTGTTTTGTAGTGTATTTTATTTTTGTAGTTAACATTAATATTTTATTATGCTAATTTTTTTAATGCATTAATTCACTTCTTTTCCTTTCTAAATCTGAGCATTTAATGGAATTATATAACTTGTTGAGAAGATTAATATGAAGAGTAGAGAGAAGACTACGATAACTTTATATAAGAATAGTAGTTAGCAAGCAGATGACCAATACGCTACGTATACTTGAAGATTATTTGTATAGACAATTTCTACGAATTTCGAATTTGAACTTGAACACTTATGCATTTCATGTGAGTTTCTCTAATAGACGTGCGGGTCTATTTTTCATCAAGTGCAGTATAAATATGGAAATATAATGATTTATGGAGCAGATATTTGCGATTTTTGGATTAACTTTGGTACTCTACAGCTCTTGAGATTTTTCTTTTTGGAGTGGTCTTAGACACTATTAGATCGTTCAGTTTCTTTTTGTTCATGATTCGGTTGTTGAACTCCATCCTGGTTAAGCGTTGGATTCTAATAGTTTTCGTGTACCTTCTTAAGACAGGCTCATTACTATGGTGTAGAATCTTTCATGTTTCTTTGGGTGAGGATCTCCAGTCGAGTTTTTGTCTAGTGGAGATGAATCGTTCTTTCTACAGTGATCTATCCACAATTTCTTGAAAGATATAGTTATGAACATGAGATTATAATGAGAAATAAATTACTATTGTAAAAATGATTGTATAAAATATTTTCATTACAAAGCGAAATGATAATGTCAAAAAATTCTCAAGCACTGTTATTTAAACAGCTGATTATATTATATTTGCCTTAGTTCTGATAAAAATTGCCCATGATACTTTAAATTATGGTATGTTAATTTGATGCACGATATTTCATGACTTATATGTTGAAACTTATTTGAACTTAATGATGTTTGGAAAAATGTTTACAAGCTATGGAGAGCTTATCTATGAATGAAGCAACGTGTATTTGCGAATTTGATTGTTATAATGAGATATTAGACATCAATGGATGATCTATGTCATTTTTCTGTCCAGTATAAATTAGCTATTGAACTATGTCTGAATACAATTATGTGTGTATTTTGAACGTGCAGTATAGTCACGAATATTAATACTAGAAGGCTAGTATGAGGTTAATACATCCAACATTTAAGTGAAACAGCATTGTGATAATTGTTCTAGAATGGATTGTTCAAATTAGTAACATTTGTTTTTGGAGAAAGGTAATTGGAAAGACGAGTAATAATATTGATATAATCCAGTAATAATAACCACTAAAAGCTTTAGAGATAATAATAATACCATGAATAACTAGGTGATTTAAAATGTTGTTAACATTTTTATGCTATGATAATACGTTCGATAAACTTAACCATTCGTCGATCATGCCCTAATTTGACTTTAACTAATACTATAGAATGCTTATTGATGAAATCGAATTTATTACTGATGAAGAATTTGAACGTGTACAATAATGTATAAATGTAAATAATATCATAAACTTTGAGGATCATTTAAATATGTAACGAGTGTATATAATAATGTTTAAATATTTTTGAAACTGTTTTTACATGCGATTAGGATGCTGTATTTTGAGAGCATTGTTGATTATGTTTCGATGCTAATGTTATTATGAGATATATCTACGCTTCAGTAGAGGTGAATTATTTTGTTTAGTGGAGAGGTAGTCCACCATGCAACAGTCTTTAGATTAATAAACTGTTGGTCAATTTTAAATACTTCGGATGTCTTGGTCATTTATACTAGAAATAGGATGTGCTACGAGGACCAGTGGGTCAGTTTTTAGGATGCCTAGCGCCACCACTGGCATCTTCCTATCGCATTCTTTGTAAGAGAGGTATCCTTATCCCTGGTTGATCCTAGTTGGTAGAATTTTAGGGGCATTTCAGCCGGGCGCTTCCAGATTCTACGATCCAGCAGTTCCATCGGATTTCAACAGGTAAGACCTCGTGGATACGGGTGCAGTACTGTACCCGTAAAAATCGAGAAGGTACTCGTTGGTTATCCAAAGCACAGCTGGATTATAAAATAGTGAAAGTCCCGGCTAAATAAGCTATCGCAATCACGCCAACGAGCTCTTCAGGATTATACACAGTAGGCTTGGAACATGTTATGGATTGAAACAAACGAGCTTTATACGGTAGAGTGCAAAACTTACCTTCATCTCTTGGGGCTTTGTTGGAAAGAAATAGACATCCTATCTATTTTAGGCTGTTCCATAACACGTCTCCATTTATAGAATAGTTAAGGTACACGAAAAAAGACTTATAAAATATAAATTTACTAATAAAAACTAAATGACAATTACTAACAAAATAACACTAATATAGTTATTCATTCACGCCACTGAAGCTGTCAAAACTTCTTACACACACGCTAACATAACTGGTTAAAAAATGAAAAGATTCTGCCATCTACAAAATTATAAAACAATCAAAACATTCTACTGGCAATTCATTGGGACAGGCATTCCGTTTAAAGTTGTTTACATTTTCTCTGGCGCGTGCCTCCTGCATATCTGAACTGGTTATTATATAATCACTGTGACTCGGTCGTCAAACCCTTCCACACACACACAGCTGCAATAATACTGGTCATTTATCCATCGACCTTGCTTATAACGGGACGTGCTCGCTTGCCACCTGGCATGGTCTCCCCTCTTAGACCACAAAATACGTAAAATGGAACGCGATGAAGCATCTCGTATTTCAAACAATTACATTTACAAAACTGTCTCTATTAAAGACATTTCTCGTTTAAACACATCCATACTTCAAAACATTCTTGCTAACATTCATGACCGACGAAGCCTCCATACACACAACACTCATAGCTAACATCGAACACTCACATTCAAAACATTCGCTCTTTCTAACTATTATCAATATCAAAAATATTTAGAAATATTAATTATTTATATACACTATTTACACGTGCCTATCGTTTCAAAAGTATCATTCTTTAGCGATATGACTTTGTTAATATAATTATTAACTCTTTCTCCAGTATAGTTCTCTTCTTCTATACTTTTCCATTTACAAATGCTATACCAATTAATGTCAAAATCATGTTAATAGTCATCATCGGTTTAAATATGATCGATCAGCAAAGATTAGTTCATATTATTGTTACAAATCCAGGTTTAATATAAATTAATAATAGTATAGTGGACAAGGATAATATAACTTTTCCCAACAAAGTTCCGCCTTCCCACGACTTTCATGTCGCAGATCTAATCACATTTAGGAGTCTTCCATAACTCTACTAATATACAACAATGCTTTCACTACTCGTGCAGCAGTACTTCATTACAATTAATACGGAATCACCCTCGTATTTCACAAACAACTATATACGGCAAGAAACTCTCGTATATCTCCATTACATAACTTAAATGACATCATCTCAATTGTTCCCTAGTACTTGCATAACTTCCTTCTAGCATTGTTATTATCGTTGTTATAACCAACTGCTTACAAATGAACAGCAATATCTGTTCTACTAATACAACTTATCATTCTCAAACAATTATATTGAAAGATCTTTGAGGTTTACTAATAGAGGTTACTCCGATATAAAATACCATGTCTCTAAACATTTAATAAAAATAAATACACATGTTTCTTCATACTGGTCATTTCTACAAATATACACAGCTGCAATACTACATTGACAAATAACGTAGTGTTACATTTGTGTATTAATAACAACTCTTGTTATTTTAACATTCAATAAATAAGGATCAATCACGACTGGATGAGATTTTATCTAACTTTCCTATAGTCGGATGAATTATTTTTCAAAAGATATGTCTCATATAATTTACATTTAATGAAGAGCAAAGCCTTCCTACAACTCAAAATAGGTTTGTCATCGACTAAATGTAACTTCATTCTACACAAAGAATGTTCATAAATGTTTGACTTCACGTCGTAATCATAACGAATATAACTTGCCAGATCGACGAAATGTTTATAGTATTTGGTGATATTACACAATATATCACGTGTAGATCTCTTCTCCTAACCATGAATTCTTCTTACAAAAAGTGTACCCAATTCATTTTAATCAAAATGAATTTACTAAAAAAATATCAAAGACAAAATACTGAAATCTTGAATTAAAAATCGATAATCGTCGAATAATAACTTCCTTAAAGATTTTCCCAGAGGAAAATAAATTTCTCAAACAACTGACTTCAGTTCAGAAACTGAATCAATAAAATTTCCGAGTATAGATGACCAATGACTATCATCCTATACGATCTTGAAGAATAAACCTTAATAAACATCGAAGTGAAAATACATGAATCAAATATGGAGAATTGTTGTTCACAAATGCCGTTATAAATACTCAAACTACTAAATAATGTAAAACATTTCTACTTTTGTATTGTAGACAATTGAAGTTCATTATCAGGTATTCGAAAATACCTAGCTGGCTCATCTCCCAGGTATGAATTGCTGAAACTATCCGCTCAACGCCAGTGGACAAGAACAGCGACCTCGAGAACAGAAAGATTTCCTTCCTGGCATACTTGTCTCCTCCGGACGTCGAACCTCGTTCCTCTAATATGGATTCCATCTCGAACAATCATCGGGCCTACTATCTTCTATCTTTTGTCTCCCCGTTGATGATTCTTCAATCGCCAGCATCTCTCGAAAGTCCTCCATCATTATCGAGCAATATATTCGTAATAGTTTCATCGTTACAAATAAATTTGTAAGCTGTACATCGAATCACTATCGTAGATGTTAATGTTCATATGGTTGGTCAATGAAAAATTATATTTGCTCTTAGTCGAGAATTAATGTACATGAAAGTACATTAAATATACTGGATGGAAGTGTACATAATATATCATGTTGTCTCGGCATTATATAATTCTAGATGTTATACATATTCTCGTTGTTAATTAACGTTGTTCCATGTTGCTATTCACAACTCTGAATCGACATATCCCAATCGCCTAATAGTCTTAATCCATCATCTTACTTAAAATCAAAGTGTTATAAACCAATTCCACTTTATAAATGTTTGTAGCCATCATAGTGTTCGAATAAAACAAAGTCTCAATGTTCATACAATATCACTTTACTTAGTTATTTCCGCAACGTGGACTTGACTATGCTGAAGTCTCGCTGCACTAAAATGATTCTCTCTGCGTTGAGATAAGCAACTTTCTCTGACAACACACATTGACCTATAACTGTCTAATTTCTCAATTAATCCACTCAAAATCATCTTATACTGTAGCCTTGTAACTAAATGTATATAATGCATACAGTTTGCTTTCAGAAAAGTCGAACATTTGTTCGCTATTAACTTGTATTCCTTCGCTAAACTTCACCTAGTTTCAGCGAGGCTCTCACGAAATGTTGGCCGCGTTCGGCGCTGTCTCTCGAGTAGCGTAGGACCGCACTCAATATAGTGTCTACGGGAATGAACTACCCCGGGTAACACGTCTTGTGCCTCCAAAGTCAGTCGAGATAAGAACGCTTCTTCAAGCCGTCCCCACTCTATCTCGCCTGAAATTCAACGCCATTGTTGGTCACGCGCAGTTATTGGCGCGCACTTGTAATAAAGCTTATTACAGTGAATTTCTTCCCTTTTGCGACATTTAAAGTAGTAGTAATATCTTCTCTTAATATTCTTGATAATTTCAATGGAATAAAATTGTTACATAGGGTTTAAATGGAATAGTTAATCACATTAACTAGGTAACAATCCATATCTGCTTGCATAAACCCTCCTCTCATTGGCTGTGGGCATATATCCAATGATATATTTTATAACAATTAACTGGTATTATTTTGCGGCAATGCCTTGTTGCTAGGCACTTTCCAATGATCTAGAATATTCTGGGGCGTCTCTGATCACGTGACTGGTTTCTCCCACTGTCTGCGTTCGCTAACAAAGCTCGCTTGAGCCAATTTCCAGGATTTATATTGCCATGTTAAACTGTATCATGGGGCTCGAAAAATATCATCATTTTCATCATGAAGCATTCAAATTTCGGGTGCAGTACCTACTGTTAAGGCCATGGCCGCCTCCTTTCCACTTCCTTGCCTAACCCTCCCACTGTTCCCATCCCTTCATCAGGCCCCTGTTCGCTTTGCAGGTGAGGCCGCCTGGGCGTAGTGTTGGTCACATACCCCAGTTGTATCCCCAGACTCAAGAGTCTCAAGCCCCAGGACACTGCCCTCAGTGGCGGTAGAGGTGGGATCCCTCGCTTAGTCCGTGGGAAAAGCCAACCCTGGAGAGTAAGATGATAACGCAACACGCGAACGTCTCGTCTAATGTTAATTGTTACGAGTCGGTTAATCATCAAACATTTTGAAAATGTTTGCAAAATAAGCATATCACTGAACTTGTCACTTGATTCCTAGTTGTTCCAGTGGGTGAAATTAGTATAGAGCCATTTAAGAAACCTAAGTTTCCTCAGTAAATACGTATGTGCTCAGGGCGAAACGGACCGTGTTGTATGAGCCCCGTATTACGATTTAAGAATTTAAAAACAGAATGTTATCTTCAACGGTAGCCCTCTTAGCTGAATCATCCTGTATATGCACTGAAAATGTTCCCATTTATTTTTGGTGCAGAAAAAAAAAAAACAACCTGCAAGTTAGAAGAAAGTAAATACAGTATTTGTTACAGTTATATGAGATGATTCTATATAAATCTTGACAATTCTGAAACAAGAATTCACAGCAGAAAGGAAAAGTACAGAACTTCTGGTCTTCCCTAAGGTCGAATGCTGGAGATTTTATGGACAACCCTAAATGAATTGTGGAGGAGGAAAGAATATACAAAATTGACATGATGAGCGACTCTTCTGCATCAACTGAAGATGTGACCCATGCAGTTAACGGGACTTAAAAATTACTATTGCAGCTTCCAGTCAGTCAACACAAATGTTAGTAAGGCAACACTAAAAAATGGCTTCAAACTATCTTGAGACTGAAAATTGGAATGGAGTTAAGTAAATCCCACAATGAAAATTGGAAAGCAAACAAAATCCACAACTTCTCGATCTAGCGCTTCTCTCACAAGTATTTTGCCCGCTTCTACACAGATTTCATCTGAAATCCACAGCTTATCCCCTCTTACTTGATGTGAAGAAAAACATATTTTCTGCCAAAGACCCTTCCAAATATAGCCTTGTTACCTATCTATGCACCTTGTATAAGATATTTACATCTTGCATTGCACATAAGATTTATGACCCTACAGATCTTAATAACACCCTGGCTGATGAGCAGAAGGGGCTATGAAGCAGTCCCAAGGATGCAAAGAGCAATTTGTTATCAACACTTACTACGGAGCAACCAGCAAATATGATGTGAAACCTGTCTTTCCAATTAAGAACTATGGTAGAGTAAAATACAATCTTTCACATGTGATGCACATAGCCATCAAAATAGATGCATCCTCTGAGAAACACATTGATTTAATCACAATAACTGCTTCATTTCCTGCTGATATTGGAATGTCTTTGGGTTAGACAGGTGACATGGACATACCAGGGATCTGAACTTGAAGACAGTTCTCTCATTAAGCCTATGGAAGGAAATGAGACTTACAAATATCTTGTTTTCCTGTAGTTGACCAAATTGACCATAATGGTGTAACGTGTTTTTCAAGGGGTTTTATGCAACTGGCATAAGTCAGTAGGAAGCCATTCTATATTTATTTACGCGGCAAATTGTTCAGCCAAGAGAATTTTCATGTTAATTTATTATTATTATTAATTTATTATAATTATTATTAAGGTATTTTCGGAGCATTTTATAAAAATTATTAGCATTCAGATAGGTTTTCTATGTCTTAGAAAACGCTATCAAGCAAATTATTACGAACGACAATATTATAGAAAATTATGTGATTACGGAATTTTACGGAGTTTTGTCAGTTAGGGTATTTGAGAGACATGACTCACTGGGAATTCGAATACAAGCTGATTCCTGTCGAGAAGTATTACGCAAGGCTGGGTCGCAAGGTCTAGAAAAGGCGAATTGTTGGGACGGAAAAGGACTTCTCCCTCTCGCGCGCCGAGTGTAATGAGGCAGGGGAGGGGAACTGGCGGCGTGCTCAGCCAATCAGGGGAGACAACGTAAGCTGGAAGACGGTACCGTGGTGGGGGAGCCAACAGGTGCATATATCGTTCGACGCGCCGTGAAACGAGGACTATCTGTGTAGAACTTGCGGTGTACGGTTGCAAGTGCGTGGCGCTCCGATGTTCAGTGGAGTTAGGGACTATCTGTGTAGAACTTGCGGAGTACGGTTGGAAGTGCGTGTCGCTCCGATGTTCAGTGGAGTTGAAGACTAACTTTTGCGAAACTTAACCAGTGCGGTTGTACGAGTGTTTGGGTCCGAGGTATGGACCATAGAATTATCTAATCTACCAGAATATCATCAAATTCCGACGGAGATGACGACGTCCAGGAGACTGTGGGAAGCTCACAGCATCAGCAAGTACGAGGGAAATGCCTTGGCAATTTCCAATGGTAAGCGCAAATGGCGCAGAAATACGCAATCTCTCATTTTTCTTTGTTTTACATTTCATATTTCAGTAACTTCATAGCTTGGAAATAAGAGTAAAATCAATTTATCAGACTCCGTTTTCACGTAATTTTTTATCGGTAATATTCAAATCACAACGCTCCAATTTAAATTTTGTACTTATTATTATTATTATTAATTTTGCTATACTTGTTTTATATAATAAATTCATTTCTTTTACAATGCAATCTTTGCTTTCAGTAGGTAGCATTAGATATAGACCAATTCCTTCTCCTGATACAATTGTTTGTTGGGTTAATGATCAAATCATACCACGATCTGAGTGAATAGTGTCTTGAAGGTGTTCTGCCAGAGCTAGACGTTGTTAAATACAAATTTAGATTTCAACATTGCATTGAGGTCTTGGCGCCCATTAAAACAACATAGCTTAGGCAAAGGGAAACCATTACATTTGTCACCCAACAGTAGGGGCAGCCAAAACGTTTCAATGGCATTAAAGATCAAACTGTGGCCATCTATAATAAACACCTTGGTAAGATTTTAAAATCCAAGTTGAATGGAGGTTATCGAAGTAAGGAAGTGTGTTGTTTTACATGACCGTTAATCTCGCAATCATGAGCCACGGGACCCCCTTTTTACGTGGAATCCGAACCACAGGACATGGCATTTCACCTTGGAGGTTATCAACACCTATGTTATTCCTGCCTTGACATACACATTTGGTGCTGTCAAAATGGTGCAGACGGATTTGGAGACTGACCTAATATGGACATGTTTATCCTCACAAAGCACAGACATCTCCACCCAAAGTTAACTGTTGAGTGTCTGACAATCCCACAACAGAAAGGTAGACAAGGGCTTACAGACATTATTCAATTGCATAAAAAGTATGTAAAGAATCTTCAGTGATACTTTGGCAGACATGACTCTCCCATACATCAAATTGTTGTCAAGGCAGATGACTAATGCAAACTGCTGGATCTTCTTCACTTGAGGGATATACAGTTAGCCATCGATGAGTAATACACACCCATCAAGCTTCAGCAGCGAATGCTGAAATTATGGCGCAATAGTCATCCATATGATCTAAACCAGAAACAAGTCGACACTGGTGCATTGAACAGTTGCTCGGCTCATGGAGGTGTATCACCAAGACCAAAGGATTCATGCTTGCAATCCAGGATCAAAAATTTTAATATATTGTTAAGGGAAATATACAGGATGATAAAATGCTGAAGACACCATCTAGAACCAGTGTAACATGTTTTTCTATGGGGTTTTATGCCACTAACACAAGTTAGTTGGACTACATCATATTTGTTAAACGCGGCAATAATCCGGCCAAGTTAAATTATTTCAGTTTATTCAATTTCATATTATTATTATTAATATTTATAACGTCATTTTTTGGAGCTTTTAAATTTGGAAGATTACAGATAGGATTTCTACTAGTAGAAATCCGTATCTATATTGGATGATTCCAATATAATGTTGCACGGCAAATCATTTCATACGTAAAGTCGGGATTTTATTCATTAGGGGTAAAAGAGAGTGGTGTGTGACTCACTGGGTATTTCAATACAAGAATAGATTGGAGTACAATAAAATTACGAAATCCGAGGGAACACTTCAAAGCAAGAAAACGTGTATGATCTACGTCTTGCCCGGATACGGAAATATAAATACGGGGAGGCAGCCTCATGGCGGGAATAGCCACGTGTGGTGACCAGCCAATCTAGGAAGAAGAAGCAACGTAGGTGGGGCATGGGGAGATACGTGACGCACGCGGATTGGTCGAAGCAGCGAGACCGCGGTATTAAGCTGGACCCTGGTGGGAGAAGATTGAAGATATAGTGGACGCGCGGTGTGAGTGAAGAGATTCATTAAGACATTACGCATGGAGCAGTAAGGAGGTACCTTGTTCGTTAGTCCCAAGTGGGACAATTTTATTCACGCTGACTCCGCTGATCACATCAGATCATGAGTTCCACGCGTCTTGGGAGTGTTTGGCCAGACGACGTGTTGTGGTTCATGGAATAGACTCCACCACAAGCTGTAACGATGACTTTTGATCAACGAGGAAGAATCTAACGCCGTCAACATCAATGCAGAGCATCCGACGCGGCGAGACTTCAACCATGTGGAGACAATGTTTCCGTTGGTAAGCACAAGTAATCTACGACACACACTCTCTGTTTTTCAATAGGGCTATATAAATTCTTTAAGCATTAATTTGGAAATAAGTTAAATTCACGTTATTCTCCCGACCGGCGTATTAAGTAATTTTGTTCGTGGCAATGTTTAAAATGGTGTGCTCCGTTAACAGTGTTAATTTTATTCATGTTGCCATCATATTTTCTAAGTGTATTAAATTCAATTATTACCAAGTAGATTCTTTAATTCCAGTAGGTAGCAATAGTTATAATACCTCAGCCTTCTCCACAATCAAATGTTGTCTGGGTTGATGATTCAATCATCCCACGGCCTAGTCATTAAGAGTCTCTCATATGTTCTACTCACGCTAGGGGTCGATATTAAAAATATAAATTTAGCTTGGAACACAGTGTATCCAGCTTGGCGCCCAACATAGATCAAACTTAGCAGTAGTATTTTCTGGCGAATAGTCCGCCCAGGTAAAACACATTACATTTGATCGCTCAACGTGGAGCTTAACAAATACCATTACATTTGTCGCTACCAACATGGGGCGTTAATAAACATTACACCAGAAACCATCAAATATACATTTACAAGGATGCCAAGCAATCCCTTCTATTGATAGCATGAAAAGTCACAACAAAGTAGTCAATATACCGGTACTTCACTCACACTTTGCAAAGAAGTCATCATCATTTCCCCTTATCCAGCTCCTGCCGGGTCGGGGTATTTATGGCACTTCTCCACTTTCCTCTATCCTTCCACCATTCTTCTTCCATGATCTTGTCGCAGTCCAGATTTCTTTTTCTTACGCTGTTCTTCACTGAATCAATCCACCTTGTTCTAGGTCTTCCTCTTGCTCTCTTACCCTTGCACTTTGCCTCCAGCATCTGTCTTGGTATTCTATTTTCCTCCATCCTCTTTACATGTCCAAACCACCTTAGTTTATTCTTCTCAATTCTCTCATTTAGTTTTCCCATCCCAACTTCCTTCCTAACATCTTCATTCCTCACTCTGTCTTTCCTATCATACTTCTTAGGAATTTCATTTCACTGGCTTGGATTCTACTCTCTTGCCTGCTTGTCAGGGTCCAAGTCTCAGCTGCATAAGTTAATATGGGAACATAGTACACTTTATACATTACCTCCTTGCTTTTCCATGGTACTTCCTTATCCCAAACAAGTTTTCTTACACTTTGATAGAATGCATTGCTCTGCTGTACCCTCCTGCCAATCTCCATGTCCAACCTACCAGTTTGCATCAATTCACTACCTAGGTGTTTGAACGTGTCCACAATTTCCAAACTCAGACTTCCAATTTTCACATTTCCTCGTGTCATCACCATGGTCTTGCTTTTCTCTATACTGATTTTCAGGCCGTACTTCTGAATATTTTCGTTCAGTGCATCTAGTTGTTTTTGCACTTCTTCGGTGTTCCTTCCCCAGACCACAATATCATCTGCAAATAACAGTAACTTCATTTCTTTATGTCCATATGCTTCCTTTGTTTCCTTTACAATTTCATCCATCACCATTATGAACAAGAGGAATGACAGCACACTCCCCTGTCTTAGTCCAGTCTTGTTCCTAAACCAATCTGTCTTTCCAACTGTCAGTACCCTGCTAACACAGATGTTGTACATTGCTTGCACCATTTCCAACATTTCTCTTCCCAGTCTCTTCTTAACCATGGTTTCCCATACCTTCTCTCTGGGGACACTATCATATGCCTTTTCTAGATCTATGAAAGTCATGATCAAATCCTCTCCATATTCCCAGTTCTTTTCCATCACCTGCCTCAAGCTAAAGATTGGGTCCACTGTGGATCTTCCACTCCTGAAGCCATACTGTTCCTCTTGCAACTCTCCTTCCACCTTTCTTCTCATTCTTCTTTCTAATATCCTTTCCAGTAATTTTACTAACTGTGATATGAGGGTGATCCCTCTATAGTTATCACACATCTTCTTGTCCCTCTTCTTAAACACTGGTATTATTAGCCCTTTCTCCCAGTCTTCTGGTACACATTTCCGTTTCCACACACACTTTAGCAGTCGATACAACCAATGCATACCAACAGGTCCAGCAGCCTTTATCATTTCTACACTGATTTCATCCACCCCTGTTGCTTTTCCCATCTTCATTTTCTGTACTGCTAATTCCACCTCCAGCATTGTTATATCATCTTCTGTTATAGAGTCGTCAGGTTGTGTCACTTCCATCTCACCAGTACAATTGCTATTGGAAATATCTGTTCCCATAGGAAACAGGATGTAAAATTTGTGAATTCTTTGTGAATTTGTTAATGTACATAGCTCAATCGGACAATTTTACATCCTGTTTCCTATGGGAACAGATATTTCCAATATGGATTAGCAAGGTAAGCTAACATTAATTTTGAAAGGAAGTTTTGACTTCCGTAGTACATTGGCGCTGCTCGTGGCAACATTTGTGCCTTGCAGCGGCCTTCACAGTATGTACTAGCCACGCGTCTTGGTGAGGTGTACCATAACCAACTGAAGAGCCCATTGGTACACTGGGGCGAAACGCTGGCAACTGTTTTGAGCTAGCCGGACCATTTTATCAAATTTCTTTGTGAATTTGTTAAAGTACAATTGCTCACATTCAATAGCTTATCGAAATACTCCTTCCATCGTCCCTTTATCTCTTCTGGGTGTGTTAACAACTCTCCATCTTCCTTTTTTACTAGCTTTGTAGTAACTCTTTCTTTCCTCTTACTTCTTAGAAGTCCATACAGCATCCTTTTACTGCCACTTACATCTGTTTCCATTCTTCGTGTAATTTCTTCCCAACTTTTCTTCTCCTACCACTTTTTTACACCTCCGTTTGCTGTCGTGATACTTCCTTTTGCTTTCTTCTGATTGATCTCGGTTCCATTCTTTCCATGCAGACTTCTTTTCATTCACTGCTTTCCTCACTTCCTCATTCCACCACGGTGTCTCCTTCTCTTTCACTCTTGTTGACGTCCTACCACAAGCATTCTCTGCTGCACCAACAAATGCCTTTTTAAAGTGGGACCGGTCCTCTTCTATGTTTTCCACTTCAGTAACTGGGATTTGTTGCTTCAATCTCTCCTGAAAATCTTCCTGTACAGTTTTGTCTTTCAATTTCCATACTTTTATTTTACTTTCTCTGATCTCCTTTAGATTTTCCAACTTTTCCCATTTAAATTTTGCCACCACAGCTCTATGGTCCCCATCAAATGCTTCTCCTGGTAAAGCTGTCACATCTATCAGCTTTCTGCGATTAGTCCTTTCCACCAGAAAGTAGTCAATTACTGATTTTGTTCCTCTATCGCCCCAACCATATCTCGTAATTTTCCTGCTGTTTTTCTTCCGAAACCATGAATTACCCACTATCAGTCCATTCCTTTTACAAAAGTTTACAAGTTCCTCTCCTTCCCGGTTCTTTTTCCCATATCCATATGGTCCAATGACTTCTTCCTTTCCTTGTCTCTCGTTTCCGACTTGTGCATTCATATCTCCTATGATCACCACTTCTACATCTGAAATTACTCTTTCTACATCCTCCAGGGGGGCTGAGGAGGATGTCAAGAGCAGAATAAGAAAGGCAAATGGGGCTTTTGTGCAGCTCTATCCAGTATGGAGAAACCGTAACATATCCAGGAAGACGAAAATTAGACTTTTTAATACCAATGTGAAAGCTGCCCTATTGTATGCATGTGAAACATGGAAAGTCACCAATCCTATCAGCCACCAACTTCAAGTATTCATCAATCGTTGTCTGCGTCGAATTCTGGGTATACGATGGCCAGATATAATCCCAAACGAAGAGCTGTGGCAAAGAGCTAACCAACAACCTATAGAAGTCCAAATTAAACGGAGGAAATGGGGCTGGATTGGGCATACTCTGCGGAAACAGAATGATGCAGTAGAAAGGAGAGCTCTGGACTGGAATCCTCAAGGGGCTCGGAGACGGGGAAGACCAAGGAACACCTGGAAACGCACCATTGAAGAGGAGGCCAGAAAAGCGGGAAAGACTTGGAGGGAAGTGAAAAACTTGGCAACAAACAGAGCCCGATGGAAATCATTCTTGGATGCCCTATGCTCCGCACGGAGCGAAAGGAAATAAGTCAAGTAAGTCACATCCTCCAGGAATACTTCAATATCTTCTCTGTTTCCAGTCTGTGATGCATACACTTGTATGAAGTCCATCATGTCATTTTTCATCTTCGTTCTAATTTTCATTATTCTGTCACTCACACACTCGACCACTTCAACATACTCCTCCAGTTGTTTCGAGGTTATCAGTCCCACGCCATTTTTTGCCTCTTGGCCACCACTCCAGTATAATGTATATCCTTTCCTCAATTTCTTCCTTCCTTTACCTTTCCATTTCCCTTCACTCAGCCCCATCAAAGAAGTATTTACTGAAATTACTTTTGCCTTATTATCAGTACAGTGCACTCCCGATAATTCGCGTGCGGATAATTCGTTTTGTGGTTAATTCGCTGGTCTCCAAGAGTATTTTTTTTTAAATAGAAATTCTCAAAGCAACTAATCATCTCACTAAGTAAAGCAATCTCTCCACCATTTAAAGGAATTTTGATGCGACAGAATGCGTAAATGGGAAGACTACTGTCGACCAAAGTATTATGTGCACTCAAGTTTGAAGGTTGTTTGTAAAGTAACCAATATACCTACATAAAATCCAATAACATCATTTTCGTCGTTCTATTTTACGTTAGGTCATGTAGGTTTGGAATTTTTAATTTATATTTTAATATTTTTTATTGCAGTTGGAACACAAAAAGTGCACGTTTTTAAGCGTGTTTCAACCATGCGTCACATTTAAGAATTATTATCTCAAAAACCCGTCATCAGATCGAATCCAAATTTTAACACAATATACATTGGAATGTTGTATAACTGGTTTATTAATTTCAAAATTGCATGTGTCCAAGAAACAAAGTTGTTATCATTTTTGTAAGGTAACTTTTTCTCAGCTCGGGGTGGTTGGAAAATGTAGTTCTTGGTTGTGTTGTAATCGTTATACATCACAAAGTTATGCTGTATGACTGTGAAATACGTAAATTAATTCACTTATTTTATATCGGTTTGTATTTGTACGAGGAAATAACACACGGTTCACTAGCTAGCCGCTCCTGGGAAAGCTGTACAGCGTTGCCGAGATGGAGCCCATCACTTCCGAGCGAGACGCGCCATGATGCGTGTGGGCACCATTTCGGCAACGCTGTACAGCTTTCCCAGGAGCGGCTAGCTAGTGAACCGTGTGGTATTTCCTCGTACAAATACAAACCGATATAAAATAAGTGAATTAATTTACGTATTTCACAGTCATACAGCATAACTTTGTGATGAATAACGATTACAACGCAACCAAGAACTACATTTTCCAACCACCCCGAGCCGAGAAAAACTTACCTTACAACAATGATAACAACTTTGTTTCTTGGACACACAAAATTGTGAAATTAATAAACCAGTTATACAATATTCCAATGTATATTGTGTTAAAATTTGGATTCGATCTGACGACGGGGTTTTGAGATAATAATTCTTAAATGTGACGCATGGTTGAAACACGCTTAAAAACCTTTTGTGTTCCAACTGCGATAAAAAATATTAAAATATAAATTAAAAAATTCAAACCTACATGAACTAACGTAAAATAGAACTACGAAAATGTTGATGGTATTGGATTTTATGTACGTCTATTGGTTACTTAACAAACAACCTTCAAACTCGAGTACACATAATACTTTGGTCGACAGTAGTTGCCATTTTCTGGTCCGTATTGACAAATATGAATTATTTAATCTCTTTTGCAGCTTCCACCAAATCAATACAAATTGTGTGTGCGTTGTTAAAACGCTAAGTACGGTACATGTTTCGAACCTTACAAAAATCGGTCCTTCATCAGCCAAGACATATCACAAGAATGGCAACACATTAAAAACACTGAACAATATCAAAAATAAAATGCATGCACACTAAGACATTCATAAACAGATATTAAAACGTTCCATTAAAAACTGTACACATATTGAAAAACACATATTAAAAGCACTGCAAGTCCATTTGACTCATTCAAACATCAACATTTGAGTATGTGACGTTATGGTTGGAGATCTTTGTCCTGTTCCATTAGATGCTTCTTAATTTCTTGTCTAAATGTGCAATGGCATCTTTCATTTTGTGAAGGGAATTCTGCTATCATGTATAGGGAACAAAAAATGGACCAGTAGTCCCATTTGAGTAGCTCCAAAGTGAAAACCTTTGGGTTGATTCCAGACAGCACCAAATAGTCCTCTGTTAAACGAAAAAAATTAAATTTAATGGTTTAATTGTGAATAATACTCCTATTTGATCAAACAGAAACGACTGCTAAAAAAATAAATCCTTACCTCCTAGTGAATGCAGTGGACATGCACGCTTGAATCAGCTGTAGCAACTGAGGTGCTGCGTCCAGGCGAGGCGAGGTCATGTGAGGAATGTAGGGGTAGGAATTACCATTAGTGGAAGCGTGAGCGGAGGGACGGGAAGGTACTTGAAAAAAAGGGGGGGGGGGGGGGGGGGCGAAGGAGATTGGGTGGAACTACGATCTCTAGAGCTATTTATTTATGTTTTTTTTTTTTACGTTTGGTGTTGGTGACGTAGTTTGTCATTGTTTCATATAAAACGTTGCTATCAAAATTGATTTCATTCAGATTACATAACGGATTGTTTCTCAAGGCCTGTTCTATCTCAAGCTGTTCTAAAATATTAAGCATAATGCCTTTGCTGCGAAAATGTAAAATTTCCAAGTCTTCCCCCATAAATAAATAGCTCTAGAGATCGTAGTTCCACCCAACCTCCTTTGCCCCCCCCCCCCCCCTTTTCAAGTACCTCCCCATCCCTCCGCTCACGCTTCCACTAATGGTAATTCCTACCCCTACATTCCTCACATGACCTCGCCTCGCCTGGACGCAGCACCTCAGTTGCTACAGCTGATTCAAGCGTGCATGTCCACTGCATTCACTAGGAGGTACGGATTTGTTTTTTTAGCAGTCGTTTCTGTTTGATCAAATAGGAGTATTATTCACAATTAAACTTAAATTTTTTCGTTTACCAGAGGACTATTTGGTGCTGTCTGGAATCAACCCAAAGGTTTTCACTTTGGAGCTACTCAAATGGGACTACTGGTCCATTTTTTGTTCCCTATACATGATAGCAGAATTCCCTTCGCAAAATGAAAGATGCCATTGCACATTTAGACAAGAAATTAAGAAGCATCTAATGGAACAGGACAAAGATCTCCGACCATAATGTCACATACTCAAATGTTGACGTTTGAATGAGTCAAATGGACTTGCAGTGCTTTTAATATGTGTTTTTCAATATGTGTACAGTTTTTAATGGAACGTTTTAATATGTGTTTATGACGGTCTTAGTGTGCATGCATTTTATTTTTGATATTGTTCAGTGTTTTCAATGTGTTGGCATTCATGTGATATGTAGTGGCTGATGAAGGACCGATTTTTGGAAGGTTCGAAACATGTACCGTACTTAGCATTTTAACAATGCAAACACAATTTGTATCGATTTGGCGGAAGCTGCAAAACAGATTAAATAATACAATGCGTAAAGACGAAATCATTGAGATTCGAGAAGACTGAACTGTGTTTCTTTGCGATGTAACAGTAGGCCTACTTGCGCAATTTTCGAAACATACGAGCATGTTACCGCGAGTGGTATAGTACAGATTTTCTTTATCTTCGAAGCTCAAACAATACAAGAGGAATGCACTTTCACTCGGAACCTACCCTCCCTTTCTCAACAGCCACACTATAAGGTCGCTGATCTGTGAGTTGTGAAGGGTGGATGCGCGGACAGCGTATTGTTAACAGCGATTATTGCCTAATGGTGCAAACTTGCGCGACACATAGAGCGTGTTTGTTGGATGCTCTTCATGCAGTCAACAAGTCATGGGAGAAAAATACCGCTACTACGCTCGTACAAAAGCAAGCGTTTGCCGACTTCTGTGACGATATTTCGAACGGGCGAGTTAGACGTCGATAAAGACTATTATGATTTAAGACATGAAAGCAAGGAAGAAATAGCACGGAATTTGACTGTTGGTGAGGAAAACGGAGATCCAGTTGATATAGAGTGTGGGAGTGATGCAACGGAAATCCTGAAAGTTTCCCAGAGTCAAGCTAGTGTCTCTAGTCACACTGTCTCTTATATGGAGAAACAAGATGAATTTTCGTTCTCATATAATGTTTACTTCAGAAATGTGCAATCGAAAATTACAATAAACAATCTAAGAAACAAAATGTGATGACTGTTTTTCTTTTTGTTAAATATTAATGTAGGCATAATGCACATAGGCTTACCTCTAGCCTAGCATGGCTTATAAGACAATACAATCAAGTGTTATAATTATTATTTTGCATGTTCCAGCCTATTTCAATATTTTAACCAATAGTTTTGTTTTTTCTAGGCTTAACAAAAATAATTGGGGATAATTCGCGGAAGTTCGTGCATTAATTACCGCAAATTAATGAGAGAGCACTGTACATCCCTGATGCCATTTTGGAAAATTTTACAACACACAAGTTGCTGTAGGACAGATCAGTAATTACCGATTATACGATAACAACAACTTGGCCAAATATTCTTGCAGACAGAGCAAAAGAGAACCTCTCATCGCTATTACATAATCACATAACCTTCAACAATACTGCTACTAAGAAAATTACTATGTATCTGCCCTTAGCTAAAGAGATACAGCAAATAAGAAAGGAAAGTATAGTGGTGCATCGTACTAAAATCATTGGTTATCATAAATCTGTTTAAACTGGGAATATACCCTGGTCTGCACATCAGCATGCAAAAGATGGGTCATCTCTGAGAGCTAATGCATAATTTGTTAATTTCTCAATGTACCACCCTGTACCATGTACACGTAACTAGAATTTACCTCAATATCGTCTTCACAGGCTTCGGAGTCTTTTTCCAAAGATAGGTCCCATAGTGCAATCTGATTATCAGCTCCTCCTGATGCAAACACTGTAGCATCTGTGGGATGCCACTCAACTGTTGTTACAGGTGCCATGTGATGTTTGAATGTTGCCACAGCTGATCCAGCCTGTTAAGAAAATACCAGGTAATGAAACCAAAATGCAGAGCTTGAATTGTGGATTAAAATGACTCTCTTGCAAGGGTACTATATAAAAATAAAATAAAAACTCTCCAGTCAGGGAATATGCATTTGTGCCCAAGTAGATTGGACGGGAAACATAAAACTTATATTTTTTATTTTTTTACATTGACTATTATGCACTGGGGAGGAGTTACAATTATGACATAACATGACACCTTGTCAATACTTTTATAGTTAAAAAAACTAGTAGTATATAGTAAATTTATATTAGTTCTTTTTAATCATTGTAAGACAAATTGCATTGTCTTTCAACTTACATATGTTGTAAAATAATGTTTTTGTTGTTGTTGTTGTTAAGGTGTAACAATTGAGGTGCTCAGTACTAGATAATGATAAGCCACATTTAGGAAATTATACAGGAGAGCCATATGAAGGTTCAAAAAATTCCATAAATCAGGAGATGGACATGTTTATTGTATTATAATGGTATAACATATACAATGGTATTCTTGTCACATCTTTTAACTACAGCTCATATTGAAAAACAATATCAAGTGCAAGGAATACACATAATTTTGCGGCTTGCCATTGTACAACACCAGTGTTTTAGTGCCGGCACTTGGCTTCGCTGCTCACCATTCACGTTGCTCTCAGTATTATTTAAGAAACTACCATCAATTAATTCAGGTTCATCAACCTATTCTGTGGCATCATACTTAGTCAGGGATAAATAACATCCATGATGCACGGCAGGTATATAGGGAAGCAAGTTCATGAAGTCAGACAGTTTCTTATAAATGGGTCCACGATATTCATAATCCATATATCTGTGTAGGACGGCCATGCTTCTTGACAATTTCACAGAAGTCCCAGTGAACAGTGTGCTTCAGAAAAATTTAACCAGGATTTGAGGCCGAAAATCTGAACACTGTAGTATCTGAAAAGTTAATAGGATGCCCATCTGTTGCCGTATTTCTTTTTGTTGTGTGCTGAACTCTAGGACATAGTCTTGTTTCATAACTGTCACGGCAAATGGATGCACAATCTGTATTGGATGGGAGTCGTGTGTGACCAGGAATCAAAAATTTGTGTTCAACTACTTTGAATTTGTCACCACGTATTAGTGAAAACCACATGCACATAACCATCCAATTCTTATTTTGTCAGGGGCATTTATCTGAACAGCACACAGCTGGAAGCACAACTGTTTTTCTAGAGAAACTTTAATATACAGCTACATATCTCATCACTGACATGATCTGCGACATCCTCAGTCCATGTGTACATGTGTCCAATGCCTGTTCTGCACTCATGTATGTTGTACATCCATATTTTTGTTTGTAAAACACTGGAGACCAGCAGTAAGTTTTGGAATGGGGAGGGCCTGCTACAAGTCAACTGAGCTGACCATGATACTGGAATCAGTCTTGGATCTGACAATATCTGCCGTCTTAGTGGCCTACATTGCTTTTGCTTGCCGGTGAGGTAGTTCTCTTTTCTTCCTCAGGTAGTCGACTTTTTGTCGCTCATTGAGTAGATTGCAGGAGTTAATCTGAGTAGCAAGCTTGTCACATACTTTACAGGTGTCGGAAAGGGACATCTTGAAGCCTGTGTTGTATTCTGTGCACAAAGGTGTGAGGTGGAAGAAGAGAGTTGCAAAAATTACTATAGTGCGGGACAAAGCCTTGAAAGCCTGAAGGTCAAACGTAGTCGGTGCGGTGTTGTCCTGTACGTTCTCGCATCCAGCACACGACTGAAGTACGGTGCATTAGCATGGCAATACGGCCGGGCGCGGGGAGGAGAGCGGAGGGCCGGTTGACCTTCAGGCCTGCAATGCTGTGTCCCGCACTATAATAGCATGAACCTATGAAACTACACTGAACAATACAGCAATTTGACAGCTATATAATGGCAAGCCACATTAACCCCTATAGCAGGCAACAAATGATGCCCATCACAAGTATAACAATCATTTATGGTTAATGGACTCCAGATAAATATCTTAGAAATTGTCCCGTACTTCATGGTTCCTTTACGAGTACTACATGTACTACACTGTCATGATAAGCCACATAGTCACATGCTTATCTCTGATGATGATGATGATGAGATATCACATGAATTTGGCTGATAAACCACGTCTACAACACTGTCATCGCATAAGAATGAACTCTTAAAGCAATCAGCTTCCGGATCGGTTCACAATGTATTGTTTTAATCTCGCGCTGTTTCCTCTGCAAGACGCCATCTTGTTGCGGCTTACCGTACTAAAGTACAAAAATGATGTGCTGTGTCTTCGAACAATACATAACAACAGAGTATGTGCTGCCACCTGTTGGTTTCTTCAAATACTACTCCGCCAGTGGCTTGTCATCCTCTAGCAGATATGAAAAGCGTGCAAATCTTAATATTGCTCAGTGTGTGACTTACCATTATATAAGCCCCTAGCACCTCAATTTATGTAGGCTATAAGAGATTGCTACATTGTAACTGAAAAAGGTCAAACAGACCAAAATACATACTACTAATAGCGTAAAAGAAAGAAAAAATATTGTATTGAAAAGTGGGATAAGATTGATTATAATCAACAAATCAATGCAGACAAAGAATGACTTATGTCATAGAAATACACTTATCAAGGCTCCAATAGTATTCGTTGTATTCATTTGTCGAGTGCAGATCTCGTCTGAATGGTTTTTGGATGCCTTTGTCCTTGTGCTAAAGAGAAATATTTTTCTTTTTGATTACGTGAAGGCTTAGTGCCGGTATTAAAATAACCTTGTAACTGTGATTGCATGCTTAAATTGGTTGGTCTCCTTTAATTTTTTGTAGTAGGTCAGAAAAATGTTGGATAACTCAAATACTCCCGATTTGTCTATTGTTTCTACATTTTCTAAATGTAAAATTGTCCTAACCTCATACACCATATGCTTTGAACTAACCCCTCTTTACTAAGAGATCACTTTCCATCACCTCTTGTTAGTTGAAGCCACTTAGATTTGAAAAGGCTTAAAAATGGATCTTTAAGCATACAGGCTCTTCATTAATTATAGGCCTACAAGGATTGGTGAAGTATTGGTATTCCAAATCTACCATTTCAAGCTTCAATACTGAACTACTATCTGTTATAAGCACCTGCAAGCTGATCACCGTCACCATCTATTATATTTCATTTTATTCTGATCTTATAACCAACATTAAATGGTGCACCATATTAGGTTTAATAACGTATCTTATTACTGTGGTACATTTTATTTTGTTCTTTCAATATGTCTGGTTGCGTGGCTCAGGGGTAACGTTCTCGCTTGCTGAGCTCAAGGTTGCAGGTTCGAAACCTGGCGCAGTCAGCTGGCATTTGAGGGTGCGTAAATGCGAGGAAGCCGTGTCAGTAGATTTACTGGCACGTTAAAGATCCCCTTCGGGGCAAAATTCCGGCACCCCAGCGTCTCTAAAAGCCAGTGTAGTTAAAAGGGACGTAAAAACCAATAACATTATTATTATTATTATGTTCTTTCAATATGTTTTTTAGCTGGTGAAGGGGATAAAATGTAATTAATCCTCAAAACATGTACTAAAAACAAGTTAAATAATTAATTTTCTTTATAGTATTGATTCAGGCGGGTGTACAATTCTTATTAAAAACTATTCTAGCATATCAATTCGGAACCACCATGAGTCATTTAAATAATGTAATAGAATAAGAAATGTCATGGTTAGTCGAGTGTTTATAATTAGTGTTAATACTTCAGATTGTGGTTTAGAGTTCTTACGTAATTCGGTGGTCAAACCGATGTTTGTTTCATGTGTAGAAGAAGGGTCCGTATGCTGTAACAGTCGGTTACGTTTTTCTTTATTTAAACACAAATAGTGCTAAATGTTCCGGCATAACTCAACAAGATGACAGTGTTTCGCCCCGGTGTGCTATTGGGCTCTTCAGTTGGTTAAAGCACACCTCACCAAGACACTGTCTAGTGCACACTGGGAAGGCCATTGCAAGACGTATTTGATACATGTGTATCCGCGTCACGAGCAAGCCAGTGCACTATGGGAGTCGAAACTCCATTCCAAAGCAATTATAACCTTACCTTGGCATTGAATATACAATTTTCATAAGAAAATGTGCATTGTCCGTTGAGCCATAATATATTTAAACACAAATAGTACGTTTTTGTCGGAGTGGAAAAGGTTGTAGAGTATATGTTGGTACGAAGAGGATGTGATTTTTTTATAAACTTGGGAGGAATTGGGAGTCTGTGTTGTGTTTACGATGTGTTTTTTTTGGTTCTATTCTGTTTGTTTCCACATCCATAAAAATGTTCAAAAGTGTGTTATCCTCAAAATTTACATTACAAAATCACATTCAGTGGATATGTAAATAACACTATGTACAACAAACAGTATTTACAATTATTAAGCTACAGATATTTTTAATTAAACTTTGTAACAAGTTGGATTATTTAATCAATTGTGTTTTTTAATTCCATTAGTCTATTTCACTACTAACCTCGCCAACCTGGAACCATTATTGGGAAGCCAGGCTCTGTCTGTCACAAGCCAGAACAAAGTAGGGAGAGATAGAGGAGTAACACCTCTTTAAAAAACCTTGGTCCAGCTGACCCGGCTGGTAGTACCTTGTAAGGGTCTCTTGCCAGGGTTACGGTGAAGTCCTCAATGGTATCTGCAGTGGAAGAGGTGGACTCTGGAACAGTGTGGATGGCGGAAGGGGCAGCCTAGTGCTCAGGTTTAATAGGGCAAAGATATACGGTTGCCGTACATCAATCCTGCTACCCAACGGCTTACAGGCGGAAGAGGAACTACTACTTCGGTTCTGGTTCCCAACGGCTAGACAGGCGGATGAGGAGATGCCAGATGAACTGGCTAGAAAGGCACCACTCAGTTATAGTTTGAGTTCGTGGCAGTTCATTGCAATCTTGGTGTTCAATCCTGCATGTCTCATATCACATGTGCCGCAGGGTCTGGCTCCGAGACCATAGTGTGTGGGTCAATTCCTGGCAAGTTGGGATCCACCTAAAACAAATCCACGCCAGTGGCACTTTCTGGCTACTCTTCCCACTTCAAGCCCAACGGTGATGGGATAAAGACTGTGGAAGCAGGTTTCGGGTGAAACTGGGAGCCTTTAGTCTGGACCTGCACGTTGGCGGCGGATGTGTGATGGTCGTTTTTTCTGATACCCAGTGACTACTCAGGAATTCGGTCCTGCATCTGTGTCTGGGCAGGCCTATTTAGGATCACCGCTGCCCACCCCAAATGAGGAAGGCCCTAGAAAATGTGGGCTAAACATCGGTAGTCACACCTTTAAGTCTGGCTGGGCAACCGCACTCAGCAGGTCACCCCACCATTGCGGTCAATATAATCGATATCAACAAAGAATGTTTATAGGATACTGGAATGTAAGAACACTACTTGATTGCGACAGCAGTGACAGACCTGAGAGAAGAACAGCTCTCATCACCCATGAGCTCGCTAGACTGAACATTGACGTTGCTGCTCTGAGCAAAACTAGGCTGTCAGGTGAAGAGAAAATTGTTGAACCCGGATCAGGTTATACAATATTTTGGAAAGGGAAGGAGGATGGAGAGTGCCGCATTCATGGGATTGGACTTGCTGTGAAAACGAGACTGGTAAATGACCACCAACTCACTCCCATCGCAATCAGCGAAAGGCTTACGAGTCTCAGAATACCAATCTCTGAAGATAAATTCATCACCATAATCTCTGCATATGCTCCCACTCTAATTGCCGATGAAGAAAGTAAGAACCATTTCTACCACCAACTTAACTCCATCACTAACACAGCACCCATAGACAAACTGTTGCTGATTGGCGACTTAAACGCTCGAGTGGGCAGGGATTATCAGCTGTGGAAGAATGTATTAGGCAAACAAGGGCTGGGCAACTGCAATGCCAATGGACTGCTGCTTCTTGGATTATGTGCTGAACATGAATTATTCATCACTAATACCCAGTTTCGCCTACCCATTCACTATAAGACCACATGGATGCATCCACGCTCTAAACATTGGCACATCCTTGACTATGGCATTACCAGGCAGTGTGACAAGAAGGATGTTCTGGTCACAAAGACTGCAAGGAACGTGGACGACTGTTGGACTGACCACAAACTCCTGACCTGTCGACTCAAAATCTCCTTCAGACATAAATATACCACTCAACGTTCAAGCATACCCCATCGCAGGTTTGTAACTTCCAAACTTTCAAATGCAGCTATTGCATCTAACTTTCAAAAAGCAATATTGACCCGCTTCAAAAGCAACCCAGTCTGCACAAAATATCTTGAACAGGAGTGGTCAACAGTCAAGAAGATCATCATCGATTCAGCTGAAGAAACCATTGACTATGAGGGTAGGAAGAGACAAGACTGGTTTTGAGGAGAACAACAAAGAAATACTGGAACTCATCAGTGCTAAGTGGAAAGCTCATCTATCCCTTCTCCAAGACCCATTATCCTGTGCAAAGAAAGCTCAGTTTAATGATTTGAAACCGAAGTGTCAGACTGGAATCAGGGAAATGAAGAACAACTGGTGGCAACAGAAAGCTGAGGAGCTTCAACAATATGCTGATGCCCGAAATCTTCGGAACTTCTATGAGGGGATTAAAGAGATCTATGGTCCGATTCGTTCCTCTATTGGGTACTCTAAAGGCAGTTGATGGAAGTACTACACTTACTAACTCCAAAGACATCCTGGAGCGCTGGAAGGAACATTTCTCTACTCTCTTAAGCCGAAGCTCCAAGGCTGCAGAAGATTTCCTACGAGATGTGCCACACCTTCCTTCTCAAACTTGGATGGCTATTGCCTCCAACATATCAAGAATTCTGTGAGGCCCTTGGTAGGCTGAAACCCAGAAAAGCTCCTGGACCAGCCAACATCCCATTGGAACTAATTCAAGCTGGAGGCTTACCTCTAAAGACGAGACTCTTCTCCCTTATACTGTCAATTTGGGAAACCCATAGAGTACCCAGTGACCTCAAAAATGCCAACATCATCACTTTATTCAAAAAAGGGGACCGTAGCATATGTGGCAACTACCGGGGCATTTCCTTGCTATCTATAGTTGGAAAAATACTCGCTAGAATACTACTGAACCGCCTTCATGCCATCTCTGAGAGGACTCTTCCAGAGTCTCCGTGTGGTTTCCATGCCTCCAGAGGCACTGTCGACATGATATTTTGTGCACGGCAACTCCAAGAAAAATGTATAAGAACACAAGGTCCATTTTCTTGTGTTCTACGACCTGGAAAAGGCATTTGATTCCGTCCCAAGACCTGCGATGTGGGAGGTACTGAGACGCTTTGGTTGTCCCGATCAGTTTGTGGAACTGGTGGGAGCACTTCATGATGGTATGACTGGACAGGTTCTCCATCAAAATAACATCTCTGAAGCATTCCCAATCACCCATGGTTTGAAACAGGGGTGTGTCCTAGCTCCAACTCTCTTTGACTTGTACTTAGCTGCCATGCTGTATGAGATGAGACATCGAGCAAACCAGGAGTAGATATCAGATATCGCTATGATGGAGGCCTCTTCAACTTGGCCAGGCTTCGATCACGTCTTACAAGTGTCACTAAAATAACTGAACTGCAGTATGCGGATGACACTACATCACCTGCCCTTACACCTGAGAACTTACAGCAATCAGTTAATAGCTACAAGAATGCATGTGATCGTTTTGGCCTCACCATCAATCCAGGCAAAACAAAGGTACTTGCTCAGCCTGCTTCTGGGTCTATCATTGCAGAATTCAACATCTCCATTGCCAACACAAATTTGGAACAGTTAGACCATTTTATATATCTGTACTTCTGAACAAGATATAGAAAACAGGCTTCGAGCTGCTCATGAGGCATTTGGTCGATTATCACACCCTGTCTTTAGAAACAAAGATCTTACAATTCGCATGAAACTCATGGTATATCAGGCAGTGGTCATCTCAACTTTACATTACGGATGTGAAACATGGACCTTATATCGTCGCGACATCAGAAAAACCAGCAAATGTTCCGTTTGATCATGGATATTAAGTGGGATGACTATGACTGTATCCAATCTTGCTGTCCTTCAGAAAGCATGTACCAAGAGTGTTGGTTGGTTCCTTAGTTTAGGGGCTGCGACAATGCAGTCATGTAGCCCCGTGTACTTTGGGTGTGTGTAGAATCTGTCTGATAACCGGTGTTAATTGAGATGAATGTATTAGTGTGTGTATCTGTTTTTTTAATTCAAGTAAGGACTGCAGCTTTGAATTTTTCAAATAGTCCCTACTTTTGCCGCCAAATGCCACTGTCAACGACTACTAGGCCTAGTAGAAGAGTGTAGAAGCTATCATCTTTGGTCATCGACTGAGATGGACAGGACATGTCCGCCGCATGAATGACACCAGGTTGCCACGCCACATCCTCTACGGTGAACTTTGCACTGGTAAAAGGCCACAGGGTGCACCTTTAAGGCGCTTCAAAGACCAGCTGAAACAAACCTTCAAGTTGACAGAAATTAACCCTCAAACTTGGGAGGCACTGGCTGAAGATCGTGTACTTTGGAGGCAAACTATATCTGCTTCGGTAAATCATTTTGAACAGGATCGTCGCAGACTGGCAGAAATGAAGCGATTCCAACGCAAGCTTCGTCAAACCCGTCCACGCTCTCCTCCAACTACGGTATAAGATGCTTAGTATGTGGCCGCATATTCCATGCGAGAATCGGCCTGTTTAGTCACCAGAAATTCATTCATAAAATGCCCTGATTTTGGAAGTGTATCGTCAGAAAATTGTATACTCTGAAACTAGCTGCAGCCGACGACAACGATTACACTACTATAGTGTTGTAGTTAGTACTTTCTATGTGTATAAGTGTGAAGCACATTTGAGTTGTTAACTTCTATTGTGGCAAGCTATTGAAGTGATTGTGTTCTAAGTTGTTTTGTTATTAATTCTCACTTTTCAGATTACATATGTACTTGGTGTAGCTTTTGTAGTTGGTTAGTGAGGATGAACACTTAAATATAACTGAATTGATAATGTGGCTATATAGACTTTGCTGATTGGGGCTGTTACTGTGTGTCCATTACACATCACATGGAATACAATTTGAGTTCTTGTTGAGTAGTTGGCTGATGTGAGGCTTGTCTCTTCACTACGTAATCATCTCACAAGCTGATATGACCTGAATTGGTTACAGCTTGCACTCACTGCACTGGTGTGATCATCTGTGGTCGTATGATGGGATCCATGCCTTCTCCCAATGGCTGATTTGAGATGGACTTCTGGTACACTGAGGTACCTCAACTATTACTGGTGTATGTCGGATGGCTCCAGGATGTCTGAATCTATTGTAGACTTATTTCCCTTCCTGCCATAGATTAGGGTTTCAAGGGCCTCAAGAATGCTGCTGACTGACCTGCAATTATTCTTTTTTTTTGAGGATTTATCTGGCCTTGTTAGTTGTCAAATTCTTACTGAATTCAGTTACTTTTGTCACAAGCTATTTCTACATCCATGACAGGCTGTTTTACAATGTGGATCATGTGGTCAATGAATGGAATTTAAACCCATTATTTAGCATATCCATTTCCTCCATTGAGAACTCTACGTCTGTTCTATTACTTTCCCTATTGTGAAATTTGACACCTTTTGGGTTTGTGATTTCTGTTGATGCCAGTTTATTTTCCCTAACGAAATTGAATAATTATTATTCACCAGGGATTCGTTTTCAGATAGCCTGAATTTTGACTATGTCATGGACGGTTCCTGTGAAGAGCTCCAATTGGTTGGATGTCAAAATTTAAAAATATTTTTTGGACAGGTTTGTACACTGCATGGACTCTGACTGAATTCAGTGTGTTAAAATTAAATTACCTATAACATTTTGCAAGCAGGCCATCTTTTTTTTTGTTTTTTGCAGATCCTTAAGGGGTGTCAAAATTTAGTGAAATGTGATCAAAATCACATATTAAAGGAAATGATGAAGCTAATGTAAAAAATCCTTACGAGATATAGAAAAACAATCAAGCAGATTTTAACTCGGTACACACAAGTTAGCTAAGATTGCCTATTAAACCTTTTACCGGAGGGAGAAAAAAATATTGTTGGGTATAGTAATTACTATTTATATATAAAGCATAATAATCCCATAAAGTTATTGTCAATATGGATATGGCTTCCTTATCCATAATCAAAACTTGTATAAAGAGAATAAAACCTTAAGTTAGCTTCAAAAAGTTAACAAAATTTATTTGGCAATAAAATAGCATACTTACCTTAAATACTCTTAGATCCCAAACATGAAGCACTCCATCGTCACCACCTGAGACTATAAAAGGTTCATTTCTATTCCAGCTTATAACATTTACATCACTCCCATGTGCATTTTCAACAGCTATTTTGCAAGCTTTATTAGGTGCAGATCGAGTATCCCAAATTCGTATGCTGGAAGAAATTAGAGAAATTAATGTACATAGTGTTCTCTCCATGGGCTAGCACATGCTTGTTTGTCACATGCAGGTCAAAATCACTAGGAGGAAGGTAAACCATACAACAGCTAACATAAAAAATTTAGGCCTATTACTCACCAAATTATGAAAGGCGTTGAAACTAACCACCTTTAATCTCCACGCATATTTGGTACCTGTTTAAGAAATCATCACTTGCTGTAGTTCACATTGAGGAATTCTGGCATATTCCTGATAAGTATTGTGATGAACGAAGGCCGGCAGTTTCAATACCCCCTTTCATTATAATTTGGTAAGAAGTTAGCTTCTTAAAATAGTTTGCATTACTGATATATGGTTTTCTGTCATGTTACTGACCTCAACCTGATTGCAGCAAACTTAAAACTTTATTTCTATGCTTATTTATTCCGGTTTCTACAGGGTCAGAGAAGAGGTGAGATGAGAGGTTTTCATGACGGGATGGCCTTCCTGACACCGGGATCAGACAAGTCAAAAATAATGATGATGGATGAACTTGGCACAGATTTGGTAGAAGTGGCCCTGGTCCATTAGCAAATACTGTCCCAGATTTTGCCTGGTGTTAATGAGAGACTACAGAAAATCATTTCAAGGCCAACCGACAGTGAGGTTCAACTCACTCATCTCATCACCCAACATCATCGCCTGGTGCATTGATGTGCTTAGTTGCACTGATTGATAAATGCCCACCAAAACTACAGCAAAATCTAAAATTGTAGAGTAAAAGAACCAAAAAATATAGACTGGAAAATTAGCATTAAGCTATAAAAGTGATTCTAATAATTCAGTAGTAAACTGTGTTTGTGTTAACAAATCGTGTAATTTAGTAACTTGACTTCCCAAAAACAGTGAGTGATAATGCAGAGTTCAATAACAGCTGCTAACCTGGGATGTTACAACAAAATTGCTTTCTAAAATGTGTAAATGTATATGATTTTTAAATATAGCCTATTTAAGTATTAAACAGAAAACAAAGCAGCCCCAAATGTTAAATATTGTTGGTCTCTTTCTCAGCGTTAAGGATTGATGAGCCTGACCCTCGTCTCCCTCCTTATCAACTTTGCAACGCACTTGCAGGCATTTAATTATTTCAGTGATTGTATTTCTATTCTGGGGAATATTTGCTTTAAGCATTTCTCAGCAGTATTAGCCAAACCTTTGTGGAGTAGTTCAGAGAAAGGAGGATAACCTTTATATGAGTGAATGTGATATTTCAGTCTAGCAGCCTTGTAGATATTATTTAATTTAATTTTAAGGCAGCTAAATACTTCAAATTTTAACAGCTGTATTAGCCGCACTATTGAAGATTCTGTTTATTCTACGAGCGTTAGTGTTTGAGGATCACTTCTCCGCTTCATGGTTTACATTGTGGGATTTAGTCTTGTCTTGTAGAGCTATTCTGTACTGAAGATTAGAACTTTGGAACCGAAGATGTTCACTTAATGAGCAAAGCATGTCATTCCATTAGTTTCTCCCTCTTCTGGTTATACCTAACAAATACTTTTATCATCACATGCAATTTTTTTCAGTTTTTTTCTTACATTTTCCAGTAATTGGAAAACATTGCGTTGAATGACTGAAAAGCAGAAACCATTACAGCAATCAAATGGAAATGGAGTATGGTGATCGAGGACTGCTAATTAATTACGAAGGGCGTTCAATATACAGTACAATGCAACACATCTTTTCCTCTGTCAATTTCTGTTTTTAAAAATTGAAATTTTGTTTGGGACATCTTTGAATATTCCTGCTTCGTCTCGTAGAGTTTAATTACTTTCCGATACCGGGTGAGTTAGCCGTGGTCGTTACGGCATGACTGCTGGCAGTCGCTCACATCCGGGAGGCGAGGAGGTTTGAATACCCCCGCCGGCAACCTTGACGATGGTCTTCTGTGGTTTCCCATCTTCCTTCCAGGCAAATGCCGGGGTTGGTCCCTAACTATAGGCCACAGCTGCTACCTTCCAACTCCTCGCCCTTACATTCCAACTTTCCTCTCCAACGGTACTTGTAGCTCACCCATTGGGTGTCCGTCTCGAAGCAGCTACAAAACTGGCGAGCCGAACATGTCCTCGGACACTCCCGGCACTAAAAGACATACGCTAAAAAAAAGAAAGAAAAAAACAAAAAAAAACTTTCCGATAGATGGCAGCACTATAACTAGCCTTGAAAATGGCGTCTGTAACAGAGGTGCGTACCAAACAGAGATCAGTTGTCGAGTTTCATTTAGCGGAAAACCAGGGCATCACAGATATTCATAGGCGCTTGAATGTCTACGGAGACCTGGAAGTAGACAATAGCATGGCGAGTCGTTGGGTGAGGAGTGTTTCGTCATCACAACAAGGTTGAGCAAACCTGTCTAATCTCCCGCGTGCCGGCCGGCCGCACACAGCTGTGACGCCTGCAAAGTTGGAACGTGCGGACACTCTTATTCGAGGTGATCGACGGAACACAGTCAAACACCCCGCTACTGAACTTGACGTCTCTGTTGGTAGTGCTAACACAATTATCCACCAGTTGGAGTATTCAAAGCTTTGTTCCCGCTGGGTTCCTCGGCACCAAACAGAAGACCATAAAGAGCAAAGAAGAAACATCTGTGCGGAATTGCGTGCTCGTTATGAGGCTGAAGGTGACAATTTATTGTCAAACATTGTCACAGGTGATGAAAATTCTCTCCCTCGTGGTGAAACGATCAACTCTGAAGTGTATTGTGCTACTCTAAGGAAATTTAAGGAGCGACTTCAGCGTGTTCGTAGCCATAAAAATGCAAACGAACTACTCCACGACAACGCAAGGCCTCACACGTGTCTGCGCACCCAACAGGAGCTAATGAAACTTCAGTGGACTGTTCTTCCTCACCAACCCTACATCCCAGATCTCGCACCTTCTGACTTATGTTGTTTGGCCCAATGAAGGATGCACTTTGCGGCAAGCACTACGTGGACGATGAGGAAGTTATTGATGCAGCACGACGTTGGCTCCGAGATCGACCAGTCGAATGGTACCATGCAGGCATACAGGCCCTCACATTATGATGGCGTAAGGCCATATCATTGAATGGAGACTATGTTGAAAAATAGGGTATTGTACCAAAGGATTGGGGAATAACATGCTATATTTGAATCCACAATAAAACAAACCTGCTTTAAGAAAAAAAAAGTGTTGCATTATATATTAAACACCCCTCGTACATACTGTATATGTGACTATAGATAGCTTTGAAGCCATTTTATTTAGTGTTCCCTATTGATAATTTACACTATGTCGTTGACCTATTTCCTTCCAAAATCTCTTCCCTAGCCCGTCCTAAAATGAAGATTAAAATATATAAAGTTGTAATTAACAATTATCATATATGTGACTTTCAAAAACCTGATAAACACAAAAACAACATGGCAGCCACGCGATGTTCAAATATTTAAAATTATTTTTCTGGAGATCTAATCATCAGAGAGCGATGAAACATGGAACAGTCAATATTTATTTAAAGCTTAGTAAACATACGAAGTACGTCCAGAAAGTAAGTTCCGCTTGGTAATAAAATTAAATTATGTACAGATACAGAAAAATTATTTATTGCACAAAATTCTACAACCCTTAAACTACTTTTCCACATAACTGCCAAAATGTTGCAGGCATTTGTCGTAGCGTGGCACGAGTTTCTGTATATCTTCTTCATAGACGTGTGCCGCCTGTGTCTTCAACTACTGTCGACCAAAGTATTATGTGTACTCGAGTTTGAAGGTTGTTTGTTAAGTAACCAACAGACCTACATAAAATCCAATACCATCAACATTTTCTTCGTTCTATTCTACGTTAGTTCATGTAGGTTTGGATTTTTTAATTTATATTTTAATATTTTTTATCGCAGTTGGAACACAAAAAGTGCACGTTTTTAAGCGTTTCAACCATGCGTCACATTTAAGAATTATTATCTCAAAAGCCCGTCATCAGATCGAATCCAAATTTTAACACAATATACATTGGAATGTTGTATAACTGGTTTATTAATTTCACAATGTTGTGTGTCCAAGAAACAAAGTTGTTATCATTGTTCTACGGTAACGTTTTCTTGGCTCGGGGTGGTTGGAAAATGTAGTTCTTGGTTGCGTTGTAATCGTTATCGATCAAAAAGTTATGCTGTATGACTGTGAAATACGTAAATTAATTCACTTATTTTATATCGGTTTGTATTTGTACGAGGAAATAACACATGGTTCTCCATCTAGCCGCTCCGGCAAAAGCTGTACAGCGTTGCTGAGATGGAGCCCATCACTTCCGAGCGAGACGCGCCATGGTGCGTGTGGGCACCATTTCAGCAACGCTGTACAGCTTTTGCCGGAGCGGCTAGCAGGTGAAACATGTGTTATTTCCCCGTAGAAATACAAACCGATATAAAATAAGTGAATTAATTTACGTATTTTATAGTCATACAGCATAACTTTTCGATGTATGAGGATTACAATGCAACCAAGAACTACATTTTCCAACCACCCCGAGCCGAGAAAAAGTTACCTTATAAAAATGATAACAACTTTGTTTCTTGGACACAAACAATTTTGACATTAATAAACCAGTTATACAACATTCCAATGTATAGTGTTAAAATTTGGATTCGATCTGATGACTGGTTTTTGAGATAATTCTTAAATGTGACGCATGGTTGAAACACGCTTAAAAACGTGCACTTTTTGTGTTCCAACTGCGATAAAATATATTAAAATATAAATTAAAAATTCCAAACCTACATGACCTAACGTAAAATAGAACGACGAAAATGATGATGTTATTGGATGTTACGTAGGTCTATTGGTTACTTCACAAACAACCTTCAAACTCGAGTGCACATAATACTTTGGTTGACAGTAGTTGTACATTCCGCTGCAGCGCAGTTCTGCATATGCGCGGTAGACGCTCTGTATCAAGGAGAAGAAACGTGCGCCATTTGGAGAGCGCTCTCAGCCTCGTACGCGTTGTTTGCTTGTTTACTCGTACAATGTCGGTGTTGATTGAAAATCCCGCCGCTTGTGAGAAAAGATCTGTGATTCGTTTTCTGAATGCTAGGAAAGTGAAACCAATTGAAATTTATCGGACAAAATTTTATGGACAAAATGCGATGAGTGATTCAATGGTGAGAAGAAGGGTCCGACAGTTCAATGAAGGACGTAGTGAAGTGCACGATGAAGAAGGAAGTGGGCTTCCATCTTTGGTTACAAAAGAACTGGTTCACGCGATTGATGACAAGATCCGGGAAAACCGCAGGTTTACAATTAGTGCTCTCGCTATGGAATTTCCCCAAATCTCACGATCACTAATTCATGAAATTGTTGTCGAAAAACTGAACTTTCGTAAACTTTGCCGACGTTGGGTACCAAAGATTCTTACGGAGCAACACAAAACAAAATGGATGGGTAGTGCACTTCAGTTTTTGACCCGTTGCAATGAAGGCGGCGAAGAATTTCTGACACAGATAGTCACAGGAGATGAAACTTGGGTTTCTTACAACACCCCCTGAAAGTAAGCGGCAATCAATGGAACGGAGGCACACTTCATCTCCAGCAAAGGTTAAGCCGAAACAAATCTTGACACCTCGGAAAATGATGTGCACAGTGTTCTGGGACTGGAAAGGCATCTTACTCATTGATTTCTTACCGCGTGGTCAAACAATCAACGCAGATGCTAACTGCAAGACACTTAGGAAATTGCGCCGCGCAATACAGAATAAGGGCCGAGGGTTGCTGTATTTCTTCACGACAACGCACGACCACACACTGCAAATGTGACGAAAAACCTCCTACAGGGATTTGGCTGGGACGTGTTTGACCACCCTCCGTACAGCCCTGACCTCGCTCCTAGCGACTTTCATCTGTTCACATATCTCAAGTCTTTCCTTGGGGGTCAACACTTCAACAATGACGACGAGCTGAAAGAAGATGTTTCCAACTGGTTGAAGACACAGGCGGCAAACTTCTATGAAGAAGGTATCCAAAAACTTGTGCCACGCTATGGCAAATGCCTGCAAACGTTCGGCAGTTATGTGGAAAAGTAGTTTTAAGAGGTGTAGAATGTTGTGCAATAAATAATTTTTCTGTATCTGTACACAATTTAATTTTATTAGCAAATGGAACTTACTTTCTGGACGTGCCTCGTATATGCTCAATTGTCTTCAAAAATTCAAGATGGCATCAGTTCAAAATATTTAAAAATATTTACAATTCTCGTATTCTATTCCAAGCAATCGAAGAGAATAAGGATAGTATTGTGCCCTTGCGGAGAAAAAAATATGCAAATCATAATCCGCTAGCTCAATAGGACATTCGAGGCATGGTATATTCTCCCATAGTATGATTCACATATTCTGGATCAAGCATAGGATAACACTCTAAAAATAAACATCAAAATCCAACTATAAAAATTATTTAATAAAACTCAAAATTAGGCGCTACAAAACAAAACATAAAACTGATAACTTCACACTTGTTCTAGGAAGAACAAGGAATCAATAAAACATATCCTACAAATCAATAATCAAGGTTCCAATGAACCTGACAAACATATCAACTAGCTTTTACTTCCATATAGCATTTTCTTAAATTGCACTAGCGAGCTCCAAATGGCTCGGTGTTTACCTTTACAATACATTTACATGATTAAAACACACTAATTACTCTCTATTTGAGTATTACTATTACTGAGTTAAATTTACAATGGCAATAACAATTACCATTCATTGGGTCCACATGATATTCAAATCTATCAACTCTCTTGTTCAACACTACCAAACTGCATTGTCCGGGAAGAATTCGTGAACCCTCGAGTTTTTGGAAACTACTGATTAAATCAAGTCAAGATAAACTCCCAGGTTATCTCAATGTTTCCACCATACTCGGGAACAATAGTAATGCTATGTAACAACAAAGGGATTTTTATTATTGTCTCCATGACAATTATATCACTATCAAATACGGATCTGTACTTTATCCAGCAAGAATAATTAAAACAAATGGATCTCAGTGTAATTATTGGATCCTCTCAAAACGTTGTTTACTTCTATAGACCACAGAACATATGGTTCGGCATCGACCTACCCCAATGAAGGTGGTCGTTCTAGTGTCAAAGCACTTCAGGCAAGATTTATGACAGTGGGAGAGCTCAATAGCTTCCTCCCTGGAAGGGTATATTACCAGGCTAGTGGCCATAAGCACATCACTTTCTTAAACTTGGAAAGGCGACACATTCAATTCATTCAACAATACATTATGCGGTTATTATAACCTGCTCATTTAGCTCAGGTGAGATTAATAATTTGTGGAGTTTTCGCATTGGAGGGTAAGATACTCAATAAGTAAGGGGACTTTCGTAACAACGGAACGCTAGTTCATTCCCCGGCCGGCCTCTTGGACAATTTTCCAATTTTGAGGGCTTAGGACCGACAAAAGGAGCGATGGCCTCTGACCAATCCTCCACATTAGTGACAATCGGGTGGCATAAGCTCAATCCCTGTGCTTTTCACAACAATATAAATTTAGCACCCTTTAAAATTTGCAATGGCAACACACATAATTCATTACCGCTTCCAACTGGTCCCTACAATTACTTCTTCCTGGCATATTTTCACAGCATCCCTAGCGTGACAATTAAAATATATACGCTCCATTGCGTCAATTACATTAGTAATACCGTGATGCCTTCCAAAGTAAGATTATTTATTTCAACTCAATTGATCTCCGTCCATAAAACAATATTTGCCTTTAATAAAATAATTCTTGACATTACTTCAACGAGAACTCAAAATAGTTCAACAATCATTATTAATTATATGAAAATTAATTAAAAAATTAATTTATTCATGAAGTTCTTATTTTGCTTGTACTGAATATTATATTACATATTTATTTATTTATTTACTAGTATTCCAATGAATACTATTTCACTGAGCATTAATTAACGCATTTAACTGGTTACATTCATCATTAAATTATTGTTCAGATCCCGTATTTTTTCATTAAACACCGTTTTCACATATCCCTGTTTTTCAAAATGAGAATAATTTCTCCATATTTATTGTTACACGAATTCTCCCGAGGCACAATACATAAGCAAATTTAGTTACTTACATGATTTATCCAGAACTGCTCCCTGCATCCCAATGACTTGATATTTTGCCCACTTATTTGGGTCTACACCAACATCACACACATTTCCACACTCGTAACAAACACTAGTTCTTCATTAAACCTATACATTTTATATACAATAATAACCTCTGCTTGAGGTAATACACTCATGATTTTTTACTAACACTTAAAACACTCTAATATTGATAACTTCTTGAAATTATTTTACACATACAAAATTTTCACTTCGGCATATAATAATGCCTTCACACACATGTGATTTCTTTTCTTTCCGCCTCCAAGGGGTGCAAGTACTAACGTTGACATCCTAATTCCTATCGGGATGATTGAAAATCTCGTTCACTGGTCTCCCTCTACTGGTAACAGATGGTCCTCCTATTCAGGTTACTATAATAATCGGCACTCTTAAGCTATTGCACGATATTATTTCTTGTTCGGCACGCAACGGTTTGTCTTGCAAATTGTTTATAATTTGACATTCACTTCTAGAGTCGCTGTGTCTGGTACTACTGCGCTCTAACAATTGCTTTTCTTGGTCCACGTTTGGACTTTTATCTTTGAAGACTGTAGTCTTTTACTTGTGGAGTAATTTCCAAAATCTTTACTGCATTTCACTTGGCAATTGATGCCTGTACTGTAGATTTCTCAAATCTAACCTCACTTATACACTAATCTCCTAAGCACAGGACGATTAGGCAATTATCCTACATTTAACCCTGATGTGGTTATTTAACGCACTGGATAAAATAGAGTTTCACTACTCTTTCGAAGTCTCGTTTTACTGTCGAGATGTCACGATGCTGCTTCAATACTGATATTTAAGGCTTTACACTGCCTTCGCCGGCTGAAAGTATTTCGGGCCAAAGTATACTACTTTGCCTAAGTCCAAAGACTAATTATAATGTTCGAAGCTTGACGATAATTTCCTTCTAACGAGGATTATGACGATTCAATGTACGGCCGACACCGCCTGATTGTAACTTCGTGAAGCTCCTGAATGATAATTGACACAGTAACTCCCTCAAGGGCTACTTGTATACAGCATGATTTCCCTTTCTCTCAGTGGGTTTATATTTGATTCTGCTAAAAATAAATTAGTTTCGTTCCCTCTAAAAATTATTTTATAAAGTAAGCGTCGCACGTTTTCAAAAAAATTATCTCCTTGGAGCTCACGATCTCAACGTCTCAATAATACCAAATTTTCCAAAATTCGATCATGAGAACCTATTAATAAAAATTCAATGTACTCCTGTAGTGTGTGGGTAGTAATTTCGTTTTTTCCACCTCCCCAGACTACTGGCTCGGTGAATTCCCCATTACATAGTGCTGACTTTGCCTTTCTATACTATACAATTATTATAAACTTTTATAACTCTCAAAATTCTATTTTCTAGAATGATTAACATTAGCGGAGAGATTTTTCAATAATTTTGCATATTCTCGCCACAATCCATTATTTTACCGATTTCCTGGCCACACCTCTCACACAGTGTTGTCAATTTATTGTCGAGTCAGGACTTCCTAGTAGGTTTTCCCTCTCTCTCATTTCGATGGAAAGTTTTGCTGGTCGATTACATTTACCAACACAAGCTGTTTCTTGCACGTAGGCCACGATGATCTCAGATGCAGCTTGCATAAAGTTACACCATATCACTTTATTGCCTGTGCGTCATGCTCGGTGATCTCATCTCGCTGTCCCTTGCCAGCCCCAAGCTGTACTCAACTCTGTAAGATTTCTTCTTTTCTGGGCTTAAAATATTATGGGTTCGATGCCTGTGCCATCCACATGGGCACAGTATAATGATTTATATACTAATCACATCTTTGACAAAGAATTCTGTAGCTTACTTTCTGTAAATTGTAGAAGCCGATATATGATTCCAGTGGTATGTTCCAGAAAGATGTAATCTTGCACGGGAGGAGTCACAATTACTGATAAAGGGGCAGATGACCTCGTTATTCCGCCCCTTTAAAGCTCAATAACTAAATGACTAACAATTACTGATACTGAAAGTTGCACATTCTAGCACATAATTTTTCATTGTAGTGGAGGTATTGGAAATTGTTTTAAAGGGCACAACACCAAGGTCAACTACTCCAAATTTCAATTACCGTATATAGGTTACCTATGGATGATCATTTCTGAAAATGTGTTTTCTGTGTTCTATTGAACCTGTCTCTTGGTATGTTGATAAGCCAGCACACAGTTCCTTAGTGTTGTATTCATCTACTGTATATATGCTTCATCGTGTAAATTTAATTCATTTTATTAATGCAGGCAATGCACATTTTTTAAATTTTCTTTTCAGGATGGGTCGGGGAAGGGATTTTGAAAGGAAATAGGTTCACAGCATTGTGTAAGTTTGGGCACACATTTTCCGGTGCTGGAAGTGTGTTGATGCGAGTTATCTTTAGTAATGATAAAAGCTTTGATTTAAGACTGGGCATGCAGTAGAACTATAGTAAAATCATTTTGCTTTCTTTAAACATTATTTTTATGTTTGAAATGACTGCAATGCAAGGATATTACGAGTTTGGAGTTTGAAATTGTTGCTGCATACTTTATCTCAATGTGTCATGTACCAAAAGCTATTTAGTACATCACAAAGAAAATCCTTTTAACAGTCGTGAGAGTTTTCAAATGGAAAAGACAAGTGGAAAAATGAAAATAGAATATTCGGTTCAGAACTACTTGTTATATCCTCTTTACTTTGTCCATCACTGCTTAATTTGCTTCCCAAGTAACAGAAGTCTCCTATTTTCTTTAACTTATCACCTGCCAAATTGATGTCAATATGGGTATAAGATTTTTCTTTTTAGTGTGAAGTGAATGAAATGCTTTTTGGGAGGCAAGCAAAGAGACCATGCACTACTAGCAAAATTGTTTTACCAGAATGGCAACAATAACAATGCTGCATTGAAGGAATATCGCAGACAAAAACAGCTGAGAAGAGGTCCCATGTCTATTAATGGATTAAAGAACATGATTTCATCCATCACCATTATTTATAGTGGTGATGGATGAAATCATACGAAAAGTGGTAAATAGCATTGGGGAAAGGAAAATGAAGGCAATGTTGTTTGCTGATGACCTTCTGGTATGGGGAGAGGATGAGGAAGAAGTACAAGAGCAATTAGATGAGTGGGAGAAGGTAGTGTTATCATATGGGATGAAGTTCTCAGCACAAAAGAGTGAAGTGGTCATCACAACGAGGAAGAAGAACAGACTGGATATGGGCATAACACTTGGAGGAAAGCAGTTGCAGAAAGTAGAATGCTTCAAGTACTTGGGAAGCATAATTGAAGAAAAGGGAGGCAATAGGATGGAAATAAATGAGAGGGGAAGGTGCGCAGATGGATTTTTCAAGAGTGTTAGGGGGATGATATGGAATAAAGATGTACCACAAAAATGTAAAGGAATCATCTACAAGACCTACTTTGTGCCAATTTTGACATATGGTTCAGAAACATGGGTGATGAAGGAAAGGGACAAGAATAAAATACGAGCAGTGGAGATGAAGTTCCAGAGGAGTAGGGTAGGAGTGACAAGAATGGACAGAGTAAGGAATGAGAGAGTCAGGGAGATGGTAAGAGAGGAACCATTGCAAAATAGAATAGAGCGATCTAGGCTACAATGGTATGGACATGTGAGGAGGATGGAAGAGGAGAGGATACCGAAGAAGATGTTTGGAATGGAAATGACGGGAAGGAGGCCAAGGGGAAGACCAAGGGACAGATGGACAAAAGGAGTTAAGAAGAGTGTGGAGGAAAGAGGAGTGTGCTGGGACACAGTAAATGACGAGAGATGGTGGATGGACAGGAAACGATGGAGAGGCTTATGTTCCAAGCAGACCCGACCAGCGGTTGGAAACTGCTCAAGATGATGATGATGATGATGAAATTTGAGAAAACGGGTGAGACACCAAGGATAGGACAGTGCAAGATGTTGACGAAATTGCTGTAGCTTTAGCTGACAGTGCAGCACATGCCTCAAATTCTGTAGCCAGTGCTCCAGTTGTGTAACGATACTTGTCACTCCCCTGATTAGCAAGATTCTGTGGTGCATTTCACACTTGTCTCCCTAAGAAATTTATACTATGGACCAATTGAAACCCCAAGATACCGTATTACACAATACTGTGACTTTGCCCTTCTGTTTTTGGCAAACACTGAATTGTATAATATGTGGCCAGGAAATATTCTGTGGACTTAAGGGATGCATTTTATTCTGGACGGTGCAGTGAATATAATAAAATGACACATATGGGGTTCAGCTTCTTCACACGTGCAGAACAATCAGTGCAGTCAGCTAAGAATATTAATAATATCGTATGGCCTCGGGTGCCGGGTGCAAGCTTTGTTATTTGACGCCCAGAGGGTAGCTTGCATGTCCAATTTCTTTGTTCCTAGAAGCACTATGAAAGTCAAGGAGGTTAGATATCTAAGCTCCTTGAACACTATAGCGCTTTCTAGTAGAGAAATGAGGAGCTTTGTGTTGGCGGAAACTCCCGAGAGTAATTTTGCCATTATGAACATGGCCTACTGAATTCAAATGGGTTCTTTGACATGCCAACATCGTATGACATGCGTGTAGTACTTTTGTCGCCTTTCAAAAAAAAAAAGAAAACACTTACCACGGCCAGGAGCGAACCTGCAAGCTTGGGGTTAGTAGACCGACACGCTAACCACTCACCCACCGTGGCGAGCTAGTGCAGTCAGCTTACATGACTATTTGGTGTTGTTTCACAAGCTGCTCCTTTCATGGTTCATTTTTCTTAGAGAGGTGACATCTCATGGGCCTGTCAGGTGTACAGAGGCATCTGCACATCACAGGGACCTCATTGTGTGTGCAAAATGTGATTCCTGCTTTGATAGAACGCAACTGGGATCACACCATTATTTGCATGTAAGTTAAGGCAACTCCCACACGTCATTCGCCAGGTGAAAGATTTACAGAGAGAAACCTTGGTAAAAATATATTGCCTTCATCTCTAAGCAATTTCCCGATGCGTTGTGTTCAAAATTCCACGACCTAAATTCATGTTACTACTGGTTGTGGATATATAGTAAACTCTCCATTATCCAGGCACTGATTACCCGTGCTAAGCTAGGTAAAAAAAAACACGTTCTGTCCTAATTTTTAAAATTCCTCCCATCAGCAATAGCTTACAGTTAAATGGTGCCGATACAAATGTTTTGTTGATCATATTTACCACACCTCAGGCAGTCTGCCAGTTGTAAGACATCGTAAATGATATTCAATGTAATACTGCTTATTGTGACTGAAGTTACTAGTAGCAAGAAGTGTTTTTCTCTCTATAGTGAAGAAACTAGAAATGGCAGATACGGCAAGCTAGAAACGGGTAAATAGGCGTCAAAACTGATAAAACATTCGTGCAGCTGTACAGTGATGCATGGGATTAAAAAGCAGCTGTGTGATGCTCAAATGGAAATTGTACAGGCAATAGAGTGAAGACATTTCGCACCGGGCGAAGAGCAGTTATGAGATATTCATTATAACTGTCAACCAAAAATATATGTGCACTCAAGTTTGAAGGTTGTTTGTGAAGTCACCAATAGGCCTACATAAAAACCAATAATATCATTTTCGTCGTTCTATTTTACGTTAGTTCATGTAGGTTTGGAAGTTTTAATTTATATTTTAATGTTTTTTTATCGCAGTTGGAACACAAAAAGTGCCTGTTATTAAGTGTGTTTCAACCATGCATCAACTTTAAGACTTAAGTTTCTCAGAAACCCGTCATCAGATCGAATCCAAATTTTAACACAATATACATTGAATGTTTTATAACTGGTTTATTTATTTCAGAATGTTGTGTGTCCAAGAAATAAAGTTGTTTATCATTTGTGTAAGGTAACTTTTTCTCGGCTCGGGGTGGTTGGTAAATTGTGTTCATGGTCGTGTTGTAATCCTTATATATCAAAAGCTTATACTGTATAACCGCGAAATACATAAATGAATTCACTTCTTTTTATATCGGTTTGTATTTGTACGGGATAAAATGGCATGGTTCAGCAGCTAGCTGATACGGGGTAAGCTGTACAGCATTGCGTTCAGATTCTGAAAGCGATTGGGATCAATTAGAAATTGATAATGATATTTCTGGTAATGAGTTGTAAGATGACCTAAAGCAATGTATATATTGTAAATAAACACAAATTTAAAAATAATCTAACAAGTAGTTCCGTGAAGAACTATACAGCCTATTTTCATATATCCTACTCATGTTAATTGCCTCTATCAACATACAACATTTCAGTTTGTTGCAATAGATTCGTGGATATTGAGAACCGTCTAAATATTTCAGATGGTCGCCATGTTGGATTTTTATTTATGTACTATTACATGAAGATTATTGAGTACGTATGGTATTCAAACTTCAATCGCATGATTAGCAAAAGGGAGAAGGAAAAACGAGATTTTAAAATTATCACATCTGCCATCTTGTGGTTATGAAAACAATAGAAATAAATTAGATGCCAGTGGATTAACATTTGTATAAGCACTTACCGTACAAAGTTTCACTGCACTCGCATGGTTAAATCGCGAGAACCGTCCATTTTGAATATTTATACTTCGCGTAGCCGCCATGTTGGATTTGTGCTCACCATGTTATTTAAAGTCCTGTAGGTGAACTTATGTTCATACCCTCTATGAAAATAAAACATTTCAGTTTGATTGCTGTAAAAGATTCGTAGATACTGAGAACCGTCTAAATATTTAGGATAATCGCCATTTTGGATGGTTATATGTAGAGGCCATAGAGTTATGTACCATCATAGGAAAATTATTGCGTAGCTTCATTATTCAAACTTTCACTTCGATCGCAAGATTAAGACACAATAAATAAAAACTTAAATTTAAAATTTTGCACAGCCTCCATCTTGAGGTTATGTAAACAATTGAACTAAATTAGATGCCAGTGCATTACAACATGTATAATCATTTACTGTACCACATTTCACAGTGCTCAGATAGCTAAATCGCGATAAATGTCTATTAAAATGTTTCAACTTCACTTGGCCACCACGTTACATTTTGTATTTTACAGGTTTTTGAAAGTTACATAGATAAACTTGTAGTAGTACCCTTCATCACCATACAAGATTTCAGGTTGATTTCGGTAATAGTTTCGGAGATATAGAATGCCAGTGAAATATTTCGCATAGCCGCCATCTTGAGGTTATGTAAACAACTGAACTAAATTAGATGTCAGTGCATTTCAATGTGTATAAACATTTGCTGTACCAAGTTTCATCCGTTCGGGTGATTAAATCGCGAGAAAAGTCTCAACTTAGCTTGGCCGCCATGTTGGTTTTGTAGTTACCAGGTTTTTGAAAGTCGCATAGGTGAACCTCTAGTAGTGTCCTTTATCACCGTACAAAATATCAGGGTGATATCGGTAATAGTTTCAGAGATATTGAATGCAGGTGAAATATTTCGCACATCCGCCATGTTGGATTGGTGAGACGTAATAATATTTGAAGGGCACAGTCATGGCCGGCCGAAATGGTGCTATCACCTTACAGAGTTTCATTGAAATCGCTCCAGCCATTTAAAAGTTATTAGGGGGGACACACAAATACGGACAAAATGTGATCTCATAAGCCTAGTTTTTCATAAAATGAAAATAGGCTAAAGATGATTTAAAAAATAAAGCAGCCATCAAAGGTCCAAAACCCTCATGAGAAAATCTGTTTTGACCTTAATACCATATGCTTGAATAAATGACTTTAATCACAAGTTAATTTTAAAGGACACTGTCCATGCGATTCCATGTGATGCACGGCATGCTGCTGGTTATGCTCCATCTAACAAAGCAGTTATAAAACATTCCAATGTACTGTATATTGTGTTAAAATTTGGATTCGATTTGATGACTGGTTTCTGAGAAAATAATTCTTAAAGGTGACGCATGGTTGAAACACTCTTAAAAACGGGCACTTGTGTTCCAACTGGGATAAAAAATAATATATTATAAATTACAAACCTACTTGAACTAATCAGGGGCATATATAAGGAGGGCGTCCCCTCTGAAAAAAAAAAGCCAATAAAAATTAAGAAAGTGTTGGTTTGGTAAGAGCATAAAATAATTGTAAATTTGGTTGTACCCTAATCTTAACTTATTGGCTAAGTTATAAACAAAGGAAGCTTGTAGTTTAACGTGACCGTTAATCTCGCGATCATAAGCCACGGGACCTCCGTTTTATGTGGAATCCGAACCACAGGACATGGCATTTCACATCGAAAATCTCACATGCTTTGACCGGGAATCGAACCCTGTCCGCCTAAGTTATAAACAATATTAAGATTGAAATTAGACTAACTCGTGTGTAGTGGCTAGGATTCTTGGCTGCCGCCCCAGAGATCCAAATTCGATTCCCGGCTCTGCCAAGAAATTTTAATTCTGGTCTGAGGGCTGGAACGGGGTACACTCAGCCTTGTAAGTAAAAACTGTGAATTCCACAGTATGGTACTTTTGAAAAATAAATGATCAACTTGTAAAAAAAACTGTTCACCTTTCTGCTTAGTAAAGTGACAAATAATTAGATATTTGCCATTCATACTCCATAGGCCATAATAGAAAATTCATTAAGTATAAAATTTTATGTGTGTGTTGTGTTGTATTTTACCACTTTTTTGTATTGCATATAATTGTAGGCTATATACACTTTGAATCTTATCTAAAATAATTACAGAAAGTTATATGGTCTAAGATATTGGTTGATATTTCTGGGCATTTTTCGGTGACAATCCCCTGAGAATACTCACAATTTTCCAGGATAGTCAGGCCCCCCCCCCTCCCCCCCCCCAAAAAATAATTGTATATGCACCCCTGGAACTAATGTAAAATAGAACAACAAAAATGATGATATTGGATTTTATGTAGGCCTATTGGTTACTTCATGAACAACCTTCAAACTAGAGTAAATATAATATTTTGGTCCACAGTAGAGTACACAGCAAATCTAATTTGACACTACTACCCTTAGATGCTCCAGGAAACAAGAACAGCTTGGTATCATCATCATCTTGCACAGTTTCCAGCCACTGGCCGGGTCTGTTTGGAACACAAGCCTCTCCAACGTCTTCTGTCTTCCCACCATCTCTCAGCCTCCACCCTTGTCCAGTCTTCTCCTCTCCTCTTCACGCTTTCTTCCACCCCCTTCAGCCACCTGTCTCTCGGTCTTCCCCTCGGTCTCTTTCCTTCCCACTTCGTCTCATGTACTCTCCTGGGTATCCTCTTCTCCTCCATTCGTTTTACATGTCCATACCATATAAGTCTAGATTTCTCTATACCATCCTGTAATGGTTCCTCCTTCATTAATTCTCTGGTCCTCTCATTTCTTATTCTGTCCATCTTTGTAGCTCCAATACTGCTTCTCAAGAACCTCATCTCACTGGCCTGTATTTTGCTCTTCTCCCTTCCTTTCATAACCCAGGTCTCCGAGGCATACGTCAGGATAGGGACATAGTACGCCCGATATATGATCTTTTTGCTGTTCTGAGGGACATCCTTGCTCCATAACATGCTTCTCACACTCCTCCGAAATGCTTCTGCCTGCCTCCCCCGCTCATTTATTTCTCTATCGTTTCTTCCATTATCTTGTATCAGGCTTCCCAGATACTTGAAACTCTCCACTTTCTTCAGCTGTTCCCCACCAATTGTTATTCCCGTTGTGGTTCTTTCCTTCTTCCTTGTTGTGATCACCATCTCACTCTTATTTATGCTAAATTTCATCCCATATCCTTGTATTATTCCTTCCCACACGTCCAACTGTTCCTGTACCTCCTCCTCCTTGTTTCCCCAAATCATCAAATCATCTGCAAACACCATTGCTTTCATCTTTCCGTCCCCAATTACTTGTGCCACTTGGGTCATTATGTCATCCATCACCACAATGAAAAGTAACGGTGACAGTGCACTTCCTTGTTTCAGGCCGTTTCTTTGTTCCAACCAGTCAGATCTCTCTCCTCCCACTTTCACACAGCTCACGCTTCCCTTGTACATCTCCTTTATCCTCTTTATAGTCCATGTCTCCCATAAGTCCAACCCCTCGTCCACGTCGTGGGAGACGGGCAACGGCACAAAGTAGGGGATTGCCTGTAGGGGCGAAGTACAGTGGGGACTTCGTGTGCCCCGGGACCGTTACGGTAGCTGTGAAGGTCCTACAGGAACCCTGAAAAGTGACGGCTAACGGGGCTCTGGTGAAGCTACGATAGGCCCAGCAAGCCAGTAGCGGATAAAACCAAATGCTTTCAAAAATGGAACGAGCCTCGGACAACAGCTTGGTATAAGAAAGTAAATTAAAAAAAAGGAGGTATATTACAAATACATCCCACATATGTTTTCCAAAAATTTGAAGTGAAAAATTGGGGCGCAGGCATTATTTGAATCAAGGTTGGTACCATATTCCTCTCATCTGAATTTCAATTGCATCATTAGCTTGCCACACGCAGTAAAAGAATGTACCTCTGAGTATGTACTCACAGAACATAGTGATACTGGCTCAAGAAGATGTTGGAAAAACAGGCCTGTGGAACGTACTGTCTACTCGCTAGGTTTGGAGTGTTAGGAATCTCAGTCGGCTCGGGAGTAACCATAACCTCATTTCCGTCTGTGTGTACCTCGTAATACTGCGACATAGACTCCTACGGCCGTCTAAAGTCAATCCCAATGATGCCCGGCTGAAGGCATATTTACAGTGGATACCGTACGCAATTTCAGGAGTGGTGAGAATCACAACTGGCTTGTGAGTAGCGCTAATCTCATCTCTGGCTGTGTGTGTGCTGTGATATCTCTAGATCAATTAGCGCAGCCGTAGAAAATTCGCCTAACAATAGTCAACAGAATGCCTCATTTGCGATGAACGTGTGAATTCAGTGGTGGTGAGAATTACAATTCTCCGGCCATGTGCATGCCATTATATCTCAATATCGACTCCCACAGCCATAAAAAAAAGGAATCCTTCTAAAATTAGGTGTGAGCAAGACCGACTACAATATCTCAGACCGTAACATCAAAACCAAGATGGCGGAAATCGTAGGGGAACAGCTGTAGCGACTGGCGGGCATGGCGCCATCGAAATAGCGGCAAATTCGAAGACAAACATTCGCATAATTGATTACATTCCACCAGAAATTACAGGTTTTTATGTAATAAGGCACAAATTCAATACGAAACCCTGACGTACTTCGCTACAAGCAACGTGAACAGACAGTAGCTAAAAATACAGACATAAATAAAAAAAGCAGAGGTAAGACATAATGTTAAAAAAATGCAAATACTTCTAAATGGCACTACAAGAATAGTCAACCAACAACTAAGACAACCCCTGACACTATACAGCCCATGAAGGGCCTAGGCAAATGAAAAATGCAAATATAAATGGTTGTTGCTTATATTAGGGGCTACGGCATCGTGGTCTTGTAGCCCCATATATTTGTGTGTGGAATTTGTGTGATAACTTGTGTTATTGTTATGGCTGAACTAGTGTGTTTGTAAATTGGGGATTGTAATGGGAATGTTGAGTTGGCAGCAAGCACAAGAGTGTAGTGCAGTATCTTTCACGTATTCTTTGATCAGTGAAGTTCAGTGTCAAAAACAATATGGGGTGTATCGTGTGAATTGTGAACCTTTCCACAACAAATAATAAAATATGCATTCTAGAGGAGTCTACGTGATTTATTGAGAAGTGAACCTAACATTTTATGGCGACCGTGATTGGACCATTCATTGTAAAAGGCTCCCGTGAAGAAAGAAGATGGAAAGACTCGCTAAAGAAAGAACCGTAAAGTGGCGGTTATTTACGCGCTCACACAATCAACTAATGGCGTCGTTAGAAGATGATCAAACTGAAACGGAAAAAGTGCAAGTGCAACTTGAAATCCTTCAAGAGAAGTATGATGATATCTCTAATTTAGATGGATTAATATTTCAACAGATGATAAGACGACGAGTGTGAGGATGACGAAATAGAAACAGAATGTGAATCAGCTGATAATTACAAACACAAATTCCTTAGCTGTAGAACAAAAGCAACACGTTTTATGAATCCCGTTGTTTCCATTGCCCCTCCACAAAGTTTAGTGAATGACAATGTTTGTGATAAAAGGAAATATAGACTTCCAAGAATAGAATTTAAGAAATTTTCTGGTGAAATAATTGATTGGTTATATTTTTGGAGCCAGTTCCGTAAAATTCACGAGGATGAGGACATTGGGAAGGAAGATAAATTCCAATATTTAATTCAGGCTATTACAGAAGGTTCCAGAGCATATGAATTAGTTACTAGTTTTCCATCCACTGCCGAGAATTATGACAAAGCTATAGAGAATCTTCAAGCTCGATTTGGTAGAGAGGATTTACAGGTGGAAGTTTATGTTCGTGAATAGCTCAAACTAGTATTGACGAATGCAGTCAATTCCAAAGAATGGCCAACACTGAGTAGCTTGTATGATAAATTAGAGTCGCATCTCAGATCGCTGGAAAGTTTAGGCATTACTACAGAAAAATGTACTGCAATGCTGAATCCCCTAATTGAATCATCTTTGCCAGAAGACCTATTAAGAGCATGGCAGAGGAATACTTCCTTCAGGTGTGATTCCGTATCCAAAGATCGTTTGCAGCAGCTCATGGCTTTTCTTCAAAATGAAGTAGTAAGTGAAGAAAGAATTTCATTGGCTATGAAAGGGTTTAGTATTAGCACATCCCAAGGATCTAAGATTAAGGGAGACAAGAAACCAAGGGATGTCATTGAACCAAATATACCTACTGCTTCTGCTTTGTTTGCTGATGTTTCTAAGAGACAGGAGTGTGTTTTTTGTCTTAAACCTCATTCGAGCCCAGAGTGCATTAAAGCTCAAAAAATGACTAGGGGAGAAAAGGAAAATCTTAACTGATAAACACTGTTGCTTCAATTGTTTAAAGAAGGGCCATGCAAGTAGAGCTTGTAAATCGATTGTCAGATGCATTGTTTGTGGTGGTAAACATGTGGTATTAATGTGTTATAAGCTCCGTGACAAAGAAAATGAAAGTGTGTCCAAACAGAATTACGAGGGAGACAGGAATTTGGTTCACCAGGATGGCAATAGTGTGGATAAGGCTTTAGCTAATGTGTCTTGTTCTCCTGAGGTGTACTTGCAAACCCTGGCAGTTGTCGTTAAAGGAAAGGGTAAACAAAAAACTGTACGAGCTGTCATTGATACTGGGTCTACTAAATCCTACATTGCACGTGACCTAGCCAAAGAAATGGGGTATCAGTCAATCAGGAAGGAAACATTAATACATTCCTTGTTAGGTCGAGTACGTTCTCGAGAAGCAAAACACGACTGTTACATAATAAGTTTAAAGCGATTGGAGGGAAACTATTCCAAGGAGCTGGAAGTTTTAAGCCAAGAGATTATTTGTGAAGATGTCCCATATATTAAGAATGGTTCTTGGAGTGAGGAAATAAGGGATCTGAAAATTTGTTTAACTGATGTATGAGAGCGAGGGCCTGTGCAGATTCTGATTGGGGCCGATAAGGCGGGTGAACTGCTCACTGGGAGGAAACATCAACTAAAATGTGGCCTAGTTTTGGTGGAGACATCCCTAGGGTGGACACAAATGGGAACAGTCATAGGTAACAAGGCCCAAAGGAATTCGGCATCATTATTAGTGTCATCATTGTTTTCCCAACATACAAGAATTTCTGATCTCTGGGACTTAGAAATTCTTGGAATTACTGACCCTGTTGTGAAAGAATCTATCGTCGAGAGGAATGAGCGTGTTAGAAATAACTTCCTTGAGACTGCACGACTGAATGAAGATAACAGATATGAAGTGTGTCTGCCTTGGAGAGAACAACATCCACCTCTCCCTGACAACAGAGAAATTGCTCAGCACAGATTAGAAATCACTACAAAGAAACTACGTGCTGAACAACATTATCAGGAGTACGATAATGTCTTACGAAGTTGGTTGGAGCAAGGAATCATCGAGAGGGTACCTGAAAGAGAACTGAAAAATGGTGGACACTATCTACCTCACCGACCTGTTTTCAAAGAAAACAGCACCACCAAGATCAGGCCTATTTATGATGCCTCGGCGATGCAGAGAAACGCTCCATCTCTGAACGAATGTATTGAAAAAGGGCCTAACCTCATAGAGTTGATCCCTAGTTCACTACTGAAGTTCAGAGAAAATGAGATCGGTGTGACGGCCGATGTAGAAAAAGCATTTCTTCAAATAAGTGTTCATCCTCGAGACCGTGATTTTCTGAGATTCCTTTGGTGGGAGGAAAGTACAGGGAAGATAGAAGTGTTCCGTCACAATAGAGTTGTCTTTGAACTTGCATGTTCTCCGTTCCTATTGTCAGCAACCATCAAACTCCACTTGAACGAGTTGAAGAGACAAACTGTCGATAATAGTTCCTACTCAACATCAACAATAGAAAGATCGGAAGAATGTTTTCATGTGGATAACTGTGCTATTAGTGTTAACAACATAAATGACCTTCATTCATTCATGCGAGAGGCAAGCATAATAATGGATAAGGCATCTTTCAATCTCCGAGGGTGGGAGTATTCTCAGGATGGTACAGCTGAAAATCTTACTCATGTGCTAGGGCTCATTTGGAATAAAGGAGAAGATACAATTGAACTGAATCTAACTCATGTTAACGATTTCAAATATGATGTAATCACCAAAAGAGCTATACTAGGAGCTGCACATAAGGTGTTTGACCCTATTGGCTTCTCATGTCCGGTATTTCTCTGTCCAAAATTAATCTTGCAAGAACTATGGGCCACTGACTTGGGTTGGGACACCAGAGTAGACGAAACAACAAAGAGAAGATTCATGAAGTGGTTGGCAGAACTACCTCAGCTGTCTGAGATTATGATTCCTAGATGTTTGATCGGTCGTGTCCAGTCGGTTGAAGATATATCTCTTCACGTGTTCTGCGACGCCAGTCTATCTTATTAATGTTTTAGGTAAGGGTGACCCAGCTGAATGTACCAATTACCGTCCAATTAGACTTCTCTCCCACACTATGAAAATATTCGAACGTATCCTAGACGATAGGCTGAGGAACATCGTACAGCTCTCAGCAAATCAATGTGGGTTTGTCAAGGGATGTGGCACGATAGACGCGATCTTTGCTGTGCGCCAGCTGATGGAGAAATTCCGAGAGAAGAGGAGGCCACTACATCTTGCTTTCCTTGACCTCGAGAAGGCATTTGATCGAGTACCACACCAGATGATTTGGTACGCTCTCCGATATCATCAAGTTCCAGAAATGTATATAAACTGGATAAAAATGCTGTACAACAACACCAAAAACCACGTGCGATGCCCTGCAGGACTGACTGACAGCTTCCCTGTGACAGTTGGGGTTCATCAAGGCTCAACTCTGTCTCCCCTGCTCTTTGTTATCGTCATGAATTCCATAACGCGAGACCTGCAGAAGTGTGTCCCATGGACATTGCTATACGCTGATGTGATGCCTGCGGCAGACTCCAGGAAGGATCTTGAAACCCAAGTGCAGACATGGCATGATCGTCTGCAAGGATTTGGTCTTCGTTTGAACATCCACAAGACTGAATACCTCGAAACGATTCCATCCCCTGGAACTATAGGTATTAATGGAGCTCCTCTTACCAAGGTAAATACATTCCGATACCTAGGCTCACGATTGAATGGCGACAGCTCTGTGAATGAAGATGTGCGAGCACGAATCAAAGCGACTTGGATGCGATTCAGAGATGTCACCGGTGTTCTTTGTGATAAGAAGATGCCTATCCGCCTAAAATCAAAGATATACCGCACAATGGTGAGACCAGTTGCATTATATGGTACCGAGTGTTGGCCAGCACCTAGAAGTGCTGAGCACTCGCTTCATGTCATGGAAATGCGGATGCTGCGAAGATCATTAGACATTTCTCTGCTCGACCATATCCCCAACACAACGATTCGACATACAGCTGGCGTGGCTCCAATCAATGAGAAAATGCAGGAATGGAGACTCCGTTGGTATGGGCACGTTGTCCGTGCACCACGAAGTTCAGTCATCGGCTCGGCCTACCATCTAACGGTCGACGGCCAGAGACAGCGTGGGAGACCAAAATTGCGGTGGCTCGATTTACGCCGATTTACGATCAAGAAACTTGAAATCACGCGAAGCATTAGATCGCAAGAAATGGCGTGCATTGATCCAAAAAGCGGACCCCGTTCCTACGGGATGACACTAAGAAGAAGAAGAAGAATGTTTTACATACAAAAAAAAAACCTAACCAGCGGCTAATGCCCCAGACCCCCTTGCCTGTGGTAATAACAGTAATTTCCGGCCAGGCAGTAGGCCTACCTAACCTAGTAACGGACATAAATTCTATCTTATTAAAGTGTTATATACAAACACGAACCTAATCTGGGGTTAACACCCCAGGTGCGCTTGCTTGTGATACTAACAGTAATTCTATTTACATACCTGTCACATTTTAAATCACTGCTCCATCAGACTGCAGTATCCACTAAAATTTGCCCACAAGCACACAAAGATTCTTGATTCATGATTCTTATAGAATACATTACACTTAAAGAACTTGACACTTTTGAACACACTGACACTCATGGTATGTCATTAAAACTACCATCATCTACTTTAACAAACAGGAGTTGTGTGGTAGGACGGTTGATTTGTGAAAATTGTCGGAATGGCCAACACCACCTACTGGAATGGCATCAGAGGTTAGGGAATTTTCCTAACCACAACATACAACTGTTTTAACTTCGAAAATTATCCCGGTGGATACTTCTCTTTCTTTAGGAAATTTAAAAATTGAAGTATCTGTAGCAGTATTAAATTTACAGCCGGGTTCACAGACAATAACAATGAACAGACAATAATTCTCACATTAGGTATCACCGGAATTTATAATTATTCACAGTGCACTACACTACTAAGGTACACTATTACAATAAATAACAGCACGAAATCACTTGAGATATGCGACATGTGAACAAAATTCTGGCAGCAGACAAACTAAAATGTTGGTTCACCAAATGTAAACAATCCCCTACGATTCCTGCCATTTTCTACAGTATCGATAGTGGCATTGCGGTCTGAGATATTGTAGTCAGTCTTGGTGTGAGGATTACCCGATGGCAGATATACGGTATTTCTTAAATGTCACCATTCATATGTTGCATAAATAAAAGTTTCCCTTTTAGGTAAGATTATGTTTGTTCGTCTTATCCATGCTTTTCAGTTTTACGTGCGATCGCAAGTCATCATTGACACAGATAAGCGAGAGATTACTGTTTTTGAAACATTGTGTCTATCAGGAACATATTCAATCTCTGCCTAATCCAAAGGCTAGCATACAAATGACATGTTCAGATTTTCACCAGATATGCAGCAAGCAATAATGTGGAAAAACAAATGTAAAAGAAATGTTGTAAGATTGGCAATCGTTATTAAATTAAAGATTGACAAAGTTTTCGAACAGAGTGAGCAACATGTAGCATTGGCTGTAGCAAGAGAACAAGTCTACCCATCATACTCCCTCTCTCCTCAGCTACCGATCACTACCGTAGGATGGAAGCAACCAGGTATCTACTCGACCTTTGTTCATGGTCCATACTGTCCCTACAGGCCAGGCCCAAGTCACGCATACATGTAAAACAGGTGGTATCCATCGAAGGAACATCACCTTCACCTCACGCCTACAGAGCTTAACCCATCCAACTTCAATGCAACTGCCCTTCAAAAAATGTAATCCATTACAAAATTGCTCTGTTTTTTTTATATTGACCTCACATCTACCTCTTGTATGAATACCTAAAGGAGCACTAGTGAACACCACAGCATCCATCTTCCCATTCCTACACATGCTTGATCATACAATGCCACCTTTGACAAGCATTTCATAGTCACCAACAAATAAGTTACAGATTTGAGGTATTATTAGCACATTATTTATATAATAAAATTACACAAACACAAAAGTAAATAAAAATACATCAAAGTCCTATATTATAAGAAGTATTATTTCAAATGTAAGAACAACAAAAATTCTACCTTTTATCCACTGAGCACGAAGCCAAAACGTGTCTTTCATTAGGAGACCACTGTAGATCCTCTACTGAATCAGTATGTCCAACTAGTGGTCTCTGATCAACGTGCCAAATACCACCTTCAGCAGGATTCCAAATGTGAATGCCACACTTGCAGTCTCCAGAGGCTAAAACACCTATAAATAAGATAAATAAGCCAACAATAACTCAGGTAATTAACCAGAGTAGTACTGAACTCCATCCATGGAGGCTGCAAAGTGCCAGTGTAATAACTCATTGTCCACGCAAAGGAATGAGTCGACTGACTTGCCACGGAAAGACAAGCTCCACCTAGGTTTCACTTAGATTCCCGCATTTGGTAAACAGTGTTCATACTGAGCATTATTGAGCTGCAGCCAGCAATCATCTGGATCATTGTTGCGATCAGGAGGGTGCCATATTGTTCTGACATTATATCAGAACCTTTCAACATGTGGTGGTGAAACTGTATCTGAGTGTGTGAGACCTCTGCTCTTACTGAAGCCGGGAAAACTTCTGGATATCTGTCTGTTAGGTAGTCAGCCCGAAGGCTGGTTGGATCCTCAAAAAGCACCGCCGTAAGGTTATGTGGGTAGATACCCACAAAAACCGAAGGCAGCACTATATTTTCACCTGTATTTTCAAACATAGATTTTATAGCCTAAGTGTAATAGATCTGATGATGATCGCTTGACGATCGAAACTGGTCATCCTAGTGTATTTATTAATCTCATGTAATTTATTCCATGATTAGGGCATAACCCAGCTCTTTTGGGTACATTCGTGTTGACTGACTGAAAAGCACTAAACTCTTGTTTACTAAGGCAACACTGAAAAAATGGCTTCAAACCCCACAATATTGAGGCATACTAAGCAAGATGAGGAGTGAGGTAGTTTGCCATTGCTTTCCTCACTGAGTCAGAACAGCAGTACTAACCCTACGAGTAGAACCTTTTTCATAGCATCCACAGGCACTGACTGTGCCCTGAATGTCATTATTAAGCACCACCCATACCTCAGTAGCTTCCATATAATCACAGCCATGAGTGAGACTGAGACATCGGTGAAAAGCCACATTTAAGATACGGAATTATGTGAAATGATGCAAGAGAGGGAAGGACAACTTCATCTCGATAAACCGGATAAGAAAATTAAGTCCAAATCTAGCCCCTTCATTTACTATTTTGATGGATTTACTCATCCCTGTCTTCTTTCCTACAAGGAATGGTTGTAATTCTATAAACCTGTTACTTTTTAATGTATTCAATGTTACAAAAGGACAATAGTTATTTTGCCGTTTTATTTTTGCATGTTCGATTTAGTTGCCGGTACTGAAACCATAGGAGTAGAGTTGTCACACATCTGTGGTTTCGTGAAACTATTATTATTATTATTATTTTGAAGTATGTATTTCTGTCTTATTACCCTTTATTATTCCATTCATTCAGGGTCGTAAATGACAGGCGTTCTCTAGGTGGAGGACAGTATTAGGCTGAGCTCCCTTCCTTATACTGTACGCCAATTATAAGAGACTACTCATCATGATGATTTTCTTTGTAGTTAAGTAAATGGCCAGCAAACCATATCAGCCTATTTATCTTTATTATATTATTTACAATATTAAGAAGGTCTTAAGACCACGAAAAATGAGAAACGTGCCATTATTGCCGCTGTAGAAATAAACATACATCAAAACTAAATACGTAGATTTCTGTGAAACAAGTGTCGAATTAAAGCCCATTCCACATTTCCTATGGAAATATTTCTTACTGAGGTAACTGAATGATGTTTCGCCGAGAACAAGAAAAAGAAACCTCCCTTTTGTGATTAAGGCTTTACTTTGGAAGATCAGAACAGCTGATGTGAATATAGTCAAACTATAGAACAATGTACACAGAATCTTCCTTAACGGTCCCTGCAAATATTAGTTTCACAGGTAAATTCTATGAGATGTATATTTTTACAGGTCTGCCATATCACTGCATAGAATGGTCCAAGCTAGTTCTCATCACAGGAGTGGGCTTAGCTCTGGTTCTAAAATAAGATTTGCTTAAGTGATAACTGATGAAATGTATTGCATTTCTGTTGATATTTATGCAACAAAATTTTATTACAGAACACACACTATTATTGCGATAAAAATTCCCGTCTGTCAATACTGAAATATTTCATCAACTGCACTCACATTATGTGGTTGCGGTGAAACATGTTTCGTGGCGTCAACTGCTCCCTTCTTCAACCACTAGCTTTATCAATCATGTTGCTGTTAAGTGCTCAATGACATTGAAAAGATATGCAAAAACATCAATAACATATCTGTTTGAGAATGAAAAAACAATCCTCATAATCACTCTTAATATTACGAAAACAAACACTTTTTTTTAAGCACTCTATGCATGGTCTCAATGAATTCAGATACATCCTAGAGTTATAAAATATATTGAGGAATCAGTTTCATAGAGCACAGTTCAAAAATGTTGCGGAGCTATACATCTTCTCTTGTGTTGATTGAATATTACAGTGATATTGACTGCTCAAGGTACTTACATAAGCACACTGACTGAAAAGCAACATGTAGATAGAGAGTATTACACCAATCAGCCTACAAGCACCCTGTGCCTAGAATTCAGGTAGTGAACACTAAAAAATTTGGCCTCAAAGCTACCTATGACACACACTGATTGACTTTTTGAAGCTTTTCGGTTGGTCAACACGATTGTGCCCAATGAATGGGCGGGGTACAAGATACATATAAATACACTCCTGGAAAAAATTACATGTACTGTATTAGTTACCATTCACAATTAAATGGGGCAATTTAGGATTAAGCGTTTCGACCCTCAAGTATAGGCAACACTGAAAATTAATGGCTTCAAATCTCTACTTTTATGACACACTCTCTCGTGAGTGAGTGAGTGATACCTATCAAAACAATCTTCAATATTAAAGCTTGACAGGGCGCTCTTCTACACTAGTAAGTTCAAACGGGGAAATTAACGGAACTCGCAGCACCAGTCTGAGGTCAGCCGTGCACGATAACAGTATTCAAAAACCAGGTAAGTTTACATAACCTTATTCAACTCCAGTGTATTGTATCAATTTTGTACTCGCTACATTGACGAGCTAACCACATTAAAATAGGCCACCAATTCAAATAGGAACAGTTGAATTAAATTCATAAATAACATAAGTGTAGACATCATCATACCAGAAGTTCATCACAGAAATAAGGTTAACATACTTAAACTGCATTAATAATAACACAACAACTATAGAAGTGCTTCGAACCGGCTTATCTGTAAATAAGATTGACAAGTTACAGAAGTTTCTACAAACTTTTGTAATCTAAATATTGTGTATATATATGTGCACAAGTGTAATACACAAACATCGTACAAAGTGACCAGGATCTGACGATCGCTTGACGATTGAAACATGTCATCCAATTAAGCACCCCCTTCTTTTTGTACATAAAAGCGTGTTATTTTGTGATAAATATCTCATGTAATATTTCTTTCAGGTTAGGGTGTTTAATACTTGTTTCCCCGCCTAATGTAATTGGGCACAATTTGTGTTGACCAACTGGAAAGCTTTTTATAATACTCATTCTTTTCGTGTTCCACCACGAAGTCGCGACACAGCATAAGTAAGTCATAATGTTATTGGTTAGATATTACTTTTAACTATTGCAGATTGTAAAGACACTGCGGTGCCGGTATTTTGCCCCAAAGGAGCTCGTTATCATGCCAGTAAATCCACTGACATGGCCCCTTCACATTTAAGCACCCTCAAATGCCAACTGACTGTGCCAGGATTCATCCGGCAACCTAGGGTATAGCAGACGAGAACATTAACCCTGTGCCACGCAGCCACTTCGCAGCACAGAGACAGCGGGAAATACGCACTACACTTATAGTTCGTTTACTGTAATTTGTCAATTATTTGACATCTACTGTTGCCAACTTTCCTAAAGACTAGTGTTCCAAGACTACATTTACACAATGAAGAGCCACATGCTTGTGGCATGCGTTTACGGTTGGTAGCGGTTGCATTACTGTGTTAGTCTGCCAGTGCAAATAGTAGATTTATAAATAATTATAATTCTGCAAAGGCGTCTAAAAATACTTATCAATATTCCAACATCAATGTATGTTTACTTTTCAGCTCGGCCTATTTTGTTTATAGTAAATGATCCATACATGGTGGCCACTCAAATCGGTCAACGATTTTCCAGGAATTTTCCAGGAGTAATTCTCATTTTTCCAGACTTAAAAATAAGCGCGAGTCCCGGAGGGGGAGGAGGGGTTATCCGTTCCTTACTTCAAGACCAAAGTAAAGCAGTTGTGTTTGGTTTACTAATACAGAGATTGACAAAAATTAGTGGTGATTGCGTTATTGATACGCAAGCCTACACACAAATGATTTAATTGTCGTTTTTAAAAAAGCCTTTGTGACTCAAATATCCGCTTAGAAAAAAAAAAGAGAAAAGAATGCCGCCTGCAATTTTATTTCGGTTAAGTTGTCTATACTCAATATGTTTTACAAAAATACTATCGCGTGTTCTCCCACACAGAAACAGGTAGCCTGAGGAAATTTCTTTCGTTAACAATAAAGTGCTCACCCAAAACCGCAGCAGGAGTAATATTTAAGATAAAACACTGCGCATAATTTCCGGTTAAAAATAAACAGGGTTTGCAGAGCGACCGCTAGATGGCCCTTGCTACCCCATCCGCGATATCATGACGTCCAGGACTAAGAGCGGACTGGGAATTTTAGCAGTGGATGGAAAGATTATTATAATTAATTATCAGTGGCTATTTTCCAGGAGTTTTCAAATTTTTCGTCATTTTCCAGTTTTCCCGACCTATTAAAAATCCAGTTTTCCAGGATTTCCAGGTTTTCCAGGAGTAGTGGCCACCACGTCCATAAATATGTGAACATGCAGTATGCAGTTCCAACATTTTGTTTTGACTTATGTGTGGGCTGAAAGCAGAACATAGAAAAAGAAATGAATCCTCTTTTTCACACTGGATTTTTATTTATTTATATTGTTTTCCTTTTTTGAAGGGTGGCTGCTATTTGTGTAGGGCAGGGGTGCTCAACTTAATTTGTGGTGGGGACGATGCAGATTCCTAAACAAACCGTGTGCCACATTATTTCCCACCACGTCCTTGCTTAACACACAAATACATCCACACACCCAGGTGCGGCTGGCTGTGTGGCTCAGCGGTAACGTCCTCACATGCTGTACCCAAGGTTGCAGGATCAAATCCTGGTGCAGCCAGTTGGCATTTGAGGATGTGCAAATACGAGGAAGCCGTGCCAGTAATTACATGGAATATTATATTTTTTCAACTCACTTCACATTAAAAGGAAAGGGAAAATCTTGAGGATCGATAATCCACAAAAGTGGAGAAATTGCTGCAAAATAACTGGAATAGACTGTAATTTTCTTTTGTAATTGCCAAATGTGGTAAGTGAGATCTTTTACAAGTCGACACCTTGCAACTCATCCGTCAAAAATATTTCCTCAGCCAGGAATTGAATGTGATCTAGGGATCAGAATACTGGCATTCTCGCACTGAGCCACCGAAGAGACTCATATTCATAATATAGATATCTAACAAAAGCAAACCCCCTTACCTCTTAAGTTGCAGGTTTTTGGAGCATGGCAAATAGCATCTCAAAAGCTTACAATTTAATTGATATTGGTCACAAAAGTCTCAAAGATTTCATTCCTTACCTCTGCTTGTCGGACACCAATCCAAGCCATAGCCTTCCATTTGATGACCTGTGAATGTAAAGAGAGGCTTTAATGAACTACTTTTATCTCGTTCATTGTACTTCTTTAGGAGGAGTGGGTCATCAGCTGCTTCAAGTTGTGGGCTGAGATTCCAGATATTAACTCGTCCTAGTTCAGACCAGGAAGCAGCAAGGGCAGTGTTGTTAACAACTGTGCTCTGAAAAAGATCAAGGAATTTCTCTACATTTATGCTGGTCTTACTGCAAGGATAGGATTGGCCAACAATGGTTTCCTTTGGAACTTTCCTGGCATGCAGACAACAAATAGGATCTCCAGTTATTGCTCCTTTGATATAAGGAATTTATTTATCCAGTTACAGTTTTATTGGGGTGACAATACTATCAGTCCATATAGTTAAAGTGTAAATAAATTTAAAAGTTTAAAATTATATGCTGAATCAATACTCAACAAATATGTATTTTTATATATTGGACATGTTTCGAACCTTACAATGAGGTCATCTTCAGCTTTAAAAAAATGAAAATCAATTAAGAAATAAAATAATATATATATACATACCCCGTGGGGGTTTGCCTATTCCTCTATCGGGCGCGTCCCAGGTGGCGGATAGGGGGGCTCGCCGGACTTGTCCGGAGGGTTTGAGGGAAATAAAATACCTCTCGCGGACCAAAAACAGGCCCCTTGCCAGGGTTATGGTGAAGCTACGTTAGGCCTAGCAAGCCAGTAGTGGATATGAAACTGCTTTTAAAACGGGAACGGGCCTCGGAAAGGACAGATCTAAAGGAAACAGACCTGGTTATGGAAATGGACAACGAATTGGAACTTTGAATATAACCACATTGACGGGAAGAGTGGAAGAGATTGTGGATATGATGGAGAGGAGAAAACTGGAAGTACTCGGACTGGCAGAGACCAGATGGAGAGGGGAAGGAAGAAAAGAACTGAGAAATGGCTTGCAGCTATACTGGATAGGAAATGAGGAGGGGAAGAGAAATGGAGTGGGAATGGTGGTGAGAGAAGGGCTGAGGGAGGAAGTAAAGATGGTAAGTGATAGAATAATTAGAGCCAGAATCACTGTGAAAGGTAGAAACCTGGACATTCTGAAAGTCTATGCACCACAGGTGGGATGCACAGAAGGCGAGAAGGACGAGTTTGAAGAGGAGTTGCAGAAGCAGTTAGTGGGGAGAGACCTGATAGTCATGGGAGACCTAAATGCCCATATCGGAACTGATAGAAGAGGTTTTGAGGAAGTGATTGGTGGTGAAGGATGGGGAAACAGGAATAAGGAAGGAGAGAGATTGTTGGAACTGTGCAAGATAAATGGGCTAATGGTTGGAAACACATGGTACAAGAAGAGAGAGAGCCATAAAATTACTTGGTACAGCAGGGATTTGACTAGGAAATCAGTGGTGGACTACATTCTATGCGGGAAGGAGAAAAAGAAGAGTATCACGGATATAAGGGTAATACCTTCAGAAGCCCTGGACAGTGACCACCGTCTGCTGGTCGCCAAGGTGAGAGGACTGAAGGAAAAGAGGAGAACTGAGAACCAAGAAAGAAGAATAAGGACATGGAAGCTGAAGGAGGATGGAAATAAGGAGAAGTTCCAGATATTAGTGAGGAACAAATTACCGAAGGATGATCCGAAAACAGGTGAAGAAGAATGGAATAGGTTCAAGGACGTGTTGGTAGAAGCAGTGGAAGTCGTGTGTGGCAGAACTAGTGGAAAGAAAAGGTGGAAGGAAACACCATGGTGGAACCCCAGAACTAAGGAAGCAGTGAAAAAGAAAAATGAAGCATTCAGGAAATGGTTCCAACAGATGACAGACAGAACAAGAGAAGAATACCAAGAGCGGAAGAAAGAAGCAGGAGAAGTAGTGAAGGAAGAGAAAAAGAAATGGCTGGAGAAATGGACAGAAATGATGGAGGAGGACTGTGATGGCAGTAAGAAAGTGTTGTATGGAATGATAAAGGCAAAGAGAAGAGATACAGGGGAAAATGTCAGAATGGTGGACAGGAATGGAAAGGAGGTCGAAAATATGGAAGAAGTAAATGATATCTGGAGAGAATACTTCAAGGAACTCCTAAATCCAACTAAAACCAGCGTAGTGGACATTGTGGAGGAAGAAACAGACAGTGACCAAGACATTTCAGAGAAGGAATTGACATGGAAAGAAGTGGAGGAAGCATTAAAGAAGATGAAAGGGGGAAAGGCACCGGGAATAGACGAAGTGAGTGTGGAGATGGTGAGAGCAGCAGGGGTGATAGGAACACAGTGGCTCTTTCTAGTAATGAAAGTGATATGGAGGGAGAAGAAAATACCAGAGGACTGGAAAAGAGGGATAATAATACCCATATTTAAAAAGGGAAGTAGGAAGGAATGCAAGAACTACAGGGGAATTACACTCATGTGCCACTGCGCCAAAATATTTGAGAAGGTACTGGAGAGAAGAATTCTGACAGAAGTTGAAGATGGGCTGAGGGAAGAACAGTATGGATTCAGGCCAGGAAGGTCAACAGTTGACCTCATCTTTGCTGTAAGACAGCTACAAGAACACCATTATGAATATGGGAAAGATCTGGTGATGACCTTCTTGGATATTGAGAAAGCATATGATAGTATTAATAGAAACAAGGTATGGGAAGCAATGAGAGCAAAAGCAGTGAACAAGGAGACAGTGGCAAGAGTGAAAGCAATGTACGAGGGAAGCAAAAGCTGTGTAAAGGTGGGAAGAGAGAGAACGGAATGGTTTCAACTGGAGAGTGGTCTGAAACAGGGAAGTGCCCTCTCACCCCTGTTATGATGGATGAAATCATACGAAAAGTGGTAAATAGCATTGGGGAAAGGAAAATGAAGGCAATGATGTCTGCTGATGACCTTCTGGCATGGGGAGAGGATGAGGAAGAAGTACAAGAGCAATTAGATGAGTGGTAGAAGGTAGTGTTATCATATGGGATGAAGTTCTCACCACAAAAGAGTGAAGTGGTCATCACAACGAGGAAGAAGAACAGACTGGATATGAGCATAACACTTGGAGGACAGCAGTTGCAGAAAGTAGAATGCTTCAAGTACTTGGGAAGCATAATAGAAGAAAAGGGAGGCAATAGGATGGAAATAAATGAAAGGGGAAGGTGCGCAGATGGATTTTTCAAGAGTGTTAGGGGGATGTTATGGAATAAAGATGTACCACAAAAGTGTAAAGGAATCATCTACAAGACGTACTTTGTGCCAATTTTGACATATAGTTCAGAAACATGGGTGATGAAGGAAAGGGACAAGAATAAAATACGAGCAGTGGAGATGAAGTTCCAGAGGAGTAGGGTAGGAGTGACAAGAATGGACAGAGTAAGGAATGAGAGAGTCAGAGAGATGGTAAGAGAGGAACCATTGCAAAATAGAATAGAGCGATCTAGGCTACAATGGTATGGACATGTGAGGAGGATGCAAGAGGAGAGGATACCGAAGAAGATGTTTGGAATGGAAATGACGGGAAGGAGGCCAAGGGGAAGACCAAGGGGCAGATGGACAAAAGGAGTTAAGAAGAGTGACAAAAGGAGTTAAGAAGAGTGTGGAGGAAAGAGGAGTGTGCTGGGACACAGTAAATGACGAGAGATGGTGGATGGACAGGAAACGATGGAGAGGCTTATGTTCCAAGCAGACCCGACCAGCGGTTGGAAACTGCTCAAGATGATGATGATGATATATACATACATACGAAGTACGTCCAGAAAGTAAGTTCCGTTTGGTAATAACATTAAATTGTGTACAGATACAGAAAAATTATTTATTGCACAAAATTCTACAACCCTTAAACTACTTTTCCACATAACTGCCGAACTGTCGCAGGCATTTGTCGTAGCGTGTCAGGAGTTTTTGTATACCTTCTTCATAGACGTGTGCCGCCCATGTTCAACTAGTCGTACGTTCCGCTGCAGCGCAGTTCCGCATATGCGCGGTAGACGCTCTGTACCAAGGAGAAGAAACGTGCGCCATTTGGAGAGCGCTGTCAGCCACGTACGCGTTGAGCATGTTTACTCGTACAATGTCGGTGTTGATTGAAAATCCCGCCGCTTGTGAAATAAGATCTGTGATTCGTTTTCTGAATGCTAGGAAAGTGAAACCAATTGAAATTTATCGGACAAAATTTTATGGACAAAATGCGATGAGTGATTCAATGGTGAGAAGATGGGTCCGACAGTTCAATGAAGGACATAGTGAAGTGCACGATGAAGAATGAAGTGGGCGTCCATCTTTGGTTACAGAAGAACTGGTTCACGCGATTGATGACAAGATCCGGGAAAACCGCAGGTTTTTCGATTAGTGCTCTCGCTAGGGAATTTCCCCAAATCACACGATCACTCATTCATGAAATTGTTACCGAAAAACTGAACTTTCGTAAACTTTGCTGACGTTGGGTACCAAAGATTCTTACGGAGCAACACAAAACATAATGGATGGGTAGTGCACTTCAGTTTTTGACTCGTTGCAATGAAGGCGGCGAAGAATTTCTGACACAGATAGTCACAGGAGATGAAACTTGGGTTTCTTACGACACCCCTGAAAGTAAGCGGCAATCAATGGAATGGAGGCACACTTCATCTCCAGCAAAGGTTAAGCCGAAACAAATCTTGACACCTCGGAAAATGATGTGCACAGTGTTCTGGGACTGGAAAGGCATCTTACTCATTGATTTCTTACCATGTGGTCAAACAATCAACGCAGATGCTTACTGCAAGACACTTAGGAAATTGCGCCACGCAATACAGAATAAGGGCCGAGGGTTGCTGTTTTTCTTCACGACAACGCACGACCACACACTGCAAATGTGACGAAAAACCTCCTACAGGGATTTGGCTGGGACGTGTTTGACCACCCTCCGTACAGCCCTGACCTCGCTCCTAGCGACTTTCATCTGTTCACATATCTCAAGTCTTTCCTTGGCGGTCAACACTTCAACAATGACGACGAGCTGAAAGAAGATGTTTCCAACTGGTTGAAGACACAGGCGGCAAACTTCTATGAAGAAGGTATCCAAAAACTTGTGCCACGCTATGACAAATGCCTGCAAACGTTCGGCAGTTATGTGGAAAAGTAGTTTTAAGAGGTGTAGAATGTTGTGCAATAAATAATTTTTCTGTATCTGTACACAATTTAATTTTATTAGCAAACGGAACTTACTTTCTGGACGTGCCTCGTATATATATATATATATATATCATCATCGGCTTTAACTCGAATCTGAGTATATATCTTCTTTCTTCAGTCCAGTTTGTGGATGTGTTTACGGTGACTAAAGAGTCCAATCCTGGCATGGAACAAGCGTCCACACAAGTTACATAGTATTGCTGGAGGAGGACGTGGTTGGGCTGCTCGAAGTTTCCTAGCTTGACGCTTGGCCTCTTCATGTGTGCGTCGATCCCTTTCAAACGTCTTTACAGTATCCGAGATGGTACGGCACCAAGTTGAGCGGTCTTCAGCCACCATGTCCCAGGTTTGTGAATCAAGACCTGTCAATTTCAGGGTCTGCTTAAATTGGTCCTTGTAGCACCTCTTAGGACCACCATGAGGTCTGGTGACACAGCATAACTCACCATATAGCATTTGACTAGGTAATCTCACATCATCCATCCGATGGACATGACCAATCCATCTAAATTGGTGACCTATTATGGATGATTCTATGCTGTTGAATTGAGCCTTTTCCAGAACAGCAATATTGGAAATGCGGTCTTCCCAATTAATCCTCAGGATTGATCGAAGTTTTTGTAGGTGGAAACGCTCAAGCGTCCTAAGATCACGTCTGTAAAGGGTCCACGTTTCACAGCCATACAACAATGTAGAAATGACTATTGCTTTGTACACCATAAGCTTTGTACTCATGGACAGATCTTTATTCATGAAGACCCGGTGCGCTAATCGTCCATATGCTGCATGGGCTGCGCCAATTCTCTTATCCACATCCTGCTCACAGGTACAGCTCACAGAAATGGTACTGCCCAGGTACGAGAAGGTGTCTACCTGCTCTAATGGCAAATTTGAGATGGAGATATTGAACTGAGGAAGTAACGATTAACTGACTCTTGCAGCTCTTCTGGTGTGAGAGTTGGCGACGCAACATCATCTGCATACAACATGTTAGTAACCTTAGCAACATGAGTTTTCCTCCAGGAGCGGAGACGAGTTAGGTTTAAAAGCCCTCCATCAAAACGATACTTGACCTCCTTACCTGGGATGTTTGTGGGTGAATCATAAAGCATTGCAGCCAAGTACAGCGAGAAAAGCGTTGGAGCCAGTACACATCCTTGTTTCAGTCCATGGGTAATAGGAAATTCATCGGACATCTTATTCTGATGACAAACCTGACCTGTCATGCCATCATGGAGCGCCTTGATTAGATCTACAAAACGCTGAGGGCAACCAAACCGCTTCAGCACCGCCCACATGGCAGGGGCCTGTTCCACGAATGAACTTTGCAACTTTTCACTTTGCACTTTTCAGTTCAGATTTTGTTCCACCATCACTTTTCAGATTTGTCTTGCAAAGTGAAAAGTGAAAAGTTAGGAATCTTTTCACTTTTGAAGACTGTTATGTTCCTCCATTGGTGCAGAAACGCAAAGTGCAAAGGAATGATTGAAAAGTTTTTAGAATTCTTTGCAAAGAGACGATTCCCTTTTCAGCTGTTAATGAACAAGTCTCTACACTAGTTTCTCGGCGCAGAATTTGGTTTAGTGTTATAAATATGTTACGCAGAAGCTTTTGTTATCATCAAGTGAGTATAGTGATGAAGAATCCAACAAGAAGATGGACAAAGACGGGATGAATTTTCATAACCTCACTTTAGTATAAACAGGTTAAAAGTCCTGCCTGATCAATACTTTTATTAATTAAGATCACTGTGTGGTATTGATCAGGCTGAACTTTTAACCTGTTTATACTAATTAGTTTATCAATACGGAACCAAAATGAACCTTTTTAAGTTCTAAAATAACCTCACTTTGACGGAATTTCGTGAGTGTTTTCGTATTACCCCAATACAAACTGACTATATTCTTGAAATAATTGGCCATTTATTGAAACCAGCAACAAAAAGAAGTCGATCTCTTTCTGAAACAGAACAAATTCTTATATGCTTAGGCTACATTGGTTAGGAAACGGTATAGCAGCAATGTATGGGACAGCAAAATCAGCTATTTGCAGAACTGTTACTAAAGTTCTCAAGTTCACCATGAAAAATAAAGCATTAAATCATGGAATAAATATACAGTTTGTTCATGGAATAAACATGATCGGATCATTCCTATGCAAAGACTTTTCACTTTGCAAAGAAATTGAAAAGTAATACATAGATCATGGTGGAACAGAAAGACTTTGCACTTTGCAAGAATTGAAACGTGCAAAGTGAAAAGTTGCAAAGTTTATTCGTGGAACAGGCCCCTGGTCTTGGAACCGAATCAAATGCCTTTTCCAAGTCACAAAAGACTAAGAAGAGTGGATTCTGTTCTCTACATTTTTCTTGTAGCTGTCTCACACAGAAAATCAAGTCAATTGTGCTTCTGGAAGCTCTAAATCCGCATTGTGACTCTGGGAGGATCTTCTCAGAGATAACCTTCAGGCGGTTAAGTAGAATTCTTGCAAGAATCTTCCCCACAATTGATAGCAGTGATATACCGCGGTAGTTGCCACAAACACTGCAATCACCCTTTTTAAAGATAGTGACGATAGTGGCATTATTTAGGTCTCCAAGTACCTTTCTTGATTCCCATATTCTGAGGATAAGGGTGAAAATCCTTGTTTTGAGGGAATGACCTCCGGCTTGAATTAGTTCCAGAGGGATGTTATCTGGGCCAGGTGCCTTTCTGGGTTTCAATTGGGTGAGAGCTGCACTGAATTCATGATAAGTAGGAGGTAGGCCTACTGCCAACCACAGTTGTTCAGGTTGTTGTGGCACATCACAAAGGAAGTCTTCAGCAGCTGCTGATGGGCGATTTAGGAGATTGGAGAAGTGCTCCTTCCAGCGTTCCAAGATTTCTTGACTATCAGTAAAGGTAGTAGAATTATCAGCGCTTTTCAGTGTACCTGATGATGAGCGAGATGGTCCATATATTTCCTTGAGTACTGCATAGAAGTTCCTCAAGTCTCGAGCATCCGATAAGTCTCTGCAGTTCCTGAGCCTTCTGTTGCCACCAAGTATTTTTAATCTGCCTTATCTGCGTCTGGCATTTACCCTTGAGTTCCAGTAGTTTATCTCTCTTTGTGTTGGAAGTTGGGTCTTGAAGATGAGCAAGATAGGCATTCATTTTGGCATTGTTGAGAGACAGAATTTCCTCATTGTTGTCATCAAACCAGTCTTGTCTTTTCTGCACTATAAAACCAATGGTTTCCTCAGCTGACTGTGTGATAATCTTCTGTAGTGTGGCCCATTCTTGCTGAATGTAATTTGTTACTGGGTTTTCTGATAACTGGGTGACGATCCTGTTTCCAAAATGTTTATACATGGATTCATCCTGAAGTTTGGATGTACTAAACTTCTTTCTTGGCAAATTTTTGATGTTCCTAGGTAGTTCAGGTCTGATGGATATCCTGAGCTTACATATAAGAAGTTTATGATCTGTCCAACAATCGTCTATATTCCTTGCTGTTATGGTAATAAGAGTGACTTTCTTATCACATTGCTGGGTAATGATATAATCAAGAATGTGCCCATGTTTGGAACGAGGATGCATCCACATGGTTTTGAAGCGGTTAGGTAGCCGGAACTGCGTGTTGGTAATGAAAAGTTCGTGTTCTGCACAAAGACCAAGAAGCAACAGTCCATTGGGATTACATTTTCCAAGTCCCTGTTTGCCCATCACATTATTCCATAGCCTGTGATCTTTCCCAGCTCTGGCATTGAAGTCACCGAGGAGCAAGAGATTATCTGCAGATGGTACCTTGGGGATGATTTCACTTAGCTGATTATAGAACTGAGCCTTTACTTCTTCATCAGAAGCCAAGGTAGGAGCATAGGCAGAGATGAGTGTCATAAAGGAACCTCCTGAGAGTGGTATGCGGAGAGTCATGAGCCTTTCGCTGATTGCAATGGGCGTAAGTTGGTGATAATTTACCAGTTTGGTCTTCACAGCGAAGCCCACACCATGAATAAGACATTCACCCTCCTCCTTTCCTTTCCAGAAGATGGTATATCCTGTTCCAGATTCAGTAATCTTGCCTTCAGAAGACAGCCTAGTTTCACTGAGAGCAGCAATGTCAATGTTGAGTCTTGATAACTCATGGGTTACGAGAGCTGACATTCTCTCAGGTATAACGTTATTGTCCAAATCAAGCAAAGTTCTGATGTTCCATGATCCAATAATCTATTTGTGATTCTTTACTGTTTCTGAGTTTCGACCGCGTGAGGGGTGACCTGCTGAGTGCGGTTGCCCAGCCGGCCCAAGATTGTGACCTCCGATGTTTAGCCCACCTTTTCTAGGGCCTTCCCCATGTGGGGTGAGCAGCGGTGATCCTAAATAGGCCTGCCCAAACACAGATGCAGGACCGAATTCCTGAGTAGTCACAGAGTGTCCGGAAGACGACCATCACACATCTGCTGCCAACGTGCAGGTCCGAACTGGGGGCTTCCAGTTACACCCATAACCTGCCCCCACCGTCCATATCCCATCGCCGTTGGACTATGATAGTAAGTGACGTTCGGAAGAAGTGCCACTGGCGTGAATTTGTTTAGGGTGGATCTCAGCTTGCCAGGACGAGCCTTATCCTGCGGTTCACAAAGAATAAGACATGCAGGACTGAACACAGAGACTGCAACGAACTGCCACATACTCAAGTACTACTGAGGTGCGCCTTTACAGCCAGTCCGTCTGGCGTGACCTCTTCCGCCTCTATGGCCGTTGGGAACCATGAGAGTGATTGACTCCTCCTCCACTCATTTTGCTGTTGGGCCAAATATATATATATATTGAACCCTTATTATACTGTTCATATAATAATTGTTCATATTTTATTGTATGCTGTATTGGAAGTATCAGTAAGGCAGGATGAAGTCGCTACTTGATTTTGCAAGATTTCGAGCACTTGAAACAAGGGAGCTATATTTAAACAGTTCTTGGAAATGATGGGTCAGTGAACGGTACGCGTAGCGTTACCTGTGACGGAAGGAATCCTAGCACCTTTGTTCGAGCATGCACGAGAGAGAGCGCAAAGTCCGAGCAAGCGAGAAGGGAGATGATTTGCGACATCAAGAGGGTGGAGTCTGTGGAATGAGAGCAACGAATTGAACTTGAATCGACGAATCAGAAAGAAGTGGCTTTCTATGGCGGGAATTCGGCGTGCTATCAAGAAAGTGAGGGAAATCGATATTGGATTAATCCACGACAGGATTTTATTCCGCATGGCAGGTCTGTAACCTGCCTGAAAAATGATGATCAATGATACCACTCGCAAGTCTGTAAGCCAATTTCTAAGATTTACTGTCAAATTATTGTCTCCACCCTAGTGATTTATGCCAGTTCTGTATAAATTAGGTCACTGTGCAAGCCTAAGACGTTCTACTTTGTTGTCTCTGAGGAGACGTTTGATATTCTACTTTGTGGTCTCTGAGAAGACAGGTTATGTCTACTTTTGCGTCTTTTAGGAGACACATTCACGACACTTACTGTGAAATGTTTATAGCGTGCGATATGTTGCGTGTGACATCAGAGCATAAATTGCTAATTAGGGAAATTGTCGCCGAGAGTAATTGCATAGGACTATGAGTGAAAATAGTAACTCTGATCGCAATTGTAGTAGGATCTAATAGTGAATTTGTAATTAATTTTAAAATAGTGAATTTGTAATTAATTTGAACATTTTATTTCACCAAGAAGATATCAAGATGATTGGCACCTGGCCAATAACCGGAATGACGACCATTCGATTTACCGCAGCAGTGATAATGGCTGAGTAAACATCCGAATGGATCATGCACGGTGACGTACGCTGAGGGTGATGTTGTTGATATGGTTGAGTACTCAACATTGATTTATTCAATTATGTAGGTAGATTTTGGCATGGGAACATTGTATATATTTTGCTTGATTTAATTATTAGTTTGGTTAAAATTTAGTGTTTCCGACACTCAGAAGTAAATGTGTAATGACGCATGACTACTTGTTTGATATATTTGTTGTGTTTATTAACCTTTTCACTGCTGAATTGTTACATTTTTAGCGCACCCTCTGTGCTGGATTCTTTTAGGCAACCACTTTCACACAGAAATTCACCAATTTGAACATAAAATTCAAGTGGTAACTGAAAATAATTAAAAGTAACTTACTCACCAGTGTGTTCATAAAGTATTGGCCACGGTTGATGTTTGGGATCCAGGGTTCGATTCCACATGAGTTGGCGAAATTTTGTCCAGAAAAAAATTTAAAAATTGTAATTTACACCGTAGACTATGCTCACTAAATGCACGCACTATATACATCCCATACACACTTCACAACAGAAACATTAAATTAAACACACGATATCACTAAATAAACACCCGAATCCAATATTACCTCAAAGCATAAATATCTAAAATAATTCTAACACATACCTTACCCTATATTTAAACTTTCACGAAAAAAAAAAAAAAAAAAAAAAGCCTCGCTCCAACTAAATAGACTATACAATTTATCTATACTAATAATTGAACACTAAATATGTGCAAAGATAAAGTTTACGCTTCTAAACATTCTAATAATTCCTGCATGAGTGGTAGTCTTCAAAGCAAGGTACGACACAGAGTGCAACACCACATGGTTGACCCATGTATCGGGACTCTTTCCTCTTCCTTTCCCTCCTGACAGAATTGCTACATACACGAGAGTGACAGTTGGGTTAGATTTCTTATCAGTTGGCAGAACTAAGCAGGGAAAATGTCTTTCAGTTAGTCGAAGAACTGGATCCGTAGATGTCGCAGATGGTCTTCCAGGAGTTGATTTTCTGGGGTTGTGGTATCTATCCAAAATCTGTCTTATAATTTGAAGCTGAAATTCTGCCAATGAAGGATGCTTAACTGATGATAGACAGTATAGGGCATATGAATTTAGAAGTGCTAAATCCAAAATATGAAAGAATGATTTCTTCTACCACTTGATACTTTTACGCACGCTAAGGAGTGAACTAAGGAGCATGTCTGCCTTATCGACAGACCCCATGTTCATGATATATTCAATGACGGCCTGAGGCTTCAAGATAGATGCTCCCGACTTGCAATCCTTTTTCCCAGTCACTTCAAATATATTTTTGTGCATGGTTGTAAGCACGAACACATCCCTCCTATCACCCCACTTGAGTGCCATCATTATTGTGCTAGATTTCATTTCCAATTCCCCTCTTCCCAATTTAGTTCCCACTGCAGGCATGCCTTTCCTGTTCTTTCGCGCTGTTCCACATGCATTGGTGGCTCGGTCATGAAGCAAAGAAAACAGCTGTGGGCCAGTGTACCAGTTATCTACAAATAAGCTGTGGCCTTTATCTAAATAATCATGTAGAAGTGTTGTAACAACTGCACCGGAAATACCGAGTTTATAGGGGTCTGTAATTTCTGTTGATAAGCCAGTATAAGTGATAAAATCTAAAATATAACCAGTTTTACAGTCGCAGAGAATGAACAGTTTAATGCCGAAACGATGACGCTTGGTTTTTATATATTGCTTGAAAGCAAGACGTCCCTTGAACAAAACTAGGCTTTCATCAACACACAAGTTAGCAAATAGGGTGAGATAGGTTTTGAATGTTTTCCTTAAGTGGTCAATAATGAATTGAATTTTGTTCAGACTGTCAGTTTTGTTTGGGTTTTCATTGTCGGTGAAGTGGAGCATACTGAGTAAAATTAGATATCTATCATGAGACATAACTTGCTGAAAAATTGGGGCATGCAGAAGGGGATCACTGGACCAATGTTCCTGTATAGACAGATGTTTATTTCGAACCATCAGCAGCGTCACTGCTATTAGCACAAAAATCTCCTTATAATTGGTATCAACCCATTTCCTGAGCCTGGAATATTGACTGGGTGTCTTAGCGTCAACAGTCAGTTTATGAAACTTGTTTGTTTCGTCCGCTACCTTTGTCAACACCTCTTCATTGACCAATAACTCGAAATAATCTATTTCATGGGATTCAGGGGTCAAATTAGTATTTGACATACCTGGGTTTGGTACTTGGAATGCATGCACGTCTGGCACGAACTCGTCCTCGGACCACGTGGGTAGGCCTAGGTCAGGTTCATTTCTTCCCCTCTCTGTCGGAATATCAACACTATCACTATCACTGTCACTTCCTAACAGTTCCCTAATATCCCCATCGTCACTTCCGACTATCTAAATCCACATCAGACTCAATCTCCTCTTAAAGCGTAAGAATTTGCTCCGGACTCATATTGCGCTCGCTAGATGCAGCCATTACTCATACACGATGTTTATAACTGTGTGACATAAGAAAAACATTTTTCCCGCAACGTTACACGTGTGTATTGAAGGAACTAAGTGGTTGAAAATGTAGCGAACAGATGGCGTAAGAATACACGACATTTACAAAGCAGATTGAGTATACTCGCCCGCAGCAGTGAAGCGGTTAAATGTAATCCATGTACTGCGTGTACATGCTGTGATTATTAGATTTATGAGAACATGAGGCACGAAGCGGGTGATAAGTGAAGCTGAATTAGTGTAACGATAAAATTAGATGTGGGGGGGGAATCGAGCTAGTTTGTGTTGCTGTTTCAATTGAACAGGCATTTTATTTGAGTTGCCGAGTTGCAATGATTTTGGAGAGAACCATCCGTTCTTATTTAAATTTGATTCATCATCATCATCATGTACAGTTTCCAGCCCCAGGCTGGGTCTGTTTGGGAACATAAGCCACGCCACTTAGTCCTTTCTTCCCACCACCTCTCCGCTGTCACTCTAGTCCAGTCCTCGCCTCTCTTCTTGACACATTCCTCCACTCCTTTCAGCCATCTATCTCTTGGTCTTCCCCTTGGTCGTTTCTTCTGCATCTGCATCTCATGTATCCTCTTGGGAATCTTCTTCTCATCCATTCTCTTTAAGTGTCCATACCACCTCAGTCTTGATGTCTCAATCCTACCTTGCAAGGGCTCCTCTTTCACCATTTCCCTGACCTTTCCATTCCTCACCCTGTCTCTTCTTGTTACTCCGATCCTACTTCGCAGGAACTTCATTTCACCTGCCTGTATTCTGCTTATGTCTCTTTTCTTCATTGTCCAAGTTTCTGAAGCATAGGTCAGTATCGGGATATAGTAGCTTCTGTATAAGACTTCCTTGCTTTTTTGTGGGACATCTTTATTCCACACTAAGCTCCTAATGCTTCTCAGAAATGCTTCTGCCTGTCTGCCACGTTCCGTAATCTCTTTGTAATTTCTCCCATTTTCCTCCACTATACTTCCCAAGTACTTGAGACATTCCACCTTCTTCAGCTGTCCACCTCCAAGTGTTATCCCACTCATTGGTCTGTCCTTTTTCCTGGTCGTTAACAGGATCTCACATTTACTGATGTTGAACTTCCATCCGTACTCTCCCACTGTTTCTTCCCAACCCTTCAGTTGCTCCTGAATTTCCTCCTCCTTGTTTCCCCAGACCATGAGATCATCTGCAAACACCATTGCTTTCATCTTATCTTCTCCTATCTTTCCTGCTATCCGTGCCATTACCTCGTCCATAACCACAATAAAGAGAAGGGGTGACAGTGCGCTACCCTGTTTCAGGCCACTCATTTGTCTGAACCAGTCTGTTCTTTTCCCTCCAACTTTCACACAACTCACACTTCCACAATACATCTCCTTCACTCTGCCTACAGTCCCTTTTTCCACTCCAATGTTTTCCATTGCTTTCCAAACCTTCTCCCTACACACACTATCATAGGCCTTTTCGATGTCCAGGAAGGCCATCAACAGATCCTCTCCAAATTCGTAGTGGTGTTCCTGGAGCTGTCTCACTGAAAATATGAGATCCACTGTTGATCTCCCAGGTCTGAATCCATACTGCTCCTCTCTCAATTTTCTCTCCACTTTGGCTCGTATTCTACTTTCTAATATCTTTTCATATATCTTGGCACAGTGAGGTATGAGTGTGACTCCCCTGTAATTTCTGCACTCCTTTCTGCTTCCTTTCTTAAATATTGGGACAATTAATCCTTTCTTCCAATCTTCTGGGGTCTTTTTCTCCTTCCATATCACCCTCATCACACGGTACAGCCACTGTTTCCCAACCTCCCCTGCTGCCTTCACCATTTCAACACTCACTCCATCCATACCCGGTGCCCTTCCTCCTTTCATCTTGTCTATAGCCATCTCCAGTTCTCTCCAAGTTAGGTCCTTTTCCATTCCTGTGTTGTCTTCTCCATCTTCCAATACATTGTCTTCCTCCCTTTGACCATTTGGATTCAGCAAATCCTCAAAGTACTCTTTCCACACTGTCTTGAGTGTCTCTTTGTTGTGTACTTCATTTCCGTTTTTGTCCATCATTACCACATCCTCTCGCAGACCTCTTCTCTTACTTTTGACCATCCCAGAAAGTACTTTCTTATTTCCTCTGCTGTCTTCCTCCATCATCTCTGTCCACTTTACCATCCACATCTTCCTCTCCTCTGCGACAATCTTGTTTGCTTCTTTCTTCTTTATCTTATAATCTTCCCTTGCTAGATCAGATCTTTCCTGGAACCACACTCTGAAAGCCTTGTTCTTCCTTCCCACAGCTTCTTTTACTCTCTCATTCCACCATGGTGTCTCTTTACACCGCTTTCTGTTGCTTGTTCTTCCACATACTGCCACTGCAGCTTCCACCATTGTGTTTTTGAATTGCTTCCATTCCTCTTCCCCTGTTTTAGGATTGTCTGTTGGCATTCTCTCCCTTATTATCTTCTGGAATTCTTCCTTGACTTCCTTTTCCTTGAGGTTCCATACTTTGATTCTCCTTTCCTGGTACTCTGTCCTCTTGCTATCCTTAACAACTCCCAGGTCCATTACAAGTATTCTGTGGTCGCTATCTAAGGCCTCTGATGGTATTACCTTTATATCTCTGACACTTCTCTTCATTTCCCAGTCGTACAGCATGTAATCTACCAAAGATTTCTTTGTTAAATCACTGCTGTACCACGTTACCTTGTGGCTTTCTTTCTTCCGGAACCAGGAGTTGCCTACCACTAAACCGTTTCTCTTGCAAAAATCCAGCAACTTTCTCCCTTCTTCATTCCTGCTACCCCATCCTTCTGCTCCCAATACATTTTCATATCCTTGCCTTTCACTTCCTACATGTGCATACAAATCTCCCATGACAATGATGCTCTGACCATTCAACAGCTGTTGTAGCTCCTCCTCAAAGTCTTCCTTCTCTTGAGCCGTACATCCAACTTGAGGGACATATATCTGGGCTATCTCCAGGCTTCTTCCCTTTACAGTTACTCTGATCTTCATGATCCTGTCACTTATTCCCTTTACCTCTTCCTTCATTCCATCTCTCACAACTACTCCTACTCCGCTGCTCCTTCCTTCACTGTTCCCACTCCAGTACAACCGGTACCCTTTCCTCAGTTCTCTGCGACCTTCTCCTTTCCATCTTGTTTCTGCCAAGCCCAGTACATCCAGTTTTCTTCTCTCCATCACATCTACAATCTCCTCCACCTTTCCTGTCAGTGTCTGTATGTTTAATGTCCCAACTCGTAGTCCATTAGCATATCCGGGTCGTCGTCGTTTGCATCCGTCCTTTCCGAGGCCTGTTCCTGTTTTGAAAGCAAATAAGATATCCACTACTGGCTTGCTAGGCCTATCGTAGCTTCACCAGAGGCCCGTCAGCCGTCACTTTTCAGGGTTCCCATAGAGCCTTCACAGCTACCGCAGCGGTCCCGGGGCACACGAAGTCCCCACTGTACTTCACCCCTACAGACAATCCCCTACTTCATGCCGTTGCCTGTCTCCCACCACGTGGAGGAGGGGTTGGACTTGTGGGAGACATTTAAATTTGATTGATGATTTTTATTTGCTGGTAATTATTTTGATTCTTCGGTCGAAAGCTTAGATCAGACGCGCTGAGAGTGTGGAATATTTAATGTGATTTTTTCTAGGCGATTGTCAAACCCAAACGTGTGATGTGTGTTGGTGTGTCAATTTGTGTGTATTTGAATTTGTGTGGTGTCCAATTCCTTGACTGCAGCACGACGGATGGTAGGTGATGCTTAGCGAAGACCCGGACCACTCCCAACGATATCTTGTAATTCCAAAGGGAATTATTGAGGTTATATATTATTTTGTGACACACATATTTTGCTAGAGTACAGCTGTGAATCTTCGTTTCTTGGAGCCGTGCAAGGCAGGCCTGAGACATTTGTTTACACACGTGGGTGATTGACATGTGGTAGCAAAGTCCACAGGCGAGCGCTGATCTAAGATAAGACTAATGAGGCGAGGGGAATGGCCAGGCCTAACCCAGATGTTAAATTCAGTTCTGTTAAAATCCTCGAGTTATTAAAGGGGGAGATCTTCACGCCCAAACCATAATCTCATGTATCGTGATATATGAAATATTTGTTTGTTGTAAATATTTGCTGTTTGAGCAGTGTGATTTGTATTCAATTTAATGATTTGATTTGTATTTGACACCTTGTTGTGTGTTTTGATAAAAATGACACCCGGTTATTTGGTTGTTTTTCAGTCGAGTAGTCACGTCAGTTATACCTGTGTTATTTTGTGAAGTCCTGTTTGAAGCAATCTTTGTTGTGCTTTAGCACATGAGTCCAGTTTTCACACAGAAATCTTTGTTGTAAATATTTTAAGTTAGCGAGTGTCGGTAGTGTATTTTCTAGTAATGTTTAGTTCCCATAGGTAATCTATCTCTTTACATACGGTTTCGCAGCTTGACGGCTTCACATGATGGTCATGAATCATGTATAATAGTACTCGTACCATATTTAGCATGCATTCATCACCACTCATGCACATGATTTGTAGGAATGACAGGACAAGTCTCTGTTCCTGAATTGTTTGAAAATCTCTTGGGAGAGATATTATGTGAATATTTATTGATTAATTGTGGGTGTAACGTTAAGGGAGATGTTTTTATTTTTATTTTTTATTTTTGATCTGTCAATAAATTTTGTTTTGTTTATTTTGGCTTCACTTTTCCTTTCTTTATGCCATACAATTAGGCTATGTTACCTTGTATTTTGATAAGAAGCACATTTAGCAACTTCGTTATGAACCGAAACAGAGTCTCATAAAAGCTTCTTGCAAGGGTACAATATATATGTACTTAAATCTAATAAGAAGTGAAATGTTAAAGATAAAAACTGTAATAAAACGAAATATAGTACTAAAATAGATATCCTTACAATGCAGTATTAAGTCAATACGGAAAAAATGTGCGACTCTCAGAGTCAAATAGTTATGGGTCATTTTCAGCTAGCTATAGGTCGTATTCATCTAGTTTTAGACCGTCTTCAGCTAGTTCGAGGTCGTATTCATCTAGTTTTAGACCGTCTTCAGCTAGTTCGAGGTCGTATTCAGCTAGTTATTGGTCAGAAAAATCAAGTGCCAAGAAAGCTAAATCTTCTTCAAATATGGAGTTTAAATTTGGATAGGTGCCAACCAGTTATGTTGACATGAAATAACCATGTTGTATAGGATGGAGTGAAATGAAAATCCACAGCCTGCTTCCAGTCTCCGACCGGGTCAGGAATAGAATGAATGAAGCCCCCATCTAGCGGCGAGGATATGAACTGTGCCGGCTGCCGAGGCCTGACGCACTCCTCTGGGGCAATGATTAAATGAATGACAGATGAAATGAAATGATAGTGGAGAGTGTTGCTGGAATGAAATTTTGACAGGGAAAACCGGATTACCCGGAGAAAAACCTGTCTGCCTCCGTTCTGTCCAGCACAGATCTCACATGGAGTGACCGGGATTTGAACCACGGATCCAGCGGTGAGAGGCCGGCGTGCTGCCGCCTGAGCCACGGAGGCTTACTGTATAGGATGGAGTATTCGGTATAATTCTTATAAGAATTTGAGTGAATGCCCAATGTTGATAGGTGGCAATTCTACATTCATCAAAACGTTTTGAAAACAACAAAAACGGGACCCTTGTAGTGGAATTATGGCATCAATAGATCCTCTTAACTTGTCAAGTAGTGTATGGTTTATCTTCTTTACGTAACTGTCTTGTATTAAGATTAAATTAGCTTAAATGATTCTGTTGTTGTTGATTAATTTAGAGGCTTTGCGATGACATGGTCATATAGCCCCATGTGTATGGAATTTTTCTGATAACATGTGTTACTGTGATGGCTGTAGTAGTGTATGTATTTGTAATTCAAATAAGGATTGTAAAGGAGGTTGCTGTGGCCTTCAGTTACAAACTATCCCGGTATTTGCTTCGAGTAGAAGTGGGAAACCACGGAAAACAATTTCCAAGTTTTGCCTCGGGAGGCGCAGTGTTAATTCTCATAAGTGCTGCTTTTTTTTTGATAAGCAGGGTAAAATCTACTCACCGTGATATTAATTGATCAAATTATTATTATTATTAATAATATTACTATAGGTCATATTTTATTTTGGGGTAATGTACAGTTTTGTCTGAAGATGGTATTCTGATGTTTGTTTTCATGGTATATTTTATATTCAACTTGTAAATAGTTTCAAATGTAAGGAATATTGAGTCTGGCAAGCTAAGCTTGAGTTCAGTAAATTGTGTAAGTTGTCAACAAAGTATTTTGGAAACTTGAGGTTTCGAGTGACTAATCGGAGTAGCCCACGACGCATTGTGCTTAGACTTTGCAATCCTGATGTCACGTGGTTTCCATCCGGTAAAAACATATGCACCCTTGATGGGTTCAATTTAGTTTATCTGCCTAATGGCAGGTTTACTCATGGTCTTTCTCTCCATCTTATCCGGTCTTCTGCGCAACGTTTCATTACGTCATAAGATTAGCAATCTTTATGTTATCAATAAGCTGAAACCTTCTTCTTACTCTTCGGACTTTACCATTTACTGTCCCTTCCAACGCTCCTGTTACCAAACGATTTCCTCTTATTCAGGTAGGTATTATTGATTTAAGGGGCGGAACTAGGAGGTCATGTGCCCCTAATTTATTTTATGCAATGTCCAATCCAATCCAATAATTTTTTTGGTACCTTTTTTTAAACATTATCGTTCTTCTCCTATTTTCTGCAATACCTCTTCATTTTTTAATTTTTATTTCCAATTTATTCCCCCCATCCACCTCCAAAACCACATTTCTAGAGCCCCTATTCCTCTCCCATCTTCCTTTCAAAGTGTCTAGGTTTCGGCTCCATACATTGCCACACACCAACACTTCACTAATCTCTTTATTAAATGTGTAATCATTGCTCCATTAAGTAAATTTCTTTTCTTATTAAAGGCTTCTTTTTTGTTAGTTAGAATATTATGTTATAAATATATATATTATAATTTTAATAGTTACTTTTGAAAGACTGCTAAAGCATCTGCTGAAGAAGGTCCAAAAAGGTCTATAACATGTATGGGTAATGGTTATTTATCTTATAATTACTTTCAATTATAGTACTGATAAGGTGGAATACCAGCATTTTAAGTGTTAATAGTTAAGACTACAACTGTTAAAGAAATGTGTATATGGAGTTTCTCTTCAGTTCTCAATCATGATTTTATAGTTCCATATTGACAATGTAATGAAAAGTCTATTAGACCTAATATGATAAATCCAACCCTGTCAGTTCTTAAAACCCCACCAAAGGAAAGTTTTAGGTATTGGAAAGGCAGATCACTCATAATTAGGGATGAGATTTTGCCTCTTTTGCTATGTTACACTTAAGTACAGGCTTTTAAGATATAAATACCTTCTAGGCTATTTTTAATGAAATTTGTTGGTTTTATTATACCTATAAATGCAGAGTTCAGAGGTGCATGCCTATTTGGAGTATATTTAACCTCTTAAGTGCTGAGTTACCCAGTTAGCTATTTGCAACCTCAGTGCTGAGATTTTTCATTTGCATTTAAAATAAATTGTAGAAGTCGTAAATTTTAACTTATCAAGGGGGCTTAAAATGTCTATAGGTTTTGGGTCTTTATTCCTCTAAATGTAAATTTAAAATCCACATTTATAATAATTTTCATTTTGAGATGAATGGATTTTTTTTTTTTTTTTTGTGCCCAGGTTAGCATCATTTCCATACCAGGGCCCAAAATAAAATAATTTCCTAAAATTAGTAGGAAGTAATTCTTGTTGCTCCTTACTAGTATGAAAATGTATATTCTTTGATCTGAAATTACAACATGGCGTGAAGAATTTGCTTGTTTACATCACAAATGAACTTTAGCTGTAGAGGATAGATGTCTACAAAAAGCTCTGTTAGTTACTTCCAGAAGCAAAATTCCAAACTCAAGTAATAGTACGGTGCAATTAGTCCTAAAAACCACATAGTTGGCACAGTACTCTAAAGACGATCAATAAAAAATGACGGCAAAACTTCACTAGAAATAACTATCGCATTCAGCGGGTCTCCCAATACGAATGAGGGAAAGAGAGTAGATGAGATAGTGTGTGCATGAGAGGGGCAGGCGGCCGGTGCAGGGTGGAGGATGTCGACCAGCCTCTTACGCACAGCTTTGTACTGGCGGCCGTGCTTGTATAAACCGGTTTTTGTTCCCAGTATTTTTACGCTTCTAACCCTTTGTGGTGCCTCAGCCTCTTTTGGACTACAATACGATTGTACAATATTACTTTTTACTGAAATTGTTTAGTTATTTCTGTTTACATAGTAGTTATAATTTCATTTTTCCAAAAAAATCTAAAAAAATATGAAAAATTGCTACTTTTGCATACTCCGTAACTCTGGAACTGTTCACTTTAGCAACATTATGCATGGGACCCTTTTTGTGTGCAATTTAATGTAAATTATTTTTGTATATGACACATTTTGCGCTAAACCGCATATTTTTCGAAATATTTAAGAAAAATTGATAAAAACTACTAATTTACCAACTTCTGCCCCCCACCCCCCCAAACCCGACGCTAAAAATGGTGAGACTTTTTACCGAACAACATGTGGACTGTATAGAACAATTTGGAGTTGAAGGGAAACTTTTACTCTGGATGTTGAGGTTTGGGTCTAATTGCACCGTACTATAATAATACATAATGCCAACAGATGGCAGAACACGACAAAGATCGACTCGGCACACAAAAGCGAATGAGGAATATATAAAAAAGAGTTCTTGTGCACCTTTTATAGACGGTCTGTAATATGTACATATTTCATATTATTTGTATATGGGGGCCATGTCCCATTTCTTTTGTGAGCTCCATACCTTGGGCAAGTTGTTTTTCTTTTAGAGGCAGACAGATCTCCTAGTTCTGCCCCTTAAAACAACAATAACTACTAATTTGCTTTTCTTTTTTAAAGTCTTTGACCGATGTAACTATGCCAACAGTTGTTGGCCGGTTAACAAGAGGCCATGTCATTTGAATAGCTTGTAGAGATGTGGTACTGTATTTATAAGGTGCGTTCAAAAAGTAACGAGCCGGAGGCTGGAATGTGCAAACCGGTGATGACATCGGCTAATCGTGGCGTGTGTATAACGAGGTGTGGTTCCGACCAGAGCGTGGAAGGTCACAGCCCGTCGCTAGAGGGCACGCGTGCACGTCACCTGATGATACAAAGCGAGCAGCAGCATGCATCAATAGTCCAACGCTGCCAGTCGCATTGCAAACAGTGACATTGAGGCGTCAAACGAAGAGCAAAGAGGTGTTGTTCAGTTTCTGACAGTGAAAGGAGTAGAGGGAACGGACATTCATTGCCAAATGTCACAAGTGTACGGCGAACACTGCATGTCAGGGGTCAAGGCATGGCACAAGCGCTTCAGGGAAGGACGGGTGTCGTTAGCCGATGACGCCAGGTCTGGGGCACCCCCCTGCATTACCGATGACAACGTCCAGCTGGTTGATGCACTCATTACCCAGGACCGCCATAGCCGCCGTGGTCGGATTGAGTGTCGGAAGTGTGCACACCATCATGAAGGAACGACTGCACTTGTGCAAAGTGTGTGCCCAATGGGTGCCCCACAGTCTTCAACCACACCAGGAAGATGTCGAATGGCCTACTGTCTTGGTCTTACGATTGATGCATGCTGCTGCTCGCTTTGTATCGTCACGTGACGTTCACGCGTGCCCTCTAGCGACGGGCTGTGACCTTCCACTCTCTGGTCGGAACCACACCTCGTTACACACACCATGATTAGCCAATGTCGTCACGGTTTGCGCATTACAGCCTCCTGCTCGTTACTTTTTGAACGCACCTTATAATAATTGAAAAAAAAATCAATCAATAGGCCTAAAATCCTTAATATTGCCAGTCAAGTGTACCTTGTGTAGCCTCCGTGGCTTAGGTGGCAGCACGCCGGCCTCTCACTGTTGGGGTCCGTGGTTCAAATCCCGGACACTCTATGTGAGATTTGTGCTGGACAAAGTGGAGGCAGACAGGGTTTTCTCCAGATACTCTGGTTTTTCCTGTCAATATTTAATTCCAGAACACTCTCCACTTTCATTTCATTTGATCTGTCATTCATTTAATCATTGTCACAAAGGAGTGCGACAGGCTTCGGCAGCCGGCACAGTTCATATCCTCGCCGCTAGATGGGGGCTCCATTCCATTCCTGACCCGGTCAGTCGACTGGAAACAGGCTGTGGATTTTCAGTGTTTCTCGTCATTGATCGGCTCAAATTTGTCTCCGACCAAGAGAGAAAGAGAAATATTCGTTGCTCTATAATTTTATGTTTATTGGAAACAATGTGTGTTTCCTGGCACCTGGGCATAGTTACAGGGCGAAGCACTAAACGTGTTAATCCCTTTTGACGGTCTGTTAAATAAGCCAACTAATATTCTATCTGGTGTGGTCAACAGAATTATTCCATATCTTTACATCTGTTTACCCCAATGACAATAAGGAAAATTCTCGGAAGTCTCCAGAATAGCATTTGGGAAATTTCCTTCAGAACAAACAAGGAATTTGACCACTAAGCCTTTTTCACTCCTCCCCCACTCACTAAGATGATATGTGAGAAATAATCAATGTCTAACTACTGTATGTAGTATACAGTTATATCCCCTACCTTCCTCTCACAGCAAATTGTTGGGACACTTTGGGACCGTGTTGAAATCTACGTTTAAGAAGAGTGCTCAGCAATGCCTAAAGGAAAATCTTCAAAGTCATACTGGCTGAAGTAGTGGATCACTGGAGATTTCTACTTCACTACTGATGTGAAGCTTGCAGTAAGGATGTAAGCCCACTTGCCTTTCGGAGTTTTAGATGTTGAGCTCTACGATTGCATTTCATTGTAGCATTTATAGGCTACCTCGAGACTATTACTAATTCCTGTCACAGGGAGGATGAAAATAATAAAATTGGTATTTTGAATTGTGATTTATTTTCTGTAAAAATAAAATACCTTTTTTTTTTTTTTAAATATGAGTAATCTTCACCAGTGTTCAGTTCAGAGGAGAATAGAAGCTTTTGAAATGTGGTGTTACAGGAGAATGATGAAGATCAGATGGGTAGATATAGTAACAAGAGTAAAAAGAGGTAATAAGACGAGTGGGCGAGGAGAGATGTATCTGGCGACTGTTAATGAAGAGAAGAGATATGTTGATACGACACATACTAAGACACAGGAATAGCAAACTGAGTCTAGGACAAGAACTGTAGAGGTAGACCAACGTTAGAATAAGTTAAAAAGATTGTCTCGGATGTTAGGTGTAGTAGCTATGTACTGTAGAGATGAAACGACTAGCTCAGGTCAGTAAGGCATGGATAGCTGCATCAAACCAGTCAAAAGAATGAAGACTCGAACAACAAATGTGAAAAATTACCACATAGATCAGCACAACACTACAGTGATGCATTTGAAACAAGTGCAGATGACTGTATTAACGCAGCCTTTCTACCAGACCACTGTACACAGCGACCAGCAAGACTCTACTTCAGATCTGTTTCCTTTAAGGGTGGGAGAAAATATCCTACTACTGGAGCATCCAGCATTTAAAGAATCTTTAAGAAAATACACAAAGAAAGTCATATCATAAGCATCAATTCCAGTTGATGAGACCCGACCTGGTTTGCTAATACAGGTAGAGAGAAGCTTTCATATTTGGGAACTGGCAAACCACACCAGGCAGGTGAAGCAGTAGGCCTAAAACCAGGTAACTGACCTTATTGACATTTCGTCCCATCACTTCATGTGATGTTGCGAGTCTTTGCATTATACAGAAAAATTATTCTTGATAATAGAACATGATTGTTACCTACAAATATTGAAAAGATGTTAGTTCTGAATTCCTTTCAAAGTCACTGAGTATACTGTTAAATTGATAATAGATTGACTTTTAAAATACAACACCTATCAATACAAAATTAAAATCATCTATTCAAATTTTTGAATATCTATTCTATTGCTGGTACTATATGTGGTGATGATGATGAAGGGGCCTGTTTGAAGGGTCCTAACATCGAGGTTATCGGCCCCTAATGAAATGAAATGGCGTGAAATGAAAGGATGTAGATAAAAACAGCTCACTGCCATGGATGAAACGAAAATGGTGTTTATAAAACAGTCATCATCATCATCATCATCATATCCCCTTATCCAGCTCCTGCCGGGTCGGGGTATTTATGGCACTTCACCACTTTCCTCTTTCCTTCCACCATTCTTCTTCCACGATCTTGTCCCAGTCCAGATTTCTTTTTCTTACGCTGTTCTTCACTGAATCAATCCACCTTGTTCTAGGTCTTCCTCTTGCTCTCTTACCCTTGCACTTCGCCTCCAGCATCTGTCTTGGTATTCTATTTTCCTCCATACTTTTTACATGCCCAAACCACCTTAGTTTATTCTTCTCAATTCTCTCATTTAGTTTTTCCATCCCAACTTCCTTCCTAACATCTTCATTCCTCACTCTGTCTTTCCTATCATACTTCTTAGGAATTTCATTTCACTGGCTTGGATTCTACTCTCTTGCCTGCTTGTCAGGGTCCAAGTCTCAGCTGCATAAGTTAATATGGGAACATAGTACACTTTATACATTACCTCCTTGCTTTTCCTTGGTACTTCCTTATCCCAAACAAGTTTTCTTACACTTTGATAGAATGCATTGCTCTGCTGTACCCTCCTGCCAATCTCCATGTCCAACCTACCAGTTTGCATCAATTCACTTCCTAGGTATTTGAACGTGAGCCCCAAAAATTATGCCTTATTTGAATAAAAAGAATAAAAGGCGGATGGTAAAAAAGGATAAAACAAATAAGGCATAGTGAACAATAAAATTGATGAACACAATAAAAAACATAAAGCAGATTCAACCTGAATTAAAAGTCGTAACTACACATTAAAACTTAAAAAAGTAACCACTCTCCCTCATGAACCGGATGACGAGGTCTACTGATGGCCCATCATCACTGAGAATAAGGGAGAGGGTATTAGGCAGTTTAAGAGTCTGTCACAGATCGGCCAGATCCACACACTCCAAGAGAAGATGTGCCGCGGTTAGGTGGGCACCGCAAGTACACACAGGGGGATCTTCTCTCTTTAGTTAGTGGGAGTGCGTAGCAATCCCATGGCCGATCCGGAGTCGACAGAGTACCACAGCTTCCTTCCGGAGAGATCGGAAGGAAGATTTCCACACCTTCGTTGTCTCCTTGATGCCTCTCAATTTGTTGGGTGGAGGCGTGGCACGCCATGCTTCCTCCCAATGCGACAGGATCGAATGCCGCAATTGAGAGCGCACATCACTAGCAGGCACCTTATACGGTAGCGAGGGCAGTGCGACTGCCTCTCTCGCCGCCTGATCAGCAAGCTCGTTTCTCGCAATACCCATGTGGCTAGGAAGCCACACAAAGGTCACCCCGGTTCCAGCGTTACACGAACTGACAAGCAGGTCGTGCACACACTGGACCAACGGGTGCTTCGGGAAACACACATCGATCGATTGCAGCGCACTCAGAGAGTCAGTACACACAAGAAAGTGCTGGTGATCGTCTGATAACGTGTACCGCAAGGCCTCTAAGATGGCATAGAGCTCCGCTGTGTACACGCCACAGGCCTCGGGAAGTGAAAATAGAAATCGACGATCCTCAACCACAAATGCACAGCCTACTTTCTCGTTTACCCTCGAAACGTCCGTGAATAGAAGCCCTGATCCGGGATACCTGCTCACCACGGATTGGAACAGCCTCCGATGGACGGAGGAGTCAGTGTCCGACTTGGGGCCGGTGTGCAGATCCAGGATGATATCAGGGCAAGAGACCATCCACGGAGGGGCCTTGCTAGGTACTCGGACGATACAGGAGACAGAAGGAAATCGGAACTGACGGTATAAGTCATCCAAGCAAATCCCCGCCGGCCGTGTGGCTCGGGCGAGCGCATCATACAGCCGGAGATTCGGAAAACAAACATGGATAGCTTGGATGAAGTGGCATCTGTCGAATAGTTGCAGCATAGGTCAGCAGTACTTGTTGGCGCCTCAGGTGTAAAGGAGGTACGCCAGCCTCGGCGAGCAAGCTGACGACTGGGCTCGTCCGAAAGGCACCCGTCGCCAACCTCACACCGCCGTGGTGGACACTGTCCAGTTTAACAAGCACTGACTTACGGGCCGAACCATATGCAACCCTGCCAGAATCTAACCTAATCTAACCAGTGCCTTATAAAAACATAGGAGGACCGCGCGGTACACCCCCCACGATGTGCCACTAAGAAACAGCAACATGTTGAGTTTCTTAGCACAGGCAGTTTTCAAACACCGCACGTGTGGCTCCCACATCAATTTCTGATCGAAAAGGAGCCCAAGGAACCGGTATGTAGCAACTAAAGGCAAAGCTACATTGCCCAGATAAAGCTCAGGATCAGGATGGAGAGTGCGCTTTCGGCAGAAATGGACAACCGAGGACTTTGCGGTTGAGAATCGAAAGCCATGCTCTAGTGTCCAGCGTTGCACTCTCCGAATAGCTTGTTGTAGCTGTCGTTCAGCGAACGCCATATTTTGCGCACTATAATGTAGAGCGAAGTCGTCTACATATAGTGACGGTACCACTGCTGGACCAGCAGCAGCGACTATACCGTTTATGGCAATCGCAAATAATGTTACGCTAAGCACCGATCCCTGTGGGACTCCGTTTTCCTGTATATGATATTGCGAATATGTCCCCCCTATTCGGACACGGAATAGGCGAAGGGACAGAAAATTCGCAATAAAAACCGGCAAGTTACCTCGGAATTTCCATTGATGCAGGGTAGAGAGGATTCCGTAACGCCAAGTGGTGTCATAGGCCTTCTCGAGGTCAAAGAAAACAGCGACTAGGTGTTGTCTCCGGAGAAAAGCGTCCTGTATGGCGGTCTCCAGGCGTACCAGATGGTCGTTGGTACACCGAGATGCCTGAATCCACACTGGTATTCAGACAGGAGTCCTCGCTTCTCCAGGATCCACACCAGGCGCCGATTGACCATCCTCTCAAAGAGCTTGCACAGACCGTTAGTGAGACGAATAGGTCTGTAACTCCCTGTCAAATTGGGATCCTAATCGGACTTCAGGATAGGTATAATGATACCTTCCTGCCATTGCGCTGGAAACACACCTTCCAACCACATACGATTAAACACCCTGAGCAAATAACGAATGCTCTCATCGTTAAGGTGTTTAAGCATCTGGTTGTGAATATTATCCGGGCCGGGAGACGTGTCCCTGCAGAGCGCCAGCGCTCCGCGGAGTTCCCACTCCGTCAAGGGCACATTGTACTCCTCCGAAGCGCGGGAAGCAAAACTGAGCTGGAAACGTTCTGCCTCGCGCTTCATGGCCACGAAGGCAGGATCATAGTTATCAGAACCGGATATATCCTCAAAATAAGATTGAGATGGCTTGCAACGGATCTGTAACCAATTCATTATCAATGGAAATTCCCGGTACTGAAGAAGATGTCTGAATACCCGAGATGCGTCGTAGTTTAGTCCACACTTGAGAGGAGGGGGTATGGGCCGTAATAGACGACACATACCGTTCCCAGGATTGTTTCTTACTCTGGCGAATAAGAATCCGTGCCTTGGCACGAAATTTCTTAAACGCCACCAAATTGGCCATGGTATGACGCCGACGGTAGTGCTTATGAGCTCGACGAAGGTCTCTTATTGCTGCTGCAATATCCTCTGTCCACCAGGGGACGAGTTTGCGACGAGGAGTCCCAGAAAAGGAGGGAATAGATTGCTCGGCGGCTGCAAGAAGCACGTCAGTGATGTGCTGTACCTCGTCATCAATGCTCCGGCATCCCAGATCATCAAATACTGCGCGTTCTGTAAATGAGGGCCAATTGGCCCGTTTAAGTACCCAACGACTGGGGAACTCCACGGGCTTCTGGTTCAGAAGTGTAAGAACGATCGGGAAATGGTCACTGTCACAGAGGTCGTAGTGTACATACCAACCAAATAGGGGGACCAGCGCACGGCTACACACACTCAAGTTAATGTGTGAATACGTGCCGTGCGCTAAGCTAAAATGTGTAGCTTCCCCTGTATTTAATAGAGATAAATCCAACCCCTGAATTAAGCCCTCCACGTCCCTTCCTCTGGGGCAGGAAGATGGTGATCCCCATTGGGGGTGATGCGAGTTAAAATCACCCACGATAAGGAAAGGGACTGGGAGTTGATCAACAAGATCAAAGACGTCATTAATATCAAGGGGCTGGTTCGGTGGAAGGTACACGTTACAAACAGTTGTCATAGCAGGCAAGGACACGCGAACTGCAATAGCTTCCAGAGGAGTGGCGAGTGGAAACTCTTCACTGTAGCAGTCAGAGCGAACGAAGGTACAAACGCCCCCGGAAGCCCGGGCGGCGTCTTGTCGCTCTTTAGAGTATAGTCTGAAACCTCTCAGAACCGTCTCGTGATCAGGTCTGAGGTTTGTTTCCTGTAGGCAGACTATACTCGCTGCGTATTGTGCAATGAGCTGACGGAGCTCTGTCAAATGCCTGTCATAACTGTTACAATACCACTGTAACAGTGCCATAGTGTGAACTTATAAACTAGGGAATAAGTTGGAGCAGCAAGCTACAACTTATCCTCTGGAGGATCTTCACCCACTACGTCGACTATAATCTCCATGTCCTCAGGCGAGGTCGTGGAGTGAATCGACTCAGCGGAAGATTTCCTGGACGCAATTTGGCGGCGAGGGTATCTCCGTAGGGAGCGCGAAGATTTGGGGACCAAAACGTCCCCAGGCGCAGAAGCATCCGCAGGTGGTGGGGCGAATGGCTTCCCCTTCTTTGGAGGAGAAAGGGAACGCGTAGTGCGGGCTCCCTTCATCCCCGCCTCTTTCAGATATTTAGACGGGTCAGGAGACTTATTCCTGACCCTGGTCGACGATGTCGCCTCCGCTGGCTTCGGCGCGGCTTTCGCCGACCGTTTGGGTGGGGAGTAATTCGAACCCGAGTGGGGAGGAAGTCTTCAACTTCCTCCCCTGCTGTGCGGGCGGAGCAGCCTTTGCTCGCATAGCCTTCTTTGGGGCCGAAGGTGGGGTTGAAGTCACCTTCGGGCTCTCTTTCCGATTCTGGGTTGTAGATACAGATGTAGATGGCGGTGGTACATTAGAAGGTTTCACAGCTGAGACAAAAGATGAGGTAGCCGGGACCAAATTGGGTATTATGGCTCTATAATCAATCTTTGGAGAAGGCTAAATCGGGGTATGGTACTTCTTGCGGGCCTCCTGGTAGGTGAGACCATCCGGGGTTTTGATCTCCTGGATTTTCTTCTCACTCAGGAAGACAGGGCAGTTCCTGTCCCGAGGAGAATGAAATACAGGGCAATTAGTGCACTGATATGGTGTGGTGCACTCTTCCCCTTCGTGGGGTACCTTACCGCATATGCCGCAGATTTGAGGGCTTGAGCATCGGGATAACATGTGCCCGAACTTCTGGCACTTATAACACCTCATTGGTGGAGGGATATAAGGCCGTACGTCAAAACGGTAACTTGTAACCTTGACTTTCTCCGGGAGCACCGAAAGCTCAAAGGAAATAATGAAAGCACCAGTATCCACGATTTGACCATTGACCTTGCGCGTGATGCGCCGGACATCAGTCACGTGATGGTGCTGCATATCCTCCTTGAGCTCTTGGTCAGTGTTCAGAATCAGGTCCCGGTGGAAAATAACTCCTCGGACCAGATTCAGAGACGTGTGCTTTTCCACTTTGACAGGGATATCGCCAAAGAGGTCACATTTCCAGGGTGTCGAGCGATGATCTTTCTTCAAATTCCCGTATAATTCCCGTATTTCCCGTACGAAAATTCACCAAATTCCCGTATATTTTAAAAGACTAGAATTCGCACACCGAATGCCTGAAAAATGAATCTTAAAGCGCGAATCAAGATTTTCTGGCGTAAGTGTAATTGCATTTTTGGAGATACTTCCGCAGTCCACGGGTGATGGTGAGATTTAGGCCTAATCCGTAGCGTGAGCAAAGAGCGCGCTCGAGCGAACTCCACGCAGATGGGACGAGATGGTAGGAACACAAATAAAATACCGTTTACCTGAGAAGAGCTGATATAAATGACTGTTTTACTGAGGAGGGTTGAGAGAGTAGAGAATAGGAGTGTCACATAATAAATGTTTACGGGAAGTGAATTGTATGGTACCGTAACTGTATAGAGCTTCCACGAGTTAAAATTGCACCGAAGCTTATGCATAGCGAAGTTCCGGTCCGCGAATCTCCATTTGATTTTCATTGGCAGTGAATCGTTCGTGATTATCTTCTTTATTATTTCGGATTGTGGTTTTGTTTTTAGGCGTTCAACTTATGAAATAAGAACTAGAGGGTTGGCCTTTCATGAATATTCCTAAGAGAAGTGTCTCCTAAAAGAGTAATTAGTAAAACTTCGCATCAGAGACGACCATAACAAACAGCTTGCCTACAAAGTGTGCGATCTGCACATTTCAAACATCAGTGGTTTAACATATCTTAGACTACAATATTAAGTTGGTGCAAATTAAATATGTTATATGTGAGAATATTATTATAATTTGCTATCCGGTTGTTATAGTAGTACTGTATATTATGCATTAACGTGGCCCGTTTAAATGCTAAATTGTGACGGATGCTACGAGTTATAGGCTATTCGCCGTACCGGTAGGCCTAATATTCACTAACAACGCATCGTTTCTTCTGTAATATTTATTTAATCATTATAATCATAATAGTCTATCTATTAACCTTTATTTACCAATAATCATTTTATAATTCTATACATATTCCAGGTATTGCAAGAAAGCGATATTTGATAGCAGATGCGGTTCCACCTTAAAAATCCAGCCGTGCCCAGTCTTCAGTACCTATGGAAAATATTACCCCAAGTTAATAAACCAAACAACTGGCGACATTTTTTTTTGAAATGCTCATTTCCATCTTCACCCTAGTCTACGTAAAGTACCATACGGTAATCACTGAAAGGGTAGGGGGGATATGACCTCAATTTCACAAACGAACGAACCTCATTTTGCATGAATTATGGAACCCGAATCCTAATGGAGGTATGGATTGTCTGCATTTAGAAATATGTTAGTCAATAATTTAAAACAAGATGCCAGAAAACTAAATGCAAAACGCTGCGTGCCAACTACGGTGTGAAGTTGCTCCGTGAAAAAAAAAAAAAAAAATGCGCCTCGCCAAGATTATACGACGTGCACACAGTTAAATACAATCATCCAATTGGAGAAACACTTTCTTTGTCACGATCTTATACGCAATTCAAACATAAACAGGTGTAATTTACGGGAAAATGTGCAACATTTATTACTCCTGTATATATTTTAAATGTGACCACGTTTGTCACTTGGAAAATGTCCTGCAGTCAACTCCCAGCGAGACTCCTCCTTCAGCGTTGGAGCGAACCATGGATCAGTTTTACTGTTAAAGTGTGCGATCGGTAACCTTTTTCACGTCGCTTCGGGCTGCTTTAATTGTGTGTCCGTTTCGTTAAAGATAATTAAGTACTTGAGGAGTTTCTGCAATTTATTCCAAGTATTGATACGGATAAAGTCATCAAGATGGCAGATTTTGAGAGTCAATAGTAATGACAGTAGGAACACTGAGAGCAAAACATTATCTTTCTCTCGCATAATATCAATATTATAAACAACAACGTAACTATGGTCATGATGATATCACTGCATTGTTTCACTTTTAATATTTAGTTATTGTTTTCCATATTTTTCATTTTTTCATTGTGTCGAAAAAATAATAAGTCCTAAAATAGTTTTCATGCATAGAGAACGGTTATTTAATTATTGTTTTTTATGAATATTAATCGAAATGCCATTTTAATTATGATGATAACTGTTGTTTTCAGGGGAGGAACAGCAAGGTCATCTGTCCCTTTAATAATGTGCTTTATTACCCTATTTTATTAATGACCCCCCCCCCAGAAGGAAATCCTGCGTACGCCACTGGGTATGTCCGCTATTACACGCGTAAATTATGGGACAAATACAGTATTGCTAACCCCGCGCATTCGGTACTGACAGCCTTCCTGTCACTTTGCCCCTTTTTTCCTCTCCGCAACCCACGCTCGCCACATAACAAGACCCTACGTCCAACCGCCACACGGCAAGATTTCTGAGCATGCTTCTCACCTACACCCTGTATTTCGAAGGAAACAACGCGAAGGATATGTCGGGAGCTTGGAACAGCTGAGCTGTGTTGCTAAGTTTTTAGTGTTGTAAATCAGCTGATTCGATTAATACACAGCGCTACACTTCAGACACTATTTCGGTACAATTATACGTAATATATATTTAAAAAAAACGATCCCGAGTCAACGCCGAGAACATTCAGACAGAGAAATACGATACTTTGAGATGAATAAATAAATTACACACCGAAGCTATGATACCTTTATCATAGGTATTCAATTCAATAAATACGACAAAGAGGGCAAACACTCTACAGCTAATGAATATAAAAAAAATCACCATGCAATGATTATCCTTTAACATGAAACAAGAGTCTGAGTGGAGGTCGTTCACAGTTTACTACAGTAGTTGACAGATAACACCATGCACACTCACTGAATCGCGACTCTCTAGGGTTAATATTAGCTTTCGTGATAAAGCAAAAGTAAAGTTAAGGTAAAGACATATTTAACACTGAGCACTCAAACAAGCCCCTCTGTGGCGATATTATTGCCGAGGTTTTATATTGTCGAATTGCAGGCGGTATTTTGAACACTATGACGGGAAACAATAGCCTGTGCTCTATTATCGATTGACGCAAGCGAACTGACACCAAGAAATAAATTTTCCTCAGTCACTTGGCAAGGGTTTCTTTGACACCCTCCATCCCTTCACTGTCCCTATCATCATCACCACCATCATTGTCTTCGTCAGAGCTTGATGAACTGCTAAGGTTAATAATCATTTCATCCACCGCGATATCCAGACCGCCTTCAGTATTTCTTTCTGTACATGCTGTACGGGATGTGTCCAGTCCTCGGGTCGAACGTCGGCAAAGTAAAAGTAACGAAACAATGACAATGAAAGGAAATCCGACACAGACAGTGATTAACAAGCGACTGAAACGATGCCTGCCCATACGAGAAGAATTCTGTCACTTGTGTGGTGTATTTTGCAGCCACATGTTGGTGACGGGTGTTCGATGGTAAAATGACGAGAGCTGTGAGATATTGTTTGTAGTTTTTGAAATGTATGCATGTGTGACGCATTTGCATCGAGTGTTTGAACGAACTTTAAAACAATTTGGTATGTGCATCTCCTCTGCGAAAGAAGACTATGGAAAGGCTAAAAACAGTAAAATTCCACACGCGACACTCCGGGAATACTTTTTAATTTAGATTTATTTTATCAAAGTAGATAATAGAAAATAAAATAATGCAAAACGAAATTAAATAAGTCACTTTGACAAATACAAGATTGTTACTAGGAACTTCAGTTATACACAGCACAAAATTAAGTTCTTTTGACAGTATTTTTTTTTTTTTCCAATTCCTGGAGATCTTTTGTGGCTTTTCTTTCGACTGCCACCTTAGCCGTCGCTTCACACCTGTTTTTCTTCCTTGAACACGGCGTAGGAGTATCGTGCAGTGTGGACTCTTGCTCACGGTTATCTCTTCTACTCCACCAGCTGCCATCACAGCGTCCTGAACAGTATGCATGCCAATCAGACTTGCTTCTTTGTGATTGATGATCATGCACCCCTTCTCTCTAAAGCTGCACTGTTGTGATACAAAGTCAGTATCATTTTAACGACGCTTGTGAGATCGTTTTTGGCAGGAACTGAGGAAGGTGCTGAAGCCACTAATTCAGACCGCAACACGTCGAGCCGTGGCTCCTTTCCGTCGATCTGCTTCAAACGCGCAGTGATGGAGGGCAGTCTCAGAAGTGCGGAGTAGCTGCTCTTGATGCGGTCAGCCATTGCGCCAGAAAGCAAATTCTTCTGATCACAAATAATTTCCAGGACAATGACGAGCCTAACTTCTTCCAACTTAGGAGTCTCAGCGACCCCTATAGGGTCTAGGCAGGAAATAGCACGGGTTTCTTGAGAGCAAGAGTTGACCTCTCTTTGATTTTTTCTGCCAAAGGATACACATGTACAATTCTCGGCAGTTGGTGCGAAATTGCAGCACATCCGCGTCAGGAATTTTCTGAGATCTTGAGCTGTTAGCTTCTTTAAGGGCTACTCTTGTCGAGAAACCCAGGTCTGCTCTGTGAATAACAATGCGGAATGATTCCTGCATGTCATTGTCAGCAACGAGCGCGGCGCGCGTAGCCCTGCGCGGAGAGGGTAAGGCCGGCGGTCGGCCAGGCAAAGCATGCATTCGACGTTGGCTGGGTTATCATCCCGCTTAGCGCTCTATCGGTGGCGCAAATTGCGGGTGGCACCACGGTCTGCAGGCGAAATAGAAGACTGAGCGGGAGGACTCTACCGAGCGTTCGGGGGCTAAGAAGTCAGGCATTATCAGACTTTTTAAGATTTCCCGTATCAAGTGCGAATTTCCCGTATAATTCCCGTATTTTTCCCGGGTCACTAAAATTCCCGTATAATTCCCGTATTTCCCGTATCGCTCAACACCCTGCATTTCAGAAGTTGTTCAACCTGCTCACCAGTCCTAGTCTTGAGCAACAAGCTACCGTTTCTCATCTTTTGTACCTTCTCAAGCTCACCATAGACCCCTTCTATGTGGCGAGAAAACAAAACAGACTTTACCATCTTGAAATCACCACCATCCGTTCTGGTTGCAACCAGAAACTTGGGAGTGTTAGCACCCAGATTCTCACGAACAGACTGTTCCCAGGGGGTTGATCCCCGTAGGGAATCAAAAGTTAAAGACTTGGGTGGCGGACCACCCTGTTGGGAGATATTCCTTTTCTGTCCCATGGCCATTTCATCCTCCCTGAATGCCACCGACTCCAATCACGGGCTGTCTCTGTAGGCGCTACCCAGCCAAGGAAAGGCCCGCCTAGCTTGGAAGGCATTGCCCGGGGGTCCGATGTTTGACATGCCATACAGGCAGGCCATACCCCTTGGCATATACTAGAGTTTTCCAGCACAGGCATGCAGCTGTGCGGGGACCTGCGTTGTCAGGCGGATACTACTGCAGGGTACATGGTGCACCCACCTGTCGGTGTGGCCAGACCGATCAGGCTCTCGAGCGTAGTCGCACACTTAGGTGGCCCTTCCCCTGACAGCACGCACATATAATTATTTTGAGTGCCAGACCTCAAAAACATGAACGGAAAAAGGCGTGCGATATAACCTAATGAGAGTTATATCGCACAAAGTGGGGCGTTTAGCGCTGGCTGTCAAACCGTAAAGGGGACCTGGGCCAAGAAACCCTTTTCGTCGCCTTCTACGACCGGCAGGGTATACCTGTGAGTATTCCATGCCTCCCACCCACGGGAGGTCGAATTCGCAAGACAAGCCGGAAACCTAAAAGAATAGCCAAGGTCGCCCCTTTTGGTCGCCTCGTACGACAGGCAGGGGATACCGTGGGTGTATTCTAAACCCCCCACCCACAGGGGGAGGTACTATATGTTTCAACCTGTCATTGAGGTCTTCATCAGCCAAAACTACTTATATCTAATTCTTAAAACTAGTGTAACAATTATTTATAAAAACAAAATGAATATCCTTACAATTTTCATTTGCATAAACGTTCCTTATTAAAAAATATCCGAGGGCTGGTTTACAATAAAGTATTTCACTAATAAAAATTTGGAAGTTGATTCATCTAAAAACTTGTCATTGAAGATTGCGAAGCTTGCTGGTACGATGATCATCTCGACAATTTAAGGTTAATTTGAATAGATGTTCTTAATTTTGTATATTGATAGGCATTATACAGTATTTTAAAAGTCATCTTTTACAATTAATTATTAAATTAACATACGTTTATCAATTTAACAGTATACTCAGTGACTTATTAATCAATACGGCAAATATCAAACATTTTCTAACCTGGTAAATGTTCCTGCATTAAATAATTGTAATAAAAATATCTGATACCAAGTATCAAATCAATCCACGAGTATTACGAAAACTTACTCGTATCCTGTTGACACAACCTTGGTGATTACTGAAGGCACAGTGCATTTTTGGTTTTGTATCATCTGCAGATGAGTCATCACTATCGTCCGAGTCATATTCATCATCCTTTTCAATTTTTTGGGTCTTCTGTATGTTTGATATCTGTGAACAAATTACGGGAGTTCATCATTTAAGATAATAAAGACACAAACTACGAAAAAATGAAAATAAAATATAAGGATAAGGTGACCTCCATTATCGGGGAAACTTCTGATCCAGACATGGAAGATGATGATGATGATAATTGTTGTTTTAAGGGGCCTAACATCTAGGTTATCGGCCCCAGACATGGAAGAAGTTGAATGGTTCTATTTCTATATTCCCCTGCATATAAAGAAGATTCCCATGATGACAAATCAACTGGGAAAAATCTGGTTGTATGATCCCTTTTAACTGGGATGATGGTTCTCTCAGAACGAAATAGCACTGGAAAACATTATGCAGCATCTGTTATAACACCAATTGACCTAACAGCAAGAATGGTGAAGGAGAAACACAAAATAAGCATGGCCACTACTTTTATATGGAAGGTGGAGAATTATAACATGCAACACATGTAAGACTTGTCTGCCATGACCTCTCCCGCCTCCACAGCAGATCGGAAGCGCTATAATATAGAGGTTTATTTCATTTCCAGTGATATGGATAAGTCAAATGAAATTGAAGAGATACCACTTACTGGAACTTTATCATCAGAACATCGCCTCATGTAAAGGACAAAGGCAGACCTGAAAGAAGAACTGTGCTCTTTACTTTAGAGCTTGCTAGGCTGAACTTCGATGTAGTCACCCTGAGTGAAACCAGATTTCCTGGGGAAAGAACCGTTAGTAGTTAGTTACAGTTGTTTTAAGGGGCGGAACAGCAAGGTCATCTGCCCCTTTTCACTAATTATTTATTTATTTACCATAAACCTAAAAAAAATATTTATGGAAGACCAGGGTAAATAGTAAATTGACACAAATTTAGAATGAATAAAAATTTTGAGGTAGACACCTAAATATGAAGAGCGCCTGATATTAAAAAGCAAGAAATCAAATAAAACGAATAGCATAATCATAAATGAAAATGTACGGAATTTTAAAAATGTGAAATTCAAAGAAGAACAAGTTCTTTGAGTTAAAGAATATTTGATAATTTAGATTGCTGGCCCTAACACACCCTCACTTTAAGATTGAGCATATTCTGCAGAACAAGGTTTCTTCCTAGATTAGCAAGATCCACACACACTGTTAAAATGTGGGCCACAGTGAACACAACTCCACACGTACAATGTGGATGGTCTTCCTCTATCAGGTACGAGTGGATCCTGCAAGAACTATCATTAGCCTACACAAAATGACAGACTACCTCCATGAATGGAAAGCGCTCCACCACACATGAGTAGATCCCTTGATCGCTCTCAGTTTATTAGGCATTGGGTCAGCTAACCACCCACTCTCCCAGAATGCCAGTACTTGTGGCATAACTGAGAACAAATATCTCTAGCTGGTACCTCCATTGACCGAGGTGATAGTGATACTGCCACTTTTGCAGCTTGATCTGCCAACTAAGTTCCCACTATTCCCACTATTCGAGTGTCAGAGCTGCACAACTTGGCTAGAAGGTCGTGGATTCACTGCACCAATGGCTATTGTGGGAAATGTGAAGCAATTGACTGCAACGAACTCAAAGAGTCTGTACACACAAGAAAGTGGATTCATGCATCATGTAGTGCAATCTGCAGAGCTTCATAGATGGCAACGAGCTCCACAGTAAAGACATTATAGGTCTGTGGAAAAGAGATCTTTGTATTTGCACATCGATGACATAAGCACAACCCACCTTCGAACCTTCGGTGCAGAGAATGCCAGTATCCAGAAACTGGCAAACTATGCTGTGGAATAGTCTCCAGTAAATGGAGGCATCAGAGTTCATCTTAGGACCACGCTGTGGATCTAACCAAATTTCTGGATGCGGGACTTGCCATAATGCCACCTTGCAAGGTCTCCGGATCATACGGGGACCTACAGCCACTCCTATTTCAATACACAAGCTATCAAGTCTAATACCAACTGGCCGGTTGGTGCGAGGCTGGTTGGCGTACCTCTGATGGTATTGGGTACTGAAGAGAGCTTGATACCTCAGATGATGCAGCAATTGACACAATATTAGCTGCATATGCTTATTGGCATCTATAACTAAGAAGTTGAACATCCAATTTGGCAAGTAGGCTGGTCCAGAAGGCACCGGTCGCCAGCCTGACACCACTATGTTGGATACTGTCCAGCATTTTCAAGGTTGCTGGCGTTGCTCACCCATATACCGCAAAACCATAGTCAAGCCGGGATAGGATAAGACTTAAGCAGGAACAGAGCACCAGGCATAGATGATATACCGATTGAGTTGCTACGCTGCATAGGAGATGAAGGTCTGATCAGGTTATATCACTTGGTGTGTAGGATTTATGAGACAGGCGAGGTACCCTCTGATTTCAAGAAGAATGTTATCATCCCTATACTGAAGAAAGTGGGAGCTGACACATGTGAAGATTACCGTACAAACAGCTTCATTACTCATGCTTCAAAGATCCAGTCTAGAATAATTTACAAGAGGATGGAAAGCCAGATAGAAACGGACTTGGGTGAAGACCAGTTTGATTTCAGGAGAAATGTAGGAACAAGGAAAGCTGTACTGATTTTGGAAGGTATAATAAGGAAAGATAAGAGAACGTTCATGGCATTTGTAGACTTAGAAGAGGCTTTTGATAACGTTGATTAGACTAAATTATTTTACATTTTGAAAACGATTGGAATAGAGTACAGGGATAGGAGGGTGATCTACAACCTATACAGAAACCAGACAGCAGTCATTTGAGCTGAAGGACACGAGAGAGAAGCTGGTATTCAGAAAGGTGTAAGGCAAGGCTGCAACTTATCACCCATACTTTTCAAGCTTTACATTGAACAAACAATGAAGGAAGAAAGACATGGTTCAATACCTATCAGCAGGCATCTAACAAATTTCGACGCTAATTTGCTGATGATGTTGCATTGGTAGCAGCATCTGAAAATGAACTGCAGTGGTCAGTATTCAACCTCCAGAAAGTGGCATCAAAATTCAGCATGTGCATTTCTACTGAAAAGACTAAAGTAATGGCCTTTAAGGGTAAGGACCCTATCCCCAGTAAAATTTGTCTGGATGGTAAAATGTTAGAAAGAGTTAACGAATTCAAGTATTTAGGATATCATTTATCTTTTCAAGAAGAACGAGACATAACTGCAAAAATAACTAATATTACCAGAACAACAGGAATCATCAATCGCGTCATGAAGCCATCTCTTGTCCAAAGGCATACATGGTTGCGTTTGTATAACACATTAGCCAGACCAACCCTATGCTATGACAGCGAGGCATGGACAATAAGATCTCAGGACATCTCCAGACTCACAGCATGCGAAATGACCTTTATGCGCTGAACAGCAGGCTATACTAAATGGGATCATAAGAGAAACGAGGATGTGCTGAAGGAACTAAAAGTGAAACCAATAACTAGATACGGTACTACCAAGAGAACTGGAAACATCATGTCCAAGGATGGAACCTGGAAGATTACCAAAGGAGATCCATTCTTCAGTATTCCAGATGTCTTATGATACTGAACACGAATTCGGCTTATTTTAGGTCATATTTGTGGTCATTTCTGTCCCCAATGATATTGGTTTTGTACGGAAAAAATGATACAGGATTCATGCTAAGAATCGATTTTTGGCTGAGTTGAGATGTCTCAAGTGCATTATGGGACTACAGGAGAAGGTCATTTTCTGAGGGAAATGAACTGGACCACTCCTATCCTAGAATAATTGCGGTATCCACGAGTATTGTGAAAGTAACTCGATAACCAATCAGAAATATCTGGTTTTGATCGAAAGTGTTTGAGACGTCATCATGTCATGTGCATTTCCAGTAATTAGCACCATTAAGAAGATATTTTTACATGAGAAGATGTCTAAAATAGAAAGGAAGCTTCATTCAAAATTATATGGACGTAAACGGTCGCTGTACCATGCATGTTTAATTGCTTTAATCATGTACGTGAAAAGCACTCCTACACCTTTTGCAACATGGCGGGACTGACAACTCGATGAAGAAGTCTGCTGCGGGGAGAGAATCATTCTGTCGTAGAAATTGAACAAGAAGGGAGGCGTGATCCTGGAGGTGTGATTCCCAGTAGCTCCCGAGGTCAAGTGTAGGCAGCGAGGCTAGCTTACTACCCGAGTCGGCCATGACGTGGGCCAAGTATTGGAGAAGCCCGGAGTTGCAATGCTAAGCAATTCTAGGCGAAGTTAGTCAAGTCATTAGCAGCGGATATAAAGAAAATAGAACGATTCTTCATATATGTGCGTGTGCAGAATGTAACTACAGACATTTGATTGTAAAATACGGCAAGTTTTTAAGAAGGTTTTGTGAGAAACACAGTAATAGTGAGTGTTTTGAAAAACGTTGCACGAGCTATCATGTTCGCTACAGTGCAAGCAGGCGAGAACGTGAGAGGAAGCTAGATATTACAGCTCAGATAAGGAGTCGTGCTTGACTTCAGTACTGCTGCAAGAAACATTGAGCTGTTATATACTCGTAATATATTGAACCCTTGTAAAAGAAGCACCATTAAGAAGATATTTTTACATGAGAAGATGTCTAAAATAGAAAGGAAGCTTCATTCATAATTATATGGACGTAAACGGTCGCTGTACCATGTTTAATTGCTTTAATCATGTACGTGAAAAGCACCCCTACCCCTTTTGCAACATGGCGGGACTGACAACTCGATGAAGCAGTCTGCTGCGGTGAGAGAATCATTCTGTCGTAGAAATTGAACGAGAAGGGAGGCGTGATCCTGGAGGTGTGATTCCCAGTAGCTCCCGAGGTCAAGTGTAGGCAGCGAGGCTAGCTTACTACCCGAGTCGGCCATGACGTGGGCCAAGTATTGGAGAAGCCCGGAGTTACAATGCTAAGCAATTCTAGGCGAAGTTAGTCAAGTCATTAGCAGCGGATATAAAGACAATAGAACGATTCTTCATATATGTGCGTGTGCAGAATGTAACTACAGACATTTGATTGTAAAATACAGCAAGTTTTTAAGAAGGTTTTGTGAGAAACACAGTAATAGTGAGTGTTTTGAAAAACGTTGCGCGAGCTATCATGTTTGCTACAGTACAAGCAGGCGAGAACGTGAGAGGAAGCTAGACATTACAGCTCAGATAAGGAGTCGTGCTTGACTTCAGTACTGCTGCAAGACACATTGAGCTGTTATATACTCGTAATATATTGAACCCTTGTAAAAGAACCGTATCGAGACTCAATTTCGGGTAATGTTTCGGTCCATGATTGCCGTGCAGTTAAATTTTGTTTCTCATAGATTACAAGGATTCATAGGGCAAATACAATAATTAAAGAAAGGAGGTAAACCAGTACACTAAATAACAAGTTTAATAACCAAAGAAAATAACAATCTAGAACAACATCTTGAATTTACTCCCACACTTCAAAATAGATCACAACTGCAAATCCTAAGTTGTGTCTGCATCAATCAAGTGGCATTCAAATATCCACAGTTTACCATTTAAAATATATATATCTCAGGAGAGATTATTAATAAAAAGACGTTTGAAATACTACGTCTACTTCAAATCTATACTTGTGTACGCGTGACGATGTTTTGACTATATGAAGGAAATAAGTACGGTTACGTGATCCGTTACCATCTGGTTTCCCGTCAAGCAACGAATCCGTAACTCTGCGTAAATTAGATTAGCATTGGGAACACACAACAAGACACTTAAGAATTATCCGACATCCGCTACCCTTATATAATACAAAATAGATCTCCGAACGAGATCTTGACAACGTGCCAAAACACGTCTAATTGCCCAAAAGGGTCTTGGTAAATCAACACAAGCGTACGTGACTACAACAGAATACACGGGGACATGACCGAACGTCATTCTAATATTTACATTGACCACGACAATCCAAAATGGATTACGGTATATCAACAACAAGAAACATCACTATGCCCAATGGCATCTAATTAACACACAAACAAATATCAATTCAACTTAATGCATGAAAATTATGGTCTGAGTATGGCAAACTACCCTTTAAATCAAGATATAGAATACAGGCTCATCTCACTTTAAGAGAAGAGGACACGGTACCCCAGCCCCAAACCTAATTAGTGTTATCTTAAATCTGTCCGTCCCTTATGAAGCCATTATGTCATTCACCCAGTGCGTCGCATAATAATATCGGAAGCTTGCTCACAGCAGCTCTCGAACCTCGAAGTACCTTGTATTTCCTGAAAACATGTGTGTATAAAATACCTATATTGCCCCAATAATCCTCTCAGGAATTATAAGACACGACGACTCAGCCGGTAGCCTCCTTGGAGTTCATACCGCCGTTAATTATAATTTGCTGCAGACAGGAATCGTGGGCTGATTACCACGATGTTCCCTACGCATTTAGACACACATCATCACACAAATAACCAATATAACGCACGCCTGGGTAATGACTTCATCTCTCATCTCGCCACCTGAAATGAAATGAAAATCCACAGCCTGCTTCCAGTCTCCGACCGGGTCAGGAATGGAATGAATGAAGCCCCCATCTAGCGGCGAGGATATGGACTGTGCCGGCTGCCGAGGCCTGACACACTCCTCTGGGGCAATGATTAAATGAATGACAGATGAAATGAAATGATAGAGGAGAGTGTTGCTGGAATGAAATGTTGACAGGGAAAACCGGAGTACCCGGAGAAAAACCTGTCTGCCTCCGTTTTGTCCAGCACAGATCTCACATGGAGTGACCGGGATTTGAACCACGGACCCAGCGGTGAGAGTCCGGCGTGCTGCCGCTTAAGCCACGGAGGCTTATCTCGCCACCTGAAATACGTCCAGATTTAAGATCCCATGGAAAGACTTAAACCGCTTTCCCAAAGATCAAATAAAATCATACTCCCTTAGTTTTACATTTTAACTATGGTTCCCTGCAAATAAAATTGCGCTAGGCAAATCACATAAAAACAACGCCTGATTATCAAACACAAGGTTAAATGTTACCCCCCAAAATTCTAGTTTTATCGTTAATGTTAAAACTACAACAGCGCCATTTATCGCTCAAATCATAAATTCCGCTCAAGCGATATGAACAACACACTGTACACGCATTGTAAATTTACAAGTTACATTACAATTAATTAAATCAGAACAATAAAATAGTCACGCACGACATTACAATCGAGTGTCGGTACACAGAATAAAATCAAACTACAATAAAAAAATATACAAGAAAATTATTTACATTTCCCCAGCTTATCTAACTACGACTAAAATTGAATAATCAATATGTTGTACTTATTCCTTCGCCAAAACACCTCAGGAAGTATAACACAATTTTCATTCGCCAAATCAATACTTTTACTAAAAATACTATAGGTACATGTTTCGGAAACTTGATATGTTTCCTTCTTCAGCCCATATGTTGGTGTAAACATCATATGACATCGAAATCCTAGCAAAAAAAACAAACCGAACTGTATGTTTATTTTTGGCTAGGATTTCGATGTCATATGATGTTTCACACCAACATATGGGCTGAAGAAGGAAACATATCAAAATTCCGAAACATGTACCTATAGTATTTTTAGTAAAGTATTGATTTGGCGAGTGAAAATTGTGTTATACTTCTTGTAAACATGGACAATACGGAACCTGGAACGAGTGCGGTTTATAAAACACCTCAGCTCACGTCGCCACACACAACCCAGCAGTTATTTAGCCGGACTTGGACATAGTCGCTGGTGTGCCCATGGTCATCCTTCCAACTGTTGGCCTCGTTCCCGACATCTTGGTGTTCTTAGGATAGAAAATGTTCAGTTATTTCACAGTACTACAATTACTACTAAAATTGCTAAATGAGCTGATAATATCCACTCAAAGTCCTGAGCAATTTATTCGAAGAAAAACTTTCCCTAAATATTTATAAGCCTGAAGCTTCTACCATTCACGCGCAAATTATACACATTTAAATACTTGAAGAACTCGTCAGAGTTTAGAAGTTAATATTTCGTCTACACAAGTGTCGCCTCGGACACATCAAAATAAAGTCTAGTGTCACTCGCGACACCTCAGAATAAAGTCTACACAAGTGTCGCCCACGACACATCGAAATAAAGTCAACACAACCCTCAGCTAGGCTACCTTTATACAGAACACAGCAAATTGACAGTAGTGGGGACGAATTTTAAAAATAATTCGGAGTTTTTAAGTTACGGACTTACGACTAATTTCATTGAGCTTCTCTTATTGTACAGGTTAAGAATCTGTTCAGCGGAGTCATAAATGATCATGGGTTTTATCAATATTCATTTTTGCGCCAAATCAAAGGTACGCTAGTTTTTCGCGGGCCTGAAGCGTTCCTTGCTTCATTTGTTGATTCAAATTCATCTCGGAGAGTTTGACCTATAGACTCCTCCCCAATTATGACGTACAAGCATCTTCTTCCTGTCAGATCCTGGTCCCCTACTCCTGCTCACGTAAATCGGTAGCAACCGTCTCATGGCCTGCTAACTGAAGCCATGCATATTGGACGTTGACCTCTTCAATTCCCGGAATTATGGCACACTTTTCCTTGTCTCAAAAGCTTGGTTTAAATATACCCGCCTCATCGTCCAACTCCCAATAGTTGCAACATATTTCCTCAACTCGAATCCACTGCTGCTTGTATGAATACCCTCTTTCAAATATAATAAACTAAAAATATGAATCATTATTACATCAGATGATATCATAAGGGTTCAATATATTTCGTTGTTATTCACGATGCATCCTTGTAAAACATTACTCCGAATGATGTTTAAATTCGACATGATGGTAACGATGGCCTAAGCTAATATGTGCGACTGGAATACAGATGACGGAGAATAGATGTCTTCACAAGAGAACCTGAGTTCGACATCGAGCATTTAAGACATAGTACCGAGCCAATTCGAATGTTCATTGAATTGTTATGACTTCACACTAAACGGAGTTAATTTCAATCCATCACTATGAATGTTTATCAACGATATTGCTCATTTACGATGATCAACTTTAAAACTCGACGTAGATTCGTCATAATACTGCCAGAATTGTCAAGATCGGAAGAGCATATCCCACCGAAACTAGAAGAAATTACCAGAGCCAAGGAGGAAGCAGTTCGCTTTCCGGAACGTGCAGGTCCAGCTCAGGGGAGTGAGGTTCGAGCCCCAAGACAGCAGTTCAAGTCCTTAATCGTGCTGTCATACCAGACCGACAGGGTACTTTCTGATCCTGCCAGATTTGACACCAGGTAGAAACGCCGAGTTATGTTATTAGTAGTTATAGTATTTGACAATCCTATAGAGCAACAAATCTTCCATTATTTTGTGTAACGTTGATTCTTCGATCTTATTATAGCTTGATGCCTAGTTGGTTGTTAAGGTTTTTCATACCAGCTTTGACGTTGATTGTTTTGTTGTGGAACATCAAGATAGTTCATTAGAATTTTTATTTCTCTTTGGAGATTATTAATTTTTATAATTCAACCCAGTTGAATTTCTCTTGAATTTAAGAATAGAATTTCATTTTCGACGATTGTCTTGAACAATATTTAATTATGCCATATGCTTGAAGTAATGCGATCTTGGGTATTTTTCGTGTAAGAAGATTGAATTTCTGGAGGGGAAGAACACGTCGATCTTATCAACAATTTTAACAACGGGTTCGACAACAGAAACATTTATGATATCTTGGCAAGAATTTTAGTTCTTTTGCAAGGAGAAGCCAAGTTGATCTTGAGAAAGAAGACATTGAATTATAATGATATTCGTCATGTCAGTTGACCATTTTATATTTGACAGATAGCATTGTTCTATCTCTAATAAACATTAGGAATGAATTAAATCTTTTGAGGATTTATATTCAGAGACTTTGAATCTCAGGAACGTCTTAATCCAGTTGACAACTTAGAAAAGTAGTTTTCCTAAATAACTATGTTGTTATATCTTTTACTTTGCAACGTTAACGATTGTTGCTATCATAACTTTGCAATCATATTAGAATCTGAAGTATAGACCAGTATGTCGGTACAAAAATGTATTGTTATTAAATATTGGGAACATTTGTTCACACCACTGAATCTTTACGAAGTAAACTCGCTATTAAGATAAGTCAGCACAAGCATCAAAAGTTATTAACCTGTACAAACATTGTAATTAACGAATACCATTATGATCACGAAGGATAATGCAAATACTATTGTTTATAACAAAGAAAGGAAACTACATCGATATATTAAGGTGAAATACGATGGTTAAGTTCATATTATGTGTGAATTTGTTAAAAGAATGTAAGCATTTGCTAATGAAAGCATATTGAAGTTTAAAAATACGAAGGGTAATTCCGTATTGAGAAGTAGTGCACTGTAATTGTTGTAAGGAGAAATCATGCCATTTGGAGCATTGCATTCTATGAATTTGAGTTGGTTGGAACTCACATGATGTGTTGTTGAAACTGGACAAGGTATTGATATTTTATGAAGCCTGCGGAAAAGTGAGATGAAGTTTTGTTGACCATGTTGTCCTAATTCTTAATAATTATTAACACGATTTAATGACATAATAATCAAATGAGCTTTACTTAACTGTATGGTCATATTAGACAGAAGTAGACATTTCAACCAATATAAACTTTCAGTATTAAGGTAATTGTTGAGTGATTTTGAAAAATAACGAGGAATGAGATAAACATAATTCCTATAAACTATTTTATGAAGAGTTTATATAGAATAATTAACCTACACTCATAAACATCGTTGAAGGTTTATTTAAAGTATTATAATGATAAATAATAATATTGTTAATAAATATAAATAGATAGTTGTTCATCTAAACTTGTGGAATATTATAAACGTGAATATTTTAGTTTCTTCATAAACTTTATTTAAATTTAATTTCAGTCTTTAAAACGTCGTAGATGAATTTAAATCATTTTAGGAATTCTAAATAAAGAGTGTGGAGGAGTATTCTATATGAATATTGTTGAACGAGAAACACTGTGTGTTTTTAATACACCAAGGTAAGTGGAAGAATGTCTGAGACAGACATTACATGTGATTTTGATTAAACAGGCATATTATGGAGAAGGTTCTTGATCTCCATTGTTGTTTAAATATTTGTGAAGGGTTTTATTAATGTAAATATATGTGTGTATTTGTGATATGAGAGAATGTGTAATGATGGGTTGTCACAAGCGAGAATGGAACCTATGTGTGGAAACCAGCTGATCGCGATTTTATAGGCGAGTGCTTGTTAACAGCTGATCGTTTGTGGACAGGAGTCCAGCTGATAGTTAAACTTTATTCAACTCTCAGAAGTTTTACAGTGTATAAATTTCTAGCTAGTGATGTTCAAGATTATTTTATATTGTTCTATTCTGGCATAGTCATTCTTTACTGATCATTGAAATTTAAAACTTAACTTTATTTTATCTCAAGAACTTCATTCATGGAAGCCAGTTGGGAGTGTGGATCATTTTCGATCTGAGCTCAGGAAGTCTAGAGGCAGACGGGCCTCACGTGTATTATGTTATTTTATTGTTTTATTATTGTTACTTTTGACAATAAATTTATATTACATTCTTTTTCTACGGCGGTCTTCCGAGATTTATTTTAATTATGGCTAGCGTTGTGTTATGGAAATGGGATGCTTGGTATTTGGCGCTTTCCCTACCCTTTCCGACCCGAGATTTAGGTAAGGATCTCAAGCTCCGAGTGTAGTTAATATCCTTGTCCAGAGTAGATTTCCCATAACACAACATTCGACTGTGTATTTGCCATAGAGGTGCTTGTCGGAAGGACTTTTAGGTTATCTAGCCGGGGCCTTTAAGATTCTTTGACCCATTCTTCATCCTGGGATTTCGACAAGTCAGCTTCATGATAAATACGGGTACAATATATTTATGTAAATTTTGAAGGGTTTGTTTATTTGCATTCTTCCCTAGTTCTGCTACCAGTTGATTCTCTCCTGCTGCTTTGTAATTCTTGAGTGAACCAATTGCTAATTATGAAGATTATTTTCATATTTCTACACACTTAGTCTAAAAACATTTAAAAAATGTTTAAATGATAAAAATAAAACTGAACTAAAAATCTCAATACCTAACCCTGTATAGAAACAACTACTGTATATGTTAATTAATGTTTTGGACTTTCTGTATTTTCCTTTATTAATCCTTGAATTGGTTTCCGAATTTGCTTGATTGGAAGTGGGTTTATTTGAAATAACCTCCCCCCCTTTTTAAGCTGCATTTGAGAGCATTATTTGGTAGATCTTGCCTACGATTGTACTCAAATAGCAGGTAAATAATGATAACTAGTAGTATTTTTGTTAAAAAAATTAATATGTTTACTTTTATTTCCTTACAGCAATCTCATTCAACATCAATTTCACAATTTCTTCCTTTAGTATGAAACGTTTGGCCCTGAACGTGCAAAATCCAATATCAGATATATAGGACCTATCCACAAAAACTGGCCAAATACCACATTACCTAACCAAGATGGCAGATGCCATCATTGTGATAGAAACATTCTGCATTTGTTCTAATTTGATGGCTATCAATACAAAAAGTGGCACTGTTGGCATCCAACAATTTATAGGAATAATATTATTGTATTTGAAACATTTCTTGCAAACACATCAGGCTTCTCTTTCAACCAACTTGGCATTGGCATATACCTGTACAATGATTCACAAGTCTTATTCATGGAGATAGAATCATATTTTCAACTTCCTCACATCAGAGGTTGCCAAATGACAAAGTAGGATATCACATCAAGACTACTGTAGTATTCTACAAAAACTAAAAGAATGCACATTGTTTCAGCTATTCCACTCTACCAAAAAAACATGTTCACATACTCCAAATTGCGCTTCATCACAGTGAAGTATTTCGATCCCATAGTTGTTAAATTTATAGGGTTATTCATTTATTATCAAGTCATTATTCTTATTAATTAGTACATCGATGAAATGATTTTAATGTCATATTTGTGTAAGCGGTTTTCTTTAAAATTATACAGTCAAACAGGTTTTATTGTCGTATGCAATTAGATTTGAGGTAAATATTTTTTTTTGTAAGGAGACGAAGTATATTGTATGTCGTAAATATATATTGCAACAAGATTGGCAATAAGGACCAACCCAATGTGTCGCATACAGAGTGAGGCAGTGTTGTGTCGCCACGACAGCAAGCAGTCATTGTCTCAAAATGCAAGAAACCCACAATGACTAATCATCACGAGGCTACCATCTCGAGTTCATTCTGGAAGCATAAGGAACAATATATTTCAAACTATGGTGTAACCGATACGTCACTACTGCAGCCCAGGTACACGTCAACATATTGCAAATTGTGGTTTAACTGGAGTCCCGTGATGATGAATGAGCCAAGAGCTCGTGGAGAGGGTAGCTTGCTTGGTGGAAGGAGTAAGTCGGCAACACCACGTGACAAGGAGAATATAAACGCACACCCGCCACTACAGACTCATTAATGAACGACAAGTCATTAGTGAACTATTGTTGTGAAAGCAAGGGAAGAACGTCAACTGAGGGTCTTAGCTGTAATGAGCTGAGCCAATATTCGACTTCCGACTTCAAACCATATAACGTGATGTTTACCCGAGATACATATCAGCCAGCACTGACTTATAGATCAGTTTTACAATCAATCTACAAGTCGCAATGGACTTGGTTATGTTAAACCATATCAAATGACATACTACAACATTTTTTTAGAAATATGAGAAGGAACATCAAGGTTATCTGTCATAACATTCAATAGGACGAAGCTACAAGTTGGTGAGCATCAACAATTATAACTTACGTCTCCATTTGCAATTTAGAGTCAAGATTTTTAATTAAATTCAATTAAATGTTTATTTTCTTTTAAATTATCCAGCTGCATTGAGTAAATTTAAATTCAATTGTTGTAACTATTAGTATTTTGTTTTTTTGAGTCAATAAATTATTTCGTTAACATCATGTCTAACTTTTCTTGTAGTTAGTACATACTAAAGGCAAATCAATCTTACTCCTTGAATAAATACTGAATGGTTAGTAAACTCAGTTAGACTACGGCCAGGGTAAGTGGTCTCGACTCTACTGCTGAAAGCCGAGGATACATATTAAATTTCGATTCACTATCATAATTAGGGATCTGGCGTCCAACTCATATCCTATTATACTATCAAAGGTAAGGGCACACCACAGTGTATTTATTATTATCTTGTTTGTTTATTGAACCATTACATTTGTCACCATATCGCAAGGCACTTATTTGGACCCATTACATTTGGCGCCACAGCGTGAGACACGAAAACCGTTCGGTACTTATGAGAGGAGTGTATGATTTCAGTGCAAATTGTCAGTGCTTTTGGGGGACAGTGAAGTGAAGTGATTTTGGAAGGATAATTGTATTAAGTGTGTTGCAAAATGATTTCCAAAGATCAAACAGCTGCGATCAGGGGGATGTTCCTGGAGCTTAGAGAAGATATGGGTAGACAAAATCAGGAGAGTGGGAAGAAGTTTGATAAATTAGATAGGAAAGGAGAGAGAAAGAAAGAAAAGAACATCAGGAGTGGATGGAGAACTCAGGGAACGTCAGAAGACAGCCTGTAAGGAGACTGTAATTGAAAGCAGATTAGAGTCAGAGGAGATAGTAGGAGAAAGCAGATTAGAGACGGAGGAGATTTTAGATGAAAGTAGCTTAGGTAAGGAACAGCAATAAGCGGAGATGATAGATGAAAGCAGGATAGCTGAAGAAGAGACTATAGAACGCAGTAAACAGGCTAAAATTAGGACGGAGATAGAAAAGAGCAGAAGCAATAGGCAACGGATGAAGAGAATATTAAGTGATAGTAGCGGAGAGATGATGATGATGATAATTGTTGTTTTAAGGGGCCTAACATCTAGGTTATCGGCCCCCAATGATCTTGGTTTGAGCGAAAATGATAATGAAATGGAAACCAGAACGAAAATTAAGTGAGACGGAAAATACTTACAAAAAGGAACTCAGATTGAAACAACTCACAAAAAGTTCTTAAAAAAGGGAATTTAGAACGAAAAGTTTCACAAAAAGAATAGATTGAAAAAGACCCACAAAATGTAGGCTAGGTTCAAAATACGTACAAAATGCGAAGTAGAGTCGAAATACTTACAAAAGGCAACTGAAATTCAAAATACTTACAAAATGCAAATGATATCGAAAGTACGTACAAAATGCAATTGAGGTTCAAAATACTTACAAAATGCAATTGAAATAGAAAATACACAATGCAATTCAGATTGAAATATCCCAGTTCCAATCCAAATTATTCACAAAGTGCAATTGAAATTCAAGATACTTACAAAATGCAATTGAAATTGAAAATACTTACAAAATGGACGGTAGATTCAAACGACTCATGTGGATTGACAATACTTACAAAATGCAATTTAGATTGAAAATACTTGACAAAATGTAATTTAGATTCAAAATACCCACAAAATGCAATTGAGAATCAAAATATTTGCAAAATGGCCACCAAACAAAATGCAATTTAGATTTAAAATTCTTGCGAAATGCGGTTTTGGTTGAAAATAGTTACAAAATGCAATTGAAATTCAAAATACTCACTAAAATGCCCAGCTACCTGCATTGAAAGACTTACTAAAAAGCAATTTAGATTATCAATCTTTACAAAATGCAATTGAGGTTGAAAACATTCGCGAGATGTAATTTAGATCGAAAAAACTTACAAAATGCAACGTAGATTAAAAATACCTACAAAATAAATCGCTAAAAGGGAATTTAGATACACAGGGAACCAAGTAACAAAAACAGTGCGGGAATCTTAAAGAGAAAAAGGAAATATAATGAAAAGAGGAGAGGAGAGGGGAGGAGAGGGTCCTCTCCAAAGGTAAGGGACAAAAGGGGAAAATGAACCCAGCTCAGGAATTCCTCGGGGTCGCCAACTCCCGAACTCACCAGCCGTGAGCCCCTGAGGGTGTAGCATTATCTAGGGTGCACCAGAAGTGGTGGGGCTACATACACCCTGCCTCCTTAAGGGCCTTGAGCACAAGGCAGGAGGTAAAAGGAAAAGAACAAGAAGGCTGACCCCTCGCAGGAGGAGGGGATCAGAAAAGATGAGACAAGGGCCAATTAAGGCGGGAAAGTGAAGGACTCCCTAGGACTCGGATACCCTAATACGTCGGGGTCGGAAGAGAACAAGAGGTGACCAAGGGAGGTCGACAGGAAAGAAGACGGAGAGGAGCCCGGCACAAGTGGGAGCAATGTCAGACTCAGCTGGGGTCCCATGGTCGCCAACCCACGTCTCACTAGATGTGAGCCCCTGGGGGAGCGGAGAGATGAAAAGGAAACCTATAGATAGATATTTTAGAAGTAAAATGAAAGAAAAGAGAATTAAGTTGTTAGAGGAAAAATAAATCAGAATGAAAGAGAGAAAGAAAGCATATGACATGCAGTGTCCTACTGAATTAGCTAGACTTGGGGAAGTGATAGGAGGAAAGCCAAAGTACTGTGTTGCTGTGGATGAATGTAGTACAGAGGAAGTAGAAATTAATGTTATAAGTAGGGCTCGGATCGTTATGCTCGATAAAATCTCCAAATATGCTCGAAAACCATGTGTTTTATGCTCGATAGATATGTTCGAAGCCTTGGAGGCTGGATTTAGACAGCTCCTTAACCCGGTCCATGAGTCAATCCTAATTGGCTACATGGATAATTCTTGCCAGGCGCGTCCACGTCGCGGGGGTGGGCAACGGTACTGTAATATACCATGGAACTACAGTACCGGCTAAGTTCTGGTGAGGACCCAGTCCTATGGGGTATAACATAGGCCCCGTGCACAGGGTTACGTGCGGAGACCTCAACGGAATCTACAGCGGAGAAGATGGACTTCAGAACGGTGGAGATTGCGGAAGAGGCAACCCAGTACTCAGGGAATAGTATGAGTACAGCATCAATCGGCAGCGTCTGTTTCCCAGGTTAGGGGCGGCTGCAAGGGCGTCTGTTCTCCATGTTAGGGGCGGCCTGAATAATAGCTGGCAGTAGCTTCATAAAATGCCTTTGGGAGTGGCGACCCCATCGTAATAATAGCCTAAAATGGAAATGGCACTTCCAATGATTCGGAAAAGGCTAGGGCGTACCCTGCAGGCGACGCGCAGTTCCTTTGGTACTGGGGGAACTGTGAGAAATGGGCGACCAGTAACCGAAATGAAAGTGGGAATCATGAATGTCATGACCCTGACAGGCAAGGTGGAGGAGGTGGTAGACTTCATGGAGAGGGAGAAGGTTGGAATGATGGGGCTGAGTGAAGTGAAATGGAAAGGTAAAGGAAGGAAGAAATTGAGGAAAGGATATACATTATACTGGAGTGGTGGCCAGGAGGCAAAAAATGGCGTGGGACTGATAACCTCGAAACAACTGGAGGAGTATGTTGAAGTGGTAGAGTGTGTGAGTGACAGAATAATGAAAATTAGAATGAAGATGAAGAATGACGTGATGGACTTCATACAAGTGTATGCACCACAGACTGGAAACAGAGAAGAAGATATTGCAGTATTCCTGGAGGACGTAGAAAGAGTAATCTCAGATGTAGAAGTGGTGATCATGGGAGACATGAATGCACAAGTCTGAATTGAGAGACAAGGAAAGGAAGAAGTCGTTGGACCATATGGATATGGGAAAAAGAACCGGGAAGGAGAGGAACTTGTAAACTTTTGTGAAAGGAATGGACTGATAGTGGGTAATTCATGGTTTCGGAAGAAAAACAGCAGGAAAATTACGAGATATGGGTGGGGTGATAGAAGAACAAAATCAGTAATTGACTACTTCCTGGTGGAAAGGACAAATCGCAGAAAGCTGATGGATGTGACAGCTTTACCAGGAGAAGCATTTGATGGGGACCATAGAGCTGTGGTGGCAAAATTTAGATGGGGAAAATTGGAAAACCTAAAGGAGATCAGAGAAAGTAAAATAAAAGTATGGAAATTGAAAGACAAAGCTGTACAGGAAGATTTTCAGGAGAGATTGAAGCAACAAATCCCAGTTACTGAAGTGGAAAATGTAGAAAAGGAATGGTCCCACTTTAAAAAGGCATTTGCTGGTGCAGCAGAGAGTGCTTGTGGTAGGACGTCAACAAGAGTGAAAGAGAAGGAGACACCGTGGTGGAATGAGGAAGTGAGGAAAGCAGTGAAAGAAAAGAAGTCTGCATGGAAAGAATGGAACCGAGATCAAACAGAAGAAAGCAAAAGGAAGTATCACGACAGCAAACGGAGGTGTAAGAAAGTGGTAGGAGAAGAAAAGAAGAAAAGTTGGGAAGAATTTACACGAAGAATGGAAACAGATGTAAGTGGCAGTAAAAGGATGCTGTATGGGCTTCTAAGAAGTAAGAGGAAAGAAAGAGTTACTACAAAGCTGGTGAAAAAGGAAGATGGAGAGTTGTTAACACACCCAGAAGAGATAAAGGGACGATGGAAGGAGTATTTCGATAAGCTATTGAATGTGAGCAATTGTACTGGTGAGATCGAAGTGACACAGCCTGACGACTCTATAACAGAAGATGATATAACAATGCTGGAGGTGGAATTAGCAGTACAGAAAATGAAGATGGGAAAAGCAACAGGGGTGGATGAAATCAGTGTAGAAATGATAAAGGCTGCTGGACCTGTTGGTATGCAATGGCTGTATCGACTGCTAAAGTGTGTGTGGAAACGGAAATGTGTACCAGAAGACTGGGAGAAAGGGCTAATAATACCAGTGTTTAAGAAAGGGGACAAGAAAGTGTGTGATAACTATAGAGGGATCACCCTCATATCACAGATAGTAAAAATACTGGAAAGGATATTAGAAAGAAGAATGAGAAGAAAGGTGGAAGGAGAGTTGCAAGAGGAACAGTATGGCTTCAGGAGTGGAAGATCCACAGTGGACCCAATCTTTAGCTTGAGGCAGGTGATGGAAAAGAAGTGGGAATATGGAGAGGATTTGATCATGACTTTCATAGATCTGGAAAAGGCATATGATAGTGTCCCCAGAGAGAAGGTATGGGAAACCATGGTTAAGAAGAGACTGGGAAGAGAAATGTTGGAAATGGTGCAAGCAATGTACAACAACTGTGTTAGCAGGGTACTGACCTCAGTTGGAAAGACAGACTGGTTTAGGAACAAGACTGGACTAAGACAGGGGAGTGTGCTGTCACCTCTTTTATTCATAATGGTAATGGATGAAATTGTAAAGGAAACAAAGGAAGCATATGGACATAAAGAAATGAAGTTACTATTATTTGCAGATGATATTGTGGTCTGGGGAAGGAACACCGAAGAAGTGCAAAAACAACTAGATGCACTAAACGAAAATATTCAGAAGTATGGCCTGAAAATCAGTATAGAGAAAACCAAGACCATGGTGATGACAAGAGGGGAAAGTCAGAGTTTGGAAATTGTGGACACGAGCAGGCAAGAGAGTAGAATCCAAGCCAGTGAAATGAAATTCCTACGAAGTATGATAGGAAAGACAAGGAAAGACAGAGTGAGGAATGAAGATGTTAGGAAGGAAGTTGGGATGGGAAAACTAAATGAGAGAATTGAGAAGAATAAACTAAGGTGGTTTGGACATGTAAAGAGGATGGAGGAAAATTCAGATACGTTGTATGTAGGTTTTAAAACTGCAGGTAAGTTGGAGGAAGTAAGAATTAAATTTTAAAAGTTAGGAAGATTATTACAAAGGGAAATAATCGAAAGAAAGTAATAATTATTATGGCAACCATAATTATCAAATTAATAATACTGAGAAGAAGTATAATGATAATAAAGATTTAATTCAAAAGTGATTGAAGATAATGTGATACAGTGGTAATAAAATTAATGAGTTGAAGCAGTAAGTATTGATGTAATAAAGAAGTGTCATAGAAGTGTCATTTTGAGGACAGCGAGGTTATCAGTGGATATATTTTGAGAAATTTAGAAGTGGTTTAGAATAGTAGATGGTAATGCGTGGTATGAATTATCCAACATCTAGTAGAAATGAGGAAGTAGTAACATGATTAGGACATCTGGTACTTGGTGATAGATATAGGTGTATGTATGTATTTTCACGTAAATGGTCACGAGTTTGAAGAAGTAGGCCAACTAAGGTATAATGCCGTTGAGCAATGTGTTTTTGGTAAAATGAGAAATGGAGTTATATTGGAGGAAGTTTTTGGAGGATGAAGTATGCCAACGAGGTATATTCCGTTGAGCAATGAAGTTTTTGTGGTGTCTACTTGAGCACATGAAGTTAATGTGGGGAGATTTTTAAAGTATATATGGTTGTATGCACACAAGGTAAAAAGGAATTATAGAGGTAAGATGGTCCAAGTTTTAGTTACAGTTGCACACGTTATAAAGATATTACAAGACTTGTTATCGAGCTGAACCACTCGCAGTAAAAAGTTACTGATGATTAATAACGAATTAATAATGTGGTAGATTGTTGTTCTACACACTTGTAAAAGTAAAGATAATAATAAAAATACATGGTTGGCATAATAGTTAGGTATTAAAAGGAATTTGTTATAATTCGAAGTTTGAGGATTTTAAAGATAAATCATTTTTTTAGTAGAGGAGAAATTAAGTTTTATTTATGTCATACGGACTTAGTAAAGAAGTGTGTAAATGTTTTTGAAGACAGTAATAAGTTAGTAAAGTAAGGTAAGTATGCCTTAGGGGTAATAATGATGTTTCAATTCAAGGCAGGTGTAATTTACGCATTTAATTTGGTAGAGCAGAGAGTATCTGAACTGTGTTATAACTCAGGACTTGCTTTATGAAGTGATTATGGGAAAATATTTGCCAATTATGAGTGTCGGTGTTATTGACTACTAATTAGAACTTAGTCATTATTTGAGGAAGAAGGATAGTTAGGAAAACAAAGAGTGATGTTATTATTCCAAGGAGTTAGTCGAAGCATGTAAGATTTTTAACTGAAATTTAGGGTGTTATTGATCAGTAGGAGGTGACCTGTAACAGTCCGAAGATGTGGGATTATACCACGTATTGGAGGGTGGAAGAAGTAAAGAAATGGCGACGAGTAATGTCACAATGAGTTGAGAGATTCTGGTGTAACAGAAATGAGCTATAGTCCAGGCGATCGAAGCAAGTAGGAAGAGGTGTCTGTAGGATGCAGTATATTGTTTAGAGTTTTGAGAGAAAACTTATCGGGGGGTTTTTAGGGAGTCAGCCAGAAGTGGAATCATGTATAGACTAAGTTTAAAGATAAGAGCATTAATATTTTGTGGAACGAAATATTTATTCCGAGGAGTTTGTCATGTGTTTTTGAATAGTTTAGTGATATACGTAATTCAGGTATTGAGTAGTATTTTGTCCAAGTCTTAATCATTTTGTTGTGGTAGGTAAGAATGACGATACAGTAAAGTTATATCTTGATGCTAAATTAAATTTAATAATATGAACAAAAAGTCCGATTTATGTGTATTTGAATGTTAAGAAGTCAAATTATAGCTTTTGTGAAGTAGAGAAGATAGGTAACAGTTTTTGAGAAGTTTTAAGAAGTCGTGGAGACTTAGGAGGTATTAATTTGAAATGAGGCAGCCGTGGCCTAAGAAAGTAAGAAGCCATGTAGGCAAGTTAGTAGTAACTTGTGTATTTAAGTGAACTGTTTATTAACTACTTTGAAGTTATTTATTTATACGTGTCCAGAACATAACATATTATAAATATATATATACAAAGATTACAAAGTATATGTGCATCTTTATATTCCACGTGATGCCCAGAATTCCGCTGCACGAACTGCCTTATCACTGGCGGCTACCAGATCGTCCATGGAGACAGGTTCTGATAGTTTCCTGCAGTTGAGTAGGTGCTGGAGGTCTTGATGCTCACCACACTCACATAGTTCGTCCTCTGAGATGAATCCCCATTTGAGGTATTTCGATGTTATTTTATGTATTTGGGGTAGTATTTACATATACGACATCTGCACTGAAATTTGAAATTGCCTTGGGTATCTTGCAAAATTTTATTTTTGTTCTTCAAATATTAGATATATTTACACCATTAGTGTATTTTTTTTTTCCATTGAGACGAAAGGTATATTGTGTTGTTTGTATATCGGGTGATATGATATTTATTATGTGTTAAACAGCTGGTACTACAACAATGAAATTCTACACCAGACTGATATACAAAAACTATGTTCACAAGATATGAAGTCAAAATTGTATGGCATGCATACGATCACCGAAATATAAACGAGTGCAGCGTTGACATATATGTCAAAATTAAAAGTGAAGGGCAGTAATTATGTATATTTTTTACAGCTCGCTTAATACATAAAGAAGAATCTATGTAATTATGAACACTTGGATGAGCATATTTTGTCTCTATATGTATTTTGTGAAGAGTATATTTCTTGTATATGTTTGTGTATTGTTGAAGGATATTTGAGTAGCCCGTTTGCAAAGGCCGCTAAGTGCATTATAAACGAAACCGAGTAAATGACGAAAAACTGCTACGACCAAACTATTTAAGCTAATACCATATTTTTTACCTCTGAAAATCAACATAAAAACATTTATTATTCAGTTAAAATCTGTGAAATCTACAGTTGGATCTTCAGTCCCAAAACATAAATTAAAATATTGACTTAGCGGTTTTTGCACACGTTTTGTGCAGTTAGCGACATTTGCACCCGTCATGACGAGTCTTTAATGAAACTTCGGTTGCAAAACCCGCTATTTTGTTGTTTTACGAATGCCATTTGGATGAGATTTTTAATATAGAACTACTTTAGCTCCAATGTGGTTTATTAGGAAAAATATATTTTGAAAAAATAGAACACCTTGGGTGCGATAAAAGGAAAATTGTGTTTTTTTAAATACATCTTAAACACCATGCAACGTCTTTTAGACAAAATAAAAATTATTCAAATAATTACATGCACAAAACAAGGAAAAATGGCCCATAAGTTAGGTCAGATCATCCTCGACACCGTCCATCAGCTCAAAATCTGATGGATCTTCGTCTACTTCCTCCTGAGGTCGGCCGATATTGTTGTGAATGGCTTCTTGCTCCTAGATGACCTCATTGAAAAATTTTAGGTTGCCGTTCGTTGGCCATTTTCGCCGAAGTGCACTCAAAAGGCCGTCGATCGTATTCTAGTTTAGTTTCTTTGAATGCAACACCTACTTGAATTGGTGAGGGACCAGGATGTTTGTTAAAATTCGTTCCTCTTTTCATGATGCTCCTCCCCTCACCAACCTCAACATTTGCCAATTATGAACACTATTTTCTGCGCTTTTTGGAATTGGAAATGCCTACTACCGGGATTTTTTACCATGTCACCCGTATGCTTTCCAATCTCTAACAGGACATTCATCTTGTCCCAGGCGAACTACAGTCGCAAATTTCTCAATACGCTTGATGTATCTGGAAGGATGTTAAAAGACACTCTCATTACGAAGTTGCCGTTCAATATTTCCAAAAACTCTGTTAGGTGGGATAAATGAGTGGCCCAATATTGGGAACCACATCTGTATTTCCTCTACACATCCATCTAGCATTCACCAGTGAGATAGCATGCTGATCATAGTCTCATCTTTGTTCTGACCCTCACAGCCTAAGTATTTTGCACCTTAAACATTTATGCTAGCCAGTTTGTGATGAACTGCCGACACTATTTGGTTTGATCTTTTGGCATGTTAATGTTCTAACCAGACGTAAGAAGTTGTTTTCAACTCCATTATCAACTACTTCAACTTGCACCATTTCTCCCACTACTTCTGCCATTTCTGTTCTTCCCTCCGTATTTAGAACATCCGCAGTAGCATTACAGTCCACAAAATGCAATAAATGCTTCACTTAAATACACAAGATCACTCATTTCTCTGGCTTGAAATGCCCACAAGCAAGAAACAACTTGTCGATCAACTGTGCTTTTAAACTGTGTATTTTCACAAGGCAGAATGTCATTGTTGCGTGCGCTTCCTCAGTAGTGTAGCCAACCCAAATCCTAAACACAAAACTATCCTTTCAGATCGTAATAAAATTAATAATAATTATTTATCCTAAAAGAGTTTTGTGGGAGGGATATCGGCAGTTCTTGTACCAGTTAGCGTATTTTGCAGACGTATGAGGCAAGGCAGACGCCATACTTATGGAACATAGCGGTCTTTGGACACGTGGAACATTAAACTGGCTTTGCAACCGTAGTCAACATGCATTTAGCGGTTTATGCAAACGAGCGCAATTTTTGTTGGCCATTTTCAACGGCTTTGAGCGGGTTATGCACCCTGAAACTTATTCCATCGTGTAGCCAGTTAAAAGACGAACGTGACGGTGCGCTCAACTCAAAATCGACAAAAAGTGCACTTAGCGGCCTTTGCATCTGGGCTACTCATTTGTATGTTGTCTTTTTGGGGGTCATAAAATTAATATTTGTATTCATTTGTGTAGGATGTGTAGTGATATAAATAATGTTTCATTTCATTTTAAATTATTTATATCAGGGGCGAATGAAGTATTTCGATCCCATAGCTGTTAGATTTATAGGGTTATTCATTTATTATCATGTCATTATTCTTATTAATTAGTACATCGATGAGATGATTTTAATGTCATATTTGTGTAAGCGGTTTTCTTTAAAATTATACAGTCAAACAGGTTTTATTATCGTATGCAATTAGATTTGAGGTAAATATTTTTTTTTGTAAGGAGACGAAGTATATTGTATGTCGTAAATATATATTGCAACAAGATTGGCAATAAGGACCAACCCAATGTGTCGCATACAGAGTGAGGCAGTGTTGTGTCGCCACGACAGCAAGCAGTCATTGTCTCAAAATGCAAGAAACCCACAATGACTAATCATCACGAGGCTACCATCTCGAGGTCATTCTGGAAGCATAAGGAACAATATATTTCAAACTATGGTGTAACCAACGTCACTACTGCAGCCCAGGTACGCGTCAACATATTGCAAATTTTGGTTTAACTGGAGTCCCATGATGATGAATGAGCCAAGAGCTTGTGGAGATTGATGATGATAATTGTTGTTTTAAGGGGCCTAACATCTAGGTTATCGGCCCCTAATGATCTGGGTGATAGCAAAAATGATAATGAAATGGAAACCATAACGAAAATTGAGACGGAAAATATGTACGAAAAGGAACTCAGATTGAAACAACGCACAAAATATTCTTACAAAAGGGAATTTAGAACGAAAAGATTCACAAAAAGAATAGATTGAAAAATACCCACAAAATATAGGCTAGGTTCAAAATACATACAAAATGCAATGTAACGTCGAAATACTTACAAAATGCAATTGAAATTCAAAATACTTACAAAATGCTAATGAGATCAAAATACGTACAAAATGCAATTGAGGTTCAAAATACGTACAAAATGTAATTGAAATTGAAAATACACAATGCAATTTAGATTGAAAAAGGCTGGTTCAGATTCAAAATACTCACAAAGTGCAATGGAAATTCAAAATACTTACAAAATGCAATTGAAATTGAGAATGCTTACAAAATGTACAGTAGATTCAAACGACTCATGTGGATTGACAATACTTACAAAATGCAATTTAGATTGAAAATACTTGACAAAATGTAATTAGGTTCAAAATACCCACAAAATGCAACTGAAAATCAAAATATGTGCAAAATGCCCACCAAACAAAATGCAATTTAGATTCAAAATTCGTGCGAAATGCGGTTTTGGTTGAAAATACTTACAAAATGCAATTGAAATTCAAATTACTCACTAAAAGGCCCGTCTACCTGCATTGAAAGACTTACTAAAAAGCAATTTAGATTGTCAATCTTTACAAAATACGATTGAGGTTGAAAACAATCGCAAGATGTAATGTAGATCGAAAAAAACTTACAAAATGCAACGTAGATTAAAAATACCTTTAAAAAATTCGCTAAAAGGGAATTTAGATACACGGTGAACCAAGTAACAAAAACAGTGCGGGAATCTTAAAGAGAAAAGTAAATATAATGAAAAGAGGAGAGGAGAAGGTCCGCACCAAAGGTAAGGGACAAAAGGGGAAAACGGACCCAGCTCAGGAATCCCTCGGGGTCGCCAACTCCCGAACTCACCAGCCGTGAGCCCCTGAGGGTGTAGCATTATCTACGGTGCACCAGAAGTGGTGGGGCTACATACACCCTGCCTCCTTAAGGGCCTTGAGCACAAGGCAGGAGGTAAAAGGAAAAGAAAAAGAAGGCTGACCCGTCACAGAAGAAGGGTATCAGGAAAGATGAGACAAGGGCCAATTAAGGCGGGAAAGTGAAAGACTCCCTAGGCCTCGGATAACCTAACACCGACGGGGTCGGAAGAGAACAAGAGTTGACCAAGGGAGGTCGACAGGAAAGAAGACGGAGAGGAGCTCGGCACAAGTAAGTGGAAGCAAAGCCGGACTCAGCTGGGGTCCCGTGGTCGCCAACCCATGCCCCACTAGATGTGAGCCCCTGGGGGGAGCTCGTGGAGAGGGTAGCTTGCTTGGTGGAAGGAGTAAGTCGGCAACACCACGTGACAAGGAGAATATAAACGCACACCCGCCACTACAGACTCATTAATGAACGACAAGTCATTAGTGAACTATTGTTGTGACAGCAAGGGAAGAACGTCAACTGAGGGTCTTAGCTGTAATGAGCTGAGCCAATATTCGACTTCCGACTTCAAACCATATAACGTGATGTTTACCCGAGATACATATCAGCCAGCACTGACTTATAGATCAGTTTTACAATCAATCTACAAGTCGCAATGGACTTGGTTATGTTAAACCATATCAAATGACATACTACAACATTTTTTTAGAAATATGAGAAGGAACATCAAGGTTATCTGTCATAACATTCAATAGGACGAAGCTACAAGTTGGTGAGCATCAACAATTATAACTTACGTCTCCATTTGCAATTTAGAGTCAAGATTTTTAATTAAATTCAATTAAATGTTTATTTTCTTTTGAATTATCCAACCGCATTGAGTAAATTTAAATTCAATTTTTGTAACTATTAGTATTTTGTTTTTTTGAGTCAATAAATTATTTCATTAACTTCCATGTCTATAACTTTTCTTGTAGTTAGTACATACTAAAGGCAAATCAATCTTACTCCTTGAATAAATACTGAATGGTTAGTAGACTCAGTTACACTACGGCCAGGGTAAGTGGTCTCGATTCTACTTCTGAAAGCCGAGGATACATATTAAATTTCGATTCACTATCATAAATAGGGATCTGGCGTCCAACTCATATCCTATTATACTATCAAAGGTAAGGGCACACCTCAGTGTATTTATTATTATCTTGTTTGTTTATTGAACCATTACATTTGTCACCATATCGTAAGGCACTTATTTGGACCCATTACAACAGGTTACTCAAGGAAAGATCCTACACCCTGTAATTTATGGTAGGCTAGACTGACCCATCAAGAAGTGCAGAAATCAGGTATCTGTAGCATAATTATGGTAGAATACTATATTTAAAAAAATGTACCAGTCAGTAAGTATGACTGTAAAAATGATACCTCCTGGTATCTAGCATTTGCAGAATTGACATATAAAAGAACTCCTGGTATCTAGCATTTGCAGAATTGACATATAAAAGAATTAAGTCAGATGATGGTTGAGAGAACATCCTTTGTACAAGTTGCAGCAAACACTGGTTCAATCATTTATGAATTAATTATTAAAGTGCAACTGTAAAGTTGGCATCACATTGTTTATAGTTGTTGGCTTACTGCAGCTGTATCCCAGCATAGGAATTAAGTGCCAGTATTAATTCCTTTATAACAAATTTGGTTTAAATAAGAGCCAACCAAAGAGCCTTACAGTATAATTTTAATATTTAAACCTAATTAGGTATCATTTTAAATTTAAAGTTGACAGCACTGCACCAATGTTTAAAACAAAGAACACTTGTTCCAAACAACTTCACATTAACTCCTGGCCTTTCATCAAACCTCTCCGAAGGTTGTGCTGAAGCAAACATCACAGAAAGAAAAGAAATAAACATTTTGCCTGTCAATTTGTATTTTAAGATGCTTGAATATAAGAGATTAGTATCCATGCTGTTTCTCTATGGAGGCTAACTCCAGCAGCCACAATTGGATTTTATACAAAATTTCTTACAGCAACTGGCAATGAAGTGATTCGAATAATCAACCATTTTTAGGATAGAAAGAATACACTGTAAGCTTTAATTTTTCAACTATATGGCAAGCACTTTTATTAATATTCTGTGCAATGATATACAAACCTTCATTACTAGAAGACTATTTGTGTGGGTGCGTGGAGCCTGAGTGCCTGCCACCAAGTATGCTGTAAGAGGATATGTCTGTCTTGCTTCCCCCAAACTATCCTGGATAACATCAAAGCTAAGACATGGAGATCCTGTAAAGAAAGAATACCAAACATAATGTAATTTGTATTACTATTCTTCTAATGTGAGAATAATAGATAATTTAACCGAGTTTAAGACTTTGAGGATGATATGCACCATCATGTTTTCTTGTTAGCTAATGCTTCAACCCTACAGCTGTGGTATGCTTTATTAAGGCCAAAAATCAACTTATGACAAACTGAACGCTGAACACCTGCGCCATGATGCACGCTGCTGTCTTTGGCTCATCTCAAGCTGATTCTTAGCCTTGATAGAGTATACCTCTGAAATACAGAAATACCAGCAAACAGATACTCAAGCAGGAATAGCTCAGTTAACGGAAGCTCATGAAAGGGGCCTATAGTGCGTCTCTACCTTAAAAGACAGTACGCATTAAATGGGGCGCGCTGATGCCAGATCTACTGCAAGGGCGGGCACATGATGTAATATAACTCGAATACAGGCGTGCTTTTACGCAAAACTCGGGAAGTTTCAAAAATATCTGTTAGTTGTATATAACTGTAGCTCATACCTTGCAGCGAATAACGCTCCAATATTTAGATATGATACGCCGAACCTCGGAGCGCGAGTTTAATGCACACATTACAACAATTTTATATTTTTCAATTATTCATGAATATGATAATATTATAATATGTTATTCCCGGGATGAACAAAGGCAAACCACGGAAACCACTTAGAGGATGGCTGAGGTAGGAATCGAACCCGCCTCTTCTCAGTTTTGTCTCATGAAGTTGAGTACACCCCATTCCAGCCCTCAGACCAGAATTAAATTTCTTGGCGGAGCCGGGATTCAAACCTGGGCCTCCACGGTGACAGCCAGGAATGCTAGCCACTACGGTACGCAATGAGGCGAACAATTTATACAGAACTCAAGGACCACTTCATTTCACAGTTTAACTTCACACCATCATTATAAACCGCACTCGTTCCAGGTTCCGTATTGACCATGTTTACAAGATGTATAACACAATTTACACTCGCCAAATCAATACTTTACTTTACTAAAAATACCATAGGTACATGTTTCGGAAACTTGATATGTTTCCTTCTTCAGCCCATATGTTGGTGTGAAACATCATCATCATCATCATCATTTCCCCTTATCCAGCTCCTGCCGGGTCGGGGTATTTATGGCACTTCTCCACTTTCCTCTTTCCTTCCACCATTCTTCTTCCACGATCTTGTCCCAGTCCAGATTTCTTTTTCTTACGCCGTTCTTCACTGAATCCATCCACCTTGTTCTAGGTCTTCCTCTTGGTCTCTTACCCTTGCACTTCGCCTCCAGCATCTGTCTTGGTATTCTATTTTCCTCCATCCTCTTTACATGTCCAAACCACCTTAGTTTATTCTTCTCAATTCTCTCATTTAGTTTTCCCATCCCAACTTCCTTCCTAACATCTTCATTCCTCACTCTGTCTTTCCTTGTCTTTCCTATCATACTTCTTAGGAATTTCATTTCACTGGCTTGGATTCTACTCTCTTGCCTGCTTGTCAGGGTCCAAGTCTCAGCTGCATAAGTTAATATGGGTACATAATACACTTTATACATTACCTCCTTGCTTTTCCTTGGTACTTCCTTATCCCAAACAAGTTTTCTTACACTTTGATAGAATGCATTGCTCTGCTGTACCCTCCTGCCAATCTCCATGTCCAACCTACCAGTTTGCATCAATTCACTTCCTAGGTATTTGAACGTGTCCACAATTTCCAAACTCTGACTTCCAATTTTTACAGTGCCCTTTCCTTGTCTTTCCCCTCTTGTCATCACCATGGTCTTGCTTTTCTCTATACAGATTTTCAGGCCATACTTCTGAATATTTTCGTTCAGTGCATCTAGTTGTTTTTGCACTTCTTCGGTGTTCCTTCCCCAGACCACAATATCATCTGCAAATAACAGTAACTTCATTTCTTTATGTTCATATGCTTCCTTTGTTTCCTTTACTATTTCATCCATCACCATTATGAACAAGAGAGGTGACAGCACACTCCCCTGTCTTAGTCCAGTCTTGTTCGTAAACCAATCTGTCTTTCCAACTGGGGTCAGTACCCTGCTAACACAGTTGTTGTACATTGCTTGCACCATTTCCAACATTTCTCTTCCCAGTCTCTTCTTAACCATGGTTTCCCATACCTTCTCTCTGGGGACACTATCATATGCCTTTTCTAGATCTATGAAAGTCATGATCAAATCCTCTCCATATTCCCAGTTCTTTTCCATCACCTGCCTCAAGCTAAAGATTGGGTCCACTGTGGATCTTCCACTCCTGAAGCCATACTGTTCCTCTTGCAACTCTCCTTCCACCTTTCTTCTCATTCTTCTTTCTAATATCCTTTCCAGTATTTTTACTATCTGTGATATGAGGGTGATCCCTCTATAGTTATCACACACCTTCTTGTCCCCCTTCTTAAACACTGGTATTATTAGCCCTTTCTTCCAGTCTTCTGGTACACATTTCCATTTCCACACACACTTTAGCAGTCGATACAGCCATTGCATACCAACAGGTCCAGCAGCCTTTATCATTTCTAAACTGACTTCATCCACCCCTGTTGCTTTTCCCATCTTCATTTTCTGTACTGCTAATTCCACCTCCAGCATTGTTATATCATCTTCTGTTATAGAGTCGTCAGGTTGTGTCACTTCCATCTCACCAGTACCATTGCTCACATTCAAAAGCTTATCGAAATACTCCTTCCATCGTCCCTTTATCTCTTCTGGGTGTGTTAACAACTCTCCATCTTCCTTTTTCACTAGCTTTGTAGTAACTCTTTCTTTCCTCTTACTTCTTAGAAGCCCATACAGCATCCTTTTACTGCCACTTACATCTGTTTCCATTCTTCGTGTAAATTCTTCCCAACTTTTCTTCTTTTCTTCTCCTACCACTTTCTTACAGCTCCGTTTGCTGTCGTGATACTTCCTTTTGCTTTCTTCTGTTTGATCTCGGTTCCATTCTTTCCATGCAGACTTCTTTTCTTTCACTGCTTTCCTCACTTCCTCATTCCACCATGGTGTCTCCTTCTCTTTCACTCTTGTTGACGTCCTACCACAAGCACTCTCTGCTGCACCAACAAATGCCTTTTTAAAGTGAGACCATTCCTCTTCTATGTTTTCCACTTCAGTAACTGGGATTTGTTGCTTCAATCTCTCCTGAAAATTTTCCTGTATGGTTTTGTCTTTCAATTTCCATACTTTTATTTTACTTTCTCTGATCTCCTTTAGGTTTTCCAATTTTTCCCATCTAAATTTTGCCACCACAACTCTATGGTCCCCATCAAATGCTTCTCCTGGTAAAGCTGTCACATCTATCAGCTTTCTGCGATTAGTCCTTTCCACCAGAAAGTAGTCAATTACTGATTTTGTTCTTCTATCGCCCCAACCATATCTCGTAATTTTCCTGCTGTTTTTCTTCCGAAACCATGAATTACCCACTATCAGTCCATTCCTTTCACAAAAGTTTACAAGTTCCTCTCCTTCCCGGTTCTTTTTCCCATATCCATATGGTCCAATGACTTCTTCCTTTCCTTGTCTCTCGTTTCCGACTTGTGCATTCATATCTCCCATGATCACCACTTCTACATCTGAAATTACTCTTTCTACATCCTCCAGGAATACTTCAATATCTTCTTCTCTGTTTCCGGTCTGTGGTGCATACACTTGTATGAAGTCCATCACGTCATTTTTCATCTAACATCATATGACATCGAAATCCTAACCAAAAATAAAAATACAGTTCGTAGTTGGCTGAAGAAGGAAACATATCAAGTTTCCGAAACATGTACCTATAGTATTTTTAGTAAAGTAAAGTATTGATTTGGCGAGTGTAAATTGTGTTATACATCTTGTTCACACCATCACACGGGGAGATACTGGTGCTTGAGTAAACAAACTTACGCAGCGTCAGCGCTGGGCGGGAGGAATGAAGTGCGATAACATATGAATGCTATCTGATATCGAGCTCTGGTTTGTTTTAAAAACTTTTTCACATATTAATGAACATTTCTTCTCGCTTAGTCACCAACGTAAAGTCAATAGCAAAAAAGTTTGTCGCTACGTGACTTTCAAGTGATACCATCTCAGATTTTTCAAGTAACATTTAAGAAAAAAAATCATAACTTTCTTACTATGAAAATAATTACTGCCCTGAGAAATAGAGTATCTTCTACCAACATCAGGCAATCTAAAAATAAATTCTTGATCTGTTGCGATCATTAGTTCATTACCTATGGCGTGATAAGTTTTATATCTGCGAAAATATAGATTCGTGCTAAAATATCGTAATTGTGAAAATTGGGCCATGTGTTAATTATTTATGACTTATTTTTACATCATCATAAAGAGCGGAAAATTCTCTATAAGACCACGCAAACAGTTTCTTAGATTTGTCACTTTCAATTATTGGGAAATGGCAACATCACCGGGGTGGAAGAGGACGAAGCTAGGACATAGGAGTGCGAGTGAGAGGCAAATACATTTAATTCCATACTGTCTTTTAACCCTAGAACTGCTGCAGGTTTATCTGTCAAATGCTGCAGTAAATTCCCATAAATTACACACTAAAGGAATTTGGTATCTGTAAGCATACTGTGTTCATGAATATGACTTATCATACATCAACAGAAAGCTGAAAGACTGTTCTATATTATTTTGATAGAGGTGAATCATTCAGAATCATCAGTTTGAATTAATCATAAAAAGTATTTTATAAAAAAAATAAAAATTATTGACTTTTCTGCTCTAGAAAACCATATTGCCAAGTTAAATGTTTGTCAGAGACATCATAAATGAAAAGTTCACAGTTTTAGTTACTAATTCAAGAACCAGTTTTAAATAATTTCTGTTATTTACTAAAAAAGAAAGTTATTTTTACAATATGACATTTCTCGATTTTGAAGTACATAATCGGCGAGCAATTACGGGGAGGCAAGTTCACAGGCCCAGGATGATGAACGATAAAACAGTACATTTTTACCTGGAAAGTCACTTTCTTCGGGTTGAATATCAGTCTAGTTCACACTTACCCCTTCACGGCTAACATTAGGCATGTTTACATGGTCTGTAGGAACATGATAAACATCGCTTGCATTGATGGGGAAATCCATAACTTGCGTGACATCCTGTTCGCCGGTATCACTGCCACAACTTTCACCATATTCATTTTCATACGAATCCACACAATTATCACTGTCATCGTCCGTACTATCACACAAATCGTCAAAAATCAAGTGCTAAATTTCTGAATCATCAACATAATTGGCGGCCATTTTGCTCAATGCAGCTTCAATGTCAACATGGAAGTACTTCCACTTCTGCAGCCAAATAATAGCTTGCATATTGTCATTTGTTTGCCAAAGATTTACACTACGAAAGTTAAAAGCATCGGGAACCATCATGACTTGAAATTAGTGCCATCTGATGGCTAACAGAAGTACTATATTTGAATTCCAAGACGTCTTTCAGAGAGACTATCGCACTTGATTAAACAACACACCGTCTTCCTGGAAGAGGGTCCGCAGTTCTAAGGTTAAGGTTGAGACGCTCTATAGACGGAAATATTTGGAACAGAAATAGCTACTTCAGGAGTGGTTAGGAGTTACACATGTTGATTCATTTAGAGGCTTCGCGACATCATGGTCATATAGTCCTATGTACTTGTGTGTGTGTGTGTGTGTGATATCTGTCTGATAACCTTGTGTTATTGTGATGGCTGTAATAGTGTGTGAATATGCATCTGAGACTAGGATTTTGGTAGGAGGCAGCCATTGCCTTAATTTAGATACCATCCCACCATTTCTCAGGAGCAGAATTGGAAAACCATCGAAAAACACTTCTAGAATAGCTGAGCATGCCCTGTTCCAGCCCTCAGACCAGAATTAAAATTCCTGGCAGAACCGGGAATCAAACCTGGACCTCCTTTGTGACTGCTAGCCAATATGTTACGAGGTGGACCTAGAGTCAAATCTAGAAAAAGTTCCAGACCTATGAGGTGTGAGGCTGTAGGGGAGCATAAAAAAGGTCCTGTCTTTTGGGTTTTTGCATATAAAATCAAGCCTACAACAAGAATGTCCCTATTCATTCTAATAGTTTTCAAGATATTCATGGATCAAAAAAAGAATTTTTTTGACAACCCTGATTTTTAAACACAAATGTGCTAAATGTTCCAGCATAACTCAACAAAATGACAATGTTTCGCCCCGGTGTGCAATTGGGTCATTTTGTTGAGTTATGCCGGAACATTTAGCACAATTTGTGTTTAAATATATAATGGCTCAACGGACAATACATATTTTTCTTTTGAAAATTATAAACCCTGATTTTGCATAATGGTTTCTTGGAAAACCTTGCTCTCTAACTTCTTTACCTTTCATTAAAGAAGAAATTACTCAGAGAAGGAGTTGTAGAGCAATAATTTCCTCCAAAATGAGTACAATAACTTATTGAGTGTTTACTTAAAACTGATTTTTTAAAAATTAAGGAATTTGAAAACTGCCTGCAAATGTCACTTTCTTGCTATATAATGGCTATAGCATAAATGTGATACACAGGGTCTTTCATATAAAGTAAGAACGGCAAGCGGCAGTTTTGTTATTCGATGCTGTGGTGCCCTTTGCCGAGCTAGTGGCGCGCCATGGCCCCCCTGCTGTACTATTGAAAGCACGCGCATAGTACATACGAGGGCTGGATTTTTTCTTTTTTTTTCTCTTTCAAGTTCTGATGGACTGTATAAAAATAACAGATTGACATACGAAACTGATTTTACTACTAAATACTTGCTTGTTTTATTCTATGTCTCAACATAATCGCCAAAACGATTGAAACATTTGTCGTATTGTTACACCAGCTTCCCAATGCTCTCAGCTAAATATTCTGCAGCCACTGAGGTGGGTACATCTAGACAGTCTCCTGAAGTGTTGTCTTTTTGGCGAGGCGTTGCCGTCCAATGCTCAACCATACCTTCAATTCTCGAAAAAGGTGAAAATCATTCACGACCGCACTGTGCCAACGTTACGATAGACTTTTACAAAGAATTCATGTGTGAAGTTTTGGACCATCTGCCGTTTAGTCCAAACCAGCACTGAATGATTTTCACCTTTTTCGAGAATTGAAGGTATGGTAGGGAGGCAACGCCTCGTCAGAAAGGAAAGTCTTCAGGAGACTGTCCAGACGTACCCACCTCAGTGGCGGCAGAATATTTTGTCGAGGGCATTGGAAAGCTGGTGTTACGATATGACAAATCTTTCTATCGATTTGGCGATTATTTTGAGACACACAAATAAAACAAGCAAACATTTTGTAGTAAAATCAGTTTGGTATGTCAATCTTATTTTTATACAGTCCATCGGAACTTGAAAAGAAAAAGCAGCCCTCGTATGTGCTATGCACGCGCTTTCAATAGTACAGCAGGGGGCCATGGCGTGCCACAAGCTCGGCCAAGGCCACCGCAGCAACGAATAACAAAACTGCAACTTGCCGTTCTTACTTTATATGAAAGACCCTGTATGGTGAATTTAGTCAGTTGGATATGTACATTAGAAATATTGGTATGGTGTAAGCTTATACACATGTATAAATATACAGCCTGACAAAAAAATAATTTAAGCACCTAGAAGGAGTGGTCCAATATTATCCCATTTCGGTGTACATGTATACCATTGATGTGAGAGTAAATGATTAGATTTGCAAGGATCTGTAATGTGTAGAACGCCCACTAGAGTGCACCGCCCTGTTGTTAAGTTGATACCAGTCAACTGCTAGAGTCAAGACAGTTATGCAAGACGTGCAGAGAGGACTACGTACAGTACGAAGCCTCGCAGATGCATTAGACAGCCTGTCCGCCAATTGACAGCATTTGACAGAGACCACATTGTGGGACTGCATGAGGCTGGTTGGTTGCATTGTGCAATTGCCAGGCATGTGGGCCATTCAGATGCCATAGTGGCCCGATGTTGGGACTCAATGGGTACAGGAGGGTACCCACTTACATCGAGCAGGTTCGGTTCAACCAAGAAATACCACGTAGAAGGACAACCGTTGTATGGTGCGCGAAGCATTGCGGAATCCCATAACTTCTGCACCCGCCATCCGCGAACATGCACTGGAGACTCTACAACATCCTGGGAGTTCCCGCACAGTGTCTTGACGACTCGCATCCGCTGGATTGGGATCCTACCACCCCATGCATTGGTTGCCATTGACACCAGAACACCAACACCTGTGTTTGGAGTGGTGCCTTGCCCGGGAGGCATGGACAGATGACGACTGACGTCGCATCATGTTCAGTGAAGAGTCCCGCTTCTCCATAACCTCCGATGACCATCGTGTGCGGGTTTGGTGGCGTCGAGGGCAGATCATCCCCATATTGTGGAAAGAAACACAGGCCGAAACCCTAGCATCATGGTGTGGGGAGCCATAGGTTATGCGTTCAGGTCACCTCAATAGTGCTTCGGCAGACTTGACTGCACAGGGATACGTCACAGACATTCTGCGTCCGCACGTTCAACCCCTTATGGCACAGCACCCTGGGACAGTGTTCAAACAGGATAATGTACGTCCACACACACAGCATGTGTGTCTATGGACTGCCTAGAGCATGTTGAGGTCCTCCCGTGGCCAACAAGATCCTGGGACCTCTCTATCATTGAACACGTGTGGGATGACATTGGAAGGGGACTCGGTCCCCATACCAACCTGCGTGATCTGGAGGGACAGCTGCAAGAACTGAGGACAAACATGCCTCAGAAGAGGATCCAAAGGCTGTTTGACACCATTCCGAACCGCACAAGGGCATGCATTGCAGCCAGGCGGGGTGCAACACCCTACTGACCTGGCGCCAACATTCCACCAGTAACTGCCAACGGCCTTGTCTCTTTAATCCTATATTGTAATCAGTTCAATAAAGGCACATGTTCTTTCCGCATATGTAGTTTCCTTCACCTTCAACCACTCCTTCTGGGTACTTAGCTTTTTTTGTCACGCAGTGTATGTTACAAGTAGAGTCATTGCAGGAGCCTTAATCATGGGTACAATATATGCTGTAACTTCAGTATTAGCAAGTATTATAATAGTAGTCTGTGTGTACAGTTGGCAAGCAAGCAATGGTTAAAATGGTAGGAAAACCATTTCAAGAAATCAAGTTATCACGTAAAGATCAGGCTCTCTCTCTTTTCCATGCGAGTTCATCATTCAAGATCCACGATGACATGGTTGTGATTCAACCTATCCTGGTTTTTTAAAGGATCCCCATCAGAGACAAATCTACCATTGGTGTCATTGGAAAAGACCAGGTAGTTCGTCTCATACGATTGACTCCAGCTCATCAAGATATTTTGTTTATAAAACCTGGCCGTGGAAAAAGTGCCAGCCTCAAACATAGTTGCCGTCGTTGAATGAGAAAGAAATAAAAATATTTATTTATGTAATATAACAAATATTTCTGGTGCAGCAGTGATAATTGACAGTAATTTCAATTCCTAATGACTCCCAGAAAGGTATGTGAATCATATGTTTTCCATAATCTGCCAGGTAGAAGTGTAAAAGCTAGGAGTAGCTGTTAGGTTTTAGTAAAATTACCGCTTTTACTACAAGCAAGAGGGTCTGGGACATAAGCTACAATCTAAATCTACAATATAAGCCCTAGGTCAGGTTTGTACGTCAAGCCTTATTAACATAGAATTGATGACCGCTACTAAGTTAGCCACTGTCTGCCCAAAAATTACTACCTTTACTACAAGCAAGGGAATCTGGGGCACTATGTACGCTCTTGGCAATGATATCTGTCCCATAATTCACCTGGAATATAGCAGATACAGCTGGAATTTTACTATAGCCTCTATAAGTAGTGATCTAAAAATGGGTTGGTAAGTTGGTAGCGCTAAATGAAGATAGAATGGGCGATTAAATTCTCTACATGAATTAGCCAAAATACCTTATCAAACGATGAGAAATAAATCAGGGAGCGATGTTTTAATAGATATTTCATCCTCCGCTGTCTATGACCCACCGAGCCATTACAAATAGGAAAACTACTTATATAGCCAAATTACAGCTGTGGCCGCCATTAGTCCAAATCAATTATCATCGGTTGCGGTCGTGAGTATTCGGGTCTCTTCGTTAGCCCCACTGGTCTGTCAACAAAACAATACTGCCAACCTCGCCCTTACGGTACCCAGCCCCGCAGGCTGCACACGGCCAACCCACGACCTTCTAACCTTCGTTTTGTCCAATCCATTGGTTTTTGACAATGGTTACAGCCTAACGCACCCAAATCAATGATATGTGTCAACCATGCCCCACTAGCTGCGCGCGGCCTTCGCCACACCTACCCCCGACCTGACGTTCGTTTTGTCCAATCCATTGGTTTTTGACAATGGTTACAGTCTAACTCGCCCAAATCAATGAATGATATGTGTCAACCATGCCCCGCTAGCTGCGCGCGGCCTTGGCCGCACCTACCCCCGACCTGACCTTCGTTTTGTCCAATCCATTGGTTTTTAACAATGGTTACAGACTAACACGCCCAAATCAATGGTTTTGTGTCAACCGTGACCCTCTACCTGCGCGCGCATGGCCGAAGGTCGCATCTACCCCGACCTTCTAACCTTAGTTTTGTCCAATCCATTGGTATTTGACAATGGTTACAGCCTAATGCGCCCAGATCAATGGTTTTGTGTCAACCGTGAACCACTAGCTGCGCGCGCGTGTCCGAATGTCGCACCTACCCCCGACCTTCTAACCTTCGTTCTGTTCAATCCATTGGTTTTTGACAATGGTTACAGCCTAACGCATCCCGATGATTTTTTTTTTATCAACAATGATTTTGTATCTCACTTTTTTTATCAACGGTGATTTTGTATCTTGCATGTTGGCAACAATGTGTGTGCCTCAGTGCGTGCCCTAGAAAGAGTGTACCTTGTTGACAGTTGAACGAGATACAAGCACTGTCGAAACATGGCAGTCGTTTTTAAAATAGCAATAAATAAAAACACATATTTACGAACTTGAGCACATATATGAGGTTCAGTCGTGACCAGGGTTCGTAATTTCAATACGTAATATCGCCCAGGAGATGAAACAAGGACACAAGGTATGTAATAATCACATTCATGTCTGCCAAGTGTATAATCCGCGTTCCACTTACATTCATAAATAATTGGTAAGTTTAGGAGGGTTATACACAGCAGAGGAGACAACTTATATTATCGTACTATATCATTTCCAGAATTAGTATTCATCATTACAAAAGGTATTTCCGCTTATTTCAGTAGTGCAGAAAATGTTAACAGTTTGTTTCGGCCTCCTATAGTGTTACAATCTTTTTAACCCTCAACCTTCCATCTAAATCTACAATATATTATGACCTAATAGATGAAAGCCTCCATTTGTCTTAAACAATTGAATTGGCTGGAGCTGAAAAGTATCGGTATTAAGTTGTAACCAAATTTATTTGGTTACAGAGCTCACTATGGGTTTCTGTGGGTATGTATTGCCGCCATGGTGTTATGTTTGGTTTTGAGGTTGGGAAGTGGCTGCCTCTTGTTGGGACACTGCGGGGAGTTTGGTGCCTTGTGCCAGCTGGATGCTCTGTGGTCCGGCGGTGGGGTGGCAGGGGTATCGGCCCAATGAAGTTTCGTTTCTCTGTATGTTCTTTTTGTGATTGTGTGATGCCTTATTCAGTGTTACTCACCATTAATGTTCAGAAGACCAAGGTTCTGGCACAACCCTCACCAGGCACTTCCCATCCGCACTTCAACATTTCTATCTCAGATACTCCATTGGAGCAGGTAGACCACTTCTCGTTTCTGGGCAGTCTGCTATCTGTACACGGCAATTGTGGGCAGGATGTTGAGAAGAGAATCGGTGCTGCCCATGCGGCATTTGGGCGACTATCGCACCGGGTCGTCTTGAATAAAAATCTGACTGTGAAGACGAAGCTCATGGTGTACCAAGCTGTTGTCATCTCAACATTGTTGTATGGCTGTGAAACCTGGACCCTCTATCGACATGACTTCCGAAAGCTTGAGCGCTTCTATCAACAGAAACTTCGATCCATCCTTAAGATAAAGTGGGAAGACCACATCACCATTCTTGATGTTCTTGAGAAAGTGCTTGCTAATAGTATAGAATCATCCATCATTGGTCATCAACTTAGATGGATTGGACATGTCCATCGGATGGATGATACGAGACTACCACGCCAGGTTCTGTATGGTGAACTCACCTCCGGCACCAGACCTCATGGAGGCCCTAAGAGACGATACAAGGACCAATTTAAGCAGAATATGAAGTTGACAGGACTCAATCCACAAACCTGGGACCAGCTTGTTAAAGACCGTTTAACTTGGCGCCAGACCATCCCGGCTGCTGTCAAAATGTTTGAAGAAGAACGTCGTAGAATTGTTAAGGCCAAGCGACAAGCACGAAAGCTCCGTGCAGCACAGCCACGCCCTCCACCAACAGTTCTGTGTGATCTGTGTGGACGTTTGTTTCATGCACGCATTGGGCTGTTCAGTCACCGCAAACATGCCCACAGACCTCAACCTTAGATTATTTTAGACTGTTTTGGAAGAAGATGTATACTCGGAAACGAGTTAAAGCCGACGATTCAGTGTTACTATGAGGAATGCTGCTTGTCGAGTTGGAAAGATGGAATGGCTTGTTTTAATGGGAGTGGATTATATTATTATAGAAAAAGAAGAATGGAGAGGTTATCTTGTGGTTGGTAAAGAAAAATAGAGTGTCTGTGGAGAATGGGAATATGAAATGTTGAGATGTGGAGAATCATTATTATGTTATGTTCTGAAGTATGGCAATGTTATGTTTTGGATAAATAGATGTTATGTCTTGGTGAATGCTGATGTAGAAAAAGATGTTTTAAGAAAATGCAAGAAGATAAGAATGGAGCAGAAGAATACCCTTCAGTGCATCATTTTTTTATTTTAAATTGAAAAAATTACCATTGATACCTCTTATTGTCTACAAACCAAGAATATAATTTAAAAAATATACACAATTAAAATATGATGGGTAATGAAAGAATAATTGTCTGTAGCCCATGAGCTACATAATGCATTTATCATATACCATATTTGCTCGCGTATATCTCGCCCCCGCGTATATCTCGCACCCAATTTTTTTAGTTGAAATTTCAGGGGAAAAAAAGTACTCGCATATATCTCGCATTCATTTTTGACCCCTTCATATAAATGACCGTAATAACCTTGAGGTATAAACACGTTCGATTTAGCGTGCCACAACAGCCGTCATTGTCCAGGAACTTACCCGAAGCGATACTAACAGGACGAGCGAGCAACGACGAGTTGATCCGAACTTGTCCGATGCGAGCCGATTAGGGATCGAGACGCTGCACTGCCATGTACACGTTTGAATTAGCGATTAGCGCGCCACAACAGTCATCAATACGAAATATTATTGTTCATTTTGGCGGCAGAGGTTTCCTTTATTGTCGTCTGTCAGTTGCCTTGTAGACATCAGTACCGGTACTCTGACTCCGCATTCCACTGTTGTTTTTCAGTTAAGTGTGCTTGTTTCCTTGCGTACGTCGAAGTTATGGAGAAACGTGGAAGTTTTACGGCTGGGTTTAAACTCAAAGTGATAAACTACGCAGAAGAACATGGTAATAGAGCTGCTGGACGAGAATTCAGTGTGACTGAGTTTAATGTTCGCTACTGGCGTAAACAGAAAGCTGCGCTAGAAACCACCAACCAAACACGTAAAGCATTCAGAGGGCCAAAAACTGGTAAGTTTCCTGAGCTTGAAGACGAGTTGCTTAATTACGTCACGGAGTTACGAACTGATGGCTTTGGTATCTCGCACGAGATGCTATATTTTAAAGCGCGCGAACTAGCGAATAAACGTGGTATCAGCTGTTCAGATCTAAAAGCGAGCCGGGGTTGGATCCGTAGGTTCATGAAAAGAAAGGGCTTGTGTCTGCGAAGGCGAACATCTCTCTGTCAGAGAATGCCGAGTGATTTCAATGACAAAATTATCGAGTTTCATCGTCATGTGATAGCAATGCGGAAGAGGAACAATTACCAGCTATCTCAAATCGGCAACGCAGATCAGACTCCGATAAACATCGACATGCCATCACACACTACCATAAACAAGAAGGGAGAATCTAGCGTCCTTGTGCGTACAACTGGGTGTGAGAAACAAAGCTGCACAGTCATGCTAGCAGTAACCGCGGACGGAAGAAAATTGCCACCTATGTTATTTTTTAAAGAAAAACAATGACTAAAGCGAAGTTTCCGAAAGCCATTCATGTTCGCGTGCAAGAGAAAGGATGGATGGATACAGCTCTTATCCAGGACTGGGTCCGTTCAGTGTGGGGAGCACGTCCAGGGGCATTGCTTCGACGCCCGGCAATGCTAGTGTGGGACAGTTTCCGCGGACACTTGGTGGAGGACACGAAGAAACGTCTTCAAGAAATGAAAACGGATCTTGTTGTAATTCCTGGTGGACTCACACATTGTCTTCAGCCCTTAGATGTTTCCATCAATAAACCCTTCAAGGACAACATGCGTAAATTGTACGCCGAATGGATGGCGGGAGGGGACTACGACCTGACGCCAGCAGGCAAAATAAAGAGGCCGTCAGTTGAACTCGTGTGTGATTGGGTTACACGGACGTGGGTTATGGTGTCGCCGGACATTGTTGTGAAGAGCTTCTTGAAGACAGGCATCGCAAATGCATTGGACGGAAGTCAGGATGAAGCCGTGTGGGATGATGACCAGAATGATGCACGCGAGAGTACCTCGGAGATCGGTAGCAGTGACGGCAGTGATGATGAATAGGGTGAGTACCGTATACCAGTTGCCTTGTTTCAATAATGAAAATTTTGTGGTTTTTTGGGAATACGGAAATTCCCCTCATATATCTCGCACCGACAAATTTCACTCGTATTTTCGGCTCGCGTATATCTCGTCCCCGCGTATATCTCGCACCCCATTTTTTAAGTTGAAATTTCAGGAAAAAAGTGTGAGATATACGCGAGCAAATACAGTATTGACATATCACTTGTGATCACAGTAGTACTTCTTCCAACACACTGACCAGGTGACCTAGATACTGAAGTACCGGTATTCAACTATAAATAAACAGACACTAGATAAGAAGAAAATATGAAAAATAGGGCCATTAAAATTAAAACATAGAGACCACTGTATGGTCTGAAAGTTAGTTTACAAAAATGTTTCTGTCTGTCATTTCTCGCAAACCTGCACCATTTTTCTTCAGGAACTTTGTTGTTTTGAGGCAGCTGGCCAGTCACTGAGTATGGAATTTCCAAAAGCAATTCTTCTTCTTGTTCAAGCATAATGCAACTGCACACTTGTCACATTGTGCCCAAGAGAATCCATTACATTGAGGCATTTTACACCTTTGTCTCACTTCCATGAAGAATGGCAGATGGCCCACTTGGTCCAGCCTTACATCTTGTGGAGGGACATGTGCTGTAGGTCCCATAGCTTTCTTGGCTTGGATCTGCTGCTCCAGCAGCAACTTGGTCTCCCACGTTTTGATGAAACTGTGCCCGAACGGTATAAGCAGTGAGCAATTTCAATGCAAAATTCAGCAAGTTTCATTGTAATGGTACTCGTGATTCCCTTGCTCTGTGCTACCCGTCTGTATAAAATCCACGAATTCACAATTCCCATGTCCAGAAGGTGATTGAACAATCTAAGGTACCACTTTCGAGATCTCATTATAATTCTATGCCTACCCATGATACTGTCAAGTAAATCAACTCCTCCCATATGTTTATTGTACAATTTTATGATTCGTGGGCAAGTGATTGTTGACCTTGACTTCTTTTTCTTGTCATATCTACTGACCTCTTGCATTGGTTGCTGTCCAGCAAGAGTAGAGAGTAACATAACAGACTTGTTGTCTTTCCATACCACATTTGACACTTCTACACCTTCAATAGTTGCCACACGCTCCATGGATGTACCTCGTTCTAGTTTCTTCAACTCGATTTCTGTAGGCATTTTACAGCCTGTCACTAACTAATAAACAATGCAACTGCTACCAGACACACTCACACACCACAGTCTAATAGAACAATGACATATATCTAATAGACAAACTAACTACCTACTTACAACTAAAACTAACTACATACTTACTGTACTGTTATTTGAATTGACAATATTTACAAAATGCAATTCAGATAGAAAATACTTACAAAATGTAATTTAGATTCAAAATAGTCACATAATGCAAATTAAGGGGGACGTATGCAAAATTGCACTCCAGTAAAAAAAAAAGTATTTTGACTCCCAGAGTTTTAAATATAATGCTATAGAATTTGACACAGATGATTATCCCCTTATTAACGCTGGTTAACTCAACAAAAAAATGGTTAAGATTTTCACAAATCGAAACAAGTCACGCAGTTTATAATCGTTCAGAATTGCGAAAAATATTTCTTAAATGTCGAGAGACCAATGGACAAACCATAACCACGGAAAAGTAGACAGATTTGACCATATACCTACATAGGCCTATACATGCAAGAAATGAGTACGGTACTTATCAAAAATAAAGAAATAATAAGCTAATATGTACCCTACTATTCTATTTCTCTCCCACTCCTAAATCCTTCTCTGAACACTCATCTTAGAACAGAATGGTCTGCATTTTTGGACTAATGATAAAAATGTAGCCTATAAGAAGAAATTAACATGCTCATCTTTAGCTCCCCGGAAAAACTGGAAAAAACCTTGAGAAAGTATTAATGTTTCTGTTCTTATGCATTTGATATGATGCTTTAAAAATCAATCTAGAAGAGATAATTTAAGTTAACTTCACTATCCTAACACTGCTTAAAAGTTAGACTGTTGAGGACTGATGACCAAGATGTCCATAACTTGATGCTTCACAACTTGATGTAAATTGTATTTTCATAAAAGGGCCTTTACTCAGTTTGGATCATTTGCGATACGTGTTAAATGGCTGTGTGTGCTGACATTTTGGTGTTAAATTATGTAAGTTGGCATATTGCATATTGCTTAACTCTCAACAATCTACGAACATCGTTACTATCGCCAAGCTCATGGTTGCTTTAATCTTCCATTTACAGCACAAGCTGTGGACTTGGAAATTTTCTACAGTACATGGATACTGAAAGTGTTAAACATTTCAAGTGAGTTTCGAACTTTTCTATGTTATCACCGAGGTGAAATAAATCTGTGGCACTTGGTAATTTCTTACCGCTACAACGTGAGGCTGGACAAAGTGAAACGTTTTGGCTGCCCCTACTGTTGGGTGACAAATGTAATGGTTTCCCTTTGCCTAAGCTATGTTGTTTTAATGGGCGCCAAGACCTCAATGCAATGTTGAAATCTAAATTTGTATATAACAACGTCTAGCTCTGGCAGAACACCTTCAAGACACTATTCACTCAGATCGTGGTATGATTTGATCATTAACCCAACAAACAATTGTATCAGGAGAAGGAATTGGTCTATATCTAATGCTACCTACTGAAAGCAAAGATTGCATTGTAAAAGAAATGAATTTATTATATAAAACAAGTATAGCAAAATTAATAATAATAATAAGTACAAAATTTAAATTGGAGCGTTGTGATTTGAATATTACCGATAGAAAATTACGTGAAAACGGAGTCTGATAAATTGATTTTACTCTTATTTCCAAGCTATGAAGTTACTGAAATATGAAATGTAAAACAAAGAAAAATGAGAGATTGCGTATTTCTGCGTCATTTGCGCTTACCATTGGAAATTGCCAAGGCATTTCCCTCGTTCTTGATGATGTTGTGAGCTTCCCACAGTCTCCTGGACGTCGTCATCTCCGTCGGAATTTGATGATATTCTGGTAGATTAGATAATTCTATGGTCCGTACCTCGGACCCAAACACTCGTACAACCAAGTTTTACAAAAGTTCGTCGCTAACTCCACTGAACATCGGAGCGACACGCACTTGCGACCGTACTCTGCAAGTTCTACACAGATTGTTCGTTCCACGGAACATCGGAGCGTCCCCCGCGTATAACCATACTCCGCAAGTATTTCACAGATAGACCTCGTTTCACGGCGCGTCGAACGATATATCCACACGTTGGCTCCCCCACCATGGTACCGACATCTAGCTTACGTCGTCCTCACTGATTGGCTGAGCACGCCGCTAGTTCCCCTCCTCTGCCTCATTACACTCGGCGCGCGAGAGGGAGAAGTCGATTTCCGTTCCAACAATTCGCCTTTGCTAGACCTTGCGACCCAGCCTTGCGTAATACTTCTCGACAGGAATCAGCTTGTATTCGAATTCCCAGTGAGTCATGTCTCTCAAATACCCTAACTGACAAAACTCCGTAAAATTCCGTAATCACATAATTTTCTATAATATTGTCGTTCGTAATAATTTGCTTGATAGCGTTTTCTAAGACATAGAAAACCTATCTGAATGCTAATAATTTTTATAAAATGCTCCGAAAATACCTTAATAATAATTATAATAAATTCCACGAACCTACTACGTTGTCGTAGCAGGGGGAGAGGTGATACTCCCACGTGGCGCGTCCCAGGTGGCGGATAGGGGGGTCCTCACTGGCTTGCCAGCGGACTTGAGGGAAATAAAATACCTCTCGCGGACCAAACACTCTGTAAACAGCTGCAGAACATCGAGTGGCACCTCTCGATCTCAACAATCGAGTAGCAACCACGTGATCATTTCGTGTGATCACCCCAACCTTTCACTTTCAACTTGTGAACCTGGCATGATGGATCGTATTGGATCACAGCAACTACGCCAGGCCCCGGACTTATACAGTTCGGGTTCTCCCGATCATCGGATTCTGGGGGATCGGGAGCATCATGCGGAGAAGAGTCGGAGCTTCTCAAAATCTCTTCGCCCGAAGAAAAAGAACTTCATCGGAACAGTCAATGTGAACACATTGCTCAAAACTGGGAAACTTAAACAGTTAATTGACACCTTGAATAAATTTGATATTCAAATTGCAGCCATTCAGGAAACACGTTTCCAAGACGAAAACCATTTTGATTCAGAAAACTTTAGGATATATAAGGGGAAGCCAGCCATAAAAATTGGAGATAATTTATCACAATTCGGAACAGCATTTTTTGTAAGAAAAACAATAGCCAGTTCAGTACTCAACTTTACTTCTCCCTCCGAAAGGATCTCCGTTCTCTCAATAAAATCAAGCAACAAGGCATACACATTGATTAATGCCCACGCTCCCATAAACAATGACAATAAGAAAAACCCTCAGAAAGTAGAAGACTTTTGGGAACTCCTGGAGGAAACCATCAGCAAAATTCCTAAACATCATGTGAAAATTTTACTCGGTGACTTTAACGCACAGGTTGGTAGAGAAAAGAAGTGTAGATCCATAGTTGGTCATCATCCAGCACATTGGAGAACAAATCAGAATGGTGAGCATCTGATAAATTGCTGTAAATCCTTTAATTTGAGGCTCATGTCTACATATTTCACCAGGTCTCCACACAAGAAGAAAACATGGAAATCACCAAATCCAGCACTAGGAGAATTCCAAATTGATCATGTAGCAGTGTCCAAACAGAACATATGTGAAATCCTAAATGTTAGAGTGCGCAGGGGAGTGATTGACTCTGATCACTACTTAAGCCAAATCAAAGTGAAATTCCAGCCTAATAGATCCAAACCAAAAACTTAAGAGATTACTAAGAGTGGATCCGGAGCACCTCAAGCAGAACGCCAAAGAATTTCTTCAGGCTATAAAAGAGCAAAATCCCAAAGACTGGAGGGACTTAGGAAATTCAATTCTGACATCAGCACAGAAGTTGGGGCAGCCCCCAAGGAAAAGGAAACACAGATGGTGGAACACAACCTGTGATAAAGCAATTGAAGACAGAATTAAAGCCTGGAATAAATGGAACGGACATCAGACAACTGAACGATGGGAATTATTCCTTAAGATCCAGAAATCAACAGCTAAGGTCATCCGCAGGGAGAAGCGGACATACGACAGGAATAAACTCATAGAGATAGAACAGGATTTCCTAAAAAACAACACCAGAAATTTCTATAAGACCTTCCGTGAGAGTCTGTCTAGTTATCAACCACCTAGCATATGTTTCAGTAGACCAGATGGCTCACTAGAAACAAACACCAAGGAAAACTGCAAGATCTTAGCAGATTACTTCCAAGACCTACTCAATTGTGACCCACCGAAAGAAAAAATGCACTTCGAAAAGCCTGCACCGAATCCAGATTCACATCCACCGACAATGGAAGAAACAGCAGAAATCATTCAATCTCTTAAAAATAACAAAGCACCAGGAGAAGACGGTATTACCGCTGAAATGTTGAAACTCGGAGGGGAAGAGGTCACCAGAAGAATTCACGCAATTTTAAAAGCAATTTGGGAAACAGAAGTGATCCCACAGGACTGGAAGTGCGCGTTAATATATCCATTGCACAAGAGAGGTAACAAAACTGATCCAAACAACTATAGAGGTTTATCCCTATTATCTGTGGCCTATAAAATCCTATCTAAAGCTCTTCTGAACAGACTAGAGAAACAAACAGACCATTTGATTGGTGAATATCAAGCGGGTTTTAGGAAAGGGCGTTCATGTGCTGAACAGATATGGAATCTGAAGATGATTTTGAAGATCCGCAGATCCAACCCCACAATTGTCACCTTTGTGGACCTAAAGAAAGCATATGATTCTGTGGACAGGCAGACCCTGTTTGAGACGCTAGAAGAACTTCAAGTGGACAGGAAGACCAGAGAACTGATTCGTCAGACTCTCACCAATACAACATCGAAGGTGAAGTTTCTTGGGGAAATTTCTGACTCTTTTGAAGTACGAACAGGTGTTCGCCAAGGAGACGGACTTTCACCCCTTCTATTTAACCTGGTCATCAGAGAGTGGGAAAAGAACATCAAAGGCATTAGCATAGGAACTGCTGGAAACAAAATCAATGTGAAATGCTTGGCTTTCGCAGATGACCTAGCTATTATCACTAGGAACAAAGAAGAAACTAAGCATGCTATTGAGACATTATACATAATAGCATCACAAGCAGGCCTTCAAATATCATTTGAAAAAACCAAGTACATGCAGAATTTTCAGCAAAAGAACAAGAAAGAAAAAATAGAAACAGCGTATGGAGCAATATCCCAAGTAGAATTTTTTAAATACCTTGGAGAAATAATTCTTCCTTCAGGATTGGACAGTTTGGCTAATACAGAAAGAGCCTCAAAACTTCATAGAGCGTTCAGACTAACATGGGATCACTATAATAAAAGAGTAATGTCACATAATGCAAAACTGAAACACTACAAAACAGTTGTACTACCGGAAGCTCTATATGCTTCAGAAACCATAGCATTAGGAGGTCATTCTAAAATTGCAAATATAGAAAAGCAAGAACGTAAAATTCTTAGAAAAATATTCGGCCCCATACAAGAAAACGGAATTTGGATTAAAAGACGAAATTCAGATCTATACCGTCACACAGATAGTTTCAGCAACACTGTACGAAGAAGACGTTTAACATTTTATGGACACCTCTTCAGGATGGACGATTATAGACTTACAAAAAGGTTATTCAATGTAATAAATTCTCAGAAGTCAAGGATAGCCTGGCTGGATGAATCAAGAGAGGACCTGCAAGAGTTGAACATTGGAGAAAATATTCTGAGAAACCGCAAAGTCTTCAGGACCGCAGTAACAAAGCACAAGTTTAGGGTGAAAACTAGTGGCAGGACTGGAACCAAGTGGACAGAAGAACGGAAGAAGCAGCACAGTGACTTCATGAAGAGATTTTGGGAAGATAGGAAGGCGAATATCATCAAGCCGAAAAACAAGTTCAAGCGCGCTCTATAATGGGCAAAACGCAAAAAGAAAGTAGAAGAATTATAATAAATTAATAATAATAATAAATTACCATGAAAAATTCTCTTCGCTGAACACTTTGCCGCGTAAATAAATATAGAATGGCTTCCTACTGACTTATGCCAGTTGCATAAAACCCCTCGAAAAACACGTTACATATTCGCCTCGGATCATCGGATGATTTACCGTGACGACGGTCCATTATCCGATTATCCCAGACACGTTAATAAACCCCATCCAAAATACATATTACATAAACGAAATCACCCTAAATTACAGATATATACACTCATATTTTTTCTTCACGCACTTTGCGTCAAAGTTTGTTGTCACTATGGATTGCACTTTGCTACCAGTCCAATGTTTTACATATGGAATAGTGTTCCACGGATATTTCCGCCTCTCAAATTTCTCTATGTTGGAGAAATAGACATAATTAATGTGTGAGCACTATGTATTTATGATGTCATATCACACGCATTGAAGGTGTTCTGATATATTTATATCACCATAGAACTTCCTAATTTCACTGGAGGTCCCCTCCTTATGGTGACATTTAATTCCACTTATCACTGAGCACACGATCACACTATTGTGGCAGCGCCTCGTGACCATAATACTTAATCTCTCTTTAAAGATGATTAAATTAATATTGACTTCTGAAAAAAAAAAACAGTAAATGTGCATTACATATAACACCAAATATTTCTGTGCCGTAATCGTGTTAAGTTCCCTTAGACCATATTCTACTTAATACTAGTTCTCAACACAGATCAGTTCTTCTCACACAAATAATACCTCTGTACAAATTATCTTAAATTACACACTTACAAATCTTACATGGCGAGGCCGTAAACAGAAATCACGTGTGCTGATATGTATGAGTTTCATGAAGGACTGTCTCGCATTCTGATGGCCCATCTTTTATCTCGTGGACGCCTTAAGCTAACAAGCCCTATTCAAGCGCTCCCCCATCTCTTGGAGATAAATAGGAACCCATCAGCGCTGCCAAAAATGGCCTTGGTGCATCGAGACAATTTAGTGCTCAACAGCATCCGACAATCCCGTCATATTTCCCTGTACCTTAAAAACTCTCATTTACTTACATACTACCCCCCTGTGTGACTTCTGATACGCCTGCCTTGAAGACCAGATCTTCCACGCACCAGACACCACACTTACTCATTTGATAGGCTGGCTCGCCAGCTAAACACACTCACTTTATGACACATATTTTCGTAGACTATGTATATTATACGTTCCGTATAATCTGTTTCCCTCACTATTCTCCAGCACATATGCTGTTTTTCCAATACGTTTGGAAACTATAATTGTTTCTGCGTCACCTGCTTCCAACCTTGCAAGTGGCTCCCTTTAAATGAACATCATCACGTTGCTCCACTAGCATATTTCCCTGTTGCTACTGTCCACACATGCTAACCCTACTTTCCTCTGGTGTCACACCACTACTCGACACTCTATGACCTGAAAATGTCACTTCTGACTGACAGAATGACGACTTAGACAGCTTCAAAGTGAACCCTGCCTGATCTAACTTCTGAAAAACTATATTTAAATGACGTAGATGCTCCTCAAAACTGCGTGAACTAATTACCATATCATCTATGTAAATGGTTACAAACTCTCCTGTGTCATCCCCTAATGCAATGTTTAAAGCCCTAATTAAAGCTGCTGAACTACTCTTTAACCCATAAGGTGTTCTACAAAATTGATAAAGGTTATATTTATGACTAAAAGCTGTAAATGGTCTATCTTCGTACATAAGTGGCACTTGCCAAAAACTGGAACTCAAATCTACACAAGTGAAATACTTCTTCCCCTCAAATGTTTGCATTAATTCTTCTATTGACATAGATTTCAGCTGATCTGAACTAAATCTACTGTTAACCAAACGAGCGTCTAAACAAATACGAACAGTGCCGTCGGTCTTGGGTACCGTTATCAAAGAATTAACATACGGACTGTTAGAGTGCTCAATAATCCCATCTTCAAGCATCTGATTAATTTGTGCCTCAACTGCACTCTGATAAGCGAAAGGTACAGGATATCTATGTCCTGTGAATACTGACCTATCAATAACGTTCAATGAATGTGTATAGCAATTGGCCATACCAATGCGATCCTCAAACACTCTCCTATTACACCATAACACATCATAGAGCCGAACACACTGTTCATCCTCTATATTTCCCTGAAATGCAGCCTCACGTAACGAGTCCTCTAGACTTCCGTTCGTAATCACACTGCCCACAAAACATGGAGAACCCCGCTCTACGGCTGGCGATATCTCATTTAAAGTACAAATCACACCTACAATACTACTTCTCTGAATATGGTCATTGAACGCTACTTCTACTTCAGAATCTCCCCATTTAAATTTCAAACTCCCTACATCATAACATAAGTTACCAGACACTCTACTTAGCCACTCTGAACCCAAGATAACACTGAATACTAAATTTGGAATTACAAGACAAATCTGCTTCTCTACATGATTATTAATTTTAATGTCTACTAAAACTTGCTTAGAAATTACTTTAGACCTCTTCCCAACAGCTGTGATAACAAAAGTGCTTTTAATTGGCATCTCCTCAAAATTTACTCCAGTTCCTTTCATTTTATCATAAAATTCACTACTTATGCAACTCTTCATACAACCACTATCAATTAAAACATCTGTGTACGCCTCGGACACGTTAAATTTAACTATGGGGCTCTTACTAACCACTTCCTGAATAATACCTTCATCATTTAGTTCATGTAATAATTCATTTCTTACATTTAGGTCATAGGGTTCCTGTATAATTGTATGGACAGGGCATGCTACAGACTGAGATTCTGACCTTACTTCGCAGCCTGGTTCGCGTTTAAAGAACCGCTACAGCTGGCCGTAGTACTACTAACTACTAAACTGGTCTGGTTGTTCTGGGCTGTGTTGTCATTGTTTGGCTGTATATTACTACCACTAGGCTGTCCTCTTCCTTGACCCCTATTCTGGTTGTAATTATTGTCATTATAATTTCTCCCTTGATTTCCTCTGAAATCATTGTTTCTCCCTTGATTTCCCCTGTAATCATTGTTCCTCCCTTGATTTCCCCTGAAATCATTGTTCCTCCCTTGATACTGATTACCATAGCCATTTCCTCTGTTCTGATATAGCTGATTATTATTATTTCTATTTTGAGCGTTGGCCCCTTCGCCACCGTTCCCTTGAACTTCTTGATGCCTGGCTTCATTAGGTCTATTATTATTATTGCCCTGGTTCTGATTGAAATTGTCCTCATAACCCCCTCTCCCTAGTGCATCAAATGTGCTTAACAAATTTTCTACTTGTGATATAGTCTTTACATTCTGGATACAAGCAGCCTCCTTGATCCTATAGGGAAAGTGCCTAAGTAGCAACCTTACCACATCACTTTCCTCCTTCAAGCCATCCAGATATTTACACACTAATACCTGCCCTAAAAAGTATTCGGTCATGGTGGAGCTTCCTTTAGGGTTATATTTACCACACACTACTTCCTCACGATGCTGCGACTGAATAACCTCATTCCAGAACTTTTCACAGAATTTCATTTTAAAATCATTGATATTAGTAAACTTGTCTCTGTAGACAGCAAACCAATTCCTCGTTTCCCCCACAAACACTTGTTCTAAAATTTCAACTACCTGGCACCACTCAATACTACCATTTTCCAACCTTTCCCCGAATTTATTTTCTATAGTGTTCATGAACTCCATTGGGCACCCCTGTCGATTGCTGAACTTACCCAGTTCTACCTCCCTGTGTGTGCTATTCACCAAAACTGGCCTATTCTGACTATTTTCTTGCCTGATCCTAGCTTTTAATTTTAATTCTAATTCTGCGATTTTCTCCTCAGCCTTCCTCTCAATACTGTTTACTGTTAATTTCATGTTTCCTTCTGATTCTTCTACTTTATCATATAGCTTTGCTTGTTTCTCCTCAATCTTGCTAATGCTCTCTCTATTACTCTCTCTTAAATCACTTACTTCTGCAACTATTTGTGAGTGGACTTTCTCAATTCTACCCCCCAGCTGTTCCTTAACCTCTTTAGTAGCCACCTGAATTTTGTCAATTTCTCCCCCCAATTGCTTTTTGACCTGCTGTGTTTCCAGTTGCACTAGTTCTTTTAAATTTTCAGCCTGTGTACTGATTCTAATTTCCAACTCCTCCTGTACTTTTCCTAATTTTCTGTCTACATCTGCAATAATCTCTTTAGCCTTTTCTTCCATCACCCCCCTGATCTCACCTCTAATCAGTTCGAATTTGTCACTCATTTCCCTACTGTTTTGTTCTAATTTAGCATTTAAAGTTTCAGTACTCTCTCTATTTTCCTTACTGTTTTGTTCTAATCTGGCGTTTAAAGTTTCATTACTCTCTCTATTTTCCCTACTGTTTTGTTCTAATCTGGCGTTTAATGTTTCATTACTCTCTCTATTTTCCCTACTGTTTTGTTCTAATTTAGCGTTGTTTTGTTCCAGTTTAGCATTTAAAGCGTCTGTACTTTCTTTATTTTCCCTACTGTTTTGTTCTAATTTTGCATTATTCTGTTCTAATTTTGCATTTAAGGCATCACTACTAACTTTGTTCTGATACATGAACTCGAGAAGTAAAGTTTTTAATTCTGGTTGGCCGCCTACACTCCCTGTTTCAGTATCGGGATTTACCTCCGCTACCCCGGTACTACCATCACTCGACATACTGCTCGTATCATCACTCTCCAGCTGATGACCACTACGTAACCTCATCTGTCTTTCTTTCTCATCCCCCATAATGATATACACTGATAAAGACAAATAACCCCCAAAATACAGGCACAGAAATATATACCCTTCTCCTTCCACAAATGTTATTAGGTTTTCAGCCCCAAGTTGTCGGCGACAAATGAAACGGTCTCGCTTTGCTCCACGTTGAGCGTACAAATGAAACGTTTTGGCTGCCCCTACTGTTGGGTGACAAATGTAATGGTTTCCCTTTGCCTAAGCTATGTTGTTTTAATGGGCGCCAAGACCTCAATGCAATGTTGAAATCTAAATTTGTATATAACAACGTCTAGCTCTGGCAGAACACCTTCAAGACACTATTCACTCAGATCGTGGTATGATTTGATCATTAACCCAACAAACAATTGTATCAGGAGAAGGAATTGGTCTATATCTAATGCTACCTACTGAAAGCAAAGATTGCATTGTAAAAGAAATGAATTTATTATATAAAACAAGTATAGCAAAATTAATAATAATAATAAGTACAAAATTTAAATTGGAGCGTTGTGATTTGAATATTACCGATAGAAAATTACGTGAAAACGGAGTCTGATAAATTGATTTTACTCTTATTTCCAAGCTATGAAGTTACTGAAATATGAAATGTAAAACAAAGAAAAATGAGAGATTGCGTATTTCTGCGTCATTTGCGCTTACCATTGGAAATTGCCAAGGCATTTCCCTCGTTCTTGATGATGTTGTGAGCTTCCCACAGTCTCCTGGACGTCGTCATCTCCGTCGGAATTTGATGATATTCTGGTAGATTAGATAATTCTATGGTCCGTACCTCGGACCCAAACACTCGTACAACCAAGTTTTACAAAAGTTCGTCGCTAACTCCACTGAACATCGGAGCGACACGCACTTGCGACCGTACTCTGCAAGTTCTACACAGATTGTTCGTTCCACGGAACATCGGAGCGTCCCCCGCGTATAACCATACTCCGCAAGTATTTCACAGATAGACCTCGTTTCACGGCGCGTCGAACGATATATCCACACGTTGGCTCCCCCACCATGGTACCGACATCTAGCTTACGTCGTCCTCACTGATTGGCTGAGCACGCCGCTAGTTCCCCTCCTCTGCCTCATTACACTCGGCGCGCGAGAGGGAGAAGTCGATTTCCGTTCCAACAATTCGCCTTTGCTAGACCTTGCGACCCAGCCTTGCGTAATACTTCTCGACAGGAATCAGCTTGTATTCGAATTCCCAGTGAGTCATGTCTCTCAAATACCCTGACAAAACTCCGTAAAATTCCGTAATCACATAATTTTCTATAATATTGTCGTTCGTAATAATTTGCTTGATAGCGTTTTCTAAGACATAGAAAACCTATCTGAATGCTAATAATTTTTATAAAATGCTCCGAAAATACCTTAATAATAATTATAATAAATTAATAATAATAATAAATTACCATGAAAAATTCTCTTCGCTGAACACTTTGCCGCGTAAATAAATATAGAATGGCTTCCTACTGACTTATGCCAGTTGCATAAAACCCCTCGAATAACACGTTACAAAAGGAAGCACCAATCACGATTCTGTCAATTATGTTCCCGACCATTATTAGATATTTAGATAAGTTTACCAATAAATACCAGTATCAGATTTAGTTTCAAAGTCTCTTTTCACTAGGCTACATTTCAGGAAACAGATAATAAAACATCATTGACAGAACAGAACTATATTAGTCATCTATGTTGTGAAGCAACTCTTATATTTGTGTTAGCGGAATAACAATTTTAATTTAATAAACATATTTTTCAAATCAATTTTTAATACATGACTTAATGCCTTTCAGTTCGGTAGTAGCTTGCCACGGTGGGTGAGTGGATATTGTGTCGGTCTACTAACCCCAAGATTGCAGGTTCGCTCCTGGCCGTGGTAGGTGATTTTTGGAAGACGGCAAAAATATGATACGCACCTCATACGATATTGGCATGTCAAAGAACCCATTTGAATTCAGTAGGCCGAGTTCATAATGGCAAAATTAATCTCTGGAGTTTCCGCCAACACAAAGTTCCTAATTTCTCTACTAGAAAGCACTCTAGTGTTCAAGGAGGTTAGATATCTAACATCTAACCTCCTTGACTTTCATAGTCGAGGAACAACAAAATTCGACATGCAAGCTACCCGGTTGAACTGTACATTGCGATACAGCCGCGTCTAGGGAGTTCTTAGGGATATCAGTGACGTCACCGTGATGTCACGGCTGACGTATTGCTATTGGTTGCTTGGAGTTGTTTGTCAGCTGATTACTACGTCAGTTCCGTGGTCAGTTCGCCGCGGGAATTTGCTGGAATCTCTTCGCCATTTTTGTATTGTCACTCGTTAGCGGTTTCTAAACCTAATATTAAAATAAATATTCCCGTGTATAACCTATGGAACAAGATTTTGATATTAGCAGTGTCATGTGCTCGATTGTGTTGACGATTTGTATTAAAATTGTTGAATTCCTCAAGTTGTTCCATTCAAATAAATTCCGTTACTTGTGCTTGAAAATTAGTGCTTCTTGTTGTACATGTGGAATAATACAGCATTTGGGATATATCGGTGAGTTTTTTACGTTGTTCATATATTTATTTTGGTTGTTGCATTTAATAGGAAAGCTGCACTGTACTCTTCTAAAGCCATAGACAATGCCATTTGTCTAAACGATAATATTAAGTCAGGAATGGTGTTGGAGAATACGCCGGTTAAAATAGTAATGGATGGGTAAAATTTAGACAAATTGGCATTTACATGAACACCTGAAAATAGATATGACAATGTTTTGTATTAGACCTATCGGCCTATAGGTCTTGTTTTTGACGTTTCATATAGTATGTCTGTGAGGCATTATTAACCCTCTAAGCGCCAACGTCCTTTTGAAAGCCCGTTTGGTTTTCATCTGAAAAATGCCAACGTCCTTTCAAAAGGACGTTCAGTATTTATTTTTTATTATTAATAGTTACAGTCATTTCCTTTCAGAATGTCTCAATATAGTTAGTTAAAGACTTACTGTTGTTGCAATAAAGAGCCTCTTTTAATTTTAATGCCATTGTTTCAGTATATTAGTCCAATCAGCAGGCATATTTTTTGGCGCGCTTTACATGGCGCGGCATCAACACTAGCAGCTCGCTGTGCACGTTGTCCGCTCTGTGTCTAGTTGCTCTGGATCTTTTACTTGTTCATTTTTTTATTGCTGTGAAAATGAGCCGACCTCCTGTTAGTTAGAACACTATTCGTAATATGATCGAAGAATATTTTTTGGTTATTATTATTATTATTATTTTTATTATTATCATTGTTATTATTATTATTATTGTTATTATTATTATTATTATTATTTGTAATATGTTATGTAAGTGTTATGTAAAAGAAGTTTGTATTGTATTCCGTAAGTATTGACATATAAACCAAACGAATGTAATAAGACTTGTGTTGTATTTTTGGCTCATTTGAATATGTAAATTAATTATTTTTATTACAGATTTATTTTAGGTTCAAAATGAATGAAATTTTCAGTATAGCTTCATAATAAGTCGTACTATTCAATAAGTAGGTTCGCGATGTATAAAAATATTTTTGTTCTACCAAAATTTTATTGCTAAACTTTGGTTTTGGATTATTTTTAATTAATATTTTTGGGTTCTGGCTGCCAAATGTTTACAAATGGTCATAAATGAACTGAGTAACGCTTTATTCGTATAGGCCATCATATTAGTAAACAAATAACGAAAATTTCAAGTTTCTACCTATAATAACAGCTGAACTATGAGTGATCAAACAAAAGCTTGCAAGAAACGAAAACTGGCCTTGGCGCTCAGCGGTAGGCAAACCGTAATAGCACGCGGCGCTCAAAGGGTTAAACAGTATGTTAAGGATTGTGATTTCTAATTGAGATACAAGCATTTGCAGCCAATATTGGAAAACATAAAAATACCAACCTGGGAGGGGGGCACCCCCCCCCCCCCAGCAAAAACAACATTATTGACCACAATGTTTTATAATGGCATCGTGTTTGTGTACTTGCAGCCAACTTTGGAAAAAAAAAAACGAAACTACACAATAACATTATTGACCACAATGTTTTATAAGAATATTACAATGTGCCAGCAGTTAGGTTAATGTATTGGTGCCAACCGGCGATTATTACAGACGATCGTTTGTGCATGACTATATTATGAAAACAAATTGGCTGCTTTTGTGATGTTATCAACCACTTGACGAAATGCTTCTCTGGCAAGATTATGGGAAAAGCCTTGGTTATGGGCTATTTTGGGTGGTGACAACTCAATAATAGAAATGAGCATTAAAAAACCTTCGAAACGTATTGTGTTTCGTCATATGTAATTTATTTATTGGCCTACCTCAATTTGGCACGCCGTACGTACGAAAATATTTTAATTTAGGGTTACATTTATGATATATTATCAAAATTCCATTTCGGGATCTGTAATTCGCCTATATAGTTGAATTACAGATGACTTTACGCGTCGTAAATAATTCAATTTTATATTTATAAGACATTGTATCGAAAGCCGTAATATTGACCTTTTTTTTCTGACCTATATAGCTCAATTAAAGATTTTGATACAATGTTTTATTAATATGAAATAATAATAATTACGATGTGTATCGTCATCTGTAATTGATCTACATAGGCCAATTATAGATTTCGATGCGTAAAATTAAAAATATCAACTGAAATTACGATGTGTATCGGAATCTGTAATCGACATATATAGGCCAATTACAGAATTCGATGCGGAAATTGTAAAGTATAAATTTAAATTGCGAAATTTTATTCCGCATCGGAATCGTTAATTGAGCTATATAAGTAAATTATAGATTTCGATGCAATGTTTTTATTTACGAAATGAAAATAATTATCATGTGTATCGGAATCTGTAATTGATCTACATAGGCCAATTATATATTTCGATACGGAAATTTCAAATATATGACGTGAATTAGCGAATTTTTTCTATGTATCGGAATCTTTAATTGAGCTATATAGGTAAATTATAGTTTTCGATTCAATTTTATTTAGTTACGAAATGAAAATAATTACGATGTGAATCGGAATCTGTAATTGATCTATTTAGGCCAATTATATACTTCGATATGGAAATTTAACATATATGACGTGAAATAGCGAATTTTTTTATGTATCGGAATCTTTAATTGAACTATATAGCTCAATTATAGATTTCGATTCATTGGTCGATTTGACGTTTTTTGTGTTTCCCCACCCAAAAAACCCCTATTACCCAGGCTTTTCCCGTAAGCTTGCCAGAGGAGTGTTTCGTGACGTCGTTGACGACGTCAGGAAGCCGCCATTTTGTTTTAGGGGAATTTCATACGCGGCCGTATCGCAATGTATAGTAGTCCCAGCTACCCTCTGGGTGTCAAATAACAAAGCTTGCACAAGGCACCCGAGACCATACGATATTATTATTATTATTATATTGTTCCGTAGTCTGTTTAGTGTGGCATAAAGCCATCCAGAATTAATGGCCTATTTCACATGATATTTTATATTAATACGGATTGTAACTTAGAAACCACCTAAACCTTGTACAAATCACTGTAACACACCGGAATGTTGCAGTGCAGCCAACATTAAGTATGGAATATGGCGCTGAAAGGCAGCAAGTCAATGACTTAAACCATTTCTCCTCTGATCGCACTACTGTACATGTAGCAGTGGTTTCTGACTTAAACACAGGGTGGATTTAATTCTTTTCTATGTCGTTCGAAGGCCCTTGGGTCAATACTTCAGAATAGGCTACTAATTCTTTAAAAAAGGCCATTTTTGAGTTAATGCTTTTCAGTTCCGACCGATAATATTAAGCATTACTTTTCCTTGCAAGTGCTTAATAGATACAAGGAACCGTTTGTTAGTGGAATCTGGTGAAAAGAATGCTCCTACAAAGCTTAACTTCAAGGATGCATTATTATGAACAATCGGACAAAAAGGCCTATAAAGGATTGCAAGAAAGCAAGGACTGAGCATTAAACCACCAGGGTTTTTTGATGTGGAAGATCTTTCCACTCGGTTGCTGGATATTTGTGTGGGAGTGATTTTGAAAAATGGGACGGAAGTGGATTGGAACGATCGAGGTGGCACCAGCTGGCACACTTCCGTTCGATCGAAGACGCACTGCCAACTCGATCAAGCCAGCTGGCAATGGTAAGAGAAACAATGAGCGCGCGGTGTCGTAAATTGATGCCATGACGTACTCTCGGCCATGTGGAATGTATACGACATACTGAACGGTCAACGCTCATTATTTCGATTCCATAAGTTAGAATTGGAATTATCTTTGTGTTGAACAGCGATATTGCTGTATCTAGTGAGAGTTTTGTCAGGGTCCTGATGTCATACATTGCCTTTGTGACTGCCGTAGCTCTCGATTTTAGATGTAGTCTTAAGGATTTGATGGTCGTCTGGAGTGTTACGCCGAGATACTTGAAGGTGCTAACTGTGTTTAGCGGTGTGTTTTCAAGCGAGATTCTATCGTCGTGACTCTCCTTTCCCCCTTTCCTGAAGGTCATTTTCACAGTTTTCTTTATGTTAATGTTCAGCTTGTTATCTTCTGCCCATTTCTCCATTACGTTGATAACTTTTTGCAGCTTTGCCTTGTTGCTTGATGCAATTGCCATGTCGTCAGCGTAGATGTAAATCTTCACAGAGCTTTCCGCCTCTTGCCTTATATGTACGACATCGTAGGTTGCTATATTAAAAAGGAGGGGGCTAAGGGGGTTTCCCTGCAAGACTCCGTTGGTTTGGATGATTTCTTTTGAGATGGCTACGTTGTCCTCTATGAAGATGTTGTTTGTGATGAGTAGATTGCGTATCAGTTCTGTTATGTGTTTGCACTCTAGTGTCATTTTTTCTAGTTTTGAGAGGATGTTTTTTTCTGTCAAGTTGGTCGAAAGATTTACAGTAACTACGAAAACTGTGTGGAACTTCCCTCTTGGTTCTCGAAGAATTTCCTCTATGTCATCTATAAGGTTTTTAATTGCTTGAAACGTGCTTCTCCCTGCTCTGAAGCCATATTGCTCTTCAGGTATGTACTCTTTGGTCATTTCCGTCAATCTTTTCGTCACAAGTTTTGTCAGAATTTTGAGCATACAGTTTTCGAGAGCTATCCCTCTGTAGGAATTAGGATATTTCATGTCCTCTTTTCCTTTGTATAAGATCTTTACTTTTATTGGAACGTGGAAATAAGTCACCATCTTGTGCACAATATTTGCGTAGTCAAAATAGCCGTGGAATTAACGCCTATGACTGTGAATTTTGGAGATCTCGGGTTCGAATCCCGGACGGGGTAGATATCTTTGCTACCAGATTATAATTTTAAACGATATTTATCATATCTATATGAAATTAAGTGTTGGTCTGTGAATCAAGAGGTCCAGTTTATAAGAAATTTAAGGTTATGAGCGGTGTCGCATCTATTAATCTAGTTGATCCACATCGTATTCTTTATTTAGGCTAGTGCTTGTGGAAGCAACAAATCATCTAATAAAATGAGATCCGTATTATAAACTACAATATCTGTAAAACACTCCCTTTTACAATTAATATGTGTGCCAATAATAGTATAAATAATTTTATTAATGCAGCCAATGGCCATGTACTTTTCTTTTCAGGACGGGTCAGTGAAGGAATATTGGAAGGAAATCGGCCGTGGACCTATTCAAAGGAACCGTCCCGGCATTTGCCTGGTGGTGAAAATGGGAAACCACGAAAACCATTTTCAGGACGGCTGAGGTGGGATTCGAACCCACGCTCTCCCGATGCCAGCGAGGCACGAGGTAGCGCGTTAGCGCTCTCGGCCACCGCGGCCGGTCAATGAAAATGAAAATCCACAGCCTGCTTCCGGTCTCCGACCGGGTCAGGAATGGAATGAATGAAGCCCCCATCTAGCGGCGAGGATATGAACTGTGCCGGCTGCCGAGGCCTGACGCACTCCTCTGGGGCAATGATTAAATGAATGACAGATGAAATGAAATGATAGTGGAGAGTGTTGCTGGAATGAAATGTTGACAGGGAAAACCGGAGTACCCGGAGAAAAACCTGTCTGCCTCCGTTTTGTCCAGCACAGATCTCACATGGAGTGACCGGGATTTGAACCACGGACCCAGCGGTGAGAGGCCGGCGTGCTGCCGCCTAAGCCACGGAGGCTGGCCGGTCAATAATAGTATAAAATACCGGTGTATAAACAATTTCACATGAGGTTTCTTCAGATGTTACACATCATATGCGACTAGGCCTACTGTTGACCAAAGTATTATGTGTACTCGAGTTTGAAGGTTGTTTGTGAAGTAACCAATAGACCTACATAAAATCCAAAACCATCAACATTTTCGTCGTTCTATTTGACGTTAGTTCATGTAGGTTTGGATTTTTAAATTTATATTTTTATATTTGTTATCGCAGTTGGAACACAAAAAGTGCACGTTTTTAAGCGTGTTTCAACCATGCGTCACATTTAAGAATTATTATCTCAAAAGCCCGTCATCAGATCGAATCCAAATTTTAACACACTATACATTGGAATGTTGTATAACTGGTTTATTAATTTCACAATTTTGTGTGTCCAAGAAACAAAGTTGTTATCATTGTTGTAAAGAACTTTTTCTCGGCTCAGGGTGGTTGGAAAATGTAGTTCTTGGTTGCGTTGTAAACATTATACATCAAAAAGTTATGCTGTATGACTGTGAAATACGTAAATTAATTCACGTATTTTATATTGGTTTGTATTTGTACAAGGAAATAACACATGCTTCTCCAGCTAGCCGCTCCTGTAAAAGCTGTACAGCGTTGCTGAGATGGAGCCCATCACTTCCGAGCGAGACGCGCCATGATGCGTGTGGGCACCATTTCGGCAACGCTGTACAGCTGTTCCCCGAGCGGCTAGCTGGTGAAACATGTGTTATTTCCCTGTAGAAATACAAACCGATATAAAATAAGTGAATTAATTTACGTATTTCATAGTCATACAGCATAACGTTTCGATGTGTAAGGATTACAATGCAACCAAGAACTACATTTTCCAATCACCCCGAGCCAAGAAAAAGTTACCTTACAAAAATGATAACTTTGTTTCTTGGACACACACAATTTTGAAATTAATAAACCAGTTATACAACATTCCAATGTATATTGTGTTAAAATTTGGATTCGATCTGATGACGGGTTTTTGAGATAATAATTCTTAAATGTGACGCATGGTTGAAACACTCTTGAAAACGTGCACTTTTTGTGTTCCAACTGCGATAAAAAATATTAAAATATATATTAAAAATTCCAAACCTACATGACCCAACGTAAAATAGGACGAAAATGATGATATTGGATTTTATGTAGGTCTATTGTTTACTTCACAAACAACCTTCAAACTCGAGTGCACATAATACTTTGGTCGACAGTAGTGTAAGGCTAGTATTTTTTTTTTCTTTCTTTCAATTAAATTTAGCTTGTCTAGAGCAACCACTGCACCCAAGAAATTCCCATGAAGAAAGCAGCTGCTTGTCCAGGATGCATTGCAGAGAAGTATAAGAAGTTCTGCTCTGTGTTTAGGATAAAAGAATATAGCATATGCAACAAATTGAATTTAGCATTTATAGTAATAATAATATATTTACTTTGTGTCCTGCTATAGGAAAAACCTAAGTCTCTTTTCAGCACATGATTTAACCTAGGTTTCAAGATAGTGCCAGGTACGTTCCCTTGGCACTCTTTCCCGTAATTAATGCACAAATTCATCAACGAGATGTACAAATCTATACGTGACCAAAGTACAAAAGAAATGCACACCTGTACTAGCTTGATGTAACATAACGTACGCCGATTCATCACAAACCAGTTCATCATCTTCATCTATAGGATCCCCGGGAAGGTAGATTTTCTCCTCTGCGATGTTATTGCTTCCCTCAGTCATCTCAACATCCTCCGTTACCTGATCGTCCTCATCCATACCGATAAAATATTGACTTTAATGTTTATCACATACAGATTAACCTTACAAAAAGCCTTGTGGTACGCAATGTGACAGTAAAACCCTCAGTAAAACTGCCTCCCAAATGTCACCCACGTGTTTCTCCTTCTTTCCTCGTGGAGATTTTTAGGGCGCAGCGGTTACAATTTACCCAAATACCCACGTATTAAAAGAAAAAAGGTTGGGTGTTCAGCCATGTTCAGCCACACCACTTAATACACTCCGATGGTTAGGCTATAACAAGTTTTTAGGACCCGTAAAGACTGGTTAGCAGTCGAATTGGTATTCTGTAACGCCAAATCGCATGCAAGTTGTGACGTAGGTCTTTTACCCGTGGCGAAGAGCTTTTTACCTAATAACGAGATTCGGAACGTAACGAAAGGTTTAGGGATCAGCTACCAAATGAAAGAATGGGGCAAGACCGACTACAATAAATCAGACCGTAATGCCACTATCGATAGAGTAGAAAATGGCGGAAATCATAGGGGAATAGGAGAGAGGATAGATAGATAGTTTTTATTAATTCCATTTTATCAAACACATGGATACAATACATTTTTGATATAGGACACGTCAGAATTTACATCTATAAAATAAAAGTTCTAACAGGTATATACAGTAATACTAATACTATAACTATTTATAACTTATTATAATAACATATCTTAAGAGATACAATCTTATTGGACCTTATTCTATTATCATAATATGAAAACTTAATTCTATAAATACAAAAACTTACAGCTAGGTATTACAATTAAAATAAAAAAAGTAAAATATAATAATAGATTTCATCGTTTCTATACACTAAGATATTCAACTACAGAGTAAAAACAATGGCACTGCAGATAAGCTTTCAACATTCTATCAAAGGATTTTATTTTTGGGGCAAGTTTTATATACTGGGGTAGTTTATTGTATCATTTAACTCCTGTGTGATAAGTTCCTTTTTGATATATGCTTGTGTGTGTGCGTGTGTGTGTGTGTGTGTGTGTGTGTGTGAAATTTGAATGTTTTGATTTTGTCTTGTGTTATGCCTATGAACATCATTGTTTGTTTTAAGAAAAACATCCTTATTCATTAAATTCTTAAAAAAAAACATAATACTTTCAAAGATATATATTCAGGGCAGAGGGAGAATGTTTAAATCTTTAAACAGAGGTCTACATGATTCTCTAGTGTTTACATTTGCCATAATTCTAATCGCCCTCTTTTTATCCTAAACGTGCTTAGTACATCTGGCGACATACCCCAAAATATGACTCCATATCTTAATTATGAATGGAAATAAACAAAATAAGTATTTCTTAATGTGTGCATGCTAGTGCATGTTTTCAAAATACGTAACGCAAAGCACATCAAGTTCAGTTTAGTATTCAGATATTGTATATGTTTATTCCATTTCAAGTCATGTATCCATAGTCCTAAAAACTTTATTTCTGATTTATTTTCTATTTGATGATCATTTAATGTTATATTGGGCTTCGCAGGATTCCTATTCTGTATAGTATGAAATTTAGACATACTGTTTTTTATAGTTTATTATGAGGCGATTATCTTGTGACCATTTGGTTAACTCTCCTGTAATGGAGTCAGCAGACTGCTGTATGAACTGTTTAGTTTCACTTTTTATTACGAGTGTTGTAACGTCCGCAAACAAAATTTCCTTATGTAAGACTCTATCCATTTATTAGCTAGACCTCTAATACCATAATAATAATAATAATAATAATAATAATAATAATAATAATAAAGCATTTTATTAATCCCTTAACGAGTCAAGGACTCATATACAGAGGAATCGTACAGTTTTATCATGTTGGCGACAAATTACAATTCAATGTTTAGTTTCCAAAGTTTTCAGTATGAAAATATATACAACATTTTGTAGCTTTCATAAGTTTTTGTACACAATGTAGTCTTCTTTTGTCTTCTCAGATTTTGGAATTTCTTCAAACTGACATTTTATAATCATTCGACATAAACTGTTTTAGCCTCCGTTTAAATATTGGTAGGCTAGGTGCAATTTTTATATTTTCTGGTAGTCTATTCAACTTTACAAAGGCAATTTACTCCTATGAACCCTTCAGAAAAGCAGTGTTTAATGTAAGAAATCTTAATCAAGGGGTCGCGCTCAGTTCCTATGTGATGTTTACGTTCGCCAAACAACGTGCTCTACTGAGGTAAGGGTCATAGGATATAAACTATAAATAGAAAGAAAGGTGACAAGATGTAAAATAATAACATGATTTAATGACTAATAGTGCATAAAAAGAAATAAACAACAATAAAATATAAAACAATCCTCCCTGAATTTCCCATGATAGGAATATCTATAAATTTGAGGAGTCAGACGGATCTCCCCTTTTATTTAAAATGTGGATCCTGGTTCCACTACCTTGCAATTTGGGTTTTATGTGCGCGTAATGACTAACTACGAGGAATGAGTACTTTGGATGACTGTTCGTTTACAACGGGTTAACAGCCACGATGCTTACGAACAATCATCTCGTAAATCAACGTTTATGGATATGGAACATGACATTAATAAAAACCCTTAAAAAGTAATGCTGACACACGCACTAAATCTACTATCTACAGGAATCTCTCTCGGGACCCTCATTAGCGCGAAGACGCACTCGACTTTGAGCTGCCAACATGGGCCAAATTGCTCAACACAAACAAGGAAATACAGCAAGCATGTGACTCACGGGTCACTGAATGGAATATAAACATGGAATAAACCAACAACAACAAAAGCCTGACTGGCTGACATTACTTTATATGAACAAAACTGCATGTTAAGCTAACGCTTCGGAGATTATCGTGATTCGTAGGCAACTCCCATTTATTTAAACAATTTTTACCATTGATCAGTTCTTAATCTGTATTTAAAGTTATTACTGAGCCACACAGGCACTCTCCACTAATGACCTGGCTGGCAATCCTCAGTCCGTCTTGTGCAACATCTCCCCTCTTCCTCAATCACCTGCCATTGTCCCACTCCAGTGTGTATAAATACCTGACCAGCTGTGCCGTTATCTCAAGGAATCAACAGCAACAAACTCAACTACTTCAAAATATGGTCAGACATTAATCAAAATATCCAGGATTGCCCTCGCGAGGTCACAATCTGGATTTGTCATCAAGCTGCCAGAAATCAGTCTAAGCTGAAAATCCCGCTTGTAATGACACAAAAACACACACTCACACACACACATTATTTGGGAATGACAATACGTTTTTTTACACAGATCGGCTGAATGGATGCTCGCCCAATCAATTTAAAAATAATAAAACCTACGATAGAGCTGACTGCTCTTCGTCACAAATCACATTGCTCCAAAAGCAATAATTTCACTGAATCTGATCAATAATAAAACAAAAGAAATTAATTACCCTCCAATCTACTGTATAATTATTTTACTTCAGTCCTACTTCTGAAACACAACATATCTCCGAGAGACGTTTTTAACCGCATCGCGTAACATATGCAAACACGGCCGTTCACATAGCTACGTTAGTTAAAACAACAAACAAGAAAAGAACCTTCTACTGAATATATATGCGAGCTGTTTCCATGCAAAAGGTGTGTCAGACCAAAACTAAGTAGACTACGTTAATCACACAAGCAAATTATTTACAAAACAAGATATGTCCCATACACCATAAGTTAATTTATCAGATAATAATAAATATTATTCGGTACTCATCCTCAGCCAGTCATCCGTCAAAGAACATCTGCAGCCATTTCCCAACTGGATTCTTCTTATCTCATCTCAACCATCTTGACGGAGTCTTGATATTTCCAGGCTTCCTCCATGGTCAATGATGTCATCTCTCGTGCTGATTCAAAAATTAAATTATTATACACTTGATGTCTGACTACTAAATTCGCCGTTCGGGTACTTCTTTCCCCAAAGCAGTCTATTGGCGAATTACCGAAGATACTGCCCCTACAAATATAGTACTGTGACTATCTAACACTGAATTTAACACTTTTAATAATAATTTCTGTGTCCTTCATGACACGCAAAGTTTAACTGTCAACGTCCTTAGACGCACAAAGTAATAGTCAACCTGTGTCCACGACACACAAAGTATAATAAGCTTACGTCCGTAGACGCACAGAATAATAAGCAATGTCTTGGCTCTTCACACCACTTATAAATGAACTGGCCCTAGGTCTAGATGGGGGGGGGGGGAATTTATTCAAAAATTTCACAAAATAATAGTGATACAGGAATGAAATAAATATCACTGAACTCGTAAAATAGCGCAGGTCAAGAATATGCCCATTAATCCTAGAATCGATCGTAGAGATTTTGTCTAGGCGATCTCCCGCGTGAATGCTAGCCGAGCGTGCCCACGCTAGACCTGCCGCGCTAAATAGGCATTCTTCTCTCATTGGTTCCCACATTTTCTGTAATTTGGCGGTTTTAGCAGATCTTGGCGTCGTAGGAGTGTCTATTTTCTTCATCAGCCACTCACGTTACTGCATCATATTTCTTATAGGCGCGAAAATCACAATGAACATACCAGCCGCATGTCTCACTGCGCGTCGCTTCTATTTTTGAGGCGGCCAACACCTGTCCTTCAGACACATCGCTAGGCTATTTCCTTTCACAGCTAAAGTATTTAGCCTTTTGTCAATCTGCTTCAGGTATGTCCCCGCTGTCTCCCACAAATGCTTGAAATTTCCTCATCTCCGTCTGGCTACTTTCATGATGCTGGTGGAAATTTTATTAATTGAAGAAATAAAACATAGAATCATTTATCCAACAGAGGATAAAGGGTTCAATACTTAATGCTATTACTGCCATATTGTTTGGAATTGATATGGAAAAGTGATATATCATCTGCATGTCTAGTATAGTAAGCGTGTAAATCAGATTGTTTAGTGCAGTTTAAATTTGTGTGGATACCTTTGTGTAGGATTTGGTACATCAGGACATTTGATTTGATTTCTGCATTTAGGGCTACTGGTTGAATTTTACTCGTAATATAAAGGTGTTTGGTTGGTGTTAAAAATGGGTAGTTATAAATATTTCTTATGGCTCTATTTTGAATTACCTTAATTTCCTATTTTAGGTAATTTGAGCATTTTATCCAAATTGTATTCAAATATTGTAAGTGGCTATGGATTAAGGAAATATACACTTTCCTGAGTATATATTTTGGGATATAGTAGCTTAATTTTTTTATCATCCCAGCAGCAAGTGATATTTTTTAACTAATGCATCATTGTGCTTTTGCCAGGAGAGATTTTCATCTATTATTAGGCCTAGGTATTTGACAGATGAGACCCTTTTAACGGCTTTTCCATTCAGCATTATATTCTGAGTGATGTCTAATTTTGTTCTACGCTTAGATATTATTAAATAATTTGTTTTATCTTAATTTATTTTTAATTTATTTGACTGTGTCCAGCCAAGTATTTTATTCATGTCCTCCTGCATTTGTGAAATCGGGGTGTTGGTAGTGTACGCATTGTAAAAGATGCTTAAGTCATCTGCAAACAACGTTATATTACCATGAAAACTGAGTGTTGCTATGTCATTAATATATACTAAGAAGAGGGAAGGACCCAGTATTGATCCTTGGAGCACACCGTGGGTAATATTTACTTCCTCACTTCTGTAGCCATTTATTTCAACATACTGCTTACGATTAGATAGGTAATTTTTAAACCATGTCCAAGCTACTCCTCGGATACCTGCGTTATCAAGTTTCCCTAAAAGAATTTCATGGTCAACAGTATCAAACGCCTTTCTCAGGTCTATGAAAAGGCCACTCGCTGTCAACTTATTGTCTATGACATCCTGCAAGTTAGAGATAATATCAATTGTGGCTATTTCTGGGCTTGAGTTTTCACGGAATCCATACTGCCCTTTGTAGAAGTAATAATTTTTATTTAAAAAATTAACAATTCTGTTTTTACTACTGTTTCGAGTACCTTGGATATGGGTGGGAGGATGGAAATGGGTCTGTAATTGTCTGGATTGCTTTTGTCACCTCCTTTATAGACTGGTATGACTCGTGCTATTTTTAGATCATCAGGCACCAGACCAGACTCTAACGATAAATTTATTAAAGTAGTTAGTGGGCTACATAGCATGTCAATGGAGTTTTTTAACAATTTTACTGACATACGATCTTTGTCTTGGCTACTTTTCATTTTAAGGCTTAATAAAATATTGCGAATTTCCATCTCATTAGTCGGGGTCATAAATATGGAATCTGTGTTGACATTAATTTCATTAACTTTCTTCCCTGGGAGGATGTTTTTGGTTAACTTGTGTGCTATGTTTATAAAGAGAGTGTTGCAAATATTGTCTTTTCCTGTGAAAGATTTACCGTCAATTATTATCTCACTGGGACCATCTTTGTTTTCAGTTGTGCAGTTGTAGATCATTTCATTGATTACTTTCCAAGTATTTTTATGCTATTGGCGTTCAGTGTTAATTTATGTTCATAGTATGAGGATTTCAGTTTCCGTTTTAAAGCTGTCACTTTGTTCCTACATATTATGTGCTCTTCCTTTAAAAGGTTGTTGTTTCTGTGAATGTCTGTTTTAAGTTTAGCATGTAGTAGGTTCCTTTGTTTTATTAGCTAAATTAATTCTGTTGTTATCCATGGGTTATTGTGGTTCTGGTGTATTTCCTTCAAAGGTGAGTCAGTGTTTTCTTTGGTGGGTGTCTGTGTCAAGATTTTGTGTTTCATGGCGACGTAAGTTTCATTTACATCATCTAAACAGTCTATTTCATTGAGATCATTGGAGAATATGTTTTTGTTCACATATCGGTAATTTTTATTTACGTTTTTTTTATCTAGACCTTTGCTTGTTGGTGGGGTGTTAAAATGTCTTGTTCGAGATTGGGCTTTTGCCTGGATAGTAATTTGACCAGAAAATCTCAGGTACAAGAATATTATGATCACTAATATCGCTATTTATATTGCTTATTCTATATGCATATTTACAGTTATTAGTGGCTACCTGATCAAGGAGTGTACTTGTTGATTCACATATTCATTCATTCATTCATTCATTTATTTGCAATGGGGGGAGTGTCCCCCGGTGGCAAATTGGATATACATAACAAATAAATAGTTATACATAACAATTCAATAACAATTATACAACAATTAAACTGGAGTATTTACACAAATAGTCAGTCTTTTCTTAAACACACCTATATGTTTGGGAAAAGGCTCTAAGACTGCGGCAGATAGAGAGTTCCAGCTATCAATGGCACGGTTTACAAAAGAATATTTACCATAATTTGTTCGCTGTGGTCGGCCCTTAACTTTGAAAGGATGATCGCTCCTACCCATGTAAGAGGGCTTTCCCAATCGTTTGCTAAGCTCACCCCATGCTGGTTGATTTGTATACGTGTTGTACATAGCGCAGAGTCTAGATTTCATCCTCCTAGCCTCCAGTGATTCCCACCCAAGTTTCTTTAACATACGGCTCACACTGCTCCTGGGATTAAAGTCACTGAGCACAAATCTAGCGGCCTTTCTTTGTACCATTTCCAAATCATTGATGAGCCCTACTTGATATGGATCCCAAACCGCCGAGGCATATTCCAGAATAGGTCTTACAAGTGACAAATAGCCTAATTCTTTAGCAGAGGTACTACTTCCTTTTAATACCCTCATTACAAAATGCAGGGATTTGTAAGCTTTTGAAACTACACATCCTACATGACTACTCCATTTCATATCATTCCTTACGTGAACGCCCAAATATTTGCAAGAATCTTCTTCTACAAGTATTTCCGAGCCAATGTTATATTGAAAATCCTGCCTCCGCACTTTCCCTATTTTAAGAGACTACATTTTCTTGTGTTTATTTTCATTTTATTTTCAATCGCCCACTTATAGACCAGGTTCAGGTCCTCTTGAAGCACTGCATTGTCTTGAGTCATGTATCTTTCGATATATTACATAATCATCCGCAAACAATCGACAGTCACTGCGAATCCCAATTGGTAAGTCATTTATAAACGACAAAAATAACAAAGTTCCGATTACGCTGCCCTGAGGGATACCCGACGTTACGGTAATTTCATCCGAGAATATGCCTTCGACTTTCACTTTCTGTGAACGACCCGTCAAAAATTCTTGGATCCATAAAATTACTCTTCGATCCATCTTCGTCGAAGCTAATTTATGGAGTAGCATGTCATGCGGCACGACATCAAATGCCTTCGCAAAATCTATAACCACGGCGTCGACTGAAACTCCATGGTCTAACGATTCGCTAATATCTTGAAAAAGTGATAGCATCTGACTCTCGCATGAGTATCCTTTCCGAAATCCATGTTGCCTATCATTAAACCATGATAATGTTTCCCACTGTTCCCTCAAGTAGTCGCAAATGAGATGCTCCATCTGTTTACAAACGATGGACGTAAGGCTAACCGGCCTGTAGTTGCCCAATTCAAGTCTGCTCCCTCCCTTAAATATTGGGACTACTGTAGCTCTTTTCCAGTCATCTGGGATTTGCGCATTGTTTATGGACACATTAAGCATCACCTCCAAGTATCGTGCCACGGCCCTACCTCCTAGTTTAAGTACTTCACTATCAATATTATCAGGACCCTTTGATACATTGAAACGTAGTTTTTGTATTTGCTTTACAATTGTTGACTGGTTTATTTAGAACAGGGGAGCCCCTGATGCGTCGTTAAGGTCTAACACACAGCTATTGGATTTATTGAACACACTACCGTAAAAGACATTTAATTCATTAGCAATGGCCTGTTTCTCAGTAATTAATTTACCGTCACCGGACATTATCATCGACAAATTATTTGAATTTTCCTTTCTTCTCCTAACATAACTGTAAAAAAAAATCCACCCATCACCTCCCGAACCAAATAAACCTTGCATATAACTGTCATGAGCAGCCCTCTTTTTTAATACGAGCTCTCTTGATAAGGACTTAAATTTCAACATATACTTGTCACTATCATGTCTTTTATTGAAAAATTTCCTAATTTTCCGTTTTAGACTCCTAATTTCTCGTGTGTAATACTCAGGATCTGGGTTTTGTTTCAGCAATTTAAATGGGACAAATTTATAACAGCGCTATTTAAAATTTTCAAAAGTTAGTCCACAGGATATTAATGTGATTTTCTTCCGATGCCCATCCTACAAATAGCTCATTCAAATGCCCCTGAAACTTGCCCTGATCCGCCCTGCGATACTGGAATATGATCTTTTTTGCTACATCAGAGTCTAATTTTGTAATGTCACCATACCTAATATTTAATTCAACCCCAGAATGGTCACTAATTCCTGGTACTTTCAGACAGTTAATATACAGCTCTACAGGTCTTACGAGATAAACATCTAAGGTATTGTTGTCTCTAGTTGGGAAGTCAACTACTTGGGAAAATCCCCCCTCCCTTAAGAATTTATTTGCAGCGCTCTGAGCTTGACTACAGCTAGTTGACTCACCAGACCAGTCTACTTTGGGGAGGTTTAAATCTCCAGCAATTATTATGCTCTTTTTCATAGCATTACCCGTACAAGTTTTATCATACAGTATTTCGAGGAGAGAAAAGTTATCTTTCGGTGCTCTATACGCCCCTATCACCTGAAGAGGGAATTTATTTCCTTTATCCGAAATTTGTACACATAACATTTCATGATCCATATCAGCCCACTTTAAGAAACTACCTATATTTTTGCGCACACAAATAAATAGCCCACCACCTCGCTTCCCCCGATCCCTTCTGTACATTTCGTAGGTCCCTTGAATTATTTCACTACTATTTATGTCCTCATATAACCAAGATTCAGTTGCAATGACAATGTCCGGAGAATACGTCTACAAGATTCCAAAATTCAATTAATTTATTTCCTAAACTCTGACAATTAACCTGCAGTAATCTTAGAGTCTTACATCCGCAGCAAATATCTTGAAATAGCTCCTTCTGTTCCCATCGGCTGGCAACCTCTGGACCTGCTCCTCCTCACAAAAGCCGGCACGAACCGATGACCCTGTCATGTAGGCTCCCTAGGTTAAAAGCACCCCGTCGATTTAGATGCAGCCCGTCTCGGGCGAAGTCACGGCCACCAATCCAGCAGTCAGCTTCTACGTACACTAATCCCAGTTGTGCACATACCCAGTCCATGTGGTCATTTACAGTCTTAACTCGCCTTAACGGAACATCTCCCCGCCGAACAATGCCACTCATTATAATTTTTGCATTTCTAAACTTGCATTTAGCTTTTCTGCCTAGTTCGTAGAGCTCCCCCATAATGTAATCAGCTGTAGCCCTCTTCTTCAAATCGTTCGTCCCAACATGAAGCAACAACACTTTAACTTTGTCACAGACCTCTACATTTGATTGTTCCACTTGTTGGGCAAGCTGGTCAATTTTAATCCCCGGATAACACCGCACTTTCGCACCTGATTTCCTCGAGATATTCGCACTCCATCGTATCATTGAATCACCCATTATGATAACGTCATCCTCAGTTTGCTCCTGCACGCCCTCTTCCACACTGATCCCAGTAGAAAGCCGTTCAGTCACATCCTTCACCGTTTCTTCTGATTCACGAAGCTTTGCTCTAAGTTCCTGTATTATTTGATCCCTTGCTTTGATTTGCACCCTCAAACAGTCCGGCGTATCACATACTTTACAAAACCAATTTCCGACATCACAATCCTCCTTCTTGACCTTGATACAGCCGAAGTGAAACCATTTCTCACATAGTCCACACTCAACACCATTCTTCAATGTTTTACTGCACGTCGAACACTTTAAAGCTGCCACTGGATCATTTGCCTTATTCACATTTGGAGTAACAGGCCCTGGATTCATTTCCACTCCACCAATAACTAGCAATGCAGCTATCACTAGGGCTATGAACCACAAGTTGCTAGGTCCCGTACGCACACACAAACACCGGAAAACCCGACTACCCTTCGCATACCACAGTCTGATCCTCGCCCGATAACACTCCAGAGAACAACCCATTTCAGCACACCTGAGAGCTCGAAACCGAGTATTTCCTTGTGTGAAACCATAGCTTGATAGTAGATTGAGGTATGATTTGGTTACATTATTTTTGTTTAGTAAGTTAATATTTGTATCACCAATGCATAAGCTAAGATTGGCATTATTTTTTGAGAGAATGTGCTCTAGAGATTGCATGAAATTTGTTGCGTTATTTATGTAAGGATTATATACTGCAATTATATTAATAGTATGCAGGTTATTGAAACGAACAGTATCACTTCTTATAAGTTCTAACTGGATCAAGCTATGGTTACTCTCAACTAGGTTAAGAACTTTGATATTCCATTTTTTGTGGACATAAACTCCCACACCTCCACCGTCCTGATTGTCTCTGTGTACAAAAGCAACAGAATAGTTGTTTAGGTTGAAGTATTTAGCTTCATTACTTTTCACCCAAGTCTCGGTTACCACTATGACATCTAGATTTTCAACAATATTTATTAGTATCTCGATATCTTCTAGTTTATTTTTTAGGCTTCTGCTATTTAGGTAAAGACACTTGATTTGGCTAACCTCATTTTTAGTGTCTGCTACGTAGTCGTGGATACAGTCATATTTACGCTCATCAATTGATGTGTGTAAGTCAACATCAACTAGTAGGTCCATGACTTCATTTATTATTATTTCTGTGAATGGGATGGCTGAGCCTTGTTGATGGAAGAGTCTCTTACTAGCCTTTCAATGTCTTCTGGTGAGCTGATCCTAACAGCCTTGTCACTATCTGATTTAAGGACGAATATTTTGCAGCCCCAGGTCAGACGTAATTAAAACCTAATTTACGGAGGTCTCTTGCCTGTTTGTGGAGTACTTTATTAGCTGGCGTCAAATTCTCGTTTATGTAGATAGGCCTAGCTCTTACATTGATTCCAGCATCACTTGAGTTCAGGTTGGGTTTGGACCTTTTGCCTTTTAAAATTGCCTCTTTTTTAGCCGGATGCAGAATTTGACTAGTAAAGGAGGTGGAAGACCTTCTCTGCTTTGTGGTAGCCGATGGCAGGCGTCAATATCGCACTCAACAACTGAGACACCCAATTGATCAGCGATAGTCATGACAATCTGAACGGTGTTTTCGTTTGAAGTGTGATAGATAGATAGATAGATAGATAGATTTTTATTAATTCCATTTGATCAAATACATGCATTCAATACATTTTTGATATAGGACACGTCAGAATTTACATCTATAAAATAAAAGAACTAACAGGTATATATTACTAATATTATAACTATTGAAGTTATTATAATAGCAAATCTTAATAGATACAATCTTATTGCACAACTATTTACACCTCACTCTATTATCATAATATGAAAACTTAATTCTATAAATATAACAACATACAGCTAGGTATTACAATTAAATTAAAAATGTAAAATATAATTATAGATTTCATCGCTCCTATACGCTAAGATATTCAACTACTGAGTAAAAACAATGGCACTGCAGATAAGCTTTCAACATTATATCAAAGGTTTTTAATTTTGGGGCCAGTTTTATATACTGGGGTAGTTTATTGTATAATTTAACTCCAGTGTGAAAAGTTCCTTTTTGATATATGCTTGTGTGTGTGTGTGAAATATGAATGTTTTGATTTTGTCTTGTGTTATGCCTATGAACATCATTGTTTGTTTTAAGAAAAACATCCTTATTCATTAAATTCTTTTAAAAAAACATAATACTTTCAAAGATATATATGCAGTGCAGTGGGAGAAAGTTTAAATCTTTAAACTGAGGTCTACATGATTCTCTAGAGTTTACATTTGCCATAATTCTAATCGCCATCTTTTGTATCCTAAACGTGCTTAGTACATCTGGCGACATACCCCAAAATATGATCCCATATCTTAAGTATGAATAGAAATAAGCAAAATAAGTATTACTTAATGTGTGCACGCTAGTGCAGGTTTTCAAAATACGTAACGCAAAGAACATCGAGTTCAGTTTAGTATTCAGATATTGTATATGTTTATTCCATTTCAAGTCTTGTTGTATCCATAGTCCTAAAAACTTTGTTTCTGATTTATATTCTATTTGGTGACCATTTAATGTTATATTGGGTTTCGCAGGATTCCGATTCTGTACAGTGTGGAAATTTAGACATACTGTTTTTTATAGTTTATTATGAGGCGATTATCTTGTGACCATTTGGTTAACTCTCCTGTAACGGAGTCAGCAGACTGCTGTATGACCTGTTTAGTTTCACCTTTTATTACGAGTGTTGGTATCGTCCGCAAACAAAATTTCCTTATGTGAATGAACGTTCTGTGTTATATCATTGATATATAGAAGAAAGAGGAGTGGGCCCAAAACCGATCCCTGGGGTACTCCAAATTCAATAATTCCCTCATTGGACAATGTTTCATTAAGTAATTTGGTTCCATCATCCTTGTGTCTCAAGCATACTATTTGTTTACGCCTTGTTAAGTAAGACTCGATCCATTTATTAGCTAGAACTCTAATACCATACTGATTTAGTTTGGTAAGGAGCATTTTATGGTCAACAACATCAAATGCTTTCGATAAATCCAAGAATAGGCCAGTTACATGTTCCTTATTGTCAATTAATTTCAGTATACAATTACTACATTCGTAAATTGCTGTCTGTGTATATTTTTCCGTTCTGAATCCATGTTGTGAGTTTGGTAATATTTAATTTTTTTCTATGAAACTTATCAGTCTCTTATACATAATTTTTTCCACATTTTTTGCAATACCAGTTGGTAAGGTAATAGGACGATAGTTATCTAATTCATCTTTTGAACCGTTTTTGTGCACTGGAATTACTTTTGATAACTTCAAAATATCCGGGTAAGTTCCTGAGAGAATTGAACTGTTTATTAAGTGCGCAAATGGATTTATTATATTTTCTGCACATTTCTTTAAAATTGCATCAGGGATGCCATCAATGCCAGCACAGAATTTATTTTTTAGCTCTTTTATAACTATTCTTACCTCTTCACTTGTGACATGATTTATAAATAAAGAATCACTGCATATATATATATATATATATATATATATATATATATATATATATATATATTGTACCCATGTGAGTAATCTCGGTGGATAATATGCATCTGCCTCCAACTAGCATCAGCTCTCAGGCGTGTACGGTAACCCCAATTTTAGCAGTGCATATTTTGGATTTGAGGCTAAAAGGTATCAACTCTACAATGATAAGGCACAACTCTATTCTAAAACTTTAATTCATTGAAATAAATCATGGCTTCAAACACAAAACAATACCCAAAAAGCATAAAATAAAAGCAAACAAAATTTTTACTTCCACAATCCACAAGTAAACAAATATGAAATCACAACAAAGTCATACCTAGCCATAATGCTTTACCCTTCTGTGAACTTCACAAGGATATATTAGTGCGCTGATGCACCTACGACTTCAAAACAAACTGTACATTAACATAACAGTCATACACTGTGACTTCTTTAATATTACAACAAGGATTATTCCTTAAACCTCTTTATGTTAAACAATTATGTGTGCCGTGCGTGTTTTAATATTTTTCTTCTCACCAATGAAATGCTTTGCATGCATTTACCTATTTGGACGTTGCACCAAAATCAACGTGCAACTCCATAATTATGTAAGCTACCCCCTACACATCCTCCAATTATATGGTTTCACCGCATGCTGTCTGTGATTCCTAGATAAAACGTTACGTTATAGCTTATGTCGGATTGTACGATAGACTACCTCGCGCTCATGGCGATTGGCATCTAGTCACCAACTACATGACTTGGTTCCAGTGACAGTACAAATATATCATGTAACTATTCGTCAGATAGCTAAATTAATGAACCATCAGGATGAACTATAATTATCCATGTGTTCACAAACCACATGGCTCTAATACTCAACATAACAATCTTGCATTATATGTCATTTTAACAAGGTCTAGAATCTCTTCCCTTTATAACTTGCCTGAGCGGTCCGAGTGGCTGGCACCGACCCTTGGCTAAGGAAGTCGCTACACAATAGAAAGTGGAATGGGTCGCTTCACCAATTATCTCGACCTTCCTAAAAGTTTGAAAGCCTCCCTCTCTCTAAGCAGTGGAGATTTACAAGACAAATACTGTGTCCTAACCGACACACATGTTCCCAAAGGATCTTAATTGACTATTATGCCAACAGGTATTGAATGAGCTTTTGTAATTATTCCTACGTCGAGGATAATGATTAATTAATGGCCTCACATGGGTCCATTCAACATGAAGGTTCGGGGTTCGCAATGCATGAGCCTGGCGGTGACCGATGTCTCAAGTACAATATAGGCGCAGACAACCACTGTCGCCATGAGTTTTCGCTGCCCACGAGCGTAAATAACTCATCAAAAAGTTCTCGGGAAATCATAGAGCTGCGAGGTGTCCTTGTTTCCTCGACTCTTATAAAGATTCCAATCCGGAACACATTTCAATCCTTTCTTCAGAGTTAGGGTCCATTCACTAGAACTCTGGAATAAATAATATCTCCAACAATGTCCACGACATAGGAGAATTCATACGTAGAATAGACTATCTGGCCCCTAATGCTCCATGCTACGACACTCCGACCTATAATATTAAGAGAAATCTAACATTTACTCTATAAGCTTCTCAATTAAGCTGCAAATTCAATTCACTAAAAGCTCTTTCATTACTGGTATCATTACTGAATATATGCAATATTCTGATATAAAACTTCTTTCCGTAATTACTGTAATGTAATCTCATTGTAACATCTTCCTGCTTAGATTGATAGGTCCTGCACTTAGCGTTAATAATTCTCGCTTACAACATTTATTTGTTTCCTGATGTGTTCATTCATACTCTTAATAACCATTATTATTATTATCATCATTTCTCACTGACATAAATGACCAAAATCATTATTTATTATTATTATTATAAATCTCATTGACATAAATGACCAAAATCATCCTTTATTATTATTATCACATAAATTACCAAAATTTTCCGACATAGCTAGACGTTTCAAACTCGAACAATCGCGTTCGTTGCATTTACATAACTGATTGCCATTCTTAATTCATAGTGGGAATAATTACTCCACTTAATGATGCAAATCAACATTTCAACTCTATAAAAATCAACTCAATACTGATTAAACATGGAGGATCAGCCTCCTAACTGATTTCTACTGGCATCTATAAGGAATTCACAATACCTTTACGGAATCACAGACATGCATCGGTCCATACTTCTACATAATCAGAACCATAATTTGTGGGGTACTTACATCTCTATAGGCATCTAAGGTGGCTCCGACCAATCATATTCTTCCATGTCGCCCGCCATAATGGGTTTAACGCGACATATTTCTCTTGTTTACACACATTTGATTACACATAATTTCTATCACCAACACGACACGTTGCATACCTTTCAGGAAGTTATCACTCCCCAAACATGTGAAACACTTCATCAAACACTATTTTAAATGATATTTTGACATATACATTACACTGAACACTCGTCACTTTATACACACTTCAATGCTGAAATTCCCTAGCAGAGATCGAAATTGCAGGTGTCGACGGCATTTTACGTTACCAACTCCTGATTGATAGTCTGGTTATCTGCTCTCGGAACTCTCCAACAGTTTTATGACGATCATTACTCCTACAGTGAGCGTCCTGCGTTACATCAATACGCTGGCTCCCAAACATGAGCGTTAACATCTGGTACTCTCGTGGCAATACCAAACACTTAGTAGAGTTTCTTTAGCGCATTCTATCGTAGTTACACATACACGATTAGTTAATACTATACACACTGCGCTTAATAAAGTTCAACACTTTCACAAACAATTATATACAATATTTCTACCGTTAGTCTATACGGTGCTTCGTAACTGACCACGTCATAGTTCGTGCGGCTGATTATGCCTGTATCACGACTATTATTCATACAAGCATGTTTACTGTTTCTATTACACATACCAGTCTTTGTTCGGCGTCTCGATGAATAGAATCGTCATGCGTTTTGCCTTGACGAACTTGCTTCAACCTGGCTGTAGCTGACTGAAGTTTCACTCGAAGACTGCACGTAGCTTATTTGAAGACTTCTGTATGCGGCTTACACGCTGTCTCGTACTGCTGCATATTTGCTGCATACTGATTGCAACTTATTGCCATTGTGCTACAATTGACAATTGAGTAAGATTGTAACTGGCTGTAACTGCGCTTGGCGGCATGTAGACTGAGCTTGACTGCGTCTCGACTGAGCTTCAAGTGAGTAACAACTGAGGTTCAACTGAGGGCTCCTCCTGGGGTCTACTCCCTTATATCGGATTTCCACAGAAAGTAGAGCAACATCTTCCCGCGTAATCTTGGCTCCTCTCACAGCATGATTCAGGTCTTCAAACCATGATCATTGTGTTCCTCTCTCTTCACAGGTCCCAAAACTATCCGTGTGCAAAGGAATCGCTCGTTCAATTAATTAATATTAATTCCTTTCTCCATGGCGTGGGACGCTACCTAATCGGGAAATCCCCGGCAACATCTTCACATCCATCCGCGAACAATGGTCGTTTTACAGTCCTTACGCACATCATTAAATATGCACCAATTTCGCCGGTAAAAGACTCTAAAATTATCTTCTTGCCAAGATATTCACCTGTGTGCAACTCTCATCTCGATTCGTTACTCCAATCACGAGTAATCAATGATTTTTCTGGGCATTTCTCCGCCCCTCCTCCAAATCTATTCTCCGTCGGGGAATAACTATGTCATTATTCAGGCCTCTCCCCTGCTCCAGACGACATAATGGGGTGACAGAGATGGACGTGGCTCCACTGGGACCAACCCACAATTCTGGGCCGATTAGTAAATGTCAGCTCTGCCCTCCTCTCTGCTTCAAACCTCCAATAGCTTACACCAAATCGTCTTATAATGATATAATCTGCTCATTATTTCCTACATTATTTTAATAAATAATGCCATTTCATCAAAAATCACACCAGTGATTAAATATACATTTCTTTCGAGGGGTTTTTACCAAGAAACTCCCTGTACAGATCTCTGGTTCGCTTCCTGGTGGAACCTTTTTACTGAGATCACAGTCTCTGAGAACCATGTTCGATTCCAGTCAGCATAACCCCATCGGGTTCATGTTCCCCTTGCAAAACTTATAAAAGTCCAATGCAAGTGGCTTATATAAGTAACCAGCTGACTGTCGACCACCGTCTGTGTTTACGTCTGGGGTCCTTCACCTTGTCTGGCTACGAGTGGGTTAGTAGTGTTCCCCCTTCCACACTCGGCCTTGTTTCTGAGCTGTCTATTCTCCCTGCGAAGGGTCGCGTTTACAGCCTCAACCTCTCTAGCCACTCTGACCATTTCTTCATAGAATTCTCGCAAACACTGGCATTCTTTCTGCTCTCCGCTTACACTGGGTAAACTGTCTGCTTCTCGTCCCGTCTCGCCGTTCCAACATTCAGGTCTGCCTGCTTGGCTGCCTCCGCTCTCCACGTTGAGTTGGGTGTGCATTACTAATTCTTCTTCTGGTTCATCGAATTCTTCTGGCGAGTAATAAATTTTTAAGTTGGCTATGTTCATAACGACCTCGTTTCCATTCTCTAAATGCCTTAACCTGTATGCATTGTTCTGGAGGTCTCTTATCACCTCGAACGGGCCGTGGTAAGCAAAAATGAACTTTTTATACTTCCGTGCCTCTGGATCTGAACTGGCGGGTTTCTTAATTAAAACTTTCTGTCCCACGAGAAGCGGTTTATGATACCTCTTCGCACGATTCCTTCTCTGACGTCTCTCCGCCTGTGCTTTGAGATATTCAAAGGTTCGTTGGATCCTCAATTCTCTACCAGGCTGTGCGTCTACAGGTAATGGAATAACACCATTCCACGGTCTCTCTGGTCTCTGATCCAGATGTAGAGTAACGGGAACCTGACCTGTCGCCTCATGTACAGTATTATTTATACAGTATTCAATTACTTCTAGAAATTCAATCCAACGCCAATTCGCTTCAGAACAGTAGATCTTCATGTATTTCTGGATCTCTCTCATTACTCTTTCAACGGGACTTGCCTCAGGATGGCGAATGGTAGATAAAATCTGCCTAATTCCTAGAGTTTCCAGTTCTCGACGAAATTCTGCACTAGTAAAGCAACTTCCGTGGTCCGAGAGAATGTTATCCGGCTTCCCAAGAATCGGAATAACTCTCTCTTTCAGGCGCTTCAAGACCTGTTTTGAACTTGTCTTTTGAATGGGGCACAACACCACCATTTTCGAAAATACATCCATGGCTACAAAAATGTGTCTATTGCCTCTACGTGCTCTAGGCAATGGTCCAAAGTTGTCGATACTCAATAGCTGCCTTGGCTTCTCTGGTAACAACGGGATAGGTTGTTGCCTCATTAAAAAGGGATTCGGCTTTACCCTTTGGCAAAGATCACATGTTCTAATAGCATTTCTCACCGTTTCTCTCAATTTTGGCCAAGTAAATGCTTCCTTCAACAGAGCACAGATTTTATCTATCCCCGGATGGCCAAATGCTCTGTGGGCTAGCCATACTAATCTCCTCTGCAAAGATGCAGGAATTACAATTCTTTGACGTGTGTGATCCACATCGTCCCACTTGTGTAATATCTGATTATACCATACATAATTTGTTGCCAATGCCTCCGCCTCTCTGTATATCGCAGTTCCCCTTGCTAATCGTCCCTCAAAGTAATCGATTATCATCTTCAACCATGGGTCTTCGCGTTGTAGGTTGGTAATGTTCCTTAAGTCATCCAACGTCTTCTGATCTCGATTCTCAATCTGGACCGCTAGTACTTCTTCTTCTCTAGGGTAACGACTTAATATGTCCGGTATTACATTCTCTTTCCCTGGACAGTATTCTATTTCCACATTAAATTGCTGGATATACAGGGACCATCTTGTCAATCTCTGACTAGACAAATCTGTCTTTAACAAAAATGTTAAAGCTTTATGGTCTGTTCTCAGAACTATTCGGAAGCCGTACACGAGTTTGTGCCACGATTGCAACGCGTACAAAATTGCGAGCAATTCCATCTCTGTGATCGTGTAATTTTTCTCATGGGCTCTCAGTCTTCTGCTTATAAAGGCGATAAAAACTTTCTTCTCAGGCTGGTCAACATTTTCCTGGAATAGCATCGCTCCAATCCCAATAAGTGATGCATCCGTCTGTATGATAAACTTCTGGGTATAATCTGGGTATCCCAGTTTCACATATTCCAAAAGCATTTGTTTTGACCTCACGAATGCTTCCTGACATTGCTCCGTCCAATTCCATCTGCCGCCTTTCTTCAATAGGTCCTGCAGTGGTGCTACTGTCGCAGTATAGTTTGGGCAGTGGTTCGAAAAGAATCCAATTACTCCCAAATACTGTCGGACGTGCTTAACTTTCGTGGGTCGAGGGAAATTCCGAATTACCTCCAATTTATCTGGATTAGGCTTCACTCCATTTGCATCAATAACATGCCCTAGGAATTTAACTTCCCTCTGACAGAAGTGCGATTTCTTGATATTAACCTTAAAGTTAGCCTCTCGAAGGTCATCTAGCAACTTCTTCAGGTCTCTCATGTGCTCCTCCAGAGATTCTGATGTGAGTAGAATGTCGTCTACATATCTGATGGTACTCTCTTTAACCTCATCTGATAGATTGCGATCTAACGCTCTTATCAGGGCTGAACCAGCTGTTTTCAACCCAAAAGGTAGCCTTAAAAATGTGAATGTATGTTGATCAAACATAAATCCTGTCAACAGACTAGTTTTCTTCTCTAATTCAAGATGGTGGAAACTGGATGTGATATCCAAGTTTGAGAATATAGTTTTCCCTTTAAACTTCCTGAGGATCTCTTTAATAGGTGGCACTTGGTCAAATTCCGGAATAACTCTCAAATTTAAGCGTCTCAGGTCCAAGCAGACTCTGACAGATCCGTCTGTCTTTGGTACAATTACCAATGGACTTACATAAGGCGTAGGTGTTTTCTCAATAACGCCGGCCTCCAACATCTCCTGAATTGCCTCTTTTACTTTAGCATAATGCTTTTCAGCTATAGGGTAGGGTTTCTGCCTAAATGGTGTCCAATCACTGACTTGAAAAGCATAAGTGAAGTTCTTTATCCGACCAGGTCTCGAATCAAAGACTTCCTTCTGTTCCAGTAATAACTGCTTTAAATTTTCCTTCTCTTTTAGCCCAATTTTCGCTTCTTCTAGCTTCTCCGAAATGTATTCTTCCAATTTGGGTTCCAGATCTTTTTCCAAGTCTGTGGCTAGTGTTTTGAGCTCCGCTTCTAACTGCTCCATAGCTAACACTTCTTCATCAGCCACATCTCTGTATGTATGCCATACTTGTTCACTGGATCCTGGGTCAATTTCATTGAGTGCGACCTCTAAGCCTTCAGCTTCTTCATTCACATGGAACATAACTCTGTCCTGTGCTAGGTCAATTATCACTCTGTATTCCCTTATAAACTCTGCCCCAATAAGTAGGTTATAAGGTAGTTTGTTTACTAACAGGAAACTCTGTGAGAAAATAGAGCCTCCTATCTGTAAATCTAGGAATACCTGGTATTTACATATCACTGTTCTGTCTGGAATTACCCCTTTAATTTTGACACTGGAGATCGGTATCTTCAAAATGTTCTCTCTCCGGGCTATTTCATTATATAGAGCTTGTGTCATCAGGCTCACTGTTGATCCTGTGTCTAGCAGACTTCTGACTTTTAATCCTGCCACTCTCACAATTATAATAGGCAATTCTCTCTTGACCATGACCTGTGGTCCTCCTGTATCCTCAATCAATTCTTCTGGTTTGGCTATCCAATTGATGATGTTAATAGACTTCCATCCATCAGTCTCGAGCTCTTCTAATTTTGGCGTTTTTTTTTTTCTTCAGCGCCCACCCCTTTGGAGTTCCTTCTCTCCTGTTCGCTGCGCTGTAGTTCCAAACTCTTAGCTCCATCTCCATATCTGTCTGGCGATGTCCTGTTCTGCATGACTTCTTGCCAGCGGACTTGTGATTTCTGGGGCTCATCTCCCCTTTCTTCGAGGTATCGCAAAGAAGCATGATATCGCTCTTCTGCCTCGTCTTCGAAGTTATTTCTTCTCTCTTGGGGTCTCCAATTTCTATTATTGCCTTCCTGGCCATTATTACCTCCATTGTTATGGTACGGTTTGCCCCTGTTATTGTGTTTATTCCATGAACTTCGACCTCTTCCTGCTTTATTAGCATTTCCTTTGTACCTTGACTGCCATTTTCTGGGTTCCTGTTCCCATTGCCGTCCATAGGAATCTAAAGTTTCTGTGCTCGTGGCCTTGTTGTTCCTTGGAGCTTGCTGTTGGTCAGTCTGTGTGTTGGTCACGTGGACTTGTTCCACGGTTCGACTCTGACGCATAGTATTTGCTGTGGTGAGGTCCAGTTGCCTTAGAACTGTCTCCATTTCCATAGCAGTTTTCGCATTAGCCGAGATTAGTAGCCTTTGGATCTCGTATGGAAGCTGTTTGGCGATAGCAATGCATAGCTCCAGTTCACTAGGTTTTTGATCCAGCTCTTTAAAACGACACATCTGCGATATGAAGAATTCTGCGTACTTCGTCGGGTTGTTCGTGCTGTACTTTTTGGCATACAAATCCAGCCGTAAATTCTGCTGAGTCGCGGCGTCCCAATATCTCTTCAAGAATGCCTCGCGGAATTCCTCAACAGTATCAAAAGTGTAACGGAAGCTGCGAAACCATAATGCGCACTCCCCCTCTGTTAACTTCTCTATAGCACGTAGCCTACGCTCCTGCGGTATTCGTGCATCATTGAGATATTCAGTCACTTCCTTTAACCAATATTTTGGTGTCATACTACAGTGACTACCTGAAAATTTCCTAGGTTTTTCTTCGCTTGCCCTAATGACGTTTATCACCTGGGTGTGCATCGCGTTTTCATGTGGCGTCGATGCCGCAATTGGTACACCTGGCGTCATGTAAGGACTTTCTCCTGCGCCTGTAGCATTTCTGCTTATAGGTTGGGTTTCTAGGTCTGCCCACCTTGTTTTTCTTATATCCTCTATGCTGCCTTCACTTGACTTAGGATATTTCAGAAGTGGTGGCGCAGCGGTCAAGCTGTATGCCTCTCACCAAGGCGGACCGGGTTCGATTCCCGGTCACTGCATGTGAGATTTTCGATGTGAAATGCCATGTCCTGTGGTTCGGATTCCACGTAAAATGGAGGTCCCGTGGCTTATGATCGCGAGATTAACGGTCACGTTAAACTACAAGCTTCCTTCCTTTTCCTGTGCTATTATCCTAGTCTCCATTTGGTTATGGCGCATTTCTGCTCTTTCTAGGCGAGTAATGACTTCTTTTTCTATTCTTGTAAGCCTATCTCGGTTTTCCTCGGCTACTTGAAAAATTTTCACCTTGTCTTCTTTCAGACTTTGTTTGATATGGGATATTTCATCCTCTACGTCCTCTTTAATTTGAGCAAGGGTCTTGTCGCTTGCCTCTGTTTTCTGGCCTTCTCTTATTTCGAGTTCTTCTCTCAGACCTTTAATTTCATCTTGAATGTGTCCATTGACTTTAGACAATTCATTCCGGACCTTGGTGATCTCGCCCCTATTTTCCTCTTGTCTTTTATTGACTATGACAATATCACTCTGAACTTGGTCCAGTTCTTTATGAACTTTACCCATCTGACTTTTTACGTTGCCTACCAGCTCCTTACTTTCCTGAGCGATAGCCTTAATTTCGCCTATTTCCTGGCATTGACCTAATATATTCTGGTCCTGTTTCTTGAGGTCACCGTTAATTGCTCTAGCGTAACTTTTCAATTTCTGGTCCCATTTGGAGTCGTTCTCCTCTAATCTCTGGTCTACTGTTTTCGTAAACTCTGCGAACTGTTTCGCTTGGCGTTCGAGATTCGCCTCATTTTGGATCTGAATATCCTTAATATCGTTAGACAACGCCTCTAATTTACTGTTGGTTTGCTCCTGAGCATGCCTACACGCTTGCAAATTACCCTCAAGTTTGGCTTCTATGGCCTCGAAACGTTTATCAGTATTTACCTGCATCTCCGATACAATGCTTACAACAGTATCTGTTACTTCGGTCTTAATGACTTCTTGCATTTGACCTAACTTATTGTTTAATTCATCTTTATTTGCCTCTAAACGGTTGTTTAATTCAATCTGGTTATTGTTCATTGCAACCTGATTGGCATCTAAACGAGCATTTATACTATCCTGGAAAGCTTTGGTTTCCAGTTTGTTCTGCACGTGAGCAGCATCAAAATGTTGTTTCAGTCCTGCAATAACTTGCAAGATCTCCTCCGTACCTGACATTTTCCAATAACACACTTAAATACGCAGGCAGGCTTCCTGGAAAAATATGTGGATACGTTTCGAAGAGAAACATCAAACACTGCACACATATTGTGAAGTCGTACAAAACCTGATAATATTATGGTAGATTGTGGATTGGGTAAGTAACGCTCGTACCCTTAGGCCATTCTCTTCTCAATAGAGAGATTCTGCGTTACCTCAAAAAGCCTACTGAATTCAAAAAATCACTCAAACACAGTTTGAGGCAAAACAATTACTATGGTTTTCCCCATGAAATACCATAAAAAATCTATGGGTTTTCCCTAAATCCCATAAGCTCCACGTATTCTGGGCGCCATGATAAATGAATCGTGATATGCACAATCTATCGTTGCCCGGTTCGTGCAATGCCAAAATCGCTCATATTGCACTGACGCAGGCGGTTCCATAACGAGTTAATACCGCTCCACGTTGCTTGGGCCATGATAAATTAATAGACTCTATAATGTCTACAGGTATCTATCAAAATTTATATATACGTATCGGAACTTAGCTATGGATTAGGAGCGGTCACACCCTACTTCGTTAATTCTTACTTTAATAGAGTTGTGTGCAGTAAATCTGACCGACTTTAGTCGTACCTTTAGCTCAAATCACAGTATAGGACATCAATTCCCATGTACCCATGTGAGTAATCTCGGTGGATAATATGCATCTGCCTCCAACTAGCATCAGCTCTCAGGCGTGTACGGTAACCCCAATTTTAGCAGTGCATATTTTGGATTTGAGGCTAAAAGGTATCAACTCTACAATGATAAGGCACAACTCTATTCTAAAACTTTAATTCATTGAAATAAATCATGGCTTCAAACACAAAACAATACCCAAAAAGCATAAAATAAAAGCAAACAAAATTTTTACTTCCACAATCCACAAGTAAACAAATATGAAATCACAACAAAGTCATACCTAGCCATAATGCTTTACCCTTCTGTGAACTTCACAAGGATATATTAGTGCGCTGATGCACCTACGACTTCAAAACAAACTGTACATTAACATAACAGTCATACACTGTGACTTCTTTAATATTACAACAAGGATTATTCCTTAAACCTCTTTATGTTAAACAATTATGTGTGCCGTGCGTGTTTTAATATTTTTCTTCTCACCAATGAAATGCTTTGCATGCATTTACCTATTTGGACGTTGCACCAAAATCAACGTGCAACTCCATAATTATGTAAGCTACCCCCTACACATCCTCCAATTATATGGTTTCACCGCATGCTGTCTGTGATTCCTAGATAAAACGTTACGTTATAGCTTATGTCGGATTGTACGATAGACTACCTCGCGCTCATGGCGATTGGCATCTAGTCACCAACTACATGACTTGGTTCCAGTGACAGTACAAATATATCATGTAACTATTCGTCAGATAGCTAAATTAATGAACCATCAGGATGAACTATAATTATCCATGTGTTCACAAACCACATGGCTCTAATACTCAACATAACAATCTTGCATTATATGTCATTTTAACAAGGTCTAGAATCTCTTCCCTTTATAACTTGCCTGAGCGGTCCGAGTGGCTGGCACCGACCCTTGGCTAAGGAAGTCGCTACACAATAGAAAGTGGAATGGGTCGCTTCACCAATTATCTCGACCTTCCTAAAAGTTTGAAAGCCTCCCTCTCTCTAAGCAGTGGAGATTTACAAGACAAATACTGTGTCCTAACCGACACACATGTTCCCAAAGGATCTTAATTGACTATTATGCCAACAGGTATTGAATGAGCTTTTGTAATTATTCCTACGTCGAGGATAATGATTAATTAATGGCCTCACATGGGTCCATTCAACATGAAGGTTCGGGGTTCGCAATGCATGAGCCTGGCGGTGACCGATGTCTCAAGTACAATATAGGCGCAGACAACCACTGTCGCCATGAGTTTTCGCTGCCCACGAGCGTAAATAACTCATCAAAAAGTTCTCGGGAAATCATAGAGCTGCGAGGTGTCCTTGTTTCCTCGACTCTTATAAAGATTCCAATCCGGAACACATTTCAATCCTTTCTTCAGAGTTAGGGTCCATTCACTAGAACTCTGGAATAAATAATATCTCCAACAATGTCCACGACATAGGAGAATTCATACGTAGAATAGACTATCTGGCCCCTAATGCTCCATGCTACGACACTCCGACCTATAATATTAAGAGAAATCTAACATTTACTCTATAAGCTTCTCAATTAAGCTGCAAATTCAATTCACTAAAAGCTCTTTCATTACTGGTATCATTACTGAATATATGCAATATTCTGATATAAAACTTCTTTCCGTAATTACTGTAATGTAATCTCATTGTAACATCTTCCTGCTTAGATTGATAGGTCCTGCACTTAGCGTTAATAATTCTCGCTTACAACATTTATTTGTTTCCTGATGTGTTCATTCATACTCTTAATAACCATTATTATTATTATCATCATTTCTCACTGACATAAATGACCAAAATCATTATTTATTATTATTATTATAAATCTCATTGACATAAATGACCAAAATCATCCTTTATTATTATTATCACATAAATTACCAAAATTTTCCGACATAGCTAGACGTTTCAAACTCGAACAATCGCGTTCGTTGCATTTACATAACTGATTGCCATTCTTAATTCATAGTGGGAATAATTACTCCACTTAATGATGCAAATCAACATTTCAACTCTATAAAAATCAACTCAATACTGATTAAACATGGAGGATCAGCCTCCTAACTGATTTCTACTGGCATCTATAAGGAATTCACAATACCTTTACGGAATCACAGACATGCATCGGTCCATACTTCTACATAATCAGAACCATAATTTGTGGGGTACTTACATCTCTATAGGCATCTAAGGTGGCTCCGACCAATCATATTCTTCCATGTCGCCCGCCATAATGGGTTTAACGCGACATATTTCTCTTGTTTACACACATTTGATTACACATAATTTCTATCACCAACACGACACGTTGCATACCTTTCAGGAAGTTATCACTCCCCAAACATGTGAAACACTTCATCAAACACTATTTTAAATGATATTTTGACATATACATTACACTGAACACTCGTCACTTTATACACACTTCAATGCTGAAATTCCCTAGCAGAGATCGAAATTGCAGGTGTCGACGGCATTTTACGTTACCAACTCCTGATTGAAAGTCTGGTTATCTGCTCTCGGAACTCTCCAACAGTTTTATGACGATCATTACTCCTACAGTGAGCGTCCTGCGTTACATCAATACGCTGGCTCCCAAACATGAGCGTTAACATCTGGTACTCTCGTGGCAATACCAAACACTTAGTAGAGTTTCTTTAGCGCATTCTATCGTAGTTACACATACACGATTAGTTAATACTATACACACTGCGCTTAATAAAGTTCAACACTTTCACAAACAATTATATACAATATTTCTACCGTTAGTCTATACGGTGCTTCGTAACTGACCACGTCATAGTTCGTGCGGCTGATTATGCCTGTATCACGACTATTATTCATACAAGCATGTTTACTGTTTCTATTACACATACCAGTCTTTGTTCGGCGTCTCGATGAATAGAATCGTCATGCGTTTTGCCTTGACGAACTTGCTTCAACCTGGCTGTAGCTGACTGAAGTTTCACTCGAAGACTGCACGTAGCTTATTTGAAGACTTCTGTATGCGGCTTACACGCTGTCTCGTACTGCTGCATATTTGCTGCATACTGATTGCAACTTATTGCCATTGTGCTACAATTGACAATTGAGTAAGATTGTAACTGGCTGTAACTGCGCTTGGCGGCATGTAGACTGAGCTTGACTGCGTCTCGACTGAGCTTCAAGTGAGTAACAACTGAGGTTCAACTGAGGGCTCCTCCTGGGGTCTACTCCCTTATATCGGATTTCCACAGAAAGTAGAGCAACATCTTCCCGCGTAATCTTGGCTCCTCTCACAGCATGATTCAGGTCTTCAAACCATGATCATTGTGTTCCTCTCTCTTCACAGGTCCCAAAACTATCCGTGTGCAAAGGAATCGCTCGTTCAATTGATTAATATTAATTCCTTTCTCCATGGCGTGGGACGCTACCTAATCGGGAAATCCCCGGCAACATCTTCACATCCATCCGCGAACAATGGTCGTTTTACAGTCCTTACGCACATCATTAAATATGCACCAATTTCGCCGGTAAAATACTCTAAAATTATTTTCTTGCCAAGATATTCACCTGTGTGCAACTCTCATCTTGATTCGTTATTCCAATCACGAGTAATCAATGATTTTTCTGGGCATTTCTCCGCCCCTCCTCCAAATCTATTCTCCGTCGGGGAATAACTATGTCATTATTCAGGCCTCTCCCCTGCTCCAGACGACATAATGGGGTGACAGAGATGGACGTGGCTCCACTGGGACCAACCCACAATTCTGGGCCGATTAGTAAATGTCAGCTCTGCCCTCCTCTCTGCTTCAAACCTCCAATAGCTTACACCAAATCGTCTTATAATGATATAATCTGCTCATTATTTCCTACATTATTTTAATAAATAATGCCATTTCATCAAAAATCACACCAGTGATTAAATATACATTTCTTTCGAGGGGTTTTTACCAAGAAACTCTCTGTACAGATCTCTGGTTCGCTTCCTGGTGGAACCTTTTTACTGAGATCACAGTCTCTGAGAACCATGTTCGATTCCAGTCAGCATAACCCCATCGGGTTCAATATATATATATTACATTCGAATTGAGCCACTATGGACTACGGAGTAACAATCAAAATCAATGTTTCGTTCTGGATCGTCTGCCAGCTTTGATGTCCTGCCAGTATCTCTTGAGCCCATCACTCAGCGCCTTCTAACGATCTTCTGAAATAGGTCCCCTCCGTCTTTTGGGTTCTGCCCCTACCTTAAATCCCTGGTAATTTTTGATTAGGTGTCTGAATTCACACCTGTTCATAATTTTGCAGTCCGGAATACCAATTTCTAGAAGTTCTTTGTTACATTCTTCAAACCATGCTAATTTTTTCTTCTTTGGTTTCACGAAATTCCAAATTTTCTTTGTTAGACGATCGTTGGACATTCTGAAAATGTGTCCATAGAAGAACAACCTTTTCCTTTTTATTGTTGACGTGACTGGTTCTATTTTTCTATATAACTCTTCGTTCGACTTCAAACGTATGTGCCCGTGAACCCATCTGTTGCCTAAAATTTTTCTCAATACCCTGCGTTCTCTTTTGACCAACTGGTCGACTAGTCCCCGCCTGTTCATAGTCAAAGTCTCCGAAGCATATAATGCTTCAGGTTTGACAACCGTGCTGTAGTGTCTTAATTTGGCTCCAATGCTCAGCGACTTCTTATTATAGAGATTTTTCGTCGGGTGATTGGCTCGGTCTAATTTCCAGATTCTAAGATTAATTGCTTCCTGTTCCAGGCCATTTTGTTGGATTACCTCACCGAAGTATTTAAATTTCTTTAGACGTTTAATCTTTCCTTGGTTTGTTTTCATCCATTCTGGTCCATCACTGATGTTTGTCATGTACTTTGTCTTCTCAAAGGAAATCTGTAAACCTACTTTCTCAGCCATCTCTGACAACCGATTAATCTTTACAATGGCTGATTTAATATTGTTGGCAAAAATAGCTAGGTCATCTGCAAAAGCCAAACAATCAACATGCACCCCTTTCAGTTTGGGCCCTAGCCTGAATCGTTCTTCATTCCCTTCTTCCCGACTCAGTGTCTTCCTCCATTCACGAATGACCTTTTCTAATACACAGTTGAAAAGGATTGGAGATAATCCATCACCTTGTCTGACACCAGTTTTGATTACAAAGGGATCTGAGATCTCGCCAATGAATTTTACTTTTGACACTGTGTCGGTCAAAGTCTGTTTAATCAGATTTCGAGACGTGTCATCCACTCCAAATTCTTCCAGAATATTCAGTAGCGACTCGCGGTCAATTGAGTCATACGCTTTCATAAAATCAATGAATACGACCACATAGTCATACCTGCCTATCGTCTTATACCTAATGAGGTTTTTCAGGTTAAAAATTTGTTCTGGACAAGAGCGTCCCTTTCTGAAACCGGCTTGGTACTCACCAATCTGATTATCAAGATGTTCTTCAATTCTGTTCAGGAGTGCTTTGGATAGGATCTTGTAGGGAACAGATACAATTGATATACCCCTGTAATTATTAACGTCCTTCTTATCCCCCTTTTTGTGGAGAGGGTGAATTAATGCAGACTGCCACTCTGTGGGTATCCTACCAGTTCTCCATATCTCCGCAAAGAGCTCAGCTAATATATTCAGAGTATCTTCATTTGCCAGTTTTAGAAGCTCTGCCACAATGGAATCCTCTCCAGCTGCTTTATTATTCTTTAGACCATCGATAATAATTTTAATTTCTGTCTTAGAAGGTGGATGCGAGTTGGCCATTACTTGAGTAGGACGGCCTATGAGTAGCCTATGTTTTGGTTCATCACAATTGAGTAATTTCTTAAATTACTCAGCCAAGATACGACAGTTCTCCTTGTTGTTCAGACCTAACTTTCCATTTTCATCTCTGAAGCACAAGCTCGGTGCTTGATACCCTTTCAGATTAGACTTGAAAGTTTGATAGAAGTCCCTGACATTATTCTTCCTGAAATCCTGATCAATCTGTTCCATCTGTTGTTTTTCATATGATCGCCTTGCAATTCGGAAAACCCAGGCTGCATCTCTCCGACTGTCACAAAACGAGTTATAATCTTCTTGTCTCTTCGTTGAGTTCCATTTCTTCCAGGCATCTGTTCTTTGTACACATGCACTATCACATGTCTCGTTCCACCATCTGTGTTTACGCTTCTGCACTGTCAAGATTGAAACATTGGCTGCTTGTTGGATTTGGAGGCAATGTCAGTCCAACTCTTAGATTTAAATGTTAATTGCTGGTGGTATTGCTCCAATACTTCTCGATCAACCTTAAGTTTTGTCACATCATATCTGTGAAGTTTATTTCCAGCTTTCGGAGCCTTTCTAAAAGGAATGAAATTCATTTTAATCTTGGAGAGATAATGATCTGAATCAAATTTGGCCCCTCTCTGTACTTTAACATTCATAATCTCCTTCATTGCTGTCCTGGATATTGCCACGTGATCAATTTGTTTCTCTCCGTTCAAATTGCCAGGTGAACGCCATGTCTTCTGTTTACTTGGTTTGTGTTTATAGAAAGTTGACATTATCTGAAGATCAAACGTTCTACATAGTTCGACAAACCTTGTTCCATTTTTGTTGGTCATTCTGTGAGCAGGATATTTTCCTACTGTCGATCTATATCTTGCTTCTATTCCCAGTTGAGTGTTGAAGTCGCCCAATAAAACCTTGATGTTCTTTATAAGTATTTTCTCCATCTCCTCCTCTATAAGGTCCCAGAATTGTTCCACTTTCTCGGGATTACGCTTGTTGTCTTCATTAATTGGCGCATGTGCATTGATCAGGGTATAGCCTTTGTTACCACAGCGTAGAGTTAGGAGTGATAGTCTTTCTGATGGGCTAGAGAAGTCCACAACTGCACTGATTACCTTCTTATTTACAGCAAAAGCTGTTCCAAACATTGGCATATTCTTGCCTATCTTCACTGCTCTCTGTCCTTTATAGACCCTATAGCCCTCAATGTCCATTACATCTTCGTCCTGATACCGTGTTTCCTGCAAGGCCAGGATTGAGATGTTATGTTCGTCCATCATATTTGTCAGTTCCTTGTGTTTACCAACTTTGAGTAATGAGTTGACATTTAACGTTCCAAAATAATATTTCTGTTTCGTCTTCAATTTAGTATTCTTTAAGCATCTACTTGCAAGCTCCCCAGAATCCAAAGGCTTGCGTGCACTCCTAGGAGCGGTGGATTCCCTTAAACAGTTACCACCTGGGGTAGTGTCTTCCTTTTGACGACTTTGCATGATGCTTGATTGTTAAGAAATATGTGGATTGGATTGCTCCTTACCGTTAGTAGAACCAAGGTTGTAAGCCCCAGAGCTTGAAGATAGTTCCTCCACTTTATCCGCCGTTGGGACGCGAGGTCCTCTTCCGCCTTCTAAACCGTTGTCTATCTTCACCTGTAACCCCGGCAGGGACCCATACAAGGTACTACCAGCCGGGCCAGCTGGACCAAGGTTTTTTAAAGAGGTGTTACTCCTCTATCACTCACCCTTAGTCCTGGCTTGTGACAGGCAGAGCCTGGCTTCCCAAAGGTTGGGCCCAGGTTGGCGGGTTTTATATTTATTTTATTATTAGAATTTAGTGTATTTATCTGTGAATTATTTAATATTTTTTGTGGAATTTCCAGACAATAGTCATTAAAAGTGTTTGCTATTTCCTCTGGATTATTAATCACTTTATTATTTCTGGTCAGTGTAATGTTCCTTTGTATTTTAGCAGATTTTCCAGTTTCTTTCTTTATCGGGGAACACATAGCCCTGTTTTTATTAGATGATTGGGAAATAAAATTATCATTATGCATTTTCTTTGCTAGTCTTATTACCTTATTTAATATGCTAGTGTATTTTTTGTAGTATAAATTGAATTCAGGTGTTGTGTGGTATTGTTTATATAATTTGTGTAGAAATTTATTTCTTTGACATGAATTTATAATCCCTGTTGTTATCCAATTGCTAGTTTTGTTATTTTGAACAGTTCTTCGTTTAAAGGGGAATGCTATTTCAAAATAGTGTTTTAGGGTACTGTTAAATGCATTAAATTTATCATTTACATTTTCTAGTTCATAAATGTCTGACCATGTTTCCTTATTTAATAAGTCATTGAAATATGTAACATTTGATTCAGTGAATGACCTGCACTTTGATTTTACTCCATTATCATTATTATTGATTGTTTCGGATACTTCAAAACTCAGTATTTGTCCATGGTGGTCACTACAACCCGGACAATATACTTCTATTGAATGGTGATATTTATCTGTATTTATAAAAATTTGATCAGGAGTGGTTTTACTAAATTTTGTTATTCTTGTTGGGGTATTTACTGTAGGTTTCAGTCCATAGGAAATTAGTAACTGTGTTAATAATTCACAATTTCTATCAAATTTTAAGAAATCCTCATTTACATCCCCACAAATTATTATATCGAAATTTACTTTGCTCATGTTATTGAGTAACAATTCTAATTTATCTATAAATAAAGGAAACTTTCCTGACGGAGAACGGTATACGCATACAATTATTAACTTAAACTGCTGTATTTTTTCGGCACGCCATGAAGCTCTAGATTGTTTCTCTTGCTTTAACATTTTATCCTCACTCCAAGCGATATCCTTATCCTTCTCTAACTCACAACCTCCTTGGCTGAGCTTTGTAATTTCTGACAAGGCTTGCTTCAGAGTTTGTGCGGCAGTTGAAATGTCACTTTTCATACTATCGAAACTATCAGAAAAGTATGTCACGGACTTAAGCATGTTGGAAAAGGGAATGCTGCACCCTTTTAGGGATTTCGAAAAGATGTAAGGTTTCAGACACAGGGATTGAATCTTGGGTGATGGAAGAGACCAAAGATTAGAATTTGCCTTTGCGTTTATTAAAGCTTTTTAAACAGCATATAAAGTTACTTCTAATAAATATAGTTTTAAGAATTAACAAGAAGAATAATAAAAATGCAAATGCAAAATGCAAAATGCAATATTTTTTAAACAGCATATAAAGTTACTTCTAATAAATATAGTTTAAGAATTAACAAGAAGAAGAATAAAAATGCAAATTTGCAAGTTTCTCCAGGAAACGGAAAAGGTTAACAAAATTCCCTTATGAGGGATTAAAAATTTATATTGTTCATAAAAAGAGAGACATAATTATAAATACCTAAACGAGGAACTCTTAATGATTAACCATGATGAATATGATACCACCTATCAATGAGGTGAAAATACATAACCCTTTCTTTAGGCCAGCAAACCCTTGGCTGGAAACAGTTGGTTGGTCCGCAAGGGGCTGATGCTTTGAAGTGGCAGTTCTATTTGCCCGCACAGGGCTGATGATCGTGCTTAATGCGCCCACACTCCAGCAGCGCTGGTTCAGAGCCAAGGTTTTGGCGATGTTCAGTCGTGATGACGAGAGTTGACCAGCAGTCAAATGTTTCTTGGTATTAACATCTCCGCTGGTTCGAGAAGTTGTCTTTTCCTTAGGCAGACCTTGAACTGAGTACAGCGTTTGTAGAAAATGCCCAGCTGCCAGCTGGAGCAAAGGTTGGCCTGGAGCCTAACTCCGTGTTGACGTGAAGCAGGGCCTCTGGGAAGGCCGTGACACCAGAGGGTAATGACTCCCGGCAAGCTTGTAGTAGCAAGCGACTGAAGATGGAGAGTCGACACATAGGCCGATGGACCTAAGGTTATATAGCGGTAGTGACGTCAGCGCGCCGAATCTTCCAGAATGAAGGAGGGGTGAAAAAGCAGCCAATCAAAGCACAGCCCCATGCACATTGCGAGCGTTGCCGCTGGGGAGAGCACAGTACCTCATGAGAAAGTGTGACGGTATGGTGCGTCTAGAAAGACACTTCAGAAAAAAAGGTGAGTTGACATGAATAATACAGAAAAACAATTAAACTGAAACACCAATAAAATAAATAAATCAGAACACCGCGTTCAGACTGCAATTAACGAAAATAAAAATAATGGGGCAGAAAAATTGAACGTGTGTTTCACACCGTAAGGGAAACATAGCCTACAAAAAACATTCGCAAAAGCGAACATGCTGGGAGGGGCGAGAAAAAATTGCAGTAAGACAGCGCAGAATTTAGGCCTCGCGTGGCAAAGGAGCAATCATGGTGATTGGCCTAAGAAAATGACCAGCAGAAGTCTGCAGTTTTACCACGCGAACCCTACCATCTCTGCCAGGAAAGCACTCAACAACCCTACCCAAATTCCAGACAAGAGGAGGACTAGGGTCTTTTAAAAGCACCAAGTCCCCCACCTGAAGGTTAGAGCAGGAAACAAGCCATTTACCACGCTGCTGAAGCAAACCGATGTATTCCAACCTCCAGCGGCGCCAAAAAATATTACGCAAACTTTCAATTTTGCGCCAAGAAGTGGCTAAAGAAGATTGAAAATTAGAATATAACAAAGGGGGAGAGGCAGTCAAAGGACCACCGATAAGAAAATGGCCTGGCGTTAATGGCAGAAGATCTGAAGGATCATTAGATAAGGGTGATAAAGGACGAGAATTAATTATGGCCTCAATAAATATGATTAAGGAATTAAACTCTTCATGAGAAAGGGGGGTGTGGCCACAAACACGTCTAAGGTGCTTCTTGGTGAGTTTCACACAAGACTCCCACCGCCCACCTTGATGAGGTGCATAAGGGGGGATGAAGTGCCACTTGAAATTTCTCTGGTGAGCATAATCAGTAATCCTTTCCAGCGCTGAATTTTGAGTAAGAGCTCTCTTAATTTGCTCAGAAGCTCCGATAAAATTTTTAGCATTGTCTGAGAATACTTCTGAAGGAAGACCTCTGCGAGCAGAAAATCTGGCAAAAGCTGCCAAAAAGTAAGCAGTAGAGGCGTTGGTAACTAGTTCTAAGTGAACTGCTCTGGTGACCATACATACAAACAGCGAAATATAGAGTTTTCCAGAAATACATTTTTTGGCCTCAGGAGAATTTCTTCTGTAAACAAAAGGCCCGGAATAATCCACTCCCGTAAAGGCAAAGGGTCTAGCAGGCGCAGATCTAAAGTTGGGAAGATCACCCATGAGCTGAGTGGTAATTTTTGGGTTGGATTTAAAACATGGAATGCACTTCCGGATAATAGAGGTAACTTCATGGACTCCGTTTATGGGCCAATACCTTTCGCGAATGACAGAAAGTAATGTACGAGTTCCAGCATGAAGATGCTGGTGATGATACTGACGAATAATTAAGGAAGTGACATGATGCTTTGAGGGATGAATAATTGGATGTTTTTTATCCTCAGAAAGATCAGCCAAAGATAAACGTCCTCCTACTCTTAGTAAACCATCAGTATCCAAAAAAGGGGCGAGTGAGGAAAGCCTACTCGATTTCTTAAGGGATTGACCTTGGGACAACACCAGGCATTCTTCAGAGAATATTTCTTGTTGAGTAAGCCATAAGATTTTTGTAGTGGCTAAACCTAATTCAGAAAGGGTTAAATATGGCTTAGGAAAAAGGGGTTGTTCTACCACAAAATATTTCCATCGAAGGAGATAAGCCATAACCCTCACCAATTTATGGAAAGAGGAATATCGCTGCAAGAGAAGGGGAGAGTCAGAAACGAGAAGAGAAGATCCAGTAATCTTACCAGCATCCGGCAAGTCTGATAACTCCGGAAGAGGAAAATTTGGCCAAACGGAGGGTTCTTGCAGAAGCCAAACGGGGACCGTGCCAGTATAATGTCAGGTTAGCCAACATAAGAGGGGAACATCCCCGAGAAATGACATCTGCAGGGTTCTCCTTGCCAGATACATGATGCCATTGTTCAAGGTTAGACAATTGTTGAATTTTGGACACTCTATTAGCTACAAACACCTGCCAATGCGAGGGAGGTTTGGCAATCCATGCCAACGTGATGGCTGAGTCACTCCAAAAGTAAGTTTTAATAAATCGGATTTTCAAAGATTGACGGATTTTGACCGATAATTCAACCGCCAGAAGAGCAGCACAAAGTTCCAGTCGTGGCAAGGATAAAGATTTAAGAGGGCCCACCTTTGACTTAGCGCAAATTAAATTGGAAAAGAAATATGACTGGACAAAATTACGGCAAACAATATACGCACAACATCCATAAGCTTTCAATGAGCTATCGGCAAAGATGTGAAGTTCATATCCTCCACAGGAGGGAAAGGGAATAATCACTCGCGGGATAATAACATAAGAGAGATCTTCCAAACTATTTCTATAAGAAATCCAATTTTTTTTTGCAACTCTGAAGGAACTGGTTCATCCCAACCAGTTTTCAAGGACCAAAGGTCTTGCATGAAAAGCTTTGCTGTGACGATGATTGGCGCCAAAAATTGGAGAGGATCAAATATCTTTGCAAACCCAGACAAAATTTGCCGCTTAGTTTGCGGTTTGATGTCACTGAGATTAGCCTAATTTTGAAAAAGAAAAAATCCTTTTGAGGACTCCAATAGATGCCTAGAGTTTTGATAGAATTACTTTCCTGAAGAAGCTCTACTGAGTCGTTATAGACTGAAGTTAATGGAAATTTAGAAAGAAATTCTTCCGAATTAGAGTTCCACTTGCACAACGAAAATCCGCCTCCCAAAAGCAAAGCTGTCAAATCTTTAGAGACTTGCAGTGCTTCAGATACTGACTCAAATGAATGAAGAAAATCGTCAACGAAAAATGATGATTTTAACACTTCAGAAGCCTTAGGAGAACACAACGGGCCATCCTGTTCAGCAAGTAATTTCAACGTACGTATGGCTAAAAAAGCAGAAGGCTTTAGTCCATAGGTTAATGTTTTTAGCCGAAAAATCTTGACGGGTTTAGTAGGCTCGTCGCGCCAAAGAATTCTCTGAAGGTCGCGCTGTTGTTGATCGACCATAATCTGTCTATACATCTGCTTGATATCAGATATCACTGCGATAGGGAACAAGCGAAAATTCATCAAAACAGAAGAAATGTCAGATTGAATTGGAGGGCCTGATAATAATGTGTCATTCAGAGAAGTTCCATTGGCATCCAATGCAGAGCCATTAAAGACCACTCTTATGTTTTCCTTTAAAATTTCATTCTTCCAAACAGGATGATGATTGAGGTAAATGACTTCAGATGGGGTATAAGAAGCATCATCTTTCTTGGTAACAACCTCCATGTGATCGAGTGCCTCATATTCCTCCATAAATGTGGAGTATTGAGTTTTAACAACAGGGTCACGTTTAAATTTGCTTTCCACAGCATAGAGTGCTCTAAGAGCCCTAGGGTGTGTTTCAAATAAAAGAGGTGGATTATCCACTCGGGGCATTGTTACGACAAATCTACCCGCTGAATTGCGTTTGGTTGTTTCGCGAAACAGTTTTTTCACACATTTCATTTTCAACTGAGGAAGGTGAAACTGAATCTATATTTCGATTTTCCAAAATCTTTCTAAGTTGTAATCGAGACTTGTATTGACAAAATGACATTGTGATAAATTTTGAAATAACTTACGAGGGACCTGGCCCGTTACTAACCAACCTAGCTTGGTATGATGAACAAACACTCCTGGTGATATTTTGACCTTAGAGCTAAGGAGACATTGCCAAAATACTTGGGCACTGAGAAGTATGTCTACTGGAGCGCTCGTATTAAATGTTGGATCTGCCAACTGAATGTTATGAGGAAATTGCCAATTTCTAATTTCAAAAGAAGTACTAGGGGTATTACTGCCAATAGTATCAATGGCAAGACAATTCAACTGAAATGTTGTGTTACAATTAACAGCATCTTTGATGTGAACACGAACAAAATGCAAAGATTTAACATTGCTATTGTTAATACCGGTAACCTAAATTAATGTAGGTTGCTTGGGAAGACCAAGTTTCTTAATGAGACGCTCACTTATGAAGTCATGGGTGGCGGCATTATCCAATAAGGCACGTGCTTCAAGCCATCTACCAGAGGAATCTTGAACTTTTAATAACACGGTTGATAGTAGCACCTGGGAACTACGAATAGAGCTAGAGCTCTGAGTATAAGATTGCGCATTGGCTCCTGGGGATGTATCTTTAGAACATCCAGGGGAAGGAGCCTGACGTGGCTTTTCAAACCTATGAAGCAAGGCCCGAGGATATGCACCTCTCTATGCATAATTACATGTGATGGTGGCCTCCTCCCTTGTAAAATTTCAATCCGGAGGTAAACTAGTCCCCCGTTCGGATCTCCGGGTGGGGACTACTCGAGAGGGGGTTAACATCACAGAAGTGACAAAGAGGAAATCTGACATTCTACGGATCGGAGCGTGGAGAGATGAAACGATTAGCTCAGGACAGGGAGGCATGGAGAGCTGCATCAAACCAGTCAAAAGACTGAAGACTCAAACAACAACAACAACGAAGCAAGGTATGATGTTGAGCCTTGCAATGGGAGCAAGTATGTTTGGATAAGCAATCAGGCACCATATGCCTAGCTGACAGACAGTTGTAGCAATATTTTTTTGAGCTATTAATTTGCGTCTTTCGTCGGTAGAAAGGGCTTTAAAGGCAACGCAGGAATATAACCTGTGAGGCGCTTTACAGAGAATACAATCTGTTGAATTATGTTGAACAGTAAAGACAGCAGATTTGTTTATTTTAGTACCGACTGGCTTCACAACATTAGATTTGTTATCTGCACTTCCTGACATGACAGGCTACGGCTGATAAAACCTGACATCTACTATTTATAAAGGTAAGCAATGAATCATAGGTATATGAAGTGTCATTTGTTAGTTCCCTCTCCCATGCCTTTAAGGTTGACGAATCAAATTTAGAAGTAACCAAGTGAACTAAGAATAGATCCCAATGCTCGACCGGTTGATTCAACCGTGCCAATGCTCTGACGTGTAGTTGGACCGTGTCACTTAAGGCTCGCAGTGTTGACAAGATGTCAGCTCGCAATACCGGCAGGTTAAATAAGACTTGAATATGCCTTTGTAGGCATACTTTTTCGTTGCCATAACGGCCTTTAAGAAGCTCTATAGCAATGTTATAGTTTTCTCCTGTTAAGGGGAGTTCTCTTATAAGTTGAAGGGGTGGTCCCTGCAAAGTGGATTTTAAGTAATGAAATTTCTGAATTTCTGGAAGTGTGGCATTATCATGTACTAATGAACTGAACAATTCATAGAATGATTGCCACGTCTCTTCCTTTCCAGAAAAATGCGGAATTTCAATTTTAGGTAGCAATGGTTTGATACCATTCCCATGGTCGCTAATTCTTCCTTGAGCTTCCTCTACCTTCAACGCCAGGGTCAAAGTTCTAACTAATGCCACAGCCTGAGCGTGTGTATCAAAGTAATTACTCTCTACTTCTTCCCTATCTGATTGATGTTCTGGACTTTTGATTTCAATTTCAAGTTGCACGAGATCATATTTCTCGTACGCCAGTTCAAAAGCTTTTAAACGCTGAGATATAATATCAAGGTTTTGTTCCTCTTTCGGTAGAGTAGCTAAATATTTTTGAAAACGGGTGAGTTGACCTTTGTAGGCCGCCCGAGAGTTTAACAGTTTATCGTCTATTATTACTGGCATGACTGGAAAGTTGGAATAACTCACTTACCAAAGCTGCTTGCGGCACCAGACAGACCTGCTTTCCGGAAAGAAACCAGTTGTGTAATATGCTGGGATTGTTTCCGCTTTCCCGCAGATCTCCTGCGCTAGCCACGATATACTGAAATGTATAAGACAAATATTAGATTGCACAAGTTGTTTTTTTAGAATAGAATTTGTGGTCTCAGAATGAAGGTTCTGGGTTCGATCCGGGGTTGAGGTACCATGGAAAAGGGAATGCTGCACCCTTTTAGGGATTTCGAAAAGATGTTAAGGTTTCGGACACAGGGATTGAATCTTGGGTGATGGAAGAGACCAAAGATTAGAATTTGCCTTTGCGTTTATTAAAGCGTTTTAAACAGCATATAAAGTTACTTCTAATAAATATAGTTTTAAGAATTAACAAGAAGAATAATAAAAATGCAAATGCAAAATGCAATATTTTTTAAACAGCATATAAAGTTACTTCTAATAAATATAGTTTAAGAATTAACAAGAAGAATAATAAAAATGCAAATGCAAAATGCAATATTTTTTAAACAGCATATAAAGTTACTTCTAATAAATATAGTTTTAAGAATTAACAAGAAGAATAATAAAAATGCAAATGCAAAATGCAAAATGCAATATTTTTTAAACAGCATATAAAGTTACTTCTAATAAATATAGTTTAAGAATTAACAAGAAGAAGAATAAAAATGCAAATTTGCAAGTTTCTCCAGGAAACGGAAAAGGTTAACAAAATTCCCTTATGAGGGATTAAAAATTTATATTGTTCATAAAAAGAGAGACATAATTATAAATACTTAAACGAGGAACTCTTAATGATTAACCATGATGAATATGATACCACCTTTCAATGAGGTGAAAATACATAACCCTTTCTTTAGGCCAGCAAACCCTTGGCTGGAAACAGTTGGTTGGTCCGCAAGGGGCTGATGCTTTGAAGTTGCAGTTCTATTTGCCCGCACAGGGCTGATGATCGTGGTTAATGCGCCCACACTCCAGCAGCGCTGGTTCAGAGCCAAGGTTTTGGCGATGTTCAGTCGTGATGACGAGAGTTGATCAGCAGTGAGATGTTTCTTGGTATTAACATCTCCGCTGGTTCGAGAAGTTGTCTTTTCCTTAGGCAGACCTTGAACTGAGTACAGCGTTTGTAGAAAATGCCCAGCTGCCAGCTGGAGCAAAGGTTGGCCTGGAGCCTAACTCCGTGTTGACGTGAAGCAGGACCTCTGGGAAGGCCGTGACACCAGAGGGTAATGACCCCCGGCAAGCTTGTAGTAGCAAGTGACTGAAGATGGAGAGTCGACACATAGGCCGATGGACCTAAGGTTATATAGCGGTAGTGACGTCAGCGCGCCGAATCTTCCAGAATGAAGGAGGGGTGAAAAAGCAGCCAATCAAAGCACAGCCCCATGCACATTGCGAGCGTTGCCGCTGGGGAGAGCACAGTACCTCATGAGAAAGTGTGACGGTATGGTGCGTCTAGAAAGACACTTCAGAAAAAAAGGTGAGTTGACATGAATAATACAGAAAAACAATTAAACTGAAACACCAATAAAATAAATAAATCAGAACACCGCGTTCAGACTGCAATTAACGAAAATAAAAATAATGGGGCAGAAAAATTGAACGTGTGTTTCACACCGTAAGGGAAACATAGCCTACAAAAAACATTCGCAAAAGCGAACACATGTCATTCTGAGTCTTTTCAATGTTTTCGAGTTTTATCAGTCGGAGGTTGATTTCACAAACAAGATCTTCTAAATCTGGTTTACTTACATTTTCGTCTGGCGAAAACTTTTCGGTAGTTGACCTACTTACTGCACTGCACTCGACACAATACCATTGCTTGGCTTTGTCGGACAAAAGCCGGTTAAAAACTTTCTGTTTTATGTTTACACAGGTTCTGTGGTATGATTTACCACATTCCCCATCACAAATTATGTAGTTTTCGTTATCAGTTACACATTTTTCACACTGACCGCATTCGGTTGATTTGTCACTTCTCGCCACCGATTTAGTTTTGTAAGGAGGATTTTATGGTCAACAACATCAAATGCTTTCGATAAATCCAAGAATAGGCCAGTTATATGTTCCTTATTGTCAATTAATTTCAGTATACTATTAATGCATTCATAAATTGCTGTATGTGTAGATTTTTCCGTTCTGAATCCATGTTGTGAGTTTGATAATATTTTATTTTTTCTATAGAACTTATCAGTCTCCTATACATGATTTTTCCCACAATTTTTGTGATACCAGTTGGTAAGGTAATAGGACGATAGGTACTAATTCACCTTTTGAACCGTTTTTGTGCACTGGAATTACTTTTGATAACTTCAAAATATCCGGGTAAGTTCCTGAGAGAATTGAACTGTTTATTAAGTGTGTAAGTGGATTTATTATATTTTCTGCACATTTCTTTAAAATTGAATCTGGGATGCCATCAATGCCAGCACAAAATTTATTTCTTAGCTCTTTTATAACTATTCTTACCTCTTCACTTGTGACATGATTTATAAATAAAGAATAACTACATATATTTATTTTATTATTAGAATTTAGTGTTTTTACCTGTGATTTATTTAATAATTTTTGTGGAATTTCCAGAAAATAGTCATTGAAAGTGTTTGCTACTTCCTCTGGATTATTTATCACTTTATTATTTCTGGTCAGTGTAATGTTCCTTCGTATTTTAGCATATTTTCCAGTTTCTTTCTTTATCATGGACCACATAGCCCTGTTTTTATTAGATGATTGGGAAATAAAATTATCATTATGCATTTTCTTTGCTAGTCTTATTGCCTTATTTAATATGCTAGTGTATTTTTGTAGTATAAATTGAATTCAGGTGTTGTGTGGTATTGTTTATATAATTTGTGTAGAAATTTCTTTCTTTGACATGAATTTATAATCCCTGTTGTTATCCAATTGTTAGTTTCGTTATTTTGAACAGATCTTTGTCTAAAGGGGAATGCTGTTTCAAAATAGTGTTTTAGGGTACTGTTAAATGCATTAAATTTATCATTTACATTTTCTAGTTTATAAATTTCTGACCATGTTTCCTTATTTATTAAGTCATTGAAATATGTAACATTTGTTTCAGTGAATGACCTGCACTTTGATTTTACTCCATTATCATTATTATTGATCGTTTCAGGTACTTCAAAACTCAGTATTTGTCCATGGTGGTCACTAAAACCCGGACAATATACTTCTATTGAATGGTGATATTTATCTGTATTTAAAAAAAAATGATCAGGAGCGGTTTTACTAAATTTTGTTATTCTTGTTGGGGTATTTACTGTAGGTTTCAGTCCATAGGAAATTAGTAACTGTGTTAATAATTCACAATTTCTATCAAATTTTAAGAAATCCACATTTACATCCCCACAAATTATTATATTGAAATTTACTTTGCTCATGTTATTGAGTAACAATTCTAATTTATCTATAAATAAAGGAAACTTTCCTGACGGAGAACGGTATACGCATACAATTATTAACTTAAACTGCTGTATTTTTACGGCAGAGAATTCAAAATCCTGTTCCATAATTAGATAATCATAAGCTGTTAACTGTTCATGATCCCAATTATTTCTTAGGTAGATACAAGTACCACCAGGTAGTTCTAGAGTATTTACTAGCTTGTATAAACCCTGGGAATTGAATTAATTCGAGTTGTTCCTCTTTCAGCCAATGTTCTGAAATACATAGTGCTGAGATGTCTTTAAGTTCATTTTTAAGCATTAGATTTATGTAATCAATTTTATTATAGAGAGACTGAACATTCTGGTGGTAAAGTTTAAATTTGTTACTTTTGCAAGCTAGTGTTGGTGATTTATTTACGTTATTATTATTATTATTTTTATTATCATAATTGTTATTATTATTGTTCTAGACAAATTCGAAATACCATTGTTCCACTCAGTTAAATTTGACATCTAAAGATCTGAATGCCAAACCTCACGTTTGGCTTCTTTTACAAGTTTCCCTGTTTCCACTCTAAAGATATTACTGTTGAACTATTCTTACCATTTGAATTTACAATTTTGCAGATTTCATCACAAAGATACTCTTTTCCTAACCTATATAAGTGTAGGCCATGCCGAGTGTGGAACTTCCTGTCTAATTTACTTACATCTATAATTTGGACATTTAGAAAACTCTTACAAATTTTACGAATTCTACCATTTGTAGCCTCTATTTCTACATTTACACATGATTAGGGAATTAAATCGTATCTCTGCGGAATGTTTACAATAATGACATTTGTGTTAAGCATGGATGGCAATGTACCCTTTAAATCTTTGATTACCTTTTTACTCTCGTTTCTATAGATGTCGTTTGCTCCAGCGATGATTACTGCATAGTCCTTTGAAGTGAGGGTTGCACACTCTCCTATCATCTCGTTCGTGACGGCTTCAATGGGTGCTCCTGGCTTTACTGTCGAAGTGACCTCCATTTCTCCGCTTCTCTCCAATACGCTTGCTGCTATATCTCGCCCGTGACTGTCCGCAAATATCCGCATCTTCCTGGATTTTCTCTTTATCACTTTCTTCTTTTCTTCTTGAAGAAAGTCATCATTTTCTTTGACGAGCGCTCCAAATGAATTTGAGACGGGAATTTCAGTTACATGTACCAGTACTCCATTTATAGGCCTAGGCTTATTCAATATTACCTTACCAGCAACCACTTTGGACCAAGTTTCCTTGCTTTCCTCTCCGTTTCCTTTTAATTTATTCAACTCTTCCATTAACTTAGTAATCTTCCTTTAGCAGCTTTATAATTTCATCTTTTGAGGACAATTCGTTTCTCAGGTTATGACATTCGCATGACGGTACCGGTAGGCCTACATTACGACAGTCTGTTTCACTTTTCTCCTCACTCAATTTTACCTGAGATCTTGTGATGATTTTATTTGCATTTGTTACTTTTATTTTGCACGACGAGCATAAATCCGTAACAGTTACATTACCTGACGAGACACTAACACTGTTTACTGCCGACATACTAGAGATCTAAGTTAGCCTTGATATTTAAACCAAATTACACTAAATTTATGTTAATTATTACTACCTAAATGAATTAATCTAATTACCTACCAATAAAGAAGAATGTGAAATACGTATATCTTCCAATCGGGTGAAAACTCGTAAAAGCACCACTGCTCTACTTGGTTCAAACAGTGATTGAAGAAGTCACCGAATCTTTGGATACACGTTCCCACAACTTAGTTTAAGTTTATTAAATTATCAATAAGAATTTCTAAATACTATCAATATTCCATATTTCACTTGACCTAAGGAAAGTTAATTTATATATTTTAAACCTCTGTTATAATATTTACATTCGGTGAACCAACGTTTAAGTGAGTCTGCTGCCAGAATTTCGTTCAAATATCACATATCTCAAGTTATTTCGTGCTGTTATTTATTGTAATAGTGTACGTTATGTAGTGTAGTGCTCTGTGGATAATTATAAATTCCGGTAATACGTAATGTGAGAAGTATTGCCTGTTCATTGTGATATTTCAAGCTTAGCCTCCAATAAGAAATATTCACAGGGATAATTTTCGAAGTTAAAAGAGTTGTATGTGTTAAACGTTTCCAACCGAAGTTTGTGGTTAGAAAAGATCTATTCCCAGTTTAAAATGATGAACACATTCGTGTGCCCAGGAAAATTCCCAAACTAACCCCTGATGCCATTCCGACAATTTCCCAAGTCAATCGTCCTACCACACAACTGCACTTCCCAAAGACAGGAAAAATCCGGAGGAGCGATTGCAAAATATGTTACGAAGAGATGACATTTCGCTGAGTGGTGTGAACAAGATACAATTTCTACTTTAGATATCTTTCGAAGTAAGCTTAATGAGAGGCAGGTGGCTCCTTTCACTGTGATAATGAAAGATGATTGTGTCCTGTTTGATAAAGAAGATGATGGTAGTTTTAATGACATATCATCAAAGTCAGTGTGTTTTCAAGTGTCAAGTTCTTTAAGTGTAAATGTATTCTATAAAAATCTTTGTGTGCCTGTGGAGAAATTTAAGTGGATACTGCAGTCTGATGGAAGCAGGTTTGTTTTTGTATATAAAACATTAATAAGATATAATTTATGTCCGCTACTGCCTGGCCGAAAATTACTGCTAGTACCACATGCAAGGGGGTCTGGGTTGTAAGCCCCAGCTTAGGTTTGTTTTTGTATGTAAAACATTAGGCTTAATTTAAGATAGAATTTATGTCTGCCACTGTCTGGCCAAAAATTACAGCTAGTACCACATGCAAGAGGTTCTGGGGTGTAAGCTCCAGGTTAGGTTTGTTTTTGTATGTAAAACATTAGGCTTAATTTAAGATAGAATTTATGTCTGCCACTCTCTGGCCGAAAATTACTGCTAGTACTATACCACAAGCAAGGGGGTCTGGCGTAAGCCCCAGGTTAGGTTTGTTTTTGTATGTAAAGCCTTCATGACCCAATTGATTTGCCTTCCGTAGGAATTCTATACACATCAAATTTGAAGAATGACAAGTTGATAATACAGTAAATGTTCATTTTAAGGAGTTTGTAACAGTCAATTGTGTCCTATTGGGAAATGCTATTTGAATTAAAGTTCAGGATTTCGCTATACAAACATCGCTCTCTCCGCTCAAAACCAACAACACACGGCTGTGTTTACTGTATACGTGGGGTTGGCAATATCTTATTTATCAAATAAGCCACGCCTACAATGATCCACACAACTGAAACATCACTAGCCTATAAAAGCTAGGCCTAAGTCGTGTTATAAATTGGGATACAAAATCGCTGTTGATAAGAAAAAAATGGGATACAAAATCACTGTTGTTAAAAAAAGACAATCATCGGGACACGTTAGGCTGTAACCATCGGCATAAACCATTGTTCTGAACACGTTAGGCTGTAACCATTGTCAAAAACAATTGGGTTGGAGAAATCGAAGGTTAGAATGGTTGGGTGTTGGTGCAGTATAGCACCGTAATGTTGAGGTTGGCAGTAGGCTACTGTTTTGATGATGGTTGATGAGAATAATGGCATCCACAGCTGGAAATTCACCTATATAAGTCGTGATGCTATTTGGGATGGCTGGGTGGGTCACAGACAGCGGAGGAGGAATCATCTATTAAAAGATGATTCAATGGGTAGCAGTGAATGAAGGTAGAACGCGCGATAATATTCTCTACAATACATGAATTAGCCAAAATACCTTAGGAAACGCTGGGAAATAAATCATGGAGCGATGTTTTAGTAGATATTCCCTCCTCCGATGTATGTGACCCACCCGGCCATCCCAAATAGGTACACGACTTATATAGTGAAAATTACAGCTGTCAGCGCCATTATTCTCATCGATCGTTATCAAAACAGTACCGTGACAGTACTGCCAACCTCGTGCATGTTTGAGTCTTCAGTCTTTTGACTGGTTTGATGCAGCTTTCCATGCCAACCTGTCCTGAGCTAATCGTTTCATCTCTACATAGCTACCACACCCTACATCCGAGGCAATCTGTTTAACATATTCTAACCTTGGTCTACCCCTACAGTTCTTGTCCTCGACCCTTCCTTCCATACCAAAGCGTGCTATTCCTGGGTGTCTTAGTATGTGTCCTACTAACCTATCTCTTCTCTTCATTAGCAGTCACCAGAAACATCTCTCCTCTCCCACTCGTCTTAATACCTCTTCGTTTGTAACCCTATCTACCCATCTGATCTTCATCATTCTCCTGTAACACCACATTTCAAATGCCTCAATTCTCCTCTTTTCTGCTGCACCAATAGTCCAAGTTTCACTCCCATAGAGCGCCACGCTCCAGACAAAGGCTTTCAAAAATGACTTCCTAATACCTAAATCTATATTCGATGTCAACAGATTCCTTTTTTTGTAGAAATGCTTTCCTTCCCTGAGCCAACCTACTTTTTATATCCTCTTTGCTTCGTCCATCACTGGTTATTCTGCTTCCTAAGTAATATAACAGAAGTCTCCTACTTCCTTCAGCTTTTCACCTGCCATAGAGGTTTCTGATTTATTTCGGCTGCATTCCAGTATTTTTGTTTTACATTTATTAATTTTTATCATGAATTCATTTCGCAAGACGGAGTCCATACCATTCAAAAACTCATTCAAATCCTCAGGCTTGTCGGCCAAGATGACGATGTCATCAGCAAATCTCGGAGTTGAAATTATTTCTCCTTGAATCTTCACTCCCACTTAAAAAAATTCTCCAATTTCCTTCAATGCTTGTTCAATGTAAAGATGGAAAAGTATGGGTGATAAGTTGCAGCCTTGCCTTACACCTTTCTGAATACCAGCTTCTCTCTCATGTACTTCAGCTCGAACGACTGCTGTCTGATTTCTGTATAGATTGTATATCACCCTCCTATCCCTGTACTTTATTCTAATAGAATTCAAAATGTCAAACAATTTAGTCCAATCAACGTTATCAAAAGCCTATTCTAAGACTACAAATGCCATGAATGTTCTCTTATCTGTCCTTATTCTACCTTACAAAATCAGCCTAAGACTTAGTACAGCTTCCCTTGTTCTTACATTTCTCCTGAAACCAAACTGGTCTTAACCCAACTCCGTTTCTATCTGGCTTTCAATCATCTTGTAAATTATTCTAGACAGGATCTTTGAAGCATGAGTAATCAAGCTGATTGTACGGTAATATTCACATCTATCAGCTCCCACTTTCTTTGGTATAGGGATGATTACATTCTTCTTGAAATCAGGGGGTACCTCACCTGTCTCATAAATCCTACACATCAAGTGAAATAACCTGATCAGACCTTCATATCCTATGCAGCGTAGCAACTCAATCGGCATATCATCTATGCCTGGTGCTTTGTTCCTGCGTAAGTCCTCTAATGCTCTGTCAAATTCTGATCTCAATATTAAATCTCCTTTTGCATCCTCATCAATTTCCTCCGCCCTTTCCATTACACGATTCCCAATCCCCTTTCCCTTATTCAAGCACACTATGTAAGCTTTCCATCTCTCAACCTTTTCTTCCCTACCTGTTAGAGGCTTTCCATTTGTGTCCTTAATATTACAGCACTTAGTCTTCTTTTCCCCAAAAGTATTCTTAATCCTTCGATAAGCTGTGTCTACTTTTCCTAATTTCAGACAATTTTCCATACCTGAACATTTCTATTTCAACCATTCTTCTTTCGCTTCTTTGCACTTCTTGTTAACCTCATTTCTCAGACGTTTGTATTCTGGTTTCCCCTTTTCATTTCTTACATTCTTGTGTTTCCGCCTTTCATCCATCAATTCTAGTATATCCTGAGTGATCCACGGTTTTCTACCTATTCTTTCTTTCCTACCAATGTTTTCTTCTGAGGATTTTGTTATTTCATTCTTCAAAAGTGCCCATTCGTCTGCAATTGAAATTTGTTTAGGGGTTTTCATTAGTCCTTCCTTTATACTCTTCTGGAATATTTCGTTTACATCCTTTACTTTCAGTCTGTCTATTGCCCACATTTTTGGCTTTTGACTTTTCTTCAGTTTTTTTCACCTTTAATCTGCAACCAGATTGTGGTCAGAGTTTATGTCAGCACCAGGATATGTTTCACAATCCAAAATCTGGTTTCAAAACCTCTGCTTGACCATAATGAAGTCGATTTGGTAAAGCCCTGTATCTCCTGGTCTCATCCATGTGTATATTCTTCTATTGTGGTTATTGAATAAGGTGTTAGCTATGACCAACTCATGCTCGGTGCAGAATTCCATCAGCCTGCTTCCTCGATCATTCATTTCACCTAATCCGAAATCTCCTACTATCTTCCCTTCTCTCCCTTTTCCTACCACAGCATTCCAATCTCCCATTACTATAAAATTTTCATCACCTTTGATATACCTCAGAATTTCATCTATTTCTTCGTAGACCTTTTCAACATCATCAGCTTGACTGGTAGGCATATAGACTTGTACCACTGTGGTGCACGTAGGTTTAGCATTGATTTTTGCTACAATAATCCGTTCACTATATTGCTCATAATATTCCACCCGCTGTCCAAGTTTCCTACTCAATATGAGACCTACCCCTGCTTGGCCATTGTTTGATTTAGTGCTAATGACCCTATAGTCTCCTGACCAAAAATCCTGTTCTTCCTGCCAGCGCATTTCACTAATCACAACCAAATCCAACCTCAGCCTATCCATTTCCCTTTCTAAGTTTTCTAACCTTCCACTTCCTAGCAGACTTCTAACATTTCACGCTCCGATCCGTAGAATGTCAGAGTTCCTCGTTGTCACTTCTGTGATGTTAACCCCCTCTCGAGTAGTCCCCACCCGGAGATCCAAATGGGGGACTAGTTTACCTCCGGATTGAAATTTTACAAGGGAGGAGGCCATCATCACATGTAATTATGCATAGAGAGGTGAATATCTTCGGGAATAGAATTACGGCTGTAGTTTCCCGTTGCTTTCAGCCGTGCAAAGAACGCAGTGTAGCCATTAGTTGGCTTATATTATCAATATATTAACCGTAAAGAATTGATTTATTCTGAAAGGCTGCTACTCCCTTTCAGAATAAGTAAAGAGCAATTCTACTAAAAAGAAAATATTATTGTATCGAAATTTACTTTGCTCATGTTATTGAGTAACAATTCTAATTTATCTACAAATAAACGAAAATTTCCTGACGGAGAACGGTATACGCATACAATTATTAACTTAAACTGCTGTATTTCTACGGCGGAGATTTCAAAATCCTGTTCCATAATTTGATAATCATAAGCTGTTAACTGTTCATGATCTACATTATATCTTAGGAAGATACAAGTACCACCATGGCTAATATTAGATCTAGAGTATTTACTAGCTAGTATAAACCCTGGGAATTGAATTAATTTGAGTTGTTCCTTTTTCAGCCAATGTTCCGAAATATATAGTGCTGAGATGTCTTTAAGTTTATTTTCAAGCATTAGATATATGTAATCAATTTTATTATAGAGAGACTGAACATCCTAGTGGTAAATTTCGCGCTTACGATACTATGAAAAACAAAGAAGCGCCCAATTCAGTCGCTAGTGCGCATCATTTGTACGCACCACTCAATTCATAGATAGTGCGCCCAATTGAATTGTTTATTTATCATGGATTGTGGAAATTACCTCTGAAAGGCCTCACTTGCCCCCGACCTTCTAACCTTCGTTTTGTCCAATCCAATGGTTTTTCATAATGGTTACAGCCTAACGCGCCCAGATCAATGATTTTGAGTCAACCGTGCCCGCCAGCTGGGCACGGTCAAAGGCCACACCTGTCCCCGACCTTCTAACCTTCGTTTTGTCCAATCCAATGGTTTTTGACAAAGGTTACAGCCTAACGCGCCCTGATCAATGAGTTTTGGCAATGGTTACAGCCTAACACGTCCCGATGAATATTTTTTTTGATCAAGAGTGATTTTGTGTCTCACTTCTTTTTATCAACAGTGATTTTGTATCTCACATGTTGGCATCAATGTGTGTGCCTCGCTGCGTGCCTGTAGAGTTCATCTGGTTGACAGTTAAACGAGATGAAAGCGCTGTCGAAAATCGCGTCCGGTTTTTAGAATAGCAAGAAATAAAACACATACAGGGTATTTATATTTGCTTGGCAAGTACATTCTCGTTCCGCCAGTGAAGCCTCAGTTGCCGGCTGCCGCGTGTGCGTATGTACGGCAGAATACCATGCTTACAGTAAATGCTGAAAATGTTTCCCATCCACTGCCAAACATAATGGGCATCTACTAAAGAAATTTCCGGTTTTTCCGGTTAATTTCGCTTCACTAAGGAAATAACGACCTCTACGTCTATTTTTATAGTTTACTGAACCTGTACGTTTGAATCTAATAGCCAATTGTGTTATTGTGATTGTGTATAGTGATGTAATGCCTTATGTGAAATATTCGTTACTTGAACGTGTATATCTGCACAATACGTACATAAAGTGCAGGAAATCGTGCGCTAGAAAAAGTCAAAAGTTTCGAGTGAAATTTCCAGGGAGACCTATTCCTATAAATCTGACAATACAACAAGTGGCTAATTTGAGATTCAAACGTACAGGTTCAGTAAACAATAAAAATAGACGTTAAGTTCGTTATTTCCTTAATGAAGCTAAATTAACCGTAAACTTCATAAGGATGTTTGGCAGCGGATGGGGAACGTTTTCAGCATCTACTGTAAACATAGTGAGTAAAAATTATACTGATTTTAAGCACCGTATTCTGCCGTACATACGCACGCAGTCGGCAACTGAGCAGCCCCTGGCGGAGCGCGTGAGCGAGAATGTCCTAGCCAAGCAAATATAAAGACCCTGTATTTACGAATTTTAGCACATATATGAGGTTCAGTAGAGACCAGGGTTCGTAATTTCAATACGTAATATCGCCCAGAACATGAAACGAGGACACAAGGTATGTAAAAGCCACATTCATGTCTGCTGCAAGTGTATAATCCGCGTTCCACTTGACTCCCGTAGTGCACTGGCATTGCTCATGAGTCATGACGTAGATAGCCTACATACGTATTGAGCGTATTGCAATGGCCTTCTCAGTGTGCACTAGCTACGCGTCTTGGTGATATGTACCGTACCAACTCAAGAGCCCAATGGTACACTGGGGCGAAATGCTAGCAACTTGTTTGAATTAGCCCTTAGCCTCCAATAATAAAATAATAAAAAGCCTGCCCATTAGCCTCTGGGAGCTGTACGCCCTGCAGATGCTATGTTTGCCGCAAGAGACGCTGCATACCCCCCTACATAATCAATTCAGTTGGCGGTATTTATGCACATTGTGTATGCACGAATCAAGTTATATTACTGAAATAAGTCCATTGTATTACGATGGTATACTCTTGCGTGCCGTTTTGTAAACAAGGCTGTAGAAATAATGTTCCTGGAACTTTTTTTTCCCATGAATTGCCTAGTCCAGAGCCAACTAGAAAATTATGGATTAAAGCAATAAGACAAGGTATGTAGCCTACGCTGACCATGCGATTGAAATGGGAAATTAGGTGATCTTGTATTATTGCTCCTGTTCTGATGATAAGACCTTCTCGTTGTCGCCCCCAGAGATCCATGTTAGACTCCAGGCTCTGCCAAGAAATTTAATTCTGTTCCGAGGGCTGGAACGGGGTACACTCAGCTTCATGAGGTAAAACTGAGTAGGGGTGGGTTAGATTCCCATCTCATCCTTCCTAAACAGGTTTTCCGTAGTTTCCCACTTCTACTCCAGGCAAATGCCGGGATGGTTCCTAACTTAAGGTCACCTTCCAAATCATCACCGGAATTACAAATGCACACGCCGCAATGACGCAGGGTAGCAGACCCAGGGCTAAATGACCAAATTTCTATAACGAGAGCAGCAATGGCCTATATTGGAGGGTATTTGGTACGAGCTGTCGAGTCCGCCTCGTTGCATAGTGGCTAGCATTCTTGGCTGTCACTGCAGAGGCCCTAGTTCGATTCCTGGTTCTGAGGGCTGGGACGGGGTACACTCAGCCTCATTAGGCAAACCTAAGAAGAGGCGGGTTCGATTCCTACCTCAGTTATTCTGGAAGTGTTTCCCACTTCTACTCCAAGCAAATGCCGGGATGGTTCCTAACTTAAGGTCACCTTCCAAGTTATCACCGGAATTACAAATGCACACGCCGCAATGACACAGGGTAGCAGACACGGGGCTAAATGACCAAATTTCTATAACGAGAGCAGCAATGGCCTATATTGGAGTGTATTTGGTACGAGCTGTCGAGTTCGCCTCATTGCGTAGTGGCTTGCATTCTTGGCTGTCACTGCGGAGGCCCGAGTTCGATTTCTGGTTCTGAGGGCTGGGACGGGGTACACTCCGCCTCATTAGGCAAACCTAAGAAGCGGCGGGTTCGATTCCTTCCTCAGCTATTCTGGAAGTGTTTCCCACTTATATGCCAGGCAAATGCCAGGATGGTACCGGTACCTAATTTAAGGCCACGCCACTTCCTACCCCAAATTTTATCTCAATTACAAATACACACACTATTACAGACATTACAGTGACACAGGTTATCAGACAAATTCTTCACACACTCAAGAACACGGGGCTACATGACCACGATGTTGCAACGTCACTATAGAAACAACAATAACAACGAGCTGAAGACCATAGCCGCCCTATATCATGTCAAGAGTGCTTGATAAAATTAGTAGTATTCCGAGTTAGTTATTTTTAAAGTGACGGAACTGCGAGGTCAAGTGCCCCTTGCTGTCAAGAGTCCATCTCCAGTAATGTCACTAATTTAAAATTCAAAGACAGAGGGAGAGGTGGACTCCGGTATCTTAAGCCAGGTTTTGTTCCCTGGAAGAAATAACAGACGAAATGATATCGGTTACGCTGAGCAGTCCAGGAATAGCATGAACATTAACTAGAATACTGTTGCCACATGTTGCTAAAAATCATATTCTACAGTGTGGAGTAAGTGATCATCCTGAGGAACTGAGCAGGATAAAATTGCAAATGTTTCTGCGCCCATCTGTCACTAACTACACCAATGACACGAGACTACGTCTTGAGAAGATAAACAAATTATGAAGTGAAAGAAAGAATCACAAAAATTAAGATAAGTCTTTCCTTTTCACTGAAACTCTTTGATACTCTGTAAAAATATTCAGTGCAAACAACCAGTGACAGAACCGTACCTTACCCTTGTAGGCCTACATTCCAGATAGATGTGCGAGCTATTTAATAATGGAAATCCGCAGTTGAAACGAACTCCAAGTAGTAAAAGATGAACATCTCTTATATTTTACTGCAATCTACTCAACAATGTGTATTCATGTACTGTAAATATAGTGTATAGGTATATTTCTGCTATTTTAGCTTGCGATAGCAATGCTATTACATGTAAATGTTAGGTGGGTATTCAGCACTGCAGTGGTCAATACGAGCACTGCTAGGAGGACAGTGTTGATGCAGAGAACGCCATGATTGTGTAGGCTTCATATTAGTGGAGGCTACGTGATCCTTGGCTAAAAGCTAATGGGACCAGTCTTAGACCATAAATTCCATAGATGGCTGATGACGTCACATTGTTGAAACCAACATCTTGATCAGCTGACTGAAGGGAACTGCGGATAGTGATAATAGAATTATCCAATATGGAGGTCCTTTTGTATTCATTGACGTTGCTTAGCATTCGCCATTAGCCAATTGTAGTCGGTCTTGAGCCATTACCCTTCAGTCAGCTGATCGAGATGTTGGTTTCACGTCACAGTACAGGCGCAGTGTGGCAATGCGCCCTCTATTGTATTTATGCTCGAAGGGACCAGTAGATGACAGTGGGTCAGTAGATGGCACTAAATTACATACATAATGCAATTTGTTAAGCTTGTAAGAGAAGTTTGAATGTATTTGGATTAATAGTCCCCAGGTATGATTCTAGAGTGCAGCACAAAAAATGAAATGAAATGTTGTAGTACCTTCTATGAGTTTCCAAAGAAGTTCTATAGACAGCCGTGTGAGCATTGGATGTAAAATGGCGTCAGCTTAAGCGGGCTGTTAACGAAGAGGTTAGAATACATGTATGTTACTTGTCAGAGTTATGCTTTATCGTGGTTATGAGAATATTTTTAACCAAATAGACACTTTGGGAGAGTTTAATATTAGCATATTCAGAAGGTATAACTAGGATTGAAATAATATATTGTTAATGCCATCTACTGGTTCATAAAATAGCTAGTGGACTAGTAGTTGGCAGGGTATGCCATCGTCCCAGCCCTTCCAGAAAGCGAGATTGCATTTTCTAGTTCACTTTTAGCATTAGAGAGCGATACGGCTTCTTGATTGGCTGTTCCGACGAAACACGACTGCACCAAGGGCTGCGATTAGTCAGCCTAATTATAGAGCGGAACCTATCAGCGATGTCGTTCCAGGTTTGAACAAAATATGTAGAACTGGCTGTTTTAACTTCCTCTTTTCTTGGTACCTTCTATTGTAAATCGCCTAGCAATAGTTGCATGATCATTGTTCCTAGGCCATAAGTGTTTCCGTATCTTAATTCAAGAACTGCGGTGAATCGCAAGCTCATTTTTGGCTCCATGGTTGCCATTTATGCCCTTCAGGCCGACCGGAAATAAAATATTTTGAGCCACCTCCCATGTGCATACAATTCTTTATCGGGAGTGGATGATAGCTACTTCCTCATTCGTACAGAGTAAATGAGCTAATCGATGAAAAACATTCTGGTAATGATTCTTCTCTACTTAAGAAGATACGGAAACACTTATGGCCTAGGATCAATGATCATGCAACTACAGGATTGCTTGGCGCATTACAACTTATGAGGGTACCTAGGAAACCGGAAGTTAAAACAGTGGGAGTTCTACATATTTTGTCTCAAACCTGGAACGACATCGCTGATAGGCTACACCCTATAACTTCGCTGACTAATCATAGCCCTTGGTGCAGTCAGGTTTCGTCAGAATAGCCAATTAGGAAGCTGTATCTTTCTCCAATGCTAAAAGTGAACTAGAAATTGCAATCTCGCTTCCAGAAAACCTTGTGGATCTATAGTTGGCATGGCAACCTAAATGTGCATACTTCAATGTTATGGTTTATTCTACTCAATACACTTGTTGATTTTGACTTGTAAATGGTAAATTAAGTTGTAATAGAATAAAAAAAAACATGGAATGCTGCTTTAATGATTCCGTGAATAAAGATAATGGCCGTTCTTGATCTATTCGACTTAAGCCATAATGAACAGTTAAGCTATAAATTATGAAACCTTGGTATGGTTTATTTGCTAGTAAGTTAAACTATGAGCAAAACATCGTTCTTTATTTTCAGGACACTGAATCTATCTAATCATGCCTGCAAAGAGGAAAGGATCTCTGTTTAAATACTCAACTGAGGCTATGCAGAATACCATCGAAGTTGTTAGAAATGGCACACCATATGCCACAGCAGCCACTAAAGTGGGTTTAAAAAGTGTGGTTTGCCACCATGGGATCGAAACGCAGTTGATTTTTCAAGGATCCCTTCCACAGAAAGGGAGGAAGAGGTCCCAGTTTTTCGGCAGCACGACAGTATGTGGCATGAATACCAAGTAGCCGTAAAAGTAATGGTAAAAGAAATTGGTGAAAGCAAAATTGGCTATTTTAAACAGAAAAAAGAACTGTGGCAACTGGATAAAGAAATTGAAGAGGAAGAAGAAGACAGAAGTTTATTTTTACTGTGGAGGAAGTTGCAGGAAATTGTTGAAATCCGCTCACCTCCCTCGATGAACAGCCCATTAATAATTGATGAGCAAGTACCAGTTCTTACTGCCTTATCACCAGCTGACATGAATCAAGTCACTGTTCTAGTAATTGCAAATGAAGACACACCACATATGCATAAAAATAATCTGTCTTTCTCAGGAGGTTCTCTTTCAACACAATCACCAAATCAAAGATCATCCAATGTTCAACCCATTCCTTCAACATCAACAAACCAAACTGAAAATCCACCAATTGCTCCAAGAACACCACCTTCATTTGAGGACAAAAGGAGTGATGCAAATACAGTTGGTTCAGGAAGTTCCACAACCAATATCCCTTCCCCTTTCAAACGAGCGTTATTTTACCCGAAAGAACTGTCTTCAACAACGTCAAAAAAGAAAGAAGGAAAAGGTTCCAAGTGGTGTGATATCTAGAGATTGACAATTGTTCCAGGTAAGAAAGAAGCAAAGGATGAAGCTGACAGATTGAAAGAACAAAAAGCAAAGTTGAGAGAAGAAAGAATGAATAAAAAATGTGCTGAGTTGGCGATGAAAAAGCAAATAAGAGAATTAAGTTATCTAAAATGCCAGACAGTAGCAGTGAATCAGAGGAACATGTTTCGACAAGTGACACAGTCAATTTACGCAAGGGGCTCATGTGATATGTGATTACGAGGGGGGATATTTTCCTGGCATTATTTTGAAGTAAGAATCAAATCGGGCATACGGTATGTTCAAGTAATGGCTGTGGCAGGCATGGAACTGGCCAAAAACTGACGATGTTTGTTGGTATGAAAAGGAAGACATAAATGAAAAAATTAACGCCCCAAATTGTACACAAATAGAGGTCACAATCGAGTGCCAGAAATTAATAAATACAGGAAGTTTAAAAGATATTCACATAACCTTGCATGCAGTATTGGTTTGTTTGCTTTATTTAATGATTTAATGTTCTGTATATCAATAATGCAAAGTTTGTAGGTGAATAATACTTATGGACAAACTGTCAACTACTGGTGGTGTCATTTGTCAACTACCGGTGCAAGGGATGAAGACAGATGTTATCTACTGGTGACTTGTCATACATGATTTTACTGTTACATTTTATAATTTGGAAAGAACATATGTTTATCATCCAGTAGATTTGTATGTAAAAAAATTAAAGTTACATTTATAATTGGTTTAATAGTTTACCAAGTTTATGATTAAATATGAATATTTGTATCTGAAATTTCCCTTAGAGTGCCATCTACTGGTCCCATTACCTTATATCCTCAATTGAGCTATCATCACTACCAATATAGAGGTTAGAAATGTCAAAACTGCTATCACTATCAGATGATTCAGCTGGAGTAGTGTCATTGGACACAGTCACAACCCTTTCAGTTTCATCACTCATAACATCAACATCTACATCAATATTGTGGTGATCAACAAAAGTATTAATTACAGACACCGACAATATTGACATGTCATTTACAGCATTAATTACTGGATTATTTGCATTCACTTGGAATGATGGACCTTCAAGAAAAACAACACTCCTAGCTACAACAATACGCTTTGGGTCACTTTTTCTTACAAGGCGGTATCCTTTTTGTGTTTCACAATAACCTACAAATATCATCTCATCAGATTTCTTGTCAAACTTCTGCCTTTTAACATCAGGGACATGAACCTGTGCTTTACAGCCAAAAATTTTAAGGTGGGAAATATCAACATTTACTCCAGACCATGCCTCCTCTGGTACGAGATCCCTCACTGCAGCTGTGGGTGATCGGTTCTTGAGATAGATGGCAGTGTTCATAGCCTCTGCCCAGAATCTCTTTTCTAGACCTGACTCAAACAGCATGCATCGAGCTTTCTCTGCCAAGGTCCTGTTAGTCCTTTCAGCAATACCATTTTGCTGAGGACTATATGGAATACTGGTTTGATGAATAATTCCGTTCTCCTGTAAATACAACTCAAATTACTTGCATGCAGTATTGGTTTGTTTGCTTTATTTAATGATTTAATGTTCTGTATATCAATAATGCGAATTCCACCATTGTCGGTTCTTAGACACTTAATGCGTTTATTGAGCTGGTTCTCTACCATCTCCTTGAAGAGGCGGAATTTAGAGAAAAAAAACAGATTTAGAAGCAATCATATATCCAAAGACTTTCCTAGTAAAGTCATCTACAAAAATCAAACAGTATCTGGCTCCGCCCTACGATTGCACCTCCATGGGACCTTGTACATCACTATGCATAACATCTAGAACAGATTTAACTTTGCTCCCCTTTTTAGGAAATGACTTTACTGTTTGCTTACCTTCCTGGCAGGTAACACAAGCATTTTGATTGATTTGATTAAACTTCATGCCAGTGACCATGTAGTACTTTCATACCTTTACGATTTAAATGACCCAGCCTTTTGTGCCACAGTTCCCCATCAGAGATACCTTCAGCGGACAATGCCCTCACTGGTTCCTGTGAACAGTCAGCTATTGAGTATAAACCATCTTGTTTTACGCACTTAAACTCTAAATTTCCATCAACAGAAAAATTTGATCCATTAAAGACGTTACAGGACTCATTGTCAAAGACAATATTGTACACTTTTTCTGTTATTTTATGTACTGAGAGCAAGTTTGTAGATAAATTTGGAACATAAAGTACATCAGTCACTGTTTTAATATTATCATTACCAAGATTTAGCACAACCTTACCGACACCTTCAGACAATATCTCAGAGTCGTCTGCAACGCTGATTGACGTACGAACACTTGAGTCAACATCTTGCAGTGATGCCCTTTCCTTGGTCATGTGGGACGTTGCACCTGAGTCGATGGCCCATGCTGAGTGAGCCACCTTGGTAGTCAACGCCTTGGTGAGAAGAGTCTTCTGCCCGCCTGATGTTCGGTCAGCAGTTGATGCATGGTTCGCTTGAAATTTCTTGCTTTGCTTCAACTTCGGACAATTGGGTCGACCATGTTCAGGGCTGCCACACTCATAACATTTAAATCCTGGATCGCCTGGCTTTCTCTTGTTATAATTTTCCTTCTTGCATTGATTGGAGAACAAAGCAGCGGCAGATGATGATTCACATTGTCCCTTCACTCTTCTCCTCTCACTTTCACCCAGAAGAGCAACCTTTACATCTTCTGAAGTGAAATCTTCCTTCAGCTATTGGTTCATATTTTTTCATATTCGTTTGAGGCACCATTCCTCATAACGAATGAGACCCATTTATCTTCAATAGTTTCACCTATATCGGCGAGTTTCTGCACGGTCATCATGATGTTGTTGACGAACTCTTCCAGTGTGCTGCTTCCTTGCCTCATGTTGAAAAATTTCCGGGTCAGCTCGAACTTTGTGGCCATACTACATCCCTCGAAGGCCTTTTTGAGGTTATTCCAGGCATCCTTCGAGTTGGTAGCGTTATGCACGTGAATATAGCAAGAAGGTTTAACAGCCAGGCATATTTTTTCCAGCGCACTATGCTCACGAATTGTGTCCACATGTGAAGTAACGGGAATTGTTCCATCGACATAACCAAACAATCCCTCCAACATAAGACACATTCTCATTGCGAACTTCCAGCTTCCATAATTTGTCTGTCCTTCTAGTTTCTCTACATTAGGCACTGATGATGAAACAGTAATCCCAGAGATAACAGAAGTCGATGCGGAAAACGTGGTTGAGGCATTTGACTCACTCGCTGTTGCCATAATGTGTAAATAGGCTACACCGTTTTTAAGTATTCACTGAGCGACGTTGAATATTAGTTTCAAACAAGCACTATTAGTCCGGTCTGTTAGTTAATTAAAAGGCACACGGATTGATACTTGAATACTAGATGTATTTTGGCACATTTTGACATGATGGAGTACACACATGTTGACCAAAGAATACATACAGGAAGTCACAGCCTTCTCTTCATAAAGTCACTGTAAATAAAAAACATAGTGCAAAACAAGCATTACCATACTTATGAACTTTTTTTTTTTAAATAAGTGTACAGAACAATTGATTATCTTTATGATAATAAGACATTCTAACACTCTTTGCTATGGTGCACACATTTACTCAAATATCCCAAAACTGGTAGTCATCGACCTGAGATTTTATAAACTAATAATTGGATTTGGATACATGGGGTGTCCTAGGACTTGACATGACGTCCTCTTTTTTATGGCTTATGAATATTTCCAAAAGACCCAAAAGACAAGGTCATGGACTTTTGTTCAAATTCAAAATTCATTTTATTTATCCCTTAACGAGTCAAGGACTCATATACAAAGGAATAGTACAGTTTTATCTTGTTGGCGACAAATTACAATTCAATGATTAGTTAACAAAGTTTTCAGTGTGAAAATATATACAACATTTTTTAGTTTTCATAAGTTTTTGTACACAATGTAGTCTTCTTTTGTCTTTCCCCCAATACATTGCAAACCCATAATGTTAGACGTTTACGGTGATTGATGAAACATAGATAGGTACAGAAAGAATTATTGTAAGCTACATGTATGGTGACTGACACGACTTTGACCATTGGAACTTGTTTTCAGACCAGACTATATTACAGAGGGAGTATAGGTTGCAGGTTGCAAACAAACAGTGTACACAAAATCTAATTAATCGATCCAAGAATTAAGAGCACACTATCTTTAATTTTATCGGTTAAAGAGGGTAGTTGAAAGAACAAAATGGTGACTATACCGAACTAAACCAAACCAAATCCAAACCTAATCGAGAACAAGCCAAGAGCCTAAGTGTAAAACTTGTGAGTGGATGCTGTCATTGGCGATATCAAAAAGGAAAGGGATAACGCTCTACCTATAGAGGGTAAGGTAAAGCTAGCGCATGGTGCTAATGCACACACCCAAGTACATGGAGCACACACAACTATCCTATGCTGTTCTTATGGGTTGATCCTTAAAACTTGCTCAGTGGTTACTGGGCAAGATGATCGCTACCCACAACAAGCTTTATGTACACACACTCGCTTGTTATAAACTTAACTGTCTTGCTGGCAGTGCTCAGACAGTAGGCCGATGACAAAATGAATCGCTAACAGAAATACAATCATTTCCGGTCATCAAATGTTACCAGCTAACCATTTCGTGCTGCAGTGGCAAGCACTCTAGGCTCTTGCACTAGTGGTCTTCACTCAATTTCCAGCAATGAGGACTAGAACGAATCAAACTGAGAAAGAAGGGCATGGTGGCGCAGTGGTTAAGCTGTTAGCCTTTCACTAAAGTAGACCAGGGTTCGATTTCAGGTTAATATGCATGTCATAAACATATAAAAAGCAGAGATAATGTATAAAACCGATTACACTTGTCTCTTTTCAAATTATTTCTTGGATTGCAAATACAAAGGTGGACTGGGTTTGATATACAGTTAATGCAAATAAGGATTCTTATTATTTGGAATTACATTTTATATTTTTTGATTTTAGTTTTGTGAAAAGACCAAACCATAATGTCATTTGACTGAAAATGGTTGGTAACTAATTATTAAAGAAAGATATATAAGCATTTGTATTACTTGAAATTATATTTTCTGTATTATAATTTTTTATATTAGATTTTAGAATTTAGATATTGGATTTTAGATTTTAGGTAAAGACCAAACTAATATTGACTATTTATTGGACACCGGTATGTAGATAGCAAGCTGATTGGACTATACGTTAAACCAGTTTTGTGATTTTCGTTCGCGAAATAGTGGAACTGAGTCAAGATGGCGACAAGTAACATATCAACCAAGTGCGGGCAGTGTGAAAAATGTGTAACTGATAATGAAGACTACATAATTTGTGATGGGAATGTGGTAAATCATACCGCAGAACCTGTGTAAACATAAAGAAGAAAGTTTTTAACCGGCTTTTGTCCGACAAGGCCAAGCAATTGTGTTGTGTCGAGTGCAGTGCAATAAGTAAGTTAACTACGGATGAGGTTTCTAAAATCGCCTCGCCAGACAAGAATGTAAGTAAACCAGATTTACACGATCTTGTTTGTGAAATCAACCTCCGACTGACAAAACTCGAAAATATTGAAAAGACTCAGAAAGACATGCTTAAGTCCTTGACATACTTTTCTGATTGTTTTGATGGTATGAAAAGTGACATTTCAACTGCCACACAAACTCTGAAGCAAGCCTTGTCAGAAATTAACAAAGCTCAGCCAAAGAGTTTGTGAGTTAGAGAAGGATAAGAATATCGCCTGCAGTGAGGTCAAATTGTTAAAGAAAGAGAATCTCGAGCTTCAACAGTACGTTCGGCGAAACAACTTAGAGCTTAATGGCGTGCCGCACACTCCAAACGAAAATCCCGTTCAAATTGTCAAGACTATCGCTGACCAATTGGGTGTCACAGTTGTCGAGTCCGATATTGACGCCTGCCATCGGCTACCACAAAGCAGAGAAGGTATTCCACCTCCTTTACTAGTAAAATTCTGCAGCCGGGTAAAAGAAGAGGCAATTCTAAAAGGAAAAAGATCCAAACCCAACCTGAACTCAAGTGATGCAGGAATCAATGGAAGGGCTAGGCCTATCTACATTAACGAGCATTTGACGCCAGCCAATAAAGTACTCCACAAACAGGCAAGAGACCTCCATAATTTAGGTTTTAAATACGTCTGGACCCGGGACTGTAAAACTTTCGTCCGTAAATCAGATAGTGACAAGGCTGTCAGAATCACTTCACCAGAAGACATTGAAACACTAGTAAAAGACTCTTCCATCAACAAGGCTCAGCCATCCCATTCACAGTAATATTAATGAATCAAGGCATGGACCTACTAGTTGATGTTGACTTACATCAATTGATGAGCGTAAATATGACTGTATCCACGACTACATAGCAGACACTAAAAATGAGGTTAGCCAAATCAAGTGTCTTTACCTAAATAGCAGAAGTCTAAAAAATAAACTAGAAGATATCGAGATACTAATACACATCGTGGAAAATCTAGATGTCATAGATAGATAGATAGATAGATTAGATAGATAGATTTTTATTAATTCCATTTGATCAAATACATGCATTCAATACATTTTTGATATAGGACACGTCAGAATTTACATGCATAAAATAAAAGAACTAACAGGTATATATTACTAAGATTAAAACTATTTATAACTTATTATAATAGCAAATCTTAATAGATACAATCTTATTGCACAACTATTTACACCTCACTCTATTATCATAATATGAAAACTTAATTCTATAAATACAACAACATACAGCTAGGTATTAAAATTAAATTAAAAAAGTAAAATATAGTTATAGATTCCATCACTCCTATACGCTAAAATATTCAACTACTGAGTAAAAACAATGGCACTGCAGATAAGCTTTCAACATTCTATCAAAGGTTTTTATTTTTGGGGCCAGTTTTATATACTGGGGTAGTTTATTGTATAATTTAACTCCAGTGTGAAAAGTTCCTTTTTGATATATGCTTGTGTGTGTGTGTGAAATATGAATGTTTTGATTTTGTCTTGTGTTATGCCTATGAACATCATTGTTTGTTTTAAGAAAAACATCTTTATTCATTAAATTCTTTTTAAAAAACATAATACTTTCAAAGATATATATGCAGGGCAGTGGGAGAATGTTTAAATCTTTAAACAGAGGTCTACATGATTCTCTAGAGTGTACATTTGCCATAATTCTAATCGCTCTCTTTTGTATCCTAAACGTGCTTAGTACATCTGGCGACATACCCCAAAATATGATCCCATATCTTAAGTATGAATGGAAATAAGCAAAATAAGTATTTCTTAATGTGTGCATGCTAGTGCAGGTTTTCAAAATACGTAACGCAAAGCACATCGAGTTCAGTTTAGTATTCAGATATTGTATATGTTTATTCCATTTCAAGTCTTGTTGTATCCATAGTCCTAAAAACTTTGTTTCTGATTTATTTTCTATTTGATGACCATTTAATGTTATATTGGGCATCGCAGGATTCCTATTCTGTATAGTGTGGAAATTTAGACATACTGTCTTTTTATAGTTTATTATGAGGCGATTATCTTGTGACCATTTGGTTAACTCTCCTGTAACGGAGTCAGCAGACTGCTGTATGACCTGTTTAGTTTCACCTTTTATTACGAGTGTTGTATCGTCCGCAAACAGAATTTCCTTATGTGAATGAACGTTCTGTGTTATATCATTGATATATAGAAGAAAGAGTAGTGGGCCCAAAACCGATCCCTGGGGTACTCCAAATTCAATAATTCCCTCATTGGACAATGTTTCATTAAGTAATTTGGTTCCATCATCCTTGTGTCTCAAGCTTACTATTTGTTTACGCCTTGTTAAGTAAGACTCTATCCATTTATTAGCTAGACCTCTAACACCATATTGATTTAGTTTGGTAAGGAGGATTTTATGGTCAACTACATCAAATGCTTTCGATAAATCCAAGAATAGGCCAGTTACATGTTCCTTATTGTCAATTAATTTCAGTATACTATTACTACATTCGTAAATTGCTGTCTGTGTAGATTTTTCCGTTCTAAATCCATGTTGTGAGTTTGATAATATTTTATTTTTTTCTATGAAACTTATCAGTCTCTTATACATAATTTTTTCCACAATTTTTGCAATACCAGTTGGTAAGGTAATAGGACGATAGTTATCTAATTCATCTTTTGAACCATTTTTGTGCACTGGAATTACTTTTGATAACTTCAAAATATCCGGGTAAGTTCCTGAGAGAATTGAACTGTTTATTAAGTGCGTAAGTGGATTTATTATATTTTCTGCACATTTCTTTAAAATTGCATCAGGGATGCCATCAATGCCAGCACAGAATTTATTTTTTAGCTCTTTTATAACTATTCTTACCTCTTCACTTGTGACATGATTTATAAATAAAGAATCACTGCATATATTTATTTTATTATTAGAATTTAGTGTATTTACCTGTGATTTATTTAATAATTTTTGCGGAATTTCCAGAAAATAGTCATTAAAAGTGTTTGCTATTTCCTCTGGATTATTAATCACTTTATTATTTCTGGTCAGTGTAATGTTCCTTTGTATTTTAGCAGATTTTCCAGTTTCTTTCTTTATTACAGACCACATAGCCCTGTTTTTATTAGATGATTGGGAAATAAAATTATCATTATGCATTTTCTTTGCTAGTCTTATTACCTTATTTAATATGCTAGTGTATTTTTTGTAGTATAAATTGAATTCAGGTGTTGTGTGGTATTGTTTATATAATTTGTGTAGAAATTTCTTTCTTTGACATGAATTTATAATCCCTGTTGTTATCCAATTGCTAGTTTTGTTATTTTGAACAGTTCTTCGTTTAAAGGGGAATGCTATTTCAAAATAGTGTTTTAGGGTACTGTTAAATGCATTAAATTTATCATTTACATTTTCTAGTTCATAAATTTCTGACCATGTTTCCTTATTTAATAAGTCATTGAAATATGTAACATTTGATTCAGTGAATGACCTGCACTTTGATTTTACTCCATTATCATTATTATTGATTACTTCGGATACTTCAAAACTCAGTATTTGTCCATGGTGGTCACTAAAACCCGGACAATAGACTTCTATTGAATGGTGATATTTATCTGTATTTATAAAAATTTGATCAGGAGTGGTTTTACTAAATTTTGTTATTCTTGTTGGTGTATTTACTGTAGGTTTCAGTCCATAGGAAATTAGTAACTGGTTTAATAATTCACAATTTCTATCAAGTTTTAAGAAATCCACATTTACATCCCCACAAATTATTATATCGAAATTTACTTTGCTCATGTTATTGAGTAACAATTCTAGTTTATCTATAAATAGAGGAAACTTTCCTGACGGAGAACGGTATACGCATACAATTATTAACTTAAACTGCTGAATTTTTACGGCAGAGAATTCAAAATCCTGTTCCATAATTAGATAATCATAAGCTGTTATCTGTTCATGATCTAAATTATTTCTTAAGAAGATGCAAGTACCACCATGGCTAATATTAGATCTAGAGTATTTACTAGCTTGTATAAACCCTGGGAATTGAATTAATTCGAGTTGTTCCTCTTTCAGCCAATGTTCTGAAATACATAGTGCTGAGATGTCTTTAAGTTCATTTTTAAGCATTAGATTTATGTAATCAATTTTATTATAAAGAGACTGGACATTCTGGTGGTAAATTTTAAATTTGTTACTTTTGCAAGCTTGTGTTGGTGATTTATTTACATTATTATTATCATAATTGTTATTATTATTGTTGCTAGACAAATCCGAAATACCATTGTTGCACTCCGTTAAATTTGACTTCAAAAGATGTGAATGCCAAACCTCACGTTTGGCTTCTTCTACCAGTTTCCCTGCTTCCACTCTAATGATATTACTGTTGAATTATTCTTACCATTTGAATTTACAATTTTGCAGATTTCATCACTAAGATACTCTTTTCCTAATCTATTTAAGTGTAGGCCATGCCGAGTGTGGAACTTCCTGTCTAATTTACTTACATCTACAATTTGGACATTTGGAAAACTCTTACAAATTTTATGAATTTTTCCATTTGTAGCCTCTATTTCTACATTTACACATGACTTGGGAATTAAATCGTGTCTCTGCGGAATATTTACAATAATGACATTTGTTTTTTGCATGGATGGCAATGTACCCTGTGGTAACCGAGACTTGGGTGAAAAGTAATGAACCTAAATACTTCAACCTAAACAACTATTCTGTTGCATTTGTACACAGAGACAATCAGGATGGTGGAAGTGTGGGAGTTTATGTCCACAAAAAATGGAATACAAAAGTTCTTAACCTAGTTGAGAGTAACCATAGCTTGATCCAGTTAGAGCTTATAAGAAATGATACTGTTCGTTTCAATAACCTGCATACTATTAATATAATTGCAGTATATAATCCTAACATGAATAACGCAACAAAATTCATGCAATCTCTAGAGCACATTCTCTCGAAAAACAATGCCAAACTTTCCTTATGCATTGGTGATACAATTATTAACTTTGCATATTAAGGCTTTCACGGCCCGGATTATTACATAAATAATTCATGCTTTTGGGCTAATGCCGTGTGTATTTTTAATTTAAACCATACGTTTCGGAGAAACCTTGCCTCCTTTTTCAATGGAAATAAACAATGTGGCCAAAGAAAGTATATCAGTGAGATTACAAAAAAGGAAAGCGGATGGCTCCATGGGGCACAGCGTCTACCGTAAGCCAACTCACACTAACCGTTATTTAAATGCGGACTCCCACCACCACCCAGCACAAAAACAAGGAATTATAACAACTCTAGCCAAAAGAGCGGAACGTATTTGTGAGGCATCAACTCTTCAGGAAGAGTTACATGCCTTACAAACCATGTTTAGGGGTAATGGCTATAATGAATCCACTATATATAGGTCCCTACAACCCAGAAGGAGGGATAGACAACCTTCTCAGAGCTCCGACGTGAGAGGAACTGCTTACCTCCCTTATATTCACAACACCACTGACCGCGTTGCTAAGATTCTCCGCAAGCACAAGATAAAAACAGTTTTCGGCACTATGACGAAAATTGGTCAACGTTTAGCAATAAACAAAGATAAATTGTCCCCAATACTACAACCTGGGGTGTATGAAGTCCCATGTACTTGCGGAAAAGTCTACATTGGACAAACAAAACGGTCCATTGCAACTCGCATCAAAGAGCATCAAAGGAACATCCGTCTAAACCAACCTGACAAATCAGCTATAGCTGAACATGCCCTGTCTTCAGGGCACGATGTATGTTTCAAGGATGCTCATGCGCTAGCCCTTGTTAAGCACAACTGGTCTAGAATTATAAGGGAGGCAGTTGAAATTCGTAAAAATCCCAATAATTTTAACAGAGACACTGGATATCAGCTAAGTGACACTTGGCTACCAGTTATCAAGGATCTAGGGAGATAGTTCCTCTCAGTCTCTCTGTTCTTCACATATTTAAAATTGTACATTTTTTCCCTCTAGGGCTCAGAGCCTGGATTTGATCTCCTTTGTTCGTCACTGGAGGAGTTTCCATCTGTTTTGTCGCCGTTGACTGTATGACGTTATGCATCGTTCAGCTACACTTCCCTTTTGTTTATGTTTCCTTATATCCATCTAACTCTCCAGCCTCCCCCCCCCCCTCCTCATTCTTCGAGGAGTTTCTATATTTTCACACCGCCCCCTTTACCTTCTCGTTACTTACTACTCTGTCCGCCGTTCCACCATGGTCCATACAGTAATTTCTGGCAGCTGCTCTCTGGTGACGAACAGAGGAATTTATCTATATTTTTTGTAATCTCACTGATATACTTTCTTTGGCCACATTGTTTATTTCCATTGAAAAAGGAGGCAAGGTTTCTCCGAAACGTATGGTTTAAATTAAAAATACACACGGCATTAGCCCAAAAGCATGAATTATTTATGTAATTATTAACTTACTAAACAAAAATAATGTAACCAAATCATACCTCAATCTACTATCAAGCTATGGTTTCACACAAGGCAATACTCGCTATCCAACAAGAATAAGTGAATCAACAAGTACACTCCTTGGTCAGGTGGCCACTAATAACTGTAAATATGCCTATAGAATAAGCAATATGAATAGTGATATTAGTGATCATAATATTCTTGAACCTGAGATTTTCTGGTCAAATTACTATCCAGGTAAAAGCCCAATCTCAAACATGACATTTAAAAACCCCCACAACAAGCAAAGGTCTAGTTCAAAAAACATAAATAAAAATTACCGGTACGTGAACAAAAATAAATGCTCTAATGATCTCAATCAAATAGACTGCTTAGATGATCTAAACGAAACATACATCGCCATGAAACACAAAATCTTGACACAGACACCCAACAAAGAAAACACTGACTCACCTTTGAAGGAAATACACCAGAACCACAAAAACCCATGGATAACAACGGAATTAATTCAACTAATAAAACAAAGGGATCTACTACATGCTAAACTTAAAACTAGCATTCACAGAAACAATAACCTCTTAAAGGAAGAGCACATAATATGTAGCAACAAAGTGACAACTTTAAAACGGAAACTGAAATCCTCATACTATGAACATAAATTAACAATTAATGCCAATAGCATAAAAGGTACTTGGAAAGTAATCAATGAAATGATCTATAACTCCACAACTGAAAACCAAGATGGTCCCAGTGAGATAATAATTGACGGTAAATCTTTCACAGGAAGAGAAAATATTTGCAATGCTCTAAACATTCACTTTATAAACATAGCACACAAGTTAGCCAAAAACATTCCCCCAGGGAAGAAAGTAAATGAAATTAATGTCAACACAGATTCCATATTTATGGCCCCGACTGATGAGATGGAGATTCGCAATATTATATTAAGCCTTAAAATGAAAAGTAGCCAAGACAAAGATCGTATGTCAGTAAAATTGTTAAAAAACTCCATTGACATGCTATGTAGCCCACTAACTACTTTAATAAATTCATCGTTAGAGACTGGTCTGGTGCCTGATGATCTAAAAATAGCACGAGTCATACCAGTCTATAAAGGAGGTGACAAAAGCAATCCGGACAATTACAGACCCATTTCCATCCTCCCACCCATATGCAAAGTACTCGAAATAGTAGTAAAAACAGAATTGTTAATTTCTTAAATAAAAATGATTACTTCTACAAAGGGCAATATGGATTCCGAGAAAACTCAAGCACAGAAATAGCCACAATTGATATTATCTCTAACTTGCAGGATGTCATAGACAATAAGTTGACAGCGAGTGGCCTTTTCATAGACCTGAGAAAGGCGTTGGATACTGTTGACCATGAAATTCTTTTAGGGAAACTTGATAGAGCAGGTGTCCGAGGAGTAGCTTGGACATGGTTTAAAAATTACCTATCTAATCGTAAGCAGTGTATTGAAATAAATAGCTACAGAAGTGAAGAAGTTAATATTACCCACGGTGTGCCCCAAGGATCAATACTGGGTCCTTCCCTCTTCTTAGTATATATTAATGACATAGCAACACTCCGTTTCCATGGTAATATAACGTTGTTTGCAGATGACTTAAGCATCTTTTACAATGACTACACCACCAACACGCTGATTACACACATGCAGGAGGACATGAATACCATACTTGGCTGGACCCAGTCAAATAAATTAACAATAAATGAAGATAAAACAAATTATTTAATACTATCTGAGTGTAGAACAAAGTTAGACATCACTCAGAATATAATGCTGAATGGAAAGGCAGTTAAAAGGGTCTCATCTGTCAAATACCTAGGCCTAATAATATATGAAAATCTCTCCTGGCAAAATCACATTGATGCATTAGTAAAAAAAAATGTCACCTGCCGCTGGGATGATTAAAAAATTGAGCTACTATATCCCAAAATATCTACTCAGGAAAGTGTATTTTTCCTTAATCCATAGCCACTTACAGTATTTGAATACAATTTGGATAAAATGCTCAAATTACCTAAAAAAGGAAATTGAGGTAATTCAGAATAGAGCCATAAGAAATATTTATAACTACCCTTTTTTAACACCAACCAAACACCTTTATATTACGAGTAACATTCAACCACTAGCCATAAATGCAGAAATCAAATCAAATGTCCTGATGTACCAAATCCTACACAACAGAATCCACACAAATTTAAACTTCACTAAACAATCTGATTTACATGCTTACAAAACTAGACATGCAGATGACATAACACTTTTCCATTTCAATTCCAAACAATATGGCAGTAATAGCATTAAATATAGTGCCTTTGTAAAGTACAATAGACTACCTGATAATATAAAAATTGCACCTAGCCTACCAATCCTTAAAAGGAGAAGACAAAAGAAGACTACATTGTGTACAAAAACTGATGAAAGCTACAAAATGTTGTGTATATTTTCATACTGTAAAAATGCGAAACTTACCAAGTAGGGTACATTTGTCACGTGGTGACTGTTTGTATATGTTTTTTTTTTTGTGTTGGTAAGCAAATCGTGGTAAATTCTTTGTGTTTATACATAAGTTATAAGTTTTACTCGTTGATAAGAGTGCAAAATGAGTAAAAGAAAAGTATGTTGCTCAGTTTACGGCTGTAAGTCGATGTATAAGAGGGCTGCGGATATACGTTTTCATCAGTTTCCAAAAGATGCAAATAGTAATACCCGAAAGGTGACGATACCAAATAAATACGGACAACAAGAGCGGGTTGGACCACTCACTACTACACTCACTGACGACAGGACGGGTTGTTCACTTACGGCGAGCCAAGCCGCACCTAGGCAGTCAAGCACAGTCTCGCCTAGCCAAGTCGTACCAAGACAGCCAAGCCTACACCAGGCGAGAACAGCCAAGCTTCATCAGTCAGATATCCTTCCCCTCTCCTTAGTTCATTTCCAATAACCCTACCAACCTCCATACCTCGCTCTGCGATATCCGAGCCATTCCACTACGAGTCATATAGGCCTAATTTGACTTCGCAGGGTTAATACCTACCATCCAAAATCAAGCAATTCCTCTCTGCCCCGAGTTTTAATACAAGTTAAACTCATCCCTTCGCCCTACCAAGTAGCAAATAATTTCTAGAGTCTATGGTACAGTGAGCAAACTGAAATATAGCTTTTAAACGTAACAACGCCATGACTCGATCTGCACAAAAACAAATACCAGCAGACAACCGATGCTTGATAATATGCAATTGACACATAAAATACAGTGGAACACACAAATTAGATCACGTGTATCGCACATTTATTCATATATATACAATTGAAAATAACACTGTCATTATTTTAAGGACCACATTTACTGATTACAACCGAAAAATAAAGTGTTCCATATCAAACGCGTGTTATTGAGTATTTTTACCCTACTTATCCAGACCGATCGCAGCGCCCCATGTGTCAGTTTAGTTGCCAATAATGTCCTCAAGGGTATTTCGTGTATTTATAACTCACAGCATCCAGTCGCTCGTCCGCTGTGAACGCAGCAACATATCCGTCGCTTTCGTCTGGTGTTTGTGTGTGCGGTGAGCGGTGTGGTGTGCGATTTGCTCTCCATATTTAAGTGTGTTGTTTTCGTCTTTATTTCCTTGTGCTTGGTGACGATTTATGTAAGTACTATACATTCGGAAATTCTTCGCCGCAATGTCGGAGAAGAGTGGGGGAGGTCAAATAGGCCTCCCACCGGATAATCCATCGGCGGTTATTATTGATGGTTACGCCAACATTGAATCAATGCATATTGTGGATGAACATGAGAACACTAAAATGTCGGAAGTTCGGGCTATTCCTGTGGTCCAAACCCCTGTACAACCTCGTACTCCTCCTAGTGACTATCGCTACTACTCAAATCATACGGGGCCGTATATAGTTTTCGTTCAAGGCGTTGAGCCTCAAGCGATTGGACATTTGCATCCAATGGCCTTGGGACGGTTGTTTTATGAACGTAAAATCCCAGGAATTCAAGAAATCCAACGAAAAGGGCGCAATCGGGTTCAAGTTCAATTTAAGTCACTACGAGATGCCAATTCATTTTTGGAACATCCGGTGTTAAAGGATAGAAATATGATGGCCTTTATACCATCGTCAAGCATACAACGAGTGGGACTCATTCGGGGGGTAGATACCTCCCTTACGCAGGAGGAACTAATGCGTTTCATTGACTCTCCTGTACCTATCGTACGTTTACAACGTTTTTTTCGTACTAAAACCGTAGATGGAAAATCGGAAAAAATAGCAACGGGCACGGTGAAAATTTTTTTCGAAACTCAAAACTTGCCTACTCATGTCAGCATCTTCAATGTTCTCTTAGAAGTAAGTTTGTACATTTTTTCACCTCTTCGATGTCAGAAGTGCCAGAGGTACGGGCATGTGCAACTTCACTGTAGGGCTCGGGGACCTAGATGTGGACAATGTGCGCAGGAGCATTTAACGAGTGACTGCAAAGAAGTGATATTCAAGTGCGTTAATTGTCAAGGCAATCATATGGCAGGGGCGGTGCGCTGTGAGGTGCATCAGCAGCAAATAGAGATAAAGAGGCTGATGTGTACTGAAAACAAATCATATAATGAAATTGTGAAGCGCCAGACAAGTACCCCTTTTCACCCTTTAGCACTTCCCCAACAATTCCCCCCTTTGGCAGCATCACCTAGTGGGCAACGATTTGATCCTCCGCGTAAGCGTAAATTTTCAGAGTTGGTACATCCGGCTCCGAAATTGATTACACCTTTGGGATATGATAGGTCGGCATATTTGCAACTGATAGAAACCCCAAGCGTGGAACGGATATCACCACTTGAGAAGCCCAGCGAACCGGGCACATCCGGTATCCGGCGACTGGAGCCCGATTCGGGGCCCGATAAAACTGCTCCTACTCAAAAAATCCTAGACGAATTTACAGAACTCATGGAGCTTTTAGGCCACAATGCACAGTGGGCGCACTGTGTTAAAAAGTTATTAGATAAAATACTGCCATTACTTCCACCCCTCGAAAAACCACTACCAAGGGGCACTGGTGCACTTTGTCAATAGTTTTTTTGGGTTGATTCGTTTCGTCTCTTTCTTCATCTCATGTCGTTCATAGGTGAAGGATGTGGCTGCTGCAATGGAACTGTCGGAGTGTGGTAAATAAGAAGCATGAATTGCTTCATTTAATATCGACATATCACCCTGAGATCGTTTTTATCCAAGAAACGTGGCTATACCCACATTACCGTTTTCAAATTCCCAATTATACGGTCTTTCGTGAAGATGGTCCGGGATACGGAGGCTTAATAACCCTCTGTAAATCGGATTTACAAATTACTCCGCTGTCTTTGCCGTATCACCTCCCTTTTTGTTATCATCAATTTTTTCGGGTGGGGGATATATATGTTAGTCATATCTATTGCCCACCACGTGTTCAGGGCACGCAACAACAGTGGCACATGTATTTTAAATACGTGTCACAAAGATCTAAGCATGTTATCCTAGGTGATTTTAATGCACACCATGGCCTCTGGGGCAGTGAACGAACAAATGCTAAAGGTAGACATATTGCTCATGCGATTGCCACATTTTCCTTAAATGTGTTAAACGACGGTTCTCCTACGAGATTGACACCCCCGGGCAGTCCAAAAAGTGCGGTAGATTTAACCCTCACTACCCCGGACTTGTCGCATAAATTAGATTGGAGCACGATCGGGGACACGCATCAGAGTGATCACTTCCCTATTTTAATTTTTTATGATCGCACTGGGGTCGCACCATCGATACACCGGGGCACTAAAATAACTCGTTCTTTAAAATACTTTGATTTCGACCTTTTTCAGACATTCATTCAGGATAATCTGGGCCGTATCCCACCCCTCCCACGTCAGAAATACTCTCTTTTGTATCACCTTATTCAACAATATTTGGATTGTTATCACCCGAAGCGTTCCATTCCGTATAGTAGGTTCCAACGCCCTGGGACTATACAGTGGTGGGATGCAGAGTGCGCCTTACTAGTAAAAAGACGGAAGGCGTGTTTACGAAAATATCGGAAACATGGTACACATGACAATTATATCTTGTATAAGCGCGTCACAGCCACGATCCAACGAGTATTTAATGAAAAGAGACGAGACGCATGGAAGAATCACATCAGCTCATTAAATGCCACAACCTCTTTAACTAAGTTATGGTCTACCATCAAAAGTTTGTCCAATACTCGTTATATGGGGCCGTCTACAGGACTTAGCCGGCAGGGTTTTCAAGAATTTTATATAAATCTCACGCCAGATACAGTTATCAATATGGGCCCGCTTCCGTCTTATACAGCTTCAGATCATTTCCATGTTCTACTGCAACCTATAACGCACGCGGAAGTTCAATCTGCTCTTCGAGGTACGAAATCGACAAGTCCTGGTGTCGATTCTATAACATATCAGATGGTTGCCTATCTTCCAGACAAGGCACTCGAGATACTTATTTCTGTATATAATGAAGTATTACGTTTTGGCACGTTTCCCACTGAGTGGAATATCTTTGAGGTCCTGCCTATCTTAAAAATCTCGAAGGACGCACGTGACCCTCAGAATTATCGTGGGATCAATTTAGGCTCCTGTGTGAGGAAGATATTTCAAAAAGTATTATTGCAACGTTTGCAATGGTGTATGGAATATTACAACTTATTCTCTAAGTATCAATTCGCATTTCGTAAACGTAGCAGTACTGTCGATGCTATTTCGATTTTCTTAACTGATGTGTTATTAGCTAAAGGACGTAAACATCATACTATTGCTGTTTGTCTGGATATTAAGGGGGCGTATGATGCAGTAGATCCCATGATTTTACAACGGAAACTGCAGGAGCTTCATTTCCCCTCTCCATTTCTTTGTATTGTTCACAATTTTTTAACTCATCGGCGTCTCATATTACGTACCCCCGAGGGGAAGCTGGACCACCGTCAGACGTCTCAGGGCTTGCCGCAAGGGGACATACTTAGTGGTTTTCTGTTTTCCATTTATACTCAACAATTAGAAGCGGTGATTTTGCCTTATGCCCGTATCATACAATATGCGGATGATTTTATGATTTATTGTTCCCGTGACTCGTTGCATCAATGTCGAACAGATTTATATCTTGCATTAACTCTAGCCCATGAATGGCTAAGTAATCATGGCTTGGAAACATCTCCGGGTAAGAACTCTGCTATAATTATCACGCATCAACGGCGGTACGATCAGAGCCCTGTTTTATTTCGACAGGGTACCATAGATGTTGTGCGCAATATCAAATATTTAGGCATTTATATTGATGATAAACTCCGGTGGACACGGCAGGTGCAATATCTTGAAGTTAAAATCGAAAAACGGTTACAGGTCCTTCGAGCTTTGACAAGGCGTCGTTGGGGTGCGGACCCCGCATTATTATTGACAGTGTACAAGAACATTATTCGTTCACAATTAGATTACGGCAGTTTCTTTTACGATCTAATGGCGAACAGTCGCTTGTTAATGTTAGATAGACTACAATATAAAGCCATCCGCATCATTCTAGGGGCTTTGGCCTCCACCCCCACGAGTGCATTGTTGGTGGAAGCCGGTGAGTTACCTTTGTCACATCGACGCACATTTATAGCGGGCAAATATTTGGCCTACAAATTGTCGTTAGTGGCGTCTCCGATTATCTCTAAATTACAACTTCTGATGGAATATTACGCACAAAATCGTTTAGATCGCTCACATAAACCGGCACTGGTCATAGCTTATGAGATTTTACAACCCTTCAGGAAGGATGTGTTACAAACCCGTTTAGCACTTCCATATACAATCCCCTACAAGGTTTTGCATACCCAACCTAAGATTCTGCATAATTCCTTTCCATTGCTATTTCAAATGTTCAAGCATCATCCGAATATCATTTCTCGTGCATTTCGAGATATTCAGGATTTGTATTCCGATTATAAGATTTTTTATACGGATGGTTCAAAGATGGTTCGACCGGATCGCGTGGGGTCGGCTTTTTACTCTCCTGATTTACAGGTTAGTCGCACTTATTGCCTCCCCCCTCATCTTACAATCTTTACAGCTGAACTCTTTGCTATACGCCAGGCTTGTCACTATATTCATGCCCATCGTTTACATCACGCACTAATATGCACGGATTCTTTGAGTGTTATTAATGCCTTACCTCATTTTCTGCACTCAAATAATTGGTATCTCTACCAAATAGTGCAATATTTCCATACATTCACCCTCACAGGACAAGACGTGGTCATCATGTGGATTCCTGGGCATTGTCATATAGCAGGAAACGAAACAGTCGATCTCTGGGCTAAGAATGCGGCATGCGGTCAGGGAACAGTGTATAATATCGGGATACCGTATCCGGATATAGTACCGATAATTCATCAGCGAGTCGTTAGTGCTTGGCAAAATGAATGGACCGAGATAGCAAAATGTAAAGCAAAACATTTTTTCTTAATAAAACCATCCGTAACTACAGCGCCTTGGTTCCGGGTCGGAAAATATTCGCGGCGTCATATTATTACCATCATTCGAATGCGGTTCCAGCACGCTCTTACACCAGTAGCTTTGGAGCGCATGCATCTCAGGGACAATGATAGGTGTGTATGTGGTAGGGCACGAGGTACTTTACATCACATATTGTTTCAGTGCGAAACCTTCAATCCGCAGCGGGACATTATGTTGGAGAAATTGAGGCGACTTGCTTATCCCTTGCCGTTAAACATCGCGTCACTTGTACATAGTCCTACAGTTCCATTGGTGGATGCTATTATGTCATATTTGGATCACCTTCCATTTCAATTGTAAAATCTTAGGTGGGCTCTTAGGGGGTCCTTCCCGTTATTCTTTCTGGTGCTCCTGGGTGTGGTTTTCGGTTTTTTGGTCACCCATATACATATACGGATGGATCTTGTTTCCCTGATTTCTCATATTTGGCGTGTGCGATAATTATATAAATTTAGACATCAGTGCTAAAGATCAGCTTCGATAGTGAAGAGGATAATGTGGACATCAGTTGCAATGTGATAAACGAAGTTCAAGAGATTAGTGGTTTTGAACATATGGACCAATTTGCTGCGGCATTTTACTGCGATGGCTACTGTAGACTATTCCCATGCCGGATGTTATTGGGCGAAGAAGCTTTGTGTCCAGCAACGCAACACAAACAACAACAACAACTCACAGCATGCTAGAGACTCTGAGGACAGGGAGTCTCCATTATACTCCTTGCTTAAAATTATACTTACGGTACTTTATTTTCTTTGTAATCACTAGCCTTTTAAATCGCCTTTCATTTCCTTGGTTGATGTTTTTAAAGTTTGGAAATGTCACGTGCTGTGCAGTAACCAGCAACCAGCCAGATTCGTGGAGAGAGGAGGTAACACCTTCGGTTGTAGAATTATTTGGATGGATTTATAAGTTATTTCTATTACCACTGGAATGATGTTGCTGCCGCTTCAAACATTCCATAATTTCTTTTCCGCTTCCTTAGGAACTTATTCGATTTGTTTTGATGTTGTGATTCGCAAGTCAAAATTACGTTGGTAGTAACGTTTGCGGATTTCAATTTGTAACAATTTTTTTCCAAAAGTATTTGTTGTAGTATTCAAAGTCAGTTTCTAGCAATTCTCCTCTTGTTTTAAAAACTAACTTAATTATGGAAGACCATTTAATGACAGGACCCGAATGCATCGCAAATTTTATTAGGTTATGATTTTGCCTTATACACAATCGTGTGTCTGGAAATTCGTGAATGATGTTCGTGGTAACAGTGCATGACGTATCACTCTCTCATAACTTTTTTGAAGTACAAAAATTAACCAAAATACCTGTAGTGGTGGTCAGGAAAAAAATCTTCAGATGATGTAATAATACAGTAGATGTTTACTCCTCCGCTGTCTATATCCTGCCCTCCATCCCAAACATGATCATGACTTATATACATGAAATTCCAAATTTTTTCCGCCACATCGGCCAATAATTATTCACTATAGTACAGTATTGCCAACCCCGCACTTACGGTACTACTTTGTATATATGCGGTACCGTGAAACAAAACAGCACCGATATCACTTGACAGTGTGCCGAGTTTGAACCAGTTCGCAATGAATTGTGCAAGCTGTCTCATTACTATTTTTCGTTTTGTAGTTTTTTTTCCGTACGGTACTGTAAAAGTGTTCTTTCAATGATAACTTTAATGTGTTCTCTTAATTATAATTTTCATCCAAACCAATACTGTTCTACATACAAAACAAACCTAGCCTTCGGCTTACGCCGAAGTGCAATCGGTAATTTTCGTCCAGACAGTTGTCTAACCAAGTAGCGACCAATAGTTTCGTCCAGACAGTCGTCTAACCAAGTAGCGACCAATGGTTTAGTCCAGACACCCATTTTAGTTCATAAGTATTTTTCGTCCAGGCAGTCGCCAAACCTCGCTACAGGGGATTGCAATAATGTGAAGTTGGCACCATTGCCTCATTCAAGCATTATTTACGAATACAAATAATTCACAAAGGCCCAATTATTTCTTTTCTCACATAATTGCAACGTTACTTATGTCGTCGGGTGTATTTTGTATCGGATATGTTGGTAACTACTGATGTCAATGTGAGCACCTCGTTGAGAGCACTCGCTGAGAGCACTCGCTGCAGCAGTTTCACATACTAAATTCGCTGATGAACATGGCTCAGTTTGTTAAATAAACAATAAATAAAAACACATATATCCGATGCAGAAGTGATCAAGGTTAGTAGTTACAATTGATAATGTCCCCCCAAAAGATGACTAAGGTATGAAATTTAAGTAATACGTTGTGCTCATTTAATGGTCGATGTCCTATATTTCTCTTCGGACGAGTCTTTGCTGTTCTGAAGCGAATATGCTGGCTTCTATTTACATGTGTATCAGTGCATCAAGGCTAGTGTAGGGTAAGAAGGAAGCTCTGCAATAAGTGTTGCTGTTCCACTGCTGGCACTAAAATATAATTTACGAGAGTTGGAACTTTAATAGTGGCAACTATTGATAATTAATAGATAAGAGATGGATGTTACCACATTTCACTGTCCTTCAAAGTAGTCACCAGTGTGGTGTACAACCTGTTGCCAGCAGTGTGGAAGACAGGATATCTGTTGTGTTATCGTCCAAATTGAGCAGTCCACTGCCTGACGAATCTCCAGAACAGTTCTGAAGCCTATGCCACGAAGGGGTTCCTTCATCTTACAAATCGAGTTAAAAAGTCACAAGAGCTTACATCTGGGGAGTATGGTGGATGGTACAGCTCTTCCCAGTCCCATCAACCAAACAAATCAGCTACAGTTCGCACTGTATGTAGGCAAGCATTGTCGTGCAAAATGACGGGTGGGTTCTGCAGAAAACGTCGGTGCTTCTTTCTCAAAGCTGGTCGTAGGTTGTGTTCCAAATACGAACATTAATTCTGCACATTGACGGTCTACTGGGGAGGAACATAGTGCGTTAGGATAACGTCATCAGAGTCATTCACGAGAATAACTAGATAGCTTTCACATTGTTGGGGGTCTGACTAACTTTTGATTTGCCTGGTGACCCGTAATGACGCCATTTGTTCGATTGGGGTTTCAGTTTGAGCTCGGAACGATTTTTACCCATGTCTCATCCAGTGTACTGATGTGGCGTGTGGAAGCCTCTCCTTCACATTCATGGCGCTGCAAGTACTTGAGAGCAGCGTCGTATTGTAACCATTATTGCATTTCTTTGAATTCATGCAGAACCCATTGTGATAAAATTTTTCACAAACCTAGGCGTTACTTAAGAATGTGAAGCACAGTCATAGGCGCTAATCCGGTGGCTCGAGCCAGCTCGTGAATCATATGGTGTCGATCACTGTCCTGTATCGCGGCAAAGGTATGCATTTCGTCTTCATTGATATTAGGGCGATCTGGCCGACACATGTCTGTCACATTTTGGCATCCTTTGTGAAGACTTGAACCACCGTGCCACTGTTTTGTAAGGCAAAGTAGTGTCCTTGCAAGTCTCTTGAAGACCGGTGATGACTCTGTCGTACTTTATGACCAATGGCACATTCATTCTTTAACCAACACCGTTGTTCCTGTTTCGGAAACATCGTGACAACACTACATTAGACTGCCAGCTTACACAGGGCTCTGTTCCTCTAGCCAGAACGTAGGCACGTTATGTGGGACAAGCGAGCCCATTTGCTCAGAGGTAAGGTAGGTATGTTGAGGAATCCGACGTTTATACTTTCATGATGTGTCCTAATCATAGGATTATGGGCTGAAGAAGGAATCGATTAGATTCCGAAACATGTACCCCTGTAGTGTTTAGTATTAAAGGTGTTGAATAGGCAGAAAATTGAAAAAGTCTAATTTTTCATATATTAACTGTCAACACGGAACCTAAAATGAATATTACTTCTAATAGGTATGTAACTACACTGTGCTATCAGCTACATTATTAGGTTATGTTGCACAGCATCGCTACAGTCATGTTGCCACTATTAAAGTTCCACCCTTCGTGTATACTTAATTCTATTGTAATAATACTCTACTCTTTCGTTAGGCATATGAATGCCTTAAAACCAATCACGAAGTTCAAATTTGAAGTACCTAACTTAACAAATTCATTCATCGTACAGTGTTGTATGTACTGATACCTCTGATTGCATCACTGATAATAGAAATAATCTGATGAATTCTGGAGGAGAGCAGAGCCTTGCTTTTACACTTCCACTTGGGAAATGTGTGATATAGTAATACAGTAGAATGTCGTTTATCCGGACGTCGAACAACCGGAACGTCAATTATCCGGACGAGCGCGCGCATACTGTTGTTATGTGCAAGTGCGCGCTACGCAATAATGAGTCCATTCTCGTTTACCGTTGTTGTCTCTGTTGTCTCCTACCATTTGGTTACTAAATAATGTTTCAACTTGTTATGTGAGTGTGTGTACTGTATTCCGTTGTGAAAATGGCTTCTACAAGTGGAAAAAAGGACAAATGTGCCCTATGTGGTAGAAGATGTGATCGATACCACGTGATGTGGTGTGGGCAGAGGAGGTTATCTCTGTCTCAGTTCTGTTCAAACTAGTTGTAATTTCATACTGCATATTTTGTGCTTTAATAAATTTATTATTTGCAATGTTTTATCGATTGAGAAGAAGGTGGAGATCATTAATAAATTGGATAAAGGTGATAGTGTACAGTCTTTAATAAAAACTTACAATGTTGGAAAATTCACAATTTATGATTTGAAGAACCGAAAAGGTGAAATTCTGAATTATGCATCGAAGTTAGAACATAGTGAAGAAGGGTCTAAAAAGACAAAAACCATGAGATCAGCTGCGGATAAACAATTGGAAGAAGCGGCATACTTATGGTTTATTCAGAGAAGGAGTAAGGGAGATCCCATTTCTGGACCTTGGTTGTGTGAAAAAATGTTGCAGCTAAGTGAGAAGCTTGGTGGTTCTCTGGATTTTAAGGCTAGCACAGGTTGGTTGAAGAATTTTAAATCTCGCCATGGCATTCGTGAGTTGGAGATTGAAGGAGAACGTTTATCTAGTGATACAACTGCTGCTGAGGAATTCAAAAATAATTTTTTAGATCTTTTGATTAAAGAAGACTATTCTTGAGATGACTTGTATAATGCTGATGAAACGGGATTGAATTGGAGGCGACTACCGCGCAAGTTCCTCGCGTCAAAGAGAGAAATGACAGCTCCTGGCTTCAAGGTCAGTAAAGAACGAGTAACAATTATGGTGTGCGCAAATGCTAGTGGTACTCATCGTCTACCTCTCCTCATGATAGGAAAATCAGAAAAAACGCATTGCTTTAAGAATGTAAAATGCTTTCCTGTATGCTACAAGGCCCAAAGAAATGTTTGGATGAATGCAGAGATATTTCATGACTGGTAACAAAGTAAATTTATCTCGGAAGTGAAGAGATTCAGAGAAGAGAAGAGAAAAGAAAACATGGTAAAGTGCTCCTTTTACTTGATAACGCACCATCTCATCCCGATATTGATCAGTTGAATGCGATAGACAAGGATTTTGAAGTGAGATATTTGCCCCCTAATGTAACGTCTCTTATACAGCCAATGGATCAAGGGGTGATAGAAAAGCTTAAGCGGATGTACAAGAAGGAAATTTTACGTCGTTGACTGTTGGCAGAAGATGAAGAGAGTGTGATATCATTTTCAAAAAATATTTCTCTTAAGGACTGCTGTTAAATGATAGCTGATGGATGGAACACTTTAACACCACAGAATCTTCGAAATGCATGGAATAAATTGGTAGGAGAAGAAGAGACCATTAAGACCACCGACAGTGTTGATAAAGATTTGGATGAAATGACAAATGAGTTATTCCCGCAAATTGCTGGTTTTTCCAACTGTGGTTGGAAAGTGACAGTGACCCAGGCTTTCAAATCTTAGATGATGATGATGATGATGATGAAATTGTTTCTCGGGTGCAAGAAGTAAATGGTGATGAAGAAGAAGATGAAAACTTAGGTGAGGAAGATGAAGAAGGACCAAGTCATGGGGAAGCTTTTACTGCATTAGAAACTGCGTTATTGTGGTATGAAAAACAGGAAGAAAGTAGCTCAACTTAACTTCTTTTATTGAAGAGAATGCGTGATTTAGCTGCTAAGAAAAGACGAGGAAATCTTGTACAAAAAAGACATTTCAGATTATTTTTCTGGCAATGTAGAGTAGACCTCTCATGTAATGTACAGTACCATAAATGTTTTGTTATTCATTCAACAAATAAGAATTTTAAAATATGTAGCACCACAATGTACTGTAAATGTTCTTTCCTATGAAATAAACCCATGTTCGATTATCCGGAAAAATCGTTATCCGGAACACTTCCGGTCCCAATTAGTCCGGATAAAAGACGTTCAACTGTAAATGTAAAACAAAAATACTGGAATGCACCCTCAGTCAAGTAGTTTTCCATGAATATAGTTTTAAGTGAGCGGTTCCTAGAAAAGACGTCAAAAACACGGACAATTTTCCATACAACCATAAATAAATAATTAATAAACTTGAAAATACTTGTCTTATATAGTACAAGCTGCACCCGGCATGCGTTGCAATGCCATTCAAAGAAAGTGGTGGCGTTGTAATTTTGTTTCTTGAAGTGTTTTTGAAATTTTCGTTACCTGCCTCTAAACTATCGTAAAATGAATTTACCAATTTAGAAACATTCGTGGGCGTGCACAACAACTCACCAAACTTCCATCGCAATCGATGAATGGTATATGAACGCATACGGGATTTTGTTGAAACTATTCGCGCGTCGTCACTCATTTGTTGCATCTACTCGTGCGCTTCCTATTGTGAATTGAATTTACTAAGTCGAAATCCTTCCCTGGCGTGTATACAATAACTCATCAAAGTGTCATCGCAATCGGATGAATGGCATATGAACGCATACGGTGTTTTGTACGATTCGCGCTCCGTCACTCATTTGTTGAATCTACTCGTACACTACGTATTGTAAAATGAATTTACTAAACCAGAAGACTTTCATGGAGTGTACACAGCAATTCACCGAAGTTTCATCGCTATCGGATGAATGGTATATGAACGCATACGGGGCTTTGTTGAAACGCTTCGCGCATTGTTGCTCATTTGTTGAATCTACTCGTGCGCTACGTATTGTAAGATGGATTTACTAAGCCAGTAGCCTTCCCTGGAGTGTACACTACATCTCACCCAAGTTTCATCGCTATCGGACGAATAGTATATGATCTTATATGGGACTTCGTTGAAACGCTTCGCGCATCGTCGCTCATTTGTTGAATCTACTCGTGCGCTACGTATTGTAATATGGATTTACAAAGCCAGAAACCTTCCCTGTAGTGTACACAATATCTCACCCAAGTTTCATCAATATCGGACGAATGGTATATGAACGCATACGGAACTTTGTTGAAACGCTTCCCGCGTCATCGCTCATTTGTTGAATCTACTCGTGCGCTACCTATTGTAAAATGGATTTACTAAGCCAGAAACCTTCCTTGGAGTGTACTCAACACCTCACCCAAGTTCCATCGCAATCGAACGAATGGTATCGGAACGCATAGGAGACATACACACCCATAGACAGACAAACTATCACGCAACATTGATTTGTATTATATACAAGCTGTACCCGGCATGCGTTGCAATGCCAATCAAAGAAAGTGTTGGCGTTGAAATTCGGTTTCTTGAAGTGCTTTTGGATACACAACATGTTAACTGCCTCTAAGCTATCGTAAAATGGATTTTCTAATTTAGAACCATTCGTGGAAGCGTGCACAACAACTTTCAAAAGTTTCATCGCTGTCACTCATTTGTTGAATCTACTCGTACGCTACCTGTTGTGAAATGGATTTACTAAGTCGAAACCCTTCCATGGCGTGTACACAATAACTCATCACTGATTCATCGCAATCTGATGAATTGTATATGCACGTATACAGGGTTTTGTTTAAACGATTCGTGCGCTGTCACTCATTTGTTGAATCTACTCGTGCGCTACCTATTGAGAAATGTATTACTAAGTCGAAGCCCTTCCCTGGCGTGTACACAATAACTCTTCAAGGTTTCATCGCAATCGAAGAATGTTATATGAACGCAATAGGGGATTTTGTTGAAACGCTTCGCGCGTCGTCACCCATTTGTTGCATCTACTCTTGCGCTACTTATTGTGAAATGGATTTACTAAGTCCCCTTCCCTGGCGGGTACACAATAACTGATCAATGTTTCATCGCAATCGGATGAATAGTATATGAACGCATACCTGATTTTGTTTAAACGATTCGCGCTCCGTCACTCATTTGTTGAACCTTCTCGTGCGCTACCTACTGTAAAATGTATTTACTAAGTTAGAAACCGTCACGTAAGTGTCCACAACATCTCACCCAAGTTTCATCGCTATCGGACTAATGGGATATGAAGACATAGGGGACTGTATTGAAACGCTCCGCATGTCGTCGTTCATTTGTCGAATCTACTCGTGTGCTACCTACTATGAAATGTATTTACTAAGCCAGAAACCTTCCTTGGAGTGTCCACCATATTTCACCCAAGTTTCACCGCTAACGGCAGAATGGTATATGACCTTATACGGGACTTTGTTGAAACGCTTCGCGCGTCGTCCCTCATTTGTTGAATCAACTTGAGTGCTGCATATTGTATAGTGGATTTACTAAGCCAGAAATTTTCCATGACGTGTACACAACATCTCACCAAAGTTTCATAGCTACGGACGAATGGTACATGAATGCATACGGGACTTGGTTGAAACGCTTCGCGTGTCGTCGCTCATTTGTTGATTCTACTCTTGTGCTACATATTGTAATATGGATGTACACAGCCAGAAACCTTCCCTGGAGTGTGCACAACATCTCACCCAAGTTTCATCGCAATCGGATGAATGGTATGTGAACGTATACGGGACGTTGTCAAAACGCTTCGCGCGTAGTCACTCATTTGTTGAATATAAACGTGCGCTTCGTATTGCAAAATGGATATTGTGGTGTTTGAAGCCATTTTCCATTTACTTAGCCAGATACCTTTCCTGGAGTGTACACAACAATTCACCAAACATTTATCACTATCAGACGACTGGTATATGACTTTATACGGGACTTTGTTGAAACGCTTCGCGTGTCATCGCTCATTTGTTGAATCTACTGGTGCGATACCTATTGTAAAATGTATGTACTAAGCCAGAAACCTTCCCCGGAGTGTACACAACATCTCACCCAAGTTTCATCGCTATCGGATGAATGGTATATGAAATTATATGGGACTTTGTTGAAACGCTTCGCGCGCCGTTGCTCATTTGTTGATTCTACTCGTGCTCTACCTAGTTTTAAAGGGATTTACTAAGCTAGAAACCTTCCCTGGAGTGCACACAAAATCTCAGCCTAGTTTCATCGCTATCGGACGAATGGTATATGAACGCAAACGTGACTTTGTTGAAATGCTTCGCGCGTCGTAGCTCATTTGTTGAATCTACTCGTGCGCTGCCTATTGTAAAGTGGATGTACTAAGCCAGAAAATTTCCCTGAAGTGTACACAACATTTTATGCAAGTTTCATAGCTATCGGACGAATGGTATATGAATGCATACGGGACTTTGTTGAAACGCATTGCGTGTCGTCGCTCATTTGTTGAATCTATTTGTGCGCTATCTACTGTGAAATTTATTCACTAATTTTGAAACCTTCACGTAAGTGTACACAACATCTCACCCAAGTTTCATCGCTATCGGACGAATGGTATATGAACGCATATGAGACTTTGTTGAAATGCTTCGCGCATCGTCGCTCATTTGTTGAATCTACGCGTGCGCTACCTATTGTAAAATGGATTTACTAAGTCAGAAACCTTCCTTGGAGTGTACTCAACATCTCACCCAAGTTTCATCGCAATCGGACGAATGGTATATGAACGCATAGGAGACATACCCACAGACAAACTATCACGTTACATTGATTTTTATATATATAGATAACGCAGAATTAAACAAGGAAAATATTGGTGTAACTCTTTTGTCAATAGGTCTGTTGGTTTGCTTGTAATTAAGGCCTAAACTCGAGTATCCATAATAAAAAATCCGATAGTACTTTAAATTTCCCCTAGACTCATCCACTGTTTCCACATTTCGACTCCTATCATTGTTACTCTCTTGTCTCCTCTCCTCTCTTCTATCCTCTACTTTTTCTTGTCTATTACGGGGATTATTCCTTTGATAATTATTATCATTCCGCCATCTATTATTTCTATTATGATTTTGATAAGGATTACCTTGTCTATGATTCGCTTGATTATTAGAGGAATTTAGTTGTTTATTATTATCCCTATAATTATAATTATCTCGACCTCTCTGGTCCTGATTTATGCGGCTCCCATAACCACTTGCTTGATTCTCACTTCTTCCCCCCAATGCATCGAAGCTCCCCAATAAGTTCTCTAATAGGGATGTATAGAACTAGCACCGACAGAGCGCACTGCTGTTGTACTGGGTAAGCGCACGGCGCACTTCATTTGTCTCCTGTGTTCTCATGCCGCTAATATGTACGAATTTAAGTTGTTTAAATTATTATTTCCGTGACTATGCTGAGCTATTGCAGTGTTCCTCTTTGCAAAAATCAGGGAAGCCCGTTTTCGTTTCACCAATTACCACAAAATAAAGAAATGAGGAAGAAATGGTCACATGTTATCAGAAGGAAAAATTTCGGTGAGAAAAATATGACCGAATATATTAAAGTGTGTTTCCATCATTTACAACCCGATGACTTCACGAAAACTGTGTTGGATTAGTGTGACTTACAAAGGGAAATAATTCCCGTTTTGTATCTATAAACTGATTAGACATTTCGATAACAACCACTGAATTTATGCGTTTGTATCTGAAGGTGAGAGAGCAAGATAAAAACCGGGCGCTGTTCCATCGCTTTTTCGGTGGACCACGAACACAACAAAAAGAATTATTTAGGAAGAGGCCATACACAAGAAAATTGCCGGATTATCACTATAAGCCTACAAAATCGGAATCTGCAGAAATCATCTCCATTGAAGTACGGGAAGAAATCGTCAATATACACGAAGAAATGAAAGTAACATTTCTGACTCCCATTTTCAAAGACATCAATAGGCTACTCGGTCAAATACTTCAAGAATAAATGTCGCAACATTAACAGTCACAAACGTATTCTGGTTGGTTTCTTGAAATCAGAATTAATCGTCAACTTCCATCTGCCCGACGGAGAATTTGGTAGCGACTGACTTCTACAGTACATTCTTGAGACATAGTCAAATGAATGGAAACAGTTCGTGGCTCTAAAGCAGGGATTCTCAAACTTAAAAAAAATTGTGCCCCCAAGTCCTTTTCCAGGGGTAAGGGAACGATTCTTATTGAGAAATTGACAAAATTACATAAGAACCAAATGTTGCGATGCATTTTCGAGGTACACATTACCGGTATCAACTTTCTTTGATTATGTTTACCTTAAAACAAGACAGTTTCAAGTAAGCTATCAACCTAAAAAAAAAATACAAGAATCGAAGTCTGTAAGCAGGGGGAGCAAGTGAATATTTAAATCTCTGTTTATGATTTAAGTCTTATGGAGATATATTTATCAATATAGGCCTACAATACTCTAGTAATTGTAATCTTTAGGAGAAAGCATGCTGAATCATATTCATTATTTGAATAATAAAGCGTGTTAGAATTTTGTTATTACCGCTGTAGGCCATTAATTCTTCCTTCCTCCCGCTAGTTTTAGTGCCTCTAGTCCGTAGCTCATTTTGCAGCTGTTTAACGCTTAAACGCTGAAAATCGTCCATAATATATTAGGATATATACCTATAGAATTAATTAATATAGTCTTGGAGTAAAATTAAAGAAGATATAATTTACTTTAGCTTAGAAAACTCGGTCACAATTTATACATTCTTCGCAGCTGACTGGGAGAAACATAAGACGATCGCCTTGCGCTTACCCAGTACTACACGAGCGCTATCTGGCGCGAACTTTCTCCCGCTACATCCCTATTCCGATATATTAGTAACTTTTTGCATACATGATGCCTCCTTTACTCTATAAGGAAAATGCCTAAGCAACAGCCTTACTACATCATCATCCTTAGCCATCCCATCTAAATATTTACATATTAACACTTGGCTCAGAAAATATTCAGTCATACTCATACCATATCTACTATCGCTTTGTCCAAATATCACTCTTGCTCTTAATTGTGCTTGTATTGATTTGTTCCAATATTTATCACAAAATTTCTTCCTAAAACTACTATAACTATCCAATGAATTCCTATATACTAGGAACCAGTTCCGAGTTTCACCTACAAAAGCTTGATCTAATAGTTCTAAAACTTGACTCCACTCTATACTTCCTTCATTAAGTTTATCTTTAAATCTATTCTCTACAATTTCCATAAATTCCATAGGGCAACCCTGTTTATTGTTAAATTTCGGTAACTGTAGTTCTTTCAGATTATTCACTCCTAATAAACCCACTCTAACTTGACCATTCTCATGTTTTATTTGAGACTTTAATCTCACTTCCATATCTAATATCCTCTCACCTTTTCAACCTTCTCAATTTTCTCTAGAATATGTTCCTGTACCCTTTCCAATTTATTATCTGCTTCTCTAGTCATATCATTTAATTTCTCTGGTATTTTCGTTTCCATTTTCATCATTTTCTGATCTACTTCTTTTATAATTGCTTCCGCCTTTTCCTCCACCATACTCCTTACCTCACCTCTAATTTCCTGTTTTACCCCCTCAATACTATGCTGTAACAATCCATACTTCCTATCTAACTCCTCATTAACATGCATTACTTTATCCAATTTCTTACTCAACTCCTGATTATTCTTATCAATTTTTTCATTCATTTCCCTTAACATATTTAGGATATTCTGCACCGGCATTAACACATCCTGTACTGGCCTTACAACATCCTGTACAAGTACGTCAGTAATCTCTCCTTCCATCACACTACTGCCAGTCTCATTCCCATCACTCTCCAACATGCACACCACCACATTTTCTCCATTCATCTCCATCCTGCTACAACTCACTCCATTCCCATTCATTATTCATTCGTTCATCCTCCATGTAAATACATACACAATAACCTATCCCTCAGATAACACTTGCACAAGTCACACTCTCCTCCTCCCACACTGATGTATCCTGGTTCTCGAGTCCCACGTTAAGGTGCCAAATGTAATGTTTTTACTAATGGTACCCCTAAGTTGTTGTTATTAAAAGGAATGTTAAAATTATTACTGAAAGGGTAAATATAAGAACCAACAACCAATCCCACCATTAAAGTAACACCTGAAAAAGTTTTATGGATAAGAAGAAAAATCCGGGTGGGTGCCAACTCATATACAAATTTAATCTATGCGTAATCAATCTCTTGTTCAATGAAATAGAAACACAAGTCCTCTACAATCTCAAGGGGTAGGGTATTTCTGAATACCAACCAAGATACCATCAGTGAGGAAAGCAAGTTTAGATACCTACTGCAATATACAATCAATTACAGGGAATGTTACTTACGGTTTGAGGAGAAATATGAATATCATATATTATATATTTGTTTTGCTCCAGTAAAAGGATATGATTTCCAAGATCTTTCTTTATTAAAAGCAATCTTCTCTACTAGAAGCATTACGGGACCAGCAATGATAAACAATCCAGACACGTTCATTCAGTGTAACAAAATCTTCCAGTTCACTTATACAAGCACATACACATATCATAATCTCCAAACCTACAATAATGATTTTTAAATATCCTATCACATCCTGTGTTCATATATCTCATCCTCTTCCCTTTTCTAAGATAAGCCACTTCCTCTACCGCTAGATCCTCCTCCATGGATTCCACAGATTAGCACTCAAATATGCATAGTTCATGATCTTACCACCGAAGCGCTACTATAATAAAAATGTCACATGGTTAGGACAAATTTAGAGTAAATTATCAATGTTAGTGCTACCAAGATAATTATATGCATGTGTATCATGTTCAATGTTCAACTACGTGCAACTGCCTTACTAATTTATGGCTTTATACCTAATTTTGCACATTCGATGTATGCCTATTTAAGGAGTCCACAGGACTACCAACTGCCTAGTAACATTCTGGGAACATTTGAGCCCTAGACTCAATATCATAAAATCTATTCTTATAAACGGTTTGAAACTATATACACTAGAATATTTTAATATTGCAGATGAAGTTTGAGCAGCACCTGTGTGTGTGTTCTTTGTAGTCGGTCGACAAATATCATTTTAGTTGAAATTTGGCTTTTAATGGAGTTCTTGTGTAACAGCTGCTCAGGCAGTGCAGATATCTTGATAAGTTTTAAGGGACTATTGATATTTTTGTAAATTGAAGGACGTGCATGTCTCTGATTTACTTCCCTTTTTTCCCCCTCCTTAGGTCCACGATGGCTTCAACGGTGTCTGAAGGTCTGAATGAGAGTCTGACAAGTCTTCTTGAATGTCCTGTGTGTTCTGAATATATGTCGGCACCAATTTCTCTCTGCATCAATGGACATAATATTTGTGTCGTGTGTAAAGATAAAGTAGAAGTATGTCCAACATGCCGTGGATCATTTATCCAAGCTCGTAATTTATTTGCTGAACATGTTGCTGAAAAACTGTTATTTTCATGCAAGAATGCAGACTATGGTTGTTGCGAGAAGCTTTCGGGGAAGTGTTTGGATGATCATTCTTCTGTATGTCCGTACAGACTATACCAGTGTGAACCAGGACTGAAAACTGGATGTACATGGCAGGGAAGACGTGATGAAATTTATGCACACGTTAAGAAGATGCATGAACTGAGAGCACGTATGAAAGAGGATAACAATATTTTTATTGATAACTTTGATTTGTCTGAAGAACTATCAGCAGCACAACTCATTGTTGCACATGGAGAAATATTTTGGTACAGAGTGAAACGTGATCCTAGTGTGAAGAAATTTTTTATTGCAGTCCAATATATTGGCCCCCAAAATAATGCTTTGAACTTCAAGTATACCCTTAAATTCACTGGAAGGAATGGTGTTAGCAGACTGGTCTTCTCAAACTATACTCTTAATGATACTCTAGGCATCAGTGACATCTATCAGTCAGGAAACTGCCTCAGTGTTGATTATGGTTTCATTCAGAATTTTTTGACATGTGCTGACACTATTGAATTTAAGTTAAAAGTGGAAAAGGTTGTTGCAGTGTAGGCTAAAATTTGAGGCCTGTTGTATTAATTATAGAAGTGTATGTGTTTGACTTTTTAAATTTGTATGATCAGTTCTAATTTTATTTATGATTAGCCTACATAGTTTTCTACTAGTTTGAGTGTATTTTATCATCTTTAATTTTATAAAGCCTATAAACTGTTTTTTTTTTTTCATAATACTTTTTCCAGTTCTTTGTATTTGTCAGTGTAAAAGTTTATTGGATTCTGGTTGGTTCTTAAGTTTAGGGGCTGCGACAACACGGTCATGTAGCCCCGTGTACTTTCAGTGTGTGTAGAATCTGTCTGATAACCGGTGTTAATTGTGATGACTGTGTTAGTGTGTGTTATCTGTTTTTTAATTTAAGTACTGCAACTTAAAATTTTACAAATAGTTCCTACTTTTGCCGTCAACGACTATTAGGCCAAGTTCAGAACTTAGCTACTAGACGCCACCACAGTCGGCTCTTGTCAAAGAACGTAGAAACCTAAGAGCGTTGTTTACATTCTTAACCTATCCAATTTAGCTTCACACAGGTGCAATTAGAGGAAGGTTCTTTAACATGCCAAAAATCTATGACATGTGACCGCTGACTTTACTTCCCCTCCGAAGGAAGGCATACTGAGGGATTTTTAACGCTCTTAAAAAATCCGAGGGCTTCGGCCGGATTTGAACCCGCTATCTTGGGCATAGAAGCTCAGCATGCTACCGACTACGCCACCGAAGCCGCCTTATTGGATTCTCTAAAGGAACTGATGCACACTCCTTCAGTAGGGCAGGGGAAGGGGATCAAACTTTCTGCATTGTTCCCTCTAAGTGTGCGGATTTTAGGGTTAGGGCTGGACTATAGCAATGTAGATTGTGATGTTACTTTGGAGGAAGTGAGAGCTTCTGTCGCCAAATGCATTGTCATGGTCCCAGTAGCGGATCGTGGTGTTGGAGTAAGGGAAGGATGCAATCGAGCAAAAATCTCAAGGTAGTGTGGAGTTTCGGGATGTTGTGATTATTTATAGCTAGGTAGTAACTGACCAGCTTAGCTCAGCACGCAGTGGCAAATGTTGGTAAAATTTTCTTGTATGACTCGCACATAGGCTTTTTAATATGGATAATATTTGAGGGGGAGGGGCCCGGGAGTCTGCAATATACTTTTGTTGACAAGTAGATTGGTCCTATTACCCTATGTTATTTTATGAACCGATGATTTTTAAAATTTTCTATTTAAACTAATTGACATAACAAGTTTTTAAATTAAGCTTTTCTAATCTAACCTATTCTCCATCCTAATGAGACCCGATCAGAGACTCCCTGTTTCACAGTTCTACCCTACTCTACAACCGCAATTTACTTCCAAAACACTACCAGCTGGATATGTAAGAGACTTGATCTGCAACATAAGCCAAGAGTGAAGCCGTGCTTGAGGGATATATGGAAACAAATAAACACACAAAGCATGGCCAGATTGCAAACTGAATACGGTACTTCCTTTAAGACTCGGTAGATGCTACTGCTACCCTTGACTCATCATGGTGCTCTCAGACAGAAATATTTTATTACACTTCAAGAGATACCATTTGAAGGAAGGAAGCTTGTAGTTTAACGTGACCGTTTCTCTCGCGATCATGAGCCACGGGGCCTCCTTTTTACATGGAATCCGAACCACAGGACATGGCATTTCACATCGAAAATCTCACATGCATTGACCGGGAATCGAACCCGGTCCGCCTTGGTGAGAGGCCAACAACTTGACCGCTGTGCCACCACGCCCCCCTAGGATACCATTTGAGTTGTCAATTATGAATATCTCATTTGTCTTCTGAGAGTGTTTCTGGTAACTTGCAATTAATGGTTCTTCGGAGAGTGAAAGAGGGAAAAGAGAAAGCTTCAAAAGAGTGGCTCAAGTCTTCTTGAACAACCGTGAATGTATACTAATAAAAAATACAAAAATCCTGTTGATATTGGCAAGCCTGGCTTAGGCTCTGCATCATCTGAGCCTTCAGAGTTACAATGGAAATGAATGTTGTTTTTTTAACGCCGCCTCTCAGCCCTGGTACATAGGAAGTCGTGAGTAATGTAAGGCCCCGTCTAACAGCTGAAAAACATATTTTATCAACAGTTCCAAATTCAGGGTGTCACGGGAGGAAGGGCCATATGTTAAGAGGTGATATTATTGATTATATTTTTGGATGTGGAAAAAGCCTATGATACAGTTAAAAGAAAATATGTATGGGAATGCCTACTGAAAAGGAATGTACCAAAATCACTAATTAACAAGATAAAAATGTTGTATTATGAGAGTAAGAGCAGTGTACAAGTGGGTAGTGGTGATTCTGAAACATTCTATACAAAAAAAGGCCTCAAGCAAGGAAGTGCACTGTCACCATTATTATTTGTTATATTGATGGATGAAATCATAAAACGTGTAAAACAGAGTATCAGTAGTAATGAAGTGAAGGCCTTGGTATTTGCAGATGATGTGGTGATTTGGGGAGAGGGAGAAAAGGAAGTACAAAGGAGATTGGACATTTGGAATGAAAAGCTGAAGGAGTTTGGAATGGTAATTAGTAAAAAGAAAACTGTAGTCCTGCACTGTGGAAAAGAGGAAAAGAGAAGCCAAGTGAACATAGATGGAGAATGGTTAGAGAATGTGGAACAGTTCCCATATCTGGGTAGCATTGTTAACTGAGGTAATGAAATCAACCCGGAAATTAACAACAGACTAAGTAAAAGCACAACATTCTATCATCAAGTCAGAGAGCTTTTATGGGATGACAAAGTGCCCAGGAGAACGAAATTAACACTATATAAACAGTACTTCATACCAATTGTAACATACGGACTGGAAACGCTGGTAACTAACAAGAGACAAGATAGTAAGATCCAAGCAGCAGAAATGAAATTTTTAAGAACATCTGTAAAAAAGACAAGAAGAGATAGAATTCAAAATGTTAAAATCAGAGAAGAGCTAAATGTGGAACCGTTAGTACAGAAGATACGGAAAGCAAGACTGAGATGGTTCGGACATGTGAAGAGAATGGGAAAGGAACGAGCGGCAAGAAGGGAGTTGGAAAGAGAAGTTAAGGGTAAGCGATCAGTTGGAAGACCAAGAAGAAGATGGATGGTTCAGATTCGGAAGGACATCGGAGAAGCTGGATTGGATGTGGAGGAAGTAATGGAGCAGGAAAAGTGGAAGGACAGAAACGAGTGGAAGAGGCTTGTTAACCACACCCGGGCGACTGGAGTGGGACATTGATGATGATGATGATTATTGGTAAGCAAAATCATGTTAACATATGCTTTGTTTGCAATTATACTAAAACTGGTTATCAAATGCCATGCAAGTACACAGGGTTCATGACCAATGAATCTCCCCATTTGGAGAAGCAACAAGTTGTGTCTGAGGAAGGTTGGGAATTAACCTTTTGTGGATTTGAGTTGGATTGCTGTACAATCGCTGAACTTGTGCTCAAATTCATTCATGACTATTAGCTCGTGCTGATGGTGATTGATCCTTAAATAATGAGGCCTGATTGACATTCAGATTTGTTGTTACGTATTGCATACCTTCCTGCCCTTTTTATTACCTTTCCGATGGAGTTCTGTAGCGCTATGGTTTTTAAGACCAGGTGTTCTCCCTAATGATCACCGCAAAGGCCAGGGTTCGATTCCCGGCTCTGTGAAGAAATTTAATTCTGGTCTGAGAGCTGGAACGGGGTACACTCAGCCTCGTAAGGCCGGTTCGATTCCCACCTCGGTCATCCTGAAAGTGGTTTTCCATGGTTTCTCACTTCTCTCCAGGCAAATGACAGGATGGTTCCTAAATTAAGGCCTCGGCTGCCTCCTTGCCAATCCTCATCTAAATTACAGCTACAAACACTGATACAACCTGCACAATGGCACAGGTTACCAGACACATTACACATCCAAGTACACAGGGCTACATGATCACGGTGTCGTAAAGCCCGTAAACAAATTACAACATTCTTCCTAATGACAAACTCGAGTGAAGTTAATGAGAATTGAAATTGTTAGTTAGCTATTGTTGTTGTAAGGGGGTGGAATAGCAAGGTTATAGGCTATGCCTCTCATGAAATTCATGACAGTGACTGAAAGGTGTTAGAAGGAATTGGCAATGGGCTATTGAGAAGGTACCGTCCCAGTATTTGCCCGGAGTTGGAAGTAAGAAATCACTGAAAACCATTTCTAGGCTGGTCGACAGGTTTCAAATCCACTCATATACTGAATCTAAATATAGCCTATATTTCATAGACTTACACATTACCTCGCGCATAGCTAATGTCGGTAGGACATTATCACAAATTTTCATTGTTGCTGCCGCCGGGCCCACGGCAGTTCAATCACTGTATTTGGACGATTTAGCTTTACATTACAGCTCTGGAAGTATGGCAATCTTGGAGCAGCTATCTATTAACCAGGTCGACCGAGGTTTTCGTTTTTCAGCTGCGGAAACCTCTGTCGACCATTTTTGTCAGCTCCGGAGGCTACACATTCAACCTGAATTACACCTCGAATGCTAAATTGCCCGTGTTTGACGTTTATCGCTTCCTGGGGCTACATTTTGACAGCAAAAATTAACGTCGCAGCACCATATACAGCAACTAAATTTGGGATGTCTCAGGAAACTGAACATGCTGAAATTTCTTAGTGGCATTACTTGGGGGCTCGACCGTGTGGTGCTGCAACAGTTCTACCAAACCCTCGTCATGTCTCCGCTTGACTGTGGTTCTGCGGCAACCTTGAAAATGTTGGATACTATCCACCATAATGGCAGGAGTGGCTCTGGGTGGAGCCCTGCGCGGATGCAGATATCTGCAAAATTTTTCGCCATGTGGATATACTTTGCATGGCTGTGCGGATAGCGGATAAGCTGTGGATAATGTTTGGAGTCAATTTGTGGATAGCTTTTGGAATACAATCTGAACTTTGTGAATATCATTACCAGGACCTGGATGTTTATGACATACAGTAACATATTTTTTCCGTTATGTTTTTTCCATGACAAATGTAAGAATATGATTTTTGCTAATCTCAAATTATGTCATTCAGCATAATTTACACTCCAAACTGAACAGGGTTGCAATTCTGGCTGTATAACATTAATTTTAAACGTAGCACATGGCATACATACGACTCTCTCCTCAAATGTCTAAATGTGTTGCTTTAATGTAATAAATTAAAATTATATCGTAATGTCAGGAGATTCGGATTACAACATGCGGACCGGATACGAATAACAATCGTGCGGGACAGATGCGGATATCGTTTTGTTTGTCCGCGAAGGGCTCTAGCTATGGGTCCCTGTATGATCCGATCACCTAGCGAGGTGCCTCCATCCCGTGTTCGGAATTTGGTTAGATCTACCCTACATCAAGGTCCTATTTCACAGCATAGTTCACCAATTTCCTGACGCTGGTATTCTCTACACGGATGTTTCGAAGGTGGATGAGAAAGTGGGTTGTGCTTACGTTATTGATGGTGCAAATACCAAATTCTCTTTGACTCAGGCCTGTAGTGTCTTTACTTGCGGAGCTCGTTGCCATGAAGCTCTGTAGTTTGCACTACAGGATGCACGAATTCACTTTTCTTGTGTACCTACTCTTTGAGTTCGTTGCAGTCAATTGCTACATGTTTCCCGCAACACCCCCTAGTGCAGCATATCCATGACCTACTAGCCGGGTTGTGCCGCGCTGACACTCGAATCATCTTTCTGTGTCTTCCAAACCAAATTGGAATTGCGGGAAATGAGTTATCAGATCAAGCTTCAAAATGAGGCGGTATCACTACCACCTCGGCCAATGGGGGTTCCCGCTACAGATATTCGCTCTTAGTTATGCCGACAAGTACGGGCATCTTTGGAGATTCAGTAGCTAGCTGACCCAATGCCCAGTAAACTGAGAGCTATCAAGGGAACTACTCCGGTTATGGAGGGAGGCCGTCATTTTGTGTAGGTAGAGAAGACCCCTTCCCACTTTGTACCTGTGGAGCAGTATTTGACCCTCTTATCTTTTTCCGTTATCGTTCCCGAAGTGTTAGCCAGCACTTTCTCACTCTGCTTCCAAATCCGGCCATATGATTGGCCAATGATATGTGCAACACCTTGTATTACATGACGGCCATTTACCCTTGAGTAACCCTTCCTGTCCCAACTATCTTCTCGATTACGCCAGACGCCTGAAGGTCCCCTCCTCCCGCAGTTTGTACTGGAGGGCAAGGGTTCAAGAACCACGTGAGTTGGTGGGTGGAAGACTATTTAGATGAAGATGAGTATCATTTAACGCTACCGTATCAAAAGAGTTACTCAAAGGAGTTAATACCGATAAATACACACAGACGGAAAAGAAATATCCCAACGCCGAGAAGGGGTTGTGCTAGATTAACGAACGTTGGTAGGTCTGTTTGTACATCTGAAAGATGACGTTGATTCAAATTTCCCGCAAATCACATCAACGTGGCGCTTGTAGTGGCCCCATGACGTTGCACATCAGGTTTGCTTTAAATACGGGCTGTATTAGACGAGGACATTAGTTACCTATGAGATTGGACGGAGTGACTGTGAATGGGTCAGGAATAGACCAGTATCAACAGCTCACTACGTTTCAACGAGCCCGTGTAATAGGGGCACGTGAGGGTGGACTTTCCTTCCGCGCTGTTGCAGAACAACTTGGCGTGAATGTATCCACTGTGCATGCGTGCTGGCAGCAGTGGTTATGAAAAGGTACGGTCGCAAGAAGACTGGGTTCTGGACGTCCCCGTGGCACCGTCGTATTCGGCGTATGGCTTTGGCTCATCGAACTGCGTCTGCAGCAGCATTTCGAGCGGCAGTTGACACCAGTGACGCAACGAACCGTTCAAAACCGGTTACCTGAAGGACAGCTCCGAGCCAGACGCCCTGCGGCGTGCATTCCACTTACCCCAGTCCACTGCCATCTGCGACTTCAGTGGTGTCAAGCGAGAACTCATTGGAGGATGGCGTGGAGGGCCGTTGTGTTTATTACATGACGGCCATTTACCCTTAAGCAACCCTTCCTTCCTGTCTCAACTTTCGTCTCGATTACGCCAGACGCCTGAAGGTCCCCTCCTCCCGCAGTTTGTACTGGAGGGCAAGGGTTCAAGACTATTTAGATGAAGATGAGGACCATTTAATGCTGCCTTGGTGCCAGTGATGGCCGTGTTTTGGTTAGAAGGTGTAACGACCTTCCGTTTACTATTGGTAAGGATTCTCACTTTCTTGAAGATGTTGCAGCAGTGGAAACGTGCACCTTTTAGTCTTGCGCTGGGCCCATGAAACAGGACTAGGTGAATGAAAGGAGAATTGTCTCAGAGGCGTGGACTGAACGTACATTCACATCGCTGTGAATGCAAGTTCAATTCGAATGCCGTAATTATAAAGAACCATGGGCCTAGCCTAGTTGCATAAAGATAACGAACCAAACATCGTACAAAATAAAGTACTCAGACACGACGCATGAGCATTAGAGAGGTAATGTATTGACCAAAGAGAGAACATCAAGGAATGACGAGGAAGCATAACATGCTATGAATGAGGTTAAGTGGACGTCAAACATGTGATATTAGGTAAAATAATGGGCGAAAGGACTGAAACGTAAATGTCATGATCGATAGGAGGTAACGGTAAGGGGGGGGGGGGGCATATTTGGGAAAGATATACTCATAAAGAGTAAAATTACATTGTGAAAAATAGAGATTAAAAGGGCTAGACAAGAGAGTCAGGAAAAATGGCCCTACCGTCATAGTGGCGAACGGTAACCCTAATAGCCCGGAAAGAACGTGAGGAGGTGAGGGATTTCGAAAAGGACGGAGTTTTAATATAAGCAAGCGTAGATCTGACGTAAATAACCAAACATATAAAGGGGCAAGTAACCGAGATTAAAAATAATTACGAGAAAGGTATCGCAACAAAATAAAAGATATCCATGAAAATAAGTTACGATAAAGGGAATAAGGTAAACTCGTAGACTTGCGTGAGAAGACGCAATCGTAACATAATGAAGGCGCACATAAGGTAAGTGGCGTACGGTATATGTCTTGCTTCGGGCGGAGGCACCACACAGTAAACCCAGACCAAAATACCCACACACAAGGGACAAGGGTAAGGAGATCAAGGTAACGGGAACAAATGAACACACTATGGACATACTAAAATAGGCGAGACACCATAGTATTCCATAAAAAAAAACAAATACGCACTTACACACGCTAGGGGAGTAAGTCGTAACTTACCTTGATGGAATCAGGACTGTCGGGCATCACAGAATTACGATTAATAAACTAAATCTACGCGCACCTTTTATAAAAACACAAAAAAGGGATAAAAAGATAAAGGAAGCACGGCATCACGAGAGCGGGAGCTCAAAAATATTGAATCCTACATGGGAGAGAAAACACAGAAGTGTTGGTTGGTTCTTGAGTTTAGGGGCTGCGACAACGCGTTCATGTAGCCCCGTGTGCTTTGGGTGTGTGTAGAATCTGTCGGATTATCGGTGTTAATTTTGATGACTGTATTAGTGTGTGTTATCTGTTTTTTAATTTTAGTACAGACTGCAACTTAGAATTTTTCAAATAGTTCCAACTTTTGCCGACAAGCGCCACCGTCAACGACTACTAGGCCAAGTTCAGAAGACTGCCCCGAGACAAACAAGGGGTCGTCACTGGCAACCGAAAAAGAGAATCAAAAAGGGAAGAGGTGCCACTAATCATGATTTGGCATAGCAAAAATTTACTATAACGAACCTTGATGAGCAAGTATAGAAATGCCCACTGATCGGCTCGGTTATCCTGGCCAGTAACAACCAAGAAGAAAAGAGAACAGTTCCGATAATTGACACGCAGAAGAAACGAAAAAAAGGGGGAAATTACTACAAATGGAAGAATACGGTTCAGATTCCCTCACTCTCTGACAAAATTTTTGTTGCGTCCATCTAAACAGACGAACAAAAAATGTATGTAAACAAAAACCGAGAAAGGAGAAGGGGGGATACCAGGTACATCACGAAAATGTGACGGGATTGAGTCCAAAAAAAGGGGGGGGGGGGAGATGGGAGGAATCAAAGTAATTGACGTCATTAAAGATAAATATAAAAACCAAAGAACGGTAATTTTTTAACAAGAATAAAAGTTAAATCGGACAATTAACATAAGAAAATTAAAACCTTAGCTTCCGCGTAAAATTTTTACAAAAGTAACAAAATTACAATAAATAATAAATGTATGCATATCAAAAGCTGTCTTCATTAGTCTCCCAAAGTAAGAGGGCAGAAATCTATAATTAATTAAAAGAAGAAAGATTAATTGAGAACAATATTAATTATCGAATAATGGGATAAAATTGAGTGGTGACCATCGCAGTACGCCGACATACTTTAATTAGGGATGATGAAAAGTGACTACACGTCAAGTATATAAATATCGCAGAAGTAACCTGAAAGAGAATTAGTTAATATAACAGATAGCATTGCTATCTTGCGCCATCGCACGTAAACTTGAAGAAATATAACTGAAAACATGTCACATGGAACATAAACATTTAGGAGAGAATGAAGAAATGGGACAAAGATAAATTGGCTTAACTTACAAAATGCTTCAGCTGAGTGACATGTACAGTAGACACCTGCTGCAGGTCGTCATCACTTACAAGTTCCACGGTGACAGGTGTGAGAAAACGAGTTATAATGCGTGGAGTAGACCATCGCAGACAAAGTTTGCCTGAAATCTGCGCAGCTGCGTTGCTCACAGGGTGGAGCTTCACCTACACCTTTCCATTCACCTGAAAAGTAATTGCATGTCTACCTACGTTGAACCTATCGGCTACCTTAGAGCGAGCTTTTTTTCAATGCTTAACAGCAATCTCCCTTTTTTGAAGCACAGAAGAATGTCTCGAAGGCTCAGCTAGATACTCTATGTTCCACCTGAGCAGTAGAGGATGCACAAGCGTCCTACCGAGAAATAATTCGGCAGGGGTGGTTTGAGTTGAAGAGTGGAACGAAGTGTTGAAACCAAGACAGAAATATTGAAGGTTCACGTCCCAAGAAGCATGATCCGAGTTGTGAAACACCGAAATGCAAGCCTTCAAATTTCTATGAAAACGTTCAACTTGGTTTCCCTGGGGGCGGTAGGGAGACAGGGATACATGACGAATACCCCAATTGAAAGTCATGGTCTCAAAAGCCTTTGATCTGAACACAGTAGCGTTGTCGGATACAAGATATTTGGGAGGCCCGAATACACCAAATATATATTTACTCAAGAAGTTTATGGTAGTTCTTAACGTAATTTCTCTCACTGGGAAAAGCCAAACGAATTTAGAAAAAACAGTCTATAACAGTGAGAATGGCCCGATTACCTAGTTTTGATCGGTCAAGAGGACCAAAATACTCGATGAACAAACGTTATCCTGGTCGAGACACAATATCTGCTTGGTGCAGACCAACCTTGGTGTTTTGTGCAGGTTTGGGACGTTGACATGTTAAACATTTCCTGACAAAACCAAAGGAATCAGACTTAATCGAAGGCCAATAAAACTCGCTAGAGATATTTCTGAAGGTCCTGTTCATACCGACGTGTGCACCAAAGGTGGAAGAATGGTAATACGTTAAAAGCATATCACGAACAGCTTCAGGAGCAAAAATCCAAAACTTCGAAGATCTAGGTAATGTGTACCCGATAACGTCATTCCGAATACGAAAGTCGGAACATGAGGGGTCTTTGTTCGACATTTTGTCGAGTAATTCCATACAATATGGATCCTCAGCTTGAAATGTTCTGGTGTCCACAAAAGACCAGGTACAGTGTTGCAGTAGGAACACTGGTTCGGGAGGTTCTGAAGAAGGAGGAGGGGAAGGAACGGGAATGGCAACATTTTCTTGAAACATACGTGAGAGACAGTCAGCAACAGAATTCTCGCTACCTTTCACATGTATAATATCGAAATTGAAGGAAGATAGTCGTAAAATCCATCGATTAATACGATCTAATTTCTTAACATGGGACAGACTCCATTTTAAGGCTTCGTTATCAGTACACACAGTGAAACGCCTATGCTCCAGAAAACTCCTAAAGCGTTAGCACCCGAGCACTACAGCTGAACTTTCTTTCTCGAAAATGGAGTAACGCCTTTTATGGTCATTCAGCCTTCTACTAGCGAAAGCAATGGGAGCAAATCTCCCATCCACTTATTGACTCAACACGCTCGAAACCGCTAGGTCACTCGCATCACAATGCAGAAAGAATTCCGAATTAAAATTAGGGGATTGCAATACAGGAGCACTAGACAAACATTCCTTCAGGCTTACAAAGGCGCGTTCTTGCTCGGGTCCCCAAACAAAAGTGTTATTCTTCTTCTTCAAGGCATTTAAAGGGGCGGCAATATCGGAGAAACGTTTTATGAACCTGGAATAAAAGGTAAACATTCCCAGCACACGACGTAAGGATTTCAATGAAGTAGGACGGGAAGTTCTTGTTGACATTTCACACGTACAGAGTTAACTGAGATACTTTCACCAGACAGCACGTGACCTAGAAACTTTATCTGGGAGGACCCTAACGAACATTTCCCAGGATTGGCAGTTAAACCTGCTCGTCTTAGACGCCCGAAAACCTCACGAAGATGACCGACGTGTTCCTCAAAAGTGCTACTATAGACTACAAGATCATCAAGATAATTGAAAACGTACTGAAACTTAAAATCTCCCAATAGGTCTTCCAGTACGCGGCTGAGTACTTGGGCTCCAATAGCGATTCCCATCGGCAACTTCAAAAGTTCGAACAACCCAAAGGGAGTAGAAAAGGCAGTAACCTTGCGGCTTTGCTCATCTAAAGGAATTTGATAATAGGCGGAATTTAAATCAATAATTGAGTAATAGTGTTGGAAAGCAGATTCCAAGGTTGGAAGTGGGAAATTATCAAATACAACCTTCTTATTTAACAGTCGGTAATCCACCAGACGGAACTCATTTTCTTTCTTAGGAACTAAGAAGGCAGACGAGCCATAAGCAGACTTGGAAGGCCTTATTACATGTGTTTCTGAAAGATCACTTACATGTCTCGTTCATGGCTAAAAGTTTGGGTGGAGAGCAAGGAAACGGTGCAGATCTCACAGGGATGGAGTCAGTCAAATCGATATGACATTCATATCCAACTGCAGTTCCCAGTTGATGAGTGATCACGTCAGAAAATTCACTCACTAAATCATATAAAATCTGCCATTGATCAGAAAACAAGGAAAGGGGTAATTGTACTACACACTCAGGTAGGACATTAAATACTCCAGGCATAACATTCTCGAAAGGAAACCTCTGTTTAGACGAAAAAAGGAAGCTATAGGTGTCATCACTGAAGTCTAACCTCAACCCAGTTTTTTAGCCTACTTTTCACATTTTTCAAAAATCGATCCGGGAAAATGTCTGGCTGGCTGTGTGTGTGTGTGTGTGTGTGTGTGTCCCCTATCAACTCCTAAACGGCTGCAGCAATCAAAACCAAATTTAGTATGAGTAAAGATGTGCACCGGAATATCTCACGTCCATATTTGAAAATGATGTCAGTGCTACCAACTGCTGAAAAAACGCACTAGAAATTTGAGCTCCATGTTGGATATCTTGCATGGTATGCATGGGAGCTATTCCAAAATTGGCACACATGTAGGTAGATAACACTATTTCAGTCTAATTTCCAGGAGGCCAACCATGACAGTGTTCCCAAAATAATTTTAAGCCTTCTGATAGGTCCAATGTTTAAATGCATATAACGTCTACACTATCAATTGGATTTCAACCAAATTTTGTATGTAATATCTATACATTAACATGTATGACTGAGCGTATTCTTAAGAGCCACCAGGGTTGCCAACTGTTAATAATTGCTCTCTCTATTTTTTAAATAAAAATATATCAGAAAGTATGCAAGCAAACTGCCTTAAACTATGCACACGTATATTCTGACAATTTAGATTAATTTGGAGTAACTTATATACGTCAGTTCTACCTACATGATTATAAGCCTGCTGATAGTACCAATTTTTAAATACATGTAACTTCTATACTATCAGTTGGATTTCCACCAAATTTCGTATGTGCTATGTGTACCATAACAGATATGACTATAAGTATTGTTAAGAGCAATCAGGGATGCCAACTGTTAGTAAATGCTGTCTATATTTTTTTACCCTAATATCAATACATCAGAAAGTATGCAAGCAACAGCTCTATACTTTGCACACGTATAGCACCTGACATTCTAGATTAATTTAGAGTAATTAATACAAGGCAGTGCTGCCAACATGATTCTATGCCTGCTGATATGTCCAATTTTAAAATACATGTAACTTTTATACTAACAAATGGATTTCATCCAAAATTGGCTCAACAAGATATCATGATATTTCATATTATTATTCATTCATTGGCAAATTGTATATACATAACAAATAAATAATTATACATAACAATTCAATAACAATTATACAACAATTAAACTGGAGTATTTACACAAATAGTCAGTCTTTTCTTAAGCACACCTATATGTTTGGGAAAAGGCTCTAAGACTGCGGCAGGTAGAGAGTTCCAGTTATCATTGGCACGGTTTACAAAAGAATATTTACCATAATTTGTTCGCTGTGGTCGGCCCTTAACTTTGAAAGGATGATCGCTCCTACTCATGTAAGTGGGCTTTCCCAATCGTTTGCTAAGCTCACCCCATGCTGGTTGATTTGTATACGTGTTGTACATAGCGCAGAGTCTAGATTTCATCCTCCTAGCCTCCAGTGATTCCCACCCAAGTTTCTTTAACATACGGCTCACACTGCTCCTAGGATTAAAGTCACTGAGCACAAATCTAGCGGTCTTTCTTTGTACCATTTCCAACTCATTGATGAGCCCTACTTGATATGGATCCCAAACCGCCGAGGCATATTCCAGAATAGGTCTTACAAGTGACAAATAGCCTAATTCTTTAGCAGAGGTACTACTTCCTTTTAATACCCTCATTACAAAGTGCAGGGATTTGTAAGCTTTTGAAACTACACATCCTACATGACTACTCCATTTCATATCATTTCTTACGTGAACGCCCAAATATTTGCAAGAATCTTCTTCTACAAGTATTTCCGAGCCAATGTTATATTGAAAATCCTGCCTTCGCACTTTCCCTATTTTTAAGAGACTACATTTTCTTGTGTTTATTTTCATTTTATTTACAATCGCCCACTTATAGACCAGGTTCAGGTCCTCTTGAAGCACTGCATTGTCTTGTGAGTCATGTATCTTTCGATATATTACACAATCATCCGCAAACAATCGACAGTCACTGCGAATCCCATTTGGTAAGTCATTTATAAACGCCAGATTATTTCTGACCAACACACGCATGGTATTGTTGGCAACATGCTTTTACGCGTGCTGATAGATCCAGTGTCTAACTGCATGTAACGTCCATTTGACTTCAACCAAATTTTGTATTCTGTACCTTAAGAGATGGAACTAAGAATACAGGGTGTTTCAAAAAGAATATACGTATTACGCATGCATATATTTATTAAACTTTAAGACATGCGAGTATGAAACTTTACACACATATTTACGAACCTCTCAAGTTTGGATTACAGATGTTCAATATGTCCTTCATCAGCGACACGAACAATATGACACCGATACTCAAATTCCTCCCATACTCGGGCAAGCATGTCCTTCGTCACTGATGTTATGGCAGTACGGACCCGGTTTTTCAACTCTTCCTGGTTCTGTGGGAGTGGTGTTACATAAACGTGGTCTTTAACGAAACCCCACAGGAAGAAGTCACAGGGTGTCAAATCCGGTGACCGTGCAGCCCAGCTGAGACATGCTAAGTCGTCAGCTCCTTGACGACCAATCCAACGCGACGGTTCGGCAGGGTTTCATTCAGATATTCACGCACTTGGCGACTCCAGTGAGGGGAAGAGTCCTGGCCCCGTCCCCGTCTTGTTGAAAAATGAAGTTGTCTTCGTACAGCCTCGGAAACAACCAGTTTTGTAGCATAGCGAGATACTGCTGACCGTTAACCGTGTTTCCATCAAAGAAGAATGGGCCGTAAACAGATGATCGGGATATCGCACAAAACACAATGACATTGGGCGAATCTCGTACATGTTCAATGACTGCATGTGGGTTCTGGAGGTCCCAAATTCGAACATTGTGTTGTTTACCTGACCACTAACATGGAAAGTCGTTTCATCACTGAACATAATGCGTTTTGCGAAAGTGTTATTATTGTCAATAGCGTCATGAATCTCGTTACAAAATGCCACACGTTTGCGTTTGTCATCAGGACGCAGAGCTTGTAACAGCTGTAACTTGTACGGCTTGATAACCAACCGACGTCTCAAAACACGCCAAATTGTTGTTGTAGGCAGTTGTAACTCCCGACTGGCACGACGAGTTGATTTTGAAGGACTATGTTGGAAAGCAGTTTGAATTCGATCAACATTTTCTTCAGAAACACGAGGGCGGCCAGGACTCTTCCCTTTACTCACACATCCTGTATCTACAAACTGCGAATGTTCCACCCATTCGGAGGATCAATTTGGTACCTCAACCAGAAACGCCTTTGCACTGTAATCACGGAATTGCACTTCGCAAACACGAGAACACATTCTGCTGCGGAGTAGCCTTTTTAAACATATGACGTTTACCGAGCAAAACAGAAACAACTGACATCTAGCGACTATTAATATAAACTAGACTATGTATTCGTTTCTCCAATATCCGAGCCGAGGCGCAGCGATCAATAGTTTGGACAAAATAATACTTTGTAATACGTATATTCTTTTTGAAACACCCTGTATATTCAGTCACCAAGGCTGCCAACTGCAGTGCTCGATTAGGCTACGTTATACCAGGTATATTTTAACTAATTAGATATTTCGATATTACCAACTTAATTTCGTCATTATTCTAGATAGGTAGAATAATCATTGGCATGAAAAGTAGGCTGTATAGTTCTTCACGGAACTTCTTGTTTTTCATAAAATCAGCACCCAGCAAGATAGGTGCTGCTAAGTTGTCCAGGAACTGAAACTCGTGGTCCCAAGAAAAATCATGAATCTTAATATGGCACTATATAGTTTCGTAGACATGAATAGGATTGTTAGAGACAGAGACGAAACTGTTTCGGGTCTGGTGTAGACGTTTACATGCGGCAGGGATCTTCTCAACTACAGACCTATGTATTGCGCCCGTTGACGCATGTTTGCTCATATAACAGAGACTAAAACTTATGCTGGAATGTAACTGAACATACCCTGCGAGCGGCGGGAAGAAGCTGAAGTAATATCGCTTATGATCATATTTTTATATATTTTGGACATTCCAAAAATCAATTATAATTATAACCAAGTAATTCTGCATATTTGAAGTACAGCATACTTCGTAAATCAATGAAACTATCAATTTTCGCGGCTAGCTCATATCCTAAGAGCACGCCATATTGATAACACCTGTTCCTATTTGTCTTTGGATGAGGCAACATCGATGTGCATGTTGGAGCACAAGTGAAAGTACGTTCGTGTAGGGAAACCATGTGGCACGAAAAATCAGTGGATATTTTTCTCATGGATAGCCATCATGCCATTATTTAACAATTTAAAGATTGGAGACATTCATCATTACATAAACTGTGAAATATTTTCATTCTACGAGGTGAAATGAAGGACTTGTGTAAAGCAAACTTTACGACCGCATGGTCACACACTTCAGTGTTACATGAACTGTGTAATTAATTAACTGTACAAAATCTACGAGAACAATCTTTATTTGCCGGATGGGCAGTATTTTTGGTTTAATATTTTATGTTAATATTTTCTGTAAATATCAGTGCAAAAGTCACGAGTGAGTGTCGCACAAGCGACAAGATTAGAGACAGTGGCGGAGTGAAAATGGGCAATTTTTTACCGCATATTAGCTTTAGTGCGCGCAAGTTTTCGTTAATTGCTACGTTATTACCAACGCTAACATTACAATCATGCTAAACCATCAGATCTTCAAATACAACCCCAACCACGCGATGGCATGTGATTTCTAAATCATGAGCGGGGAATTGGCAGCGGAAGATGTCCAAATACAATGAGAAGATAATCTAAAGCCATACACGAGACCGCATATAACATCTCATGGCGGGTCTCGAACCAAGTGACGCTGCATCTGTAAGTCAGATCAAGTATTTGTAGCGTATTGTAATGAGTTGGAAACAGTAGATTAGTTTAATTTGGTTTCATTTATTTAAGTGCACAATGCAGGTAGTTAATCATAAGACGCGTGTGGAAAGTAATAGTTTTATTAAACATGTATAGACGCCAGGAAGGCTGAATTTTCAATGCTCACTTCGTATCAATTCAAAACAGTTATTATCAACTTTTATTTTGTCAAGCTGATGACAAACTAGTTTGGCAGATGTTAAATCGAGGCCATGATTACGAGCCAAACCCACTACACAGCACACTCGATTCTAGGCAGTGCATCAGTATAGTGTTTTAGAAGGCTGTGAGATTCTTAACATTATTACAAGTGGAATGCAGAGTTCCGTTATTCGCATTTGTTGGCCAGATCAATACTTGAAAACAGGTTTATTTCTTTAAGAGAAGCCACGCAGGCAATGAATGCAACTGTATTTCGTAATCAAATGAACGCAGGTTCGACCTCATTCAGGGAAGAGGCAATTTTATAAATGCTCACACACACTTTTAGCTTGTATCAGAAGCCTTCATGATTATTTAAAGCGTTGTCGGGATGTGTTTTCTGTACACATAATCTTTATTACCAGCACTTCAAACGTGTATCAATTAGGAATCCACACTTTTGTAAATTAACGTTATTAGAGTATCATATGAGTCGTGACGGTGGATTAATACCTCCGACATTGTTATTGTGGTTATACCGGTGGTAATGAACTATTTGAAGTCGTACCAAACCGAAGGCGCCTGGATCAATGAATCCGAAATAAGAGTAAAGTAATTGGTGAGGACACAGGATGTCTAATAATTATGAAGTAATTGGTGCAGACACAGGATGTCTAAAAATGATGAAATATTGGTCTAGTAAACTATTAACCTATTGTACAGCCCCCCCCAGGGTTCTGCATCCCCTGGAGGACAACCCCCCATCATCTATTTAAATCACCCTTAAGTGGCAAATCTTGTAAGACCAGAACACATCTATTAACACCGCAATGGCAGCTAGCCAGTATGGAAAGCTTAACCAATTGTTGCATCACTACCACAAACAGCGACACACAAATTAACTAGGTCGTCTAAGCAGCAGTATGCTGACAGAACAACGCCGAAAGCTATAAAAGAGAGCCTTATGTAGGACAAACTCTCTCTCCATTACCAGTCTTACAGTGCATCGGCCGAAGGCTATCGACGTTATCATCAGAGGTGAGTCAGACGTGTTCAGATCTCCTATATTTGTAACCTTTACCCACAGATTGTACTTTTACATTGTGACCATTACTACATTCCCTGAAAGGGACTCATAATTCAACATCACAGACCAATAAACACTTGGTCAACACACTACACCCGACTTACTATTTATACGCCTCTTTACATCCCAACGCCCTTCCTTATTCCCGTCACGGCTAGACGTGACATACGGTAGCCCAACAGTGCTAACTCAGGTATCATTGTATTTCTCGCGGCGGCTCGACTGCTAAGAGCAGCGAGCGCCACATAGCTGACACGAGCACGTTCAGTTATATAACAAGCCAGTCAGCTGGAAGACCAGCGCGTTGACCTATACGCCAAACGCCATCCCCTAAGATACAGCTACATCCCTTATAGGAGCGCCCCCTAGTTCCTAACACTAAACAACACTCTACACTGGTCAGCTGACCCTGCTGAGGGAAGCTACCCCCTTTTAGACACTGCTTTATAAATTAACACAATAACTCTTCCTTTTAGATCCAACCACCCCCAATAAAGGGATCTAAAACACTGGTGGAGGCCGGGTACTACGCACAGTAGAACAGGACTCAACCAACGAGCCCTCGTAGTAAAAACGGCCCGTACCGCACGCAGCCAAGCAAATAGTGAAAATTTTTTTCCCCAGACAAAAAACACCATTTTTGCTCCAAACTAGCTACACAGGGGAGATTCTTAGTAAACCAACCCCCCAGGCCCAGAAAGAATCAAACAGATACGAAAATACACTGTCAAACACGCACAAATCTTTTATTTTTATTTTATTCGCATACACTTCAGTCAGAATGGCACCTCATGCAGAGATTGCAAGCCATAGAGGCAATAGGGTTACGCCAATATTATTAACATTATTAATAAGATGCCAAAGGCATATACAAAGGCGACAGACACAAATACGGGCACTCCAAACAAAAGTCGGGGCAATACAGGGCAAACAGCCATACACTCCGTCAGAGGGTAGGACAGCGCGATTAAGATGCGCACATAAGCACTTGAGGAACATACATGAACACCTCAATAGGATCCATGTCCAAAGAAACAAAATATACGAACAATTAATCACCACACATGGTCCCGTAATGGATAATGCAACCCTCGAAAGAATGAGGGTGCACTACACAGGTTTACACACTCAATACAGGGAGCTCATTCGCCAACAAGCGTTTCTCCAATTGGCGGCTACAGAACTGTATAGGACACAGAAACATTAACACAGTAATTTGCAAACAGGCCATATGCCTCAATAGGCAGTACACCCAAATTTGGGACGAATACCGTGAGCTCCAAGCCAACAAGGCCATTTTTGAGTTCATGGTAGGGCCACCAGCCCAGCCGAGAGAGGACATGAGCGTAGATACGCTAACTCGACAATTTGCGAGGATGTCCCTCTCGCCATGTACTGCCACACATGAGAAGGAATTCACCGTGGCCACAGCCCAGGAGACGGGCAGGTTAGGCTCCAATAGGCTACATGCACAAAGTTACACAAACACACGTCCTTCAGCTCCGGATCGGAAGGCAATTTTGCCAAACCGAGGGGCAGAGCCTAGAACAACCCCCTCGGAACAAAGGGACGAGAGGGAGTTGAAGCCAGGACCCTCAGACACATATGATATGACAGGGAGACAACGGGACGTAACCACGTCATGGGCTGAGGACGTAGAGCCCGCCCTACAGTACATAAAGCCTACATACACCCACACAGACAGGCTAACACAATGGCAGGAGTCTGCCGTGGCTACAGGCCAGAAAGCGGTCAGGCTACACGCCACCACATTGCTAGGGCAGACACAAGCCATTAAGCGACCTATACCGCCAGTTCAAAGGGCAAGTTTGCCAGAACGAAGGCGAACACCGGCATTAGTACCCCAGGTGCGAATGCATAAGAGGGTGTTGCATTCAGTCCCTCAGGATGCACGATACACGCCTGCACATTGTGACCACGCACTCACACACAATACACGGGGTACAGGAAAGGTGTTATTACCTACCCCACAAAACCACTCAGGCAAAAGCACACACACCCCCGTAAACTCTACTAGGATAGCGCAGAGCGCATTTAGGCCCTCGAAAACAGGCACACTCAAACCTACAGACACGCGCTACGGTGGAAGTAGGCTCAGGCTTACTTTGCTACAAAATCCCCCGAAAAAATGGCAAAGAAGCGCCTCAGTGGATTTCAGGGGCCTATAATCTCATAACAGGGCAGAACCCTTCACCTTTCCGAGCAAGGACGCTCGGACCGGAGTAACGACTTCCACCAGGGACACACATAAGCTCGTTTACACGGGGGGAATTACGCCAATAAATACATACAGACTCACTAACATAAACGGTACATTTTTTTTTGCATCTATATGCAGTACAACATGGCTAAACCAAAGATGTATAATTCTAAATCCTTCTTGATTTATTTTGGGCACCTAGCATTTTTTTTTCTCAGGCCATCAATGGTTACTGGACATAGGGTCCATATTATAATTTGGATAACGTAAAGTGCTAATATCCAAAGCCAAGTAGAAGCCCATCAGGTGAGCTACGCGGCTTAAAGCCGGAAAGAGATATTCCGAACATAGCTTAAGCATCAAATCACAGCATAGAGCTTAAGCGAGTCTTTCTAGGTAGAAATGACTAAGTGTTCTATGTTCCGGTCCAACAGTTTGATAGATTCCCTTGTGACGGGTGAGAACCCTTATTGTAACAAGAATTAAGAATCTCAAATTATTTCCCAAAAGTGGTAGATTTCCCTGAGACGTAACTAGATTACTATAGTGCTAACGTCACCTACTAGGTGGATAGTACGATCAGGACCTACTTACCATTTTTAAGCATTTTTTTTCATAGTGTTTACGACACAATTTTGACAGACTATCGCCATCGGGCAACCCGCTTTAATCAGCATAAGGCAGGGTGCAGGCGACATACAATATATCTTCTATACCTTTTCAAAGTGCTCTCTTAATACGGAGCGGGGCATAGCTCATTTTTTCTCTCTGCCTCAGTCATTAGGCCCGATGAAGAAAAAATTGGCCAAGTTGAACTATATACATTGCATACATAGGCATACGTGACACGTTACACTGCCTGTAATATGACTTTTTTTTTCTCACTTCCACAACAACACGCAAGCTAAAACGCTATCACACCGTAGGATGAAAATCCCAGACTTTGGGAAACCCTGCATGTTTTTGGAAATAACACAATCAGTTTACATTGCCACATGACAGTAAAACACTACTAAAAGAAAAGGAAATGATCCCGATGGCAGACGGGGAAGGAAGGCCAAGAAATAGCCTTCAAACCTCACTGACCGCACCGGGATACGATCCTAACACTACCAAACTGTCCCGGAGACACAACCTGAATAGTGCCAGAAACAATTACTCTGGGTAAAAGACGGTCTCAAAACCCGCAACCTTCTGAATACCAGGAATATAAGGTCGGGTAGCTATCCAGTTCTAGAATAGAAAAATGAGAAAGCTAACACAGATTGGGACAGTTCCACTATCAGATGGTCATAAATGAAAAACAACAAAATCGCCTCCGGCATTTAGTCACCAAACACGCGACTAGCGGCCCAGACACACTCGTGTATAACGACATTTTGTACAACGGATAGGGACATACTCAAACCACGATACAGTTAACACAAAATTTGGGGACACAAATGTAGTTAGTGAGAGGTTCTTTTACAGTGCGGCCAAGGCATGTGAGATTTCCGAAGTGAAATGCCATGGCCTGTGGTTTGGATTCCACGTAAAACGGAAGTCCCGTGGCTCATGATCTTCAGATCAACGGGCACGTTAAACTACAAGTTTCCTTCTTTTTTTTACAGTGCGAGAAGCACTACTCACAATTACAAGAGACAGCAATCAAGTTCCCACATACGCGTGCCGGAAACAAGTGAGCACGCATGACATTGTAATTCAATACCGTTACACTCAGCGATAACGTACGTCTCATGAATAACCTGCACGCTCACAGACAGCAATACACTAGCAGCTCTCAGTGCAGAACACACGCCATCATTTAAGCCAAGTCTAGAACCCCACAAATCCTCAAGTTACACTACGAGGGGAAATTAAAAACATACAAACTCTGCACAGGTATGCATACTTTCATTCGCGCATTGCACATACACGGGGAACGTGCCATAAAATGGACGACACAAATACCGTCGTAACAAGCCTTTGCAGCACCCCGGGTCCGAACCCATGATCACACACCACGCTCGTACCAAAAACTAACTATCCAACGGTATTTTTGGTACGAGAGACACAAGCAAAAATCACACTGAGGACATCTCAATTCCTGAAACACAACGCAGACATATAACACAGAGAATTACATAGATCACGGGTTCAAATCCCAGCGAAAATCGGACACCAGGAAAACAGCTATCCAGGCTTCCAATCACACTGAAATTAGCCCATACAACCACACAGCCAGATAATACTACATTCCCTTCGGCCAAAGGCCACGCACAGAATTTCAGTGACACCTGACAGGGAAAATAGACTTCCCAGAAACAGCTAGGATAATTTCGTAAGACAAAAGTCTTACGGAATGAGGGCCACACAACACCACTAGCTAATTAGGGCCGATTGCCACATTAGGCCGGCAGGAATTTAGAACAATAGCAACATGGCATACGTGCAAGAAGGCACATGGCGACAGCTGACATACATAACGTCCGAGCCATTACACATACAAACTGCTGATGTGCAGATTTCGTCACATGGCAATATTGCTGGTGACAGACACTACTGTTTATCGGCAGTGACCGTGAAATTACAAACGCAAAACAATCACAACACCATACATTTTTTTTAACACTGCAAAAACATTTAGCAATGGACAAGACGTGACACATCGGAACTTATCTTGGGCCCATAGGAGCACGTTCGCAAAGACGTTGACAGGCCACGGGCGCCTTCTGCCCATACACGCGATACATATTACGACTTAGCCTGTAACAGACCAACCGTCCGCGTGGTGTAGCGGAACATAGTCTCACACACACACATGCGCTCAACAATTAGGAGCGAACACAGACAGGGGCTCTGAGAAAACAAGACCTCCCCTCTAATAACTTCTTTTCTCGATTGTAAGGCATAGGAATCATTACAGGCGATTAGGACATGGCCAATCGCACTACGACCACTGGCCACATTCACACTGCAAATGGCAGACCAGATTAGGTCGTGAAGCTTTACTATCCCAAGTCGCGGATAGAAAGCCAACATGGACCAAGGGAGGATGACAGGAGAACAGGCTACCAGCGTACCACCTTACTCCCTTCCAATAACCTTCTCACGTCCAACATAACCAACGCAGACACATGAACACGACCAAAACAGCTACACTACATTACAGAGTATACACAAGGGGTTGATAGACTTCATGCGTCTAAAGAGAAGGCTTGCTACGCCTTGGATCACGATGCTACCACCTGAGTATTAGGGGTGGGTCGGCAAACATTAAATAAGCATAATGCGCATCTCCAAATGAGAGATGAGGCCACAATTATATATATTAACCATTCTTTGTTAATTAAATACTCCCGCATGACAGGAATATATTAGTATTATGCCTCAACCTACACCTATCCGTACATGAGTGCAGACGCCTCATATCCAGATACCTGCATGAGTATCCCATCCATTTACCAGGGGTATTACTAGCAAACCTGCATGGAATTTTCATATCTTTGCAATCCCGGGAATTACCTGCCCCAGTCCACTCATTGTAGGAGCAATCCTAGTAGCATTACCGGCTCAAGGCCACCATTTATTTGAGCCCAAAGATGCACAACCCCTTCCTACCATACTTTAAGCCCACTCTACAAATAACTACCCCCAGATCCTAATAACAGGGTACCTGACATTACAGACCCTACTAACACCTCCATTAAGGTAAAAAGAGCATTATCGCTGGAAAGCTGACGTAGCAATAGTAGACCAGAAGTAGTCTATGTACTTAGAAGATCTATAACCCCACAACACTTGGAAAATTTTACATTTTTACATAAAAATACATTATTTACACAGGTTACGCCCATATTTTTTTAAAGGTAAAGGAATCTGTAACACTCTGATGGATGATAGCGGCACAAGCCGAAGGCCAGAGGCACCACACTGGGGGCAGAGCTGGGGTAGGCGATGATGACCCTTACCCCAGTTGGCTCAACAAATCACTGACCCGACCGAACAGACGAACCACGTAAGGTTAAGGCACTCGCGGCCTGGCCGGGCAAGCTCTGGAATCCTAGGTGCACCTCAACTGCCCCTGGGAGGAAGGGATGCTACACCCACTCTGTGCCACGGTCGGCGAAGCCAAGACCTGCAGGGAGACTTTCTGAGAATGGCGGGAGAAATAGCTCACTCAGCGCCGGACTCGAGAGCAATCCCTAGAGACGACCCCATTATGACTAGACTTCTAGTTAAATTTAAGTAGGTACGGCTTCCATAGCGGGAAGCAAGACTCCTGTGCGTTGGAGTGAAATGTTACTGCGAAATACATAATACTGCGGCCGATAAAGGCAAAATGAAATATTAATGCGAAAAGCATACTACGGCGGCCTATAAAGGCGAAATGAAATATTAATGCGAAAAGCATACTACTACGGCCGATACAGGCGAATATTACTGCGAAAAGCAGACTACGATTGCCGACGGAGGCGAAGATAATATTATGCCATTGGACGACAATGTCCAATGCCCACATAAATGGCGACGCAGCGGGCAACCAATGGGCATTAAGAGAGGGGCATTGCGAGCACCTCATAAGGGTTACGTGGGCGGCCCAACTACGACAACGATGAACGATAACGGTAATGAGTAGGAAGGTACAGCGGGCGAAACGGTTTGCTCAGGGGCACCGTAAGCCGCCTGCGACTAGGTTAATACTAGTTCATAAGCGTCGACATCTAGAATTAAGGGAACGGAATCCAGCGACCCTAGAGACAACCGGTGTTTCTAGGACTCGTGCGGGTGGTGTCCTGAGGAAGTAAATTGCCTCAGGCGATCGTTCCGGTCCAAATTTAGCCAATAAGACACATGCGACTAGGTTAATACTAGTTGATAAGCGTCGACATCTAGAATTAAGGGGGCGGAATCCAGCGAATCTAGAGACAACCGGTGTTTCTGGATTCGTGCGGGTGGTGTCCTGAGGAAGTAAATTGCCTCAGGCGATCGCCCTTGTCGAAATCTTAGCTGTAAGACGGTTGCATTTGACACGCAACCTAGGATTAAGCAAATTTACTGACCGCTGTTGCCATGTAGTGGCACAGCACATTTCGGCAATAGAATAAGGCCACCCTTTCGGTTTAGCAATAGCAGCCATTTTTTTATTAATTAGTAAGATAAGTAGTGGTAAGATAACGCCGCTCGGCTCCTGATGACCCACAAACCCGGCATCAGGGTAAGTCCGACAACTCATGATAACTCATGACAACTCAGGACAACTCATGATAATTCGTTGTAATATAGCATAAGCCTACATTTAAGGCAATTTTTTTATTATATATATATAGATTACAGTAGAATATCTCGGCACTTGGTGACTTAAAATCCGTTACCAAGGTAAGCCCGACAACACTAGGCTAAGATAGGTTAACATAGGCTAACCTAGAAGTAAGTTAGACTTCAGTGGCGCCACACTTAATTTTATAAATTAAGCGCTGCCACGAAAATGTCATATATAATATATTGTAATGTATTGTCATGTATTGCTAACAACTAATCCGCTTTCCCAAACACAGGAAACCCAGGGAGCAACGCGTCCACAGATATACACAACAGAAAAAGGGTTGCCATTAATACATTTTTTTTACATATAGCAAGGAGCATGAGCATGTCTATTGTAAATATATTTCCCACACCAAATCACACATACCCTTATCTCTGTCACACAAACACACTACTCCTCATCATTTTTCAGTCGCGCCAATAAGGTGACGGCGCCGCGATCAGCGACGTAAGGTGACGTGGGGCACCGAGCGACGCTGACGCAAACACACGTATGAATACGCTTCAATAATAAGCAATATACGGTAGCCAGGGGCGGTGCAGAGATTGTGAACACCTACCCTCGCTGCCAAGGTGAATTTTTCCACCCACGGGGAAAATTTGCGAAAGGTAAGGTTAACGGCATGACCACTAACCCACAGCCATAGGTAAGAGGTACCTACAGCTCAGCGAATAGCAAAGTGAAGGGAGAATGAGTCGACAGAGGAGAGCGCTACAGAAGGCCTAGAGAATGAGACGAGGTACCAGGCTCATGAGCAAACCGGTACACAAATATATATTAATGCTCAAGTGTACGCCTATGCACGTAAACTTACAATATGTCACGCCATTCAACACTGCCACAATGGCAACACTGAATACACGGTTTTGTTTTTTCCTTTCTACTCTACTAACGCCCAAATTTGTCAGGGTGTTCCGTTTTATCCCAAACCAATAAATGCACTTTGAATATTTCCCTTAAATTATACCCTGGAACACCCATTTTTTCTATTCTCTTCTATCTTTCTCTTAGCAGGGAGCACTTTTTCCCCAAAATAAAGCCAGACGACACAATTCCTCGTCTAGCTGGGTTTTTCCTCCCTGCACAACAATGTAACGGATAAGTATCAAAACCATGGTTTTTTCCTTCTTTTTGAAACTCGCAATATGCCAACAATGGCAATGTCAATTTTTTCTCAATGTCAATTTTTTTTTCTCAATGTCAATTTCCATTTTTACAATGTCAATGTCAGTGTTATATATATATCTGTACATCCCATAACCCTCCCCTCTGAACACGGGCTGATCTCACACCTACACTTCACCACGACATCACCCATTCTATACGACGACGACGACGACGACGAGGAAGACACCACCAGAAGATACGAGGGGGCTTCAACAACAACTACATCAACATCCCAACCTCAAGTTCCGTTCCCGTTCGCGAGGACGCGAACAAATGGAGGAAGACGCTTGTACAGCCCCCCAGGGTTCTGCATCCCCTGGAGGACAACCCCCCATCATCTATTTAAATCACCCTTAACTGGCAAATCTTGTAAGACCAGAACACATCTATTAACACCGCAATGGCAGCTAGCCAGTATGGAAAGCTTAACCAATTGTTGCATCACTACCACAAACAGCGACACACAAATTAACTAGGTCGTCTAAGCAGCAGTATGCTGACAGAACAACGCCGAAAGCTATAAAAGAGAGCCTTATGTAGGACAAACTCTCTCTCCATTACCAGTCTTACAGTGCATCGGCCGAAGGCTATCGACGTTATCATCAGAGGTGAGTCAGACGTGTTCAGATCTCCTATATTTGTAACCTTTACCCACAGATTGCACTTTTACATTGTGACCATTGCTACATTCCCTGAAAGGGACTCATAATTCAACATCACAGACCAATAAACACTTGGTCAACACACTACACCCGACTTACTATTTATACGCCTCTTTACATCCCAACGCCCTTCCTTATTCCCGTCACGGCTAGACGTGACATACGGTAGCCCAACAGTGCTAACTCAGGTATCATTGTATTTCTCGCGGCGGCTCGACTGCTAAGAGCAGCGAGCGCCACATAGCTGACACGAGCACGTTCAGTTATATAACAAGCCAGTCAGCTGGAAGACCAGCGCGTTGACCTATACGCCAAACGCCATCCCCTAAGATACAGCTACATCCCTTATAGGAGCGCCCCCTAGTTCCTAACACTAAACAACACTCTACACTGGTCAGCTGACCCTGCTGAGGGAAGCTACCCCCTTTTAGACACTGCTTTATAAATTAACACAATAACTCTTCCTTTTAGATCCAACCACCCCCAATAAAGGGATCTAAAACACTATTGAGTTATTTTGTTCAAGTTGGATATATACGTAACCTATATACACTGAACGCTTTTAAAGGTCCATAAACTGAACAACAATACTGTCAGGGATAAATAATTGTGTGAAGCTTTAATAATCAAAAATAGGGTTTTGAAAACTAATGAATCTTATAATTCCCCCTGAGTCTAAATAAAATTTCTAAACATTAAAAATAAACTATTTTCTGGACCAAATGTTAACACTTAGATATTGTTAAGCTGTTTTAGATACATTTTGATACATTTCACATGAATAGTCGACAACTAATTGGTGATGTGATAACAGAAGCATACACATCAGATTAGTAGCAATATGAGTCGATGTAATTGTTGAATTACTATCGCATTTGCAGGCTTTCCTATATTTTTCTACTTTCTTAACACTTTGACACTATGACCGTTTGTTACAAACAGTAACAAATCGAGTACGCAGGCAGTGCCAATTGCACAACAATAGGAGTGCCGAATTATTGTATGCATTTGTGTTGTATTAGCATAGCTTTTTAATTTTTCAGCAACATTGTGCACATAGCTTGCTTTTCTTAGTAATAAACGCATCTCGTTTATTAATTAATGATATTTAGGACTAGCTAAATACTTAACTCTAAAGATAAATGTTAGAGATGGCACCATCATAGCATAGGACAAATTTTCCCCTTGCTACTAAATATAAATATTCTAGTATTTGTAAACAAGTAAATGTCTTGCTTTGCTGTAGGTTCTTTTTATGTTTGATCCTCCCATAGTCATTTTGATGTAATTGCTTAGGGCCGATCTTACGTGCCATTCTCTTAGCTTGTTCATATTAATCGAATTTTGTATTAGGACCATGAGAGTAATTTAGATCTTGTTTAGGACTTTTCTTTTTATATTTTCTTTCGGGGCAGAATAGAATCGGACTAGCCGTTTTGCAACTCTCATGCTAGGCTAGGGATCTATTCTGAATAAAATTTATTTGTGAGTTTAACATAAGACTGACCTCTCTTTTCTTGTTTAGTTTTGTTATCGATGCATTCCTCTGAGCTGGTTAAATATCGAACCTCACTAATTCCCGACACCCCCGAATGCAAACTTTGTGCTAGTCCAGCCTATGAATGTATCGTCCCCTATACTTGTGTGTTAACTGGAAGAGGGTCTCGGAAGGGTCATTTGAAACCGGTGGCTCCCCGAAACCTTCGGCCAGCGGGCACAGTATGAAGCTTTGACACCACACTGTCTAAAAAGGCAGGAAAATATAGACGAGAAATGGAAAGGTGAACCCACGGTTGAACTATTTTGGCAAAAGGAATATCAGATATCACAGAAGCATGGTCCTTGCAAAAATAATCCTAGCCTCACGATCGGATTCATCATCATAAGGCTTCACTGGTTTCACGAATGATTATTATCGTTACAGCGATGACAGGTTAGTTTGGTTACTCCCAGCAAACCACAGCCAAAATAGAACTTTCTCTTTTGCGGTTCCAAACATTCACGAAAGACATGCGAGCCTTTTAAACAGTTCCAGCATTGAACAAACGACCGGGAAGCATTCACATGAGAACGGGCATTCACACTAGGGTTGTGGGAACGGGAAGCACTATCTTGGACATGGTTCACAGCATTAAAGCGAACATTAGTTCTATGAATTAACACCACGGGAAGTATTAAAAGAGGGAGAGTTATTGCCTCGAATGTTAGATGGTAGTGTTGTCCAACGAACGGGTGTAGTGTTGCCACGTTGCTTACATGCAGGGATATTGGTAGCATTACTTCTCTCATCTATGCCAAACGCTAACTCTGGCAACATAGATTCCGAAGGCAGTGGAGGTGGAGAATATTGTTTACACAATCGGGAAGTTGCTTCAAATTCACGTCCTTGGACGAGAATGTCTTCAAGATCTAATACCGATGAACGTCGAATGAACTGTTTATAAGACGGGTGTAAATTACAATATACAGTATCAATAGTTTCACGTGAAGACAGTGAAACAGGGAGGCGGGATATCAGGGTACGAATTGCTATAACATAGTCATCAATATTTTCGCCGAGTGCCTGAGTGCGCGAGAAAATTTCATTCTTTAAGGCATACTCGAAATCAGATGGAGTGAACCTCTCCTCCAAGGCACTCACAAATCCAGACCATGAACTAAAGGGGTATTGAACAAGACGGTACCTTTTCAGGGCGTTTGCACAAAATAGTATGGGAAGACATTGGATAAAACTGGTAGGAACTAAACCATAACATGCACATAATTCCTCAATGCGTGTGGTAAATTCGAAAAATGAGGGAGTACCTTCTTCCCCTGAGTATTTAATATTCCATTTATTCACGATATTTGCGACACTTCCACTATGAAAGTTTAAATTACGGGCTTCAGGAATTGGGAATGTGGAGAATAATGGGTCAAATTCCAACCATTCAAGTTTCGTCGAGGCTTTGGGATTGGATGTATGCGCCACTTCACTGTTAATAGGTGAATCGATTTCACATTTGACGTTACTATTAATGCTCGCCATCACAACTGCAGAGAATGCACAGAAAGATACTTAATACAGACCTTACCTTACTTCAATGTCAAGACTGTGTACCACGGGATAAAGATTATCACATGGATAAATATCTTCATGAACTTTATAAGATCCTTACAATTGTTTTTTTCTTCCACAATAATCGGCTGCCATCTATCAATTCTCGACACATGAAAAACAAAATAAAACGATATAGTTGCCTCTTGCCAACTTAACCAAAAAAAGATGGACGTATTTATAGGCCTAGGCAGTTCTCCTATGTCATTTCAGAATTGAAACTTGGTGTAGTTACGTGTAGAGAGATAGTTTCGAATAGAGTACATCGCTCTGCCTACCATTAGTAACGACCTTCCGTTTACTATTGGTAAGGATTCTCACTTTCTTGAAGATGTTGCAGCAGTGGAAACGTGCACCTTTTAGTCTTGCGCTGGGCCCATGAAACAGGTTGATGTCAAATTTAACGAGTGCAACAATAGTATTTAGGATTTGTCTAGCAACAATAATAAAAACAATTATGATGATAAGAATAATGTAAATAAATCACCAACACAAGCGTGCAAAAGTAACAAATTTAAAATTTACCACCAGAATGTTCAGTCTCTCTATAATAAAGTTGATTACATAAATCTAATGCTTAAAAATGAACTTAGAGACATCTCAGCACTATGTATTTCAGAACATTGGCTGGAAGATGAACAACTCGAAGTAATTCAATTCCCAGGGTTTATACTAGCTAGTAAATACTCTAGATCTAATATTAGCCATGGTGGTACTTGTATCTTCTTAAGAAATAATTTAGATCATGAACATTTAACAGCTTATGAATGAAATAATTTAGATCATGAACATTTAACAGCTTATGATTATCGAATTATGGAACAGGATTTGGAATTCTCTGCCGTAAAAAAACAGCAGTTTAAGTTCCAGATGTACTAAGCACGTTTAGGATACAAAGGAGGGCGATTAGAATTATGGCACATGTAAATACTACATAATCATGTAGACCTCTGTTTAAAGATTTAAACATTCTCCCACTGGCCTGCATTCATATCTTTGAAAGTATTATGTTTTTGTTTTTTTTAAGAATTTAATGAATAAAGATGTTTTTCTTAAAACAAACAATGGTGTTCATAGACATAACACAAGACAAAATCAAAACATTCATATTTCACGCACTAAAGCATATATCAAAAAGGAACTTTTCACACAGGAGTTAAATTATACAATTAACTACCCCAGTCACGGTCGACTCTAGAAAGGTCGGAAGGTTCAACCCGACAACACTGTAGCTAGGGCTATTGTCAGTCATACTTCGTCACGAGCGCCTGAACAGCTGCTTCCTTGCAAGGGAGGCGACAAAAACTACGGAATTGATATTGGACAAACAAAATGTAGCCTACGTATTTAGCTAAACATCTGTTTATTTTTATTTACACATAACCAGTATTACAATCGCAAATAAATGAACAACGTACATACGAACGTGAAATGTTTTTATAAGACCCAACATAAAAGTGTTAAGCAAAATAAAGAAAATTATTTTGGATTCATTTCGTGTTTTACTACTCTGAAGTATAGTAATAAAACAATTGGCGGTGTTATAATAATAATATGGTGTAAGAAGATGCAATTGGGCGTTATGTGATGCAAAAATGTAGGCTATCTCCCATAACATCGTTACACTGCAGGCCTATAAACCCTCCATTCCGCCGCACATGTATGTAGATAATTTACTACCATAGTCTGCTGTTGCTGGTATTCCATAAATGTATCAGATTACTTCTGTTTCCTTCCTAAAGTGCTGCAAGTTTCTCTTCCCATAACCAAGTTTGCTGACATCAACAGCATCATTCATTGCCTGTGAATAATTGTTTAGCAATACCGGTATAGTGGCAATAACTGAAAGTATTCTTTCACTTAATAGACTAATTTCCACTCCACAAAGGCACACATCATTTGGGAAATCAGTATCACCAAACAGAATTGTTTTAGACACAACTACTAACACCCTCTTTTGATCTTGACAGTTCAAGGACATGTCATTAGCACAGCTAGCAGTGTCAGCAATGTAGTACACTAGACCTGATGGAACAGTGAGACCACCTCTGTTAAGGGTGTCAAAGTAAGTATCATTGGTAGAGGCTTCTTTTCCTACTAATCAACACAAAGTGAACATTCTAGCTTTAAGGAGACCTGGAATGGAGCATAACCTGATACATGCAGAAGACAGGAAGAGTCAACTTGAAAGTCAAAAATAAGTTTCCTGAACAATGCTTAAAAGTGGGACTACACTTACAGAACCTGTCCCTCCAGTATTTTCATTTTGTAAGTGTCAAATGCTCAGAGCACCATACTTGGCAGATTTTGTGCCTAAGAGAGATTTCAATCTCAGTTCCTTTTCTGCCTCTAAAACTTGATGAAATGAAACAATGCTATCTGTGGAATCTTTTGAAACTTGCACTGATACATTACTACACTATCACAACTGGTATATATACACCAATCCTTGAACAGCTGTGATTTATTGTAAATGGTAGCAGCAAATGAAGTAAACTCTCTAATAGTGTGCTTCACCAAAAATTAATGTGCTTTTAACTCAAGAACTTCACCCAGCTTGACTCTTCTGTCCTCAGGATCCCATCACTTCTTGGTTTCAGGAATAGACAAGTCTGACGGCAAATATAGAAAAATGTAGGCAGGGCTCCTGATGCCAGTTTGAATTTATCCATCGGGTGCTCCTTCCATTCTCCAGATGAGTCCTTTTATTTCTCTGCTTTAATAATATGACCTTTTTGAAAATTATTTATGCGATATACAGACCATTTCGAAGGTTCCCTAATCCAGGCCTGGCGCAGATTTTCGTCACTTGGGAACCTAAACACTGGTGTGGAGCCTCCCTTACTTGGATAATTTGCGTTACAGTTGAGGACACAGCATATATCTGGCATTGTTACGGTGCCGAAACATTCTAGGAAAATCAAAGTTTAAATCATGAAGTATGATATGTTATAATTCCATGTACCGTGGGCATTTAAAAATACCATGTTTGCCAGATACAAAGCACACTCGTTAGTATGTTCTCGATTAGGGATCACAGTTTAAAAAAATTCACCTGGAAGGGTAGTATGAACGCGACAGTATATAAAGCGTATAAACGTACTGTACCATTTATTTCATAGCTCGCGCGCCACTAGTTGATGAATTTCGAACGGTGGTCCGAGCAGGAACAGATGGTGCTTACCGCTATGTCAATGACATGCCTGGGTAGGAAGCTGAAGAACCGTGGATGAGCGGAATCGCTCGAAGGAAGCCGCCGAAAAAGAAACATGTGATCTTCGTGACGTCAAGGAAATCTCGACACCCGCATTAAGAAAATGAATTGGACATTAAGGAAAAATAGAATATTTTACGCAGTATAATTGAGTCTAAATAACATGTCAGAATACTTGAATGTGTATACATGTATTTATGGAATTATAAAGAAGCCTGTAATATTGAAAAACGAGTATATTGCACTCTAGCGGAGAGCAATGTCGAACTAAGATACCCGAGGCCCCGAGGGAAGGGGTAAGAGCTCTGATGCGCTGTGCAACAAGTGTGGAGTTATCAGATTATAATGTGAGTTCGAGGCGGAACTAACGTCGGAATACGGGAGTGTTGTTCTAGTATCATCGTGTTCCGGGAGATTTAGTAAAACGGACCGTGAAGATTACGAGTACATGAATATGAAGTATGAGCACTTTCATATTGTATGCAAGGCTCCGATATATAAATGAGCAGAAACATTTCACATTTTATCAATTCGCGGAAGGATATTTTCAGCTGCAGTGAAGCGTGTGTCGATAGCAGCTATTGTGAACAGTTAGCCTATGCGGGAACTTTGTCTCGCTATACTCCTGGGCTGTAATACTTGCACAGTTCTTTGCAAGAGGAACATTATATTTCCCGTGCATTATGTTGGACAATCAGACATCAGGGGGAATACTCAGTGACATTAATATGTGCGTAGTCATAGTTGGCTAAACCATTGACGCAGGCACTATGTTCGCAGTGCAGTAGAGACTTCTCATAAGTTAACCATATCGCAACATGTGGTCTGGAGACACAACTTTCTGTTCCAGACTACTTGACATTGTGAAAATGTATTACGCACATCTGAGAGAGACGAGTATTACAAATGGTTATAAGCAAACGCTTGCTCACTGATGTATACTGTTATACTTCAACCGAAAGACGCGTGTTCGTTATCGTTTGTCGAAATGCTATTGCGCGACAGTGGCGTACGGTCGATCTGGCGTAGGGAGGCCTGGAGATGTTCGTGTTCCTGGTTCGAGACCCGAGACCGTTGGAGAATGGAGATCGAGTCCTGGAGGAGATAGAAGATCTTTAAAATGGCGTATTATTATATCCTTTTGACACCGCATCGGAACGTGGCTGAAGGTAGAAGAAATCTAGTTTTTTTCAGTAGTGGCTTAGCGGGTTATTGTAAAGTAACCATAATTGTCCTAGTTAGTTTTTGATATGTGGTATGGTTGGACAGGAGTCTAGACTCGACATCTTGTCGTTTCTGACTTTTTGCCTACCTGGATTTTGGTTTATATTAAATAAATGCATCTATTTGTTTAAATTTGTAGCAATTATTTTGGCTTGATTTAGTAGTAGTAATTTGTATACTTTCACTGTCGAGAAGATAAATTGTAGGAGAAGATATTTTATTCCAATCGGTTTTTGGAACTATTTTGTGTGTTCACACGTGTTGCTGATTTATGACCGAACTATAAAATTCATATAGCTGATTAGAGTGGTTTATTATACACTTAATATGTGTTAACATTGACATGATTAGATATCTGAATGAGCACACTATTAACGAACTTTTCTTAGGTCGTTTCGACATAGGGTGTTTCTGAAGTCAGATCTTATTAGGATTTTTGTTCAGTTTGTCATGTAGGGACTTCACTTAATTTCTGAGAGGCAAGATATGTTCACAGTGTGTCCTAATGAATCAATTAGAATTAACTTAATTGTGTTAACTAATATTCATGGCGTAGGGGGCATTGTTAAACATGTTGAGTCCATCTGAATGAGTGTTGAACTATATTTCTGATTTGATCAATTTTCACTTTGAGTAAGCCACGTATTTTGTGTACATTTTGTAATTTGAGATTTAATAATATAATGATTATTTTATCGATTTCTCATTAGATTGGAGATATTTTGACGAGCAGCAAATATCTTTTATACGCAATTTCTCAGAATAGACTTTAAGAAAGTCTATATAAATTAATAATAGGAAATGATATGTAATGAAATATTGTGAGGCAAGACTTTAACATAGTCAGTATATTTTTATACCATTTTGAATATATTTCAACAAAGTTAATGAATTCTGATTCAAATAGGGGGAGTGAATTTTAGTTATGTGCAGTATAAATATGAGGTTATTAATTTATTCTGTATGTTCGTGATCACTGATGAGTGATACAGACATTTGTTTGAAGTATAGAATAGGAGGTCACAATTTTTAGGTGTACTTTATGGTTCAGCATACCAGTGGGTAGTGCTAAGATTAATATTATAAGTAATAGAGATGAAACTGTTTCTTAGAAGATATATTGTTGGAATTGGACCAGTGAGAGCCAATTATTACAGATTTTTATGAGAATCTACGTCGTAGAGTAATTGTTTAATTAATCCTTGTGATAGGATGTAGGGTCAGCTGTTTGATCACAGTCACTTTATACCTCACTGCTACAATCACTCTGAGCATTAAACTGCGTTGAAATTATTCTAGATGGATAGATTATATTCGATAAAATTAATATAAATGCCAACATTATTAATTAATTGTTTTAAAATAATGCACACGGAGTGGACAATTAAAACTTTCAATTTGCTTTTTTGCTTGTTGGATTTAAATATGCTTACGACAAATTTGAAATAATACAATGGCATTTAAATGCATTGTTAGGTTGCAACAAGCCAAGTCAAAGAAATAAATCAAGTCACTGATAAAACTAATGTTGTGCATGAGAATATTGACTTGTAAAATATTAACCTATGGTTAATAAAATTAAAATGCATGCGTGATGCATTAATGTATGAGGCACGTCCAGAAAGTAAGTTCTGTTTGGTAATAAAATTAAATTGTGAACAGATACAGAAAAATTATATATTGCACAACATTCTAAACCTCTTAAACTACTTTTCCACATAACTGCCGAACTTTTGCAGGCATTTGTCATAGCGTGGCACAAGTTTTTGGATACCTTCTTCATAGAAGTTTGCCGCCTCTGTCTTCAACTAGTTGTACGTTCCGCTGCAGCGCAGTTCCACATATGCGCAGTAGACGCTCTGTATCAAAGAGATGAAACGTGCGCCATTTGGAGAGCGCTGTCAGCCCCGTACGCGTTGTTATGCATGTTTACTCGTACAATGTCGGTGTTGATTGAAAATCCCGCCACTTGTCAAATCAGATCTGTGATTCGTTTTCTGAATGCTAGGAAAGTAAAACCAATTGAAATTTATCGGCAAATTTGCGAAGTGTATGGACAAAATGCGATGAGTGATTCAATGGTGAGAAGATGGGTCATTTGCCCTTTTGATGAGGATGGTAATGAAAACTACTGTTGAATTGACACGACAAACTTGCAAACTACCGTGGTAGAAATAAATATTTCAAAATTCACAGGCGATGAAGAGTTATTGTGTGTGGTGATTAGTGGTATAATGGGCGTCATTTGTCCTTATGATAATAATAAGGTAATGAAAAATGACTACTAAACGAACATGGTGTAATTTTAAATCTGATATAGGTAATTCAGATTTCTACCTTCGATGTCTTCCAATGTCTGAACGTTATTTTCTGGCTTAGGCCTATACTCGATGCGTGTAGTGAAAGAGCTTATCGAGTACTGCTCGGGTCCAAGCTGCACGAACCTGAGAATATCGCAGATGATGACGATATATTATGATGACAGACGTTCGGGTGGGGGTTCCCGGTCCTATTCACATTGACCGGTGAATCACTCATACTTTCGTAACACTACAGTGGTTTGAGCAAAGACGCAATATGAACATCAGCATAGTCAGCAATACCAGGTAACACGGCGGGGTCTGGACATTTCTCTCATGTCACCTCGCGATGAATCAGCAAGCTATTCTCACACCTGCCCCCCCTCCCCCCTCCACCCACCAATGTCTCACAACTTGTGGGACGTGGGTTTGCGACCACGGGACCCCAGATGAGTCCGGCATTGCTTCTACATACTGGTGCCGGGCTCCTTTCAGTTCTCTTCCCTGTCAGCCTCCCTTGGTCAAACTCTTGTTCTCTTCCGACCTCGAAGGTATCAGGGTATCCGAGGCCTAGCAACTCTTTCACTTTCCCGCCTTAATTAGCCCTTGTCTAATTATTCCTGATAGCCTCATTCTTCAAGGTGTCAGCCTTCTTTTTCTTTTCTTAATATCTCATGTCTTCTGCTCAAGACCCTCAAGGAGGCAGGGTGTGTGTAGCCCCACCACTTCGGGTGCACCCTGGATAGTGCTACATCCTCAAGGGCTCATGGCTGGTGAGTTCGGGAGCTGGCAACCCTGAGGGTTTCCTGAGCGGGTCCGGTTTTACCCCTTTTTTCCATTGCCTTTGGGACGGACCCTGTCCTCTTTCCGGGAATGGAGTGGTCTGTCCGCAATTTCAAGCAGACAGTGTTACTCGCAGGGTACCAAAGGGTAAGTACACATTTTGGTTCTGATCGGTGAAACGGTGTAGATTTGTGCCAAAGGGCCTAAATGCAGGGAAAGGGGTGATCTGTCCGCAATTTCAAGTGGACAGGGTTACCCGCAGGGTTCGAAAGGGTAAGTATAAAAATTTTGGTCCGGATCGGTGAAACGATATAGATTTTTGGCAAAGGGTCTAAATGCAGGAAATGGGGTGGTCTGTACGAAATTTTAGGTGGACAGTGATATTCACAGGGTTACAAAGGGTAAGTATACACATTTTGGTTCAGATCGGTGAAACGGTGTAGATTTGAGCCAAGGGGCCTAATGCAGGGTATGGAGTGGTCTGACCGCAATTTCAAGCAAACAGTGTTACTCGCAGGGTACCAAAGGGTAAGTATACAGATTTTGGTTCTGATCGGTGAAACGGTGTAGATTTGTGCCAAAGGGCCTAAATGCAGGGAATGGAGTGGTCTGTTCGAAATTTCAAGCAGACAGTGTTACTCGCAGGGTTTCAGATGGTAAATAACAACTTTTGGTTGAGATCTGTGAAATGGTGTAGATTTGGGCCAAAGGGCCTAAATGCTGGGAATGGAGTGGTCTGTCCGCAATTTCAAGCAGACAGTGTTACTCGCAGGGTACCAAAGGGTAAGTATACAAATTTTGGTTCTGATCGGTGAAACGGTGTAGATTTGGGTCAAAGGGCCTAAATCCAGAGAATGGGGTGGTCTGTCCGAAATTTCAAGTGGACAGGGTTACCCGCAGGGTTGCAAAGGGTAGGTATACAAATTTTGGTTCGGATCGGTGAAACGGTGTAGAAGTTTGCCAAAGGGCCTAAATGCAGGAAATGGGGTGGTCTGTCCGAAATTTTAAGTTGACAGTGTTATTCGCAGGGTTACATAGGGTATGTATACAAATTTTGGTTGAGATCAGTGAAACGGTGTAGATTTGGGACAAAGGGCCTAAATGCAGGGAATGGGGTGGTCTGTCGGAAATTTCAAGTGGACAGGGTTACCCGCAGGGTTCCGAAGGGTATGTATACAAATTTTGGTTCAGATCGGTGAAACGGTGTGGATTTGTATACATAACAGACAGACAGACAAACATTGAGCTTTATATATAGAGATATTTGCGAATGAACTATAACATGTGTTAGGGTGTGCGACAACCTAATATAATTCCATTTTGGTTTGTTCATGATAGATGTTGTATAGTTTTTTAAATTTTTTTTTTTACGTGTCAGCTTGCACACGAGGCGATTTCTTGCTTATATTCCGATAGTATCACCTTTTGGGAAGGGTGTGTTTGAGTATTCTCTTGAATGCTGGAATTTTCTTGTTTCTTGTTCACTTTTTTTTATAAATTTCTTTTAGTTAAAATTTTGATGGCGTGATGCTTTAGAGAGGTGGTGGAAGGGTGTATTAGGAAGGCCATCGCTGGGTATTTCGGGGTATTCCTCGCCTCCGAGGTGCTTCTTTCCTTGGAATTTCATGTTCTCTGAGCTACTTTTGCTTTTGTGGCCATGGTCTTTCGTAATATTCCCTTGTTAGGTGTATTTGTGCCCTATTATCCCATTCACCTGTGAGTAGGACCTGGGGGTTTTTCTAGCCGGGGATTTTCAGGTTCTTCGATCCGGCATTCTTCGTGGGATGCAGCAAGTAATGGTAGGTAATTACGGGTACCGTACAGTTCAAAGCGTAAGAAACAAAATATAGAAGGTAATATCCCTGTGAGATAAACAAGAACACCTGTCAGACTGAACATTCCCTTCGTGTTCCCGCCTGACAAGGGTATGACTGATGAACATGTTGCCAAGTCTCAGCCTTCCGACCTGTCTAGAGTCGACCGTGCCCCAGTATATAAAATTTGCCCCAAAAATAAAACCCTTTGAAAGAATGTTGAAAGCTTATCTGCAGTGCCATTGTTTTTACTCTGTAGTTGAATATCTTAGCATATAGGAGCGATTAAATCTATAACTTTATTTTACTTTTCTATTTTAATTGTAATACCTAGCTGTAAGTTGTTGTATGTATAGAATTAAGTTTTCATATTGTGATAATACTGTAAGGTGTAAATAGTTGTCCAATAAGATTGTACCTCTTAAGATCTGTTAGTATAATAAGTTATAAATAGTTATAGTATTAGTAATATATACCTGAAGTTCTAATATTTTATAAGTTAGATGTAATTTCTGACGTGTCCTATATCAAAAATGTATTGTATACATGTAATTGATCAAATGGATAAATAAAATCTAATCTAATCCATTTTAATCTACGAGATAGACTTATACCGGTTATTAATGGACCAGCATGGCACATTTGCGATTGCTTTTCTCGCGCGGACATTAACCTGTAGTCTTGTACCGTTAATCAATATGTTACCGGTACCTCGTCATATATTGCCGAAATTTCCGTACCCTACATTCCTTATTTCATGGTGTTTGGATATTTTTTCTGCCAGTGTATTTCAAATTAAAATACAGCGCAGAACCTACGCCCGATTAGGGTCCTATAAATAGTGGCAAACCCTATTTAATGTATGGTTTAAATATAAAGAAACAGAGGCAAGGCCTCCCGAAAAGATTTTTAAATTAACAAATGAGTTGAAGGATCCTTCCTAAACCACCCTCGAAGGGTAAATGGAATGTTTAGCTTCCCTAAGCCGATCAGAGTAGGAAGGCAGAAAATCCCACAAGGGAATTACAAGATACAGAAAGTTACAGGAAAACTAGGAATTCAATTAAGTAAGAAAAACAAATTAAATTATCCTGAAAGGATCCGCAACAAGAACCAAATTTAGTGTGAAGTTATTAATTTTGAGGGCCATAAAGCGCGACACACAATTCCCATGCAAGATTCGGAACATTTCTGCTTTGTTACCCAAAATAAATGCCGGTCATAACCTAGCAATGACATTAAAGAGAAACTCCCCTTAACACCGCGGCACTGGCGCTCCAAGTTGTGACTTGAGTACTGGCGCCTAGTCCACAGACTCATTTTAAATATTTACCTTAAAATTCTTTCTAAAAATCATATTTGGAATATTTTATTCGCTATAATTAATAATAAAGTATCAGGTTGTGAAATGAACCACTAACGTTACATTTTAGTGATTTTATAGAAACATTTTAGATATTGTGAAAAAAAGTGCTAGAAATTCATTATTACATACTAGTACAAATCAATATTACATGTTGTTTGAGTCTTCAGTCTTTTGACTGGTTTGATGCAGCTCTCCATGCCTCCCTGTCCTGAGCTAATCGTTTCATCTCTACATAGCTCCGACACCCTACATCGGAGGCAATCTGTTTAACATATTCTAACCTTGGTCTACCCCTACAGTTTTTGTCCTCGACCCTTCCTTCCATAACTAAGCTTGCTATTCCTGGGTGTCTTAGTATGTGTCCTACCAACCTATCTCTTCTCTTCATTAGCAGTCGCCAGAAACATCTCTCCTCTCCCACTCGTCTTAATACCTCTTTGTTTGTAACCCTATCTACCCATCTGATCTTCATCATTCTCCTGTAACACCACATTTCAAATGCTTCAATTCTCCTCTTTTCTGCTGCACCAATAGTCCAAGTTTCACTTCCATAGAGCGCCACGCTCCAGACAAAGGCTTTCAAAAATGACTTCCTAATACCTAAATCTATATTACATACTAGTACAAATTACAAATGTTTCAATATTTGATCTGAGGGTAGTGATCATAGTTCATTAACAACATTAATCAATTACAATTTTGGTAACAAATTGTTGTCAAGAACTTTAAACTTCAACAGTACATTCTCATTGTTGAATAGGGCAGGTTGGGCATGAAAATTCTGCATGGCTCAGGCAAATAAATTTGTTACAGTATTTGCAGTAATAGTTTGTCTTCCTGTCCTTCGTGCAGAATTGGCACCTCTTTCGTGTTCCCTCTGGAACAGGAGCAGCTGTACTATAATATTCGGGGTAGAAGTGCCCGCAACCTCGTGTCATCTGCGCCGAACTGCAAGAGGGAGATTTGTCAGGAGTGATCTACAGTACGTTGCAGGTTGTCAGCTGCTAGTGCTGTAAAATATATTTAATACTGATATTTAAAGTTGTTAACGTTATTGGTACTTCCATCACCTAGCCACACGCTGGTGCGTCATAATAAATATGATAATCCAAGCTAGCCACCTCAGGGTAGTGGGGCGATTTACTCGCTAAAATGAATCTCACAAAGAACATACACAATTTATCATACTAATATATAAAAAGGAGATGGTGTGTGTCTGTCTTTCTGTCTGTCTGTCTGTCTGTCTGTCTGTTACCTAATAACGCAAGAACCACTGGTCCGATTTAAATGAAATTTTGCATGGATGTAGCTGAAATACCAGGTTTACATATAGGATACTTTTAATTTCGATATTTTGCACTATTAAGAAATGGCGACCATTTTAGAGACATCACTACACCCTTTGGTTTCAAAATTTCATATTTCCTTATCAAATAAAAAGAGAACGGTAGGAAATAGCAAACTTTTGATGGCACATACGACCTTTGAAATTTAATTTCCTATCCGAAAGGTCCTTATCACTTTTCGTGTATCTCCAACGGTTAGCGAGTAAAACCTACTTTTGTGACGTCACTACAGCCTTTGGTTTCAAAATTTCATAATTCCATTTCAAATAAAAAGAGAACGCTAAGAAATAGCAAACTTTTGATGGTATACACGAGCTTTAGCATTTAATTTTCTATCCAAAAGGTTCTTATCACTTTTGTGTATCTCCGACGGTTAGCGAGTATAACCTAAATTTGTGCAATAAAACACGGTCAACACCGAGCGGTGCAGTATATCTCTCTATATATAAATAGAAATTTGTCTGTTTTTTTTCCTGAATTTCTACGGAAATTTGAGTTATTTACACGTTTCAGACTGTTTTATGATAGATGAGCGCGAAAATAATGTTTTGGTCTGTCTGTTTGATTGTCTGTGGACAAATTTGTTCCCTTATAACTCGAGAACGGCTGGGTGTATCAACGTAAAATTTGGTACAGATATCCATCAGAGGCACGACACTAATCATTGATGTAACCCTTCTCCGTACCTCTCATAAAAGGGGGCATAGCCCCTTAAAATGCATGCTGAAATAGGAGTAGAAGGACGAGACAAAATTCATTTTCAGCCCCTCGATGTGAGAGACAAAACTCGGGGGCCCTGAAGGGTCCCCGAAATCCACATTTTAAGGCCCTAAAACCAACCGTTTTTGAGATATTCCCAGAAAACTAATTTCATTTAATAAACTAATGAACGAATACAAGCCGGTAACCATGGCAACAGATTCTCAGAGGTCCATCTATTGCTGTAAGACGCAATGCAATTCCATTAATTACATTGGTGTGAAAGTTTGCAAACGGCTAGAAGGTTATCACGGAACCAAATTAAGCTGTAGAATTCATCAATACGTATAATGCGCTTAAGGGGGTCAAGGGGTACAGTAGAATTTTTTCACGCGATTTACACCTCCGGGTGTGGTACGGCAGGTCTATAATATTCCTATCCCTATATTATATTATTATTATTATAGTATGGCGTACAACGAGGAGACAAAGCCCCCTCGGTGCCAGAAACAAAACTTGGGGGCCCTAAAGGGTCCTCGAAAACTACATTATAAGGCCCTAAAACCAAAAGTATCTGAAATATTCCCAGAAAACTAATTTAATTTAACAAACTAATGAAGGAATGGAAATCGCTAACCATGACAACATTATCTCAAAGGGTGGCATCCAACTTTCCATCTATTTCTGTAAGAAGTAATGTCACTCTATTTATTACATTTCTGTGAAAGTTTGCAAATGGCTATACGGTTATCACGGAATCAACGTAGACTGTATAATTCATCAATGCAATTAAGGGGGTCAAGGGGTAACCTAGATTTTTTTCATGCAATTTTCACGTGCGACATATAGTACAGAAGGACTATTATATCTCCAAACATTTGCAAAGTGAAATGCCATGCCCTGTGGTTCAGATTCCACGTAAAATGGAGGTACCGTGGCTTATGATCTCGCGATTAATGGTCACGTAAAACTACAATCATCCTTTATATCTCCAAACAGCAACATTATTTTCAAAAATTCCTGAATTGAATCAGCATTTTTTGCGGCTTTTAGGAATTTGGGCCATTTGAGACTAAAGAACCTGAATTTTCATGCACCACAAGCCTTTATAATTTATGAAAGAGGTCTTCCAGTGTATGTGGACCTAACACAACGTAGAGGGTCATTTTTTATGTGAGGTGTATTGCGTTTCGTCTACAAGTCTTTCAATTCTATTTCACGTCAAGAAGTACAAGTTAGGCGAATTTAGTTTGAGAGCAAATTTTAACTAATCTTTCTTTTGTCGACATACGGGTTCATCGTAAGGATGATTTTGTTTGATACTGTATGGCAGATATACCCACATTTGGATATCTGGGTGATATGTTGTAGACAATAGAATTGTCTGTCTGTCTTTCTGTGTATCTTTATGTACGCCTATAAATCGTGTTCGTAGGCGTGGTGCATCGTAAAATTAGGTATGGTAAACATGAGTCAATACACCAATCATTTATAAAACTCCTCACCGTACTTTTCAAACAGTAGAAGGGTGGATATAGGGAAAAACTTCTCAAAATACATGCTAAAATAGGCGAAATATAAAAAATTATCCTAGAAGGACGATCAAAGCATATGTTGCGCTTCTCAATGTGAGACACAAAATTCGCGAGTCTATAAGGGGTCTCCGAAAACCACATTTTAAGGCCCTTAAATTAACAGTGTGTGTGGTATTCCCTGAAAACTAACTTCGTTCTGATAAACTTATGAAGGAATGAAAAACCGCTAACCATTGCAACAGTAGCTCAATTGATAATGTCTGGTGTTAATATATAACACCGTTCGAAGGACGGGTACTTCTGCTATACTAATATATAAAAATGAGATGGTGTGTGTCTGTCTTTCTGTCTGTCTGTGTGCTACTCAATAACGCAAGAACCACTGGTCCGATTTAAATGAAATTTTGCATGGATGTAGCTGATTTACCAGGTTTACATATAGGATACATTTTATTTCGATAATTTGCACTCTTAAAAATGGCGACCATTTTAGTGACGTCACTACACACTTTAATCAAAACTTCATATTTCCTTATCAAATAAAAAGAGAACGCTAAGAAATAGCAAACTTTTGACGGTACATACGAGCTTCACTTTTCGTTTATCTCCAACGGTTAGAGAGTAAAACCCACATTTATGACGTCACTACACCCTTTGGTTTCAAAATTTGATATTTCCATTTCAAATAAAAAGAGAACGCTAAGAAATAGCAACCATTTGATGGCATACATGAGCTTTAACATTCAATTTTCTATCCAAAAGGTCCTTAACACTTTTCGTGTATCTCCAACGGTTAGCGAGTAAATCCTAAATTTGTGCAATAAAACACGGTCTACACCGAGCCGTGCAGTATATCTCTACATATATAAATAGAAAATTTGTCTGTTTTTTTTTTCTGAATTTCTACGGAAATTTGAGTTATTTACACGTTTCAGACTGTTTTATGATAGATGCTTGCGAAAATAATGTTTTGGTCTGTCTGTCTGTTTGTTTGATTGTTTGATTGTGGACAACTTTGTTCCCTTATAAATCGCGAACGGCTGGGTGTATCAACGCAAAATTTGGTACAGATATCCATCAGAGGCACGACACTAATCATTGATGTATCTATTCTCTGTACCTATCATAAAAGGGGGCATACCCCCTTAAAATACATGCTGAAATAGGAGTAGAAAGACGAGACAAAGCCCATTTTCAGCCCCTCAATGTGAGAGATAACATTCGGGGGCCCTAAAAACACATTTTAAGGTCCTACGTCCAACCGTTTTTGAGATATTCCCAGAAAACTAATTTAATTTAATAAACTATTGAACGAATGCAAGCCGATAACCATGGCAACAGATTCTCAGAGGTTCATCTATTGCTGTAAGACGCAATGCAATTCCATTAATTACATTAGTGTGAAAGTTTGCAAACGGCTAGATGGTTATTATGGAACCAAATTAAGCTGTAAATTTCATCAATATGTAAAATGCGCTTAAGGGGGTCAAGGGGTAGTCTAGAATTTTTTCACGCGATTTATATAATGGCAGGTCTATTATATTCCTATCCCTATATTATATTATTAGTAGTAGTATTATATTATGGCGTACAACGACGAGACAAAGCCCCGCGGTGCCAGAAATAAAACTCTAGGGTCCTCGAAAACTACATTATAAGGCTCTTAAACCAACAGTTTCTGAAACATTCCCAGAAAACTAATTAAATTTAATTTAACAAACTAATGAAGGAATGCAAATCCGTAACCATGACAACATTATCTCAAGGGGTGGCATCCAACTTTCCATCTATTTCAGTAAGAAGCAATTTATTACATTCATTACATTTCTGTGAAAGTTTGCAAATATAAGGTTATCACGGAACCAACGTAGACTGTATAATTCACCAATGCAATTAAGGGGGTCAGGGGGTAATTTAGGATTTTTTCATGCAATTTTCACGTGCGACATATAGTACAGAAGGTCTATTATATCTTCAAACAACAACATTATTTTCAAAAATTCCTGAATTGAATCAGCATTTTTTGCGGCTTTTAGGAATTTGGGCCATTTGAGACTAAAGAACCTGAATTTTCATGCACCACAAGCTTTTATAATTTATGATAGAGGTCTTCCTGTGTATGGGGACCCAACACAACGTAGAGGGTCAGTTTTTATGTGACGTGTATTGCGTTTCATCTACAAGACTTTCAATTCTATTTCATTTCAGGAAGTACACGTTAGGTGAATTTAGTTTGAGAGCACATTTCAACTAATCTTTTTTTCTTTTCTTTTTTTTTTGTCGACATACGGGTTCATCGTAAGGATGATTTTCTTTGATACTCTGTGGTAGATATACCCATATTTGGATTTCTGGGTGATATGTTGTAGACAATAGAATTGTCTGTCTGTCTTTCTGTGTATCCTTATGTACGCCTATAACTCATGTTCGGATGCTTGGTGAATCGTAAAATTAGGTATGGTAAACATGAGTCAATACACCAATCATTTATAAAACTCTTCACCGTACTTTTCATACAGTAGAAGGGTGGATATAGGGAAAAACTTCTCAAAATACATGCTAAAATAGGCGAAATATAAAAATTATCCTAGAAGGACGACCAAAGCATATGTTGCACTTCTCAATGTGAGACAAAAAATTCGCGAGTCTATACAGGATCTCCGAAAACCACATTATAAGGCCCTTAAATTAACAGTGTGTGTGATATTCCCAGAAAATTAACTTCGTTCTGATAAACTTATGAAGGAATTACAAGCTGCTAACCATTGCAACAGTAGCTCAATTGATAATGTCTGGTGCGTCTCTAAAAGCAACAGTACTTAAAAGGGATGTAACACCAATAACATTGTTATTATTATTATTATTATTATAATGTCTGGTGTTAACACCGAACACCGTTCGAAGAACGGGTACTTCTGCTAGTTAATAATAATTCTTCTTTTCAGGTTGATCTCTGGTAATCAAAAACTATCAATACCTCCTTGTCAACATGTAAGCAATCTTCAATTACCTGCATCTCTTGTTCATTATCCACAATTATCTTCATAATAAAATTACCCCTCACAAAGCTTAATATTCTTCTGCTCCTTTCTTTTCTTCTTTTCTGGTTCTCTACCCATCAAAAACTATCAATGCCTGTTTGTCAACATATAAGCAAGCTTCCAAAACAAATTGCCACACCACTGCACATCACATCATCTAATCATAGCCACATCTACCTTCACATCTCAACATTCTGATCCTATTCTTCACAAGATAACCTCCATTCTTCTCTTCATAATCTTCCTTCTATTCGAACATGACATTTTTTTCTCTTCAAAATATTTTTCCAAAGATAACCTCCTAATTTCTTCATCATAAACTATCTCTCCAAACCCCCTCCATTCCGCATGGCATCCTAAAATCAATATCCATCCCCATGGTTACCTTGCCCATTAGCAAATCCACCCATTGGTAGACCACCACAAAGGATCCAATAGGCATAGAACACCAGGACTCCATGTGGTACTCCACCAATAGGTGGCCATGGTCGGCAACCTAATAAAAATACACAATTACTACCAACAAAAAAAACTAGAAGCAGGCTCTGTAACCTACTAAAGTTCGGTTACAGAAACGCCACCTTGAGAGTGAATTTCTAACCGAAGGTTAGAGATTCATTCTCAACCCTCGACCCAAATACGTAAATTAAATGGAATAAATGAAACATACACAGACTAAAACAAAATACAAAGTTAAACAAATATTGATCATCTTCGCCAATAGTGGCATCGTCATCTTCCATTTCAATGGCGATATCATCTTCAGAAAGACCATTGGCACTTTCATCGCCGGAAACAATTATTCTTAGTTCAACAGAATCACCAGCATAAATATTTTTTTCTGATAGATAAGCCGAAACTATCTCATCGAGTCTATCAGACACTCCTGCTCCATCGGAAAAATCCGACGACAATATCATAGTCAGAAGAAACGGCAGAATTGTCATCAGACCTGTCTGTGCCATTATCATCTTCGTTTTCATCATCATCATTAAGAGAATCCAAAATCCTGAGAACTTCATGTTCATCCTCAGCGGGCTATCATTCTCCTCATTGTTCAACCTTTCTGCACAGCGTTTCTGTATTTTCTTATGTTTTTCCTTCTTCTCCTTTCTCTTGTTTTTCTTCACCTTCCCTTCCTGCTTCTCTTTCATTCTCTTCCTCATCTGCATTATCTTGCTCTTATTGTTTCTTCTTATCTTTTTAATTTCCTTCTTCTGATCCCTCCTTCTCTTATTTCCATCTGCCTGACATATCATCTTCCTACTCCTTCTCTTTGCCTTCCATCTGGTCCATTTCTTCCTCCAACTTGTTCTCCTGCCTATCCTTCTCGTCCTTCTCCTCCAACGCTTCTTCACGTTATCTTCTATCTCATCTTCCTCCATGTCTTCAGTTTTATTCTCCTCCTCCATTTGACGTCCTCTTCTGTTATGTCGACGGCGACCTCTGTGTCTACCTCCACAATTGTTAGACTATTATTATTATTTATATTGTGAATGTAAGTGAAATGTTTTATTTGTATAAGCCCTAACCTTATTTTATGTAGGGCGCTACTGTAACGGAGCTCTTCAGCTCTAAGTGTAACCGTGCAAATAAAATCAATCAATCAATCAATCAATCTTCTTCGCCTGCTATGGTCTCTCCGATATATACGTCTACAACCTCGCCTTATCTTTTCCACATCTTCATTTTCTTCGTTATGCCCCCTAGCATCACGTACTTCACATTTCTCCTCCTCTTCCTCTACAGACACACTCACAGATTCTAGCATCTCAACTTTCTCTTCTACGATGCATATGATCTCCACTGTCTGCTCTTCCAGCTTAACTTGTTGAGCATCCAACTTGTCTACTTCAGGGTGGCTCTGTTCCTGAACAGCAATCTGACCACCTAGGTTAGTTTCCATATTAGTGGCTTCTACACTGACCTTGCTAGTACCATGGCTGTGTGGGATAATCTCTGACAATGCTCCGAGACCTCATCAAGCTTCTCCGACAAACGCTCCGTGATCTTATCAACCTTCTCCAACTAATGCTTACTGACCTCACCAAGCTTGCTTAGCAATCTTTCTTCCATCCCTACGGACTTGTCGCTACGAAGCATGAGATTCCTCAACATGGCCATCATCTCAGCTTCAATACAACTTCTATTTTCCCCCATCCCTACTCCTGTCTTTGTGCAATTCATTGAATTCTTCGAGCTTTCACGTTGGGCGCCATTGTAAGATATATTTATTACTGATATTTAAAGTTATCGTTATTGGTACTTCCATCATCTAGCCACACGCTGGTGCGTCATTATAATAGATATGATAATCCAAGCTAGCCACCTCAGGGTAGTGGGGCGATTTACTCGCTAAAATGAATCTCACAAAGAACAGTACACCAACTTAACAAAAATACACAATTTATTAATAATAATTCTTCTTTTCAGGTTGATCTCTGGCAATCAAAAACTATCAATTCCTCCTTGTCAACATGTAAGCAATCTTCAATTACCTCCATCTCTTGTTCATTATCCAAAATTATCTTCATAATAAAATCACCCCTCACAAAGCTTAATATTCTTCTGCTCTTTTCTTTTCCTTCTTTTCTGGTTGTTCTCTGACCATCAAAAACTATCAATACCTGTTTTTCAACATATAAGCAAGCTTCCAAAACAAATTGTCATACCACTGCGCATAACATCATCTAATCATAGTCACATCTACCTTCACATCTCAACATTCTGATCCTATTCTTCACAAGATAGCCTCCATTCTTTTCTTCATAATCTTCCTTCTATTCGAACATGACATTTTTCTCTCTTCAAAACATTTTTCCAAAGATAACCTCTTAATTTCTTCATCATAAACTATCTCTCCAAACCCCCTCCATTCCGCATGGCATCCTAAAATCAATATCCATCCCCATGGTTACCTTGCCATTAGCAAAGCCACCTTGCCATTAGCAAAGCCACCCATTGGTAGACCACCACAAAAGAATCCAATAGGCACAGAACACTAGGACTCCATGTGGTACTCCACCAATAGGTGGCCATGGTCGGCACAATTATACCAACAACAACAAAAAAACTAGAAGCAGGCTCTGTAACCCACTAACGTTCGGTTACAGTGCCATTGCCAATTCCTTCAAATAAATCCTGCGAATAGTTTTGGTAGTGGAGTTGTTAGCAGGATATATTATTTGTGAAATCGCTCCTGCCGCATTCACCAGAGAAAACATTATCACCAACGGCCGTCTTCCGAGTATATCTTGCTACTCCGTAGGTAGAATTCAACTCATCCAACGTATCAACACCCACTTTGGTTGAATTGTAGAAAGTTATTACCTCTGGTTTGTTTTTGTCTTCCGTTGATTCATGAATGGCATCGCCATTATGCATACTAGACGCCAGAACAAGACCGACTACAATATATCAGGCCGTAATACGACAATCGATTGGGCGAAAATGGTGGAAATCTTAGGGGAAGGTTTCGAGTCTTTGGGAGTAACGGCTATTTGTTTACGTTTGTTGTGAGTGCATCTAGTGCAGAAATTCGTATAATAAGTATATCGCTAGTGATCTCGTACTGTTTATTATGTTAATGGTGTACCATAGATAGTGTAATACATTGCAAATAACAAATACCAGTATCATTTGAATTTTACACGCCAATAATCGTGTGTGATTTTGTCAGTTTGAACATACATTTATGGTTAGAAAGATCTTTCCCCGAGTGTCTATTTCTTTCGACGTAAGTGCATTCTATAAGAATCTCTATGTACATGTGGAGAAGTTTAAATGGATACTGCAGTGAGGCAAGACGATCTGGGGGAATCATATTTCAAATTACAATAACCTATAGACCTCGTGCGCATGGATGTTGCTGCGCTCTGGTGGCAAGTCGTTCGAATAGTCCATGGGGTGCTTGTCAGTGAAGTGAAGCAACGTGATTACCAGGCTGCGTTTGTTGAGGTGCGAATTAAAGTTCGAGATGAAAGAAAGTTCTACAAAGAGTAAAACCAATTGTTCTGTGGTTGGATGTAACTACTCCTACAGAAATTGTCCGCCTGGAACGAAGTTCTTCGTATTCCCAAACAATAAAGAACACATGCATAGAAGGAACGCTTGGACTGTGGCTTTAAAACGGGACACGAGTGATGGTAAACCTTGGCATCCTACAATTAATTCACGTGTTTGTGGTCGGCATTTTATAAACGGAACACCGACAAGAGATCCTGACAGTCCCGGTTACATACCGAGGCTCTACATGAAGCCACATTTATCGGATCGGCATCTGCAACGAGAGGGCAGTAGAGTAACTGCGAGATACAAGAGGCGAAAAATGAGGCATGAAAATGACGGAGGTGAAGGAGTGTGATGGAGTATGGTTCATTCAGTGACGCGAGCACACAGACGGATATTGTGACCGTATATAGTGACAAGACGGAGGTGAACATATTGTTTTCTTCTTTGAGAAATAATTGCGAAGCAGATGTCCAGACAAATCTGTCAATGCCCCGTGCGAACAAACAAACAATGACTGACACTTGTTTAAAACAAGACTGTAGTGTTAATGTGGACCTTGTGGATAAGAAGCATTATTTTTGTGGACACCGGTCAGTGAAAGAAAGCGAACATAATCTTCTTGAAATAGCGGGTGTAAAGCTGGCTGTGTTTCGTATCCTGTTATCGTTACCTTCTGTTCATCACAATTGTACTCTTGACAAGGAAAATATGTTACTTAATGAAGTGCAAACTGGGTATTAGCTTTGCTGCACTCGGCGTTATGTTTAATTGTCACAGGACTACGGCTTCTGCTGCCTTTAAATTTACACTCTACCATCTTTTTGAGAAAACTAAGGAATGGATTTTCTGGCCACAACGATCCACTATTAAATGTATTATGCCAAATTCCTTTAAACGTCATTTTGAAATTTGCACGTGCATTATAGATTGTACTGAAGTATACTGTGAAAGACCCCTGAAAGTGTTCGTCAAAGAATTCGAATGTTCTCTCATTACAAAAATGCATTCACTGTAAAATTTCTGGTTGCCATTACTCCATCAGGTTATATTTCTTTTCTTTCTAAATGTTATGGTGGAAGAGCGACTGACAACTACATTACCGTACATTCTGGTATACTAAATCATATTCAAGCAGGAGATCTTGTTACCGGTATGTGTGATAAAGGGTTCCCACAGATAAAAACGTGCATTGAAAATAAGAACGCAGTAATAGTAATGCCACCATTTGCATTTAATTCACAGTTTTCAGCTGAGGAAGTTGAATCAACATAATTATGATATAGCATCTGACAGAATTCATGTTGAAAGAGCTATACATAGAATTAAGATTTATAAAATATTAAGTAACCGAGTTACTATGGATTTGGTACCTCATTTAGACAAGATTGTTCATCTCATAGGTATCTAAGTGAATTTCAGTCCTCCTATCATTAAATTAGTTGACTGATATACTTTAGGCAGGTCCTTAACTTAGACATGATTATATAATTATTGAATTGTACATGATTACACCAATCTAATTCACTGTTTTTTATATTTCTAACTCGAGTAGAAATTATATAATGTTTCAAATGTCTGAATAGTGGTAAAACCCAGCATGAGAATGGTAACAATGTAACACTATGTATAACGCTTGAAAATTAGCGGGAGGTAATGCTCGAAATAAAACATCTCTACTGTGGAAATAATATTTGAAAGGAATTCTTCATTTCTGGAGACACTCACTTTCACTCTTTTCTTTAGAGAATATACAAATAAGTCACAGAAGTTGACGTTCAAAATATACAATGATGCCTGTACCTGGGTGTAATATACATGAGTTTCCTTTAACTTGATATCACCATCTATGTTAATATACAAATATGGAACACTACACGTGTTGTCATCAACCACAGGCTTTTCCCGACACGTGTAAGGGCACTTAATCTCCAAAAGAGAAAGGCATTCCTGACCTAGCACTATCCCATCCGGGCTGCAGCAGAGCCAGGGTTGCTCTTCTTTTATAAACAAACCCAGCTGTGACACGCAACATTGGGACGATAAACAGAATTCCTGAAGTGCCCTCTGCTCATTATCTCTTCCGTATCTCACTGCAGGACTATTTCTCTTTAGAAATAAGAAGCTGAGATGTCAGTTTATTAAAATCTCCACTCTGCAGTGGCATGATCTTGTGTACGCTCTGGCTGGCCGATATGCGTAATTTTCTTTGATGGAACCAAGCAGGATTCTTAGATTGAGCCGTAGTCTCATTCGCAATAGCATCCTTCTGCGATTTTGTGACTTTCACGTTGTCAAAATAAAAATTCAGGACGTCACTTGGCAACATGGACTCATAATTTTTTGGCACTAGTGATATCTTGCCACTTGTCAAGTAATTTATTCCATAGCATCTAAACAGTTTATTAACGATTTGATGGTCTAATTGCTGAAGACATTGAAGTAAAAGTCTTTTTTCTCTCTGTCCTACATCATCATCCACGATAGCTTCAACAATAGAAGTGGAGATAATTATGGATTCACCTTCACACTCGGCCTTCAAAATTCTTGTAAAAGCACAGTCTATATTTTTAATTTTCTCGTATAGTTCAGTTTTTGGTGAATGTTTCTAATCCCACACTTTCCGACACGCTACAAACTCCCCGCTTATTTAATCTATCCTTGAACATTTCTCCTAAATGTTCACCTTTAGAATATTCCGCGATAACATTCTTAGGTTTCTCCCATTGTTGAAGGAAGGAAGTCTTCGAAGAATCTCTCTCGGTATTAACATAAATGCAAAGCGCAGCAATGTGCTTGCAGCATTTGGAAAGGCCTGATTTGCATTCACACTCGGCTGACTGAATGTTCCTGTTGCAATAGGTCTGTTAAAAAAAAAAAGACTAGCATTAATTAATTAAAAAAATAATTTACAACGGCAATGGATTTGGGAAATATATATAATAAAGTTATGTTTAAAATTAATAGTCTAAATATACATATGATTTGTGGACCAAAAAGAAAGGTAAATATTACCTTAAGTTGAACAGCATAAGGCGGTTGATTAATGCTCGTTTCTCTGAAACAGAAGCTGGATATTTCTTCTCCCAATCGTTCCTTCACCTGAAATATGTGATTACTTTCATTGAGCTGCTTGCCTTTCTTTAGCGTAGAAGGTCTAAAATACGACGTATCCCACCGAATCTTCTGAAAGCCCACGTGAACCTCTATGGACGACGACATTTCAGCGTCAAATTGCTTCCTTCACTATCACACTTGATTCTGCCGCACAAGCCAGTACACACACTAGCCACATGGATGTTCTGAGCGAGTTGCCGCTAGGAGCGCCAGCAGGTAAAATATCGTCATGCGCACGAGGTCTATAGCCTACCTACCGGTACTTTGAAGATGATCCAAATGTTGGTAGATATTTTAAGGGAGGCCTTGTGTATTATTTTATTGTGACAATGATATTGGCAACTCAAACTAACACTTGGGGCGCTGCGGTCGGTCTGGATAAGTAGGGTAAAAATACTCAATAACACGCGTTTGATATGGAACACTTTTTATTTTTCGGTTATAATCAGTAAATGTGGTCCCTAAAATAATGACAGTGTTATTTTTATTTGTATATATGTATAACTGTGCGATACACATGCTCTAATTTGTGTGTTCCACTGGATTTTATGTGTCAATTGCAGTGGCGGTCGGTAATAAGGTTGCAGTGTTGTATAACGACCAGATTAATTCATGAAAAACAATTAATTCCGTAATAATATTTTTAGTACTAGAAGTTGTATGTTTCCTTCTATATGTACAGGAATCCATAATTCTGTTCTTTAATAATTCAAGAAATGTTATAGTAAGTTACTGTGAACTGACTGAGGAAGCGAGGCGCGCCAGCCGTCTATGAGCGCTCGTCCGGTTGGTCGTTGCCAAGCCCAAGCACCAACCAGATCTCAATAGTGAAGGGTATGGCTGAGATGCTAGACCGGGAGAGCCCTATCTAGAGATGGGCAGCAGTCGACTGAAAACAGTCGAATGAATTCAACGACTACTCACCGTATCATAAACGAGTCGTTTGCAAACGACTGATCCCAAAACAATCGTTGGAAATCATTCGAATGAAACAAGTCGTTGGCAAATGACTAATTCCAAGCGAATGGAATCATTCGAATTTAAGTAGTCGTTCTAATCAAACGACTTCTTCAGGATAACTTCATGCTACAATTCATTGTGCTGTATGTTTATTGTAGAGCTTTAATTAATAAGTTAAGTATACCTGTAGGTGCCTATAGTTTTATACAGTTCGTTGATTCTTTCAATGAAATAGCCTAAATCCAGTTGTCCAAGTTATTGGAAATGTTAAGCATTCAATATTTAGGTTATGTTTGAACTCCAGATACCGGTTTTGTGGCCCATCATCCCAGGCAAGCCGGTAAATACCTTTGCCTCCCAGTCAGATGGATCATTTGGCCGTAATTTTGAATTAGAGTAAGGTTGTAGTATGCGTGGTCAGATTTAGACAATAGCCTACTCCATGAAGGGGGTCATGGCTACGCCTTCTATGTTTGTTTAATGAATAGAGTAACTGAAATGAGGGGTGTATACTGATTTTAAGATTCGTGGAATGAGTTTATGAATTTTTAATAGAATTTAATGAAGTTTTCGGTAAAGTTGAAGGAGACATGATCGTGTTTAGACAATAGCCTACTCTATGAAGGGGTCATGACTATGCTTTCTATGTCTGTTTAAGGTGTAGTGTGGCTGAAATGAGGGAGGTTTACTGATTTTGGTGTTTGTGGAGTTGTCCTTTCGTTTATAATTTAGGTTTTGTGAAGCTTGTTGCGGAGTTGTTTTATGGATTCTATTGCTCTGCAAATGAAGTGTATTAGGGGGTTCTGGGTTTGGTTTAGCTGTAGTTTACAGGGTTATGGCTGAGAGTTGTTGTAGCAGGCCTAAGAACTGTGTCAGAGCAGTGGCGTGCTGTGTGGGAGGGGGGTTAGTGGCAAAGACATGAGGGCAGGGATGGAAGAGTTTATGTGTTCCCTCACAGTTGGCGCACTTGGGCTTATCTCGAAGTACCGTACAGATAGAGTGGTGATGTGAATCTCCAGCGGGTACTGTGAGGACAGCTTGACGGCTGTAGGTGCCTATAGTTTTATACAGTTTCTTGTTCGTAGATTCTTTCAATGAAATAGCCTACGTCCAGTTGTCCAAATATATATGTATGTCATTTCATTGGAAATGTTAAGCATTCAATATTTAGGTTATGTTTGAACTCCTTAACACAGTCTATACACTTTTAATGAGAATTGGGTGCATTCTTGAATTATTACACAACTTGAACATGGGCTTACCAATTATGGCTTAGAGTTCTATTTATTTTATGATTCAATTTCATTCATTTATTCTACCGCGTGATAAATGAATTACAAGAAAACTATTATGAAATTCTCCCCATAGCGTGATGGTAATGATCGATGCAAACATAGAATAGATTTTCCAGGGAAATTAAATCAGAAAATATTTTATATTGGGATCCAATATTAATAGCATTTTAGCAAGTTGGAGGGCGTGTACGCTCAAATTGATTCTGGTCGTCAATTGTTTTGTAGAGATGGGCATCAGCAGTCGACTGCCAAAAGTTAAAACCATCGACTTGTTTGACTGCTTTTAGAAAACAGTCGAATGAATTCAACGACTACTCACCGTAACATAAACAAGTCGTTTGCAAACAACTGAACTGATCCCAATTGTTTTAACATGTTCTGAGCGCTGGCATAGTTTTACGTTCTGGTCATAAATTGTTTGTATTCACATGGTTGCCAACATCTCCACTGAAATTTCGCTCTCGTCACTGTTATGAAGTGCTCTATTGTCGTGTCTCGTGTGTATTTATTCTAGGCTGTCGTGTTCTTGTTCAAGTTGTATTTCAACTCTACATTTTTAGTATTTTCTGCAAAACAACTAAGAAATAAAAGGTACGTCACAATTTTGGCTATGGAATTGTTACCGGTACTTGCGAACTCCCTTTCAGTTCTAGTAATTTAATTAAGTATTGCTCTATTGCTTCACTTATTCAGAGTACATACAGGTAATGTGTCCTATACCAATATCGGGGAACATTTACTCATTGCAACATTGGATATAATGGCTGCACTATACACAACGCCGCAACCTCCATTCGAAGCACAGTAAACATAAATAACTTGGATCAATTGCATGGTGCCGAGTGTCGCGTAGTCCAAACTAACGTCTGCAAAAATAGGTAGGTTAGGGAGAAGTTTGTTTTTCATATGTTGGTACAACAGAACTCCGCGGGTAACGGCTTACAGTGCTTTGTACGCCGCCTAGAAGCGACTACTTTCAGTCGAATACATGAAACGACACGCTTTTAAGAGCTATGCGTATTCAGGTAACCAGTCGACTGAAAGTAGTCGAATATCTAGTCGATAGTTTCTTCCAACGAATGACTAGTCAGTCGATAGTTAAAAGTAGTCGATAGTCCCATCTCTAGCCCTATCCCAACAGTTAACACGACTGGTCGTTGCCCGCTGACTGCAACCAGGAGCTGAGGCGCAGGCGCGGCCGGAGACATCCGAGATGCTTCGTCCATGTCTTGCAATGTTGCGCGTGAACTTGTGACACTCTCAGTTCTCGCCCTCATATATAGCCTAACTTACGTTGTTGTTTTCATGTGGACTAACTTATATTCCATTTAATCCGATGAAAATGTGATGTCTATGAACTGCGGCATTCGTTATGAATGAGGTACATCCGTTTTACCGCGCAATTGAATACAGTTTTCTCCGATATCAAGCAGTATTTTACCCTATCACCTCATGGGCGCCCGCAGGAGGCTGGGGCATGGTGGGGCCGTGTCCCCACCCCCTGAAATTCCGAGAATATTTCGATTGTTCATTGTCACACCAGTTTATTTCATAAAGTGAAGTTACTGACGGTTAAGTGATTTAGACGTAAGGATAATTCCAGAGTTTTATTTAACTTAGTGATTTGGGATTATTTGAGAATATCTTCAGTTATTTAAAAAATAGGCGAAGTGGATTAACATTGCCATTTTAATGAACTGCTTGATTTTTATTTTCGTCGATACATTGTGATACAACTACGTTTTGCCTGTTTTAAAAGAATGAACATTATGACGATGATTCACAAAGAAAAGCGAACTCCTATGGCCAAAAACTCTGAACTTAAAAAAAATACTCCCATTTATGCCATAAAGACCATGTACCCAACGGTTTAAGAGCAGCCAAATAATGAATGTCACGAAGCAAGTAAGAAATGAAACGAAAATTGCGGGGTGGACGTAAGTCTCAATATCACCTAGTGACATGTAGGTAACGAAATAAAAAAAATACAGCCCCTCCCCTAGAAAAAATCCTGCGGGTGGCCATGTACCACCTTAATGAAAAATAGTGCAACACCTAGAAAAATTATCCGCCGGCCGCTACTGGTCAATTGTATATTATCAAGCGTCGGCTGTCTGCTGGTATTTGTTTTTGAGCAGTTCGAGTTATGGCGCTGTTACGTTTAAAAGCTATATTTGAGTTTGCTCACTGTACCATAGATTCTAGAAATTATTTGCTGCTTGGTAGGGCGAAGGGATGCTTTTAACTTGTATTAAAACTCTGGGGATACAGGAATTGCTTGATTTGGATGGTTAGCAGGTGGGTTTGGTGTTCAATATCGGACTGGTAGCAGGATCTCGCAGAGTACATATTTACTCTGCGAAGTCAAATTAGGCCTATATGACTCGTAGTGGAATGGCTGGTGTAGGCTTGGCTGTCTTGGTGCGGCTTGGCTCGGCGTAACAGTGAACAACCCGCCCTGTCGTCAGTGAGTGGTTCAACCCACTCCTGTTGCCCATATTTATTTGGTATCGTCACCTTTCGGCTATTGCTATTTGCATCTTTTGGAAAGTGATGAAAACGTATATCCGCAGCCCTCTTATATATCGACTTACAGCCGTAAACTGAGCAATATACTTTGCTTTTACTCATTTTGCACTTTATCAACGAGTAAAACTTATTACTTATGTATAAAGACACGAAGAATTTACCACGATCTGCTTACCAATACAAGTAACCATATACAAACAGTCACCAGGTGACAGATGTACCCTACTTGGTCATCATCATCATCATCATATTGAGCAGTTTCCGACCACTGGTCGGGTCTGCTTGGAACATAAGCCTCTCCATCGTTTCCTGTCCATCCACCATCTCTCGTCATTTACTGTGTCCCAGCACACTCCTCTTTCCTCCACACTCTTCTTAACTCCTTTTGTCCATCTGTCCCTTGGTCTTCACCTTGGCCTCCTTCCCGTCATTTCCATTCCAAACATCTTCTTTGGTATCCTCTCCTCTTGCATCCTCCTCACATGTCCATACCATTGTAGCCTAGATCGCTCTATTCTATTTTGCAATGGTTCCTCTCTTACCATCTCTCTGACTCTCTCATTCCTTACTCTGTCCATTCTTGTCACTCCTACCCTCTCCTCTGGAACTTCATCTCCACTGCTCGTATTTTATTCTTGTCCCTTTCCTTCATCACCCATGTTTCTGAACCATATGTAAAAATTGGCACAAAGTAGGTCTTGTAGATGATTCCTTTACATTTTTGCGGTACATCTTTATTCCATATCATCCCCCTAACACTCTTGAAAAATCCATCTGCGCACCTTCCCCTTTCATTTATTTCCATCCTATTGCCTCCCTTTTCTTCATTTATGCTTCCCAAGTACTTGAAGCATTCTACTTTCTGCAACTGCTGTCCTCCAAGTGTTATGCCCATATCCAGTCTGTTCTTCCTCCTCGTTGTGATGACCACTTCACTCTTTTGTGCTGAGAACTTCATCCCATATGATAACACTACCTTCTCCCACTCATCTAATTGCTCTTGTACTTCTTCCTCATCCTCTCCCCATACCAGAAGGTCATCAGCAAACATCATTGCCTTCATTTTCCTTTCCCCAATGCTATTTACCACTTTTCGTATGATTTCATCCATCACCACTATAAATAACAGGGGTGAGAGGGCACTTCCCTGTTTCAGACCACTCTCCAGTTGAAACCATTCCGTTCTCTCTCTTCCCACCTTTACACAGCTTTTGCTTCCCTCGTACATTGCTTTCACTCTTGCCACTGTCTCCTTGTTCACTGCTTTTGCTCTCATTGCTTCCCATACCTTGTTTCTATTAATACTATCATATGCTTTCTCAATATCCAAGAAGGTCATCACCAGATCTTTCCCATATTCATAATGGTGTTCTTGTAGCTGTCTTACAGCAAAGATGAGGTCAACTGTTGACCTTCCTGGCCTGAATCCATACTGTTCTTCCCTCAGCCCATCTTCAACTTCTGTCCTAATTCTTCTCTCCAGTACCTTCTCAAATATTTTGGCGCTGTGGCACATGAGTGTAATTCCCCTGCAGTTCTTGCATTCCTTCCTACTTCCCTTTTTAAATATGGGTATTATTATCCCTCTTTTCCAGTCCTCTGTATTTTCTTCTCCCTCCATATCACTTTCATTACTCGAAAGAGCCACTGTGCTCCTATCACCCCTGCTGCTCTCACCATCTCCACACTCACTTCGTCTATTCCCGGTGCCTTTCCCCCTTGCATCTTCTTTAATGCTTCCTCCACTTCTTTCCATGTCAATTCCATCTCTGAAATGTCTTGGTCACTGTCTGTTTCTTCCTCCACAATGTCCACTACGCTGGTTTTAATTGGATTTAGGAGTTCCTTGAAGTATTCTCTCGATATAACCTTTACTTCTTCCGTATTTTCAACCACCTTTCCATTCCTGACCACCATTTTGACATTTCCCCCTGTATCTCTTCTCTTTGCCTTTATCATTCCATACAACACTTTCTTACTGCCATCACAGTCCTCCTCCATCATTTCTGTCCATTTCTCCAGCCCATTTCTTTTTCTCTTCCGTCACTACTTCTCCTGCTTCTTTCTTCCGCTCTTGGTATTCTTCTCTTGTTCTGTCTGTCCTCTGTTGGAACCATTTCCTGAATGCTTCATTTTTCTTTTTCACTGCTTCCTTAGTTCTGGGGTTCCACCATGGTGTTTTCTTCCACCTTTTCTTTCCACTAGTTCTGCCACACACGACTTCCGCTGCTTCTACCAACACGTCCTCGAACCTATTCCATTCTTCTTCACCTGTTCTCGGATCATCCTTCGGTAATTTGTTCCTCACTAATATCTGGAACTTCTCCTTATTTCCATCCTCCTTCAGCTTCCATGTCCTTATTCTTCTTTCTTGGTTCTCAGTTCTCCTCTTTTCCTTCAGTCCTCTCACCTTGGCGACCAGCAGACGGTGGTCACTGTCCAGGGCTTCTGAAGGTATTACCCTTATATCCGTGATACTCTTCTTTGTCTCCTTCCCACATAGAATGTAGTCCACCACTGATTTCCTAGTCAAATCCCTGCTGTACCAAGTAATTTTATGTCTCTCTCTCTTCTTGTACCATGTGTTTCCAACCATTAGCCCATTTATCTTGCACAGTTCCAACAATCTCTCTCCTTCCTTATTCCTGTTTCCCCATCCTTCACCACCAATCACTTCCTCAAAACCTCTTATATCAGTTCCGATATGGGCATTTAGGTCTCCCATGACTATCAGATTTCTCCCTACTAACTGCTTCTGTAACTCTTCTTCAAACTCGTCCTTCTCGCCTTCTGTGCATCCCACCTGTGGTGCATAGACTTGCAGAATGTCCAGGTTTCTACCTTTCACAGTGATTCTGGCTCTAATTATTCTATCACTTACCCTCTTTACTTCCTCCCTCAGCCCTTCTCTCACCACCATTCCCACTCCATTTCTCTTCCCCTCCTCATTTCCTATCCAGTATAGCTGCAAGCCATTTCTTAGTTCTTTTCTTCCTTCCCCTCTCCATCTGGTTTCTGCTAGTCCGAGTACAACCAGTTTTCTCCTCTACATCATATCTACAATCTCCTCCACTCTTCCCGTCAATGTAGTTATATTCAGAGTTCCAATTCGTAGTCCATTTCCATAGCCAGGTCTGTTTCCTTTAGATCTGTCCTTTCCGAGGTCCGTTCCCGTTTTAAAAGCAGTTCCATATCCACTACTGGCTTGCTAGGCCTAACATAGCTTCACCATAACCCTGGCAAGGGGCCTGTTTTTGGTCCGAGAGAGGTATTTTATTTCCCTCAAACCCTCCGGACAAGTCCGGCGAGCCCCCCTATCCGCCACCTGGGACGCGCCCGATAGTGGAACAGGCAAACCCCCACTTGGTAAGTTTCTCATTTTTACCACTAGATGTCATATCAGATAGCTGGAGTTGCCAATAATGAAAACTAAGTTTCCGTGTAAATCAAATCCAGTCTTCGCTAGAGCTTTTAATATTGGCTATTGTCAAGAGCATATCAGTCAAAGCAAAGAAATAAGTTATGATGAACAGATTAGGCCTATCCATGTGTTTCTAACAGGATGGTATAGGATTTTCTCAAATATTCTTAATGGCAAAATGTAAACTCTGCCATTATGATTAGGTTGTAACAGCCTCCTAGCCAGCCCCGTGGTGTTGGGGCCCGTGTTCGATTCCCAGCTCCGTCAGGGATTTTAGAAACTGACGTGAGGGCTGGAACGGTGTGCACTCAGCCTCGTGAGGACAATTGCGTAGCTGTCTGACAGTGAGGCAGCGCCCCGATCACGAATACCAGGATTAACGGCTGAGGGTACCCGGTGCGCTGATCACGTATCACCCTCAATTTCTGCAAGCCCAATTGGCTGGGCAGCGGACGCTTGGTAGGCCTAGGCCCTTAATGGGCTGTAGTGCCAGGGGCTATTATATTGTAATGCCTCCGCATTGAGACTGTGGATCCAAAGGTCCTGGGTTCGATTTCTGGCCCTGCCAATAAATTTAATTCTAGTCTGAGGATTGGAACGGGGCATGCCCAGTCTCGTGAGGCTAAACTGAGAAGAGACGGTTCGAGTCCCACCACATCTGTCATTGGAGGGGTTTTCCGTGTTTTCCCACTTCTAATCCAGGCAAATGCCATGAAGGGCAGATGACCTCACTGTTTCGCCCCTTAAAACAATAAATAAATAACTAACTAACAAATGCCGAGATGGTTCGTAGCCTAACTACGGCCACCTTCTTCAAAATCCTAGCTTCAATTACAAATATACACACTGCTACAGCCATTACAATGCCACAGGTTATCAGACAGAGTCCACACACACCTATGAACAAGGGACAACATGACCGCGATGTCGCTAAGGCCTTAAATGAATCAGCATCCATGCAACAATCTACAACGTATGACAGTTATCAATAAAACTCCTTATGATCTCCAGAAATGGAAGATTTGTGTCATTTGAGCTGTTGATTGGACTGACATACACATTGCGAAGAAATTTAATTTTGAAGTGCACTCAGCCTAATCAGGCAACTGACGAGGGAACGGTACGAAGTCGGACGGCGAATTTTGATTTTATTTTTACATAGTAGTGAAGGTCCTTTTACGCTGAAACTGGTAGTGGAGGTCTAATTTTTCGCTGGTCCTTTTTAAGGCGGGTATTTGGGAGCTCCAAGTTGGCGGAGCGCACTCTGAATTGTACAGTACATGCCGCCACACGTCAGCGCGCACAGCAAGCGGCTGTCTTGCCTCGCCTACCCTCTCCCCTCGTTCAGTTCTGCACTATCGTCCAGCACATACGGCTGCCTACAGTTGTGTATTATTTTTACATAGGATGGGGGTTAAAACTGACGTTAGTTGGGATATTTTATTTACAAAGATGAATTCATTGTGGAGTATAGAAACAAAAACAATGGTTTACAAATCATATAATACATAATCACATATCATCTTCATCATCATGCCGTTCAAACTGTTCAAGAAATGCCTTTATTCTAACACAGTCTGGCATGGGTGGATTGTTCATTGCATGATAGTTATTTATTTATTTAGCGTATGATGAAACAATCTATAAACTATTTACATATCCAGTGGAAGATAAGCAGAGAGTAAATACAAATTATCATGTATATACAAAGCAATTTACGAAGCTTGAGATTGTAAACATTGAGTGTGAGTGATGTACGTCTCACTAAATGTGAATGTCCAATTCCGCTACCCACTTCACTGCTTCCGGTGTTGCTGAATTGTGGTCTTCCATGGTGCCAGAGAAAGCACGGAGTGGACATTCCTGCACTACATGCTTCATTGTTTGGCGAACCTCCCCACAATCACATTGGGGGGAAACTGACCAGCCCCATGTGTGTAAAGTAGATCCTGTTCTACCTACTCCACATCTCATGCGATTTAGTCTACTCCAGGTGCAGCGTGGCAGATCGAAGCCTGCCAGTTTTGTAGATGGATTATTGATGTCCACTATTGCACGAGGTGGGGATAAAGACCACTCTGTTGACCACTTAGAAGTGGAGTTGAAGGAGCTGGATGTTAATTTCACAGCCGTCTTCCAAGCAGGCTGACGAGACTTAAGGCGTGTGCATTTCTGTCTGATATCCTCATGAACAGGTAGATGTTCATTCTTCAACATTCTTGTCCACAGCTGAAAAAGGGCCTTCTGTCTCCTGATATGTGGAGGTACTATATTGCTGAGTACCGGTAACCATTTGATCGGTGTAGCACGAAGTGTACCAGTTATGATCCGCATGGTTTGGCGAAGTTGTGAATCTACTAGCTGTGTGTGAGCACTATTAAGCCAGATACCAGAGCAGTATTCTGCTGCAGAATAGACCAAGGCCAAAGATGTTGTCCGTAAAGTGTTTCCATCTGCTCCCCAAGAAGTTCCAGCCAGTCGTTGGAGAATGTTATTACGACTTTTTAGTTTGTTGGCGGTTTTCTGCAGATGATGTTTGTACGTAAGAGACCTATCCAATGTTACTCCTAAATAACTGGGATTGGCACAATATTGTAGTTCATGACCCTTGAGGAATAGCCTTGGATGGTAGTTCGCTTCTGCGTTGTTTAGATGAAATGTAGATGTCACTGTTTTCTGTGGGTTAGGATGTAGATACCATCTTTGAAAATAGTCATCCAACAGTTCGAGGTCTCGATTAAGAACTATTTCAGCTTCTGCGAAGTTGGGTCGCTGAATTGTAAGGCAAATATCGTCCGCATATATGAACTTTCGGGACACTGTTTCAGGCAGGTCGTGGATATATAAGTTGAAAAGAGCAGGAGATAGAACCGACCCTTGTGGCAGATAGTGAAAATCTAACACAAAATATGAATAACAAAACATAAGAAAAAAAAATTGGTGCAGTCATTTCCAGCACACTTTTTATCAGTCAAATTATGAAAATTAGATTGCGAGACAGTATTAAATTGTAGTATATTGTCAGTAATGGCATAACTACCCGCTTTCCAATCATATTTTAGCAATGGTACAAAATAATCAGCTAGTAATTGGTTATGCGCTAGCATTTGACTAGTTATAATGAAAAGTCTGTTTTTGGATTTTAATTTTGACTGGCCGTATAAATTCCTTACTAGTCACATGTTTTCCATTCGATGGACTAAACATTTTAGTTGTCGGAAGAGTCCAAGGTCACACGGCTGGCAAAGATACGCAGTTCCTATCGGTATGTATTCAAATTTGTACATGTTTGTTCGTCAGAGATTCAAGTTGTGCATTTTTGCCCTGGCCACTGAATGATTCTCGGAGAAGAAGATTTTGTGCGTCGTCCTGAAATGCGGATGGGAAACGTTTCGGATCCAGGCACGTACATGATGAAGATGATATGTGATTATGTATTATATGATTTGTAAACCATTGTTTTTGTTTCTATACTCCACAATGAATTCATCTTTGTAAACAAAATATCCCAACTAACGTCAGTTTTAACCCCCATACTATGTAAAAATAATACACAACTGTAGGCAGCCGTATGTGCTGGACGATAGTGCAGAACTGAACGAGGGGAGAGGGTAGGCGAAGCAAGACAGCCGCTGGCTGTGCGCGCTGACGTGTGGCGGCATGTAAGTTACTGTACAATTCAGTGTGCGCTCCGCCAACTTGGAGCTCCCAAATACCCCGTTAAAAAGGACCAGCGAAAAATTAGACCTCCACTACCTGTTTTAGCGTAAAATGAACTTCACGACTATGTAAAAATAAAATCAAAATTCGCCGTCCGACTTCGTACCGTTCCCTCGTGAGTAGAGGAGGATTCTATGCCCACCTCAGCCATCCTGGAAGTGGTTTTCTGTGGTTTCCCACCTCTACTGCAGGCAAATGCTGGGATGGCACGGCTGCTTCCTATTCAAATCCTGGAAGTGGTTTTCCGTGGTTTCCCCATTTCTACTCCAGGCAAATGCCAGGATGTTCCTAACTTAAGGCCATGGCCTTCTCCTTCCCAATCCAGTCCCCAAAGTTCAAGCACACTAGTTCAGCCATAACAATAACGCAAGTTATCACACAAATTCCACACACAAATACATGGGGTTATAAGACCACGGCGGGAGCAACTGTTTAATCGAAAATTTGGGCGAGCACTGGGAGCAGCTTTCTCGTCGAAATAGTGGGTAAGCGGCGAGACTAGCCTTCGAAACTCGTCGAAAATGATGGGTTAAACGGCGGGAATATATTTGTGTGGAATTTGTGTGATAACCTGTGTTATTGTTATGGCTGAACTAGTGTGTATGTAAATTGGGGATTGTAGTGGGAAGAAAGCGGCAATGGCCTTAAGTTAGGAACCATCCTGGCATTTGCCTGGATTACGAGTGGGGAAACCACGGAAAACCACTTCCAGGATGGCTGAGGTGGGAATCAAACCCTCCTCTACTGAGTTCCCTCATGAGGCTTAGTGCACCCCGTTCCAGCCCTCACATGAGAATTAAATTTCTTGGCAGAGCCGGGAATCAAACCCGGATCTCCGGGACGACAACCAAGAACGCCAGGAACTACACAACGAGGTGGTCTAAAATAGAATTGTAGCACTGAATGAAAGTAAAACGAGCGATAACTTTCTCTATAGTACATGAATTAGCCAAAATACCTTATCAAAAAACGAGAAATAAATCAGGAAATGATGTTTTAATAGATGCTTCCTCCTCCGCTGTCTGTGACCCATCCAGCCATCCCAAATAGCATTGTAGTCGGTCTTGACAAAACATACAGTGAGATTCTTTTGCTGGAGCGGGGCCAGCGGCCTGCTACCAGGCGCGCTCGCCTTCCGTCAGCCAACCGAACTTGGACCGCAGTGCGTGCAGGTAAAAACCGTAACATAGTATATTAGTTAATGGTAAATTTACCAGCAACTTATGATTAAAGAACTTACCTTTTCACAGAAAATATTCTCCTTCAACTCTCAGACAGGCGTTGTAACGTGTAAATAAATTAGCGTGTACACGATGTAATTCTCCTTCCGTAATGACATATATCTGCTGCCGTATATTGTTCTCCAGCTCCTGTAGGGTACGGGGATTAGATCGATACACTTTGTCTTTTAAGCTACCCCACAAATAAAAATCACACGGTGTTAAATCCGGCCTTCGAGGCGGCCGAAATCCAGCACTAATCACCCTGTCACCAAACACGGCACTTATTGCGTCCAATGAATTGTGCGCAGTTGCACCGTCTAGCTGAAAGAAAGAACAACGTACAATCTCGCCCTGTCTGTTTACTGGACAAAGAAATTATTCAAAATAACCTGAACGTATCGAGCAGAATTAATAGTTTCACGAAAAAAAATTGGGCCTATAATTCTTTTTGCAGTTACTGCGCACCACACAACCGATTTTTGGGTCATGCAGGGGATTTTGGTGGATCAGTCTTGGGTTCTCAGGTGACCAGTATTGATTGTTTTGTGAATTCACACGTCCATGTAAATAAAATCACGCCTCGTCACTGAAAAACACTAACTGTGGATAAAAACTAACCATTCCCAACTGTTCGTAGCTGTTGCAGCAAGCACGCACACCTACTGGCCTGTATCTGTCGTCGCATGTACTTAAAAGATTGCCTTGTCACTCCACACAGCCGGACTAATTGGGTGGGCTCAAACGAAATGCAGAAAATAAAAATAAGGCCTAGATTCTCAGCTGACGAATGACAATAGCCAACATTCCTCAACACTTGAATTTTAAATCTTTGGAAGTTGCATCGTTACATTTCTCCTTCTGGGAGATGTTAATGCCCACAACACCATCTGGGGCTCCGCTACCACTCGCGGCAGAAGGAGAGATTTTGAGAGACTGATCAGGCGGCTGGACCCGTGTTTGTTGAACACAGGGGAACCTACGCACTTCTCTGTTGCACACGGCACTTTTTCGAGTGCCGACATCACCTTCTGCAGTCGTGAGCTGGTTACCCTGCTACAGTGGGGTGTACACGATGACCTTTGTAATAGTGACCATTTCCCGATTATCGTTGTTCTTACGAACCAGAGAGCCATCGAGTTACCAAGTCGATGGCTTCTCCGTCGGGCTGATTGGCCAACTTTCACAGCACGTGCGGCTTTTGCCGAAGATACCTTTGAGATTGTCGATGATCATACCATTCACATAACGAATGGTATTTTGGCTGCGGCAGAGGAAGCAATTCCTTCCTCATCCGGCAACTCCCGCCGGAAACTTGTCCCTTGGTGGACAGCCGAGATTGCAGTAGCTATTAGGGATCGTCGACGTGCTTTCAAATGCTATCGGAGGCAAAGTACCATGGCCAACCTTATCTCCGGACTCCCGACATCATTGACGATACACGGAGTCTCCATCAACGGAGACATCATCACGGACCATCTTGCCATTGCCAACAGTATTGGATCGCACTTCAGTGTATCCTGCTCTGGGAGTTATGATCCTACATGTCTGACTCTGAAGCGGGAGGCAGAGGCTCACACCTTTTCCTTTGTCACTGCTGCTTCGGAGTCCTACAATGTACCATTCCCTGAATGGGAACTGCGCAGTGTGCAAGCACTGTGTAGGGATACGGCTCCTGGACCGGATAACGTCCATAATCAAATGCTGAAACATCTGTGCGATTCCAGTTTAAAACAACTGTTGAGCCTCTTCAATCGTATATGGATTGAAGGGGAGTTTCCATCTCTATGGAGAGAGGGGATCGTGATACCGATTCCCAAGGCTGGAAAGGATCCCAAGTTTGTCAGCAGCTATAGGCCCATTTGTCTGACGAATGGCCTACGTAAGCTGCTGGAGAAGATGGTACATCGTCGATTAGTGTGGTTCTTGGAGGAGAGAGGGCTCCTGTCTGAGTACCAGTGTGGGTTTCGCTCGTATAAGTCCACCGCCTACCATCTGTTGCGACTTGAGAGCGCCATACAGGAGGCTTTCCTCCGAAAGGAGCACCTAGTCACGGGTTTCTTTGACCTCGAAAAAGCCTACGACACCACATGGCGCTACGGGATCCTTTCCACCCTTTTAATCCAAACGTTGATACTCCCTATCATCGAATATGGATCAGTAGTGTATAACGACTTATCAGAAACACTTAACATAAAATTACAGAGAGTTCAAAATGCATGCGTTCGTTACAGTTTAGACGTCAGGCGTGATGTACACATTACACCTTATTATGTGCAAATGCAGTGGTTGAAACTTCGTGAACGCAGGCAGCTGTCAATTGCGATCCTAACCCAAAAAATATTATGTACAAAAACCCCTGGTTATCTCTATAATGTGTTAAGCCAATGAACTCCGTCCACAACAGAGAAAATAGATTTAGTGTTTCTACTCTACAGATTCCTGTCCATCGTACAACTAAATACAATAAATCACTCCTTTGCACAGCTTCGCGGCTCTTGAATACATTCCACCTTCAGTCATTTACAAACTCTGTTAACACTACACAACACAAGAAATACCTAATATCAAGATTCCTGAAGGAATACAAATAAAAAATATAAGTAGTTCATACAACATTTTTGAAATATATCCGTGCCATACAGCCTTTTATAACATTTTTAGTATCCAAGATACATCTTCCGTGGAATTGAGAGTAGTTGGAGCAATCATGTCACTCATGTACTTGTTTTAATAATAGATCATATAATGATTCATATAAAAATAGTAGCCCTCTTTTAACGTACTATAATTTGTTTGTGTTTTTCATTAGATTTAACAATACATTAGGTAGGTTATTTATTTATTTAATTATTATATTCTAATTTGTATTATTCATCCTGTAGAATATGTTTGCTAATTGGCTTGTATAGTTATAAGTATATTTTATATTTTTTTATTAGTTGTTAAGCTAGGTTTAGTTTCTCATTACATAACTTCAATCCAGACCATTGTATATGCTACATAAAGGGGCTCTTTAGCCTCAGTGGCAGTTCACTATGAATAAATTCAAATTAAAGTCAATTCATGAGTCTTCTTTCTTTATTTATTCGTGTCAGAAGTATCAATATGAATATTGAATACAGAATATCTACATTTCTACCATACATATATACAGGTCTATTATACAAAACAAATCAAATATTGCAGCAAAAATTTGAGCTAGATGATTATTGCCCAGTATTGGGCGACGTCAATAGCGCTGGAGGAGGCTGCAATCAAATCGTTCATAGTGCACTTTGAAGGACATAAGTCACACTGATATAAATGTTGGATTGTCTGCAGTTCTCCACAGTCACAGTGTGATGAGTCGCTTGAGACACCCCACTTCCGCAGATTTACTCCTGTTCTGCCGACTCCTGTACGGAGTCTGTTAAGGGCTTTCCAAGTTGTCCACTTCTCCTGGTGTCCACAAGGAAGACTTTCCTTCGGCTCCATCAAGTTGGAAAGGTGGTTAGTTCTTTCTTTCCATATCTTGATCCTAGCATTCTCTGCTTTCCCTTGAAGCTTAACTGTTGTGCGGAGAAAACACTTTCTAGATATCAGCCTCCGTGTGGCAGGATGGTATCCATAGAGGGGATGTGCTTCTGTAGTAGATGATTGGAGCCTCTCTTTGTTAGCTGCTACCTCCCTACGAATCTCACCAGGAGCAATACCAGCTAGAAGTTGGATCTTCCCAATAGGTGTTGGTTTTAAGCATCCTGTAATGATCCTGCAACTTTCGTTGAGAGCAATGTCGATATGCTTCGCATGGGCTGATCCGTACCAAACCGGGCAGGCATATTCGCCTGCAGAGTAGCATAGAGCTAGAGCTGATGTTCTGATTCTTTGTGGTTGTGTTCCCCAACTGGTCCCTGACAATTTGCGTAGGATGTTGTTTCTAGCAGCTATCTTATGTTTTAAGGTTTGGCAATGTTTCTTGTATGTTAATGTGCGATCCAGCATAACTCCCAAGTACTTCGGTGTAAAGCAATGTGCCAGTAAACTCCCTTTCCAGAATACATTGAGCTTCTGAGAGGCCTGTACGTGCCGTAGATGGAAAGCGCAAATTTGGGTCTTAGCTGGATTTGGTTTCAGGTGATTTTTCTCATAATAAATACCTAGCTCTTCTAATGCTACAGTTAAAGAAATCTCAGCTTCATCAAAGGAATCAGTCTGAGTAGTAAGTGCAAGGTCATCGGCATAGATAAAAATTTTAGTGCCTTCTGGCAATGGCTGGTCATTTGTGTAGAAGTTGAAAAGAATAGGAGCCAATACACTGCCTTGAGGGAGACCATTCCTTTGATTTCTCCATCTACTGCGGCGTCCTTGAAATTCAACAAAAAAGCGACGATTTTCCATGAGAGTAGCTATCATCTTGGTTACCTTGATGTCTTTAATCATGAGTGGGGGCTCCGTGGTAAAATACCGACTTGCATTGCAAATTTCATATCCATCCGACTCTTCCGTGTAAGAGTCGGTGGGACATTATCGCAATATTCTTCAGGGTTCTGTGCTGAGTGTCCTTTGTTCGCGGTTGCCATAAACGGCATCGTTGCCGCCGCCTGGCCCACGGTAGTTCCATCGCTATATGTAGACGATTTAGCTCTGCATTACAGCTCTGGAAGTATGGCAATCGTGCAACGGCAATTGCAGCTAGCTATTTACTGGATGGACAGGTGGGCCCACGACCGGGATTTTCGTTTTTCAGCAGCAAAAACCTCCATCGTTCAGTTTTTCGGCTCCGGAGGCTACATTTACACCGATGCTGCTTTGCCGTTGGTTGACATTTATCGCTTACTGGGGCTCCATTTTGACAGCAAATTTTCGTGGCAGCACCATCTACGGCAATTAAAAACGGCGTGTCTCAGGAAACTGAACATGCTTAAGTTTCTTAGTGGCACTACGTGGGGGGCCGACCATGCGGTGCTGGTACGGTTCTACCAAGCCCTCGTCCTGTCTCGGCTAGACTATGGTTCTGCGGCATACGGTTCAGCAAGGCCGGCAACCTTGAAAATGCTGGACAGTATCCACCATAGTGGCGTTAGGCTGGCTATCGGTGCCTTCCGGACCAGCCCGATACCCAGCTTACTCGCCGAATCAGATGTTCCACCACTCAATTATAGACGCCAACATATGCTTTAATCATATGCTGACAATGTAGGTCAAATGCCGCAACATCCGAGCTATCGAGCTCTCTTCAGTACCCAATACCAGCAGAGGTACGCCAACCAGCCTCGTGGTTATAGACGCCAACCTATGCTGACTGGATGATACCATACCGGTCTTAAGCGCAACGCTCAAGGGAACAACAAAAACGATCTGATAGGACTGTATTTTATATATAATTCTAATCTGTACATCATAACTTGCGGAACATTATCATTCAGGTGACTTGCCACCATTATTATATCCCAGTGTCGTCATAATATATCCCCTGACCAATAAGAATAAAGCAAACAAAAAACAAACAAAGTAGTACCAACTACACATACAAAAATACCACATGCGGGAAATGGTCACAATCCATCAGTGTCCAAACATACTCCCCGGCTTGAAATACACAGATTTCAACAATAAACAATAAAATATTTACCTGAAGGAAAATAACATTAAATAACTGAACAGTTGAATTAAAAACTGATTGTCACTCTTCAAGTAGTAGAGGTGCCAATTTTGACACAGGTCGTTTGAAAACATCGTTCTTAAATCTCACTGACACCACTCTCACTATTGATCCTGACCATGATGCACTTCTTCAATTACACCAAGGGGCCACTGGAGAGGGGGAATGTTGTCGTCTTTCACAAGGACAACAGTTCCAGGTTGGAGATTGGAAGTTGAACTGGTCCATTTGCTGCGCTGCTGCAGATGAGTTAGATAGTCTCCAGACCATCTCTTCCAGAAGAGGTGGAGTCTCTGCTGAAGAACCTTGTATCTCGTCAATAAAGACAATTTAGATGAAGTAAGGTCAGGTTCCGGAATGGCTGTGAGAGGAGAGCCGATTAGGAAATGACCTGGAGTTAAGAGTTGTAGGATCCTTGGGGTCAGTAGAGATGGCATGTAAAGGGCGTGAATTTAAGCATGCCTCAATTTGAACAACTACGGTCGAGAGTTCTTCATATGTGAAGTGTAGCGTTCCCATGACTCGTCTCAAATGATGCTTTAGCGATTTCACTCCTGCCTCCCAAAGACCACCGAAGTTTGGGGCGTGGGTTGGAATGAAGTACCAGGTGAAACCTCTGCTGCTGGCGAAATTGACGAGTTCTTCCTTTTTATCTCCTTGCTTGAATAGGGATTTTAATTCCTCGAGTTCTCTGCTGGCACCCAAGAAGTTGGTTCCATTGTCCGAATACATGTTGTAGCAAATTCCTCTTCTGGCGATGAATCGTTTCAATGCTGCAAGGAATGCTTGAGTAGTTAAGTCTGTCACTACCTCTAAATGAACAGCTTTAGTGCGCATACAGATAAATATACAAATGTAGACTTTGATATAGGTCTTGCTACGAGCATTTCCAGTCTTCAAATAGAATGGGCCTGTAAAATCTGTGCCAGTATTCAGAAATGGTCTGGTTTGAGAAATGCGCACAGTAGGTAACTGACCCATCAGCTGCTGGGCATTTGTCGTCTTGAACCTATAACATTTTATGCATTTGTTGATTATTCTACGTAGAACTGCCTTTCCATTAACTACCCAGTAACGTTGTCTAACTGTAGTTAACGTTAATTGGTTCCCTGCATGCAGCAGTCTTTCGTGTTCACTCTTGATAATGAGATCGGCAAGATGATTTTTACTGGGTAAAATTATTTAATGCTTGAAGTCATAATCTAGATTATAATTCTCTAATATTCCACCCACTCGAAGGATTTCATAGTTGTCGACGAAAGGCACCAAACTGCGAAGTTTACTGTGTCTTGATAGGGAGTTATGTTTTAAAAGATCAGATATTTCTGCGTGAAATTCGGTAGATTTAACGCGCTTGATGCATGCCAAGTTGGTTTGTTGTATTTCTACAGTGGTCAGTGGACCATGACCTCTCTCTGTAGGGGGCGTGGTGGCTCAGTGGTCTAGCTGTATGCCTCTCACCAAGGCGGTCCGGGTTCGATTCCCAGTCAATGCATGTGAGATTTTTGAAGTGAAATGCCATGTCCTGTGGTTCGGATTCCACGTAAAAAGGAGGTCCCGTGGCTTATAATCACAAGATTCACGGTCACGTAAAACTACAATCTTCCTTCCTTCCTTCCTTCCGTCTCTCTGTAGATGTACATCTGGAATTTTGAGTGAATCTGAAGCAGTACGTTAAAACTCGAAGAAGTTTAGTGTAGGATGAAAATCTTGAAATTATCTCCTCCGACTGGGATGAGACCACGCAACTGGTAGAGTTGCGTTGTTCTGTAACTTGAATTGAAGTTTCATCAGTAGGAATGGGCCAATGGGACTCTGAAGCATTAATCCAGGACAGGCTATGCCACCAAAGGTCATTTCTTGGCAAGATTTGCTGCATTGGTGCCTCGTGAAATAATGTCAGCAGGATTTGATTCAGAAGCGACATGTTTCCAAACACCGATGGAAGTGTTGCGTTGCACTTCAGCAACTCTATTGGCAACAAATATTTTCCATTTCGATGGTGGAGAAGTGATCCATGAAAGGACAATGGTAGAGTCTGTCCACAGGTGAACACTGTGGAACTGAAGTGATAGAACTGGAATCATTTTCTTGACCAGTCGGGAGAGAAGAACAGCAGCGCACAATTCTAGTCTCGGCAACGTCACTTGCTTAATTGGAGCCACTCTTGACTTGGTGCATAACAAATGCGTAGTGATTTGACCATATGAAGATGAAGAACGAAGAAATAAGCATGCACCGTAACCTTTCATCGATGCATCTGCAAACCCATGTGCGTGTACTCGTTGCAAAGAGCAAACCTTTCTATACAAATCTTACTAATCAATGGAATTTGTGAGTACAGCTTATCCCAACATTTTGCAAGCTCGTCTGGAAGCTCCTCGTCCCACGATGATTTTTCTTGCCATAATTGCTGCAGGAACATTTTTAATGTAATAACGAAAGGGCTAATTAGACCAAGAGGATCGTAAATTGAGGATACATTTGACAAGACCGTACGTTTTGTGACTGGGGAATTAACTGCTTGCTTGATGCAAGAGATCTGAAGCCTGTCAATGGCTGGATGCCACAAAAGTCCTAAAGTTTTGACGCCTTCATCAGATTCGAAACGGAGAGGAAGCTGAGTCTCTCTGCAGTCTTCTGGAACAGCCTGTAACAACGCTGGATGGTTGGCACACCATTTCCGAAGTTTGAAACCGCCACTGGCTAACAGTTGAATCAATTCTTGCTGTAAAATTAATGCATCATCAGCATTGGTTGCACTTGATATGCAATCATCTATGTAGAAATCACGAAGTAAGACTGTAGTTGCATTCGGAAATAGCTCCTTCTCATCTTCTGCCAATTGTTGTAAACACCTGACAGCTAAGAAAGGTGCTGAGGATGTCCCGTATGTAATAGTGTTAAGTTGGTACTCCTTGATGGGTTCATTAGAGGACGGCCTCCACAAGATACGTTGGAAGTTTTTATCTCTGTCATCAATAAGAATCTGTCTATACATTTTCTCAATGTCAGCAGTGAAACATACTGGATGGGTTCTGAACCTGGCAACAATACAACATAGATCTTGTTGAATGGTAGGTCCGGTCATCAGAATGTCATTGAGACAAATTCCTGAACTTGACTTACATGAAGCATCAAACACAACTCTGGTCTTAGTTGTAGAGCTGGACGTCTTGAATACTGGATTATGCGGCATGTAATATGATATAGATGTCTCCGAAGAGGCAGTTATAAGTTGCATGTGACCTAACTCTTCGTACTCGGAGAGAAATTTGGTATATTCATCCCTTAGCTGTTCATCACGTCGTAGTCTGAGCTCGAGACGTTGAAATCTATTAGTGGCAGTTTGCAATGACTTGCATAATGTGCTAGGATCTTGCCTGAGTGGGAGTCGGACAATATAGCGCCCTGTAGCATCTCTTGACTCATGTTGTGAAAAATGCTGTTCACTAGATCTTATTGTTTCATGAAGTTCTTCAACCTCCCAAAATCTTTGTACCTGTGCGTGAAGGTCAATATCACTGCGGAGGAAAACGGTTCCAGACGGGATGTCTCTCTCTGTTGTCGATTCATAACTTCCCGACACAATCGAACCTAATGTTGTATTCTGCAGAACTGGAAATTTGCCTGGCCTGGTCAACTGTCCAGCTCTGAGCATTCTGAAGAAAACCTCAGCACCTAAAAGCATGTCTATCTTGGCTGGAGAATGAAAATTAACATCAGCTAACTGAATGTCGCCTGGAATATTCCAAGTGTCGTAAGGCGCCCTATTAGTTGGCATGTCACTAGTGATTTTTGATAAAAACAAGACAATCAATATTGTAGCTGCTAGAATGTATTCAAGACTGTACATTAACATTAACACTGTACTTAACTTCAGACATAGATTGCGAAATGCCTTCTATGGGCGTAGGATTCCTTTTTCTCTTCAAACCCAGAACTTGTGCTAAACCTTCTGTTATGAAATTGCTTTGGCTTCCACTGTCTAAGAGACAACGAGCTAAATATAGTCTGCCAACGTTATTCTCAATCTTGACTACGGCTGTAGAAAGTAGGACATGATGCTGTGGCCTGTTTTTCATACTGCAATAAGTAGATGAATTGCTTTCATTCCAATCATTTTGAGGTTGGGTGGGCGGTGTGTTGGAGCATCTGTTTTTAGCGGCATGATGAGACTGAGTAGGATGCTGATTGTTAGAGGACTGATTGTTTGAATCAATATGTAATAATGTATTATGTTGACTGTTGCATATCTTACAGAATGACTTGGAAAGACACGATACAACACTGTGTGATACTCGTAGACAATTGTAACAAAGCCCATGTTGTCTGACTATGTTACGCCTTTTTTGTGACTCATAACCCTAAGATGTGTCACACTTGTAGATTGGATGTTGACCATTGCATATCTTACAGTTATCACTGATAACTGCATACGAACCACTAGAGGGTAACTTATTATCATTCTTGAACCCATGCCTGGAATTCTTATCCTGATAAGATCTAATGCCCTTCTCATAAGATTGAACCTTGGGAGAAAAATCTATCACTTCTAAGGTTTGAGCTCTCTTTTCCAAATAATCTGTGAGTTCTAATAATGTAGAAAGTTCCTTGGACTTGCTTGTCATTTCGCATTGTTTTCTGGTGGATTCTGGGAGCCTGTCAAGTATGATTTGGCTGATAATTACTTCATGCAACGGAACGCTTAATTTAATGAATCTGTAGGTGCAGGAGACATGATACAGGTAGCTGTGGACATGATATAGATAGCTGTGAGTAAAGAAAGAAAACAAACAGTTGAAAAAGAAACAGAACAAAATATATAGTTGGCAGTGCCTATAATCTAATCTATGGAGAAATACTGATTGTTGTTGTTCTGTTAAAATAAGTGATTGGAAAATAAAAATAAATAGAGTATCTATAAATTGGTGACCCCGACGTGATTCTAGAAATGACTGAAAATAGTGATAATGAAGCGCGAACGCCTAATGGCACTACCAGTGAAGTTGAGGTTAGTAAAGTGTCTGTTAAAATTCCACCGTTCTGGGCCGATAAACCAGAAATTTGGTTTTACCAGATCGAAGCACAATTTGCGATTAACAGGATAACATCTGAAGAGACTAAATTTAATTACTTGGTTTCGCAATTAGAACCGAAATATGTGGAAAACATATGTGACATCATTAGTAGTGATAACTCCTGTAAATATGCCGCGGCAAAGGAAAGATTCCTCAACATCTTCAAAGAAAGTGACGATAAGAAAATAAAGCGATTACTGACAGGAATTGACTTAGGGGATCTCAAACCAAGTCAGCTTCTGCGGAAAATGCAATCCCTGGCGGGCGCCGATATTTCAAACAAAGTCTTAAGGACACTATGGCTAGACAAACTTCCAAACTATGTAAAAAATATATTGCTAGTTAGTGATGAGGAATTGGAGAAAATGGCAGTAATGGCAGATAAAATACTGGAAATGAATCCACGTACTGAACTGTATAGTGCCACAAAAAAAAACAAGTCAGTGCTCTTCATGTAGCAGTGCAACACTGGATGAAATCGTAGCGAAAATTACCGCATTGGAACAAATAATAGCAGCTATCCCAATCGGAAGAAATCACACACGAGCAACACATCGTAGCCCCAGGCGAAGTAGAGAAGGGAAATTGTGTTACTATCATTTTAAATTTGGCTCAAGATGCTACCCAGATAAATGTAAACAACCGTGCGGATGGAAGAATCCGGAAAACGAGAAACAGCAGTAGAATTGGCGGCAAGTTCCACTGCTGAAGGTCACGAGTTGTGCCGCAGATCCCGGTTATTTGTGAGAGATAAAGAAACGGGAGTGCAGTTCCTTGTAGACAGTGGAGCGGATGTTTCAATTTGGCCAGCAACAAAGCATGACAAAGTAGATAGTTCCTATAAACTGTATGCAGCCAACAATACAGAAATACCAACCTATGGTATCAAAATATTGACTGTGAACTTGGGACTAAGGCGAAAATTCCAGTGGCCATTTGCGGTAGCTAAAATAAACAAAGGTATAATTGGAGCAGATTTTCTTAAACAGTTCCATTTACTTGTGGACCTGCATAATAAACAATTAATTGACGGTGTAACTCAGCTTGGTGTTAAGGGCGAAGTTACAGTCATTTCAGAATGCGATGTTATTAGCTCTATGAATACAAATTTCAAATACAGTGACATTCTTGCACAATATCCAAGATTAACAACACCAAACTTAACCCCTACCCTGATAACACTTGATATTAAACATTAAATAGTTACCAACGGTCAACCGGTATTCTCAAAAGCCAGACAGTTAGATCCGAAGAGGCTCCAGATTGCCAAACCAGAATTTCAGTTCCTGGTGGATAACGGAATAGTTCGACCATCAAACTCTCAATGGGCGAGTCCACTGCACATGGCTAGTAAGAAGGATGGGTCGTTACGACCTTGTGGTGACTATAGAAGATTGAACGAGAGGACAATTCCAGACCGCTACCCAGTACCAAGAATAGAAGATTTTCAACATATCTTGGAAGGAAAAACTGTTTTCTCAAAAATCGACTTATTTAAAGCATATTATCAAATCCCAATCGCCGAAGAGGATAAGTGCAAAACTGCAATAATAACTCCTTTCGGATTATATGAGTTCAATGTCATGAGTTTTGGGTTAAGGAATGCTCCATCCACCTTCCAGAGATTCATAAATGAAGTTTTCAGAGGTTTGGATTTCACATTTCCTTACTTGGACGACATTCTGGTAGCATCCGCATCATTCGAAGAGCATAAGAACCATCTTAAGTTGGTTATGGACAGTTTAAACAAGTATGGCCTTCGAATAAATACCTCCAAATCAGAGATGGGCGTAGACAGAATAGAGTTTCTAGGGTACCTCATTACAGCTGAGGGTACTAGACCTCTTCCTGAAAAGGTTCAAACAATCTTGAATTATAAACTGCCAGAAACAGTGCATGAACTCCGCACGTTTCTCGGCATGGTTAACTTTTACCGCCGCTACCTCAAAGATGCTGCCAAAACACAGGAAGTGCTCCATGAATACTTAAAAGGAGCAAGAAAGAGAGACCGCAGAAAAATTCAATGGACTGAAGAAACGAAACTGATGTTTGAAAACTGTAAACAAGAGTTATCAAATACAACACTCTTAACTATTCCTAACCCAGACAATCTATTAGGCCTGTTTACAGACGCATCTGACATTGCCATTGGATCTGTGTTGCAAAATATGAAAATGATGGTTGGAGACCTATTGCCTTCTACTCCAAGAAACTGAGCGAAACACAGAAATCTTACAGCACATATGACAGAGAGCTTTTAGGCATTTACCTATCAGTGAAACAGTTCAAACATTTTTTGGAGGGAAGAGATTTCACCATCTTCACGGATCACAAGCCGCTAACCTATGCATTTATACAAAAGAACGAGAAAGCATCACCATGACAATTGCGACACCTCCATTATATTCTCAATTTACTACCAATATTCAACATATTAGTGGTAAACACAATATTGTAGCCGACACTCTATCTCGAACGGAAGAAATCTCTGTGATTGATTACGATGAAATTGCAAGAGAGCAACTGCAAGATGAAGAATTAAAACGGCTGATGGAAGAGAGTAAATCACTGACATTCAAGAAGTGCGCATTAACAGCGGGTAAGGCATTGTGGTGCGACATCTCAACGAATAATGCAAGACCATTTATCCCAGAGTCATTCCGCAAACAAATGTTTCAACAGATCCATAACTTATCACACTCAGGTGTAAAATCGTCAGTGAAGCAGATGACAACTAGGTTCATTTGGCCAAAAATAAAATCTGATGTTCGAAATGGGCCCAAGCTTGCATCCACTGCCAGAAAAACAAAGTAACAAGACACACACAGTCTAAATTAATTTCATTTCCAGAACCTGATGAAAGGTTTAGTGTTGTACATATGGACTTAGTTGGCCCACTGCCACCATCAGATGGGAACATTTATTGTTTAACATGCATCGACCGCTATACCTCTTGGATGGAAGTCATCCCAATGCAAAATATCACAGCAGACACAGTTGGTAAATCATTCTACTCCAACTGGATTGCTAGATTTGGAGTCCCGAGTGTAATTATCACAGACCGTGGACCACAATTTGAATCCGAACTTTTCAAGACATTAGCAGTGTTGTGTGGTGTTAAACTGAAGCACACTACAGCCTACCACCCACAATGTAATGGAAAGATTGAACGACTACACCGCACCTTAAAAACTGCCATCAGAGCACATAATTCCCATAAATGGACAGAGGTTTTGCCTACAGTGCTTCTTGGGTTGCGTGCAGCCATAAAGAGCAATTCTGACTATTCTATTGCACAGATGGTCTATGGTAAGACTATTAAGCTACCTGGAGAGTTTTTTGAAATGCCATCAACAACAACTGACCCAGACACCTTCGTCTCCCAATTACAAAAACAGATGACAGCACTTAAGCCTATTCCATCTTATCATAAAACTACCAGAAGTGTATTTGTACATAGAGACCTGAAGTCATGTACTCATGTCTTCTTGAGGAATGGCAAAGTAAAGAAGCCATTGACACCACCTTATGATGGTCCTTTCCCTGTTGAGAAGAGATATGAGAAATTCTTCACACTACTAATTAAAGGCAAACAAGTAAATGTATCGATAGACAGAATAAAACCAGCCTACATCTTGGCACCAGATGAAGAGACCCCAGATCCTTCTCCTGTTTCAAGCCCAGCCAACCATCAACAAGACACTGCAATACCACCTCATGCCATAGAAAATAAAAGGGACACCACCATCATCAAGACATCACACTCTGGACGTACTGTGAGATTGCCAGTTCGTTTTCAATAGTGCTTACAGTAATTTTAAATGTATTGTTAGTGTATGGTGATAGTTTTATTCCAGCTTTAACAAGCGTAACTATGTTTCTGGTGGGGGAGTGGTGTAGGTGCAGGAGACATGATACAAGTAGCTGTGGACATGATATAGATAGCTGTGAGTAAAGAAAGAAAACAAACAGTTGAAAAAGAAACAGAACAAATATATAGTTGGCAGTGCCTATAATCTAATCTATGGAGAAATACTGATTGTTGTTGTTCTGTTAAAATATGTGATTGGAAAATAAAAATAAGTAGAGTATCTATAAATCGACAGCCTTCAGATTTGATTGAACCTGATTGAGTAGGATACGCAAGCTAGAAGCAGATTCCCTATGAACTGTATCTGCAGATAAAAGTAATTTGATGTGTGCATTTATGATAAGTCTAGCATTATGAAATCTCTTACACACTGTATCCCATGCTAGAGTGAAGTTTTCTGCTGTGACAGGAATCTCTTTATGAGGTTATGTGCACTGCCACGTAACGATGAAGCTAAGTAATGGAATCTTTCTACATTCCCTAATGAGTGATTTCTTAATATTAGGGATTCAAAGAGACCGTGAAAATGCATAAACTGCGTAACGTCGCCAGAAAATTCAGGCAAACGTATTTTTGGAAGACTGTATGAGCCTGTATTATTGCTTTGAGATCCACTACTTTCACTAGGAGGAGGTGAGACGTATGGAAGGTGATCATTGATTAACTGCTGTAATCTAGCCTTCAATTCATCGAACGTGTCTTCAAATTCTACTCTTATCTCTTCATGACTGCCTGATTCATCGAGAATTTCAAGCTGTGACTGAATTTCATTAAATTCTGGCAAGAGCGTTAATAACCGTTCATTTTTAACATGTAGAAGTTCAATGGGAGTACTGTCGTAAAAACCGTACACTTGATTACGTAGCCTAGTGAGTGAAGCTCTAATAATGCTTCTCTTCCTGACAAGAACTTTGGTTTCACTTTCAGAGGTCATGATTAAACGTGTTTCATGTACAAAGGGGAATAACAAATGGGAAGGAAATAAGGTATTGCCTTATGACTACTTATCGTGTTAGAAGCGTCTCGTTTGCAGAAAACCACATTTTTTAGTAGTGACCTGATAGCTTGATTCTATTCGGGCTCTGAGGACCAACAATATGGATGATACCATACCGGCCTTAAGCGCAACGCTCAAGGGAACTACAAAAACGATCTGGTAGGACTGTATTTTATATATAATTCTAATCTGTACATCATAACTTGCGGAACATTATCATTCAGGTGACTTGCCACCATTATTATATCCCAGTGTCGTCATAATATATCCCCTGACCAATAAGAATAAAGCAAACAAAGAACAAACAAAGTAGTACCAACTACACATACAAAAATACCACATGCGGGAAATGTGCACAATCCATCAGTGTCCAAACACTGACAATGTGGGTCAAATGCCGCAACATCCGAGCAATCGAGCTCTCTTCAGTACCCAATATCAGCAGAGGTACGCCAACCAGCCTCGTGCCACTCGGCCGGTTGGTATTAGAATCGATTGCTCGTGTACTGAAATCGGAGTAGCTGTAGGTCCCTGTATGATCCGGACACATAGCGAGGTGCCTCCATGGGAAGTCCCGCGTCCGGAAATTCTGTTAAATCTACACCGAGGTCCTAAGGTGAACACGGATGACTCCGTTTATCAGCATAGTTCACCAATTTCCGGACGCTGGTATTCTATACACGGATCGTTCGAAGGTGGACGAGAAGGTGGGTTGTGCTTACGTTATTCAAAGTCAACCCCTGGTACTATCCAGCCCATGACGGGCTAAGGCCGACCAAGCGACCGCTGCCCAGCCATTCGGCCTGCAGATATTGAAGTGACGCGTGATCAGCGCGTCGGGTCCCCTCGGCCGTTAATCTTGGTTTTCGTGATCGGGGCGCTGTCTCACTGTCAGACAGCTACTCAATTGTCCTCACGAGGCTGAGTGCACCCCGTTAAAACCCTCACGTCAGTTTTAAAATCCCTGACGGAGCCGGGGATCGAACCCGGGGCCTCCGGGTGAGGGGCAGGCGCGCTACCCCAACACCACGGGGCCGGCTTACGTTATTGATGGTGCAAATACACCCTCTCTCTGAAAAGTTCGGTGAATGGGTCTATATTACGAACGGATTGTTGGCTTACCTGAAACAGCCGTTACTATCCTTCAAAGTAATCCCCGTGGATGGTTATGCACTTCTTAGAACGGCTGTACAAGTCCTGGCATAGTCTTCTTGAGGGATAGCCTTCAGTTGGGTCGTCACATTACGTTGGATGTCTGAAATGTCCGAAAACATCTGGTCCTTTAGGGCTTTTCGGCGACCCTGGACGCCGATATTCCATACTTTGACACTTGCCTTCGAGGTCGTACCTCAGGCACCAGGTTTCGTCACCCGTGACGATGGTTTTCCACGAAACATTCACCCTTCTCACTGCCACCCGTCGAACAGGTGTGCACGTTAGGTTGCATAAATTCACCCTTCTCACTGCCGCCCGTCTATCAGGTGTGCAAGGTAGGTTGCATAAATTCACGCTTCTCTCTTGCTTTCAATTAAGAGTTTTGATGACCCAAACTGAAGGCTATTCCTAAAGAAGACTATGCCAGGAGTTTCCAGGACTTGTTCAGTCGTTCTCAGAAGTGCTTAACCATCGACAGGGATTACGCCTAAGGACAGTAACGGCTGTTTCAGGTAAGCCAACAATCCGTTCGTAATATAGCCCAATCACCGAATTTTTCGGACAGAGGGTGTACCAAGATCTCCTTGCCTGAGGCCTGTAGCGTGTTTACTGCGGAGCTCGTTGCCATCTAAGAAGCTCTGCAGGATGCACGAATCCAATTTCTCGTGTGTACTGACTCTTTGAGTTCGTTGCAATCAATTGCTACAAGTTTCCCGCAACACCCCCCTAGTGCAGCGAATCCATGACCTACTAGCCGGGTTGTGCCGCGCTGACACTCGAATCACCTGCCTTTGGCTTCCAAGCCACATGGGAATTGCGGGAAATGAGTTAGCGGATCAAGCTGCAAAAGAGGCGGTATCACTACCACCTCGACCAATGGAGGTACCCGCTAGAGATATTCGCTCTCGGTTACGCCGACATGTACTGTTTTTTTGGGAGAGTCAGTGGCTAGCTGACGCAATACCCAGTAAACTGAGAGCGATCAAGGGAACTACTCGCGTGTGGCGGAACTCTTTCCGATCTCGGATGGAGTCCGTCATTTTGTGTAGGCTAAGGATAGGTCATACAAGATCCATCCACTCGTAACTAATGAGAAGGGAAGACTCACCACTTTGTACCTGTGGAGCCGTTTTCACCGTGACCCACATTTTAACTGAGTGTGTGGATATTGCTGACTTACAAAGACGCCTTGGTTTGCAGATGACACTCAAACTTATATTAGCCGATGACGCGTAGGTTGCTGATCCCGTCATCCGCTTTATAAGTGAGAGTGGGTTAGGGCCAGCAATCTAATTTTTCCAGTGTACATTGACTCAACGACTTGTTCGTTTTTGAATGATGATTTTTGTTTTTCCGTCAATGTTGTTTATTTTTATAACTATTAGTTTTGTTTTGTTTTTTTTGTTTGATTAATTTTCGGTCTTCTCAAATTTAGGTATCCACCTCTAAATTTTAAATTCCATTCCAAATTTGTATACTTTAATCTGTGTTAAGAGGGGCAGTTGACCTCGTAGTTCCATCCCTTAAAACAATAACTTACTTACAACGTACATTATGTAGCTGCTCCAGTACCACCCTGCGTGTTTACTGTAATTAATCGAAGCACGGACCTAAGCCTGTTTGATGTTAAATTGTGGGAAATTTTTAAACACAAAGTGTACAAATCAATTGAAACAGCAACTTTGACCCTTTTGTTCTGCATACCAGTATCACAGATCACAGTCCTACATTTCGCATACAAAATAAATCTCAGAAATACACTCCACAAACAGGAGAAAATACTTTGAACAATGTTAGAATAGATTATGAAACTCTAAAAAATCCTTAACTAAGGACACTTGGGCATCTATCATAACTGTACAATATGCTAACAAAGCAGCTCATAGTTTCATTAAATTACTGACTCAATACATCTCTGAACACTCTACTATCATAGATAACATACGATCAATTTTTTTAAAATTACTCCGTGGATCACAACTGGAATTTTAACTTCCGTTAGAATAAGAGATAAATTACATCAGAAAATTGTTAAACAAAGGGCGAGGTCTTCAAACAGTGATGAGGTACCAGAAACTGTTTGTAAACATAAATTGTACAGAAACTGGATAAAGAGGCTTGTTAAAATAGCCAAAGAAAAGTAGTATTTCAAACTCCAATCATTCTAAAGTCCTTTGGAAATATATTAATGATATAACATGTACCTAGGTAGGAAGGGGAATACATCTTCAGCTGTTGACAGCATATTTATCAGAGACTCACAAGAAACATCCCAACCAGCTGCCATTGCAGACAAATTTGTAGACTGCAGTATTTTAGTAATAAAAGTTTAGAACTTTCTAAAAAACTAATTAATACAAGAAAGGAACCTGACAACACAAATGCACATGAGGCAATGCAAAATATCAACCTCAGTCTGTCTTTTTATACCCATAACGAAATGAGAAATAAACCACATAGCTGCTCTAGAAGACAACTCAGCAAATGGCTATGATAATATCTCTAGAAAAAAAAAAACAATTAAGATAATTAGTTCTGAAATTCTACAACCACTGCACCATATTTTTAATGTATCACTAACCAAAGGACAATTTCCAAACTCATTCAAAATTGCCATCATAATCCCAGTCTATAAATCAGATGATAAAATACAGTTGAATAATTATAGACCGATTTCCCTCACAACCCACCTCTCTACGTTACTAGAGAAATGCATCAAAACCAGATTACTTAACCATCTGAATAAGTTCAACGTATTGTCCCCAAATCAGTTTGGTTTTAGACCAAACACTAGTACTCAAGATGCAATATTATCCCTTACTGATTATTTGTATAAAGCCATCGATAGTTCTAAAATAGCAATTTCTGTGTTCCTGGATTTAAGAAAGGCTGTTGACACCGTAGACTATAATATACTCATTAGACAGTATGCTTTCCTTCAGAGGGGAAGTAAAGCCGGCGGTCCCATGTCATAGATTTATTACAGGTTAAAGAACCTTCCACTAATTACACCTGTGTGAAGCGAAATTACGAGTATATATAGGTTAAACATTTGACTAACGTTCTTAGGTTCCTACGTTCGTCGTCAAGAGTCGACTGCGGTGGCATCTGGTAACTAATTTCGTTGACGGTGGCGTTTGGCGGCAAAGTAGGAACTACTTGGAAAAATTGAATGTCTGCAGTCCTTACTTGAATTAAAACAGATACACACACTAATACAGTTATCACAATTAACACCGGTTATCAGACAGATTCTACACTCACCCAAAGTACACGGGGCTACATGACCGCGTAGTTGCAGCCCCTAAACTAAGGAACCAACCAACCATATTCATTAGAAAAACTTGAAAAGGAAGGTATTCGTGGTAGTCCTCAAGAACTATTAAAAAGCTTTCTTTTTAACAGAATACAAAAGGTACGAATCAAATATACTCCAAGTAGAAGTGCTGAAGTAAAAATTGGAATTCCCCAAGGAACAGTTTTAGGTCCTATTCTTTTTCTGTTATATATTAACGATTTGTGTTAGCTGAACTGTAATGCGATGATTACCTCATATGCTGATGACACTGTCGTCACAGTCACAGTAACAACTTGGGAGGACACTTTTAATAGAACTCAAGAAACCCTTACTACAGTCCCAAAATGGCTAAGAAACCACCTTCTTACCTTAAATGAAACCAAATCACAATACCTATGCTTCTAACACAACAAAACATTACAACCCACAGACAATTTAACACTAAAGATCCACACACCAATTTGTAACAATGGCGAAAGATGCAACTGCTACCCTGCAGAAGTCAATGAATGCTACATATTTAGGGATTATTATAGATAGTCATTTAAAATGGAATATGCATGCGTCAAAATTGGCCAATAAACTCCAAATGGGGCCTCTCAGGTCGTTATCAGGAGAAATCCCTATTTTAAAACTGGAACGTGGAATGTTCGAACTATGTCACAAGCTGGGAAACTAGAGAACTTGAAAAGAGAAATAGACCGACATAAATTAGATATTTTAGAATTAGCTGAAACACGTTGGAGAGAAGAAGGAGAGTTCATAAGCGAAGACTTCAATGTCTTGCACTCCGGAAGTGAGAAAGGTCAAGGCGGTGTAGGTTTGGTACTAAATGCTAACTCTTCAAGACCCCTACAGGACGATGAAGCTATTGGGAACAGAATTATCATGGCACGTTTTCTGGCAACACACGTAAATTTAGTTGTGGTGCAGGTATATATGCCTAAGTCCAGCAGTGATGATGGCGAGGTTGAAGAAATGTATGAGAAGCAGGAAGAATTACTGCCTAAGACAAAGGCTAGCGAGAACATTATTATAATGGGAGACTGGAATGCAGTGATTGGTGAGGGAAAAGAAGGATTTGCAGTAGGAGGGTATGGTCTTGGTAGAAGAAAATCACGAGGTCAACGTCTTCTCGAATTCTATGAACAAGAGAGGTCCGTTATAAGTAACACTTGGTTTACCTCAACAAAGAGGCGGAAATATACTTGAAAAAAAAAAAAAAAAAAAAAAACAGGTGATGATCAACGTTACCAGATTGACTATATTCTTGTCATGGAAAGAAGAAGTGAAGAAATCCATGGCATATCCGGGCGCTGACATCTGTTCTGATCATTGTCTACTAGTAATGAGAATGGCACTGAAATTTAAACGCAGGATTCAGGGAAAACCAACAAAGAAGTGGATTCTTGAAGCATTTAAAAGCGAGCGGACTAAAAAGCAATATCAGGAAGCCACTGATGACCACATATCATCATATGCAAGCAACTCACAAACTGTTGATCATTTATGGTCAATAGCCAAATTCTCCATCGAAAAGGCTACTGAAGACTATGTGGGATTTGTGGAAAGAGTGAATCGCAAACCATGGATCACACAGGACATTCTCTTAAAGATGGACGAAAGAAGAAAATTTAAGAACGACTCTTCAGAAGTAGGCAGAAATAACTACCGAATGATAAAGAACCAGATTGATCGACTCTGTCGGGAGAAGAAAATGGAGTGGTGGCAGTCAAAATGCGAAGAAATCGAATTTCTGCAAAAACAAGGAAGAACAGATTTAGCCTACCAAAAGATCAGGGAAACAACTAAGAAACAAAAAGGATTCTGCACTAGAAAGTTCCGTGATACACATGGGAATCCTATATCAGACCTGAATTGCAAGAAGGAACACTGGAGGATGTATGTTGAAGATCTATATGCAGAACCAATTCCATTCGTTTTGCCAACACTTGGCGAGGAAGACATGTCAATTGCAGAAGATAGAATTATTAGATCAGAGTTCGATGAAGCTCTAAAATCAATATCCATGGGTAAAATGCCAGGTATTGACAATGTTCCTGCTGAACTAATCAAGAATAGTGGGGATAGTATACTTGAATGTATATTCAAATTGGTAGTAAGAATCTTCGAAGAAGGTAAATGGTCTCAGGAGTTTTACACCAGCGTTATCATTCCAATTCCAAAGAAGACTGTACCAGTTGAATGTAGTGACTATCGGGCCATTAGTCTCATCCCTCATGCATCAAAGATACTTCTGCATACTTTGAGAAAAAGGTGGAAATATATATCGAACAGTATCTAGACAACTCTCAATTTGGTTTTCGAAAGAATATGTCTACACGTGATGCTATCGGGTCCTTGCGATGTCCTGGAGAAAAGATGTTAAGCATAAACAGAAACCTTTACGTGTGCTTTGTGGACTTCGAAAAAGCATTTGATAAAGTCAGCTGGCACAAGCCGTTTCCTCTTCTGAATCAAATAGGATGTCTCCATCGATAAATCAGATTAATATTTGATCTGTATATAAAACAAACTGCTGTTGTTCGGCTTGGAAATGACGTATCAGAACCCGCTAAGATCCGCAAAGGTGTGCGACAAGGTTGTTTGCTGTCCCGTGCACAGTCTTCGCTGAAGCTATAACAAAGTGGTCTTTTAAAGGTTCTAATATGGGAGTGAAAGTTGGTGGAAGACTTATCCAGAATATTACATTTACTGATGATCTGGCATTACTTGCAGTAAATCCGCATACATTAACAAACATGTTGCAATGTTTAAATGATACAGCTACAGAATACGGAATAAAAATCAATTTTAAGAAGACCAAGATTCTGGTGATAAGTAAGCATCAGCACCAACTAAATATTACCATAAATGAAGAACCAGTCGATTTAAATACTTTGGTCAGATCTTCACAGAAGACCTACGATGTGAAGTTGAAATCAGGAGCCGTATAGCTGTAAAAAGCATTCTCTAATTAGTCAATGCTCGATGTCCCTCAGCCTTAGAAAACAACTGGTTAGGACCTACATATGGCCATTTGCAATGCACTGCAGTGAAACCTGGACAATGAATAGAGGTGGCATTAAACGACTAGAAGCGTTTGAGATGTGGTGTTGGCGCCGAATGGAAAAGATCAGCTGGGTATAGAAAATGACCAACATAACGGCGCTGGATCGAATAAAGGAAAAACGGCAAATGATCCGCCAGATACATAGAAGGAGATCCACATGGCTTGGCCACAGGTTACGACATGGTGGCCTGATGATCGACATACTAGAAGGCAAAATACCTGGAAAACGTCCCCGCGGGAGGCCACGGAACACTTTCATGAGATCTTTCCTTGATAGCTCTGGCCTACGAAGTTATAAAGTGGTCAAAAGGACAGCACAAGACCGAACAACGTGGAAAAGACTCATTGTAGGAGCAGACCAGTCGCTTGACTGAAAAACATACTGATGATGACAGAATCAGAAATATCTTGTCAGTAAAAGTCTTGAGAACTGTATATTTTGCCTTAGTCCAGTCACAACTACAATATGGAATAAAAGGGATGGAATACTTGATCCACATTTGGCTCAGGTAAATACCTGCCAGAATCTCATTCTAAAAGTTATGTACAAAAAGCTACCAAATTTTCCAACATGTGTGAACTGTATCAACAAAGCATGGTGCTTAATATACGACAGTTATTTGTCCAATCATCAATCATATATATATATATATATATATATATATATATATATATATATAATATATATATGAAGCTCTTCTCTAATGAACAAAAATTACAAATTTGCTCTAGACTTCAAGACAGAACTGGAATAAATATCCCTCGACGAAACATACTACTTGGCCAAAGGAATTTAAGTTGTCTTAGCACTAGGATATACAATATATTGCCAGTAAATGTGACAAATAACACCCTAAATATACTGATGAAAAGGCTTTTTACATGGCTCCTTAATAACTTTGATAAAGTAAATGAAGTTATAAATTTTCACCAACATATTTAAACCAACTGAGTCACAAATAAGTAATGTATGATCTTCTTTTATTTTTAGTATCCTTATAATTATTAATGCTTTTACTATAAACTTTTCTTACTATTATCAGTCAAATACCATGTTGCAAATAAATTAAGAAACTGTATTCATGAAGCCCATGCACACGTTTATCTTGTGTGGGATTCACTCTGTATTTTGATACCGTACATCTGTATATGTACATGTGTTCTGTCAGTGAATAAAAATGTTTTCTCGTAAAAAATAGAACAAAAAATAGCCGTACTCTAGTGGAGCTGGAGAACAATATACGGCAGCAGATATCCGACACAACAAAAGGGAATTACAACGTGTAAACGTTAATTTATTTACACGGCACAACGCCTGTCTGTAAGCTGAAGGAGAACATTTTCAGTATCTTCTGCGAAAAGGTAAGTTCTTTAATCATGATTTGCTGGTAAATTTACCATTAATTAATATACTATGTTACCGTTTTTACCTGCGCGCACTGCGGTACGAGTTCGGTTGGCTGGCGGAAGACGAGCGCGCCTGGTAGCTGACCTGTGGCCCCGCTCCAGCAAAAGAATCTCCCTTTACTCGAGGCTACTGGGCGTCCCTTAGTATTTACAAATTCAAACAGGCAGTTCTCTCTTATTTTTACGAACAGTCCCTACTATTGTCAGACAGTGTTCCGCTTGCAATTTATTTATTAGTGGAAAAGAAGTGAAAAAGTTGTCACAAGTGACGTCCCTTCAGGTACCAGAAATAGCGTCAATAAGTCTCGTTACGAAACTAATTTGGCTGTTGTCCTGCCGGAAAGATCCCTCGGGTTGTTGGCCAACATACGGCTCCCAATTCAACATACATATAGTGTGTTCTTACATCTACCAATGCCACAATGCGTACACTTTCAAGCCATATTTGTTTGGCTTTCGTGGCATATATTGCCGGAAGGAGCACCGAGCCTTGAAGCCCAAGAGCATTTCAACCACCGTTGTGTATTCGCTTACATTGTAACACTTTTTGCAGTTCTGGGTAAATAGTTCAAATACTTGACGAATTGGAGCAAATTTATCAATCTTCCGCCTTTATTCTCTGGTCTCATCACTGTCGAAACGAAGATGTTGAAGGAGAAAGAGAAATCGTTCCCGTGACATAGTCAGCCTAAACATCTCAATTCCACAACATTCCACGTCCCACAGGTCTTTTACATTCAGGCGACTACTTTTCAAACATGCTGCTAAATAAAGCATACCCAAGAGAGCTTTAATTTCAACTACATCGGTCAATTTAGCAGACCTTTCTCTGAAAAAATAAGACCTGCATTTCTCTGTGTGTGCCCCCCCCCCTCCCCCAGGGTCTCACAACTTGTGGGACTGGGTTGGCGGCCGCAAAACCCTAGCTGAGTCCGGCATTGCTTCCACTTGTGCTGGGCTTCTCTCTGTCTTCTTTCCTGTCGACCTCACTTGGTCAACTCTTGTTCTCTTCCGACCCCACTTGGTCAAGTCTTGTTCTCTTCCGACCCCGACGGTATTAGGGTATCCAAGGCCTAGGGAGTCTCTTCCTTTCCCGCCTTAATTGGCCCTTTACTCATCTTTCCTGATCCCTCACTCTTCGAGGGGTCAGCCTTAGTTTTCTTTTCATGATATCCCCTGCCTTCTGCTCAATACCCTCAAGGAGGCAGAGTGTGTGTAGCTCCACCAGTTATGGTGCACCATGGATAGTGTTACACCCTCAAGGGCTCACAGCTGGTGAGTTCTGGAGTTGGCGACCCCGAGGGATTCCCGAGCTGGGTCCGGTTTTCCCCCTTTTTCCATTGCCTATGGGGTGGGTCCTCTCATCTTTCCCTTTCCTATTTGTCTCTGATGGCTCTCCTTCCTTCCAAGTCCCTCAATCCTCATTTATTTTCCTCCTGTCCTTTTATTTGCCTTATTCTCCTTTTAATTTCCATTTCTTCTTGTAATATGTAAGTGTGTAGGCCTAGTTAGTTTTAGTTGTAAGTGTGGTTTTAGTTTACATTAAATTCTCATCTTTCATTATCACCCAAACCATTAGGGGCGATAACCTAGATGTTAGGCCCCTTAAAACAGCAATTATCATCATCATCATCATCTCTATGTGTGCATTTGTATTTACGATTAAAACATTCAATAAATCATCATCGAAAAACAAGCCCCAGCGGGCGAACATATTGTTATACCTCTGAGGTCCCATAAGGCCCTCACAGGGTACATCCATAACTACATTACACTACCCCCTGTATCAGCCCCATACTCAACACGCTTCACCCCAACCTCTCACCCCAAACTACAACCATTCAATCTACATAAGTTATAACATTTCATAGCAAGTTGACCACGGCAGGGTGCCAACGCTTGCCCAATCCTTGCAACACTTACACACATGGACAGGAGTCACAGGAGTCATTAAGTAGGCCACAGGCGTGTTAACGGAGCTGATTCAGCGTAGGACTCATTATAAATAAGACCTACGCCCACACATAAGCTGTCTGTCTGCGGTGGGTGCCCATCCACGATCATCTATCTACCGTCGACGCTGCTACATCAGGTGAGTGTACAAGGGTAATTCCTATAATTCCTGACACCTTACAATCCTTAAACACTGTAATCACACACATCAATTATTATCAATCACAGCGCCGAACATCATTAGTTCACCGCACTAGTATTATTAAACCAGCTTACATTTAATCATAATTGGCTTTCCGACCATTTATTATGATCCTACCCCCAGTCCAATACTTGCTAATCGGTAGACTGATTTGCTGCATTCAGGTTTATTCACTGTCTGCATGCTCACATGTATTAGCAAGCAGCGCGCTACGTAAACGTACGAACAGAGTTGAGCACTCAGCATTTTAGGTAGATTTCAATAGAAAGCTAACTATTGCAATGGGTACCATGTTTCGACTTCCGGAAGATTTCGACATATATTCGCGTTTCACATCCCCCAGACCCCAAAGCCACCGTCAGTTCAAAAGTGTATATATAATTTATGTATATATGTATCTATCTATATATCAGTTTCTTGTGGACACGATAACTGCCGTAATTTTGCACCAATCACTTTGAATTTTTTACAAAATATGTATCCCTATAAAATCTTGGTCGAGTTCGTTAATGGGCAAAATCGGTCGAAGGGGGGTAAAAATGGGGGGCTTTTTCGAAAAAGTGTAATATCACTATAACTCTCTTAATATGTGAAATATCGAATTCCTTCAAAGTTCATATTATGTGTCGGACAAGTGCCAAAAATTTATGTTTAAATTTTTTTTTTGATAGCACCAACCATTGACCAATGGGGTGGAAAAAGTGGGTTTTTCGGGAAACATTAATCATATCTCTCTTAATAGGCACAATATCAAAACCGTACAAAATGGACGATATTCCCCTAATAATTACCTAAAACTTTTGCCTGAAAGAATTTTTGATACAACCCACCATTACGCCAAGGGATGAGAAAAATGATTTCGGAGTTAGGAGAAAATGCCAAGAGCCATCAGAGGTTACCATGACAACGCCTCTAAATTGATGAGGGATAAGCTATCAGATGTTGCCATGACAATGAGATCACATTCAGTTTTCCATCTGACTATGTGGGAAGCGGCTTCGGTGACGTAGCCTAGCTGGTAGCATGCTGAACAATGCCCAAGGTCGCCGGTTCAAAGCCGGCCGATGTCGTCGGATTTTCAAAGAGCGCTGAAAATCCCTCAGTATGCTTTCCTTCAGAGGGGAAGTCCTACGTACGTTGCAAGTTACTGGTTGCGGTGGCATCTAGTAGCCAAGTTCACAGCGAGGTGTCGTTGACGGTATATTTGGTACCAACATTAGGAACTACTACTTGAAATTGACCGTCTGCAGTCCTTACCTGAATTACAGACTAATAAAGGCATCACAATTAACACCGTTTAACAGACAGATTCTACACACACCCAAAGTACACGGGGTTACATGACCGCGTTGTCGCAGCCCTAAACTGAGGAATCAACCAACATCTCTGCGGGAGATAAAATTTGACGTGAAGAAGTAACAGACTGTTAGATAGTTACACATCAGTTCCAAACCTTGCATAAGGACAGTGTGACCACAAGTATAAAAATGGACCCCAAATGACAAGAAGGTTACCGTCTCCCTAAGACAAAAGAATGTTAAAAATATGCATAGTAAGACGAAAGAAAAGTTAATTGAGCTCCAATTACATTGTAAAATACTTTCTCGCAATAAATGAGGTCTGATTCTTCTACGAAAACCTGCATATGTTGCCTATTATAGCCTCTCCCCTAGTTTGCCCGGTGAAATCTACCTCCGCCATCCGGCGTGCCGAGAGGATTTTTATATAAACTTGCCGGTAGTGCTGACCTTCATTCTCAAGTACGCTAGTCACTAACCTTATTCCGGAATCCGGTACAACCTAGTAAATAACCCTTAGGAACCTCTGACCCTCTCGTTAACATTAGAATTGTCAGACACTCCAAGAGCGCGACCCGTATAATTGATTGGTCGTCATCCCCCGTTATACACACAATTACACATTAAACTGAACCCATCCCTTTCAAATAAGTTGCAGCACACAAAAATTTACTACAAAGATTTGTGGAGGTGCCGAGCAATCACATTTAAGGGAACTCAGACGAGTTTCGTGATTGCGACCGGTACCATCAATAGCAGCCAAGCAAACCCCCTAAAATTCAATATTTTTTTTTGCGAACGCCAAGCGAAGTAGTCAAGCTCGCAACACAGTTAGCTACCCTTTCCAACACTCCCATTAAAGCTAGAAAGGGAATAACCAGATACTACTAAGTAAAAGGACCTTCGGTCGTTCCTAGCTTCATTCCATAAAAGCTTGACTCAAAACGGAGATGAACCAGTTAAGAGGTTTACTGGGCTCCAGAAATACATACTTAAAACACAGGCGTACCATACATACCAGTACCACGATGCGCTACATTAACGCAATTCACATACTAATCACCCTCACCATCGCCGGTGGTTTCACGGAAGCATTAGACCAATACCTCCAAGGTACAAAGGTCAAAATAACCGCCGGGGTGCATTGGAAACAAATACAAGGGCAAACGGTATATCAGGGGAATATACCTATCACATAAAATACACCTTTGAAACAAAGTCACATCCCTCCCCCTCCCCTTTTGAAACATGGGGAACACTGTACTGTACCATTATCCTCAAGCGTAAGTTGTAGTACTGTGCACTGCGAGATTTGTTTTCAAACGCAGCGCGGCACTTGGATGGCAAGGCAAGGCACGACACTGACGCGAGCACCGTTAGGTAACCTCCAAGCCCTGCCGAGAACGACCAAAGTGCTAGGTCCAAGACAGATGTCCGGAACTTGTGTCACGCATAGATCTAAGATATTGATTGATTAATGAAGGATTACTTTATTGATAATAAAGAGGAAGAAAAGTTATTTTATGCTTTTCAGCATTTATACGAGATGTATTGACACTGTACAACATTTTTGAAGAACTTATTTCATTTGCAAGACTTAATGGAATATGTAAGCCATTTTGATTATGCGCTGAGGACTTGATTTATCGTTCTACGCATCGCTGGAGAGGGGGCTGTTCACCCTCGTGAATCTGCGGGCGTTTTGAGGAAGACAGATTATTGAGTGTCTCTGCCAAGAGCAGAACAAGCTTCTAACGCATCATTCTATACGTATCGTGAGCACGCAGTCTCCTTATAAACGTGTGCGAGACCGTGCTTATTGAAAGTAGAGCTATGTGGCGAAGAACTCTAACTTATTCACCTTCAGTAGTGAGTTCATACTACACTCTGAAATGTGTTTTGTAACGTGCAGACTATATTATGCCATATGTGGATTTAGGCAAGCTCTGTGCAACTAGTAACAGTAACATTGCGAGTGAACTGAAATTCTTACCGTATAACACTCATTCAAGAACAGTGCTGTATTTATGGACATAAGTATTGTGATACTTAGGCACTTTAGGAACTTTATGATTCAATCCTCTTATTTTCACATGATTGTAGATCAGATGTCGGGAGGAATAATTCAGTTGTCTAGTAACTTTGTTACTATGATCAGCTAGACACATCAAACATGAATATTGCAATGTGAGCGACATAATATGCATTCTAAGGAACGGACACTGACATTTTTTCGAATGTTATCGCTAATGCTAGATTGCAGCATGTTCACTCATTATGCCATGATGGCATTGAAATGCAACTACCGCTTAGGACGAACGAGTACTACTACCATGTGACGAGTACTTTTTACGGAACGCTATGGATTGTACGTGAAATTGCAATAACAACCGGTGTCGTTCAGATGTCCATCTGGAACCCGTGCATTGGGGACTGGCAGTCCGGGGTTCGATTTCATCGGTATTCCAGGATGGCCCAGGACATTTCCATGTATGATGAAGGAGTGATATGGGAGGCATATCATTGCTTTCTGTTCCATCGGCGACTGGCGAGAAGGTACTGGCAATCAACATCCATCAGTAGTAGTAATGCATAGATATTGTAATGTTTTAGTAGCTGTCATATTTCATTTTTCTTTTAGTAGCATAGTCGATGGGTAGAATTTAGGCACGATAGTTTAATCATGTCTGATTCTAGCCTCGATTGGATTTAGATTCTATTTCACGAATGCATCCATTTTTGTAGTGTGTTTTACACAATTAAATTTAACTTCTAGTAATTTATATGGGAACATTTTTATTGTAGTGAAGAGAATCTACGTAGGGGAAGACTTTAATTATTTTTCACCATTTAGATAGTGTTTTTGAATGTTCATTGTGGTCCTCTAATGCCACATTTATTCGCACTCTCATTTATCACTCGATCCTTTCTCTAGAGATCTTTCTGATTGTTGAGTTGAAGAATTGTTGTTGTTTTGAACATTTTCTACGTCGACTTAGATAGTTTCGACTTTTTTGAGAACTCACTTAGAGTGATAGGATTTTTATCTTTTGCTAAGAGGTATTTCCAATTTTAGTGGACTACAGAGGCAGTAGAGTTTTCTAATCGACTATGTAGGTGCTTATCTATACGATCAACCTCGTCGATGGTGTAGGAACTCTATATTATTTTCTGGAGTCCATTCGAGCTGGATTATTTCTTAATTTGCTTGAGAAATCTCGATCCTTATTAAAAGTCTAGTTTTGACATACACAGGTCAAGTTAACATTGAGTTTATTGAAACCATTCCTAATGGTATTTTCATACATTTTGTATCGAATTATTCGCAAGTGATGATATTCTGAAGGGCATTTAAATTCTTTTCATCAACGAGAATCTCAGATAACTGAATGTGGAGGCATATCCTTAAACAGATGTGTGATTGTAATACATAATTGTAAAGCATAAATAATAATTCCAGTGATAATTAGCAGAAAGAAGTGATAACGATTTTCAATCTTCTATACGAAGTATTGCGATCTTGTATAAATCTAGTAATGCTAATCTATTCGCTAACTGTAACTATAAAAATATATCAGTAGTGATATTATTCGCATCACCATGGAGGGTGACTAATAATGAGAAATGTATAAATAATTATGAAACCGTAATAATGAATACTCAGTGGAGTAGATCTATTATATGGATAAGACCATGGAGTGGCACCAATTAAATTATGTAGTAATTAAATAATGTTTGAGATTGTATCAATGAAATCCATTATTGAATGGATAATGAATTAATAGTCAAGTGTGACTTAAAAGGATTGTAGTATTACAGATATCGAACTTAACGGCGATTTTGTGTTATCAGAAAACATACATTTCTAGATAGGAATATTTATAATTTGAGTAAAGTATCTTTATTATCCTATTTCTGGATTTTACTGCAATGCTAACGTGATTTCATAATCATCCCCTCTGATTAATCTGCAGATCAGTATTGATTTAATTGGGATTTTTTGCTTATTCACATAAAAGGATTATTGGGTCCAAGAGACACCAAATATACATGAAATAATTACCACGAAACCACGAACGAAATTACACTCATGGAGGGTGTATTATCATCAAATTGATTCACCTGACACTCTGAGAGGTGTTGTAAAAAGACTGTATATACGTATGAAATTTTATTCCAGGGTTGTTATAAACATGTAATTTGTGGAAATTACCTACTGAAAACGAAACAGATCTGATGCTAGATCCAGTAGGAGTTTCTGTGTGGATCTATAATTTTTCAATGGGATTTTGTAACCCATGCTTATGTGTTGAATTTGATTTTTGTTTCTTTGACAAAATGCAATTGCACAGTGAGGTCTGTGGTGTGCATTTTTGTGCTTTATCCTTGACTTTTTCAAGTTTGTTAACATTCTTTCAGATAATTATCTGAAGACATAGCACTTTGCTATGCCATTTTCTGAATAAATATTTTCAGTTCCATTTTGATTCTACATTTGTGGTGATTTATAGAAGTGAGGTGAGGTCACGTTAAGAAAGCCATTGCTGGGAATTTCTAGGTGTTTCTACGCCTGAGATTACATTCCTTGTAGATCTCGTGTTCTTTTGAGCTGTTGCTTTTCTCGTTTAGCCATGGTATTTTCTTAACGTTGCCTGGTTAGGTTACCCTGTGCCCTATTATCCCCGTCTCTTGTTGGTAGTATCTGGGGATTTTTAGCCCGGAATTTCCAGGTTCTACGATCCAGTGATATTCGTGGGATTTCAACAAGCTGATGGTAGGTAATTTCGGGTAAAGTACGCAGTTGCACTTACTATGGGAGGCCATCGACAATTTGCTCGATACACAATCGAAAACGCTACATAAACACACGCTGGCACGGCAGTAAAGATGGTAGAGGGAACTTACGTTCATTGGTAATTTCCTGCAGTACTGCTGTGGTGTAGCTACAAATGAAGACGCAAAAACGTTACAAATGACACAGCAACAAATTACAGAATACACGAACAATTTAAACAAGATGGTACATACAAACCATAAGGACCTTACACAAACAACGCTAAAACTTAATAACTGGACACAAGGCGTACAGGAGACAATTGCAACAATAACAGAACAAATGAAAATGATCGCCAACGCGACGCAAACGAATAGGGATGCGCAGACTATATTACTTGCTGCAACCGCGAATATGGCTATAGGAAACGCTATAAATACATTTAACATGATCATGTATACACAGGATCAGCATGATCTGACACTGTGTTAACAACACAAGATTCCCGAGAACAGTATATCTACTCTCCTCGGGGATCGCATACAACTCGACGAGAAACTACGTAAATACGGATACCAGCTAGCCATACCTACAGAGCAAATAACTTGGTATTATACCAAGCCAATTTGCTCATGTATATATCGCACAAACAATATTGTTTTATCCCTCTGTTGGGGGTGGGATAAACAGGGTAGTGTAGATGTGTTAATTTAAGGGATGTTTCCGAATAAGGGCAGTTTCCCGTAATTGGGGGAGACTACCAGTGTAGTGTGTTGGTGTGAGTACGTAATCTATTGGGGGCGTCCCTACAGGATGCGTTTACCTGCTAGGGGATGAATGTCTAAGGTGAGCTAATGACTTAGCCTGCCAATTAAGTAGAGCGAGCGATTAAGCGAGCTCACGTGCAGAGTCGGTGACTTGACACTCTGCAGTCGGGCCGCTTGCTCGAGTACAATATAATTCCTGACGATGCAGTTCCTGGTCTCCATGGTCAGGGGCAATTAGGACTAAGGTCAGGTTGGGTGTGAGGATGTAAAACAGGGCGTAATGAGTAATAAGTGTGGGTGTTTACTGACCAAGTATTTATTGGCCAGTAGCTGTGATGCACTGTCCCTTTTATGTGTTTAGACAGATATAAAATAAAGTACAAGGTGTAAAATACAGAAGTGTTCAGAGTAGGTGTTACAATGATAAGGAATCTGAGCACACGGCTAGTTCTCACCTGGTGAAGAGCTGGAACGGACCTTGGAATAGCAGGGCCGCTGGCCACGAACAGATAATGGGGCTCTTCTGGGCCTAGCCTTTAAGGCCTTCCCCCACTGCTTGGTCAGCGTTTCTTCACTGTTGCCGCTCCAGTTAGTGTGCTTGTGTGTGTATTATGTAAGCGTAGCTGTCAGTAGTATGCCGGGCCTGCTTGTGTTTGAAGAAGTATATGAGGCTTATGGTATGCCTAGAGGGTGGTTTTGATGAAACATGGAGGGGTGGGTCATTAGGGGTACTGCCCCTGGGCTGTACAATATACACATTACAGTAAAGGTACCGATCATCGAAACACACGCTAGCTGGAAATTGTGCGAGTACATCCCCATACCATACAAATGGCTCAACAATACATGTATCCTAACACACGAGCCTACACTCCTGGCGGTCAACAGTCACGACATTCGTGTGCTAACAGGCAATTCCATACACGATTGCTTTACACAAATTAATGCCCTATGCTATATACCAAGGTTCCAGGAGATTACAACAACCCAGCCCGCCTGTGCTATACATTTATACAATAACGCGCCAACAAATAAAATACTGAAATCTTGCGCATATAAATGCGACGAAGGTTCGCAGCGAGCATTAATCACAAATTGATGTCGACACATTTATCATCACAAACCCTACACCGGAAATGCGTATCCGGTGTCCCAAAAAGAAGGCGACTCCCTACATGAATTTATAGAAGCACCCCCAGGGGCCATTGAAATACAGCTGCCCTGTGACTGCCAGCTCACAGCCAACGAATACATCTTAATACCTCATACATTCCCATGCGACACAAAAATCACTCAGGAACTTATGATCATGCACACACTGCCAGCTACATGTACAAAACACATCCAGCTGCAGATACATGATGTCAGACATTTACAGACAGAGCCATTATTATATGACAATATAACAGCGATATTAAACCATAACTGGTTAGTGGCCATCCCAATATTTAAAGTCACTGAAACACCATTTAAACAGCATAACCAACCACTAAGAACAACACCCCCGCAAAGGTACTGGTATTGCGTGTACACACCCATAACGGCCACCGTGGCTAGGAACGCCTTACTCACAATATTATTGATATACATAATAGCGAGACAAATGGCACTCGCGCGGAAAATGCGGCAACCAACTGCCCCCTAGAACTCCCCCATGAGGGCAATGCCATTAACGCGTCTTGGCATACATTAGTACTTATGCCCAACACGAAAAAGTATTGGCATAAACCTAGAATAACGCTTCTACAGACACCCGACCCTAGAGGCACAAGATCCTCAAAATGGTTCCACAACACTAAAAACACTTACAATTACAGACAATACGGACATTACTAATTAGAAAACATACGCGATTAAATTCACACACTAACACCGTGTGCCCGATAATCTGGCTTTGGATTGGGTGGCCCGACACACACGTCAATCCTCACCCAAAATTCGCTACAACTCGAAAAGAAAAAAAATATTGAATGTCCGAATCAATTTTGGCCTTAAAAAAAACTATGTCGGGAACGAGATTCAAGCAATCCCGGGGTCTTTATAATGATGGGTACAACTGGGGTAAAATTTCAAAATTGATCCAGTGGACAAACAAGTATGACAACGAACAAGAATGACAAAAAAAACTCCGCTGTTAAAATGCTATGTCACCTCTCCGTTGAATAGTCCATAAATGAGTAGGTGCATAACTATGAGAAAATATTCAAAGAAAAAAATTGTTGCCTCATTCGATCTCCTTCTAACTAAATGTAATCACCAAAAGAAAAATATATTTTTATATATGGATGTCACTGGCGTTAAAGAATTCATTTTCAGACCTTTTATTCATGGATTAAATACTTTCATTATTATTTTCACTGATTTTCGTTCAGCTGTGCCTCACTCAGAAAAATGACTGATTGTTGGCTTTTACATTTATTACTTTACATTGTAACATCTTTATGATTCCAGTTATTTATTTAGTTTTTTGTTAACCACTTCATGCTCTTTACACATTTATAAATAGACCATAAACATTTAAGTAGATGGCCTCTGCCTATCTGTATTATTTTTCAACTGACAATTGCCTTAAAATTTCATATACTTGAACCTATCACGTAACATTAATTATAATCATTTATTTTATTCACCTTGCTATAGCGAGAACCTTTAGTTTCATCATAACTTCGTATTAGGCAACCCTACTATTTTATCAATGCAGTTTCATTATTTACACAAGCTTGTATCAGTTACCTACCAAACGCACCTCCTCATGTTAGCATGTAAAGGGAAACCTCAGTGACGTGTGAGTGTTTAGTATAAATATCATGATGTGCGCACAAAAAGTGGCCCCTTAAGTGTAAATGTTCCCCCTGTAATTTAAGCCTGTTCAAACCATAAATTGTAATCCAGGTTGCACCAATTCAAGGAACACAGCGACGTAACACGATTCTCTCCCTCTATATCCTGACCTTCCGTAGTCCCTCTGATTAAATCGTCCACTTCTGTCCTCATAATATGGCCTCCGGTCATATGGCTTTCCTTGATTCCTGTATCTGTTTAAGCCATTTCCTTCATCCCTTCCATCTCTATCGTTCCTTCCATAACTTCGCTGAGGTTCCGTCTGCGCCATACGATCCATTACCACCATATTTGCCTCTCTCTCTGTTCTGTCCTTGGACTACGAGGTTCTGTCATCTTGTTCGTGTGGTCTAGTTTCCTCAAAACCTCGTCACACACTTCGAGTCTATTTGCACCCGATGCAATTAATACACGCTGGACTTCTACCGGATATTGCTGTATTATGGCATGCACCAAATCCTGCTCCTCCAACGGTGGATCCAAAAATTGTAGCCTGGCTATCTGATTCGTGAAATACCCAGCGTATTGTGTTGGCCTGGTAGTCGCGTATTTCTTTGAGTATAATTCAGCTCTAAGGTTTAAGTCGAGAGCAATTCATAAGCAGCAGAAGTGCGATATTTTATATCAATCTTCTTGAAATGGATCCAGTTTATATGTTCCATGTGTTTTTAAGCACTATAAATTATACTGTATAGGTTTACAAAACTACGCCAGCTATAGATAACCTATTTACATGTTGAAGTTACTCGTAACAAAAATCCACTCGAACTAGGATTCAAGGATTTGTTGTGTCTTTAATAGCTGCAACGAGTACAGTAAGTTGAGTTGTAGAGCCTGTGACCTTCGTTATGAGTAACTTATATGGACATGAGCAGTGACATGAGTATAATTAGATCAAAGAAACTTGCAGTGAAAGTATTACTTAGTTATTGTTGTTTTAAGGGGCAGAACAAAAATTAATATGTTTATAGAAGAAATAAACTCGTCACCGACTAACGACTCATATGAATACCTTATATGAAGACAAGTGGTAAATGAATACCAGCATTTATCCAGATTCAACGAAGACAAGATGACTACCACACCGGCAGTAAGACGAATACCATAGAATATTATGTTCGTGAATATCTTTCTATTTCAAAAACGTTTGATACATTTATGTATATCGTTCAACTATACGAGTTATATATGCATACATTGTCCGGCACTATCCATAGTTTTCATAACCTTCCTGAACGCCTTGTACTAGTCAAGCTCGTCAAGTAATTCCACATAATTAACAAGCAGCCGCCAGGGAAAGATAACATACTCATGAAAAGTATTACCTTGTGATCAACTACAACGATTAAAGATATGTGATCTACTGGTTCTACTTAGAGTAATAAATAAATAAGTAAATTGTGGCTAAGTATTGGACTTCATAAGATTGATCAGTGTAAGACTTGAGTTGTAATTACCATGTATGTTTTCCCAGAAGCCATGGTTGTGTTGGGTCAATGCTTTTTACAGCGTGTTTTCTTATATGATATGGGTTAAGTATTCTGTGATTTCAGCATCTTTTAGACAATACGGTTTATGTTCCCGTCATACATAACCCTACCGGAAGTGGTGCAACAGCACTACATTGGTGACGTCACGAATTGGCCGTGCAAGCTTACACTGTGACGTAGAGCATGGTATATCGGAAGTACCGCCCACCCGATCTCCATGACAACTGCACGTATGACTACCGTCGCCTCACTGAGAACATGGCCGACAACAAACAGATAGTTCAAAGTACACACAGGGCTGAGGATTAACTAAGAACACTGTAAAGAATATAAGGCCCAAATCCGTGAAACATATAGACACAGAAGAAACACCATTTTCCCGAAGTAGAAATAAAAAACACTGAAAGGTACACTGTCATACACATAGACATCACGATGTTATTACAAATTAACACAAAGGAAGTACATTCACATTTCCATTACAACCCCTACCAAGGAAGGGCCAATTTAAAAGGCAACCCCTATTAACAAAGGAGAAAGAGAACGAATACGTTCCACAAGCTGCATAACAGTAAATAGTATGGCATTAAGGGACAGGAAACACAATTTTCGACACGACGCAACGCAAAAGGTCGTTGCTGTAACGGACATACTTAGGAACCTAAGAAAACCTCCCAATTTTGCGGCACCATTGCCATAAAATAGACATGTTTATCTCTGGCAAACGATAACAGCGCAAGGAGACATAAGGAGAATCATTATAGGGACATAGAACACTTATATGTGAAATCTACCATTAGTGCCCATAACGATACATGGATACACTATATCTCACTTCCAAACAGCACTTAGAGGAAGCCTGTTAATAATCCTAGGTAACACTTATACCACAAGACGCAGAAGCAGTGACAAAGCTAGACTAATCACATAAACCGCACAGAAAGTTAATTATTATCGTATTACTAGGTGCGGAACTATGAGGTCATCTCTATCTCTATGCATATAAAAATGAAAGTTTGTCTTTTTTTTTCTGAATTTCCACGGAAATTTGGGATATTTGCGCGTTTCAGACTGTTTTATGACGGATGCGCGTAAAAATATTTTTTTTGTCTGTCTGTCTGTCTGTCTGTCTGTTTGTGTGTCTGTGGACAACTTCTTTGAGTCCTTATAACTTGAGAACGGCTGGGTGGATCAACGTAAAAATTTGATACAGATATCCATCAGGGGCACCACACTAATCATTGATGTAACTCTTCTCCGTACCTCTCATAAAAGGGGGCCTACCGCCTTAAAATACATGCTGAAATAGTCGTAGAAGGACGAGACAAAGCTTATTTTCAACCTCTCAATGTGAGAAACAAATCTCGGACCACATTTTAAGGCCCTAAAACCAACAGTTTTCGAGATATTCCCAGAAAACTAATTTCATACATCCCGGTCACTCCATGTGAGATCTGTGCTGGACAAAGCGGAGGCAGACAGGTTTTTCTCCGGGTACTCCGGTTTTCCCTGTCAAAATTTCATTCCAGCAACACTCTCCACTAACATTTCATTTCATCTGTCATTCATTTAATCTTTGCCCCAGAGGAGTGCGTCAGGCCTCGGCAGCCGGCACAGTTCATATCCTCGCCGCTAGATGGGGGCTTCATTCATTCCATTCCTGACCCGGTCGGAGACTGGAAGCAGGCTGTGGATTTTCATTTTTCAATCTATGAAAGAATGTAAGCCGGTAACCATGGCAACGGAATCTCAGAGGACCATCTATTTCTGTAAGACGCAATGCAATTCCATTTATTACATTACTGTGAAGTTTGCAAACGGCTATAAGGTTATCACGGAACCAAATTAAGCTGTAAAATTCATCAATACGTCAAGGGGGTTAAGGGGTACACTAGAATTTATTCACGCGATTTTCACGTGCGCGTGTGGTACGGAAGGTCTTCTATATCCCTATCCCTATATTGTATTTATTATATTATTATCATTATTATTATATTATGGCATACATCGACGAGACAAAGCTCATTATTAGCCCCTCGGTGGCAGAAAGAAAACTCGAGGGTTCCCGAAAACTACATTTTAAGGCCCTAAAACCAACAGTTTCTGAGATATTCCCAGAAAACTAATTGAATTTAATAAACTAATGAAGGAGTGCAAGCCGGCAACAATGACAACAGGTTCTCAAGAGAAGACATCCGACTTTTCATCTATTTCTGTAAAAAGCAATGCCACTCCACTTATTACATTTCTGTGAAAGTTTTCGGATGGCTATAAGGTTATCACGGAACCAACTTAGACTGTAAAATTCATCAATGCACATAAGGGGGTCAAGGGGTACCCTAGAATTTTTATACGTGATTTACACGTGTGATATGTCGTACAGAATTATATCTCCAAACAGCAACATTATTTTCAAAAATTCCTGAATTGAAATAGTATTTTTTGCGGCTATTAGGAATTTGGGCCATTGGAGGCTAAAAATATCTGAATATTCATGCACCACAAGCCTTTATAATTTGTTAAAGGTGTCTTCCTGTGGATGGGGACTTTACACAACGGTGAGGGTCAGTCTTTATGTGAGGTGTATTGCGTTTCATCTACGAGGTTTTCAAATTTGTTTTCACGTCAGGAAGTACACCTTAGGTGAATTTAGATTCATTCACTTTTTTTTTTACAAACGGGTTCATCGTAAGGATGATTTTGTTTGATACTGTGTGGTTGACATATCCATATTCGGACATCTGGGTGATATGTTGTACGTTGGTTGGTTCCTCAGTTTAGAAGCTGCGACAACGCGTTCACGTAGCCTCGTGTACTTTGAGTGTGTGTAGAATCTGTCTGATAACCGGTGTTAATTGTGATGGCTGTATTAGTGTGTGTTATCTGTATTTCAGGTAAGGACTGCAGACGATCAATTTTCAGTAGTTCCTACTTTTGCTACCAAATGCTACAGTCAACGACACCTAGCTGTGACTTGGCTACTAGATGCCACCTCAACCGGCACCTGGTGGCAAACTTTGGAACTAATAGAGCGTTCATCAAATCTAACCAACAAATGGAGCTTCACATAATTGTAGTTAGTGGAAAGTTCTATTACATGACATAAATCTATGACATGGGACCGCGGGCTTTACTTCCCCTTCGAAGTAAGGCATACTTTCTGTGTATATTTCGGTACGCTTATAACTCGTGTTCGAATGTTTGGAGCATCGTAATATTAGGTATCCATGAGAGTCAATACTCCAATCTTCTTATATATAAAAGTGAAAGTCTGTATGTATGTGGGTGGATGGGTGGGTGGGTTGGTTCCGTATACAAATCTACACCGTTCCACCAATCTCAAACAAATTTTGCATACACATAGTTTAGGACCCAGAAGGAACCGCTGGCTACATGAATTCTCGATAGTCTTTCTCATTCTTCTGATTTCGGCCCTTTTGCACTCAAGCGCAGGCTAATCAAATCATAAAATATACTCATGAAGGAATGGCAAGGCAGATAGTTTCCATGGCAACATAGCTCAAGTCGAGACACGGCCGTCTGGATGCCAGTTGCGCTCTGTACTACCGGTATAGAAAATGAGGATCTTTACTTGAAATCCCGTTAGTTACTCACCTACTCACACAGCACTGTCAACCGAGTTTAGCATAACAAAGACTTGACACTATCTTCTACTATATATTTGTCAAATACCACTCACTCACTCACTCATTCATTCATCACGAAATCTCAAAAACCACCGAACGGATTGGAATGCAATTTGGTATTTTGCTTCCCCAAGGGCCGCAAATGCCCACTAAGAGAGGATTTTTGTATATTCAGGTTCTAAAGGGGTGTTAAGGGGGTAGACCTGCATTTCATTGAATAGCAATATCTCCCGATTGGTTTCATTGGGGGATGTGATACTCGGCACATAAACTCATCATTAAAAATAAGAAGACACGAGTCTGTGGGTTTTTCGATGTGGTGTATATTATGAGGTGAAAGGGGTGAAAAGTAGAGATTGAAAGATTCCTAACGGAGCGTGTATCTCTTAAACGACATAGGTGAGGAGTTTGAAACTCAGCGGGAAATAATCAGCATAAAAAATAAGTAAATATGTGTTTGATCGTTTTTTCATAAATCCAATTTAGGGGCCCATGGGGAGTGGTGAATTTCCGGGGGGGGGGGAGGGGGGAACAGGAAAGAAAGTGTCCTAACTGATTGACTGACTGACTCACTCATCAAACTCAGGGGGAAAAACTGCTTTAAAGTAAGTAAATAGCTATTCGACAGTTTTTTTAGCAATCAAATTGAAGGGGTTCATCGGGAGGGGTGAAATTCTGAAGAAACACAAATGAAAGAAAATGTCCTGACTCATTCCCTCACTCATCATCGCCCAGCCAAAAATATTGAAGTTGGAAACATGGCATTTTGGGGATATGTTCGTTGTATGTCAAAACCGTACGCTAAGGGAGGATTTTTGGATATTCAGGCTCTAAAGGGGTCTCAAGGGGGTTAAACCTGCATTTCATTGAATAACAATATCTCACGAATGGTTTCATTTGTGGATGTGATACTCGGCATATAAACTAATCATTAAAAAGAAGCAGACATGTGTCTAAGGGTTTTTCGATGTGGTGTATTATTATGAGGTGAATGGGGGTGAATAGTGGGGGTTGAAGGATTCCTAACGGAGCGTGTAGGCCTATCTCTTAAACAACATAGGCGAGAAATTTGAAACTCAGCGAAAAAAATCAGCTAAATAAATAACTAAATCGGTGTTCGACCGTTTTTTCATAAATTAATTTAAGGGGCCCATGGGGAGGGGTGAAATTCTGGTAAACATAATTGAAAGAAAATGTCCTGTCTGACTCACTCACTCATCACGCCCAGCGAAAACTATAAAAGTTGGAAAAATGAAATTTTGGGAATATGTTCGCTGTATGTCGAAAACGTCAACTAAGGAATGTTTTTGTTTATTCGGGGTATAAAGAGATGTTAAGGGGGTACGTGCATTTCATTGAATAACGATATCTCATGAGTTGTTTCTTTGGGGATGTGATATTCGGTATATAAACTAATCATTAAAAATAATCAGACATATATCTCAGGGTTTATCGATGTGGTGTATATTATGAGGTGAAAGGGATGAAAATTGGGGGTTGAGGGATTCTTAACCGAGCGTGTATCTCTTAAACGACAGAGGCGAGAAGTTTGAAATTTGGCGGGAAAAACAGCTTAAAATACTAGTAAATAGGTGTTCGACCGTTTTTTCATAAATCCAATTTAAGGGGCCCTTGGAGAGGGGTGAAATTCTGGGGGGAAAAACAGGAAAAAAAGTGTCCTAACTGATTGTGGCCCTGATTGACTCAGGACGAAAACAGCTTTAAATAAGTAAATAGGTGTTCGACGGTTTGTTTCATAAATCCAATTTAAAGGGTTCATGGGGAGGGGTGAAATTATCAAAAATAAATGAAAGAAAATGTCCCGACTCACTCACTCATCATCGCCAAGCCAAAATTATTGAAGTTAGAAACATGAAATTTTGGGAATATGTTCGTTGTATGTCGAAAACGTCCACTAAGGAAAGGGTTTTGAATATTCAGGTTCTAAATAGGTGTTAAGGAGGTAAACGTGCATTTCATTGAATAACAATATCTCACGAGTGGTTTCATTTGGGGATGTGATACTTGGCATATATACTAATCAATTAAAATAAGCTGACACATGTCTAATGGTTTTTCGATGTAGTGTATATTATGAGGTGAAAGGGATGAAAAGTGGGGGTTGAAAGATTCTTAACGGAGCGTGTATCTCTTAAACGACATAGGCGAGGAGTTGGAAACTCGGAGGAAATCAATCAGCTTAAAAATAAATAAATAAATAAATAAAATAGGTGTTCGACCGTGTTTTTTTTCTTTCATAAATCCAATTTAAGGGGCCTATGGGAAGGGGTGGAATTCTGGAAGAGAAACGTCCACTAAGGAAGGATTTTTGTATTGTACCCTTCAATGTTTTCTAGGATGCCGACTCTAGCTCGGGTAGTGGTCTGTTCGGGGTGGCTCTAACTTATTCTAAACATCCTAGGAATATCGTCAAGGATCACAGGAGGCTTAACTTAAAATATGTATGTCAGAGAACTCCTAATATAAAATAATTTTATTCACAAAAACATCATCTCCCATTTACTCCCATCCATAGACAATAAAACAACAAAATATACTCCCTTAAATTACTCTAATCAACAACATCAAAATGCAAAAGTAAATTAATCACACTGGCTGAAACCAGGAAAAGAAAAATAATCTAATTCACTGCTTCAAGTTCAAAAATAAACGTCAACAGACTTAATTCAATCAAAACTATGGCCTAAATAACCCAGCCATTCTATCAAAAAAATATGCGCACTCATGTTTATAACTTGAAAAATTGGTTTCTGGGGCTCGGACATGTAATCTCGTACAATCATCATCCTTCCTCACAAGAGTCAGACAATGAAGGCAATAGACTTATTCTAGGCCACAGGCATGTGTGCACGTTCTAGCTTATAAACAATTAATTCACTCAGAGCCATGACTCTGAAATTATGGTAAAACAAACAAGTCAATATACATGAAGCATCAAATAAATACATCTCGGTGGCCGATGCCCCGCTACTCTTAATAAATAAATAACTATAATGAATGCACTCAAAATAATGACAAATACAAGACGTCGCTTCCTGAAGCGGTACAAAAAGAAACCCTGGGAAGCCAAACTACCTTCCCTCAAATACAACAATACCATCCCTCGACCTTGTGACAGACATTCTCACACCACACTAACCAGCTGGGCAGGCAATAACCTTCATTGCTACTTTTAGAATTCAGACGGCTGGCCGCAGTCTTAAACCTGCTCTCTAAGACTCCCTTTGACTACCTGGGGTTCGAGCTGTACAGTTACCTTTCCGACGGAGCTATAGCGCACTCTCATCAGACAATGAATTCAACCATTTCACTTACCATTTATATAATCGTAGAACACGGGAATACCACCTCCGTTATTAATTTCAGTTCAACCCAGGATCAACCCTCAACCTTTTTTGAATATTATTATTATCATCCAGCCATTTTGCCTTACCTTCCTTCACCTTGGTGTGATTATCAATTACCATACTTACTGTTCACATAGTTTCAGTGTCACTACTGCTCTTTGTCACAATATCGAGCTGTCTTCCCCATATTAGCTTTTACGTTAATATCGTGCGTAAGCACTATCAACCCAATTATTCCCTTAATTGTGCATTCAGCAAAGTTACTGACACCTTCAAACAAAACACATTTAAACAAAATTCTGATGCTCATATACTCATTTATGTTATAAAACACACACAAAATAATCATATCAGACAAATACACACAAATCTACACGAAACATGCCTGCTATGCCTAAAATATCTATTTTATCATAATTGCTTATGATCGAGATCCGATTCCAATGATGGGATACGCTATGGCCAACATGCCCCATACAATATCTACTTATCTCGTATACATCCTGATGGTAATGTTCTGGTCCTTGATATCAGTCTTCTGGATCAATTGGTTCATCTTGCAAGGAGGATAATTTACACACGGTTTCCAAAATTCACCAAAGCAAAGGTCCACTGTGAATTATTATTATTATTATCACAATGCACGGTTTTCGCATATGTAGCTCCTACCTCCTACAGCTATCATCAACCTACTCAATTCAGCTGATAGTTCAATAGCTTCCTAGATCACTGACTTAGCTACTAATAGCTCGTACGGCTATCTCTATCATATAACTGTCGTACTGTCACGGTATGCACTGTTCTAATTCGCACTCGCGAATACTTAGCGATATTCAAGTTCCAAAGATAGAACTGCTTCTACTTATAAAACTTGTACAAATTGTTAATATTCTTAAGGGCTCAGGCGTGGGTTTTCGCCTCATGCAGCGCCCGGATACGAACTTATAAAACTTGTAAAATTTGCTAACATTTCTTGTTGCTACGGGCTTGGGCTTTCGCCTCTGCAGCGCCCGGATACGGACTGTTTTCGCTGCGTCTCCAGCTATTATTTATATGATTTCTCTTAGAAGTACTTGGAGTGGGGAGCTTTTAGAATTTATTTCCATAATAACACTCGCATGAATAGGCAAATTAACTCCTTTGAACGTCCTCATTTCTAATGTCTCAATGACTTCTTTTTATCCAAAATCCGATCGTTGGATCCTTATATAATGAGCTCCGTAATTCCCTTCATTGTTCCTTAATTTCGGCGGGATTTGGTCGCGTCTCGCGTCCCTCGCTGCTATTGGTAGTTTTAAATCCACCCCCTGATTTCATTTTAATTCTGGCAAAAAACACAGAATGATCCAATTTAAATTTTGACGATACTTCTGAGAGGCTGGGATTGTCCCCTATACGATGGTGTAATTCCTGTTTCTGTATTTTAATTACTGCTCCAATTTCTCTCAAATGGGCGGGGTTTATCTAGTGAGTGGTCGTTGAAATTTTCGTATTTACCCGCTTGGTTGAAACACCGTTTTCGCGTTGTCTGAGCGCATGTGGCTTCGAGATGTTGGCTTTCTCTTCCTATCTCATTGTTCGTACTGGGTGAAAGCTACAGTAAAGCACGTACGGGCCTACCTTTGTTGAGCTCGGGTCCACAAGCAACGTCTTTTCTCACACCCGCTTTGAAACATGAATAAAATCTTGTTGAGATAAATATGTAGAATTTATGCAATTACAGATGCATAAAGGTTACATTACCCTTCTGCAAAGGAAAAAATCGATATGGAACGTATGATTTTTTTCTCAATCCCGATCCGCCTCACGGATGCTGTAAGGTTCCGCCGTCACTCCTTATTCTGTTTACTTGGTTCGCCACTGCTGGTCGCACGCAGAGATTCCCTTGCTACTATTCTTGTGTCGCCCTCTCCACATTCTTGGTAGGATTAGGGTCTCGGCCGTCTGGCGCAGATAGCTATTGTCTGCTAGTCTCGCCAAGTGCTCTCACTTCACGGTCGTTCACTGTAAACACCGGGTCTGTTTATGACTGTCTACTTCCTCGTTCCACGTGCATTTGGCTCATCTTTATTCGATTTCCATGATGTTGAAACCCGCGGTATTCCGTGGTTGATCAAACGGTTCCCTTTCATGATATATTTTGAGGTTTGAGCAATTTACTACTGATGTGCTTCCGCCGTTTATGTCCTGTATCTTATACGCATTGTTTCCCAAATTTCTTATGATTCGGTAAGGTCCTATGTATGGGAAACACCATTTATGAAACACTTTTTTTGCAGGATCAGAGATAGGTGGTCTCTTCAATAAAACTAACTCACCGGCGTTCAATTCCCTGTGAAAGCGTTTCCCTTTTAGCCTTCTTAATCTCCTGTCAGCTTGTTCTCTCATATACGTGACCGTTCGTTCGATTCTCAGCTGTGGTGCTGGCTGCGGATCCCTTGGGCAATCTAGTACTGTTGTCCAAGATCTCGGTGGTTGCTTGTTCAAATGTAACGTGTATGTAATTTTTCCAGTTGACTCATGACTTGTCATGTTAATGCAAATTTCAATGTTTTTCAAGGTATCAGCCCAACGATGATGCTCTGTAGGTATGAACATGCGGATATGCTTAGAGACCTCTCGTAAGACTCTCTCGCTATGCTAGATAATACAAGTTTGATGCCTAGCTCATTTAATCCACGCTTAAATTCTGCTGATGTGAAGTAACTCACATGGTCGGAAAGTATAAATTCAGGCTTTCCCATTGTAGGTATAACACGATTCTTGATTCGGCATAGGACCTGTTTCGATGTTGTCTTCTGGATAGCACATAAAACAACAAACTTGGAGAAGACGTCCACGCACACAAGGACATGTCGCACTCCTCTACGTCCTTTCGTCTATAATTTTTCTAACTGCTGCACGCTGTTTTTCTGGGATTGAGTAGAGTCGGCTCTTGAATGGAGTCCAGTCATCCACCTGCATAGCGTACTTGAAATTTAATATTTTTCCCGGTAGTGTATTGAATGCTGCTGAATGTTTACATAGCATTTGTGCCAAGCAATTTCTTTCTTCATCATTTCGCTTTGCCTCTTTTAATTTGTCCTTCAAAAGTGCCTCAAAACTGTCTTTGTTGCCATCTTCTTCTACTGCCATGGACCACATCTCATCTTCCAACTCTTGCTTTTCCTCCAGGAGTCCTGTGTTCGAGTCCTCTTCATCTGCTTGATATTTCTCTTCTTCTTCCTCTAGTACATTTTTTTTGCTAATGGCCCCCGTCTGCCTCTTATCGTTCTGACTCTCGCGATGCTGTTGCGCCAATTCACTTTCTGCTCCGGTTATCTCCACATCTGGATTCTCGCGATTTTCCATCGTCCTTCGCCAGCGATCCTTTTCCGCCTCTTGGCTGCGATGCAACTCGTTTAGGTACTGTTGGGATGCTTCGTGTCTGTTCTGCCATTCCCGTCGACTGTCCTCCGTGTATCCTCGGTTCTCATCTCGTCCTCGGTTCCACGTTCTATTTTCTCTTCTGTCATATCTGCGATGATGATATGGACCTTCGCGACCACGCCCTTTCCATTCATCTCTCCTGTACTGTTGCGGCTGCCAGTTCCTTTCGTTCCTTGGTTCATATCTCCTTTGCTCTTCTCTTGGGGAGTCTGACCTTCCATTGTTGTTTCCGCTCTTATGGCTAACATTCGTATTGGTGCTCTGCTCCCTAGTTTTGACTAGCTCGGCCTGGTGTACCAGCGCTGCGCTGTCACTTGCTCTGACGTGCCTATTTTGAGTGTTTAATTAAGTTTCATCCAGTTGGCGTAAAACCTCCTCTGCTTGTAGTGCGCTCGAAACGTTTGCTGCAATTAAGAACTGTTTTACTGGTAATGGAAGCTGTTTACCAATTGTCATCACCAGTTCTGACTCCGGTGGTAAAATATCCATGTCTTTCAACCTGAGTAGCTGAGCCGAAAAATATTCTGAATAACGCGTGGGCTGTGAAGCGTGATACTTCCTGCTATACAACTCCATTCTCAGACTATGTTGTATTGACATGCTCCAATAACGGCGTAGAAATGCATGTTTGAAACTGTCCATGTCTTCAAAAGTGTAGCGAAAACTTCTGAACCAAGTCAAGACGCTATCCGCAAGTAATTTCTCTGTTACTCTGAGTTTCTTATTCTCAGGAATGTTACTGTCTGTAAGGTAGTGTTCTAAATCTTTTAAAAAAGCTTTCGGCGTTTGTGACCCATCATTATTGAATTTGCGTGGGCGGTCCTCCTGCATTCTGATTATTTGTACATACTGGGCAGTTGGGTTATTATTATTATTATTATTGTCAGTCGACTGTTGAGGAGTCGAGGCGTGTCCTCTAAACGTTTGGAACCCGTCATTATTCTCGCTACCTGTAGTTGCGCGGCCCGGACTAAGTCCATTCATTCCTTCTACCTGAGTCTGGCTTGTGTTGAAATTGTTAGCCATTCCGTTTGTTCCCTTACTGCTATTATGAGCTTTTAGTTCTAGAAGCATGTCTTGCTGTTGTAAAGATTGTATTTCCGTCTTAAGGATCTTCCGTTCTTATCCCTCTATTTTTCCTAGCAATTGCAGTTCGACCTCCTTTATCCTTTTCTGGTTCTCTTCCATTTGTTCTATGAGTTTCTTTCTATCCTCTTTCCCGTCAATTCCAATCTGTCGGCATGTCTTGTTTATTTCTGCTCTTATTGCCTCATATCTATCTTCCTCTTTTCTCTTTCCATCCTTCTTATCGCTTTCCAGCTGATCGAGCCTGCCTCCTATCAGTTCATTACTTTCACAAATGCTCTCTTTAAGTGCATCATTCTCATTCTCTTGAATACTCCACCGTTCTGCTGAAGTGAAAGCTGCCTTGTCTATCTCTGTTCTGATCTCTGTCATCTCCTCTTCTAAGCTGTGTAATTGCTTTGCCGCAGACTTCACCTCATTGTCCACTCCTTTTATTGTAGCCTGGATTGCTAACTGTTCTAACTTATCCCTTCCCTATTAGCATTACATATTTCTTCCAGTTGTATGAGTTTCGCTGCCGTCTTTTCTTCACTGAAGGCTATTGATTGCCTTAGGTTAATCTCCATCTGTCCTAACTGTGCGGTAGTCTCAAGTGTGATCTTAGCTATCTGCTCTGCTAATTTATCCGTCAATTCCTCTTTTAATGCTTCATTATTCAGCCTACCCTGTTCTGCAATTTGTTCCGTTAGCTGTGTATTGGTAATTGTACTTTGCTCCGCGAGTAGTGCATTATTTATCCTACTTTGCTCCGCTATCTGTTCTGAGATACGTGCATTGTTTATTTCGCTCTGTTCCGCTATCTGCTCTGAGATACGTGCATTGTTTATTTCGCTCTGTTCTCTACACTCCCTCTTAAATTGTTCAAACTGCTCCATTGTTCTAGCTACCGAACCTTCAATTATGGCTCGAATTTCCTCCACTGAAGCCATAGCACAAAATATAAACACTTATTTGAGAAGACTGGGGCATGTAGCCTCACGTACCCACCTTCTGCAATCATAAAATGAGTCGCTTAATCCCAATCTACGTTATTCCCATTAATTACTTTTATTTGCTTGAAGGGCTGCCTAATTGATGTCTGCTTTCATGAATAAATTTTCAGTTTACCCTTCTGCGTTAATTTTAACTTCCCAGTCCTGTCAATAAAGTACTGACATGACTTTTCACGGTTCACGCCGTCCTACAACATACATTTGGAGTTTGCTACTAATTAATCAATTATAAGGGCGCCACGAAAACACTGCTTCTATCTAAATATGCAAAATAAACTCAGCATTTTCGACTATTTATTTTAAACAAACTCCTGGCTTTACTTTCACCTGAATTACTGTTAATTTGGCCATCACTACAGGGCGCCATGATATGGGGACACCCTACATCTGTTTACACGTCTTCAAGGTATGATAATGCAAGCTCAATGCTCACCCTCTTGGATAAAGACCGACATGGGCCACCATGTTTTATCACAACCTCGACGCGGCATGTATACTTCAGTAGGCTCCGGCTAGCTACTCTCTGACAATCTCCATCACTGTGATCCACTAATTAATAAAAGAAACCTAATATGGACTTGAATAACTACAGTGTTATCACCCTATCCATATGTACCCTTCAATGTTTTCTAGGATGCCGACTCTAGCTCGGGTAGTGGTCTGTTCGGGGTGGCTCTAACTTATTCTAAACATCCTAGGAATATCGTCAAGGATCACAGGAGGCTTAACTTAAAATCAGTATGTCAGAGAACTCCTAATATAAAATAATTTTATTCACAAAAACATCATCTCCCATTTACTCCCATCCATAGACAATAAAACAACAAAATATACTCCCTTAAATTACTCTAATCAACAACATCAAAATGCAAAAGTAAATTAATCACACTGGCTGAAACCAGGAAAAGAAAAATAATCTAATTCACTGCTTCGAGTTCAAAAATAAACGTCAACAGACTTAATTCAATCAAAAGTATGGCCTAAATAACCCAGCCATTCTATCAAAAAAAAAATATGCGCACTCATGTTTATAACTTGAAAAATTGGTTTCTGGGGCTCGGACATGTTTTCTCGTACAATCATCATCCTTCCTCACAAGAGTCAGACAATGAAGGCAATAGACTTATTCTAGGCCACATGCATGTGTGCACGTTCTAGCTTATAAACAATTAATTCACTCAGAGCCATGACTCTGAAATTACGGTAAAAAAAAACAAGTCAACATACATGAAGCATCAAATAAATACATCTCGGTGGCCGATGCCCCGCTACTCTTAATAAATAAATAACTATAATGAATGCACTCAAAATAATGACAAATACAAGACGTCGCTTCCTGAAGCGGTACAAAAAGCAACCCTGGGAAGCCAAACTACCTTCCCTCAAAGACAACAATACCATCCATCGACCTTATGACAGACATTCTCACACCACACTAACCAGCTGGGCAGGCAATAACCTTCATTGCTACTTTTAGAATTCAGACGGCTGGCCGCAGTCTTATACCTGCTCTCTAAGACTCCCTTTGACTACCTGGGGTTCGAGCTGTACAGTTACCTTTCCGACGGAGCTATAGCGCACTCTCATCAGACAATGAATTCAACCATTTCACTTACCATTTATATAATCGTAGAACACGGGAATACCACCTCCGTTATTAATTTCAGTTCAACCCAGGATCAACCCTCAACCTTTTTTGAATATTATTATTATCATCCAGCCATTTTGTCTTACCTTCCTTCACCTTGGTGTGATTATCAATTACCATACTTACTGTTCACATAATTCCAGTGTCACTACTGGTCTTTGTCACAATATCGAGCTGTCTTCCCCATATTAGCTTTTACGTTAATATCGTGCGTAAGCACTATCAACCCAATTATTCCCTTAATTGTGCATTCAGCAAAGTTACTGACACCCTCAAACAAAACACATTTAAACAAAATTCTGATGCTCATATACTCATTTACGTTATAAAACACTCAAAAAATAATCATAACAGACAAATACACACAAACCTACACGAAACATGCCTGCTATGCCTAAAATATCTATTTTATCATAATTGCTTATGATCGAGATCCGATTCCCATGATGGGATACGCTATGGCCAACATGCCCCATACAATATATACTTATCTCGTATACATCCTGATGGTAATGTTCTGGTCCTTGATATCAGTCTTCTGGATCAATTGGTTCATCTTGCAAGGAGGATAATATACACACGGTTTCCAAAATTCACCAAAGCAAAGGTCCACTGTGAATTATTATTATTATTATTATTATCACAATGCACGGTTTTCGCATATGTAGCTCCTACCTCCTACAGCTATCATCAACCTACTCAATTCAGCTGATAGTTCAATAGCTTCCTAGATCACTGACTTAGCTACTAATAGCTCGTACGGCTATCTCTATCATATAACTGTCGTACTGTCACGGTATGCACTGTTCTAATTCGCACTCGCGAATACTTAGCGATATTCAAATTCCAAAGATAGAACTGCTTCTACTTATACTACTTGTACAAATTGTTAATATTCTTAAGGGCTGGGGCGTGGGTTTTCGCCTCATGCAGCGCCCGGATACGAACTTATAAAACTTGTAAAATTTGCTAATATTTCTTGTTGCTAAGGGCTTGGGCTTTCGCCTCTGCAGCGCCAGGATACGAACTGTTTTCGCTGCGTCTCCAGCTGTTATTTATATGATTTCTCTTAGAAGTACTTGGAGTGGGGAGCTTTTAGAATTTATTTCCATAATAACACTCGCATGAATAGGCAAATTAGCTCCTTTGAACGTCCTCATTTCTAATGTCTCAATGACTTCTTTTTTATCCAAAATCCGATCGTTGGATCCTTATATAATGAGCTCCGTAATTCCCTTCATTGTTCCTTAACTTCGGCGGGATTTGGTCGCGTCTCGCGTCCCTCGCTGCTATTGGTAGTTTTAAATCCACCCCCTGATTTCATTTTAATTCTGGCAAAAATCACAGAATGATCCAATTTAAATTTTGACGATACTTCTGAGAGGCTGGGATTGTCCCCTATACGATGGTGTAATTCCTGTTTCTGTATTTTAATTACTGCTCCAATTTCTCTCAAATGGGCGGGGTTTATCTAGTGAGTGGTCGTTGAAATTTTCGTATTTACCCGCTTGGTTGAAACACCGTTTTCGCGTTGTCTGAGCGCATGTGGCTTCGAGATGTTGGCTTTCTCTTCCTATCTCATTGTTCGTACTGGGTGAAAGTTACAGTAAAGCACGTACGGGCCTCCCTTTGTTGAGCTCGGGTCCACAAGCAACGTCTTTTCTCACACCCGCTTTGAAACATGAATAAAATCTTGTTGAGATAAATATGTAGAATTTATGCAATCACAGATGCATAAAGGTTACAGTATGTTTACTCTCATCGACCAACCCAAACTATTAATGTTAGCAGAATGATATTTTGGGGATATGTTTGTTGTGTGTCGAAAACGTCTACTAAGGAGGGATTTTTGGATATTCAGGTTCTAAAGGGGTGTTAACGGGGTTAAACCTACATTTCATTGAATAACAATATGACATGACTATGACGCGAGCGAAGCGAGGCTAAAAATGAGATGGTGTGTGTCTGTGTATTACTCAATCACGCAAGTACCACTGGTCCGATTTACATGATTTTTACATGGAAGTAGCTGATTTACCTGGTTAACATATAAGTTACTTTTGATTTCAATACTTTGCACTATTTAAAGATGGCGACCATTTTAGTGACGTCACTACACCCTTTGGTTTCAAACGCTAAGAAATAGCAAACCTTTGATGGCATATACGAGGTTTAAAATTACATTTTCTATCCGAAAGGTATCTCCAACCGTTAGCGAGTAAAACCTAAATTTGTGCTATAAAGCACGGTCCACGCCGAGTGGTGTAGTTGGACAAAATGTTCCATCCTTAATCTCCCTCTGCGCAGCACCTCGCCTATCCCCTGTTTTAACTGTCACCTTCTCATTTTATTTTATTTATGACGCGTAGCGAAGCACGGGTACTTCAGCTAGTCATTTATAAAACTCTTCGTCGTACTTATAATAGAAGGGTTGGTATAGGAAAAAACTTTTCAAAATACATGCTAAAATAGGCGAAATATAAAAATTATCCTAGAAGGACGACCAAAGCATATGTTGCGCTTCTCAATTTGAGGTACAAAATTCGGGAGTCAATAAAGAGTCCCCGAAAACCACATTTTAAGGCCCTTAAATTAACAGTGTCTGTGATATTCCCAGAGAAATAACTTCGCTCTGATAAACGTATGAAGGAATAACAAGCCCCTAACCATTTCAACAGTAGCTAAATTGATAACGTCTGGTTATTAATACCGCAGACCGTTCGAAGAGCGGGTACTTCTGCTAGTCCACCCATAAAGCAAGCATAAGACAATGCACATACATGTAACATATCAGAACACTAAGCCCATTATAACTATTATTAACAAAGCGTAGGGACCATTTTATTTAATTATAGGGACACTACCCCTAAAATAATACCAAGCGAAAAACGAACGTTGGATCAAATGCCAATATTCTCAGATGAGACAATAGCAAACTTCTCTATACATTCCATAGTTAAAACTTTCAGAGGATAGGAAGGACACACTACCTAGATACGATTATGTTTGCGAGAAATGAATAGCCGATAGTAGGCACGCATATTAGCTATAAATAACGATTGACACGAGGAATCCGAGCCGAGAAAGAATAATATGTTTTCAAGAGTTAGGACACAGATAATAAACACGAAACGAGAATCGCACACTGACGAGGGACAAACAAGTTTTGATCCAACGAAGCGGAAAGTTAGCAAAGTGACTAACTGCAGGAAATAGCCTACGGCAATATTATAATTCAGGGGGAATATTATTATTATTATTACTAATATTGGTATTATTCTTATTAGCATTGTTGGCCATCCCATATGAACGGAAAACACCGGCAAACATCAATGTTATTAGTGTCAGCAGATGCTAATTATTAATGAGGCTAACGAAGCAATCGGCGCACGCAGCCACGCAGCATAAACATGAGCTGGGACCGATGTTTCACTCACACCTCAGTAATCGCGATATTGAAATTTCCAACACACGCCATGACGTAGCCAGTCATGCATCATATCTCCCACCACCCCAAACTTACAATGGTCATTTAAACAAGGGAAAGCATTTTATCAATGAAAAGAGGAACAGCTGCGCCTCACCTTAAACGCACAGGGGTCGTGTCAAAAGATAGACACACGAAATAAGAAAAAGACGCTCGATACACTCATAATGGCTGAATATGAGTGCCTTATTAATACAACTAACATACCTATTTTTAAACTAATACGACCTGCATGGAGAAACCACAATAACAACCGTTCATCCCTACTGAGCACCTAACAATACGTTCAACTCATTAAACAAAGTATGAATCCCTAGTAATAAACATCCGGAAAACGAGAAAGAATGGCCCAAAAGAGAAGCCCAGTAAGATATCATCTCAGCAAGCTTGACAAATCTCCACAAAATAACAAAATACTAATACACCATTGCACCTAACTAATGAACCCTCGCATGCGTCCAAACGACCTACTAACATTCAAGACTTTATGCTAATATATCAGTGTGGAAATCCGGAGCCAAGAGCGCAAAGCAGCAAGGCGATTATATTCCCAAAATCCCCTACACCACTCTACACTCATATCCCAGACCCTTGTGCACACTACCTAGATACTAACAGCAGAGCGCTTAGCACATAAAAATTACAGACAGACCAGGGACAACTATTGCGAATCTATGGATCTAGTCGGCCAAAAGAATCAAAAATTGCTAGTCCAAAAAGACACGTTAAGGTCGAACTAACTTCGGACAGGATCATAGCCAAATCAGTGGCCGAACGGACGTTTTGCCATAACACGACCATGACATCAACCGCGCTTAGTGATGACGTCAATAGACTAGCCAGCGACGGCGGATGATCAATACAAATCGACATATTGACGAAGAGCTCTTAGTATATAAGATAGTTATAAGGTTAAGTACATGTAACCTATACGCGGTGTAGCCTATTTTCCGGCAGCGAGCTGATGCCCCGTATAAGGGATGATGTATGAATGAATATTTTCCGGCAGCGAGCCGATGCCCTGTATAAAGGATGATATGATGAATGAATATGATATAATGAATTATCATACGATGAATGAATATGATAATGATGAATGAAAGGCGAATAAAGACGACTATGAGACATAGCTTTCTTTCTTTCTTCGGCTTTTCCCAATTATTTGGGGTCGCCGGAGGGCCATTTTGGTTTTGGCCAGGGATTTAAGGCCGGATGCCCTTCCTGACGCCACGTGATTTTTCAGGTGAAAATTCCACCCCGCTGTCACCGGGATTCGAACCCCGGCCGTCCGGGTGAAAGACGAGCAGCTAAGCCATTGCGCCATCACGCTCCCCCTATGAGACATAGCTATACGAGTGTAATGATAAAACAGGGAAGAGCGTGAGGACGAGGTGGATTAGCTGCTCGTCTCTCATGGGTAGAATTTAGGTGACAGAACGGTGATTTAATTCTCACCTGAAAATTTTCACCAGGATGCCCGAGGTTCGGATCCCGGTAAAACCGTGGTGGAAATTTCATCTGAAGAGGAATCGCGTGTTAGGAAAAGCAGTCGAGAGTAGACATAAGGCCAAAACAGAAGTGAGTAAGAAGTAGAGAATATGAAAGCGAAGAGATACATTTTTACAAATGCCCTTTCTGTTTTTCAAATGGCAGACACACCGATCGCCATGCAATTTACACTTGCACTTTCTGATTTTTCAGATGGCAAAAACGCCGCTAATTACACAATTCACATTTCTACTTCCTGTTTTCCAGATGGAGGATACACCGGTGATAACACGATTAATACTCGCACGTTTCTTTTCAGGCAATACCGGCACCATGGCCATATTGAACCCGATGTCACATTTGCCATGTGACCTCTTTGGCTCATGAAGAATTCATCATGCAGGGAGCAGGCCAAGAGAGGCGCTCGTTTGACTAATATGAGTTGCCGCGCCGAGAGTATATTATGTGTTGAATATTTTGTGAACCCCATGATTATTAATCACTGTTGTAAATATTTTGGATGCTCAGAAGAGAAATATGATTTATGATAAATAGGAGGCATGAATATAAAGAATCGCCTAGAGAATGCCGCAGATATTTTTTCAGTCACACACTTGACTATTCATTCATTCATTCATTCATTTATTTGCAATGGGGGGTGTGTCCCCCGGTGGCAAATTGGATATACATAACAAATACATAATTATACATAACAATACATAATTATACATAACAATACATAATTATACATAACAATTCAATAACAATTATACACCAATTAAACTGGAGTATTTACACAAATAGTCAGTCTTTTCTTAAACACACCTATATGTTTGGGAAAAGGCTCTAAGACTGCGGCAGGTAGAGAGTTCCAGTTATCAATGGCACGGTTTACAAAATAATATTTACCATAATTTGTTCGCTGTGGTCGGCCCTTAACTTTGAAAGGATGATCGCTCCTACCCATGTAAGTGGGCTTTCCCAATCGTTTGCTAAGCTCACCCCATGCTGGTTGATTTGTATACGTGTTGTACATAGCGTAGAGTCTAGATTTCATCCTCCTAGCCTCCAGTGATTCCCACCCAAGTTTCTTTAACATACGGCTCACACTGCTCCTGGGATTAAAGTCACTGAGCACAAATCTAGCGGCCTTTCTTTGTACCATTTCCAACTCATTGATGAGCCCTACTTGATATGGATCCCAAACCGCCGAGGCATATTCCAGAATAGGTCTTACAAGTGACAAATAGCCTAATTCTTTGGCAGAGGTACTACTTCCTTTTAATACCCTCATTACAAAGTGCAGGGATTTGTAAGCTTTTGAAACTACACATCCTACATGACTACTCCATTTCATATCATTCCTTACGTGAACGCCCAAATATTTGCAAGAATCTTCTTCTACAAGTATTTCCGAGCCAATGTTATATTGAAAATCCTGCCTCCGCACTTTCCCTATTTTTAAGAGACTACATTTTCTTGTGTTTATTTTCATTTTATTTACAATCGCCCACTTATAGACCAGGTTCCGGTCCTCTTGCAGCACTGCATTGTCTTGTGAGTCGTGTATCTTTCGATATATTACACAATCATCCGCAAACAATCGACAGTCACTGCGAATTCCATTTGGTAAGTCATTTATAAACGCCAAAAACAACAAAGTTCCGATTACGCTGCCCTGAGGGATACCCGACGTTACGGTAATTTCATCCGAGAATACGCCTTCAACTTTCACTTTCTGGGAACGACCCGTCAAAAATTCTTGGATCCATAAAATTACTCTTCTATCAATCTTCGTCGAAGCTAATTTATGGAGTAGCATGTCATGCGGCACGACATCAAATGCCTTCGCAAAATCTATCACCACGGCGTCGACTGAAACTCCATGGTCTAACGATTCGTTAATGTCTTGAAAAAGTGATAGCATCTGACTCTCGCATGAGTAACCTTTCCGAAATCCATGCTGCCTATCATTAAACCATGATAATGTTTCCCACTGTTCCCTCAAGTAGTCGCAAATGAGATGCTCCATCTGCTTACAAACGATGGACGTAAGGCTAACCGGCCTGTAGTTGCCCAATTCAAGTCTGCTCCCTCCCTTAAATATTGGGACTACCGTAGCTCTTTTCCAGTCATCTGGGATTTGCGCATTGTTTATGGACACATTAAATATCACCTCCAAGTATCGTGCCACGGCCCTACCTCCTAATTTTAGTACTTCACTAACAATATTATCAGGACCCTTTGATACATTGAAACGCAGTTTTTGTATTAGCTTTACAATTGCTGACTGGTTTATTTGGAACAGGGGAGCCCCTGATTCGTCGTTAAGGTCCAACACACAGCTATTGGATTTATTGAACACACTACCGTAAAAGACATTTAATTCATTAGCAATGGCCTGTTTCTCAGTAATTAATTTACCGTCACCGGACATTATCATCGACAAATTATTTGAATTTCCCTTTCTTCTCCTAACATAACTGTAATTTTTTTTCCACCCACCCCCTCCCGAACCAAGTAAACCTTGCATATAACTGTCATGAGCAGCCCTCTTTTTTAAGACGAGCTCTCTTGATAAGGACTTAAATTTCAACATATACTTGTCACTATCATGTCTTTTATTGTATAATTTCCTAATTTTCCGTTTTAGTCTCCTAATTTCTCGTGTGTAATACTCAGGGTCTGGGTTTTGTTTCAGCAATTTAAATGGGACAAATTTATCAACAGCGCTATTTAAAATTTTCAAAAAGTTAGTCCACAGGATATTAATGTGATTTCCTTCCGATGCCCATCCTACAAATAGCTCATGCAAATACCCCTGAAACTTGCCCTGATCCGCTCTGCGATACTGGAATATGATCTTTTTCGCTACATCAGAGTCTAATTTTGTAACGTCACCATATCTAATATTTAATTCAACCCCAGAATGGTCACTAATTCCTGGTACTTGCAGACAGTTAATATACAGCTCTACAGGCCTTACGAGATAAACATCTAAGGTATTATTGTCTCTAGTTGGGAAGTCAACTACTTGGGAAAATCCCCCCTCCCTTAAGAATTTATTTGCAGCGCTCTGAGCTTGACCACAGCTAGTTGACTCACCAGACCAGTCTACTTTGGGGAGGTTTAAATCTCCAGCAATTATTATGCACTTTTTCATAGCATTACCCGTACAAGTTTTATCATACAGTGTTTCGAGGAGAGAAAAGTTATCTTTCGGTGCTCTATACGCCCCTATCACCTGAAGAGGGAATTTATTTCCTTTATCCGAAATTTGTACACATAACATTTCATGATCCATATCAGCCCACTTTAAGAAACTAGCTATATTTTTGCGCACACAAATAAATAGCCCACCACCTCGCTTCCCCCGATCCCTTCTGTACATTTCGTAGGTCCCTTGAATTATTTCGCTACTATTTATGTCCTCATATAACCAAGATTCAGTTGCAATGACAATGTCCGGAGAATACGTCTCTACAAGATTCCAAAATTCAATTAATTTATTTCCTAAACTCTGACAATTAACCTGCAGTAATCTTAGAGTCTTACCTCCGCAGCAAATATCTTGAAGTAGCTCCTTCTGTTCCCATCGGCTGGCAACCTCTGGACCTGCTCCTCCTCACAAAAGCCGGCACGAACCGATGACCCTGTCATGTAGGCTCCCTAGGTTGTAAGCGCCCCGTCGATTTAGATGCAGCCCGTCTCGGGCGAAGTCACGGCCACCAATCCAGCAGTCAGCTTCTACGTACACTAATCCCAGTTGTGCACATACCCAGTCCATGCGGTCATTTACAGTCTTAACTCGCCTTAACGGAACATCTCCCCGCCGAACAATGCCACTCATTATAATTTTTGCATTTCTAAACTTGCTTTTAGCTTTTCTGCCTAGTTCGTAGAGCTCCCCCATGATGTAATCAGCTGTAGCCCTCTTCTTCAAATCGTTCGTCCCAACATGGAGCAACAACACTTTAACTTTTTCACAGTCCTCTATATTTGTTTCTTCCACTTGTTGGGCAAGCTGGTCAATTTTAATCCCCGGATAACACCGCACTTTCGCACCTGATTTCCTCGAGATATTCGCACTCCATCGTATCATCGAATCACCCATTATGATAACGTCATCCTCAGTTTGCTCCTGCACGCCCTCTTCCACACTGATCCCAGTAGAAAGCCGTTCAGTCACATCCTTCACCGTTTCTTCTGATTCACGAAGCTTAGCTCTAAGTTCCTGTATTATTTGATCCCTTGCTTTGATTTGCACCCTCAAACAGTCCGGCGTATCACATACTTTACAAAACCAATTTCCGACATCACAATCCTCCTTCTTGACCTTAATACAGCCGAAGTGAAACCATTTCTCACATAGTCCACACTCAACACCATTCTTCAATGTTTTACTGCACGTCGAACACTTTAAAACTGTCACTGGATCATTTGCCTGATTCACATTTGGAGTAACAGGCCCTGGATTCACTTCCACTCCACCAATAACTAGCAATGCAGCTATCACTAGGGCTATGAACCACAAGTTGCTAGGTCCCGTACGCACACACAAACACCGGAAATCCCGACTACCCTTCACATACCACAGTCCGATCCTCGCCCGATAACATTCCAGAGAAGAACCCATTCCAGCACACCTGAGAGTTTGGGAAAAACACGACCTTTCACTTTGACTGCCAACTGCCAACTCAACTAGTCACTAGAGAGTCCATCCGGCATCTTGATGAGGCGACTCTTATCGCAAGCATGATTCAAGCGTGACGTACTTTTTTTGACAGGCATGGTCCTGCCTTGACGTCGAAACGTGTTCGATAAATCGAGGAGTATCTGTGTGATTCTATTTAATCTGGTGAAGAAACATACGTGATTATGTGCAGTATGACTGCCGAGTGTGTTTATGACAGTCAGTAATCGCCAATTCGGAATATTTGTGATCCTTCACTAACAATTTAACATAGGCACAAAGTACGCTGCTAAGCCACGTTCTTTTTCTTACATGTGCAGCGAGATTATCATCATCAGTGTTAAACAAGTAATAAATGATTCACGAGTGAACTTAATCAATCAGTTCTGAGTGTATACTTTGGCACAAGCCATAAGTTAGCTTCTGTGAGCGGAAAAACCACATGGCCATTCTATCTTGCTAACCGCTACCAGTGTAAATTCTGTGAAATTGCAACTAGAGCGATATATTCAGTGTAACCACCATGGCTTTATTGAAACATAACTATTATGAAGAAACGCCAATTATTCAACTAGTCATGAGCTTTGAAACGGAGTAGACCCATGCCATGGTGGGCTTTAGCGACGGTCGGACCGCACTCCAGATGGTCTAGCGATGGTGGGATCGCACGTCAAATGGTTTAGTAATGGCTGAGATTGTAGTACAAAGCAAGCACGTGGATTACAGGCATTCCATCCATACGCCTAATTTGCAACCTAAACCATGCATAACTATGAAGAACACACGTGAGTCAGGCTGACGGCCAAAACCTATTTTTATGTACGGTCCTGCTGTGGGGACTAGATTAGTTATTATAACCTTACGCCGCACATTCTTAGGTAGGATTTACACTTAACATGCACTCCTAGGTGGTGGAGAAACCACAAATATAACGTATCATTTGCACTTGTTGAGGATAATAGCATTTGCCACCCATTATAGTACATAACATTTTTTATATAACTTCGACAGAGCATCGAACCAACACTCTTTTACGTGGAGCATTTGTATCATAATCTTGTCTGAAAGAACAGTGTTTTATTTTAACAAGTGAAACTCAACGACCAGCTGTTGGCCCTGAAAAGGAGCCAATGTCACACTTTATTTGGTTTATTTTGACCTTGCAAACGTGACGACAGCGCGCTCTTTTCTTCAGTAAATTATATAGAAGGCAGTGGGCCCAGTGAATAACAAACATTCCTGTTAACTGAAAATCAGTTTATATAGTGTGGAGAAGTGAAACAAATACTTTTTTTTTGACATGCAGACGACTGCCAAACAAGCTATGAATTGTAACATTATAAGATGAGCTAAGCAGGCTATTCTTGGTTCGAGAGAACGGGTCATTTTATAGGCCTGTAAGCAAAAGACCCAAGTTTATAAATGCTAGATTCCCAGACGCTCGGGTCTGATATATGAGTAAATGAGACACCTTTCTGTAACTTCAGAGTATACAGCTGTTATGACAGCAATATTTAAACCTTATCCTCAAGCTTGGTTTGTATGGATTTAAAAGGAACCATGTAATGTAAAAACACTCCACAGCGGTAGGATATGATTACCCTTAGATGCTAGTACAAGGTTTCGTACTTTATAGGCTGGTGACGCGTACGGTTTTTGTCACGTTACTACAGCAGATGATCAATGGATCAGTGGTATTGATCAGCACACTGAGGTGCTATTTATGGTACTGGAATTGATTTTTCTTCCAATGAAGTGTTTGTATTGGATGCTTGGGACACCAATTGTTTACACTATACGAATTTAACATGGTCATTAAAAAAAATACAATGAAACTGATAGGAGTAAACTAATCTGATAAATAAGAAGGTAATAATCAAATATCAGGGTTTTTCAACTAAAACTGAATATAGACCGAAAGCTAGGAACTCTAATGAAATCTAAATAAAACCATAAACTTAAATCAACCTTGATGACCATAACTTAGACTTGTTTCTTCGTCTCATTTTAAATACAAATATAGCTTTCCCCTATTGAGCGACGACAGTCAGATAGTTACGTGTTTAAACGCGGTAGCTAAGCTGATGATGCGATGTTAGACATGTATTAATTCATGCTATCGCCAACATAACGTTTCTCTCCCAACACAAACATGACCCAAGTTCGCAAAGAGCGAATTTGCGATGTAGGAAGGTAACTGTATTGGCGACCATTGCGCATCTAATTTGAGAGTGTTTACATGTTATTGATTTGTGTTGTAACTGGGATAGATTTTCATACTTTCTGTTAGGTTCAGAATGTGCATAGCTTTAGCTTGGAAATAAATTTTGGATGAAACGCTTCTCGTTTACATCGTTGCCATTATGATTAACGTACGATAGGCATTAGATTAAATGATTATAACGTTAAATGTTGGAGATGACACCATCATAGCGTAGCTTTAAACTTGTTATGCTTTAAATGTAATTAATATCTTGCATTGTAAACAAGTAAATAACTCACCTTGCTGTGGGATCATTCTTGTATTATTACTATTATTGATTCTCCGAAGTATTTGGATAGGGAAGATCTACGTGTCATTCTCGTAGATTGCACTCTTTGTTTTTCCACTTTGCGTAGGACTTCGAGAGGCTTAATTTGTTAGGATTGTCGCACGGAGACGAATTAATTATTATGAACATTGTTAGCACGGACTAGCCGTTTTCACCTCTCGGAAGTGGTTAGGGGTCTGCCACTTTTTTGAATAAACTGAATGCGATTTAAATGTATGCCTTGCCTCTTTATTGTATTTGTTGAGTTTGTATTCTTCTGGGCTGGTGGTTTTTCCTCTCATTACACCCGACACCCCCCGAGTACAGTTTCTTGAGTGCTTTCCCAGTCCAAGAATGCATTCCTTCCTGGCCTATATGTCTTCCTGGGAGTTGGGTGTTTCGGAAGGGTCATTTAAGGTCGATGGCTCCCCGGAATCCTCGTCAATCGGGCACAATATACATATATATACTATCTGTACAATCACTTTCACTCCCATAAAGCGACAGCTTTATTTTCTTCCTTCTTATCTTTCTCTTTGTTTTTCACCCCTTCTAACACAATGCACCGAAAAAGCGGAGGGATACGGCGACATAGCGCACTACACTACAACACATGGTTTTTCTTTTTCACTGCCAATTACACCATACACCAGTGCACGACAATGATGAATCCATACAGTAATGGCCAATATCTGTGGGGTATCAGACATTACCGATGGATACCCAGGACAACGCTATATATGAAGCGTAAATTACGGCGGTTAAAGAGGTTATAAATATGTAAATAACAAGCTTTCTCCGCTAGGGTGAGCCAACTCACCCACAGAGGGTAGCTCACAGGTTATAGTTGAATGGCCACCTAGACATAAGTAATCCGTAAGTTTAAAGCATAAGTACAGATCATAATTAGAATGATGCATAAGAGATAAGGCCTAGCGCGCATAAGATGCATAAGGTAAAAACTACGACAACAGAGCTCTATAACAAACCGACACAATGGATTTATTTTATTATGTATTATGTATTTTATTATGTATGTACTCCTTGTGTGTATACCTATTTTTCTTCTTCTTCTTCTTCTTCTTCTTCTTCAAACACAATGGTCAAATGCTCTAGCTACTTCCCACAATAAAATCATATATACAGGGTGTTTCAGGAGGAATAGTAAATATTTTAGGAGGCGGTAGAATAGATGAATTACAATAAAAATTCCATATAACATATGTCCTATTTGTATTGCGTACCGAGATACAGATGTTGGTATGTAACCAGGGCAGTTATCGTTTCGTGTGTTGGTACAACGATTACTATGGGCGTATTTAACGATTGTCAACAGTCGTGTGTTGTTGCTCACGTTGTGAAGTTGTGCTTTAGTTTCCATTGAATGTGTTCACCTGTCAGTGTGCTTTGTTGACCAAGTTGCTTGTACTGTATCGTTTAAACATGCCGCACGTTTCTACACATGCTGAGCATGCCGATATGGTATTTGTGTGTGGGTTTTGTAATGTAAACGCTGCTGTGCTTGTAGAGAATACGGAATACGATATCCTAACAGCAGACGCCCAGATTCAAGAGTGTTTACAATACACTGCGTGACTCTGGTACAGTACCCAGCTGTCGATATGGTGATAAAACATCTACACCTAACATTCCCCGGAAGATGGATTGGGATATATGGACACGTCTCTTTTGCCACCAAGGTCCCCGGACCTTACCCATTTGGATATTTCCTGTGGGGATGGTTGATAGGCGAAGTCTACAAGGAAAACGTTAACACAAGAGTCAAGGTGATCGTTCGGATTATGCATAGTGCAGCCCTCATCAAAGAACGCCAAGATGCCCTCCGAATAGCTACACGGGGTGTTATCGACAGAAGTGCAAAATGCATTGAAATTGGTGGTGGAAGTTTTGAAAATCTAATTTGAACGTCCTCATATGCCTTGGCTTTACATTTGTTTGGGTTAAATACTACCAGCTGTATCTCGGTACGCAACATAATTGGGACACGTGTGATATGGACTTTTTATTGCAATTCATCTATACTACCACCTCCTAAAATATTTACCATTCCTCCTGAAACACCCTGTATATATTCTACCAATTTACACCCACAGAGCATTCCTTCTCTTTTTCAAAAATTGTAATCACACCGTATCAAAGTGTATTATTTTCTTTTCAACTCTATATTTTCTTTCCTCCACACTCATTGTCATATTACAATGTACATATTTCTCTTTCTTTGTTGACCAAATACCTTTTGTCAAACACATGTAAAATATTGTAAACATTTTCATCTTCATCATCATCCGAAGGATATATATATACTGTATATATATATATATATATATATATATATATATATATATATATATAATATTGTTCCTCCCTCAATCCCCACCTACACAGAAGTACACAGTTACGACATCTACCCATAAGTCGACACTTACCAGACCGCTACACTTCCCATATACCCCTACATCTACACGTCCAGGACATGAACAGGAAAAGAAGAAAGAAGAGAAGAGCAGAAGAGGAAGAAGGACAGAAGAAGGACCCATGAGAAGAAGAAAATACCTCCATACGACTAGTCCAAATCTGCGATGACGCAGATTTAACCCACATGAGGGGTTGTTATACCCCTGAGGCCCCATAAGGCCCTCACAGGGTACATCCATAACTACATTACACTACCTGCATCAGCCCCATACCCAACATCTCATCCCAAACTACAACCATTCAATCTACATAAGTTGGAACATTTCATAGCAAGTTGACCACGGCAGGGTGCCAACGCTTGCCCAATCCCTGCAACACTTACACACATGGACAGGAGTCACAGGAGTCATTAAGTAGGACACAGGTGTGTTAACGGAGATGATTCAGCGTAGGACTCATTATAAATAAGACCTACGCCCACACATAAGCTGTCTGTCTGCCGGTGGGTGCCCATCCACGATCATCTATCTACCGCCGACGCTGCTACATCAGGTGAGTGCACAAGGGTAATTCCTATAATTCCTGACACCTTAAACCCTTAAACACTGTAATCACACACATCAATTATTATCAATCACAGTGCTGAACATCATTAGTTCACCGCACTAGTATTATTAAACCAGCTTACATTTAATCATAATTGGCTTTCCGACCATTTATTATAATCCTACCCCCTGTCCAATTCTTGTTAATCGGTAGACTGATTTTGCTGCATTCAGGTTTATTCACTGTCTGCATGCTCACATGTATTAGCAAGCAGCGCGCTACGTAAACTTACGAACAGAGTTGAGCACTCAGCATTTTTATAAACTTGCCGGTAGTGCTGACCTCTATTCTCAAGTACGCTAGTCACTAGACTTATTCCGGAATCCGGTACAACCTAGTAAATAACCCTTAGGAACCTCTGACGCCCTCGTTAACATTAGAATTGTCAGACACTCCAAGAGCGCGACCCCTATAATTGATTGGCCGTCATCCCCCGTTATACACACAATTACACATTAAACGGAACACATCCCTTTCAAATAAGTTGCAGCACACAAACATTTGCAACAATATTACCCCAGATACATCCAGCAGCAAACTGTCGAGTCGTGTTAAGTTAAAACTTCAGAGAAGAGTGGTTGTGTTTGGAGTTTCCGTGGAAGTCCAACTCGGCTTTTCTACATTTCTCCTGTGAACTTTCCGTTCCGCAAAATACATAATAAAAAATATACCAAGCTGAATTTTCGCAAGAGCGACAGTTTAAACAAGTCAGTCCGAGAATACGTGTTCACTCTCAAATATCGTCGCGCCTCGTATAGGGGTACCGGTACCAGGTTTAAGAGAGAGTTGCAGGTGGAGTTGAACTGACCTTGGCACGCGGCTGCATCCCCCTCCATGCTTCTGTATTCTCCCTTCCGCTCCCCGTGGTCAGCCGGCTCCCGTCTCGTCACTCATTTTCACTGTCGCTGTCATCAGAATTCTCGTCTCCAGCACGCACATGAATTACAATTCTGTCCACTTCACTGTCAATGCCAGTGTCGTGCTGCATACATTCTTCTTCTTCTTCCTCTTTGGCCTTCACATGGTCACAACACACTTCCCTGCCGTATATTTTCGAAATAATTTTCGACTCTGCTGCTCTTTTACTGTCAGAGAGCCGCCAATTGACTGTTCTGCCACTTTGCCCTTAATGTCTCCCCAGACCATTTCAATAGGATTGATGTCTGGGTGTAAGGCAGAAGACGCAAAGGAATATGACCATGACCATGAATAATATCGTCCACTAAATATTCTTTCTTGGGAGGTATGCTCTTCACCAAATTTATGAGCTTAGCCTTGCTCTGGGAGGCATCAAACACAACTCCGTGATCCTGCAGCCAGCGAACTATGTCAATTTTAAGGGTTCCTTAATTCGGGACTTTTCTCTCCCGTTGCAATGGTATTTGGCATTGCCCATTACAATGACACTAGGAGATGACAAAGTTGGGAGGAGCTAAATTTCTAGCCACTTACGAAAATTATCGTAGTTCATGGAGCTATGGTAATCCTCCGACTTTTTTCCTGATTTGAAAATTAACAAGGCACCCTCCACAAACCTCTCTCCTCCTCCATGCCCAGTTCCAATGCAAGCGGTAGCTCCAATTTTTACCTTTTGACTACCAACAACGTTCTACCGTATGACATTGCTGAATATAAGTATCGTCTATGTAGATTATATTCCATCCCTCCCTTCTGAACTGTTGGATTGTAGGCTATGGATGTATTTCGTTCTCCATATTATATCCGGCCGTTCTATGAGGATATTTCTCTTTGACTGGCCTTTTCCCCATGAAACCCCAGTTTTTTTTACCTTCTGCCTCAGGAATTCTCTTCCACAGTCCATAATCCCGTCACCTTTAAGATTGCAGAGCAGTTTCTTGATGGTAGGGATTTATTTGCGCACTGTGTAGAAGAAATGAATTTTCTGTCTGAGAGCACATTCCGTGAAACTATCACATTCAATCATTTTCTTTTTAGGCGTACATTTCCCATCCGGAGTCGAAAGTTAATTTATTTCTTGCATGACCTTGCTTGCCTTCCTTCATAATTTTCGAAACTGTGCTTACCGATACACCTGTATCCTCACTAGTCATTAACAATATTATGCGTTTCCTTCATTTGTTTGGAATACTGCGTAACGTTGAATACTATTTCTCTTGCCTGGCCTCTGATGGGCCTGCCGGACACACTAGAAGATTTAGAACATGCAGGGGCCATCTGTCTTATGAAACTTATATGATACTAGCTATTGTACCCGGCGTTGCCCGGGATGTGTCTTTATAAGTTATAGAAAGATACTGTGCATGCCAATATATTTCGCAGTGTGTATTCATTTTGCCCATAAGTGAGTTTAGAACCTGGTTCTTCTCGATTCTGATGTTACTCAAGTTCAATATTAACTCACTGTAAATAGTCGAAAGGTAGCCTACAATATTGTGGAGTACAATGACGTTGCGGAGAACGCAACAATAGTAAAAGGGGATGTATACACACAATTCCTCGAGAACTCAGTCTCACAATTACTTTCCTTATAATGTTTTTATTTATTTAATGGGGTCCGCTATTCTTATGGCAAAGTATCATTACTTACTGTTTGGTTCCTGTAGAAAATCATCGCATAATAGCTTGCCACGGTGGGTGAGTGGTCAACTTGTCGGTCTACTAACCCCAAGCTTGCAGGATCGCTCCTGGCCGTGGTGAGTGATTTTTGAAAGGCGGCAAAAAATACGACGCCATGTCATACAAAGTTGGCATGTTAAAGAACCCATTTGAATTCCATAGGCCGTGTTCATAATGGCAAAATTAATCTCGGGAGTTTCCGCCAACACAAGAGTTCCTCATTTCCCTACTAGAAAGCACTATAGTGTTCAAGGAGCTTAGATATCTAACCTCCTTGACTTTCATAGTACTTCAAGGAACAACGAAATTCGACATGCAAGCTACCCTTTGGGTGCCAAATGAACCTTGCACCCGGCACCCGAGGCCATACGATTATATTATTATTATTATTATTATTGCGAGGGAATGATGGAGGCGGATGGTTGGGCCTACTTACCTTTTCTTAGAGGACCGCTCGCACTTTAGTTCACCCCCATCAGCACACACTTAGCCTAAAGATGAAGGAAGGTGATGATGATGATGATAATTGTTGTTTTAAGGGGCCTAACATCTAGGTTATCGGCCCCAATGATGGAAGATGGAGAGGAGGAATCCCACAGGCTCGTCTACAGATACCTCCCAATAACCCACAGAACTATCACCGGCGAAATAATGTCACAAAGGTTAGCTTATTATAAAAAAACAATTTTAATAAAAAAACAGGGGCAAGAAAACAAATAAATTAACAGACCCTTCAGCAACACAATATAACAAAAAACTCCCTTTTCCACAAAAAATTCACTGGCGATGCACACTGGCTTAAGGCCAAAACAAGAAAACTATTTCCTACTGGAAAACATGAGGAGGAATTTCATGAAGGCTTGATGAGCAAAACGGAAACATTTAACAAAAAATTAATAAAGCCCATAGGATTAAAAAAACAGCAGTCTGGGATCACCAAAATAAGAAAAGGGCTAAAAAATCACAAAGCATGTAAAATCCGCTTGACATACAGTCAACTATGCCACGAGAAAAGGAAGCAGCCAACTATAATAAAATCAATAACATTGAGAAATTTATAAATCCAAATAATTACACGACGGCGGTATACTCAGGAACACTCACAGAAAAGAAGAACACAAAGGAATAACAACAAGATTTAAAAGAAACAAATTAATTCTAATCACCAACAACAACACGTTTGAGTGTCCCGCTCGACGCCAAGAGAATCATCAACAGACCACAATGCACTCTAATAACAAAACTTAAAATGGCGACAAAAACAAATGACTGACTGTATGCCCAGCCGAATTCACGACTAACAAGGATATTTAAAATTAAAACTTCGCCAGTGAGAAATGACAATTAAAGAGATAAATTATTACGTTTTAACAAGAATACGAACAACAAAAACGGTAAATTGAAAACGACGGATCAAACAACCTAAAGACCAAAATATAGGCCAACCCCTAATTACGAGAAGAAAATGAACTAGTTAATCAAAAGGAGAATACCCCTTAAGTAAATAAAAAAGGTAAATAAATTAAAATCAAAATTACATTAGAAACGTGTCCCCGGAAGGTACAGATAAAATATTTTTACATATCAGGAAGCATAAAAAAATATTTGGCCTAGAGTACGAAATTAAATATCAAAGGCCAATATCAGAGCTCCAATAATATATATATATATATAATATAAAACAATAACGTACCTTAAATCCATTTTTGGGGAGAGACACAATATAAGAAATACACTAACAGATATTAATTAATTTTAAAAGGCACAAATTTGCCCAAAATGGCTACCCCAAGCACACACTTCGTTTTATCACAGAAGAAGATTCTCTTCGCATTACGATAGAATTACTATCACCCTTTCCTTCTTCTAGAAGAAATCTTGACATCAATAGCCTTCAGAGCACAGATTATTTTCTTGATAGAATAAGTCCATTTTTCAGGGGGGGGAGATGACCTCGTAGTTCCGCCCCTTAAAACAACAATAACTACTACATAACTACTACTAAGTCCATTTTTCGCGAAGGCTAGGGGGACAAGCCCCTGCCCCCTCGGAGACACTCTTTTTTCACGACCAGCTGGTTCGTTTTCTTAATCCGAAGTCCCAGATGCCAACATGGCGGAGACCAAAAAATATAGGCTGCAGTGCATGAATGTTAATTGAAATTGTCCAATCACTGAGTGCCACACAATGTGTCAATGCAATATAAGAATAGGCTTCACCACACTAATTTGGCGGTATAATTCACATCCAGTCTTTTGTTTAATGACGTAGTTTTTCTTTATTCTTTTTCAAAGAAGAATAGACTAGAGGCGCTCAAGAAAACACTATGCCGCGCTCTGTTGGGTAGTGCTTCAACCTAAATCAGCAGTTTGCCGAAAGGTGGTGCCACCTCGAGGTCAAAAGTTAAACTAAGTGACCTCAGCAAGCACTTTAAAGGTAGGTTAGGGTCTGTATATTGAAGTCGATGCAGGACAAAGTTTTGAGACAGGATTTCATGTCTCAGCCTCCCTCCCTTAAGCGTGAACACAGTTCACGAACATGCCTAGGCATAGGTAGTACTCCATAACTAGTCGATTCACAAAATAATGGAATGTCCAATGTTCCATGAAGAAAAGGTTCACCAGTTAACTCCAATTGATGGATAAAACCGCATCGTTTTGGTTAGGAAGAGTGCAGGGTCAGATTATCAGTGAAGGGATAATTGATCACCACGCAAACCACTCAGTCAACAGCTTCAATGTGTCCAAAATTCTTCAGAAACGCATTACACCAGCACCTGCAGTGCCTACAGAGACCGAGACGCGTTAGATACATTTTCACTAAGCCCAATGTTGTTAGCTTTCGAAGTAGATGGATGCATTGTGCTAGATACCATACGATGAGTGGGCTGCCATTTATATACAGTCGTTAATCTTATTTCAAAAATAAACGATTTACAGAATTTACCAATTATTAATACATTTTACGTTAGAGAAACGAGTTGAATTCATTTTAAGAAAATCCTATCAATGCCCTAGATCCGTGCTCACAATGTTTCATTAAACAAAAATTTTACAGATTTTAAGTTCATTACCAAGGTCAAGTGTCTACAGACTAGTTAGACCTTTCTAGAGTACACGAGTAGAGCGACCATACATTCAGAAGGAGCTACGGTAGAGGAATGACCACTCAAATTCCAAAGGAAACAGGTACACAAAATCACGATGAGTCAGGTCTCCCTTCGAGTCTTACTTACATGCAAGCATCATCTACGTGAAACATAAAAAATCTAGTTACAATTTTACAAAGGGTTTTACACGATGCTGAAATTTTACCTTCAAATCAGATTTACCCAACAAGTTACAAGCTGTATCCCAGTAGAGTGTGCAAATTCAATCCATAATTCCAGAAAGAACAGATGCCCATAGGCTTCAAGGATTGTTTGGGATACTCTACATTATACAATATACTAGTTTACAATTTAGGATACAATTTCTTCATTACAAATTTCTCCACCTCGTTTTATGTGCGACAGATGCACCCTGGAGATTTTGATTGGCTTAGAATTTCTAAGAAAATTAATTAAGCTGACATGTATGCGTCTACATTTATTGGTTCGTGAGTGCATCAATTGCTTGGCATGGAGACAATGAGAAATACACACACAGTTACAGTAACGACAAAAACGAAGAGGAAACGGCAGCGCAGAAAACAAACACCAGCACACTAATACAAGAAACGAAATTGAGGTTCGTCACCAGATGACTATACAGCCGAAATCCGCCTGGGTGAGAAAATTCCAACATCAAAGAACTAAGTTCAACAGTACAAGAAGTACAAATGAGGTTTCCTCGTTCAGGTTTAAGATACGAACACATACAACCAAAAGAGGCCTAACATGGCCCGAAAATAGGTTAGACGAGAAAACAAGCCGCTCTTGTTGAAAGACGAGGCTAACAGAGAAAACTTACGCACCATTCCTGACGATTTATGAAGAAAGTTTTAGAATCGCAAGTCAAAAGGAGAAAAAATTTACTCAAGTTACAGAGGCTGATGACCGTGATTGCCATTGCAAGAACTAAAACAGAAGGCCTACACCATTTACACTTAACATGAGGCAACTGATGACCCTGATTTCCAGCAACAAATGATTATTAACGTTAAACTTGAAACAAACAGACTTACAGTAGCTGATGACTGACATTTCCAACAGAAAATTTAAAACTTGTTAATTTTGATGACCCAATACTAATTAACTAACCAGAAACACATTACATTATGGCTGTTCACGAACGGAGATCTCATATTTACAACAACATATTCATCACACAACATGCACGAATAGCAGCGATACATTAATTTTTAACCACCCACAATAAGAATCCTCTTAATACTCAAGCATGCAGGTTAGCAGTCGTAGAGATATCATGACACAAACAAATACAATTACAAGACCCTGACAATTACATTATACATGCCCGCATGTCATCGAGTAGACAAGTCCAATACCTAGCCCACTCGGATCGTGCAAGCTCTATATACAACCTGCCCAGGGATCAAACCAAGCATGATCCCGTTTTCCAAACGTAGCTAACCCCTGACAGTAGATATCTCCACGTAAAACACAACTACATATTAGGTTTAGTTCAAAATCACAAGGAAAGCAACTAATAAAAATACGATCCTAGACTTACTTTTGCAACAACAACAAAGCCTGAATTGCCCCACCCCACAAGGCTAAATCAAAATCTAATATTAACACATACACACAGACACGATTTGCACAAAATACACACTTATCCCAGCACGATTGCAGCATAATATAAGTATACGACCAAAAATTTACAAACCGCACACTGAAATAAAAACATCTTACCTTGAATAGGTTTGGGAAGAATTTCTAGCAAATAAATTATGACATGCACGTTAAATGTGCCTTCTGGCACCACAGTCGGAACACAGGGAGGGCTGATTTCCTTAATTTAGCCCTTTTAATCGTACTACACTTCGCATTAACACCAGTAGGCGTGACAGTTCCATAATCAAGATATCACGAGGACAGCATATCACAACACAATACCATGCAAAAGAAACACATAGGAACACAACAGACTTCTTATACACCAACACTGCCTCGATACCTGAAATTTCAACCAATAAAATCATGCACCACGTTGCTCAGGACTGCAGACCTCATCCTTTACTAGGCTCCAGAACAGAAATCTAAAATACACAAATTTCTACAATACGGAACGTTACAAATCACAGGGCAAACAGCTTCAGACAGTTCTCCTCGATGGTTTCACTCGCAGCATGTAGGCTATCAGCATACCAAAAACCCACATTTCCCATGCCAAGAATCAATACCAACACTTACCAAACTTCTTCTTCTTAAGGAATGTTGCATAATAAATAGGACATAATTCACCTTAGAAACGTTGCTTAGAACAGGTCACTTCCATAAAGCACCACATTGGTATTGTACCCAATCGTCATCATATGGAACATGTGTTCGTACCCCAGCTAACTCATGGTCTTTCGAGGTATGGGGCGTTCAACCCACTATACGAGCACATATTCAGGATTTGAGTCTGTCAGGTGACTTCTCTACTTGAAAGAAACAACATATTCCTAAGTATAACATTTAATGATAGCAATTCATGGCTATACGACATAAAACACAAAAAAATACTTTACATTTATTTCCCACAACAAAAATCAAAATTATCTGTGAGTCTCTTCTCCTCAAAATTAGTGCTTCACCGCTCTCAAGTCTATCCTAAACATCCTATTGTTGATACTCTTCAACATTTGCGAGTGTCCATATAGTTCTTCACGTGGCACAATTTAACACAAATTGGAATATCACAACACAAACACAAATTTTATTTAAATAACATTAAATCTGCAATTATTAAAAATTTATCCGTTTTACACGGGACATTTACTTTAAATAACATTAATTCATTAGCTTATGCCCTGTTTAATAAGTGTTGTGTCGTGCGAATCGTATTCTTTTCCCATCAATTTCAAACGCTGAAGTGGTACACTTTCCCCTCCAAAATACTCATAGATATAGATATTTTTATAGCTTCACCATACAACGATTTCCTGGGTCTGGTCAAAACATTATCGTTACAAACGTGTCATCTCATTCAAATTACGCTACCCGTTTGAATAAATTAGTGCGAACTGGGCAAATACACTTTACAAACATGCCTCTATTTATTTGGTGCAGTTAATTCCTCCTCAGAGAATAACTGGGCCAAATGATATCCGATTACAACATTCCAACATTGCATGTGTATGGAAATAGTGCATCTACTTCAATTGATACCATCATATCAAGCACATCTTAATTACTTTTCGAAATATCGAGATTCTTCAATGTCCCACTCATCATCATCATCTTGTACAGTTTCCAGCCCCAGGCTGGGTCTGTTTGGAACATAAGCCTCGCCACTTAGTTCTTTCTTCCCACCACCTCTCCGCTGTCACTCTGGTCCTGTCCTCGCCTCTCTTCTCGACACATTCCTCCACTCCTTTCAGCCATCTATCTCTTGGTCGTTTCTTCTGCATCTGCATCTCATGTATCCTCTTGGGAATCTTCTTCTCATCCATTCTCTTTAAGTGTCCATACCACCTCAGTCTTGATGTCTCAATCCTACCTTGCAAGGTCTCCTCTTTCACCATTTCCCTGACCTTTTCATTCCTCACCCTGTCTCTTCTTGTTACTCCGATCCTACTTCGCAGGAACTTCATTTCACCTGCCTGTATTCTGCTTATGTCTCTTTTCTTCACTGTCCACGTTTCTGAAGCATAGGTCAGTATCGGGATATAGTTGCTTCTGTATAACACTTCCTTGCTTTTTTGTGGGACATCTTTATTCCACACTAAGCTCCTAATGCTTCTCAGAAATGCTTCTGCCTGTCTGCCACGTTCCATAATCTCTTTGTCATTTCTCCCATTTTCCTCCACTATACTTCCCAAGTACTTGAGACGTTCCACCTTCTTCAGCTGTCCACCTCCAAGTGTTATCCCACTCATTGGTCTGTCCTTTTTCCTGGTCGTTAACAGGTTCTCACATTTACTGATGTTGAACTTCCATCCGTACTCTCCCACTGTTTCTTCCCAAGCCTTCAGTTGCTCCTGAATTTCCTCCTCCTTGTTTCCCCAGACCATGAGATCATCTGCAAACACCATTGCTTTCATCTTATCTTCTCCTATCTTTCCTGCTATCCGTGTCATTACCTCGTCCATAACCACATTAAAGAGAAAGGGTGACAGCGCACTACCCTGCTTCAGACCACTCATTTGTCTGAACCAGTCTGTTCTTTCCCCTCCAACTTTCACACAACTCACACTTCCACAATACATCTCCTTCACTCTGCCTACAGTCTCTTTTTCCACTCCCATGTTTTCCATTGCTTTCCAAAGCTTCTCCCTACACACACTATCATAGGCCTTTTCGATGTCCAGGAAGGCCATCAACAGATCCTCTCCAAATTCGTAATGGTGTTCCTGGAGCTGTCTCACTGAAAATATGAGATCCACTGTTGATCTCCCAGGTCTGAATCCATACTGTTCCTCTCTCAATTTTCTCTCCACTTTGGCTCGTATTCTACTTTCTAATATCTTTTCATATATCTTGGCACAGTGAGGTAAGAGTGTGACTCCCCTGTAATTTCTGCACTCCTTTCTTAAATATTGGGACAATTAATCCTTTCTTCCAATCTTCTGGGGTCTTTTTCTCCTTCCATATGACCCTCATCACACGGTACAGCCATTGTTTCCCAACCTCCCCTGCTGCCTTCACCATTTCAACACTCACTTCATCCACACCTGGTGCCCTTCCTCCTTTCATCTTGTCTATAGCCATTTCCAGTTCTCTCCAAGTCAGGTCCTTTTCCATTCCTGTGTTGTCTTCTCCCTCTTCCAATACATTGTCTTCCTCCCTATGACCATTTGGATTCAGCAAATCCTCAAAGTACTCTTTCCACACTGTCTTGAGTGTCTCTTTGTTGTGTACCTCATTTCCGTTTTTGTCCATCATTACCACATCCTCTCGCAGACTTCTTCTGTTACTTTTGACCATCCCATAAAGAACTTTCTTATTTCCTCTGCTGTCTTCCTCCATCATCTCTGTCCACTTTACCATCCACTTCTTCCTCTCCTCTGCGACAATCTTGTTTGCTTATTTCTTCTTTATCTTATAATCTTCCCTTGTCAGATCAGTTCTTTCCTGGAACCACACTCTGAAAGCCTTGTTCTTCCTTCCCACAGCTTCTTTTACTCTCTCATTCCACCATGGTGTCTCTTTACACCGCTTTCTGTTGCTTGTTATTCCATATACTGCCACTGCAGCTTCCACCATTGTGTTTTTGAATTGCTTCCATTCCTCTTCCCCTGTTTTAGGATTGTCTTCAATGTCCCACTACAATTTTAAAATAAAAGGATCAGGTCTATTGACTTCCTTTCGTGCGAACAATGAATTAGTCATGGGCTGGCCTCGGCAAGATGGCCGCCGGGTTAGTGGACTATACCTGCTACCCCGTCTGACTTCCCGCATGGTCAAGTTCATTCACTGGTGCAGCCGTGCTAGAGGTACCCTGAATGGGTCGTGTCCTTACGAATTGAGTCAATCTAATTATTTAATACCTACATTTAGAGTATTTAATGGGCTCATCTCGGTTCCTAATTACTATTCATGGCAAGGGATGGATCACGAAATAGCTTTGCCGTTCTGTGGTCGACATCAGTGGCTTTTGCTTGCGTCTCAAGTGAGTTTCACAGTTCTCTCACTGGACGGCATGCATATAACAAGAGGAAATCGACGTTTCCTATACGAAGAACCATTAGTCTTACCTCTAAGGTCAGATCAATTAATATATGGGCCTACCTAGGGTCTCTAGCAGTTATCCCTGGTGGCGAAAACTCTGCGAACAGTGGATACAGACATACTCTGTCCCAGCTCTGTTGCGAATACACATGTATGCTCTAAGGCAATACTATATCGTAGATTCGAAGATTAGCCGACTAGATTCGCCAACGCGCAAGCCATTTTCGGATGATCCCCCCAACTTATTGACGTAAATCTCTTGATTCTACGTTACATGCTCGCTGAGCGCGGCTCAAACAATAATTCTTACAGATGACTCAATTCTTAGAGCACTCACGTCCCCTATGCAATTACTCATAAGCCAAAGTTCTACGTAGCTCCAAAAGAAGTATACATTTACTGGCATACATTAACTATCTTAATGGCTCTCAAATACAACCCTGTAGAATATACCATAATAAACACTTATTTAACACTTCCATGACACTGAAAATCTCTCTTCATCTCGATATTTATGTTTCTTTCTTACTGTTTATAATAACACAGTATTCTTACGCTAGATATGACACACTTTGCACGTACTATAGGCCGGACATGCCCATTTATTTATTCATTAATGTTACCGACCCCAGATTTTTATTATTATTATTATTATTATTATTATTATTATTCTTATTTAACGTTACCGTTACTTTCATCAATGTCTTACGCCTAAATGGCAGTAAACAAATCATCCTCCAAGCCATATATTTACCAAAATACGAGGGATGTGATCTCGTACATAAATGACTGTTAATTCTTAATCTTTGAGTGATGCTTCGTTGTATGGTGAACTATTAATTCATATCAAAATATTAAATTTGTACTCACTTTCATCCTAGCTGAGTTGGTCCAGCATGCCAGCCACTCGCCTGCCATGATGCTTATTTTAAGCCATCATGATATTTTCCACACGACACATTGCATAAACTTTACACATGGTGATTATATTTTTCACTACTGGCATTTTCACTTTGACACAATACACATTCTTTTACCATATAAACATAAACACTTTTAAAAATCACTGTGATTTAACTTTATACATAATTCTCGCACCATTTTCACACATGGATCCTTGATTGGATTCCCACTATCGCCTGACCTCAGAGATGCGATGCAGCTAACTCCTGACAACCGCTGGTCTCCTTGAAAGTCTATCTTGCGTGTGTGTGTTCGACTCCCGTCACCCACAGTTTATGTCTCCTTTACTGCAAATTTGTTCAATCCTAGGTCACGACTACTTGTGATGCCTCCCAGGCTCCCGTAACTGTAGTGATCATTACAATAATATGTTATTTTACCCACGATAACACTTCCTGGTTATGTTCATTGTCTGTAAACATCATCCTAAATTATCTCTACGCTGTACTGATTCTGTACTCGCGTATGCTGTTGCTTATACGTCTGCTGTAGACTAATTCTTATATGATGCATAATTACTGTTATTAAGCTGCCTGGTGCGCTTTTCATTGTTCACCGCTAGTACATTTGAGCGTCAATACTTTATAAATTTCGCGCACTTCCTTGCGTGATCCGGCAGCGTGTTACCTCACGGGTTGAGTCAAGACGAACTGACTTCCCTGCTCCAGCTTCTCCCATATAAAGCTTCCTTATGAAAAGTAGTTCACCGGATTTCCAGGAACGACTCTCTTCTTGATATAATACATTTTCAGACAAAGTGAAGTATGATCCTTGTTTGTCTATGGGTGGAGGTTCCAAAATCTCTCGCGTGCAGGCAATCGCTTCGGCCAATTAATTATAATTAATTGATTTCTTCCACGGCGTCATGACGCTACTCCGGTACTTCCCCTCGGCTCCTCTACAAATCCTGACTCTGTAGCGGATGATGTCTGTGCAGAGGTTCCTTTATAGATGCAGGCTTTAATTTAGGCGTGAGAACACTCCTAAATTATCTTTCCTAGAATACATGCATCTGGGTGTAAGTTTCATCTCAATTCATTGCTCCATTTGGCTGTAATTAATTAATTTCTGTGGACGACCGCCCCCACTCCCCTGTTTCGCCTTGTTGAAGGGGGATTTTATCGGTAGTTAATCACGCCCTTCAGCCTCCAGCCACGCCGAAAGTGCGTAGGCGCCAGGTCTACTCCGCCCATATTCAACTCCGCTTTGTCAAAATGTCAAGCTGGCTCGCTTTCTTGCGCTCTAGCAACTAAAACGTACATAGGCCTGTATTTTCTGCAATAATCCACCTTCAAAGCTATAATATTCCCGTTCTGGCCATGAAATCCTGCTATTATAATTATATGCAGATATAACTCATTGTTCCTCGGGTTCACTGTGGCTGTTCCCCCTCAGAGATCAATGATTCGATTCTGTGCAGAATCATGGGCCTGGTCTTCTTTGATTAATACCCCGATTCGATGCCAGTCAGCCATGTCTAATTGGGCACATCTTTCCCCTGCTAAGTTCGAAAAATTCATTTTACAAGTGAATTCTTTCGAGCCTCTAGACGGCATCGACTCTGTAGACAGTGTTTACTTTAGGCGGTCAGTGCTCCCGGGCAGTGGGTCGTCTCGTTCCCCCCACTCCACTATGTCTACCGTCTGGCATTTCCTTGTTCTCTGTCCTTAGCAATTCATTCATCGCTTGGAGCTCTCTCGCTGCCTCCCGTAACTGGTTGTAAAACTCTTCCAACTGACAGCTGCACACTTCCCTCGTGCCCCTTGGGTCTACGAGCTGGCTGTCTTGTTTCCTTCCCCCCTGGTGTAGGCTTTTCTGAGGACTCTCTGCGTGCATATATAATGACTCCCCATCCATTTGGGTGTGCATGGCTTGCTCTCCTGTGGTTTCATATTCCTCCGGAGGACTGTACAATTTTAGGTTGGCAGCGTTTACTACTACTTCTCTGCCTGTTTCTTCATCTTTAATTCTGTAGGCATTATTTTGCAAGTCCCTTATAATCAGATAGGGTCTATGAACCTTACATTGACTTTCGGGTATCTCCTTCTCCCCGAGTCATAATTGGCTGGTTTTTCTTTAGGCTCCATTTCTTGTGGAGTTCTTCTGTCTGTCTTCGTGCTGTTGCATCTCCAGACTTTTGGCTCCGTCATCATTTTTATAGATGTCGGGTGACATTCTATTTTTAATCGCTTCATCCCAATGCACTTGCGATTTTCTGTTATCGTCTCCACGCTCCTCCATATATCTTAATGATGCGTGATAACGTTCTTCTGCTTCTTCGTCGAACCCGCGACTCTGTTCTTGGGATCTCCAGTCTCGATTAATCCCATCTCGGCCGTAATTTCTCCTGTTATCAGGCTGTTGATTTCTTGTATCGCGCTGATTCCAGGTTTTCCTTCCTCGGTGTCCGCGGTTCGATCTCCCTCTGTACGCTGTCCAACAATTCTGGTTTTCCCTTTCTTCTCGTTGCCAGTCTGACTTCTCAGTTTCTGTGCTAGTAGATTTACTCTTGGTCTGCAACCTAGTCGGTTCGGTTGGTGCACTAGTCATGTGGACTTTTTCCGTGTTCCGACTCTGCCTCGTATGCTGCGTTGTGGTGAGATCGAGCTGTCTGAGCACTTCCTCCATTTCAATCGCCGTCTTGGCGGTCGCCGAGATTAATAGTCGTTGCACTTCGTATGGTAATTGCTTGGCTATCGCTATACAAAGGTCTAGTTCTCTAGGGGCCTCGTCAAGCTCTTTAAAACGGCATAATTGTGCTATGAAAAATTCAGCATATTTCGTTGGATTATTTGTACTATAGCGTCTGGAGTACAAGTCCAATCTTAGATTCTGCTGAATATTTGCATCCCAGTATCTTCTTAAAATTGCCCGGCGGAATTATTCTACGGTGTCAAACGTGTAACGAAAACTTCTGAACCATAAGGCGCATTCACCTTCAGTCAGTTTTTCGATAGCTCTTAATCTTCGCTCTGGCGGTACCTTTGCGTCATTTAAGTATTCGGAAAGCTCTTTGAGCCAGTATTTGGGTGTCATATTTGAGTTACTCCCAGAATACTTTCTCGGTTTCTCGTCACTAGCCCTTACAACAGTGACTATCTGATTTTGTACAGCATTTTCATGCGGTGTGGACTTAGCGATAGGTATACCAGGTGTGGCATACGGGCTGTCACTTGGCATGGCTGTATTTTTCGGAGTGGGCTGTACCTCTATATCTGTCCATCTATTTCTCCTATTTTCATCTATGCTTCCTTCATTAGATCTAGGATTTCGCAATATGGACTCCTCATGTGCGATCATTCTGGTTTCCATTTGGCTGTGCGTGTTTTCCGCTCTTTCTAAACGAGCTAATACTTCTCGTTCTATTTTTTCCAGGCGATCACGGTTTTTCTCTGCCATAGAAAAGATTTTCTCCTTGTCATCTTTAAGGCTCTCTTTTATATGAGAAATTTCCCCCCGCTAATCCTTGCCTTACCTCGGCAAGCGTTTTATCACTGGCTTCATTTTTCAAGCCCTCTCGAAGTTCCAACTTTTCTCGTAAACCTGTAACCTCTTTCTGGATGTGACCGTGCATATTGGAGATTTCGGTCCTTATTTTGGTAATTTCTCCCTGGTCCTCATCTTGCCTTTAATGAATGACTGCTAGACCGTTTTGAGTTTGTTCTAACTCTTTTTGAACCTTTCCAACCTGCGTCTTCATATTTAGGATTATTCCCTTATTTTCTTTAGCGGAAGTTTTTATTTCACTGATCTCCTTGCATTGGTCAAGGATATTCTGATCCTGCTTCCTTAATGCTTCATCTACAGCTTTTGCGTAGCCCGCCATGCGCTTACTCCATATTTCGTCGCTGTCTTCAAGCCTTTGATCAACGGTCTGAGTGAACGTATTAAACTGCTCTCGCTGCCGCTTAGTGTTCGCTTCGTTCTGATTCTGAATATCTTTAAGCTCTACGGACATATTGCTTAGTCTATCATTGACCTCACGTTGCGATTCTCGGCACGCTTTCAGATTATTCTCGAGCTTTACCTCTATTGTCTCAAAGCGTTTGTCATTATTTGCTTGCATCTCTGAAACCACGCTAACAATATTTTAGTTACCTCTTGTTTAATAGAATCTTTAACATCATCATTTTTTATTGACCTCTAATAAATTCGAATCTAATCTTTGGCTCACCTCGGTTTGATTAGTCTCTAACTGAGTATTTACCGTAGCCAACATCTGGTTCATTTCATTTTGATTAGCCTCCAATCTATTGTTCATTTCAGTTTGATTAGCATCTAACTGATTGTTTACTGTATCCAATCTACCCGTTATTTCATCTTGAAATGCTTTAGAATCTTCCCTACTCTTGGCATGAGTAGCATCGAAATGTTCCTTCAACTCTGCGATACATTTAAGTACCCCCTCAGTACCAGCCATCCTGTATTTCTTATCTTTGAGATATAGGCAGGCCATTGCTGTGCATGCTGCTGCGTTATATTGGGAAAAGAATTCCGATGTCGCGAAAACAACAACATTCATTTTAGCACAGTGCTGTGACCACCTATGGAATGGGTTTAGACCCTCGTACCCGTCCGTATATTCACTCGTCTGACACAATGTCTAATGTCTGAGTATCACCTAAAAAGACTCTCAATCGCTCAAACACAGTTTGAGGAAAATATACTATTATAGTTTTCCCTCATGGAAACTATACTATTATTATGGGGTTTTCTGAATCCCATAAGCCTCACGTTTTTACGGGCGCCATGATAAATAAATAGAATCATAGGGTGATGGCTGCCCCATTGCAAGACATCGGCCAAATTCCGATTTATTAGTAAAACCGTCCAGGGAGTGGTTTTTATTGCCGAATTTCCCACGTTGGGCCATCCCATGATAAATAATTAGAATTAGTGCTTACCATGTTTTGCCCCACTCACGGGCGACATGATAAATATGATATCATGCTCATGCGTTACATTACATTTAAGCATATCTTATGGAGGATTATCAACATTTATTTCAAACGTGAAGGCTCATTAACTATGGGACGCGGCCTTTTCCTAATATACCCTAGCTTTGCTGCTATACTTGTCTCTACCATTTAATATCTTGGCCGACTTTTAGTAGTACCTGTGACTCAATCCTAGTACAATAACATGTCCTCCATGTACCCAATCGTCATCATATGCAACATGTGTTCGTATCCCAGCTAACTCATGGTCTTTCGAGGTATGGGGAGTTCAACCCACTATACGAGCACATATTCAGGATTTGAGTCTGCCAGGTGATTACTCTACTTGAAAGAAACAACATATTCCTAAGTATAACATTTAATGATAGCAATTCATGGCAATACAACATAAAACACAAAAAAATACTTTACATTTATTTCCCACAACAAAAATCAAAATTATCTGTGAGTCTCTTCTCCTCAAAATTAGTGCTTCACCGCACTCAAGTCTATCCTAAACATCCTATTGTTGATACTCTTCGACATTTGCGAGTGTCCATATTGTTCTTCACGTGGCACAATTTAACACAAATTGGAATATCACAACACAATAAACACAAATTTTATTTAAATAACATTAAATCTGCAATTATTAAAAATTTATCCGTTTTACACGGGACATTTACTTTAAATAACATTAATTCATTAGCTTATGCCCTGTTTAATAAGTGTTGTGTCGTACGAATCGTATTCTTTTCCCATCAATTTCAAACGCTGAAGTGGTACACTTTCCCCTCCAAAATACACAAAGATATAGATATTTTTATAGCTTCACCATACAACGATTTTCTGGGTCTGGTCAAAACATTATCGTTACAAACGTGTCATCTCATTCAAATTACGCTACCCGTATGAATAAATTAGTGTGAACTGGGCAAATACACTTTACAAACATGCCTCTATTTATTTGGTGCAGTTAATTCCTCCTCAGAGAATAACTGGGCCAAATGTTATCCGATTACAACATTCCAACATTGCATGTGTATGGAAATAGTGCATCTAATTCAATTGATACCATCATATGAAGCACATCTTAATTACTTTTCGAAATATCGAGATTCTTAAGTGTCCCACTACAATTTTAAAATAAAAGGATCAGGTCTATTGACTTCCTTTCCGTGCGAACAATGAATTAGTCATGGGCTGGCCTCGGCAAGATGGCCGCCGGGTTAGTGGACTATACCTGCTACCCCGTCTGACTTCCCGCATGTTCAAGTTCATTCACTGGTGCAGCCGTGCTAGAGGTACCCTGAATGGGTCGTGTCCTTACGAATTGAGTCAATCTAATTATTTAATACCTACATTTAGAGTATTTAATGGGCTCATCTCGGCTCTTAATTAATATTCGTGGCAAGGGATGGATCACGAAATAGCTTTGCCGTTCTGTGGTCGACATCAGTGGATTTTGCTTGCGTCTGTGAGTTTCACAGTTCTCTCACTGGACGGCATGCATATAACAAGAGGAAATCGACGTTTCCTATACGAAGAACCATTAGTCTTACCTCTAAGGGCAGATCAATTAATATATGGGCCTACCTAGGGTCTCTAGCAGTTATCCCAGGTGGCGAAAACTCTGTGAACAGTGGATACAGACAGACTCTGTCCCAGCTCTGTTGCGAATACACATGTATGCTCTAAGGCAATACTATATCGTAGATTCGAAGATTAACCGACTAGATTCGCCAACGCGCAAGCCATTTTCGGATGATCCCCGCAACTTATTGACGTAAATCTCTTGATTCATCGTTACATGCTCGATGATCGCGGCTCAAACAATATTTCTTACAGATGACTCAATTCTTAAAGCACTCACGTCCTCTATGCAATTACTCATAAGCCAATGTTCTACGTAGCTCCAAAACAAGTATAAATTTACTGGCATACATTAACTATCTTAATGGCTCTCAAATACAACACTGTAGAATATACCATAATAAACACTTATTTAACACTTCCATGACACTGAAAAGCTCTCTTCATCTCGATATTTATGTTTCTTTCTTACTGTTTACAATAACACAGTATTCTTTCGCTAGATATGACACACTTTGCACGTACTATAGGCCGGACATGCCCATTTATTTATTCATTATTGTTACCGAGCCCAGATTATTATTATTATTATTATTATTATTTAACGTTACCGTTACTTTCATCAATGTCTTACGCCTAAATGGCAGTAAACAAATCATCCTCCAAGCCATATTTTTACCAAAATACGAGGGATGTGATCTCGTACATAAATGACTGTTAATTCTCAATCTTTGAGTGATGCTTCGTTGTATGGTGAACTATTAAATCATATCAACATATTAAATTTGTACTCACTTTCATCCTAGCTGGGTTGGTCCAGCATGCCAGCCACTCGCCTGCCATGATGCTTATTTTAAGCCATCATGATATTTTCCACACGACACATTGCATAAACTTTACACATGGTGATTATATTTCTCACTACTGGCATTTTCACTTTGACACAATACACATTCTTTTACCATATAAACATAATCACTTTTAAAAATCACTGTAATATAACTTTATACATAATTCTCGCACCATTTTCACACATGGATTCCCACTATCGCCTGACCTCAGAGATGCGATGCAGCTAACTCCTGACAACCGCTGGTCTCCTTGAAAGTCTATCTTGCGTGTGTGTGTTCGACTCCCGTCACCCACAGTTTATGTCTCCTTTACTGCAAATTTGTTCAATCCTAGGTCACGACTACTTGTGATGCCTCCCAGGCTCCCGTAACTGTAGTGATCATTACAATAATATGTTATTTTACCCACGATAACACTTCCTGGTTATGTTCATTGTCTGTAAACATCATCCTAAATTATCTCTACGCTGTACTGATTCTGTACTCGCGTATGCTGTTGCTTATACGTCTGCTGTAGACTAATTCTTATATGATGCATAATTACTGTTATTAAGCTGCCTGGTGCGCTTTTCATTGTTCACCGCTGGTACATTTGAGCGTCAATACTTTATAAATTTCGCGCACTTCCTTGCGTGATCCGGCAGCGTGTTACCTCACGGGTTGAGTCAAGACGAACTGACTTCCCTGCTCCAGCTTCTCCCATATAAAGCTTCCTTATGAAAAGTAGTTCACTGGATTTCCAGGAACGACTCTCTTCTTGATATAATACATTTTCAGACAAAGTGAAGTATGATCCTTGTTTGTCTATGCGTGGAGGTTCCAAAATCTCTCGCGTGCAGGCAATCGCTTCGGCCAATTAATTATAATTAATTGCTTTCTTCCACGGCGTCATGACGCTACTCCGGTACTTCCCCTCGGCTCCTCTACAAATCCTGACTCTGTAGCGGATGATGTCTGTGCAGAGGTTCCTTTATAGATGCAGGCTTTAATTTAGGCGCGAGAACACTCCTAAATTATCTTTCCTAGAATACATGCATCTGGGTGTAAGTTTCATCTCAATTCATTGCACCATTTGGCTGTAATTAATTAAGGTCTGTGGGCGACCGCCCCCACCTCCCCTGTTTCGCCTTGTTGAAGGGGGATTTTCTCGGTCGTTAATCACGCCCTTCAGCCTCCAGCCACGCCGAAAGTAGGACGTAGGTGCCAGGTCTACTCCGCCCATATTCAACTCCGCTTTGTCAAAATGTCAAGCTGGCTCGCTTTCTTGCGCTCTAGCATCTAAAACGTACATAGGCCTGTATTTTCTGCAATAATCCGCCTTAAAAGCTATAATATTCCCTTTAGGGCCGTGAAATCCCGCTATTATAATTATATGCAGATATAACTCATTGTTCCTCGGGTTCACTGTGGCTGTTCCCCCTCAGAGATCAATGATTCGATTCTGTGCAGAATCATGGGCCTGGTCTTCTTTGATAAAGACCCCGATTCGATGCCAGTCAGCAGTGTCTAATTGGGCACAATATTTAGAGGCAGACATGGAACAGAGCAAACGACAAGATAACATTAAGCACACTCACATGACATATCCCACCAGTGACCGTCCCATAAGCACCAGAAAGCCCCATAGGCAAGCCTGCGAGGAGGGGGTTGTGATAGCTGCAGAAGCGACAAACGAGCTCGCTCTGCTACCACTGCGAGGGAGGACCGCTCGCACTGCTGCTCAACCCCATCAGCACACACATAGCCTAAAGATGAAGGAAGGTGGAGGAGGAATCCCACAGGCTCGTCTACAGATACCTCCCAATTACCCACAGAACCGCCGCAGTGCATGAATGTTAATTGAAATTGTCCAATCACTGAGTGCCACACAATGTATCAATGCAATATAAGAATAGGCTTCACCACACTAATTTGGCGGTATAATTCTCATCCAGTCTTTTGTTTAATGACGTAGTTTTTCTTTATTCTTTTTCAAAGAAGAATATACTAGAAGCCTTCAAGAAAACACTATGCCGCGCTCTGTTGGGTAGAGCTTCAACCTAAATCAGCAGTTTGCCGAAAGGTGGTGCCACCTCGAGGTCAAAAGTTAAACTAAGTGACCTCAGCGCGCACTTTTAAGGCAGGTTTGGGTCTGTATATTGAAGTCGATGCAGGACAAAGTTTTGAGACAGGATTTCATGTCTAAATTATTATTGCATAATAATATATATTCGTAGTTAAATTACCGTATGTTATTGACATGTTATCAACTAAATTCATAATTTGACATCCGGTTTCATTACAAATTAGCATAGTCATACAGCAGGATAATTACCGATTACAATATAACCCGAATAACAGAAGGAAATATTATTCATAAAAAAATCTGCATTATCACGCAAAAGTTACTGTATTTCTGATTTGTAATACAAAATACAGCTGGTGTAGTCACTGTCAACAATAAAAGAATGCAGTATAAGGACATTATGATTAATGAAACATAAACGTCAACATATCAGTAGTAGAGCACACCTTAACGGAGAGTATAAAACTTCGATTCTAATAGATATTACATACAATATATTACGCATTATACCTTTCGTCATAAGGTAAAGATTCAAAATCTTCCATAACAGCAGCGGCATTAGAGTATAAGATTAGACCCAAAATGTCACATAGGTTTCTGTGACCTAACGACTGAAGGTTAAATAAAATTATACATAAAATGCAAAAATCATTTAGACCACCACGTGTATTAGCGGCTAATATTTTCGGCATTCGCCTTGGAGGTCTGATTTTGAATCCCGTATCTGTCAAGAAATTTTAATTGTGGTTACTTGTGCCGGGCTCCCTTCTGTCATCTTTCCTGTCGACCGCCCTTGGTCACCTCTCGTTCACTTACGATACTCCCCCTCCTTCAGGGGCTTACAACTTGAGGGACGCTGGTTAGCGATCAGGGGACCCCAGCTGACTTCGCAATTGCTTCCACTAAATTGTGCCGGGGTCGTCTGTGGCATATTTACTGTCGGTCTCCCTTGATCAACTCTTGTTCTCTTCCCACCCTAACGGTATTAGGATATCCGAGGTCTAAGGAGTGTTTCAAATTCCCGCCTTAATTGGACCTTGTTTAATCTTTCCTGATATCCTCATTCTCCAAACGGTCAGATTTCTTGTTTTTCCTTTCATCATATCTCTTACCTTCTGTACAAGGTCATAAAGGAGGCAGGGTGTGTGTAGCACCACCACTGGAGGTGCTACACCCTCAAGGGCTCACGGCTGTTGAGTTTGGGATGATACCTGAGCTGGATCTGTTTTTTTTTCCTTTTTCCAGGGATTCTGGTGCGGACTCTCTCCTATTTCTCTTCTTATCTGCCTTTCATTGCACACCTTTCCAAATCCGTCAATTCTCATTTTGGTTGAGGGTTGAGAGCATTTCTTTTGCCTGCATTTTATTTCTCTTATTCCTTCCCTTTTGTCCTTTTGTTCTCCTAATCCGTAATTTGGTTGTAAGTTGTAGTTATTTTTAGTTCTAGTGTTCATTTTATCATCATTTTTCGTTTGACCCCAAAGAAGTAGAGGCCTATAACGAACCCCCACGTTAGGCACTTTAACTTCAACTATCATCATCAAATTACAATTTCAGCAATATATTTTCCGACAATGAATGAATGAATGAATGAAATGTTTATTGCAGCAAAATAGACAGAGAAAATACATAACACATCTGAAAATAATATTATTTGCCTATATCTAATCACTGCACAGTTTCTTTAGTGATGTTAGTATTTTTTCTTTTTTGCACATATTCGCATGATATCGGGAACATTGATTATGACTTAATTCACTCACACAGTCCTCATTTGGGTAATGGAATCTTTTGTTGGTGCATAGCTTGTGGTGAAACCCGTGTACTGCAAATCGTGTGATGGCGTGTCCCAGTTTTGTGTCAGTATGACGTCTGTTGTATAAAACTCGGTCCAAATGTTGTTTTATTTTCCAAGTAATATTTGAAAGGTTTTCTCATATGCCATTGTGTTTGGAAGATGCAACTGCAACTTCGTATCTTCTATGAAGAAGTTCTCACTAAGCATAATATAAGTCAGTCTTGATGGTGTTGTTATTCCTATTCCCAGCACTCTTTTCATGTAGCGGGCCTTGATTTTTTCTATTGTTAAGAGGTCTGTGACAGTAAGAGTATCTCTTATATAAAAACAAGTGTCCTGACTGACTGACTGACTGACTGACTGACTGACTGACTCATCATCGTCCAGCCAAAACTATTGAAGTTAGAATCATGACATTTTGGGGATATGTTCGTGGTAAGTCGAAAACGCGCATTAAGGAAGGATTTTTGGATATTCAGATTTTAAAGGGGTGTTAAGGGGATAGACCTGCATTTCATTGAATAACAATATCTCCCGATTGGTTTCATTGGGAGATGTGATACTCGGCATATACACTCATCATTAAAAATAAGAAGACATGTGTCTGAGGGTTTTTCGATGTGAAGTATATTATGAGGTGAAGGGGGTGAAAAGTGGGGGTTGAAGGATTCCTAACGGAGCGTGTATCTCTTAAACGACATAGGCGAGGAGTTTGAAACTCAGTGGAAACAAATCACCTTAAAAATAAGTAAATAGGTGTTTGACCGTTTTTTCATAAATCCAATTTAAGGGGCCAATAGGGAGGGATGAAATTCTGGGGGGGGGGGGGGGAAACAGGAAAGAAAGTGTCCTAACTGATTGACTGACAGACTCACTCATCAAACTCAGGGGAAAATAAATGCTTAAAAATAAGTAAATAGGTGTTTTACAGTCTTTTTCATAAACCCAATTTAAGGGGTTCTTGGGGAGGGGTGAAATTCTGAAAAAACGAAATTGAGAGAAAAGTCCGGACTCACTCGCCATCGCCCAGCCAAAATTATTGAAGTTAGACACATGACATTTCGGGGAATATGATCATTGTATGTCGGAACCGTCCACTAAGGGAGGATTTTCGGATATTGAGGGGGTCTTAAGGGGGTTAAACCTGCATTTCATTGAATAACAATAACTCCCGATTGGTTTCATTGGGGGATGTGTTACTCGGCATATGAACACATAAAAATAAGAAGACATGTGTCTGAGGGTTTTTCGATGTGGTGTATATTATGAGGTGAAAGGGGTGAAAAGTGGGGGTTGAAGGATTCCTAACGGAGCGTGTATCTCTTAAACAACATAGGCGAGGAGTTTGAAACACAGCGGAAAAAATCAGCTTAAAAGATAAGTAAATAGATGTTCGATCGTTTTTTTTCTTAAATTCAATTTACAGGGCTCATGGGGAGGGGTGAAATTCTGGGAGGGGGGGGGGGACCGGAAAGAAAGTGTCCTAACTGATTGACTCACTCACTCTTCAAACTCAGGGAGAGAAAACTGCTTAAATATAAGTACCGGTAAATAAGTGTTTGACAGTTTATTTGTCATAAATCAAATTTAAGGGGTTCATTGTGAGGGGACAAATTCTGAAAAAAATGAAAGAAAATGTCCTGACTCACTCACTCACTCACTCATCATCGCCCAGCCAAAATTATTGAAGTTAGACACATGACATTTTTGGGATATGTTCGTTGTATGTCAAAACCGTATACTAAGGGAGGATTTTCGGATATTCAGGTTCTAAAGTTGTCTTAATGGGGTTAAACCTGCATTTTATTGAATAACAATATCTCATGAGTGGTTGCATTTGTGGATGTGATACTCGGCATATAAACTAATCATTAAAAATAAGCAGACATGTGTCTAAGGGTTTTTCGATGTGGTGTATATTATAAGGTGAAAGGGGTGAAAAGTGAGGGTTGAAGGATTCCTAACGGAGCGTGTATCTCTTCAACGACATACGCGAGAAGTTTGAAACTCAGCGGAAAAAAACAGCTTAAAAATAAGTACATCGGTGTTCGACCGTTTTTTCATAAATTCAATTTAAGGGGCCAATGGGGTGGGGTGAAATTCTAGAGAAAAAAAGGAGAGAAAGTGTCCTGACTGACTGACTGACTAACTCACTCACTCATCAAACTCAGGGGAAAAAGATAGCTTTTAATATAAGTTAATAGGTGTTCGAGCGTTTCTTCATAAATCCAATTTAAGGGGCGCATTGGGAGGGCGTAAAATTCAGGTAAAAAAATTGAAAGAATATGACCTGACTGACTCACTCACTCATCATCGCCCAGCGAAAACTATTGAAGTAGGAAAAAATAAATTTTGGGAATATTTTCGCTCTTATGTCGCAAACGTCAACTAATGAAGGATTTTTGTTTATCCGGGTTCTTAAGAGGTGTTAAGGGGGTAAACGTGCATTTCATTGATTAACGATATCTCACGAGTTGTTTCTTTGGGGATGTGATATTCGGCATATAAACTAATCATTAAAATTAAGCAGACATATGTCTAAGGGTTTATCGATGTGGTGTATATTATGAGGTGAAAGGGGTGAAAATTGGGGGTTGAAGGATTTTTAACGGAGCGTGTATCTCTTAAACGACATAGGCGAGAAGTTTGACATTCAGCGAAAAAAAAACCAGCTTAAAATATAAGTAAATAGGTGTTCGACCGTTTTTTCAAAAATCCAATTTAAGGGGCCCTTGGAGAGGGGTGAAATTCTGGGGGGAACAAACAGGAAAGATAGTGTTCTAACTGATTAACTCACTCATCAAACTCAGGAGGGGAAGAACAGCTTGAAAAGAAGTAAATAGGTCTTCGACCGTTTTTTTAAAATCATAAATCCAATATAAGGGATTCATGAGAGGGGTGAAATTCTGAAAAATAAATGAAAGAAAATGTCCTGACTTACTCACTCACTCATCATCGCCCAGCCAAAATTATTGAAGTTAGAAACATGAAATTTTGGGGTTGTGTTCGTTGTATGTCGAAAACGTCCACCAAGGGAGGATTTTTGGATATTCAGGTTCTAAAGGGGTGTTAAGGGGGTAGACCTGCATTTAATTGAATAACAATATCTCCCGATTGGTTTCCTTGGGGGATGCGATACTCGGCACATAAACTCATCATTAAGAATAAGAAGACACACGTCTGAGGGTTCTTCGATGAACTGTATATTATGAGGTGTATGTGTGAAAAGTGGGGGTTGAAGGATTCCTAACGGAGCAAGTATCTCTTAAAAGACAGAGGCATAATGTATGAAACTCAGGGGGAAGAATCAGCTTGAAAAATTAGTAAAAAGGTGGTCGATCGTTTTTTTTTCATGAATCCAATTTAAGGGGCCCATAGGGAGGGCTGAAATTCTGGAAGAAAAAGTCCACTAAGGAGGGATTTTTGGATATTGACTCTCATCGACCAACCAAAACTATTAAAGTTAGAAGAATGATATTTTGGGGATATGTTTGTTGTGTGTCGAAAACGTCTACTAAGGAGGGATTTTTGGATATTCAGGTTCTAAAAGGGTGTTAACGGGGTTAAACCTGCATTTCATTGAATAAAAATATGACACGACTATGACGAGAGCGAAGCCGCGGGTACCTGCTAGTCCCATATAAAGTTACAGTTTGGAAGAAAATCATTCCACCAATACCACCGCAATATTGCACCAATCACTTTTCCGACAATGAAAACTGAAGGTCTGGTTTAAGTTGTATTCACGGAGGAAAGAATTACGTGTATGAAATGTTTGGATTGCATTTCTCTACTCATTAACCTCACCGCAGCAGCAGTCGTGCCAGCGTCATAGCAGAGAAATTGGTATCACCGATTACGAATATTATTGCGGAAGCCGAAATACCGGTTGCTTCCAAATAACTTATGTACTAACCACTCAGCAGGAAAGTTCATGAAATTTTATAAAAATCGAGTGAACCTAATGGAATTCTATTTTAATAAGGTGCAAAGAGGCCTGTTTGCCATCTCTTGATGAATGCAGTACATTTGCATTTGTCTGTTGGCACAGGCTAGAGTAAAATGTGGCTTTTCACCGCTGTCTCAGTCTTATGGCTGTGATTATATGGAAGCTGCTGAGGTATGGGTGGTGCTTAGTAATGACATTCAGGGCACGGTCAGTGCCTGTGGATGCTGTGAAGGGTTCTACTCGTAGGGTTAGTTCTGCTGTTATGACTCAGTGAGGAAAGCAATGGCAAACTACCTCACTCCTCATCTTGCCTAGTACGCCTCACTATAGTGCTGCCTTGGGTATTTGTGGTATCTACCCACATAACCTTCGGGCTGACTACCTAACAGAAGGTGCAAATGTATGTTTAGTTTCTGTCATTTAATATCACGCTATTGTATTTTGTGATATCGTTTGCGTTTTGATATTGCGGAAAATATATTGACAAATTGTGTCAAGTCTTTGTTATGCTATACTGGGTTGACAGTGCTGTGTGAGCAGTTGAGTAATTAACGGGATTTCATATAAAGAACATCATTTTCTATACCGGTAGAGGAGAGCGCAACTCGCATCCAGTCGGCCGTGTCTCGACTTGAGCTATGTTGCCATGGAGATGGCCGGCCTTGCCATTCCTTCATGAGTTCATTTTATGACTTCATTAGCCTTTGCTCGAGTGCAAAAAAGCCGAAATCAGAAGAATAAGAAAGACTATCGAAAATTCATGTAGCCAGCCGTCCCTTCTGGGTCCTAAACTACAGTATGTGTATGAAAAATTTGGTTGAGTTTGGTGGAACGGTGTAGATTTGTATACGGAACAAATATACATACATACATACATACATACATACATACATACATACATACAGACTTTCACTTTTATATATAAGATTTAACACTTCTTTTAGAACGGATAAACAAATGCAACACTCCTCGCTTAGACAGCAGCTGGTGTGAAACAAGAGAAAGTGACGTGACTTGTGGAGTTTGTATGGTCCAGCCGCTAGGCGGCTCTAGCGTCGGCTAGCGCTGAGTGCGGACGGTATCAATAGCCTACCAGCAGTTGAATATGAGGGTTGAATGTTACGTTTCAGTTATCAGCTTCCACTACGATGTATGCTTGCCACGGTGGGTGAGTGGTTATCGTGTCGGTCTACTTATCCCAAGCTTGCAGGTTCGCTCCTGGCCGTGGTAAGTTTTTTTGAAAGGCGGAAAAAATACTACACGCATGTCATACGATGCTGGCATGTCAAAGAACCCATTTGAATTCAGTAGGCCGTGTTCATAATGGCAAAATTAATCTCGGGAGTTTCCGCCAACACAAAGTTCCTCATTTCTCTACTAGAAAGCGCTATAGTGTTCAAGGAGCTTAGATATCTAACGTCTAACCTTCTTGACTTTCATAGTGCTTCAAGGAACACCGAAATTCGACATGGAAGCTACCCTCTGGGTGTCAAATTACAATGCTTGCACCCGGCACCCGAGGCCGTATGATATTATTATTTATTACGACGATATATTGGACAAGATGACCCAAATATAAAATTCTCCACACTGAATACATTAAACGCTGACGTCCGTTGAGCTAATTATGAAACATCAAGGCCAACGAGAAAAACTGGCCCCAGTGCGCTTTCGTGACGTCAAAAATGTAGTGCTGTTGCACCACTTCCGGTAGGGTTATGTATGACGGGAACATAAACCGTACTGTCTACAAGATGCTGAAATCACAGAATACTTGACCCATATCATATCAGAAAACACGCTGTAAAAAGCATTGACCCAACACAACCATCGCTTCTGGCAAAACATACATGGTAATTACAACTCAAGTCTTACACTGATCAATCTTATGAAGCGCAGCCCCTAAACTTAAGAACCAACCAACCAATCTTATGAAGTCCAATACTTAGCCACAATTTACTTATTTATTCATTACTCGATGTAGAACCAGTATATTACTTATCTTTAATCGTTGTAGTTGATCACAAGGTAATACTTTTCAGGAGTATGTTATCTTTCCCTGGTGGTTGCTTGTTAATTGTGTGGAATTACTTGACGGTTACAAAGCGTTCGGGAAGGTTTTGAAAAGCTATGAATAGTGCCGGACAATGTATGCATTTTCTCTATTGCAGCAACACTGAGCAATGTTCTGATGGTTGATGTCCTAGCCACTGGACTGAAGGTTTGGTTGTAATCTACTCCTTTCCGCTGTGAATAGCCTTTGATGACCAATCTGGCTTTGAATTTATCGACCGATCCATCGGCGTTCGTTTTAACTCGGTTGACCCATTTGTTTGAAATGGCTCTTTTTCCTGGAGGCAGTTCAACCAGTTCCCAAGTTTTGTTCTCTTCAAGAGCTTTCATCTCACGACCCACGGCTTCCTCCCACTGGTCCTGTTGATCTGATCTCATGGCTTCACTGTAGGATCAGGTTCTTGTTGAGGGCTTGAGAGATACATCACGAAGTCATGATACAGTGATGGAGGGACGCTCACGAAGTCATCGAACGATGGTTTCATCTGAGGTTGGAGTACCTTCTTGTTCTGGTTGACTTTCAGCTTCGTCTTCATTATTCAGGTCCCAGAATTCATCTTCCTCCTCTTCGCTCTACGTTTCGTCGTCAGCTTGTTGTTCTTCAGGGGTTGAATCTTGAACAGAAAAGTCTAAGCTTCCCGGAAGATTGACGACGTACTTGTGCTGCAACACTTTCTCATCAAAGGTGATATCTCTCGATCGAATTAGTTTACCTTCCTTTCCACAAAAGATCCTGTAGCCGTCGTCGTTGTCGTATCCGATGAGAATTCCTTTGGTGGCCTTGGGATCCACCTTCTTTCTTTCCTGCTTGAGATTATACGCATAGCAGGTAGACCCGATCACCCGAAGATGCTTCAGACCTGGTTTCCTGCCGTACCATAGCTCGTGGGGAGATGTTTCCTCAACGTGGGAAGGTCCAGTCCTGTTAAGAACGTAAGCTGCTTCCGGATCATCTCGGCCCAAAGTTTTTGTGGAAGTTTTCCATGAGCATACATCATTGCTCGAGCAGATTCGACCACGGTGCGGTTCTCTCTTTCGCTGGATCCATTTTGTTCCGGAGTGTATGGCGTAACGAATCGTTGAACAATTCCTCTATCTGCAAGATTTTTCTGACATACTGGTTGTCGAATTCTTTGCCATTGTCACTCAGCAGCTCCCTGATGTTGTGTCCGAGAGTCTTAGCTTCTGCAACGAATTGGGCTAATTTCTCTGGAACTTCAGACTTTTCTCTGATGAAGTAAATAGTCCTAAACTTCGTGAAATCATCCTTGAAGAGGACGAAATACTTGTATCATGACATCGACTCGTCGAATAGGCCGCAGACATCTGTGTGAATCCGCTCTCCCGGTTTCGTAGTTCCAGACCTCGTTCCGAAAGGCAGACGATGAGTCTTGCCGTAGACGCAGCCTTCACACTGTTCGCTGTCCACCTCAACGCGGATTCCCAACTCTTTGTTCAGGAGGGATCTCACGTGTCGCTTGTTCTGATGTCCGAATCGTTCATAGTAAAGTTAGAGAAGGTTGTCTTTTTCTGTTGCGTTGACTTCCTTGAATGCAGTGTTGTTTACCTCCTCACTCTCAGCTTGTAGAGTCCACCGAACTGTTCACGAACTCCAATTAATCTCACTTCGCCGTTGACGACGAATTTGCAGACCTCCCTTGACGAGACGAACCTGCGGTCCTTGTTTCTGTCTTGGGCTGCAAGGACAGAGAATAGATTTCTCTGGACCCCAGGAACGCACCATACATCAGCCAACGTGAGCTTGCGCCGCTCGCCGTTAACTACTGCTTCGATATCTATGTCACCTTTTCCAATGGCCGCAACCTTCACACCGTTCTCTGTGGTCACTGAGTGTTCCGTAGAAAATGGTTCAAATGTCCTAAAAAGGTCCTGTTATTAGGAACATGGCTCGTTGCTCCATTATCTACAAACCAGTAGTCAGAGTTGCATTCTGAGTTCATCACAGTCGAGGTTATAGCGACCAAAATCATATTGGCACCGCTTTCTGATGTTCCCGAGTTGCTGGGCTTGGGCGGTCTTCCATCAGCGATTCACTTCCTACACTGTTTGATAGTGTGGTTACGTTTCCTGCAGTAGGGACAGACTATTTTCTTTTCGTTGCTCTTTTGAAGATAGTGTTGCGAGGAGTTCTGCTGCTGGGTTTTCTGTTTGGACGAATCCGAGTAGAGTGCTTCTTGTTGAGGTGATTCTGCATTGCCTCTGAGCTCCCTCTCGTACGCACCCAGCTGATTGGTCAGGTTGTCGACTGTCCTGTCCCTTTTTGACATCAACATCCAGCTAGACTTGAATGAAAAATATTATTCTGGCAGTGTCCCTAGAATTTTACAAATCATAAATACATCTGGCAGATCAGAGTTGATTTTGGCATCTCTGGACATTTCCTGCTTTAGTTCGCTCCACAGATTCTTTAATTTGGAAACGTGCGTTGCGATGTCATCCTCATTTGCCTTTTTGTAGCTGAAAAATTGCAGGCATAAGTTGTAAACTTTATCTTCAGAGATGCCGTCAAATAGTTTCTGGAGTTCTACCCACACTTCCCGAGCTGACGTGGGACGAATGATTTTTTGTAACGTCTCTTCTGACATGTTAGTGGTTAACACAATCAATGTGTGGCTATCCGCCTTATTAAAAACATCAAGCTTACTCTGATACGCCATCTTTGCTTCAGTGGTTGCGTCCTAAGAAAGTGAGGTTGGCTTCACTAACCTGCCTTCAATTACGTCTATAGCTCCGGTGATCTCTCGTAGGCAAATACTTATTTTGTATCTCCCTGTGTTCCAGTTCACTTTTCCTTCCAGAAGGCCAACGTTGATTATCCTGGTTGAATCCATTGTGTGTGCACTTGATCCTAACATCAATATTGGCTTTTCGGAGTTTTCGTCAAAATATCGCGCAAAAAATACTTTGTTTTTTATTTCGTCTAATTACGCACTTTATCTCAATGCGTGTTTGAACCCATAACCTGTTGGTTTATTTGAAATAAATGAACAAACATAAATGAACAAACTTTGAAAGCGATTTTTGGTTTTATTAAAACAGCGAATGAAACGTACAAGCACCATCAAGCACTACATTGCCTACGTCACAAAAGGATTAGGTTTACGCGCCATGGCCTGTCTTTCTCCTTGTCCGTGTATAGTCCTTGATGGTGCTTGTACGTTTAAGTCGAGAGCAATTCATAAGCTACAGAAATGCGATATTTTATAGCAATCTTCTTGAAATGGACCCAGTTTAGATGTTCCGTGTGTTTTCAAGCACGATAAATTATACTGTATAGGTTTACAAAACTACGCCAGCTATAGATAACCTATTTACATGTTGAAGTTACAAAAATCCACTCGAACTATGATTCAAGGATTTGTTGTATCTTTAATAGCTGCAACGAGTAAAGTAAGCTGAGTTGTAGAGCTTGTGACCTTCGTTGTGAGTATCGGTAACTTATGTGGTCATGAGTATAATTAGATCAAAGAAACTTTCAGTGAAAGTATTGCCATATTACTTAGTTGTTGTTGTTTTAAGGGGCGGAACAGAAATTAATACGTTCATAGAAGAGATCTGCGGAATACACTCGCCACCGACTAACGACTCATATCAATACCTTCTATAAAGACAAGTGGTAAATGATTACCAGCATTTATACAGATTCAATGATGAAGACAAGATGACTACCACACCGGCAGTAAGACAAAGTCCATAGAATATCATGTTCGTGAATATCTTTATATTACAAAAACGTTTGAAATTTTTATGTATGTGTTGTTGTTTGAGCCTTCAGTCTTTTGACTGGTTTGATGCAGCTCTCCATGCCTCCCTGTCTTGAGCTAATCGTTTCATCTCTTCATAGCTACCACACCATACATCCGAAGCAATCTGTTTAACATATTCTAACCTTGGTCTACCCTTACAGTTCTTGTCCTCATCCCTTCCTTCCATAACTAAGCTTGCAATTCCTGAGTGTCTTAGTATGTGTCCTACTAACCTATCTCTTCTCTTCATTAGCAGTCGCCAGAAACATCTCTCCTCTCCCACTCGTCTTAATACCTCTTCGTTTGTCACCCTATCTACCCATCTGATTTTCATCATTCTCCTGTAACACCACATTTCAAGTGCTTCAATTCTCCTCTTTTCTGCTGCACCAATAGTCCTGACAAAGGCTTTAAAAATGACTTCCTAATACCTAAATCTATATTCGATGTCAACAGATTCCTTTTTTGTAGAAAGGCTTTCCTTGCCTGAGCCAACCTACTTTTTATATCCTCTTTGCTTCGTCCATCACTGGTTATTTTGCTTCCTAAGTAACAGAAGTCTCCTACTTCTTTCAGCTTTCACCTGCCAATTTGATGTCCATAGAGGTTTCTGATTTATTTCGGCTGCAATCCAGTATTTTTGTTTTACATTTATTAATTTTCATCATGTATTCATTCCAAAAGACGGAGTCCATACCATTCAAAACCTCATTCAAATCCTCAGGTGTTTCGGCCAAGATGACGATGTCATCAGCAAATCTCAGAGTTGAAATTATTTCTCCTTGAATCTTCGCTCCCACTTTAAATTTTTCTCCAATTTCCTTCATTGCTTGTTCAATGTAAAGATTGAAAAGTATGGGTGATAAATTGCGGCCTTGCCTTACACCTTTCTGAATACCAGCTTCTCTCTCATGTCCTTCAGCTCGAATGACTGCTGTCTGGTTTCTATAGGCTATATATTGTATATCGCCCTCCTATCCCTGTACTTTATTATAATAGATTTCAAAATGTCAAGCAATTTAGTCCAATCAACGTTATCAAAAGCCTTTTCTAAGTCTACAAATGCCATGAACGTTCTCTCATTTTTCCTAATTCTACCTTAAAAAATCAGCCTAAGACTTAGTACAGCTTCCATTGTTCCTACATTTCTCCTGAAACCAAACTGGTCTTCACCCAACCCCGTTTCTAACTGGCTTTTCATCCTCTTGTAAATTATCTCGACGGGATTTTTGAAGCATGAGTAATAAAGCTGATTGTACGGTAATCTTAACATCTGTCAGCTCCCACTTTCTTTGGTATAGGGATAATAACATTCTTCTTGAAATCAGGGGGTACCTCACCTGTCTCATAAATCCTACGCACCAAGTGAAATAACCTGATCAGACCTTCATCTCCTATGGAGCGTAGCAACTCAATCGGTATATCATCTATGCTTGGTGCTTTGTTCCTGCTGAAGTCCTCCAATGCTCTGTCAAATTCTGATTTCAATATTAAAACTTCTTTTGCATCCTCATCAATTTTCTCTTCCCTTTCCATTACACGATTCTCAATCTCTTTTCCCTTATACAAACACTCTATGTAAGCTTTCCATCTCTCAACCTTTTCTTCCCTATCTGTTAGAGGCTTTCCATTTGTGTCCTTAATATTACAGCACTCAGTCTTCTTTTCCCCAAAAGTATTCTTAATCCTTCGATAAGCTGTGTCTACTTTTCCTAATTTCAGACAATTTTCTATACCTGCACATTTCTCGTTCAACCATTCTTCTTTCGCTTCCTTGCACTTCTTGTTAACCTAATTTCTCAGACGTCTGTATTTTACTTTCCCCTTTTCATCTCTTACATTCTTGTGTTTCCGCCTTTCATCCATCAATTCTAGTATATCCTGAGCGATCCACGGTTTTTTACCTATTATTTCTTTCCTACCAATGTTTTCTTCTACGGATTTTGTTATTTCATTCTTCAAAAGTGCCCATTCGTCTGCAATTGAAGTTGGTTTAGGGTTTTTCATTAGTCCTTCCTTTATACTCTTCTTGTATCTTTCGTTTACATCCTTCACTTTCAGTATGCCTATTGCCCACCCTTTTGGCTTTTACTTTTCTTCAGTTTCTTCAACTTTAATCTGCATTTCATAACAACCAGATTGTGGTCAGAGTTTATGTCAGCACCAGGATATGGTTTGCAATCCAAAATCTGGTTTCGAAACCTCTGCTTGACCATAATGAATTCGATTTGGTAACGCCCTGTATCTCCTGGTCTCATCCATGTGTATATTCTTCTATTGTGGTTATTGAATAAGGTGTTAGCTATGACCAAATGCTCGGTGCAGAATTCCATCAGCCTGCTTCCTCGATCATTCCTTTCACCTAATCCGAAATCTCCTACTATCTTCCCTTCTCTGACTTTTCCTACCACAGCATTCCAATCTCCCATTACTATAACATTTTCATCACCCTTGATATACCTTAGAATTTTATCTATTTCTTCGTAGTCCATTTCAACATCTTCATCATCAGCTTGACTGGTAGGCATATAGACTTGTACCACTGTGGTGCACGTAGGTTTAGTATTGATTTTTGCTACAATAATCCGTTCACTATATTGCCCATAATATTACACCCGCTGTCCAAGTTTCCTACTCAATATGAGACCTACCCCTGCTTGGCCATTGTTTGATTTAGAGCTAATGACCCTATAGTCACCTGACCAAAAGTCTTGTTCTTCCTGCCAGCGCATTTCACTAATCCCAACCAAATCCAACCTCAACCTATCCATTTTCCTTTCTAAGTTTTCTAACCTTCCATCTCCTAGCAGACTTCTAACATTCCACGCTCCGATCCGCAGAATGTCAGATATCCTCGTTGTCACTTCTGTGATGTTAACCCCCTCTCGAGTAGTCCCCACCCGGAGATCCGAACGGGGGACTAGTTTACCTCCGGTTTGAAATTTTCCAAGGGAGGAGGCCATCATCACATGCAATTATGCATAGAGAGGTGCATATCCTCGGGAATAGCATTACGGCTGTAGTTTCCCGTTGCTTTCAGCCGTGCAGCAGAACGCAATGTAGCCATTAGTTGGCTTATATTATCAATATCTTAACCGTCTATAAGACAAGTAAAGAACTGAATTATTCTGAAAGGCTGCTACTCCCTTTCAGAATAAGTAAAGAGCAATTCTACTAACAAAAATACTTACCTTCTACTTACAATTAAATACCAAAATTCTACTAACGAAAAATTACTTAAGTTCCACCAACAACAAATACTACCACTAAAACAGTCTGTCACCAGGCACACTCACATGCACCCTCACACATCACAGTCTAATGAAACAATGAACTATATCTAATAAACATGCAACTGCCACCAACACACTCACACACCACAGTCTAATAGATGATGATGAAGATAATTGTTGTACAGAAGATGATAAGCAGACCTGACTACATGGTCATTGGCCCAGATGATGATGATGATAAACAGACCTGACTACATGGACATTGGCCCAGATGATGATGATGATAAACAGATCTGACTACATGGTCATTGGCCCAGATGATGATGATAAACAGACCTGACTACATGGACATTGGCCCAGATGATGATGATAAACAGACCTGACTACTTGGTCATTGGCCCAGAAGATGATGATAGACAGACCTGACTACATGGTAATGTGCCTTTATTTCCAAGTGGGATGTCAGCCAGATGGTAGGCTATAACAATATATCACAAAAAATAAAAATATTCACTCCGAAAAAGTGCGTAATCTTGCACAGTGTTATCGTAAGACTGATGATGATGATGATGATGATAAATGTTGTTTTAAGGGGCCTAACATCTAGGTTATCGTCCCCTGATGGTTTGGGTGATCGTGAAGATGAAAATGCAATGCAAACTTAAAACTAAAACTAACTACTAACCAACATACTAGAAGAAGAAATGGAAAACTAAAGGAGAATAAGGCAAATAAAGGACAGGAGGAAAAGAAATGCCCTCAACCCTCGAAGAATGCGGATTGAGGGAATTGGAAGGAAGGATAACCATGAAAGTCAGATAGGAAAGGGAAAGAGGAGAGGGTCCTCCCCAAAGGTAAGGAACAAAAGGGGAAAAACTGACTAGAAGAAACTAAGGCGGACCTCTAGGAAATAAATATCACAAACGATATCATAGAAAATCGCGGATCCTTTAGTACAATAATAGGCAAGTACAAATTCATGGAGAAACCTAAAAAAGAAGACTGGTAGGAAGTGGTCCACAGAACGCAAGTTGCAACACAGTGCATTTATGAAGAGATTTTGGGAGGATAAGGTAAAACCCATCAAACCAACTAACAAGTTCAAAGGCGCTCTTTGAATGAGCATTACGGATAATAATAATAATTATTATAATTATTATTCTTCTTCGTCGCGAATGGGTCTCTTAGGACCACGCGGAATCAACAATGGTTAGCCTTTCTTGCAGCCCAGTACTCCTTCATACGCAACGAATGGGTTTGCTTCCGTTGTGCAGACCAGATATGGTGGTATGGCCGTCTTTCTTCCTCCTCGAAACCCCGTGTGAGTGCAAGTGTTCTGATGACATTTCGGTCTAGGAGATTTGGCGATCCTAATTCTTGCAAGTCTTTTTCAGTCTGTTTGTACCAATTTGATCTAGTTGTCTTGTTTTTCAAGTATGTGTGAATTTTGTGAGTTAGTCTATTTGGGTCCATTCTTTCCAGGTGCCCCAAGAATTGGATTCGTCGCATACGCATTTTGTCTGTGATTTTGGAGATGGTTTTATATATTTCAGCATTTGGCTTTGGAAGATGAACACCATCTTTGATTCTCGGCCCTAAGATTTTCCTCATTATTTTACGTTCCTTCACTTCCAACTGATCTCGAAGTGTTCTATGTTGAAGAGTGAGAGTTTCTGAAGCGTAGAGAGCTTCGGGCCCGATCACTGTTGTATAATGTTGAATTTTGCATTTCCAGGAAAGACTCTTTTTGTTGTAAGTATTTTTCGTTAACTGAAAAGCAGTTTCCATTTTTTGAATTCTTGTTGTAATGGACCTCTTTTCATTACAATTGTCGGTAATCCATTCACCCAAATATTTAAATTCCTTCACACGAGATATATGGTCAGTACCAATTTCAATTTCAGATGGGGCATTCTTTATATCTGTCATAAATTTTGTTTTATCAAATGAGATTTGCAATCCAATTTTCTTTGCTTGTTCTTGTAGAAGTTCAAGTTGGTATTGCGCATCAGAGATGTTTTGGGCAATTAATGCCATGTCATCAGCAAATGCCAAACAGTCTAATTCTATGCCTTTAAGTTTTGGTCCTATCCTATGCGTCGGTGCACCTGCTTTTCGCCATTCTCGTACAACCTTCTCTAGTGCACAATTGAAAAGCAACGGGGACAATCCATCTCCTTGTCGGACTCCTGTGTCAATGGGGAATTCTCTGCTCAATTCTCCCATAAATTTAACCTTAGATTTGGTTTCCATGAGTGTTTCCTTAATAATATTTGTTGTCTTTTGATCTAATCCAAATTCTTTGAGTATTTTGAAAAGGGATTCACGGTCGATGCTATCATACGCCTTTTGGAAGTCAACAAATGTAATGACATAGTGTTTGTTCGATGTATTGCGGAAATATTTCAGAGTTTTTTAAATTGATAATTTGTTCCACACACGACCTGCCTTTCCTGAAGCCACCTTGGTATTCGCCGATTACTGGATCCAATTGAATTTCTGCACGATTCAGGAGAGCTTTAGACAAAACTTTGTATGTTATGGATAGTAATGAAATTCCACGATAATTGTTGGGATCCGTCCGATTTCCTTTTTTGAGCAAGGGATGTATGAGTGCCATCTTCCAGTCAGCGGGGATTTTTTCAGTTCGCCAAACTTCTTCTAAAATTTCTTGGAGTTTTACAATGAGATTTTCTCCTGCATTTTTCCACAACTCGGCAACAATTTGGTCTTCCCCCGACGCTTTGTTGTTTTTCAATGATTTAATTATCTTTCTTATTTCCTGAACGTTGGGTGGATGCGAATCTTGGTTTTGTTGCGTGTGGATAAAAGTGAATGTTTCTTGAGGTTTCTCACAATTGAGCAATACCGAAAAGTAGTTTGCAAGGATTTCACAGTTTTCTGTGTTACTATGAGCAATATCCCCATGTTCATTTTTGAATTGAAGTGATGGAGGGGAATATTTAGTGAGCTTCTGGCGAAAAGTTCTATAGTAGTTTCTAGAATTATGTTGTTTGAAGTCAGCTTCTATTTCTTGTAATATTTTGTTGTCATTCTGCGTGCGAATTCTTCGTATTGATTTTGTGACTGTTCTTCTGACATCCTTGAGATCTTGCAGAGTCTTAGGAGTTTTGTTGCAAGACCAATTGTGCCATGCCTGTTGCCTGAGCCTTACAAGGTCATCACATTCGGCTGTCCACCACGGATGTTTGCGTGTTCTCATGTGTGGTGCTATTTTCTCGGCTGTTTTTATTAATCCTGCTTGGAGCTGTTGCCAGTTTTGTGGATTCAATTGTTGAGTCTCGTTTTTAAATTTATCATTACCTTGAATATTTTGAACATCATATTTACGGGTTGGGATTTTCTGAGAGAATCGCCTTTTCTCTGGAATAATATTTAATGAAAATTTTGTAGGGTAATGGTCAGAATCCAGAGCTAACCCCTTAAGGACTTTAAGTTTCATTATTTCGAGAGTATTTACTCTGGAGATCAGCACATGGTCCAATTGATATTCTCCTAACAGTGGGTTAGGTGACACCCACGTCTTGGACTGAGAGGTTTTCTTTTTGAAAAATGTTGATTTGAAGAATAAGTCATGGTTCTTGCAGATTTCAAGAAGACGCATACCATTCCGATTGGTCTGATTATGTCCTGACCATTTACCTACCCAATATCTATATTTCTTTTCTTTGCCAATTTGGGCATTAAAATCACCCATAAGTATTTTAACATGATTCCTCGGGATTCTTTGAAGTATATCATCTAATTGGTTCCAAAATTCTTCGACTTTTCCTACAGCCTTTCTGTTGGTGATATTAGTAGGGGCATGTCCATTAATGAGAGTGTAAATTTTGTTTGCTGATTTTATTGTCATGGCGGAGAGACGACCAGAGGGAGAGTGGAAGGTTGTAACTGAATCCAGTAAGGAATGATGGACTATAAATCCAGTACCAAATTGTGGGCAATTTTTCATAGCTCGTTCTCCTGGCTTCCCTTTGTAAATCCTGTAACCTTCAGAATTGAAAGGATATTCATCTGTAAATCTAGATTCTTGAAAAGCAATAATCTTGATTTTACGTTCTCGTGATTTGTCTAAAATGGATTTGAGTTTCCCCATCTTCAAGAGAGAATTTACGTTAAACGTCATTAGCCAAATCTTTGATTTAGGTTTAATTTTCTTACGGGGTATCGAGGCACTCCGACTTACCTCATCGTACACGTCTGTGGTCTCCCCAGAATCCGAATAGACCACTTGCGGTTTTTCAACCGTGGGATTTGACCCACTGGGGTAAGTTGTTTTTGAACGTGCTGCATCCATGTTGATTAACTTGGATTAGGGATTTGACTAGAATTGAGGTTCTAGTCGGGTTAAGCTCAGAGTTCCACTTCTGAGTGTTATTAATCAGCCGCCACTAACATGTGGAACAGACGCTGTCGGAGTATCGCCACTAACATGTGGAACCGTCATACCCCTAAGACTGATATATGGCCTCCATATACCTTTTACTCATTAACCCGAGCACTGGGTTGCCCCTTCCGCCAATTATGCTGTACTGAAAGTTACCTTCTCCACCATAAATGCCGTTGAGGTCTTCACCGTTACCCTGGTAAGGGGCCCATACATGGTACTACCAGTCGGGCCAACTGGACCATGGTTTTTTAAGAGGTGTTACTCCTCTATCACTCACCTTTTGTCCTGGCTTGTGACAGGCAGAGCCTGGCTTCCCAAACAATGGGTCCAGGTTGGCAGGTTTTATAATTATTATTATTATTATTTATTATTTAATTATTCGTTAATTCCCCATAAGGAGAGCGTTACAACACAACACAACACAACATTTATGTATATCGTTCAACTATAAGAGTTATACATGCATACATTGTCCGGTACTATTCATAGCTTTTCATAACCTTCCTGGACATTTTGTAACCGTCAAGTAATTCCACATAATTAACAAGCAACCGCCAGGGAAAGATAGCATATTCCTAAAAAGTATTACCTTGTGATCAACTACAACGAGTAATGAATAAATAAGCAAATTGTGGCTGAGTATTGAACTTCATAAGATTGATCAGTGTAAGACTGAGTTGTAATTACCATGCATGTTTTGCCAAAAGCAATGGTTGTGTTGGGTCAATGCATTTTACAGCGTGTTTTCTGATATGATATTCTGTGATTTCAGCATCTTGTAGACAATACGGTTTATGTTCCCGCCATACATAACCCTACCGGAAGTGGTGCAACAGCACTACATTGCTGACGTCACGAAAGCGCACCAAGGCCAGTATTTCTCGTGTCATATTGCACGGACAACGAGAAATACTGGCCCTGGTGTGCTTTCGTGATGTCAGCAATGTAGTTCCGTAGCACCGCTTCCTGTCCGGTAAACTTAAGTATGCCCAATAGCTTGCCACGTTGGGTGAGTGGTCAACGTGTCGGTCTACTAACCCCAAGCTTGCAGGTTTAAAGACAGCAAAAATTACGACACCATGTCATACGATGTTGGCATGTCAAAGAACCCATTTGAATTCAGTAGGCCGTGTTCATAATGGCAAAATTCCTCATTTCTCTACTAGAAAGCGCTATAGTGTTCAAGGAGCTTAAATATATAACCCCCTAGACTTTCATAGTGCTTCAAGGAACAACGAAATTCGACATGCAAGCTACCCTTTGAGTGTCAAATAACAAAGCTTGCACCCGGCTCCCGAGGCCATACGATATTATTATTATTATTACTTCCTGCGGGGTAATGTATGACGGGAACATAAACAGTATTGTCTACAAGATGCTGAAAATCACAGAATGAGAACATGGTATTTAACCCTTATCATATCAGAAAACACGCTGTAAGAAGCATTGACCAAACATAACCATGACTTCTGGCAAAACATACATGGTAATTACAACTCAAGTCCAACCAGGGGCGAAACTAGGAGGGGTAATGGAGGTCAGACCCCCCCCCCCCCCCCAATATTTTTTTCCAGTTGAAAAAGTCGCCAAATTTGACTTGTTTGTTATTCAGGTCGGCAATTCAGATGATGACATTCACACATGGTAACAAAATTAAGATTTCAAAAATTATAATTGCCTACTCGGTATTTATCTACAAAATGTTTTAATGTTTCCATCATTGCCGAACAAACTGACTTAGAAATTTTGCCAGCAAAAAAATAAGTTTTTTTTACGTTTGTAACTGAAGACTGGGTTCGGTCCGGTACGGTTGTTTCATACGGAGCTAGACTGCTGTGTATGCATCTTTTGTGCGATGGCGTTCCCAGAAATTGTTCTCCGGTATGGTTACGTTTCATACGAAGCTGGACTGCTATGTGTGCGAGGGCATTCACAGAAATTGTTCTGCAAGTGTTCGAGTTGTTAATTGCTGGAGTTCGGTCAATCTAACCTCACCAAATTCTTTGTGAAGACTGGTCTTTGTTTCCTGCTTATAACTTAGAAACTATTATTCACCTTCTTTGTTGCGTGTCTCTTGACGTCTATTTGTATTTTTGACCAATTTCTTGCGATTTGTGTTTGTGTTTCATGTTTTAATTTCAAACTTTAATATGGATAAGAATAAGAAAGAAAGCGATACAAAGTTCAGTGTCTTGATTGTGGCAGCGTTTTTGATGACGACTATGTATCTCATCATTTAAAAAAAGAAACATAATGATCAGCCCATTAAAACCACACGATTTGGATTACCAGAGAGCTCCAGGTCCATATTGGCGCTTTTGCATGCACAATAAAAAATGAAAACTGGTGAGACTCACGATTAGGTAGGTATAAATTATGCATTTGAAATATTAATATTACTACAAACTTCTGATTTCAAATTATGAATAATTGATCCGACTCATTTTTTATGCAATTACCATATGTGAAATAAATTTCTAGTAGATTAATGTACTATTTGTGTGATTTAAAGGGTGATGCTTCAAGCTCTTCAAAAACGTGCTCTGATTCAATTGATACGACACCTCACAATCTTATGAAATAAATTTTAAGCAGTTACGAAGTGATTTATGTTGATGAGCACGAGATTCCATAGCCTACTTTTCACATTTTGCAAAAATGAGGAAAAAGTAGACTTATGAGATCGGGCAAATGTGTGTCTGTCTGTCTGTCTGTCCTTCTGTCTGTCTGTCTGGCTGTGTGTGTGTGTGTCCCCCCCCCTATCAACTCCTAAACGGCTGGAGCAATCGAAACAAAATTTGGTAGGAATAAAGATCTATACCTGAATATATCTTGGCCATATTTGAAAATGATGTCAGTGCTACCAACTGCAAAAAAATCGCAATTGAAATTTCAGCTCCATGATGTATATCTTGGAAGGTATGAATGGGAGCTATTTCAAAATTGGCACACGTATAGATAATAATATTGCAGTTTAATTTCCAGGAGTCCATACATGGCAGTGTTGCCAAAATGATTATAAGCCTGCTGATAGGTCCAATTTTTAAATGCATATAACTTCTACACTATCAGTTGGAATTCAACCAAATTTCGTATGTTGTATGTGTACATAACCAGATATGACTGAGCGTATTCTTACGACCCACCAGGGCTGCCAACTGTTAATAAATGCTAATTTATTTCATCCAAATACAAATATATCAGAAAGTATGCAAGCCAACAGCTTTTAACTATGCACACGTATAGTACCTGACATTCTAGATGAATTTGGAGTAACTAATATACGTCAGTGCTGCCAACATGATTCTAAGCCTGCTGATAGGTCCAATTTTAAAATGCATGTAACTTCTATACTAACTAATGGTTTTCATTCAAAATTGGCACAACAATAGATCATATTATTTCAGATTATTTCTGACCAATACATGCATGACATTGTTGCCAACATGATTTTACGCGCGCTGTTAGATCCAATGTTTAACTGCATGTAACGTCCATGCTATTCATTGGACTTCAACCAAATTTTGTATTCTGTACCTTAAGAGATGGAGCTAAGAATATATTCAGTCATCAGGGCTGCCAACTGTAGTGCCCTATTAGGCTACATTATGCCAGGTATACAGTATTTCGAACTAATTAGAAATTTCGATATTAGCAACTTAATTTCGTCATTATTCTAGATAGGTTCATATACTGTAGAATAATCATTGGCATGAAAAGTAGGCTCTTTAGTTCGTCACGAAACTTCTTGTTTTTACTATCATTAGGTCCACGCCGACCAATACTTTCTCATTACCCTGCAAATGAATTGATTACGTCAAATAAACAACACAAATTTACTCCTATTTGGTTCAAACAATATGAACACCTGGAGTACAGTATAACCTAAGATGCGTTTTTTTGTTTTGCCTTTTACTTATTTCCTCCTGGACCCGATAGATCAAAAGCAGATCCAACGTGGACCACTTCAGGTATGCGCCAATGGCACAAAATGAAGAGCCGTGGGAAAGGAAAATAAGGCAAACTTGAATTGCACTTTTCTTCTGATGCACATAAGGCCGCTGTGGCAGATTACTGCCATTTCATTAAAGAAGATTCCCACGTCGATTCAATGGTCACAAAACAAAACAAAAAGAAGACATCAGGAAGGAGCATTTGCGTCATTTCAATAAAGATGCAATTACAATTTTATTCGAAGTTACTTGCACTTTATCTAAACGAGGATTGGATTTTCGCGGTCATGGTGATGACAAAGAAGGAAATTTTCAGCAGATACTAGAATTAATTTCACGTCATAATCCTACCATGAAAACGTGGTTGCATGAAGCTCATTGCCAACCATATAGAGCGTCGTATTTATCTTCTAAATCCCAAAATGAATCCGTCGACTTACTGGCAACAGATATTCGCAAAAGTATGGTACAAGAAGTGAATAATGCACAAATGTTCGCAGTAATGGCAGACACTACTCCTGATGTATCTCATGATGATGATCTTTCGATTATTGTACGTTATATTGATGATACAGGTAGTGTTTTGGAACGAATCATCGACATGATTGCAGTAACTGACAAAACAGGAGCTGGCCTAGCATCTAACATACTGCAATATTTGACAGATAATTTAATTTTCCAATCCTACGATTATGCGAGTTCTATGTTCCGAGAAAAGCAAGGAGTAAAAAAAATGTCTGAACTTTTGGGTAGAACTGTTCCATACATACCTTGTCAGGCTCATCGCCTAAACACCTTTGTGGAACATACCTGTAATGCCAGCATCATCGTTACCAATATGTTTGATACCCTACAATCATTGTATACTTTTTTTAGTAGCACCAAACGATTTTCCTGTTTGAAAGAAGAAATTTCAATGATAGAAAATTCGTTACAGCTGGCTATCTTATCAAAATCTCGATGGACCGCCCAAGCGCAAGCATTATGCCGTTTGGACTTATTTTGAAGGTATTGTGGAAGTGCTGGAAAATATTTTGGAAGGTGATTCGAATTTTGATAATAAGATGAAATCACAAGCACTGAGCTTAGAAGTCTATGCTCAGTTTCCATTTAATTGTATTCCTGATGTTCATGAGAAATGTTATGTACAAGACTAAAGTTTTGACAGAAATTTTAGAATCGCCTGATCTAAATACAGTTGATGCTGCTATTTTGATACAAAGTACTCTTCAATCCTTTGAATATATTCTTTAAAATGAGAACAAAATGAATGATCTAGAAGAAGCAGAAAAAAATCTCTTCAAAAATGAACGTGGATGATGAAAACGATTTTGTGAAACATCATCGAAGACGAATTCGCCCCAAAAAATTATATGGAAATCCTCAAAACGCAGCTGTTTTAAATATGGAGCAATTTTATCGCAAAGAATTCAAAGAAGTTCTGAATGTGTTGATACAGACGCGTGATAACCTTTCTGTATTAATCGACTTATTAAACCACTTTTTGAAATGTTCAAAACACCATTCAACCGAGAATCTTGTACCATAGAACGCATTGAGAAAGTTTTGAAATTAATTCCCTGCTGCCCATTTACAGATAGTTTAGCTGTGAAAGGCGAATTGGAAATTTTCTCCGAACAATGTGAAAACGCCGAAAACATGAAAGATATCTTGCAAATTACTGAACTTTCCAAAAAAGCTTTGCCTGCAGCAAATTATATTTGTCGAATCGCAGTTACAGCACCTGTATCAGTAGCTAGTAATGAACGTAGTTTTAGTAAGTTGAAAAATGTAAAATATTTCAAACTAAGTACAACGAACAATGATAGGTTAGCGAACCCCATGGTTTTGCATTGTGAAAATGATTTATAAGCTAAAATAAACTTAGATGTTCTTGTTAAAAGGTGGTCGCTATTGAAGAAGAGGTGAATTAATAACTAAGCAATTATGCATAGGTACCTAATGGCCGTGCTTTTTTTTAAATTGTTGCTTCTGTGTTCTTTCCTCTTTTCCAATTTGGTATTATATCTTCGTTTCATTTCTATGTTTTTGTTAAATAAATAAATGACGTATTTACTACTGTTACCATGGCTGCTGATTAATTTATCAAATGAAGGTATGTAACGAATGCATGCCTGAGTTTTGAAAAAAAATAGTCGGCTAAAAGTGATTCCAAAATGACAGAGTCGGCAAATTTTTGGCATTCCACCCCTCTCCCCAAGAAATACCTTAGTTTCACCCCTGAATCTAACACTGATCAATCTTTCGAAGTCCAGTACTGCGCCACTATTTACTTATTTATTTATTGTGTACAACCAGTAGATCACTTATCTTTAATCGTTGTAGTTGATCACAAGATAATACTTTTATATTTGATACATAACGAATGTTACTTTTCCCTGGCGGTTGCTTGTTATTTATGTGGAATTACTTGACGGTTACAAATTGGCGCAGGACGATCTTATTATATAATAAGCTAAGGTGTATGTTTCACAAGACTCAAGCTCCTAAACCAGAGGGAGTAAGAAGGTGTGGTTTGTAACAAAATCTTCCAAATCGTCTCAATAGTACAGGAAAAATCTTGCATTTCTTGAAACGTCAACGGAAATATATTTATTTGTTTATAAAGTGCTTTTAAACAAATAAACAAGACGATAGCCCTGGAAGGACTGTGTCGCGTCCAGCCCGCATAGCACTAGAGTCGGGTGGGTAGTCTGTAGTTGGTTGGTAATTGTTGCTTTAAGGGGAGAGTAGTAGAGGAAATGTATGTTTTGAATATTGCGTAATCGCGAGGACATATTGCATCATCATGCGAGCGATCACGTGATATGTCTGCAGTGTTCGCGACAAAAAAAAGTTTGTTTGGCATAAATGAATGGCCTTGACCTGCTCTAGCCCCACACCAAATTTCAACTCTCTAGGACAAAATAAATAGAATTTTGAAAATAGGCTATATTTTCCAAATTTAGGAAATCTATAAAAAAGTTTGTTTGACATAAATGAAAGCTCTCTATTTCCTCTACCAGTAAACCAACTCTCAGGTGTATAGGACAAAATTGAAAAGAAAATGTTCAAATAGCGTCTTTGTTAGCGGAAATGTTTTAGGTGTACTAACATTTGAATGAGACTGTCTGGGCGCGCCCATGGAGAGCCAGTTGGTTATTCACATGCGTTTGCTAATTGGTCTGCATGTGTTAGCACTAAGAAGAGATTGACCCTTGACCGCTTGAATCGGATAACCTTTTGCCCCCGCGGCTGTTATCGTTCTTTGGCTGCTGAACGTGGGAGGTCCTGCTTGCTGCTCCATATAGGATGTGCAGCTCATTTTTTGCGGGCTTGCATGCTCTGCGGTCTCTTTCTGCATAGACTGTTTTATAAGACAAATATATATCATTGACGGCATGAAATGAATATTGGCTTGTTTGTTTTAAATTCTTAACCATCAATATTGAACTCGGGTATTATTTTAATGAGAGAACAAGTTTGGATGCCCGTTCACAGAGCCTTATTCATGTGATATGTTTAATGATCTTTTTGTTTCTTTAACATCATAGTATATAAGAGCAAGATTATTATGATGCAGTACTTACTATTCAACATGTCTCTCTGCTACACTTTTATTGCGAAGATGCAACATCTGAGAGAAGTTAAGACGCTAGCGGAGAAAGCCAGGATGTTGGGGTGTAATTTTATGGTTTCCTCCTCCAAAATGGAGGAGGAAATTATTGTCAGATCTCTCACTGCGCTAGAGAGGGATCTCTTCGACATGGAGATTCATGAAATCCTAAGAGATGAACGCTACCGCACAGAATTTGTGCTTAACGGGTTAACTTAACGTTAACCATTCTCGATGTCATCCTATCCAGAGTGGAAGCATTTAGGGCTACTCCCTCTCCCAATGGAGTATACCAAGATTTTGTGCAAAGAGAAGAAAGAGAAGAAGAAGGTGGAGAGCATGTGGAAGAGGAAGGAGAAGAAGAAGAAGAAGACGAAGTGCAAATAATACTTTACTAAAATGGACAGTGAACGGTGAAATGTATATATTTTTTTAAATATATTTATTTTAATCATTGTGGTTTTACATTAATTATATAATACGAAATAGTGAAAACAAAATGGTATGATCTTCGTTCTTAAAGTGGTAAGTAGTTCTTTTTTTTCGCCAAGATGCTGAGAATTGAAGATGCTGTCTGCAGAGTTGAATATCCTGGTTATCTTGTGTGGAAGGTAAGTACAATCATTCTTTTCTTTCTTGAGTGTGTTGGTTTTCGTGAGCTGAAAATATATAGAGACACATTAATGATAATAATATTAATAATAATAATAATAATAATATTTTTTGCGATGAATTAAAAAAAACTTACATTGTTTAATTAGAATATGTTTTTGTTCGAAATCCAAGAGTTGTGAGTTGAATCGAATCCTAGCCAAGATACGAAGGCTTGGGTTCCTTTTCTACGTAGTACTTTGTCAACTAAGTAAATATTAGGATGTTTGGTTCGTTGTAACTCTGCTTCATAAAACGCCCCAAATATCTGCAAATTTTTATTATCTTTTAAAAGATATGTTCGTGGGTTAGTATTTTGAACTTTATAAATTGTAAATAATTCCGTAGTCCAATTAGCGTCGTATCTTTTGTGAAGTGTTTCTTGATTTTTGATATTCTTACAATGTCACCGATTTTATATTTTGGTTTTCTTAAAGTTTCATTATATTGTGTTGGCAAGCGGGGTGGATTGTTTCTTTTTACATCAATAGGTTTCATGCCAATGCTGCGATGTATTTTGTGATTATACTTTACTAATAACTCGGGCAAAATATGTACCCATCGGTATGAACCACGTGTTGTGAACTCTTTCCACATCGATTCCTTAAGAGTTCGATTAAATCTTTCTACTACACTCGCTTTTATGGAGCTCCCAGTGGAATAATGCTTTAGATTTTGTTTCTGAGACCATGTTTTGAATTCACGGTTGTAAAATTCCGTTCCTCGATCAGTGTGAAAATAATTGGGCAATCTTTTACTTTGAGAATAAACAAATTTTAAACTTTTTACAATCTCACTTCCTTTTTTGGTTTTAAGAGGAATTGCCCATGCATATTTTGAGTAAACGTCAATAATGGTTAATAAATATTTAAATCCATTATTCCATTTTGCAAGTTTTGACATGTCCACAAGATCAGCTTCATGGAGGTCATCGATTCCTTTGCTAATAACATGTCGTCTTTTAAACTTTTTTCTAAGAGGTGCATGAAGTTCTTTTGCAATTTCTCGTCTGATTTCGTTCATAGTTAATTTCTAAACAAAGATTTATAACATACTGTGCATTGTTTTACAAATGTATGAATTTTTATTCAATATATCCTGCATTTCTTAGTTTTTCTTCAATTGCAAAGATTTCGCTGTCAAGTCCTGTGTGACCTGCAGCTTTCGATGCAATTAATTTTTTAAGTCTTGATACTAATTTATTTGGTTCATTCCAATGGACAAATTCAATATTGTTTCCTCCTTCGAATTTCCAAATGGCTTGTGGTGTGATGTGTTTCTTTTGGCCATATCCAGTATGCATCGTGGTATTTGCTTCTTCATTCTCATCTGTTGTTTTTATAATTCTATCTATGTCTTCAGTAAGAAGGGGTTCGATTATATTTTTATACTTATGAGATTGTGTTCCTCTCGGAGCTGCATTGCTTGCATAATTTCTTTTGTGCACGTTTGAAACATTTAATAATTTCAAATAAGAACTTAAATCACTCCTATCGATTAGAGAGTGATCTGGTACTTTCCTTTGAATCAATTCGAGTAGACCTTCTGTTATAGGAAATTTTTCACCACCAACTTTTATCCACTTTTTATCAAAGAAAACTCGTTCACGTCCCAAGTATTGTTTATCATTTCTTATCGTTATACCAAATGTTCTATCCACGTTTTGTTTAATGAACGGATCAAAGTAGCGGTTAAGTAGTGTAATTATTTTGATGCTATCTCCATCTTCTTCGTCTGAAGTAGCAGTTGATTCAGAATCATCATATTTTTTTTTCTTTTTTGATTTTCTTTTTTCTTAGTTGACGTTGTATTAGCAATAGCTACAAGCTGATTTAATGAATTTGTTACTGGTTTAAACTTAGTCTCTATATCTAATTCTTGACGTCTAACATCATTTTGAAGTGAAAGATACTTGTCCTTAACATCTTTTTTTAAGCGAGAAAGTTTATCCTTTACTCGACCTTCAGCTTTAATCTTCAAGCTCTTCTCCATGACTAAACTAAAATTGTAGTTGTTTTATTTATTTATAGTATATTCAAAATCAATTTGAAGAGGAAGATCATTGGTTTTATGTTTCTCGGGGTCTCTAAGTCGAAACTGTATTTCATCTTGTTCTTCAACTACAATGTCACTGCCATCCAGTTCAATCTCTTGACGTATATTTAAAATTGCATACACAATTGGAGATCTTGGTGAAACAAAAATTGGTTTTAATATACCTTTATAGGGAAGTTGGTATTGTATATTATGATTATGAAGCGTGTATACCGGTGAATGGATTGATGGTGTGTTGGAGAATTTCAGAATAAATTTCGATAAGTTCTTTTTCTTTACTTCATCTTGTAATATACCATATTCTTCTTTTGATGCGGTAAAACTTTCGAGTGGTTCTTTGTTAACCAATTGCTCAATATTTTCTACTTCAGTTTTTAACTTGTTATATTCCTCTTTGGATGCAGCAGCGTAACTTTCAAGTTCTTCTTTTTTAACAATATTTAGATTGTTAGCAACACCCTCAATACGAGTTTGTAAATTGCTTAAAATTTCTTTTAGTTGATTAACTTCAGTTCATGAAGCAGCATAGTGTTCTACAAACCGTTTATTTGTCACATCTTGGTCGTTAACAGGAAACTCAACATTTGTTTGTTTTTGATGTTGTAGATTGTTTATAGTCTGTTTCATTTTTTCAAATTCATCTCGTGAAGCGGCATATTGTTCAACAAACGTCTTATTTGCAACATCGTTATCGTATATGGGATTGTTTACGTGAGTTATTCGTCTACTCATCATATTTAAAGTCCCACCATCGTCTACGTTTAAGAAGTTTTGTTTATTAAATTTAGTGATTAAGTCTTCTAGATCTTTTCGAGAAGCAGTTTTCTAAATAATATTTGTTTATTGCATCTAACGAATCGATTGGTTGAGATATGTTTGTTATTCTTCTATTTAACATATCTACAGTTTCATCATCTTTGTTTATATTCAAAAGAGATTTTTTAATTTCATCGAGTTCTTTTGTTACATGAGTTTTAAGAAAAGAATACGATATCGCATCTTGATTTTGAATTGGATCTTTAACATTTCTTATTCTTTTGTTACCCAAGTCGAGACTATCATCATCAAACGGAAAGTGATCTTCTGAAAATTCACTCACTAAACCATGAATGAATTCTACTCGTTGTAACACTTCGGTTATTCGGTTTTCCAGATATTTTTTTATATTCGATGTATGTTGCTGCATTGCAATAAGGTTTACTGCATCATTTGCAGATGATGGTAAAGCTAAGCCTGCGAGACGTTTGTTTTCAAAGTCAAGTTGTTGTTTCTCTATTTTACAAATTGAAAAAATTAAACATTTAAGGTCGTTAATGTTTTGTTGTATGTCTTCTTTAGACTCAATTTTATTTAGCTCATTCAGTAACTTCAATACATAGCCTTTGTTGCAAGCATCTTCAACATGTATGGGCGTTCCAACATCTTTTAACCGTTTGCCGTTAATACTTAGATGCCCGTCGCTTGTTGTTGTTACTTGATTTCCATATTGCAGTAGCTTATCATCAACATACGATTTAGTTGCAATATCATGGCGTGAAGTTGGTGGTCTGATAGACACGTTATTGATTTTGTTAAACGATGCCATAGTTATGTTGTTAACCTCACAAAGTGTATAACGCGAATGAGCATTTATCTCTTTTGAACTATTATTTATAACTGAAAATAAACATCAAATCCATTGCGATATCGACCATTTTGTAAATCGCTATCTTTATCGATAACCAAAAATCCAAACTTAGAGTTTTGCCAACAATAAGCACAAATATCGAAGAACTGATCATAGCTCATATCTGTATTTACATGATCGTTATATACATGACGCAAGTTTGTTCCGTCTTGTTTAAAAAGAATTAAAAAATTAGCGTTATCTCTAATTAGATGTTTAGGTATACAAGAATATGTTTGACAAAGATAAAATACGTCAACTTCGTGATGACGACCTCTACTGAAATAATCTTTCATGTGTTGTTGTTTATTGCTGGCTACATCATCAAAAACAAATATAGAGTTCTTTCTAGCCATTTCTGGAGGCATAACTTCGTCATTATCGGAAAAAAATCACTTTTTATTTCTTTTATAGAGTCCAAAAACTTTTTTAATTCAACATACTTACTTTGAGCAAGTGATTTAGAATAAATATAAACGTTTTCAAAACGAACTCCATTTTTGTGACATAATAAATTTAGCATTACGTTTGTTTTGCCGCAGTTCGATGGACCGCAAATGATACATCGAATAGTGTTCGGTAGTAAAACACTATGCTTTCTTTTTTCACTTTTACTCTGATTTTCACCATTAGTAAATGAAATTACTGGTAGAGTGTTTGACTGCTTAACAAACTTCAGCATGTCTACGTTTACGTCTGAGAATGCACACTGCACAAATATCACATCACATCAACATATATTGTTTCCACACGTATCATCATAACTTGTATTATATGGAATAATAGTAGGATTTTCAGGATTTAAATCAACGTTGCCAACGTAAAACCCTCTTAAATATGGACAATATGGTGCCCATTTTTTATGATCACTTAAAGGAATATCGTTTTCTCTCCAATATTCAATTTCAATCTTACAGAATATACATTTCACCTTATCACCATGACCGGTATAATAAAATCCTGCTGATGCTAAACAAAATTCGTTTGGAGAGGGAAGAGGCCAATTTTGAAAAGTTTTAAGTCTTTCATATTCAGATTTTAATTCTATGCTAGGAGAAATATTGTTTACGTAAGGGCAAGAAAAAGCCCATTTCTTATGCTCTTCAAACGGATCATCATCTTCTTCCCAATAACTAAGTTGCAGATTACAGAAAGCACACCTGACCATATCCTTATATCCATAATAGTAAAATCCCGCAGCTGCTAACCATGCAGTGTTCGTAAAACTGTTTGAAGACCAGTTCTTAAATGTTTTTAGCCGATCTCTTTCAGATTTTAAATTCATTCCTTTTTGACCCAATATCATTTGCATTAACTGTTTCTTGGAATACTTTACACAATTAAAATACTTCATGATGATGCTTTACTTCACAAAAAAAAAGATGTTCCCCGCACGAAGCTAAATGTGAACTGATATGAATCAACAAAACACGCTGGCTAATATGCAAGATTTGCGTGTGTTGGGTTGGCCGAGCGGTCTAAGGCGTTAGACTTAAGATCTAATTTTCAGAAATTGAAAGCGAGGGTTCGAATCCCTCACCTGACAAATATTATTTTATATACATGTGGAGTGAGGAGGTGGTTGATCATTAAAGAAACTTTAATATGAAGTGGTACAAAGACCTTTTCTTCTTTATTCATTTAGAATTACAATTAATACAATTTTATTTCTCTTGTATGAGTGTTGAAGTAATCTCATTCTTTTAGTTGTCCTGATGAGTGTGTGTTGAGATGATCTTGTTCTTTTAGTTGTCCAGATGTTTATTTTCTGTAGACAAAAAGTATACACTGTGTTAAAAAAGCAAACAAAACAAAATATGTATAGGTGTCAAGAACACTAGTAGATTTAATGAATTACCTTTTATATATAGCGGTTACAGTTATCACATTTGCAGCGAAGATGAAACAGTTGAAATTTTCTTTTTAGATGATCTGGTAGATGTTCCCACTCCAGACGAATTCGTTGTGGCTCATATATAGTCAGTATGTTTATAGGAAAGTAGTTCCAATCAAACTTATTAAAACCTTGAAGTCCATTGTTTCGAAACTTGTTTATTATCGAACACACGATTTTCATGATGCCATCAGAAGAATTTAACCAATGTTGAACAGCATTGACATTAAATTTAGCACAACTATTGCTTCCCAATGCAAGAGATGGTAAATGTTTTGGACAATCTGTAGGTAATCGTTGGCTATGCTTCAACATTAGATCTGACATTCCATCAATCGTATTAAGATCGATTAATGACCCAGGGGAAAGTGTTTTTAGTGCAAACAAAGAACATTCTTGTGGCAAATTATACACAACTAAATATTCATAATTATTTTTAATAGAGTCAAAAAAAAGAAGAAAGAGTTTTTTCACAATACGCTGCGACCCATGTTAACACAGGAGAGAATGAAGGTATATTGCTGTTATTTAACATACAGTAAGCAAGTTCCAAACTGCCGTTTGGTAGCTTGCGAATGTCTGCAACTATTGGCTGCTTCTTATTCCACATGTCAGCATCAGTAGAAGGAGAGTTTGTTGTTGTCAATTCCATGATTGCAACTGAAGTGAGAATACTTCTTTACTTGAATGCTTATAACTTAGCAAATATTGGTTTAGATAATTACTTCATTAGTTAATGGTCTGTAAGATATTTGACGATCATGAATAAGAACACAATAAAGAGTTGTATCTTCAGGTATATTCTCACTTGTCTCGATTTCAATTCGCACGTCAACTTGTAGCAGCTTCGCTTGCCCCTAACTGTTGGGTGATAATTGTAACTGTTGACCTTTGCCTAAGCTATGTTGTTTTAATGGGCGCCAAGACCTCAATGCAATGCTGAAATCTAAATTTGTATTTAACAACGTCTAGCTCTGGGAGAACACCTTCAAGAATCTATTCACTCAGATCGTGGTATGATTTGATCATTAATCCAACAAACAATTGTATCAGGAGAAGGAGTTGGTCTATATCTAATGCTACCTACTGAAAGAAAAGATTGCATTGTAAAAGAAATGAATTTATTATATAAAACAAGTATAGCAAAATTAATAATAATAAGTTTAAAATTTAAATTGGAGCGTTGCGATTTTAATATTACCGATAGAAACTTACGTGAAAACGGAGTCTGATAAATTGATTTTACTCTTATTTCCAAGCTATGAAGTTACTGAAATATGAAATGTAAAACAAAGAAAAATGAGAGATTGCGTATTTCTGCGTCATTTTCGCTTACCACTGGAAATTGCTAAAGCATTTCCCTCGTACTGGATGATGCTGTGTGCTTCCCACAGTCTCCTGGACGTCGCCATCTTCTTCGTTATTTGATGATATTCTGGTAGATTAGATAATTCTATGGTCCGTACATCGGACCCAAACCGTACAACCACCACGGTTAAGTTTCACAAAGATAGTCGCTAACTCCACTGAACATCGGAGCGACACGCACTTGCAACCGTACTCGGCAAGTTCTACACAGATTCTTCTCGTTCCACGGCGCGTTGAACGATATATGCACACGTTGGCTCCCCACTCCGGAGCCGTCTTCCAGCTTACGTCGTCTCCACTGATTGGCTGCACCCCACGCGCTATACTCCCCTCCTCTGCCTCATTACACTCGGCGGTAAGGGGAAGTCGTATTCCGTTCCAACAATTCGCCTTTTCTTGACGATGCGACCCAAGCTTGCGTCATGCTTCCCGACAAGATTAAGCTTGTATTTGAATTTCCAGTGACTCATGTCTCTCATAATATACCCTAACTGACGAAACTCTGTTAAATTCCGTAATCACATAATTTCCTATGATATTGTCGTTCGTAATAATTTGCTTGATAGCGTTTTCTAAGACATAGAAAACCTATCTGTATGCTTATAATTTTTATAAAATGCTCCGAAAATATCTTAATAATAATTATAATAAATTAATAATAATAATAAATTAACATGAAAAATTCTCTTGGCTGAACAATTTGCCGCGTAAATAAATATAGAATGGCTTCCTACTGACTTATGCCAGTTGCACAAAAACCCCTCGAAAAACACGTTACATATTCGCCTCGGATCATCGGATGATTTACCGTGACAACGGTCCATTATCCGATTATCCCAGACACGTTAATAAACCCCATCCAAAATACATATTACATAAATGAAATCACCCTAAATTACAGATATATACACTCATAATTTTTCTTCACGCACTTTGCGTCAAAGTTTGTTGTCACTATGGATTGCACTTTGCAACCAGTCCAATGTTTTACATATAGAATAGTGTTCCACGGATATTTCCGCCTCTCAAATTTCTCTATGTTGGAGAAATAGACATAATTAATGTGTGAGCACTATGTATTTATGATGTCATATCACACGCATTGAAGGTGTTCTGATATATTTATATCACCATAGAACTTCCTAATTTCACTGGAGGTCCCCTCCTTATGGTGACATTTAATTCCACTTATCACTGACCACACGATCACACTATTGTGGCAGCGCCTCGTGACCATAATACTTAATCTCTCTTTAAAGTAGATTAAATTAATATTGACTTCTGAAAAAAAAAACAGTAAATGCGCATTACATATAACACCAAATATTTCTGTGCCGTAATCGCCCTGTCTTGTTAAGTTCCCGTAGACCATATTCTACTTAGTAATAGTTCTCAACACAGACCAGTTCTCCTCACACAAATAATACCATTGTACAAATTACCTTAAATTACACACTTACAAATCTTACATGGCGAGGCCGTAAACAGAAATCACGTGTGCTGATATGTATGAGTTTCATGAAGGACTGTCTCGCATTCTGATGGCCCATCTTTTGCCTCGTGGACGCCTTAAGCAAAAATACCCTGTTCAAGCGCTCACCCATCTCTTGGAGGCAAATGGGAATTCACCAGCGCTACCAAATTCTGGCCTTGGTGTATCGAGACATTTTAGTGCTCAAGAACATCCGACAATCCCGTCATATTTCCCTGTACCTTAAAAACTCTCATTTACTTACATACTACCCCCCTGTGTGACTTCTGATACGCCTGCCTGGAAGACCAGATCTTCCACGCACCAAATACCACACTTACTCATTTGATAGGCTGGCTCCCCAGCTAAACACACTCACTTTACGACACATATTTTCGTAGACTATGTATATTATACGTCCCATATAATGTTTCCCTCACTATTCTCCAGCACATATGCTGTTTTCCCAATACGTTTGGAAACTATAAATGGGCCCTCGTAGAGATAAAAGAACTTGGACATGACTTTCTCTAGCTTATTTGACTGTTTCGGCACTCTAAGTAAGACTCTGTCTCCCGGCTCGAATAGGTCAAATTTAGTTTCTTTTTGTTGGCGAATTATCTTTTGTGCTGACTTAGAGAAATTCTGTTTCGCCAACTGGACAATGTAATCCATCCCCGGTTGCTTACCCTCATTTAATCCCAACACCCTCGCTAGTTCATTTTGTGGTCTTCTTCCGAAGTGAACTTCGTAAGGCGTCAATTTCGTGCTCTCATGCTGGACAGAATTCAGCCAAGTCTCGACCTTGGGAAGATGTCCAACCCAGGCCGCATGCTTGTCATGCACTAGAGTCCGAAAAAGACGAGCCACTTCCCTTAATGGACGCTCTGCAGAATTACCCTGAGGGTACCTTACAGAGGAATGAACGTGTGTTATACCAGCTTCCTGCATACTGGTTCTCCATTTCTTTGCAGTAAACTGTGGTCCACTGTCAGATAGTATCCTGAGAGGAATGCCAAACTCAGGTACATACTTATTAATGATCAGACGGCTACACGCTAGTCCCGTGGCTTTCCTTAGCGGATATAGCTTGACATACTTACTAAAAGCGTCAATAACTATAAAAATGTACTCGTAGCCGTACTGTCCTTTAACGATCGGGCCAAATAAATCCACAATCAGTAGTTCGCCGGGACTACTGGTGAGAACTGCAGATCTCTCCCCCACTAAATATTTAACTGGATATTTATTCCTTTGACAGGTGTCACACTTAGCTAAAATCCTCCTAACATCCCTTCCCATTTTACTCCAAATGAAGTCACGACCAATTTCATAGAAGACCTTGGCAGCACCAAAGTGTCCTAATTCCCTATGAATGAACCAAATTAGCTCCTCCCGCAAAGTGGCAGGAACACATATTGCCCACCGATTATTCCTACATTTCCTTGCAAGAAGCCCATCCTGCATCTTGTACGTGAACCGTCCTACTTTCACATACTCTTCTTCACCTATTTCCAACCTAGCCAGTGGCTCCTTTAACTTAACGTCATCACGTTGCTCCACTAGCATATTACTCAGTGTCTGTAACGATGCCCTGTTGCTACTGTCCACACATGCACATATTAAAATACCGTCCTCTGCTTTAACCACAGGATAATCCCTACATAAATTAGTGTCCCTCGATAGCATGTCTGCAAGAATGTTATCTTTACCTTTAATATATTTTACTGTGAATTCGTATTCCTGCAGAGCAAGAATCCACCTACTAACTCTGTTAGAACTCAGTTTACAAGTTCTCATATACAGTAATGCATGGTGATCTGTGTGGATCTCAAATTTCCCCCCTACTAAATACATTCTAAATTTCCCTAAACTGAAAACAATGCCTAAAAGCTCTAACTCAGTAATCGTGTATCTTTTTTCTGCTGCTGTCAGTCCTCGCGAGGCTAAAGATACAATGCACAGATTACCCTCATCATCTTTCTGACATAATACTCCAGCAATGCCTATATGTGAAGCATCTGTCATAACCACATATTCCTTCTCTTTCAACGGATATTTCAGCACTACAGCTTTCTCAAAACCTCCCTTCAGCGCGCTAAAAGACTGATCATGCTTGGACTCCCATCTCCACCGAGTCCCACTTTTAAGCAATTCCCTGAATGGTTCTACCAACCCTGAGTATTTAAGAACGAACCTCCTGAAAAAGTTGCAAATTCCCAGGCAAGTTTTTAACTGTTTAACATTCTGTGGCACCTCTGCGTTAAGTATCTTATTAACCCTACTTTCTTCTGGTGTTACACCTCTACTCGACACTGTATGACCTAAAAATGTCACTTCTGACTGACAGAATGACGACTTAGACAGCTTCAAAGTGAACCCTGCCTGATCTAACTTCTGAAAAACTATATTTAAATGACATAGATGCTCCTCAAAACTGCGTGAACTAATTACCATATCATCTATGTAAATGGTTACAAACTCTCCTGTGTCATCCCCTAATGCGATGTTTAAAGCCCTAATTAAAGCTGCTGAACTACTCTTTAACCCATAAGGTGTTCTACAAAATTGATAAAGGTTATATTTATGACTAAAAGCTGTAAATGGTCTATCTTCGTACATAAGTGGCACTTGCCAAAAACTGGAACTCAAATCTACACAAGTGAAATACTTCTTCCCCTCAAATGTTTGCATTAATTCCTCTATTGACATAGATTTCAGCTGATCTGAACTAATTCTACTGTTAACCAAACGAGCGTCTAAACAAATACGAACAGTGCCGTCGGTCTTGCGTACCGTGATCAAAGAATTAACATATGGACTGTTAGAGTGCTCAATAATCCCATCTTCAAGCATCTGGTTAATTTGTGCCTCAACTGCACTCTGATAAGCGAAAGGTACAGGATATCTATGTCCTGTGAATACTGACCTATCAATAACGTTCAATGAATGTGTATAGCAATTGGCCATACCAATGCGATCCTCAAAAACTCTCCTATTACCCAATAACACATTATAGAGCCGAACACACTGTTCATCCTCTATATTTCCCTGAAATGCAGCCTCACGTAACGAGTCCTCTAGACTTCCGTTCGTAATCACACTGCCCACAAAACATGGAGAACCCCGCTCTACGGCTGGCGATATCTCATTTAAAGTACAAATCACACCTACAATACTACTCCTCTGAATATGGTCATTGAACGCTACTTCTACTTCAGAATCTCCCCATTTAAATTTCAAACTCCCTACATCATAACATAAGTTACCAGACACTCTACTTAGCCACTCTGAACCCAAGATAACACTGAATACTAAATTTGGAATGACAAGACAAATCTGCTTCTCTACATGATTATTAATTTTAATGTCTACTAAAACTTGCTTAGAAATAACTTTAGACCTCTTCCTAACAGCTGTGATAACAAAAATGCTTTTAATTGGCATCTCCTCAAAATTTACTCCAGTTCCTTTCATTTTATCATAAAATGCACTACTTATGCAACTCTTCATACAACCACTATCAATTAAAACATCTGTGTACGCCTCGGACACGTTAAATTTAACTATGGGGCTCTTACTAACCACTTCCTGAATAATACCTTCATCATTTAGTTCATGTAATAATTCATTTCTTACATTTAGGTCATAGGGTTCCTGTATAATTGTATGGACAGGGCATGCTACAGACTGAGATTCTGACCTTACTTCGCAGCCTGGTTCGCGTTTAAAGAACCGCTACAGCTGGCCGTAGTACTACTAACTCCTAAACTGGTCTGGTTATTCTGAGTTGTGTTGTCATTGTTTGGCTGTATATTACTACCACTAGGCTGTCCTCTTCCTTGACCCCTATTCTGGTTGTAATTATTGTTATTATAATTTCTTCCTTGATTTCCCCTGAAATCATTGTTTCTCCCTTGATTTCCCCTGTAATCATTGTTCCTCCCTTGATTTCCCCTGAAATCATTGTTCCTCCCTTGATACTGATTACCATAGCCATTTCCTCTGTTCTGATTTAGCTGATTATTATTATTTCTATTTTGAGCGTTGGCCCCTTCGCCACCGTTCCCTTGAACTTCTTGATGCCTGGCTTCATTAGGTCTATTATTATTATTACCCTGGTTCCGATTGAAATTGTCCTCATAACCCCCTCTCCCTAGTGCATCAAATGTGCTTAACAAATTTTCTACTTGTGATATAGTCTTTACATTCTGGATACAAGCAGCCTCCTTGATCCAATAGGGAAAGTGCCTAAGTAGCAACCTCACCACATCACTTTCCTCCTTCAAGCCATCCAGATATTTACACACTAATACCTGCCCTAAAAAGTATTCGGTCAAGGTGGAGCTTCCTTTAGGGTTATATTTACCACACACTACTCCCTCACGATGCTGCGACTGAATGACCTCATTCCAGAACTTTTCACAGAATTTCATTTTAAAATCATTAATATCAGTAAACTTGTCTCTGTAGACAGCAAACCAATTCCTCGTTTCCCCCACAAACACTTGTTCTAAAATTTCAACTACCTGGCACCACTCAATACTACCATTTTCCAACCTCTCCCCGAATTTATTTTCTATAGTGTTCATGAACTCCATTGGGCACCCCTGTCGATTGCTGAACTTACCCAGTTCTACCTCCCTGTGTGTGCTATTCACAAAAACTGGCCTATTCTGACTATTTTCTTGCCTGATCCTAGCTTTTAATTTTAACTCTAATTCTGCGATTTTCTCCTCAGCCTTCCTCTCAATACTGTTTACTGTTAATTTAATGTTTCCTTCTGATTCTTCTACTTTATCATATAGCTTTGCTTGTTTCTCCTCAATCTTGCTAATGCTCTCTCTATTACTCTCTCTTAAATCATTTACTTCTGCAACTATTTGTGAGTGGACTTTCTCAATTCTACCCCCCAGCTGTTCCTTAACCTCTTTAGTTGCTACCTGAATTTTGTCAATTTCTCCCCCCAATTGCTTTTTGGCCTGCTGTGTTTCCAGTTGCACTAGTTCTTTTAAATTTTCAGCCTGTGTACTGATTCTAATTTCCAACTCCTCCTGTACTTTTCCTAATTTTCTGTCTACATCTGCAATAATCTCTTTAGCCTTTTCTTCCATCACCCCCCTGATCTCACCTCTAATCAGTTCGAATTTGTCACTCATTTCCCTACTGTTTTGTTCTAATTTAGCATTTAAAGTTTCAGTACTCTCTCTATTTTCCTTACTGTTTTGTTCTAATCTGGCGTTTAAAGTCTCATTACTCTCTCTATTTTCCTTACTGTTTTGTTCTAATCTGGCGTTTAAAGTTTCATTACTCTCTCTATTTTCCCTACTGTTTTGTTCTAATTTAGCATTTAAGGCATCTGTACTTTCTTTATTTTCCCTACTGTTTTGTCTAATTTAGCGTTGTTTTGTTCCAGTTTTGCATTATTCTGTTCTAACTTTGCATTTAAGGCATCACTACTAACTTTGTTCTGATACATGAACTCGAGAAGTAAAGTCTTTAATTCTGGTTGGCCGCCTACACTCCCTGTTTCAGTATCGGGATTTACCTCCGCTACCCCGGTACTACCATCACTCGACATACTGCTCGTATCATCACTCTCCCGTTGATGACCACTACGTAACCTCATCTGTCTTTCTTTCTCATCCCCCATAATGATATACACTGATACAGACAAATAACCCCCAAAATACAGGCACAGAAATATATACCCTTCTCCTTCCACAAATGTTATTAGGTTTTCATCCCCACGTTGGGCGCCAAATGTAGCAGCTTCGCTTGCCCCTAACTGTTGGGTGATAATTGTAACTGTTGACCTTTGCCTAAGCTATGTTGTTTTAATGGGCGCCAAGACCTCAATGCAATGCTGAAATCTAAATTTGTATTTAACAACGTCTAGCTCTGGGAGAACACCTTCAAGAATCTATTCACTCAGATCGTGGTATGATTTGATCATTAATCCAACAAACAATTGTATCAGGAGAAGGAGTTGGTCTATATCTAATGCTACCTACTGAAAGCAAAGATTGCATTGTAAAAGAAATGAATTTATTATATAAAACAAGTATAGCAAAATTAATAATAATAATAAGTTTAAAATTTAAATTGGAGCGTTGCGATTTTAATATTACCGATAGAAACTTACGTGAAAACGGAGTCTGATAAATTGATTTTACTCTTATTTCCAAGCTATGAAGTTACTGAAATATGAAATGTAAAACAAAGAAAAATGAGAGATTGCGTATTTCTGCGTCATTTGCGCTTACCACTGGAAATTGCTAAAGCATTTCCCTCGTACTGGATGATGCTGTGTGCTTCCCACAGTCTCCTGGACGTCGCCATCTTCTTCGTTATTTGATGATATTCTGGTAGATTAGATAATTCTATGGTCCGTACATCGGACCCAAACCGTACAACCACCACGGTTAAGTTTCACAAAGATAGTCGCTAACTCCACTGAACATCGGAGCGACACGCACTTGCAACCGTACTCGGCAAGTTCTACACAGATTCTTCTCGTTCCACGGCGCGTTGAACGATATATGCACACGTTGGCTCCCCACTCCGGAGCCGTCTTCCAGCTTACGTCGTCTCCACTGATTGGCTGCACCCCACGCGCTATACTCCCCTCCTCTGCCTCATTACACTCGGCGGTAAGGGGAAGTCGTATTCCGTTCCAACAATTCGCCTTTTCTTGACGATGCGACCCAAGCTTGCGTCATGCTTCCCGACAAGATTAAGCTTGTATTTGAATTTCCAGTGACTCATGTCTCTCATAATATACCCTAACTGACGAAACTCTGTTAAATTCCGTAATCACATAATTTCCTATGATATTGTCGTTCGTAATAATTTGCTTGATAGCGATTTCTAAGACATAGAAAACCTATCTGTATGCTTATAATTTTTATAAAATGCTCCGAAAATATCTTAATAATAATTATAATAAATTAATAATAATAATAAATTAACATGAAAAATTCTCTTGGCTGAACAATTTGCCGCGTAAATAAATATAGAATGGCTTCCTACTGACTTATGCCAGTTGCACAAAAACCCCTCGAAAAACACGTTACAAACTGAAGATGTCTTCACTGCCTCCACTTGCTCAAGGCAATTAATTACAATAATCGGACAATGAGACTTAAATTCATCTCGCGAAACTAGAGTCTCTGAACGAAAATCATCGATCTGATAATATACATTACGAAATTTAACAAACATGTCATACAATTCGCTGTAGTCATTTATAGCAATTTCAGAAGTTGGCATTTCATAGGGATAAAAAATTGAATTTAAAAAAACTCTTATAGATTTAATGTTACAATGATCAAAATAGGAAGAGCACGTATTTAGTACATTTCTTTTAGTTTGAAAACCTAATAAAAATTGACGTGGTTTTTGCGTTTCAGAAGTTGTCATTACAGTCCAACTATATTTAGTTGTTCTAGGAAGAGATGGCAAGACATGAACATCCCATGATCGAAAACCAACCTGTATGGGAATATTTTCTGCATTAGTTTTAATCTTTTAATTTGTTCTTCGTCCGATAATAATAAAACTGGAATTTTTAGATAAACTTTAAATAACTTGACCTTAGAAAGATCATTTTCGGTTGCAGATTGCAACGCACGTGCGTCACTCGACGATCTGAGAAGTATTAGCTCATGCTTGCAGTTTAAAATCGGTTTTCTATAATCCTCTGCTAAACCTAACAGGTTGCTTAAAGGAAGTATTACATGGAAACGTTTTGTGATACTATCAACAATATTTGCTTCACTTGCTGGTGTTGTTAAAGAGGGAAAATAACCATCATTTTGTAAAGCTGTATATTCGTTTTCTGAATATGATGCAAACGTTTTTATAGAACTTGTTATACCTAGATGGCGTGTACGATCAATTTCTTTACCATTTAACGTAACGCGAATTTCGCTAAAAAGATTAGCCCCAAAATTTTGGTCAGGATGTGCTGTAGTAGAAGCAGCAGGATTTATGTTAGAAGTAATAATTTGTCCTTCTAAGTGAAGAACACCTTCTGATAATAAAACTATGTTTTCTTCATTTTGAATTGGTATACGAATTTCATCATTATTTTCAAATTTATTAGCTGAATAAGGTTGGTAAACTCTTTCTTCTCGTCGCACAACTCTGTTGTCAACCTCTCTTTTATCGGTTATGTTAAACATGTTAAACATGTTAACAGCTTCAAATATAGATAGAAACTAAATAAGATTAACAATTGCATATATATTTATATTGAAATTAAAGTACACGATAGCCTAAAGATTGTAAGAAATGTTTGTTGTTACTCGATAACTGTTTCTTAGATTTTAAGGTGTGATGGCATTTTTTTTTGTTTTTTTTAGAAATTTTAGCTGATTGATTTATATTTCTTTTTCGAATCAGAGTTGACTTCTTTTTTTTCAAACTTTGAGTATTATATATTATAACCATATTTGTGAATGTTTTCTAGTAAGCTTACTCAACTAGAATGAAAATATAACAGTATTTCATTACTTTATATAGCAAGATAACGTGCTGGACGAATAATTAATTCTACAGTTAAATCTTCATCTTGCAAATCAATGAGCTGTTGAAGATGATCTTCAAGTTGCACAGATACATGTTGAATAACCTTGCTGTTCATAGGCAAAAAATTAATTGTTGTTGGTTGTACAACAATCGGATAACCAGCAGGAACATGAGCTTTAAAATTATATAAAGAGTGTGTTGGTTTATGGTTCAAATAAGAACTCGTACCAAGCACGAGGTTGCAACATACTCGAATACTATTAACAGTGTTAATTTTAATCATATATTCAGAATGATGAGTTGTGTTTGCCTCGAACTTTTTATGAGAAAATCCTAACAAATCTGCAATAGAATCTGCAACACCAAAATCTATAGCAAAGTTCTTCGAATATAGTTTACAATTAGAGAACACTTTATCATAATTAATATAAATATATGAAGGAAATTTGTCTTTTTCACCTAATAAACTGATAATAAATGTGCTAGTAATAATTCATTAATCTTTGCACTTAATTGTTGAAACGTATAGCTAGCATCAGGTATTATTAAAATTGTTGTATCCACATTGTTCATCTTTATGGCTAAAACGTTATTATTTTCGTTAATTTTTACTTCACTTTCGATTCTATTTCGATCAATCTCAATTCCTTTTTTATTCTCTTTAGGGTAAACTTTCTTTTCAATACCAAAAGCCTATGCTACACTGTTGGGTACACTGAAATCAATATTAAACGGTGAAGACAAAACAAGACGGTTGCGTCCTTTTCCATTTATATCCTCTTCGAAATAAAGATTTGTTTTTTGTATATGATTTGTTATAAGTTTCGACAATGAGTGATAACTAAGTAAATCATCAAATGTTGAGGCTAGATCTTCAAATTCATAAATACCTGGTGGTACCACTAAATCAATTGATAACAAAAAATTAGTAAAATGAATGCGAAATTTATTATTTCGGTTGGTAACATTTCGAATAGAATTAGATGTATACAATCCTGCAAGTCCTATTTCAAAAAACTCTGCTCCTACAAGATGAAGCGGATTCTCCAATGTAACATCAATCTTTGAGCCTTTACCTTCAAGAGTAATCCGTCTTTCGAAAGCCATCTTTGAAATGTTTAAAGACAGTCTGTGTTTCCCTTATTTATACAATACAAGAAGACTAAACATAAATGTCCACAAATCGAAGAAGTAATCGATTGATATGAATGAAAATTATATTGTAGATTACAATTTTTTAGATATGTTAAAATTTCTAATGGTGGTCTTAAATTACCGATACTATCAAAATAATGCACGTATTTACCTTGTTTACTGAAAGCCACCCAATGTGAACCAGATTTAACCATCGGTTCAAGGTTAACAATACAGTTTTCATTTTTTCGAGGATGTCTTGGTAACGTATCTCGCATAAAGACTCCTCTAAAATTTGGAATCTTTAATTGATGTGCGTATTTAGCTAAATCGAAATTACTTAATGCTTTATTTGGTATTTGGTTAATTATCTTTTGTATGCAGGAGGATTTAAATAAATGCCTTGACCTGCTTTTCCTCGCATTGCTTCTATCATTCGATTGTGTCTTTTCATTTCTTTTAATTCTTCTTGTGCAGCTTTCGCTTTGTTTATAGCAGACGCTACCCCGGCTGCTCCGCCTGCTAGACCCCCCAAGCCCGACAGGGCTGCAAATATCGGAAGTAGGGGTAAAATACCACCTTGCTTTTTCGATGCTCTCTTTTTTTTTAATCTTTTCTTGTTTTTTTATATATTTAATTTTCGTTTACCTCCACCAAGCTTAGACTTAGCTTTCATTATGCCACTGACTGTTAGTGCAGCCGCTCTCTCTCCTAATGATGCGTCACGAGATTTTACACGAGACCAAGCTTTTGAAGCTAAAATTTCATCAGCCTCTCTTCTTTTGTTTGAATCTTTATGATTTGCGTAAGCAATGTCGTGCTCTTTGCACGCTTTATCTAATATATTTATTCCTGGATCACCACGGCTCAATCGCTTTTCTAATTTTGTTCCTGGTCCACAATATTCATATCCTGGAATGTGTAATTCCACAGGTAAATTATCAATAGTTTTATTAAGTACACGACTAATGAATGATCCACTTCCTGATCGTTTATATTGAGTGGCAGAGTTGTTCCTCTTACAACGCACCATTACTAAATGATAAGTAATATAATGTAATTATATATATATATTTTTTTCAGGAAAATGGGAATGGTGGGGGGAGGAGTTGTAAATAATACACACAAAATTTGGGTTATTATTTATTCGTTTTTTTTTATTATTTTTCATAAGCAAAGGAACACACACAAAAAAAATTAGTATTATTAACAGAATAAAAGTGTGTGTGTGAAAGAAATTAAGTAAGTAAGAGAGATGAATTGCTTTAATCTCAAATTTGTTTCAGAGAAAAATGACCAAACGGTAAAGTATCAATTCCGTTTTCAGTTATGTGTCTTTTATCATCGTTTGATGAAATTGCCAACTTATTTTGCCGAACAGTAAATACAAAATGAGATCTTGAATTTATACAAACTTGAACTTTGCTGGCTTGATCTCTGTTATAAAGACACTTTCGATACTCATCAATATTCATAGTTTTACTCACGCTCTTCTTAATGCCTTTAGCCTTACACAAGCTATTCATTTCATCACACAATTTTATTGCATACATTTTGGGTCTTAACCCCACAAATTCTTCAACAATCCTTCCAGCATGTTCATCTTTCATTAAACCAATTTCACCTTTATTTTGTCTCACAATGCCAAAAGGATTGTTTGTTTCATAGTTTCCAGTATCAAACAAATTTGAATGCTGTTTCATGAACTCATAAATATCATAATAGAATATATACATAAAACTATCTGTGTCTGTGTATAACAACCTCACATTTGATTCAGGATTTGCTAAAATAACATTGTAATGAAAGTCATTCATTTTACATTTAGACAAATCTAATATAGATGCACCAACATATACTGGTTGATTGTGAAAAATCTTTAGTCTGCTCATCTCGATGACCATACATTGTTCATCGAATATAATTCTATGTTTAAAATTAGCCTTAGCTATTAAAGACTTAGCACCACTGGCTCCATGCCATTTGGTAACCCATTTGATGTCCCTAAACTTCCTCACATTCATCAGTGAACGACCAAAAATTGCATTATTCATCAATTTATAAAAAAAATCAAAAACATTTTTAGCATGTTTTCGTTTCTCTGTGTTCACATCAATATATGGTTTTAGCCATTGGCTCTGATTGAATTCGATTATTCTGTGAATATGTTCTAATTTCATTCCTAGTTGAATACATTGCTTTAACATTCTATAATGCAAAACATAACGTTCTTTATTATCTAGGGTAGTCATTAGCTTTGTCAACTTTTCGGGGCATAGAGGGTAATCTGAATGTTTGTCATGTAACTCTTGAGGATAAGTCAAATCTACTTCCAAGATATATCCGATTTCTGAAGTATCATCAACAGTTAAAACATCAAAGCCTTCAATATTTGCAACCCATTTAAAGCCACCCGTTGGAAGATATTCCATCATCGCATTTCCATATAAATTATTAACGTCAAAGTACATTATGTAGGACTCTTGCTTTTTCTCATCATAAGTTTTCATGTACTTATTATTAGCAATCGCATGTCGTGTTATACACTGAACATTTCCCCCTCGAATAGATCGTTCAAAAAAGTGTAACATATCAATATCTTGAAGCAATTCGAGTTGAACGTTGGTTATCTTTTTCATCGCGCACCAAGACATAGATGGAGCAGTGTAAAAATGAGCTGCATCAATGCCATAAGTTTCCATGCCATTCGATCTAAAATTTTCAAAGACATCTGCCAAAAGAAGTGTGTCAACTTTTAAATACAAATCAGCGTATTCTCCTAATGTTTGACAGGAAAACGTTTCCCACACCGATTGAGCAAACTCATACTCCTCGTTCGATATTGTTTGATTATAAAGACTGCTATAAAACTTGGATATTTCAGGTAATTTAGTTTCGTTAAGTACATCCATACTCGTGACGCATTCATAGGGAAACACGCCTTTTCTCGCATTAAGTCGAAACTGTGCATCATCATTAAAATAACGTCGAGTTATTTGCTTTGAATCTTCACTTAACGAAGATGAACATTGATCTAGTGAACAGGACAAGAAATTATATGTATCGATAAATCTTAACTGAAAGAATCCATTCTTAACCCATACATGCTTTGTAAACCCTTTATAACGTTCCATATTCATTGCTAACAATCTTATATGACCAGGATTATGTAACTCCCCACCTTCATGTTTCTCACAAATTTCTTTAATTATAAAATGTCCATCATACGCCGTTAGATTATGAAATGCTATAGGCAGGACCCTTGTTACTTTGGAATTTAAATTACAACTATTGTGTGGGCTTCCTCTATATTTTCCAGTTATGTGACAATGATCGCGTACTTTGAGTTCATTAGCTGCAATCGGTTTCTCGCAAATATGACAAATTTTACTTAACAAAAATAATCTTTCTTCGTTTTCCGTCATCTTTAACATAGGTTTAGCTGATAAATAATATGTTTGAAGTTTATCTACAATACTATAAAGTTCCTTTACAAACAATTCTATACAATTATTTCCCCTAAAGAGTTTAAAACTGCACAAATCACTATCAAAATTACAATGTAGGTATAAAGAAATGCTGTAAGGAATATGTTTATGGGTTAATGTAGAGTTAGGAATGTCACTATTTGGAAAACAAGAGGAAATAGGAGACAAAACGCATTCAGTATCTGCATAAATTATAAATGGAACTCTATCGTTAAATTGAAATTCTGTAAAATTAACAAATCTTTGTTCGTCAGTTGGCAATATGCTTTTTGCAACAGGAAACTGCTTACAGTCTGCAAAGTGAACATTTAACTCATCCTCAAGAGAATAATATGACAAACAACGTCTACATATATAAATCCGTCTACAATTCCTAGTGATGCTTGAACGCACAAGGCGAGCGAGATTTCTAATTAAACAAAAGTGATAACTTTCACTGTTTCCAATCTGCAACATCAATAAGCCCACACTCCTTTCATATACTTTATCTGATACATACAAAGGTACAATAGTAAATGGTTTTTTCCTTTTACTTCGTTTGTTCCCATACACACCCATTTGTTTTCATCATATTGTGCTCCATACACATTCACAGAAATATTGTTTTGATTTTCAAACTTGTTTAAATATTTCATTTGCATTGGAATTGGAATATCATCTAAATTTAAAACATCTCTGTAATTAGGATAGGAAGAAAGATGATTCACGTTTCGCGTTTTTGGATACAAACCAGCAACCACACTCCACGCAAAACAAGCTTCCTTTGTATCATACAAATTTAGCACTGCATGTTTATTGACTATTACATCAGGCAATCTACTTGTATTGGACATTCCTACTCGAAATCCAACATATTTATTTATATTAATTCTCAAACTATGAATTTTTTCTAAAGCCCACCCAGAGCCATTTGCTTCAAATTCGCTCATTTTTGTCAATGTACCTTCAATGATATGATTATTATAAAATTCATTTACATCCGTATACTCGAAAACTACTTTATTTTTGACAGCAAAATATTTTGTTTCTGATTTGTCGTGAAGCACATACTGTGCACACAAAACTGAATTCACCTTTAAAGCTTGCACAGTTAACGCTTTCTTAACATACTTTGTAAACCAAATATTAGCATTTGCTAAAAATTCGCGGGGATCCAAAAACTCATTCTTAACATTTGAAACTGCAAGTGTGTACACTCTAGAATTGAATGCTGTTTCAATCAACTCCTAGCTTAAGAAAGATTCATCCTTTATTTGAAGTGTAATTTCTTCACAATTCACAACTTGTTGCAATATGTGCTCACTAATAACTCTCCAACATTCAATCAACTCATCACTGTTCTCAATCAAGTCCGTTTGAGTGTATTCCCCGATTTGGTATGATATTGAAATAGCACCGTTTAGTTCACTTCTAAAATTAGAAACACTTTCAAATGCATTGTCCAATTGGTTTCTTATATTTTCACTGTTATTATTATGTATTACAATATCAACCTTTCTACGTTTGTTAGGAGGTGTTGCCATTGTTGTCTAAGCAATTGTCCAATTCGCACTGTTGTTAATACACCACCAGCAGTTGCTGTAACATCGGCTCACCATAAACCTATAATCTTTTAAAGTGTATTCAAGCCATTGAGATAAATTGCTGCCTGTAATCTCCAGCGAACAATGAATGGCTTCAAAGGGAAATTCGTCCTGAAGTTTACCAAGCAATTTGTTTCTATACTCATTCAATTTTGTTACTTCAAAACAAGTGATGGAAAATTCAATTTTGTAAACCTCATCAAATGTATTGTATCCGAAGAAACAAATAAAATGTTCATCTTCACATAATTCTTGTAACAAATATCTTAGAACTGTTTCTGTCACCTCTCGCTGACTATCAACTGATTTGCTAACATTAGTAACGTAGACTGAAAATGTTGAAATTCCACTCGAAGATGTCCATTTGTTAAAACAAGCTTCTTTCTCATTATGACTCACCTCATTATCATCTTCTCCTTCTTCTTCTTCTTCTCCTTCTTCAGACTGATGAAAGCATACACGATGATACTCTATTACCGGGTGCGATCGATGTTCAGTTCCACTCAGAAAATTAACAGTTTTTCACTTCATTTTGCTGTTCCTTTTTATTAGTATTTAGATAATCTGAAAAAAATTAAACAAATTAAGGAATAATAAGCAACTAAATATATATATATAATTCGTTATATCAATCAATACATATATAATCTGCATATATATACTCACCAAAAATTTACAGTTTTAAAACAACTTGATGTGAGCGGTTCTTCAACCCCAAATACACCAACATCAGTTTGCCTCTAAGTGAGTTTAGTTCATCGATCTCTGATGCGCTTAGTTTTGCAAATACTGCTGGTAGAAATTCACTTGTTATTTCACCTTCAATGATAATGTCCACCACTATTTTTCTTCCAAATCTCGTCTCCACAGCCCGAATAATTTGGACCACATACGGTAAATCAATTATTAGTTCTGATAGTTTCTTATTAGAATACTCAACGCAAGTGGCTAAGTTATTGAACTCCGTTAGAACATCCATCACACGCACAATTTGTTCCTCGTCGTTGACTTTCTTTATTTCTTTCACACACACACACTCTCTTCGCGCAAACGTAGAAGTTAAACTCATCCACGCACACATGCATTTATATATCCTTCACCCCCACCTACACTCAAGAAACCAAATGCTACAAAACAAGCTTGACGCAATCATCTCATTATATTTTTATCACTATTACTTAAAGAAGTCAAAGATTACATTCTTACCCAATGACGTGTAAGGTCAACCACGTCTCACGCGAACACTGCAGACATATCACGTGATCGCTCGCACAGCTGCAAACTTGCATGGGTATCAAATGACGTCAACACCCATTAATTTTTTTCTCCATCGCATAAATAAGTCAAAGGTTATCTGCTTCAAGCGGTTACCCAAAGATTATCTTCTTCAAGCGGTTAAAGGTCAACCTCTTCCCACGCTAACATGTGCACGTGCACGTGCTCACATCCGCATAGCTATCAGATGACGTCATGATGATGCAATATGTCCTCGCGATTACGCAATATTCAAAACATACATTTCCTCTACTACTGGGGAGGAACGGCGAGGTCATCTGCCCCCAACGGGTAGTCTGTACACATGGGGCCATTATGCGAGAGTTCTCGCACGGGTCCGCTAGTATATATTGTGCCCATTTCAACAATGAAATATGCAAATCACAGTTTGCCAGCAATGCTCAATCGGGAGTATCGGGGTTCATGGTTTGTTCTCCCACTCTGTGACTTACACACTCTGGACTAAGCATAGGATACACTTACAAAAATAAACAAAATCAAATCCTACTATCAAAATATTTAATTATCCAAAATATGGCGCTACAAAAATTAAACAAATGAAAATACTGACACTATACTTCACACTTGTCCAAAGTTGAACAAGGAATTCAATTTAAACAATTACAAAATAATAATGACTGTTTTTCCAAAAACCAACAAACTTCAACTAAGTTTCACTCCCATATGGTGTCAATTCAAATTCTTCAAATAACGAGCTCCAAATGGCTCGGTAATATTTACATACACTGTGTAGCAATTAAATACATATCAATTAATATTTACAATGAGTATATCTGGTTTTAATCATAATATCAACGTATGGCTAATCATTTATTTATTTATTTATTTTGGGCTCTCACAATGTTCATCTGTTACCATCCCTCTCTCTCAAGCTACCAACTCACTACCGTGATTGGAAAAATTTGCGTATTCTCGAGCTATAGAAACTACTGAGCAAGTCAATCTTAAGATTACTCCCAGAACCTTAATGTCTCCATAAAAACTCGTGAATCACTGAATCATTAAATAATAAAGTTAGGGATTTATCATTTTGTCTTCAAAGACAATTATATCTTAAGAAAGCAACGATCTGAACTCTGCAAGCGATAATAATGGATATAAAGGGACCTCGGTTCAACTACCGGGTCGTTAAAATAATCTTAAACACTTCCGTGTGTTGTGACTCAGACATCCCGTTCCCCAACCTACCGCAATACAAGAGGGTAAGGGTCTGTCTTAACTACTTGGCTTGATTTATTGCATAGAGAGAAGAGCCCACAGTCTCGCTTTCACAAGGGACCGGTTACTCAGCTTTTACACACAGCTGTTTCAAATGCATTTCTCTGAATGACAAGGCTTACGATACAACATAACCACAAAATAACATATTTAGGTTCTACAGACCTTATTCTCTTAGCTTCGGTATGGTATAATTATGAAGTGTCCTCATTAGCAGGTAAGAAAATTCAATAATACAACCAATATTAAGAGGCTTCAACACGGACGACTCTGAGTTCGATCCTTTCAAATGCCTCGGGAGCAGTATCCCAACTTTGAGGACTTATAACATTAGCGACTTAAGGCAGGCCTCGCCCAATACCAGCGCTCATAATACAACATAAATGGCACCCTTTTTAACATGCAACACACAATGCCTCGTGATCACTATCACAACTTTGAGGACTTATAACAGTTTATTACCACGAGTAACTGTCCCTCATAATTACTTTTACCGAGAATTTCAACGCATTCCTAGCGTGACAAATTACTTCAATGCGCGACATGGCGCTCATACATTAATTAGCCAAGTTGCCTTCAAAGAATCAAATAAATTCAAATCAAAGTTTGATCTACATCTCAGAATATATATTACTCTTCTTCCATTAACAATAATCATTTTTACCATAAAGAACGTGTATTAACAACATGTAGTAATTCATCTAAAGGAGCTCTGAAGCTACCACTTTTCTATATAAAATTCATCACAATATTCATTCATATAATAATTATTATTATCATTACGCTTGCTTTACCATATTTGTATCATTTACCATTTTAAACTGATATTTCACTGAATATTTTCCACAAGGGATTCATTAATATTTCACATATTTATTTTATTTCCATCAAATTAATTGTTCAGATCGCGCAATCTTTCTTTCGCCTGTTATCACACATCCCTACTCTCACTCATGAGGATTATACGCAAATCTTCCCAAAAACACATAATAATGAAATTGTTACTCACATGACTGTACAGTCAAAGACCGAATTCTCCAACGATGGAACATTTTCGCCCACCAACTTCTTCTTAAGCCATTTTCATGGTTATATTTACACCCAATGACACTTTATTAACAGCACATAAAATATATACCCTAATCACTTTGAATATAATGAATACCATTTTGTATTCGTTTTCACTTAACACAGTACAATTTCACTAAAAATATTACACTCAAAAATTTCACTATATTTACATTACATAAAATTTTTATTACTCTGGCGTTAATTAATCGCCTTACACACGTGATTTCTTTTCTTTTCCCGTTTCCAAGGATTGCACTATAGGCACGTCGGCTTCCTACTCTGAAGAGATGATTGAAAGTCTCGATCGAACTAACCTCACTGGAACGGCTGATCTTCTAATTCTGGGTTTGACTATCGGCTTCTTTAACTTTACGGCACGATGTCGTATCTTGCTAGACGCTACTTGTTCGTCTAAATAAAGTCTGTCCTTGATGTATTACTATTTTGATCGCTCGAACTTGTATATCGGTGACCTAGTAATTTCCTTGTATTACTTTCTGTTACTTTGATTCGTAGCTTATTGGAGTACTCCCCAATGTTTAACTGTTCATTTGTCTACCTAGACAAAGCCTGGAACTACAATTCCTAATTTTTATCGTCCTTCGCTCTAGCCCCCTTGGTTCAGGAACACTAGGCGCTACTATTTCGTTCTACCCTGATCTGGTTACTTAACGTAGATAGAACTGTCTATTTCACTGTCCTTGGGTACTTCGAAACCTTATGATGCGTCGGTTCTTTAACCGAACTATTATATTCGAGTACCTATCGCCGGTTATTCTTAAGTCCACAGCCTAAACTTTGACTGTACTAGTGAACTTTATCGATAATTGTTCCTGCGTGCAGCGTCTCAGCGCTCACTAAAAATGATGTGTTGTACTTCGCGACACAGTATCACGCTCTCCGGCGTCTTTTATAAACTGAATGTACTTAGATGCAGCACTCCTGCACTAGGAATTTACTTGTAGCTTGTCTTGTAGCTAATGCTCCAACGTCACGCTCCTCTGGGCTGACTGATACTTTGTGAAACAGTACCGTGCCCTCAGGCACCTATTGTAGACTGAATTGTCGCTGCGAAAGAGTACCATGCGCTCCCGCGCCCTTGGTAAACTGAATAATTGTTAGTTGATCCAGCACGGCCTCTCCCCGAGGACCGCTCAGACTGAATGATACTTGTGAAACAGTACGACCCCTCCTAGGGTTCGCAAGACTGAATGCTCTTCCTGGCACGTCCAGGGTTTTTATCCAAATCTGCGGCAAAAATATCAAATCCGCTTCTTTTCCAGTACTAACTTCTGAAGTAATTGTCGTATAATTTTGAAATATATATCTCTGGAAAGCTCTTGTTTTAAACGTAAACTGGTTTCTTTGATCATGAAAATCGATCACATAATTCCAAGATATTAAATAATTTGGCTCCTCAGATATGTGGGTGGTGAGCTTTATTTTTCCCTCTCTCCCAACTCTGGGCTCGGGGAATAACTAACTACGTCTTGCCACGTCTGCAGTTCTTTCCTGTGCAAATATTATAAACTTTTTCCCCACACAAAAATCTCTATTCCAGAATGGTCAACTATGATGTGTTCATTTCATTAATTAAATGCTTGCAAATGGCTTAATTTTAATTATTTCTCTTCTTGCGTCATTGCAAGGTTGTCATTTTATAGCTGAGTATGGTCTATTTCCGAAACTCATTCTCCCTCACTCGTCGTGGAAAGTTTTTCTCGTTCTATTAATAATCATGCGCCAGCTTCTTATCGATGCGTCAAGCGTGATCTCATGTCCGCATGACTGGTGGTCACCCGTTCTTGCGTCATATTATAACAGCCCACTTCTTAAAATCATTCCAATACATTCTACAGACTGCATTATTTCCTCTCTTCTTTTGCAAATAAAATATGGATTCGACGCTTGAACCAATTGCAGATGGGTTCAATATAAATGTATCAAACGTTTTGATAATAGAAAGATACCGTATTCATGAATGGTAATATTCTATGGTCTTCATTTTACTGCCGGAAGGGATGTTTTAAAAATATAATAAATGACACAGGTTTACGTACTCTATCTGACTTAAATATATCTCTTTATTTTCCTTTCTTCCTGGAAAAAAGTCTGATCATGACGACAACAAAAACGCCAATTCCAAAGCATAGCCCCCATAGAGATATGTCACTTCAAGTCACTAACATACAATCCAAACAAGTGACCTGAAAGGTAATACAACCATAGTTCATAGTTTTATAACGTCCTCCCACCTTGGAATTGTGGGAACAATTTCAAAAGTTTACTTTTCTATGTGGTCTTCCAACCTACCCCAGTTCAGTCACAGTACTTGCTTTTATTACCCTTTCACGAATTGATTTCCGGCGGTCGAGATGGGAACTGTTCTCTGTTTACTTGTGTCACACGTCACTCTGCTTCGTTGACAGGTACAGTTGCGCGAGTAGGATAAGACTCAGCTCCAGTAGTTGTCCGTGGTGACATGAGCTCCTGTGACGCTTATCTGCGCTTCTAAGACACGTAGCGCGCGGAATGCTGCTTGACTTATGTGAAGTCTGCACTGTGTCATCACTGTGTCCTCCTCTTTACCCCGCGGGGCTACTGCTACAATAATCAACAAACGGTGGCGCAGCCATGCTCAGCGGCAATCAAATCTTAAATGGGTAATAGGTATTACTTTACGACCACTTTTTGTCACATACGAACTCTGTCCTGATGTCTGTAAGTCCGATTTTCTTTCTAAAATTGTTTGTGCACTGTCTACCTCCAGAGGGTAAAGTCTTTCAGTAGGGCGAATCAGAACCCCATCTTTCGTTTTCACTTTAGCTACACGCACTGCACCATCGCGACCAGGGAAGAGCGTTAAAATTCTCGCCAAAGGCCATTCCACCGTTTTCAGTTTCTCAGAACCAAGTAATACCATGTCACCTTCCTTCAGAGATGTTGCTTTCTTTCCTTTGGGACGTTAGACCAACTGTGAGAGATATTCCTTCCTGATGCGCTGCTTCAGTTCTTGAATTGAGTACTGCCTGAAACGTAAGCGAGAACGGAACATTTCTTCCTCTAATTTATCTAGATCTGATACATGGGTAGCAATGATCTCATGTAGAAAAATGTTAGGAGTTAATGGAGTTAAGTCTTCTGGATCCTCTGATGAATATGTCAGCGGGCAGTTAACTTTATGTTGTTCCTTGATCAAGGCATCAACTACATCATGATTCCTGGGCAATAACAAGGAGAATCGGAAATCAAAAAGGACATTCCTCATTGTAATCTTTGTCTTCAAACGGACTAGTCCTTGTCTGTCTTGAATTACTTTCAATCCGCTGATTTTGTCACCCTTTCGAGGAAATAACTCCCGTTGTACGCACTGCGTAGGAGCGATCATCCTTTCAGAGTTAAGGGCCGACCACAGCGAACAAATTATGGTAAATATTCTTTTGTAAACCGTTCCATTGATAACTGGAACTCTCTACCTGCCGCAGTCTTAGGGAGCCCTTCCCCAAACCTTTAGGTGTGTTTAAGAAAAGACTGACTATTTGTGTAAATACTCCAGTTTAATTGTTATTGAATTGCTATGTATAATTATTTATTTGTTATGTATATCCAATTTACCACCGGGGGACACACCCCCAATTGCAAATAAATGAATGAATGAATGATTAATAAGTAATTTTGCTTCTCATACTTCTGAAAATTTTAGTGAACCATTTTACCTCTCTCTACTACTTCGAGCGTTGTTGTAGAATCTTAATACCCATTCCATAATTCTTACTCTTTGAGAATAGGTGAGACCTCTTTTCAGATCAATCCCAATCATTGTTACAGGCTCGTCTGTGTTTTTCTTCTCATCCTCTGTTCTGAGATACACTACTGCTCCGTAGGCATGTTCACTGGCATCTACCAAAGTATGCAATGACCAAGTCTGTCTGCCAGGTTTTCCACCAGTTACGAGGAATCTCTATTTCTTCTAAGTGGCCAATTTCCTCGTAACGCTGTTTGAACTCCTTCGACATTGCTTCAGGCAGAGGGGAGTCACAGTTTGCTTTAAACCTTTTTATTCTCGAGTTCTCTGTAGCTTCTATTTTCCACGATTCCTGTAGCTATAATTTGAACGGGAGAATCGCAGGGGCTAGAAATCCAACGACGTCATAAATTTTCATTATTACTGAGAATAGATGCATATAGGTAAGTATATCTGGGAAGAATGGAAATTAGCAACAATACAAATCCCTATTGTATCCTGCCTCTTGTTCCACCTCATGCCTAATACCTTTGTGACACATCCATTGCTTTCAATATCTTCATTGTTGCTTTCGATCTTCGAAAGTTCACAATTTCTTATTGTAGATTCCCAGCATCTCAGCTCCATCTTGGCTTCAGCTAGAATCCGTGTGCTTTTAGAACGAAACATATTGTATTCTTCTACAGAATCAACTGATGTTACACAGTTATCTACGTACATAGATTTCATCAGTTTCCGTGCTATCAGTGAATCCTTATTATTAACAGTCGAAAGATGATGATCGAATACAGCACCCAATATAAATGGACGACATGTGGCTCCAGAAGGAACTCTTCAATGTACCTATAAATCTTCAATTTCGTAGTTCTGAAATTCTCCCACCATAAACATCAGAGATAATCACGATCTTCAACTCGTACCTCAATCATTCTGAATGCTTTCCTTATGTCTGCAATAACACCTAGCTCTTTCTCTCCAAACCTTAAAAGAATTTCAGGGATAATTTGAACGTAGTTAGGACCTTTTATTAAACAATCGTTCAGTGAAAGCCCTTTGTCTGTTTTGCATGAAGCATCAAAAACTGGTTGAACTGGAGTAATCAGACTTTCAGGTTTGATTACAGGTCTGTGTGGAAGATAATGACAAGATTTATCAACTTCTTCCTGTGGCACTTATTCAATAAAACCTTCTGCTGTCCAGTCTTCAAATATTTTGCCATAGTGTGAGAAGAGACCTGTTTTTCCAACTTCTGCGTAGTCGACTGAAGTCTTCTTTCTGTTATTTGCTTATTGGACAGAATTTCTGGATGTCCCTCCTTCCAAGGAAGACCAACTACATAACGTCCATCTTCTTTCTGGGTTAAAGTACGGTATTGAGTAAACATTGTTTCGCTTCTCGATATTGTCCTGAGCTGACTTGTTTTCTACTGGATCCTGAATACCAATTGTTTCAAGATTCCACAAGTCTGTGTTGAGCCATCGTTGTAAGTCATCGTGATTTTTGTATTGGCCATGTTCACTTCAGGAGAGTTGTCAGTTAGTTCTCCCCCAAAGTCCATCCTAGCTTTGTTTCAATGGCCGTGAGACCATTCTTAAGCCGAACAACATTTCCAGTCAGAATTTTAGCATAGACATCCATTCCAATAAGGAGCTGAATTTCTGGACAGTTATCACCCACATCGCTGTTGTTATTGTTGGTAGGTTGTCAGCAATTTCAGTGTTACGATGTTCTTTGTTTTGCTTATGGTGATTGGCCCGTTGGCGCGACTGTGGCGCTACCACACGTTCTTGTTCGTCAGTGTGTTGCGAACCGTTGTGATAATGGAGTGTGCCAGTGTATCAGTGTCTGTTTATTTAAATTAAATATTTGTTAACATTAACAATTCGGCCTTTATTCCACTGTCTACTACAACCTAACTACAGGTTATGGGCCCAGATCACAGTTAAAGTCCGAATAATGAAGAGAAGTGAAAGTTGAATGAAGAAAGTCGAGAGCAGTGAGTGCGAAGTAGGCCTATACCCAAAATGGCAGACGACAAACGAAGTGACGGTGTGCCAACGTTAAGAAGTGATAATTACTACGCATGGTCAAGAAGAGCGCAAGCTGAACTTATCGAAAGAAATTGCTGGAATGCAATAGAACCTGGTTTCAACGTGGAAGTGGAGAACTATAATGAAATTCAAGCGAGAACAAACAGAAAAGCTTTGGCATTTCTTCTCAAGTGACTGATGCGTACTTGGAAGACATTGGATAGGAAGCAACAGCAAGAGCAGCGTGGATAAAATTGAAGAACATTCATTCCACATATATACTACCCCAGTGTTTGGATAAATTGAATGAAATGGTGATCGTGGTGAAGACGAGTGACATGTCTATGCATCAATACATGGCTAAAGTACAATCCCTCAACAGAGTGATTAAGAGCGCAAACTGTGGACTTGAATTTAATGACACTCAACTTGCTGGACAATTGTTCAATGGTTTACCCAGAGATAAATATAAAGTAACAATAGCGCTGCTCGGTGGTGAGGAGGGGTTAACGACCGAAAGAGTGAAGGCTGTTCTCCTGAGAGAATGTGAATGTACCTGTTGACACAGATGAGACGGAGTTGCGTAGATCACAGAGAATAAGAAAGAGAAAGGAATGTTCAAAGTGTAGTCTTGTCATGTTTAATACTGACTGTCATTGTGATACCAATTTGTTAAATGTTTCTCATGAACCAAAGACTGTCAAAGAAGCTTTAGAAAGTCCAAATGCAAGCTCATGGTATTCCGCCATGTAGGAGGAGATGTGTCAGCTTAGGGAGAAAGGTGTTTTTGTGTCGGTAGACAGACCGAAGAACCACAATGTTCTAGGAAATAAGTGGGTGTTTAAACTGAAACAAAACCAGGATGGTACAGTAGAAAGGTTTAAGGCCAGGTTAGTAGCTAGAGGTTTTTACCAGATACAAGGGGTAGATTATGATAAAACATACTCACCTGTAATGCACAAGAAAACAATTAGACTTTTATTGTCATTAGCAGCAGTCAATGGGTGGGAAGTGCATCATGTCGATATTATGACCGCATATCTTAATAGCTCTCTTATTGAATTAGTGTATTGTGAACAGCCAGAAGGTTTTGTTGAAGAAGGAAAAAATAAAGTGGCGAAGTTGGTGAAAAGTCTATATGGACTGAAGCAGAGTTCTAAAGAGTGGTTCCATAAAATTAATAGTGTGCTGAATGAGCTGGGTCTAATTGATTTTAAAAAGGACCAGTGTGTTTATATCAATAAGACAAAAGATTTGATTGTAGTTGTGTACGAGGATGATTTGGGTATTTGGGGCAGTGCTGAAAATGTGAATTGGGTGAAATCTGAGCTGAAGAAAAGGTTAGAGTTAAGAGACATAGGGAAAATTGTTAGAAATATGTAACCCAACATCAGATCTGTGGTTTAAATTCAGCGCCAGGAAGCGCAACGCCATTGGCGGCGGTTATAGTTACGAGAATGTTCTCGTTGATTCTTTTGTATGTTTTTGTATATATACGCCTGTTTGTAACCTTGTCGTTCAGTTCGTATTAAACATGTATACTGCATATACGCCTAGACGTCTTTCTCTTGCCATATACTCCTACAGGTTATGGGATCCAGCAGGATCATTGACGAGTGTATAGTTTTCTGACCAGTGTGATTCTATTTGAATTAACAAAACTGTGATCGCTTGCAATAAGTGTGTGCATCATGGCGGAATCAAGCACCGGTTCTCTTTATAACTTCGAGAAACTGAAGGGGAGAGAAAACTACATTGACTGGCGTTTCCAGATGAAGAATTATCTTATGCACGATGACCTTTGGAAGTGCATATCTGGTTATGCAGAAGATGATAAAACGGGCGCTGGGGTTAAGGTACGACGCGACGAACGTGCTTTGTGCAAGATTAACCTTATGGTGGAAAAGAGTGTTTTTCCGTACGTCATGGAAGCAAAAACGGCGAAAGCAGCATGGAATTCGCTCGAGATGGCATATGAAGATAAAGGCGCCAACAGGCACACAAGAATTCTTCGCCAGCTTTGTTCCACCAAGATTGAACAATTCAAGTCTATGGAAGAATATGTCACCACAGTTTTGGGGCTCTCCCAGCGGCTAGCAGGAGTTAAAAAAACACTTGATGATGAATTTCTAGGTGCCTTGCTCTTGCAGGGACTACCTGATGACTATGAACCTATGATTATGGCATTGGAAAATTCAGGCGCAGAGTTGACTAGTGACTTTGTGAAATGTAAACTGCTACAGGAAGACAAACGCAGCTCCAGCAAAGAAACAGCACTCTACACCAACAGGAGTGGATTCAAGAATACTAAACCCAAGAAACCGTTCTGTTGGAACTGCCGTAAAACTGGCCACTGGAAACAAGATTGCAAACACCAAAACAAGACAGCAGCACATCAAGCAGATGCCAAGCCACCAGAGAAGAAAGAAGAAAAGAAGGGTAGGGCTCTGCTCACAGCACTTGGAGTTGATACCCACTCAGCAGACAGCTGGTACATGGACTCCGCAGCCTCCAAACATATGACTGGTAGAATGGATTGGATGTCAAAATTTGATGATAAAAGGGAGGTTGGATATGAAGTCACCGTAGCAAACGATTGTAAACTATATAGTGGCGGTATAGGTGATGTTCCAGTACAAGCAAATGTTTTTACAAAGGTGAGCGATGTTCTGTATGTACCTAACCTTACAGCAAACTTGTTCTCTGTGAACAGTATTGTTAAAAAGGGGCATGTAATTGTTTTTGATGAAAAAGGTTGTAAAGTGTTTCAAGACAGTGACTGTCAAGTTACAGGTGAAGTGCAATTATTGATTGAAGAGTCAAATGGACTTTATATCTTAAATAACTCAGGTTCTGTAAGTGCAAATGCATCAGCAGTGTCTTGTTTAAGTGATGCTAAAAGTGTTTGTTCAAAAAGTTCTAATTCTAGAGAATTGTGGCACAAAAGGTTAGGCCATCTCAATCACGTGGGGATGGACTTGTTAAAAAATGGTTTGGCTACCGGTATTGATTTTTCGGGTGAAAAGCAGCTCTGTGTTCCATGTATAGAAGGGAAACAAGCTCGACAGCCCTTCAAGACCACCAAACATCGTGCCAAGAACCGACTGGACCTGTTGCACAGTGACCTGTGTGGACCGATGCCTGAGGAATCCTGGGGAGGAGCCAGATATTTTCTCACCTTCATCGATGACCATACGAGGAAGGTTTTTGTCTTTTTTCTAAAAAGGAAAAGTGAGGTAAGAGAAATCTTTGAACATTTGCTAATTCTGTTGAAATTGAGTGTGAAAGGAATATCAAGGTTATACGCTCCGACAATGGTGGGGAGTATTGTAATAAAGCTATGGATGAGTTTTTCAAACAGCGTGGCATCAAGCATCAGCTAACAGTAAGGTACACACCAGAGCAAAATGGAACTGCAGAACGCATGAACAGGACTCTGAATGAAAGAGCACTCGCTATGATGCAAGGTGTAGCTTGTGACAAACGCATGTGGACAGAAGCTGTCAATACAGCTGCATATCTTGTCAACAGGTCTCCTGCACGGAAAACACCAAATTCAACACCAGAACAAATGTGGACTGGAGAAAAAGTAGACCTGACGCACTTAAAAGTGTTTCGATGTAATGCCTACGTTCATATTCCAGATCAGCTGAGAAGAAAACTTGATCCCAAGACTGAGAGAATGGTATTTGTTGGGTACTCGGATGAGAAAAAGGCGTACCGGCTCCTGCATCCAGTAACCCATGAATTAATCACAGCGAGAGATGTGATTTTTGATGAGATGTCTTTCTCCGCTCTAACAGATCCTCCAGTGGTACCAGGGAATACAATAATACCCCTAACCACTGAAGTCAGTAAACCACTATTGACTGCATGTGATAGGGATGTTCCAGATCCAGCTCCACAGCATAATGAAGAAGTGGAAGTTGAGCCTGATCATCAAGATAATCCATCACAGCACAATGAGGAAGCGCGTCGCTACCCCCAGCGAGAAAGACGACCAAGACAATATCCTGATTACATTCTGCATTACACTCATTGTTCTGATCAAAGTGAACCATGTACAGTAAGTGAAGCCTTGTCATCACCTTACTCTAAGGAATGGCATAAAGCCATGAAGTGCGAAATGGATTCCATGATGGTTAATAAGGCGTGGGTTTCAGTTCCTAAAACAAAAGGTAAAAACATTGTACAGAATAAGTGGGTGTTTAAAGCTAAGCGTAATACAAATGGTCATGTTGTAAAATATAAAGCAAGTTTGGTTGCAAAGGGTTTTACACAGCAATTTGGCATTGACTTTGTTGAGACATTCTCACCAGTTGTGCGGCATGGCACACTCAGAATGTTGTTTGCTTTAACGGTTGAATTAAATTTACAGATTGATCATCTAGACATTGAGACTGCTTTTCTCAACGGTGAGTTACAGGAGGAAATATTTATGTGTCAGCCAGAGGGCTTCCAGGTGAAGGGAAAGGAAGACCAGGTTTGTTTGCTCAAAAAGGCCATTTATGGACTAAAGCAGGCTGCACATATGTGGCACAGAAAGGCTCATACAGTTCTGTCTGCTTCGGGCTACACAAACAGTCATAATGAGGCATGTGTTTACAGAAAGAGTATCGGTAATACTGTAATTCTTGTTGCTCTGTATGTTGATGATTTCTTTGTGTTCCACAATAATCCGCAGGAAGTTTGTAAACTAAAAGATGTCTTAAAACAACATTTCATGATGAAAGATCTTGGACCTGCTGCTCAGGTTCTTGGAATGCAAATAGAAAGGGACACAGATAACAATATAATCAAAATTTCTCAGACACAGTTCAAAAAAATCTGTTCAATAAGTTTGAGATGACTGATGTTAATCCCATCGGTACTCCTATGGAAGTAAATATGAAATTGTCTAAAGCCAAAAGCGTGGATGATAAACCTTCTCAGCAGCTGATAGGTTCACTTATGCACTTGAGTGTGTGAACTAGACCAGATATTGCCTATGCATTGTCATATTTAAGTCAGTTTAATTCTTGCCACAGTGGCTTGCAGCCAAAAGGGTACTTAGGTATCTTAAAGGTACGATAAACCAAGGACTCATTTTTAAGAGCACTGGTTTAGATTTGGTAGGGTTTGCAGATGCCAGTTTTTCCACAGATAGTGATAGTAAGTCCTATACTGGTTATCTTTTCAAGATTGCTAATGCTGCCATATCATGGGAAGCTCATAAGCAAAGCTCAGTTGCTACCCCATCGACAGAGGCTGAGTCTTTGTCAGAGGCTGCGAAGGAAGCAGTTTATCTTAAGAATATGATGTTTGATTTGATTGGTTCTAATCAAGGTCCAATTAAAATTGAATTTGTTAAAGGTGAATGTGATTTGCAGTGTGTGATGATGGATTGTAATCAAGAAATTGATTTGTATAATGACAGTCAAAGTACACAGAAAATTGCAAAAAATCCTGTTTTTCATAGGCGCACTAAACACATCAACACCAAACATCATTTAATTAGGGAAAAGGTTCAAGAGAGAATCATTTCATTGCACTATTTGTCCACACAAGAAATGATTGCAGACATTCTCACCAAACATTTACCTAAACCAAAACATGTGTATTGTACCCAAGGAATGGGATTGAACTATTAATTAGTATTTTAAGTATACATTGTGTTAAAAAAAATGTTATCAGTAATTGTATTATGTTTATGAAGGGTACTCTATGATTGAAGTCTGGTATACAATGACTATTACATTCTAGATCAGCTATTGGTTTAAGTGGGTGTGTTAGAAATATGTAACCCAACAGCTGATCTGTGGTTTAAATTCAGCGCCAGGAAGCGCAACGCCATTGGCGGCGGTTATAGTTACGAGAATGTTCTCGTTGATTCTTTTGTATGTTTTTTATATATACGCCTGTTTGTAACCTTGTCGTTCAGTTCGTATTAAACATGTATACTGCATATACGCCTAGACGTCTTTCTCCTGGCATATACTCCTACAAAAATGACCAATTTTCTGTCAATGAATGTAACACAAGACAGAGAAAATGGCGACAAGTGACAAATCAACCAAGTGCGGTCAGTGTGAAAAATGTGTAACTGATAACGAAGAATACATAATTTGTGATGGGGAATGTGGTTAATCATACCACAGAACCTGTGTAAACATCAAAAAGAACGTTTTTAACCGGCTTTTGTCCGACAAAGTCAAGCAATGGTATTGTGTCGAGTGCAGTGCAGTAAGTAGGTCAACTACGGAAAAGGTTTCGCCAGACGAGAATGTAAGTAAACCTGATTTAGAAGGTCTTGTTTGTGAAATCAACCTCCGACTGATAAAACTCGAAAACATTGAAAAGACTCAGCGTGACATGCTCAAGTCCGTGACATACTTTTCTGATTGCTTCGATAGTATGAAAAGTGACATTTCAACTGCCACACAAACTCTGAAGCAAGCCTTGTCAGAAATTACAAAGCTCAGCCAAAGAGTTTGTGAGTTAGAGAAGGATAAGGATATCACTTGCAGTGAGGTTAAAATGTTAAAGCAAGAGAATCTCGAGCTTCAACAGTACGTTCGGCGAAACAATCTAGAGCTTCATGCCGTGCCGCACACTTCAAACGAAAACACCGTTCAGATTGTCCAGACTATCGCTGACCAATTGGGTGTCACAGTTGTTGAGTCCGATATTGACGCCTGCCATCGGCTACCTCCGAGAAGGTCTTCCACCTCCTTTACTAGTCAAATTCTGCAGCCGGCTAAAGAAGGCAATTAGGTAGATTTCATTAGAAAGCTAACTATTGCAATGGATCCCATGTTTCGACTTCCGGAAAATTTCGACTTATCTTCGCGTTTCACATCCCCCAGACCCCAAAACCGCCGTCAGTTCAAAAGTTTATATATAATTTATGTATGTATATATACACATATATATATATATATATGTATATCAGTTTCTTGTGGACACGATAACTGCCGTAATTTTGCACCAATCACTTTGAATTTTTTACCGAATATGTATACCTATAAAATCTCGGTCGAGTTCGTTACTGGGCTAAATCGGTCGAAGGGGGTGAAAATGGGGGGCTTTTTTTTTCGAAAAAGTGAAATATTGCTATAACTCTCTTAATATGTGAAATATCGAATCCGTTCAATGTTCATACTATGTGTCGGATAAAGCCCAAACATTTATGTTTGAAGAGTTTTTTATAGCACCAACCATTGACCAAAGGGGTGGGAAAAAGTGGGTTTTTCGGGAAACATTAATCATATCTTTCTTAATAGGCACAATATCAAAACCGAACAAAATGGACAATATTCCCCTAATAATTACATAAAACTTTTGTCTGAAAGAATTTTTGATATCACCCACCATTACGCCAAGGGATGAGAGAAATTATTTCGGAATTATAAGAAATTGCCAAGAGCTATCAGAGGTTGCCATGGCAACACTACTAAATTGATGAGGGATGAGCCATCAGACGTTGCCATGACAACGCACTCGCACGAGATCAGATTCAGTATCTCCATCTGACTAAGTGTGAAGCGGCTTCGGTGACGTAACTGGTAGCATGCTGAATGTCTATGCCCAAAGTCGCGGTTTCAAAGCCGGCCGAAGTCGTCGGATGTTCTAAGAGCGCTAAAATCCCTCAGTATGCTTTCCTTTGGAGGGGAAATTCCAACGTTCGTTGCGAGTTGCTGGTTGGGGTGGCATCTAGTAGCCAAGTTCACAGCTAGGTGTCGTTGACGGTAGTACCTGGTAGCAACATTAGGAACTACTGCTTGAAATTGACCGTCTGCAGTCCTTATCTGAATTAAGACTAATACAGCCATTGCAATTCACACCGTTTTTCAGACAGATTCTACACTCACCCAAAGTACACGGGGTTAGATGACCGCGTTGTCGCAGCCCCTAAACTGAGGAACCAACCAGAGGTAGATTTCATTATTATTATTATTATTATTATTATTATTATTATTATTATTTATTTACCAAAAATTGTGCCTACAATTTATGGACGGCAGATAGAGAAAGGGCAAGCCCCACATACACATCAGTGTCTCCATCTCCGTTAGAAAGCTAACTATTGCAATGGGTCCCATGTTTCGACTTCCGGAAAATGTCGACATATCTTCGCGTTTCACATCCCCCAGACCCCAAAACCGCCGTCAGTTCAAAAGTTTATATATAATTTATGTATGTATATACATATATATGTATATCAGTTTCTTGTGGACACGATAACTGCCGTAATTTTGCACCAATCACTTTCAATTTTTTTACCGAATATGTATACCTATAAAATCTCGGTCGAGTTCGTTACTGGGCTAAATCGGTCGAAGGGGGTGAAAATGGGGGGCTTTTTTTTTTCGAAAAAGTGAAATATTGCTATAACTCTCTTAATATGTGAAATATCGAATCCGTTCAACGTTCATACTATGTGTCGGATAAAGCCCAAAAATTTATGTTTGAAGAGTTTTTTTTATAGCACCAACCATTGACCAAAGGGGTGCGAAAAAGTGGGTTTTTCGGGAAACATTAATCATATCTCTCTTAATAGGCACAATATCAAAACCGTACAAAATGGGCAATATTCCCCTAATAATTACCTAAAACCTTTGTCTGAAAGATTTTTTGATATGACCCACCATTATGCCAAGGGATGAGAAAAATGATTTCGGAATTATAAGAAAATGCCAAGAGCTATCAGTGGTTGCCATGGCAACACTACTAAATTGATGAGGGATGAGCCATCAGACGTTGCCAAGATAACGCACTTGCTCGAGATCAGATTCAGATTTCCATCTGACTAAGTGTGAAGCGGCTTCGGTGACGTAACTGGTAGCATGCTGAATGTCTTTGCCCAAGGTCGCGAGTTCAAAGCCGGCCGAAGTCGTCGGATTTTCTAAGAGCGCTAAAAATCCCTCAGTATGCTTTCCTTTGGAGGGGAAGTTCCAACGTTCGTTGCGAGTTGCTGGTTGCGGTGGCATCTAGTAGCCAAGTTCACAGCTAGGTGTCGTTGACGGTAGTACCTGGTAGCAACATTAGGAACTACTGCTTGAAATTGACCGTCTGCAGTCCTTACCTGAATTACAGACTAATACAGCCATCCCTAGGTACACGGGGTTACATGACCGCGTTGTCGCAGCCCCTAAACTGAGGAACCAACCAAAATCTCTGCGGGAGATATAATTTTGCGTGAAGAAGTAACAGACCGTTACATAGTTACACATCAGTGTCAAAACCTTGCATAAGGACAGTGTGACCACACGTATACAAATGGACCCCAAATGACAACAAGGTTACCGTTCCCATAAGACAATAAAATGTTTAAAATAAGCATAAAATGACGAAAAACAAAGTTAATTATGCTCCAATTATAAAATACCTTCTCGCAATAAATGAGGTCTGATCCTTCTACGAAAACCTGCATATTCTGCCTATTTTCGCCTATCCCCAAGTTTGTCCGGTGAAATCTACCTCCGCCTTCCGGCGTGCCGAAAGGCCTTTTTTTTTAAGGCAAAAGGTCCAAACCCAACCTGAACTCAAGTGATGCTGGAATCAATGCTAGGGCTAGGCCTATCTACATAAACAAGCATTTGACGCCAGCTAATAAAGTACTCCACAAACAGGCAAGAGACCTCCGTAAATTAGGTTTTAAATACGTCTGGACCCGGGACTGCAAGATATTCGTCCGTAAATCAGATAGTGACAAGGCTGACAGGATCAGCTCACCGGAAGACATTGAAAGGCTAGTAAGGGACTCTTTCATCAACAAGGCTCAGCCATCCCATTCACAGAAATAATAATGCATCAAGACATGGACCTTCTAGTTGATGTTGACTTACACACATCAATTGATGAGCGTAAATATGACTGTATCCACGACTACGTAGCAGACACTAAAAATGAGGTTAGCCAAATCAAGTCTCTTTACCTAAATAGCAGAAGCATCAAAAATAAACTAGAAGATATCGAGATACTAATACATATTGTTGAAAATCTAGATGTCATAGTGGTAACTGAGACTTGGGTAAAAAGTAATGAAGCTAAATACTTCAACCTAAACAACTATTCTGTTGCTTTTGTACACAGAGACACTCAGGACGGTGGAGGCGTGGGAGTTTATGTCCACAAAAAATGGAATATAAAAGTTCTTAACCTAGTTGAGAGTAACCATAGCTTGATCCAGTTAGAGCTTATAAGAAGTGATACTGTTCGTTTCAATAACCTGCATACTATTAATATAATTGCAGTATATAATCCTAACATAAATAACGCAACAAATTTCATGCAATGTCTAGAGCACATTCTCTCGAAACATAATGCCAATCTTTGCTTATGCATTGGTGATACAAATATTAACTTACTAAACAAAAATAATGTAACCAAATCATACCTAAATCTACTATCAAGCTATGGTTTCACACAAGGCAATACTCGGTATCCAACAAGAATATGTGAATCAACAAGTACACTCCTTGATCAGGTAGCCACTAATAACTGTAAATATACCTATATGATAAGCAATATAAATAGTGATATTAGTGATCATAATATTCTTGTAACTGAGATTTTCTGGTCAAATTACTATTCAGGCAAAAGCCCAATCTCGAACATTACATTTAAATACCCCCACAACAAGCAAAGGTCTAGTTCAAAAAACGTAACTGCAAATTACCGGTACGTGAACAAAAACATATTCTCCAATGATCTCAATCAAATAGACTGTTTAGATGATGTAAATGAAACTTCATCGCCATGAAACACAAAATCTTGACTCAGACACCCAACAAAGAAAACACTGACACACCTTTGAAGGAAATACACCAGAACCACACTAACCGATGGATAACAACAGAATTAATTTAGCTAATAAAACAAAGGGGCCTACTACATGCTAAACTTAAAACTAACATTCACAGAAACAATAACCCCTTAAAGGAAGAGCACATAATATGTAGGAACAAAGTGACAGCTTTAAAACGGAAACTGAAATCCGCATACTATGAACATAAATTAACACTGAACGCCAGTAGCATAAAATATACTTGGAAAGTAATCAATGAAATGATCTACAACTGCACAACTGAAAACAAAGATGGTCCCAGTGAGATAATAATTGACGGTAAAACTTTCACAGGAAGAGAAGATATATGCAATGCTCTAAACACTCACATTATAAACATAGCACACAAGTTAGCCAAAAACATCCTCTCAGGGAAGAAATTTAATAAAATTAATGTCATTTTTGAAAGCCTTTGTCTGGAGCGTGGCGCTCTATGGAAGTAAAACGTGGACTATTGGTGCAGCAGAAAAGAGGAGAATTGAGGCATTTGAAATGTGGTGTTACAGGAGAATGATGAAGATCAGATGGGTAGATAGGGTTACAAACGAAGAGGTATTAAGGCGAGTGGGAGAGGAGAGATGTTTCTGGCGACTGCTAATGAAGAGAAGAGATAGGTTGGTAGGACACATACTAAAACACCCAGGAATAGCAAGGTTAGTTATGGAAGGAAGGGTCGAGGACAAGAACTGTAGGGGTAGACCAAGGTTAGAATATGTTAAACAGATTGTCTCGGATGTAGGGTGTGGTAGCTATGTAGAGATGAAACGATTATCTCAGGACAGGGAGGCATGGAGTGCTGCATCAAACCAGTCAAAAGACTGAAGACTCAAACAACAACAATGTCAATACAGATTCCATATTTATGACCCAGACTAATGAGATGGAAATTCGCAATATTATATTAAGCCTTAAAATGAAAAGTAGCCTAGACAAAGATGGTATGTCAGTAAAATTGTTAAAAAAACTCCATTGAGATGCTAAGTAGCCCACTAACTACTTTAATTAATCTATCGTTAGAGACTGGACTGGTGCCTGATCTAAAACGAGCACGAGTCATATTGTCTATAAAGGAGGTGACAAAAGCAATCCAGACAATTACGGACCCATTTCCATCCTCCCACCCATATCCAAGGAACTCGAAACAGTAGTAAAAAACAGAATTGTTAATTTTTTAAATAAAAATGATTACTTCTACAAAGGGCAGTATGGATTCCGAGAAAACTCAAGCACAGAAATAGCCACAATTGATATAATTTCTAACTTGCAGGATGTCATAGACAAAAAGATGACAGCGAGTGGCCTTTTCATAGACCTGAGAAAGGCGTTTGATACTGTTGACTATGAAATTCTTTTAGGGAATCTTGATAAAGCTGGTATCCAAGGAGTAGCTTGGACATGGTTTAAAAATTACCTGTCTAATCGTAAGCAGTATGTTGAAATAAATGGCTACAGAAGCGAGGAAGTAAATATTACCCAAGGTGTGCCCCAAGGATCAATACTGGGTCCTTCCCTCTTCTTAGTATATATTAATGACATAGCAACACTCAGTTTTCATGGTAATATAACGTGGTTTGCAGATGACTTAAGCATCTTTTACAATGCGTACACCACCAACACGCTGATTACACACATGCAGGAGGACATGAATACAATACTTGGCTGGACCAGTCAAATATTTTAACAATAAATTAAGATAAAACAAGTTATTTAATAATATCTAAGCGTAGAACAAAGTTAGACATCACTCAGAATATAAAGCCGAATGGAAAGGCAGATAAAAGGTTCTCGTCTGTGAAATACCTAGGTCTGATAATAGATGAAAATCTCTCCTGGCAAAAGCACATTGATGCATTAGTTAAAAAAATATCACCTGCTGGTGGGATGATAAAAAAATGAGCTACTATATCCCAAAATATCTACTCAGGAAAGTGTATTTTTCCTTAATCCATAGCCACTTACAATATTTGAATACAATTTGGATAAAATGCTCAAATTACCTAAAAAAGGAAATTGAGGTAATTCAGAATAGAGCCATAAGAAATATGTATAACTACCCTTTTTTAACACCAACCAAACACCTTTATATTACGAGTAAAATTCAACCAGTAGCCCTAAATGCAGAAATCAAATCAGATGTCCTGATGTACCAAATCCTACACAAAGGTATCCACACAAATTTAAACTTCACTAAGCAATCTGATTTACACGCTTACAAAACTAGACATGCAGATGACATATCACTTTTCCATATCAATTCCAAACAATATGTCAGTAATAGCATTTAGTATAGTGCCTTTGTAAAGTTCAATAGACTGCCAGAAAATATAAAAATTGCACCTAGCCTACCAATCTTTTAAAGGAGGCTAAAACAGTTTATGTGGAATGATTATAAAAAGTCAGTTTGAAGAAATTCCAAAATCTGAGAAGACAAAAGAAGACTATATTGTGTAAAAAACTCATGATAACTACAAAATGTTGTATATATTTTCATACTGAAAAATTTGTAAACCAAATATTGAATTGTAATTTGTCGCCAACAAGATAAAACTGTACTATTCCTTTGTATATGAGTCCTTGACTCGTTAAGGGATTAATGAAATGAATTAATTAAAAAAAGTAAATACACCAAAGAAATACTGTTGAGTTGTAAGTTAAGTTCTGCAAAAGCGAGGTCAGCACCCTTAGCTATCAGTAGTGATGATAAACCAGGATCAGAGGAGGAGAAAGTAGACAAAAATGCTTCAAAATGCAGTAGGAAAGTTACTATATTTGTCGACATCGACAAGACCAGATCTCAGTTTTGCGGTATGTAACGCATATGATGAGATATTTAAGAAATACAGAGGAAATGAAAATTGTATATTCTACTAGAGACCCAAGTGATTGTAAAGTGGAAATTTTTTGTGATGCAGATTATGCTAATATCAAATCAGAGAGGCTGTCAATTACAGGATATGTAATTAAATTTGCTAATGGTCCAATTATTTGGCGTAGGCTACTAAGAAACAAACGTGTCCTGAACTCTCTGCAGTTGAAGCGGAGTACAATGCCATGTGTGAGGTAACTCGAGAGGTGTTATGGTTAGACATGATCCTGAGAGAGTTAGGGCAATGCAAGTTTATGAGTAAACCAATTGTTATTAAGTGCGACAATCAAGGTTCGATATTTCTGAGTGAAAATGGTTTGGATTCAGAGCGATCCAAACACATAGATGTAAAGTTATGTTTTTACAGCACTATGTTAAGAGTGGGATGATTCTGTTCAAATATGTTCCTTCAAATGAGAATTTGGCCGATTTATTTACGAAATCTTTGAGTGGACCAAGGACTGTAGAATGTGTTGAAATGCTTGGTATGTCCGATTAGTGTTTGGAAGTGTTGATTTATGTTTGTTTGATTGGTTGAATTTAGTAATTTAAATGTGTTGTTCTTCTGTGTATTGGTGTGCAGTTTGAGCACTGAATTGACTGCCAAAGGGGAGGTGTTGTTATTGCTGGTAGGTTGTCAGCAATTTCAGTGTTATGATGTTCTTTGTTTTTCTTATGGTGATTGGCCCGTTGGCGTGACTGTGGCGCTACCACACGTTCTGGTTCGTCAGAGTGTTGCGAACCGTTGTAATAATGGGGTGTGCCAGTGTATCAGTGTCTGTATATTTAAATTAAATATTTGTTAACATTAACAATTCGGCCTTTATTCCACTGTCTAATACAACCTAACTACAATCGCTGATCCATATTTTCTTCGTTCTAAGTTCATGAAATAACGTAGAGTATGCTGAAACTCGTGGGATTGACTGGCAAATACGTGACTGATCCCTGACTTCGATCTCAAAAGCAACGTTACTGCCTGGTTTCTGTAGCTTAATTGCAGTGGTGGATCCAGGCCTTGCGGGGCCCTGGGCGATATGATAAGGTGGGGCCCACAACAATAGGAAATAAAAATAATCAAATCAAATGGGAAATAGTATTGTAATAATAATAAAATAAAGAATAGTTACATTATTTTGAATACACTACAGTACTTTTTTTAATAATATCAAAGAAACATTTAAGTTCCCTTGAAGAAGATTATGTAAACTATGAAATATTAAAATATTACTTTGCGACTTATTCCCGGCTGAAGTCTTCTATCATTTCACTGAAATCTAAACTTGCTAAACGGTCATGGGAGGTCATAGCTGCATTGGAAAAAGAATATGAATTATAAATTAGTTTGAAAGGTATGATTAATTAATCAATTAAATTTAAAACAATCCATGGCGCGGGCCCCCACGGACCGCGGGGCCCAGGGCGGTCGCCCTCCTCGCCCTCCCCTAGATCCACCCCTGCTTAATTGTGTACTTCTTGTGATTTATTTCCGAGGTCTTGCTTCCACCGAACAGAACATGGGAAACCAATTCTTCAGCACATACTATCAATCCGTGTTCTTCAGCTGTTTTCTCCAAAAGATAGGATCGTTGAGATATGCAATCTAACAAAGCTCTCATGGTTTTCCGTCTGCCATTGCCGTGGACAGTAACCATCAGTGTTGATAATATTACTTGACGTTCAGATGTATGGCAAGCCATATTAGAAGTTGTGTGATGCTGACTTCTTCTTCTTCTTCTTCTTCTTTATTCGATTTATTCTTATCTTTCTGCAAAAGATCAGGACACATAACCATGGCATGCTTCTTACAACAAACCAAGCACCGGATGTTTGATTTACAGTTCTTCGACAAATGATTACATCGTAAGCATAAGAAACAACGATTCTTTTCTCCAACCTTCGATCTTCTTTCCTCAACTCTCATGTTTGTTGTTTTGAAACACTTCTCGCTGTCATGGGCCTTTTCGCAAAATATACATAAATCTTCTGAAGTATTGCTAAGTGCTGCCACTGTAGGTGTACTCATCTTATATTTAATATGCTTCCTATCTACTTTTGAAAAACATCCCTCCCTTTCAGTCTTTTCTTTCGCTTTTGTGCTACCGAAACCTGACCGTGCTAACAAGATTTGTTGCTCATTTAGAACTTCAGTCCATTAAACTCCATTGATAAACTCCATTAAACAATCAAATCGGGACATCCTAGGTTCTATTTCACTAACACTTTGTTTAGAAAATTGACTCCTCTGCCATGCCCGTAACGTTTCTTCTGGCAGACTGGACTCAACTAAGGGAAATAACCATGTGCCTGGATCTGTGTCTGTCAAGTTTAAGGTGCTGAGTGACCGTAAATGCGATTCTAATTTAATTGATAACGTTGAAAGGGGGAGTTTATTCTTTTGAGTACCGTAGCATTTGAAATTACTAGTTTCAACGGTTCTCTTACATAGACTTGCATCAGAAGATCATCCCTGCCGAATCGTTCTTTTAATGCTTCAATGAATTTTGGATAATTTTCTGCTGTTTGAGGGTAACTAAGAACAATTGCCCGTGGTTCTGTGTCAGGTTTCATTGCCTGTAAAATACTGAAACTTGTCACTGTCGTGCAAAGTATCATCTTCGTGTACCTTTCTGTTCATGAACAATGTTAATGAACAATGTTAATGAAAACATTTCTCAACATGTTTACTTAACATTTGTTAACAAACTTCTTCAACATTATGTCCACACCAAATAAACTTTTGTTAACAAACATCTTCAACATTAACAAAGTTAACAAAAACATCTTGGTGTGGACGTACCTTTAAAGGGCCTTTGTTTGCTGATATGATTATATCCTTCATTTCCGAACATCTCGCTAGGTAGTGGACTAATCTTTCCGGGGAACAAAATTATATTGTTTACTTGTACCTTAATAACCTCAAATTCGTCAATGTATTTCTCAGTACTTTCTCTTTCAGGTGAAATAACATTGTCCTTCGCATCATTGTCTAATAAAAGATCCATTATTTTCACGTCAATTTCATGAAGTTCCTCCTTTAAACGTTTCAAACGGTTAATATTTGATTACAACAAGTCACTAATCTGCGAGGTAATTTCTGTAGCAAGTAACTCTTTAATGCATTGAAATTTCTTTGTTACACTTTGTCTAATAGGTGCCCTACCTTTCTTTAGCCGTTCCATGTTGATTCCTTCTCTTCTTGGATAGGAATAAATTAAAATTTAACAGTAATTTATGTACGTCTCCAATCACGTCGGGGTTCACCAGATGCTCCCTTTAGTCGAGAATTAACGGATGCCCATGCCTCTCGAGATGAAGGATTCCCTTACAATCCAGAACAGCAATCTGACAAAACGGTCTGAGGCCGTAGTTCGACGACGTAGGGGCAACTTCCCGTTAATTCATACCCCAACTTTCATAGGGCCAGCGTCAGAAGGAGATTTCATGAAAGTACGCAGCGGGGATAAGGATACTCAACGCGGCTCAGTCCCATGGAATACACACCGAGGAGGAAGATATAAAGCGAACGAAACTAGGAACATTCCTACAAGAGGGAATATTGTGATCGGCCGCTAACAGACTACTGCCTCACGATTGCAGGCAGCCCCTAAAAAGGGGCAGTGAAACGAAAGCAGAAGATCTAATCGACTTCCTCCAAACAAACGGAATCGAAGGAGATATTGAGTGTGAGATGCTGCCGACTATAAGGTCCAGTAAAGCTTTCAAAATAGGCGTAGACTTCAGATTTTTAGACTCTTTACAAGATCCCAATTTCTGGCTTGAGGACATTATAGTGCGCCAGTTTCTTTTTCGGAGGCAAAGAGCAGGCGCGTTCTCATAACCCGGTATACAACCCGACTCAAACAAAGACAAAATTGGAAACTATGGACATTCTACTCTGGAACGTTGAAGGGCTGAAGTCAATTATTTCGTTAACTTCCGACTTATTCTGGCAAATGTTTGATGTAATCATAGCCACATAAACATTCTTAACGGAACATATAAGCCTGCCACACATATTTAGCAAGCATGCCCTGGCTATCCCAATAGAGAAAGGGAGACCGGAAGGAGGATTAAGCATCTTATATAAAGACTGCATAGGAATGTGAAGGAATCACTCATAGAAGAGAATATGGTAACTGTTCGAACAGTCAAATTAACGATCATAGGTCTATACATCAGCCCCATCAAGAAAATAGATGACGTAGTGGAACTCATTGCGAGAGCCATTATAATAGCGAGAGGAGACAGAAACGCACTTCTTGGGGGCGACCGCAACTGTCGAATCGACAAACCCGACAACAAAACAAGTCTAAATCTAGAACTCCTACATGACGAGGGATACACTCTGCTAAACAGGCCAGAAGAGGTAACTTATGTAGCTCCCAACGGGAAAAGCACCATAAATTTAATCTTCGTAAAAGGGTCCTGTCTATCAACATACAAGCATGAAGTCCTATATTCGGACTCTGCTGCTGCTCTCAGGAAACACATACCTGTCCTCTCAAGAATTGTTACAAAAGAAAGGCCGTCGCCCAAAAATAAGAGCGAGTGGATTACTACAAGAAAGCTATGGACTGACACCATCGAAAGGAGAAATGATGAGCTACAAAATATATCACAGATGTTTGAAGAAGGTCTTCTAGATTCCGCACTAAACTCAACGCTGAACATTATCAAAGAATCGCAAATCAGAAAGCCACCAAGGATCGCCAAGATTTGGTTTGACTCTGAATGATACAAACTTAGACAAGAGACCCTGGATCTCCTCCATAAGGCGCGACAATCAAACGACCACCCCACGCTTACAGAGTACGCACTGAAGAGGAAAGCGTACAAAAAACTGCTACAGCGAAAAAGAGCAAACCACATTGAAGAGCGGGCACAAAAGTAACCCAAGAAGCCCTCAGCGACCCATTCATCGCACTTACGACGCGAAAAACATGCTCCACCCCAGACCTACCGATAACTTCATGGGAAAATCACTTCTCAAAAATTCTAAACAAGCAAAATATTAAAATTGCTCTTCCGCTACGAAGAAATACTGACACTGTAACTGACCCGATAGAACCGAAGGAAGTCAAAACTACAATTTTCGCCACCAAAGACAAAAAAAATCAGTGGGGCCTGACGGGATTTTTAACGAAAACTTGAAAGACGCCTGTGACACACTGCTTGACACATGGACCACCTTGTTCAACAAGTGTTATGCAACCGGAGGATTCCCAGATGGATGGAGGCATTCCATTATAAAGATGCTGTACAATGGTAAAGGAGATAGAAACGACCCAGACGTATACAGGGGCATAGCCCTTGAAAACAACATCTATAAGGCCTTTGCAAAAATACTGGAGAACAGACTCGTCGCAGCGGCTGGAACAAAGATCCCGGAGATACAGTTCGGATTTATGAAAGGAAGAGGAACTTTAATTGCAGTAATAAATCTCATTGATAATATCCAGGAGAATATTAGACATCCAAAAGGAAAATTCTATGCAATCTTCATAGACTTCAGGAAGGCATTCGATCTGCTGAATAGAGATATGCTCCTTTTTAAAGTAGCTGACATGATAGGAAAAGACAACCCACTGATTATAGCAATCAACAACATCCTGGCATACAACCGAGTGTCAATACATGACGGCAAGACATCTTCAGCAAACAAAGTACAGAGTAATGGAGTTCTCCAAGGGGATCCGTTAAGCCCCATACTATTCAACATCGCCTTGGCAGACATCGAAATGATCACTCATGGAACCTCCGTGGCAATATATTTATACGCGGACGACATGGTTATAGGGTCGAACAACAGGGAAGAATTACAGAATGTAATGGATAACCTCGAAGATTACGCCATTAAAAACAGCTTGGAAATTAACAAAAACAAGACAGTCCAGATGGTATTTAGAAAAGGGGGAAGAATCACAAACAAGGATAGACTACAGTGCGGAATGGAGGACCTGGAGGTCGTGAACCCATTTAAGTAACTGGGTATCACACTTCAACCTTCAGCTAATTCTTTCAAATGCCACGTAAGAGAGAGAACCGCGGCAGCCATAAGAATCATTTATGATATCTCGGATCCCACGAGACTATCTTTAAGCACGGCTATGAGTCTATTTTACGCTAAAGTACTCCCATTTCTAACTTATAGGCTAGAACTTACTTGGGATCACCTAACAGTATCCGACCTCTGAGCCATTGAAAGCGTAAAAGCTAGATTTTTAAAAAGAACATTGGGAGTTTCCAAGATGTCACCCTCAAGATTGATGTACATACTATCCTCTGAGACATTCCTAATGGAAGATCTACGTACCAGAATGCAGCTTCCATCTACCAAAATCCGTCGGAGGGGAAGTAAAGCCGGCGGTCCCATGTCATAAATTTATGGCATGTTAAAGAACCTTCCACTAATTACACCTGAGTGAAGCTAAATTGTATATGTTAGGAATGTAAACAACGCTCTTAGGTTCCTACGTTCGTTGCCAAGAGCCGACTGCGGTGGCGTCTAGTAGCTAAGTTCTGAACTAGGCCTAGTAGTCGTTGACGGTGGTGTTTGGCGGCAAAAGAAGGAACTAATTGAAAAATTCAAAGTTGCAGTCCTTACTTGAATTAAAAGACAGATACACACACTAATACAGCCATCACAATTAACACCGGATATCAGACAGATTCTACACACACCCAAAGTACACGGGGCTACATGACCGCGTTGTTTACATTCCTAACCTATACAATTTAGCTTCACACAGGTGTAATTAGTGGAATGTTCTTTAACACGCCATAAATCTATGACATGGGACCGCCGGCTTTACTTACCCTCCGAAGGAAGGCATACTGAGGGATTTTAACGCTCTTAAAAAATCCGACGGCTTCGGCCGGGTTTGAACCCGCTATCTTGGGCATATAAGCTCTGCATGCTACCAACTAAGCCACCGAAGCCGCCAACAACTGATGAGATTCGTAGCGCGCTACATACGGTATTAAAATGCCACCATAATCCTGAAAAGAACGTAGGCCGTATATCAACTGACCAAGTTGAATTAAAAAACAGATAACACACACTAATACAGTCATCACGATTAACACCGGTTATCAGACAGATTCTACACACACCCAAAGCACATGGGGCTACATGACCGCGTTGTGGCAGCCCCTAAACTGAGGAACCAACCAACCAACGTCACAACAGCTCGATTTCGAAATCGTCAAATATAACATTGCAAAAACCACTAAGAATTTGATATTATTTATGATTTCATTTGTTGCGTGCGAGTGATTTAAGTTCAAATATGACTTCATATCTCGTACTTTCAATAGTAGTTTCAGATTATGTTTGAATTGGCGCTTCTAAAGTGATTAACATTTCAGTAACCGCAGTACAATACAATACAATACAATACAAAACAAAACTCTTTATTTTCAGAACCTGCATCATACAGAATTGGATACGTCACACAACATACTCACAGTTAAATTTACATATTTACAACTTTTTTTTCATAATTAAACAGTTACATGTTTCTTTAAAATTCACTTAAAGAATACAACACTTTCTGGGCTAGGTATATCTTGAGAGACTTTCTGAACCCAGTTCCAGGCAAATATTTAAGTGGTTTGGAAGCTTGTTGTGGTACATAGCTCCTTTTTTTTTGAAAGGATCCTTTTCTGCAAATTGTTTATTTTACCCTCTTTTGAAAATAGTCATTCTGCCCTCTGGTTTCATGATTGTGGACATTGTTGATTGTGACAACTTTATGTTGATTTTTCCTGACAAGCAAGATAACTTTGAAAATATACAATGAAAATATTGTTAAAATATTATGCTTCTTAAATGCAACTGTGCATGATTCTCTCGGTTTCAACTCAAACAAGTATCGTATTACTCGTTTCTGCAGTTTAAATATTCTCTCCATATTCCTATTTGCTGCCCCACCCCAAATCTGAATACTGTATGATATCTGTGAATGTATTAATCCATAGTAGACTGTTAATTGGTATTCGCTGCTTATCTCGGTTACTGATTTCAAGAGCCTGATTATAACCAAAATATACCCGATTTAAAACCAAAACTCGTCAAAACGGTCTGGTTAGCTTTTGTACTAACCAGAGTATACCAAACGGAACGCCAAAACGCGCCTATAGTAAACACTTGCGTCTCGCGACAGACTTGGCTGGACAAGCTGATTGGTTGCTCTGACCAGGATCGAGACATAACTTTAACCTCACTTTTGTAACACAGGCGATTGTTATCCCAGTCACGTTTTAACGACGTTTACAAAATTATATTTATTTAAATTTTGTCAAAATTTTGAAATCTCATTACAAAGCCCCCCCCCCCCCCTTTTCCTCGAATATATAAAAGTTTGCATACTTACGAGTGGTTAAATGCCTAAACGTTAACGTAGTTTTGGCAAGATAACGAACAGAAAGATTCTGTTGTATTGTCACTAACAGCCCACTATAGCGACGAAAGAAGAATGAGCGCTGGTCTACTGCTTTAATATATAATTTTATAAAGAATAATACTGTTCAATTCATTTCATCAGTGTGCTAAGCTTTTGTTGATGAAAAACTTTTGTCTCGTGACAGACTTGGCTGGACCACTGGACGAGTTTTGATGACGTCACACCATTCAACCAATCAGCTTTACCAGCCAAGTCTGTCGCTAGACGCAAGTTAAGTCAACGTTTATGACTCCAAAGATATTCCACTCATACTTGTTGGAATAAAATAATAACAGACATCGTTTAGCTAGAAATGTTGAACTCACAGCTAAACCAAGACCGACTACAATATCTCAGACCGTAACATCAAATCCAAGATGGCGGAAATCGTAGGGGAACAGCTGTAGCGACTGGCGGGCATGGCGCCATCGAAATAGCGGCAAATTCGAAGACAAACATTCGCATAATTGATTAAATTCTACCAGGAATTACAGGTTTTTATGTAATAAGGCACAAATTCAATATGAAACCCTGACGTACTTCGCTACAAGCAACGTGAACAGACAGTAGCTAAAATTACAGACATAAATAAAGCAGAGGTAAGACATAATGTTAAAAAAATGCAAATACTTCTAAATGGAACTACAAGAATAGTCAACCAACAACAAAGTCAACCCCTGACACTCTACAGCCCATGAAGGGCCTAAGCAAATATAAAATGCAAATATAAATGGCTGTTGCTTATATTAGGGGCTACGACATCGTGGTCTTGTAGCCCCATGTATTTGTGTGTGGAATTTGTGTGATAACCTGTGTTATTGTTATGGCTGAACTAGTGTGTTTGTAAATTGGGGATTGTAATGGGAAGGAAGCGGCCATGGCCTTAAGTTAGGAACCATCCTGGCATTCGACTGGATTAGAAGTGGGGAAAACATGGAAAACCACTTCCAGGATGACTGAGGTGGGAATTGAACCCTCCTCTACTAAGTTGCTTCAAGAGGCTGAGTGCACCCCGTCCCAGCCCTCACTTGAGAATTAAATTTCTTTGCAGAGCTGGAGAATCAAACCCGGATCTCCGGGACGACAGCAAAGAACGCTAGGCACTACACAACGAGGTGGTCTAAAACAGAATGGTAGCACTGAATGAAAGTAGAACGAGCGATAATATTCTCTATAGTACATGAATTAGCCAAAATACCTTATCAAAACAACGAGAAATAAATCAGGGAATGATGTTTTAATAGATGCTTCCTCCTCCTCTGTATGTAACCCACCCAGCCATCCCAAATAGCATTGCGACTCACAATTTGGCTTCAGGAGAGGAAGATGCATAATCCAGGCAATTCTAGGTCTTCAAACTGAGATTGCGTCTACCCTGTCAGTACCGAAGGGAAAGTTACAATCCATATTCATTGACTTCTCTAAAGCTTTTGACTCGATTAGCAGGAAGAAAATATTGGAAAAACTAGACAGACTATTGAGAGGTAACTTAACAGCTACACGAAACGTCTTGTCAAAAGTATTTTAGGCTCTAACAATATAGTCATTAACGATGGCATTACAACATCAAGCCCAATAGAGCAGACTACAGGCGTGCTACAAGGAGACCCATAAAGCCCTCTGTTATTTAACACTGCTATGACAGATAATATTACAGATATATTAACAGAGAGGGTAATCTCATTTATACAGATGACATGGTGCTATCTTCAAGTTCACAGGTCGAATTACAATCTGCTCTCGACGCTTTAGAATGATGGGCGTTACACAATTACCTTAGGTTAAACAGAAACAAGACTAAATAAATCTATGACCTTTGGGAAAGGGGGAAAGCCAGACATTTTTCACATTGCAGGAAAACCGCTTGAGAGTGTATCACCTTACAAGTAGTCCTACTTAGGTCCTACATTACAGACAACTGGCAATGTTTTCACACTGCACATCAAGGATAGACCCAGCGTCGCTACCAAAGTCATCAACGACATAAAACATTTGACTAAGCTATCTATAAAAACAGCCTTAAAACTTTTGCGGTTAAAAGTTACCCGTATTGTGACTTTTGGACTGGAGAGCATTTGGACACATTTAAATATGAAGTATTTGGAACAATATGGAGCAACTGAAGGCAACTTACATAAAGAAGGCCTTGGGTGTATCAAAGTATACACCTTCAAGACCGGTGTAAGAGGTGACTTGCGAGGTTTATAATGTAGAAGAACTCCGACTTCAAATGTTGCTACCTTCTACTCCAGGATATGTAAAACTCATGGACACACTAGGGTCAAAGGACATTTGGAAGGATTTTTGCGCCACGGACGCTATGATTTTTGACGATTGGAAGAGTGGGGGGTACGAGCTGAGACCATTGAACTGTAGGTACTACTGGAACAACTCCTCCCATGGTAACCCTCGCTGAAAACTGCTTCCTGGTGCACTACCAGGCGTAACTAGTCGCACCAAAACCTGTCATACCATTTAACTCTAGGTTGCAAGTCAGCTGATACGTCGTGATTATTTTCATATATTTGATCGTACGTACCTCTGTGCAACGTTATATGTATGGTATTGTCCAATAATACGGTAGGTTTACGTCTATTTTATTTTAGAATTGAGATTTGTAATGAAGTAGCCTATTCTGCGTTTATGGATACGTCTTACATCAAATTGTGACATAGGCCTAAATAGCACATGACAAATACACGTAGGCCCTATTGTAGGTTATAAGTCATTAGTCACAGAATTATAACCTACGCTTATATTACAGATTTCCATGAAAACGCCCAGATGTAGGCCTATTAAAGAAATGGGTTATAGCTGTGAACACTTTTATAAACATGCTACTTGTTTCATTCAAATAGAAACAAACCACTGCTTAAAGATGATGCGATGCGGTACCTGCAATTTGCAATTTCCCACAGCATCGGCTTCAGCCACCCAAGAAAAGACCGAGAGTTATTGAACGACAAGTAGCCTAATATTTACTGTTCCTTTCTTGATCAGCATAGGCATATAATTTCACATTTTCCAGTATACTTTTATGATGTCAGTCTTGGAGACGATAAAAATAATTCGGCTTAAGGGATCTTCCCTGCAGGACCTGTTCGTTTGCTGTATGACTTATGCGAGGTCTAAGTTTCGACCTGCTTTGAAGAAAAAGAAGCTTGTAGTTTTACGTGACCGTTAATCTTGTGATCATGAGCCAAGGGACCTCCATTTTACGTGGAATCCGAACCACAGGACATGGCATTTCACTTCAAAAATCTCACTTGCAATGACCGTGAATCAAACCTGGTCCACCTTGGTGAGAGGCGAATAGCTTGACCACTGCGCCACCACGCCCCATTACTTTGAAGAATACTGAACATATGGGTGTTTTGTACAAATAAAGTAGGCTATGTATTTTTTTTCACTAAGAATCTATTTAATTGTTTAGTTGTAGGCTTATGCATATTCACACACATATGAATGTTGCCTTTGAGTTAATAAAAATGTTGAATACCAATTAACATATTTTTTCTTTATTCTTAGTCATTCCCAGCCTAACCTTATTTTTATTTTATTTTATTGTACGTGCGGCTTGTATTTTTTGCCAGTAGGCCTATAATTATTGTGTATGCTGCCTTTGATCTAAGGATAAAATGATGAACAATCAGGCTGCAATATAATATTTTATGTTGGCGTATATTCCTAGCCATTTTAAGTATCAAATTATTACATGATGTTTTGAAATATGTATTTCGGCGTTAAGTCCCGTTTAGTTTACCGTTCGCCTAAATGTTCAAAAGTACCTCGTTTACTTGTATCTCGTCGTACGTACTGTGCCCAACTCTAGGAATGGGTATTCCAAGATTCAGACACCTAGATATCAAGGGAAAGGCTACAGCCGCTTTTGAAAGTTGAGATATTTGAATATCGCGCTCCATTACTTCTAGAATGGAATGGAAACTTTGTGCAGCCAAGAGCATGTTAAGTGACGTAGCGAGTAGTAGCAGAGGTCGAGACTATTTGTTGATTAAATAGTTAGCCATGGAGTAGAGACTTGAGACTTGGATCAGATTACTGGCACGGCCAAATGAAAGAGAATGCACTTAGTCTCAAGTGAATCGGACCAGAGACACCGGAGATATGAGGATTTCCAGATTTCAGCGTGATCCAGCGTGGACCCGACCGTTTTGAATAAAAGCCGACCGGCCCAAGCATCATCAGCTCACTTCGAACCAAGCTCTTGCATGACAAGGTGCTGCTGCTACGTTGAGCCAAGGCACATGGTTGCCGGATCTACGCTGAAGATATCTTTAAATTGTGATAGTCACAAAAGTGCTGCGATACGTGTGGAACATAGTAAGTTTCCGGCAGAGGGAATCACTAAGGTGATTGTTATTTTTCTACGGACACTGGTGAAATACTTTATTTTTATATGGACACATGCTAGACTTTGTCTAGAAAGTACTTTGTCACAGTCCAGTAATAATAATTCAATACTTGGATATTTTAATCCAATTAGTCAGTTTCATAAATTGTAACTTGATAACCACTCCGATCTTTCAGTATATTGAAGGCCAGTCTATCACGGTGTTGTTCATTAGCCGACAAAGGGAAACTATAAGTTGCTTCGCGCATGATAGATGGTGATAAACCATGCCCAGGGAACGATCTTCAGAACAGCCGTTGATTGATTTAGACTGTCAGTGTTTTCTTGTACTGAAAAGATTACCGTGAGTTATGTTACAACTGACGTATTTGAGAATAGATCATTTGGATCTGACCCCATTTAAGCGAACTGCTATGGATTTAATTGAAGCCAATATTAAAATGGATCAGCAGTTACTTCAAACTTCAAGAAGTATTTCCACTACGTTGTGATAGACAGGTTGTGGGTATATAATGGCGGCCGATACAAGGATTAGACGTGCGTGTCCAATAGGGCATGTATCTGGATAAATCTGGTACAGACCAGGTTCACTACGCTTCAAGACCAACGAGAAACGTAAGCCACATTTGACTTTTATATTATGCCTAGCTAATTGGAACAAACTCATTTTCTGCAGATGACCAACACATTTGTTTTTCTTCGTATTTAAATCTTGCAATGATTTACGCAAGACATATTAGAGTTATTCTGAGTATTTTCAGCACTCAGAACAGTTTAGGATCGATGACCGAGCATAACGAGCATTTATTTGAATGTTTCATATTTTTTTGATAATCACGGTAATCAGCCGAGGTAACTGTAAAAGTTAATAATTATTTTTGTTGAGAAATTGATATTTTATCCATATTCGAAGAATCGAACATGTGGATTCTCACATAATGAAATAATAATTAAACACATTTATAATAATATAACTAATAATAATAATAATCCACTAATAATAATAATAATAATGATTTTCATAACTTTTCTAAATAATTCTTGGATCTTATATTTTCTAATAATCACATTCATTGAGAGAGAGCTTATGAAGTAGTTTAACATTTCTAGTTTGGAACAGGTGATTTTCCGAAGGATAGTGGTTAGCACAAGCCCGCAATCAACCAACATTACAGTTCTGGTTGAACGGTTAATATTTGCAATGAGCAAAGTATATTTTTCAGATAACACGGAGAGGCATGAAACGGGAAGCAAATGATATTTGTATCAATTGGGATATTTTTGTATTTATATAAAATCATGACGTAGATACACAGTCGAAAGTGAAATAGAGAGTATCATAAGTGTGGTAACTTCACGATTTGAACTGAATGGTAAAATAAAATAAACTTGTAAGTTTATAGATCTTCCAGTGTTGATAATAAGCAGAGGCTTGATTTATTGTATAAATTTTGGGAAGAAAATTTATGTGTGTGGAGTAGTTGAAATGCCATTCCCAGGTGCGCATGTTTAAGTCGCAGGAATGAGGAGGTTTTTATTTGAGCATCAATCAAATAGCAGGTTCGATGACTCAGTGTCAAAGAAGGAGTATTGGAACTACACATTGCGTCGTATGAATGACCCAAAGGTTATTTCTTAAAAACCATCAGTTCTTATTTCAACCTTGTTTACGGATTCCATTAAGACTTTGATTTTGCTAGAACCCGGATTTGTCATGATAGTATTTTATTCTTCTTCAGAGGAAGACCTTTGCCGTTGTTGTTGGAATATTGTGTTCTTATAAAAATAATAGAATGGGCCACTACCAATTAAAAATAATTCTATAACCACGAATAATTTGAAGGATGTTTTCAATCCTAGGGTCATGAACTAAATGAATTTATTATGAAGCTACAATTCTTATTTCCGCATTCTGTTTAAGAATTGCAAGTTGTGAAAGTTACTAAAATGGCCACAAATATAAATATTTTTCTTAATAATGATTCCAAGTGGAAAATCGAATAGTTGAATGGTCCAACAATTCATTGATCAAGTTGATGATTCAGAAATCATATATTTTGTTAGGAACTTAAAGTTCATAATCGAGTCACTTCTCGAAACGTTTAATGTCAGAAGAACAATTAATTTTGTTGTGCTTCGCACAGTTTTTCGATGCTATGCTCAAGGGTCAGATACTTTTCAGATGTTGTTATTAATATGTGTACATAATCTGTGTTGATTCAGAGATAATAAGATTTTTTGACAATATTTTTTTGAAACTGGAAAAATAAGTGAAAGTTAAAAATTCTATGAACAATTATTCTACGAGTGTTAATATTATGTAAAAATTCAACCAGTGAACTACAGTATTTCCAGTAAAGACAATTAAATTTGAACTGGATTTAATCATAAATAATGGATATAATTTTGGAACACAGTCTACAGGACTGATAATCAGACTTGTGTCTCCAAAGATAATTGTCCAATGTGTTGGAAAATTTCTGTACATTGTGTAAATAGTAATGTGGGTCGCCACACATGAATGATGCTGCTTTGAGCATTTTATTTTGCAGTCAATTTTAAATTCAGAATAAAATGAGATAATTTTACATGATGTGTTATGCCCAGTTGAATCTCCTTCTATCCTTATTTTTGTATTGAGCCAAAAATCAGTAAAACATTTTTTTCATTTGATGTCGTTTTTGCGATTAGCTTTAACCCATCTGGCGCCCCGGGATGTTTTGACTCTCGTGCTGACTGATTCTTGGTAAAATGCATATGTGGTCGTGCGGACTCCGGTCTAAACGGGCACAGTACCTCATCCTTTCGTTCGTATACGTCAAATTCTCCTCCTTGACATGCACTACCAGGAGTAACTTGTCGCACCAACAAACCGCACTTTCCTCCCATACAGTCGGCATTCCAGTTCAATGGCTGAGACATATTCTCACGCGCGTTGCCATACATGGTTTCCGTTATAAACTGTGTCGCACCAAAAAGTTCCATCATCCGTGTGACGAATGTTTGTGTGAGCGCTGTGGAGAACAATGTGGAAGATCCCACGCTATATTCTGCACATTAAGACATGAATCTTTGATATTCCTAGGGAATAACCATTAGTTTACTGTATGATTTTAGATTTTATTCATTATATGCATAGCCAATGGCTGCAATAATCCCTTATTATTATAGGCTATAGACGAATTTCCAGCTGTGGATGCCATTATTCACATCAACCATCATCAGAACAGTACTGTCAACCTCACCGTTTTGGTACTATGCCGCACCAACACCCGACCATTCTAACCTCCGTTTTGTCCAATCCAATGGTTACAGCCTAACACGTCCAGATCAATGGTTTTGTGTCAACCTGCCCCAATAGCTGCGAGCGGTCAAAGCGGCAACTGCACCAGACCATTCTAACCTTGGATTTGTCCAATCCAATGGTTTTTGACAATGGTTACAGCCTAACGCGTTCCGAGGACTGCCTTTTTTTTAACAACAGTGATCTGCTAATAGATGTTGTCTCCTCCGCTGTCTATAACCCACCCACCATCCCCATTTATAACACGACTTAGGCCTATATAGTGAAATTTCAGTTGTGTCGGCCATTGTAGGCGTGGCTTATTTGACAAATAAGATATTGCCAACCATACGGCTGTGTTTCTATCTCCCAAAATTTTAATAATGGCACCCCGTTGTGTTCGTTAAGCCGCCATTTTGTTCGCTGGCACGGCCTTGGGTGGGGGCTTAACGAAGACGAGTGAATCAAAACGATCTAAAAAATTTCCGAGCATGGTCTCCAATCAAAACGTCCCTGATTGGCTGAGCACTTATTGGGTCCTTCCCGCCATACAGCCGCAATCGATTCCGCCATTAACCTCAATTTAACATAACCTAAGTTACTTAAATTACAAATATTAATGTTGGTGAAGGGTGGGTGACTTGTGGATTAGATAAGCCATTTTTAGTGTTGCCGTCTATAGATTTGTGGGTGGCATTGTGCTTTTTGGCAATCTCGTTATCTTGTAGACATTAAGATAAATAGTTATATTTCGGGGCCCTATCACTCAGTAGCGGTTTATCACAACAGTAGCAACTATTACGAATAGCTGTACTGTGCCCAACTCTAGGAATGGGTATTCCAAGATTCAGACACCTAGATATCAAGAGAAAGGCTACAGCCGCTTTTGAAAGTTGAGATATTTGAATATCGCGCTCCATTGCTTCCAGAAGCAATTGGAAAGAATATACCGCTAAGAGCATGTCAAGTGACGTAGCGAGTAATAGCAGTGGTCGAGGCTATTTATTGATTAAATAGTTAGCCATGGAGTAGAGACTTGAGACTTGGATCAGATTACTGGCACGGCCAAATGAAAGAGAATGCAATTAGTATCAAGTAAATCGGACCAGGGATACCAGAGATATGAGGATTTCCATATTTCAGCGTGATGACGCGTGACCCTGACTGTTTTGAATAAAAGCCGGCTGGAACAGGCATCAATAGCTCACTTCGACACAAGTACTTGCCTAGCAAGGTGCCACTACGCTGAGCCAAGGCACATGGTTGCCGGATCTACGCAGAAGTTATTTTCAAAGTTGTGATAGTCACAAAAGTGCTGCGCTACGAATGGAACTTAGTAAGTTTCCGGCAGGGAGAATCACTAAGGTGATTGATATTTTTCTACAGACTCTGGTGAAATATTTTTATTTTCACATGGACATATGCTAGACTTTGTCTAGAATTAATATTTTGTCACAGTCCAGTAATAACTTAATACTTGGATATTTAAATCCATTTCAGTCAGTTTTCATATTTGTAACTTAATAACCACTTCGATCTATCAGTACATTGAAGACCAGTCTATCACGGTGGTGTTCATTAGTCTACGCAGGGAAACTACATGTTGCTTCGCGCATGGTAGATGGTGTGAAGCCATGCCCAGGGAACGATATTCAGAACAGCCGTTGATTGGTTAGACTGTCAGTGTTTTCTTGTACTGAAAAGATTACCGTGAGTTATGTTACAACTGACATATCTAAGAATAGATCACTTAGATCTGACCCCATTTAAGCAAACTGTTATCGAGTTAGCAGAAGCCAATATTAAAATGGATCAACAGTTACTTCAAACGTCAAGAGATATTACCACTATGTCGTGTTAGACGGATTGTGGGTATATAATGGCGGCCGATACAAGGATTATACGTGCTTGTCCGATAGGGCATGTCTATGGATAAATCTGGTACAAACCAGGTTCGCTACGCTTCAAGACCATCAAGAAATGTAAGCCACATTTGAATTATATTATGCCTAGCTAATTGGAACAAACTATTTTTCGGCAGATGACCAACACATTTATTTTTCTTCGTATTTAAATCTTGCAATGATTTACGCAAGACATATTAGAGTTATTCTGAGTATTTTCAGCACTCAGAACAGTTTAGGATCGATGACCGAGCATATCGAGCATTTATTTGAATATTTCATATTTTTTTGGAAATCACGGTAATCAACCGATGTAACTGTAAAAGTTAATAATTATTTTTGTTGAGGAATGGATATTTTTTTTCCATATTCGAAGGTTCGAACATGTGGATTCTCACATAATGAGTTAATAATTAAATATATTGTGGTGTTTGAAGCCATATTTTCAGGGTTGCCTTAGTAAACAAGAGTTTAGTGCTTTTCAGTCGGTCAACACGAATGTACCCAAAAGAGATGGGTTATGCCCTAATCCTGAAATAAATTGCATGAGATTAATAAAACACTAGGATGACCAGTTTCGATCGTCAAGCGATCATCATCAGATCCATTACACGTTAGGCAACAAAATCTATGTTTGAAATACAGGTGAAAATATTTACAATATGTACAATTATTTAGTTGCAGTATTGGTACTGCAACTGTCAGTGTATGCTAAATGCAGTATATATGTTAGGTGAAATGCTAAATGGTGATAGCTATCCGTAGATTGCACTTTAGAGAGATTATATGGTTGTAAACTATGGTTAAACTATAAAATTTTAGGCTAACTACTTATCTGATTGTCTTCCGTATAACAGCTACTCGCAGTTTTCGTGCTCACTGGAACTCACTATGCGGTAGACTGCGCTGGTTATCTTAACGACTGGTTTTTCCCTGCTTTCTCCCCCCTGCTCCTACGTGCTGTGGGGAGTGATAGCGATGTGTTTATGTGAGGTGTTGCCAACCTAGATAAGATGTATGTTATTGAATGAGGTGGGTCTACAATTATTAAAGACCGTGGATTAGCCCTCGCCACGCGTGGAGCATAACCCATTCGAACTAAGCGTTGACGGTCTTATGAGGACGTCCCGGCACCTTTAATACTGCCGTGAATATGGGCCTTGGTTTATTGCAGAAGAAAAGTACATCGTACACCTGATCCAGATAACATTTACCTATTAATAACCCCCTAATTTCCCCCCTTTTTTATCTAGCTTGGCTGTGTCGCTAAATTGTGTTTTGTTTCCGACAGGGTGTGTTTTTTAGTAGCTTGAAGAGGGGTGAGCTCTCCATGAACGTGTGTTCATTTAGATTGTTGGGATTGTTTCGTTTGGCTAGGTGTATCTCGATTGCTTCCTTTATGTCAAGAGCTCTGCCTTTCGATTCGTGATGGATTATTTTAAGGTCCGACTCTATGTTGGTAAAGCTGTGCCCTGCGTCACACATATGTTCGCACACGGCTGAATGTGTTCCGTATCTTATCGCATTCCTATGTTCATTATAACGTGTGTCTACTCGCCTTCCACTCTGCCCGATGTAATTGGCTTGACAATCGGTGTCTTGGCACGTTATAGAATATATCCCTGACCTTGAATACGAGTCACGTTTATTTAGATTACTATTTAGGAGGTGCCTAGCGGTTGTGTTTTTCGTCGTGAAAGCTATCTTTATGCCTTGCTTTTTGAATAGGTTAGTGATCACTCAGGCTTAAACTCATGAATTTAGACAAGTCAATTTGGTTCAACAAAAAATGTATAGAACTAAACCTCACCCCTAAATACGTACCAATTAAAACCGTACCGAACACACCAGCCTCGATCATTTCAAGTAAACAAGCCAAAGCGCTTTGGATAAAAATCGAATTAAGATTTGCATACATAAGAAAGCAAAAAATTAACCAACAATTGTACGACATTCAATTGCAACTAAGTAATTTCTGGCACGCAGCCCAATGGGACAGCTTCACCGAGCACCTACATGACACCATCAAAATCAGAGCAACGAGGAAGCATGAAACGCTAGAAAATAAATTAAGAAAACTAGGAGAAACACAGAACCATCAATCTAACGAACAACACACGAATAACAATGAATTCAATTTCCACAGCAGAGTAAACAACAGAACGAACGTAACCTTTTCTCAAGGTGAAATGAATATGTTAGACAAAGGTTTGAAATACAACTGCACAGACGCACACACGAACCACAATATAAAACAGTTAATCACAGATATTGAGATAGCCAGTCACAAGCTCCCAGCAGAAGACAGGGAATTAACCAAAAATCTCGCCACCAACGAAGCCAAAAAAATCCTCAAACGAGAGGGCGATAGCAATAACATTCAAAACAACAAACAACTCAAAGAAATAAAGTCGTTGAAACAAAAAATAAAAGAACATGACTTAATCATCACAAAAGCAGATAAGGGAAACACTACAGTAATTTTGAACAAAACAGAATTCATTGAAAAAAAACAGTCGAATTCCTAAACAACAACGAAATCAAGGAATTAACAAAAGACCCCACCAACAAATTCCAAAAACAAATAAAAAGTGCGCTAAAAGAAACAGAATACATACTGACCAAAGCCGAAAAATCAAAACTAATAAACATGAACCCGAAAATACCGTCATTGAGGGGACAACCAAAAATACACAAAAAGGAATGCCCAATGAGACCAATAGTCAATTGTAGGAATGCCCCTAATTACAAAATCAGCAAAGAGTTACTAAAAATCTTAAAATGCCGTCTTTCCAACGACAAAAACAACTCTGTAAAGAACACAACAGAACTAGTAACAGCATTGAACACCCTACAAATGAAACCTAGCTTCAGGCTAGTATCCTTCGACGTAACTAACATGTACACCAATATTCCGATTAATGAAGCAATCAACACTATCGAAAACAACTTAAAATCCAACAATTCGGTAAAAGAAATTGAAGAGATTGTGAGATTACTGAGGGTCGTTCTCACCCAAAACGTGTTTCAATTCGACAATAAAATATACACACAGAGAGAAGGCCTAGCAATGGGATCGCCACTAAGTGGGTTAATCGCTGACATCTTCATCAATGCACTAGAAAATGCGTTCTTAGAAAAGACTTCAACAAAGGGAATAGTAATATGGAAAAGATACGTAGATAATGTAATTTGCATCTACGATACTGAACTAACAAGCGAAGAAACAATTCTCCAATCCATTAATAGCCTTCACCACTCTATCAAATTCACTAAGGAATCCGAAATAGACCGGAAAATAAATTATCTCGATATAACTATTGAACGTAAAGACAACGACCTTTCATATTCCATATTCCGGAAAGCAACACAAACCTCGCATGCAATCGACAATCAGTCTAATCACCCCAGTACGCACAAACTAGCGGGTTTCAATTCAATGGTGCACATAGCTTTAAACATACCCATGTCAAAAGACAACTATAATAAGGAAATAAGAACTATTATGCAAATAGCAAAGGAAAACAACTTCTCGCCAAGCAAAATAAATCAAATTATAGCCAAACATAAAAATAAAGATAAAACGATTCCCAAACCGGACAATAATGAGAAAAAATTTGCGCGTTTCAATGATGTGAATGCGAATACATATAAAATGACTAACCTATTCAAAAAGCAAGGCATAAAGATAGCTTTCACGACGAAAAACACAACCGCTAGGCACCTCCTAAATAGTAATCTAAATAAACGTGACCCGTATTCAAGGTCAGGGATATATTCTATAACGTGCCAAGACACCGATTGTCAAGCCAATTACATCGGGCAGAGTGCAAGGCGAGTAGACACACGTTATAATGAACATAGGAATGCGATAAGATACGGAACACATTCAGCCGTGTGCGAACATATGTGTGACGCAGGGCACAGCTTTACCAACATAGAGTCGGACCTTAAAATAATCCATCACGAATCGAAAGGCAGAGCTCTTGACATAAAGGAAGCAATCGAGATACACCTAGCCAAACGAAACAATCCCAACAATCTAAATGAACACACGTTCATGGAGAGCTCACCCCTCTTCAAGCTACTAAAAAACACACCCTGTCGGAAACAAAACACAATTTAGCGACACAGCCAAGCTAGATAAAAAAAGGGGGGAAATTAGGGGGTTATTAATAGGTAAATGTTATCTGGATCAGGTGTACGATGTACTTTTCTTCTGCAATAAACCAAGGCCCATATTCGCGGCAGTATTAAAGGTGCCGGGACGTCCTCATAAGACCGTAAACGCTTAGTTCGAATGGGTTATGCTCCACGCGTGGCGAGGGCTAATCCACGGTCTTTAATAATTGTATACCCACCTCATTCAATAACATACATCTTATCTAGGTTGGCAACACCTCACATAAACACATCGCTATCACTCCCCACAGCACGTAGGAGCAGGGGGGAGAAAGCAGGGAAAAACCAGTCGTTAAGATAACCACCGCAGTCTACCGCATAGTGAGTTCCAGTGAGCACGAAAACTGCGAGTAGCTGTTATACGGAAGACAATCAGATAAGTAGTTAGCCTAAAATTTTATAGTTTAACCATAGTTTACAACCATATAATCTCTCTAAAGTACAATCTACGGATAGCTATCACCATTTAGCATTTCACCTAACATATATACTGCATTTAGCATACACTGACAGTTGCAGTACCAATACTGCAACTAAATAATTGTACATATTGTAAATATTTTCACCTGTATTTCAAACATAGATTTTGTTGCCTAAGTGTAATGGATCTGATGATGATCGCTTGACGATCGAAACTGGTCATCCTAGTGTTTTATTAATCTCATGCAATTTATTTCAGGATTAGGGCATAACCCATCTCTTTTGGGTACATTCGTGTTGACCGACTGAAAAGCACTAAACTCTTGTTAATTAAATATATTTAAAATAATATGAATAATAATAATAATAATAATAATCCACTAATAATAATAATAATAAATTTTCATAATTTTTCTAAATAATTCTTGGATATTATATTTTCTAATAATCATATGTATTGAGAGAGAGCCTATGAAGTAGTTTAATCATTTCTAGTTTGGAACAGGAGATTTTCCGAAGGAGAGTGGTTAGCGCAAGCCCGCATTCAACCAACATTTCAGTTCTGGTTGAACAGTTGATATTTGCAATGAGCAAAGTATATTTTTCAGATAACACGGAGAGGCATGAAACGGGAAGCAAATTATATTTGTATCAATTAGGATATTTTTGTATTTATATAAAATCATGACGTAAATACACTCGAAAGTGAAATAAAGATTTTCATAAGTATGGTAAATTCACGGGATGAACTGAATGGCAAAATAAAATAAACTTGTCAGTTTATAAATCTTCCAGTGTTGATAACAAGCAGAGGCTTGATTTATTGTATAAATTTTGGGAAGAAAATTTATATGTGTGGAGTAGTTGAAATGCCATTCCCAGGTGCGCATGTTTAAGTCGCAGGAATGAGGAGGTTTTTTCGAGCATCAATCAAATAGCAGGTTCGATGGCTCAGGTTTATAGTAGGAGTATTGGAACTACACATTTCGTCGTATGAATGACCCGAAGGTTATTTCTTAGAAACCATCAGTTCTTATTTCAACCTTGTTTACGGAATTCCATTTAGACTTTGATTTTGCTAGAACCCGGATTTGTCATGATAGTAGTTTATTCTTCTTCAGAGGAAGACCTTTGCCGTTGTTGTTGGAATATTGTGTTCTTACACAAATAATAGAATGGGCCACTGCCAATTAAAAATAATTCTATAACCACGAATAATTTGAAGGATGTTTTCAATCCTAGTGCCATGAACTAAATGAATTTCTTATGAAGCTACAATTCTTATTTTCGCATTCTGTCGAAGAATTGCAAGTTGTGAAAGTTACTAAAAGGGCAACAAATATAAATATTTTTTATAATAATGATCCCAAGTGGAAAATCAAATAGTTGAATGGTTCAACAATTTATTGATCAAGTTGATGATTCAGAAATCATATATTTTGTTCGGAACTTGAAGTTCATAATCGAGTCACGTCTCGAAATGTTAAATGTCAGAAGAACAATTAATTTTTGTTGTACTTCGCACAGTTCTTCGATGCTATGCTCAAGGTCAAATACTTTTCAGATGTTATTAATATGTGTAAATAATTTGTGTTGATTCAATAATAATATTTTTTGACAATATTTTTTGAAACTGGAAAAATAAGTGAAAGTTAAAAATTCTATGAACATTTATTCTACGAGTGTTAATATTATGTAAAAATTCAAACAGTGAACTACAGTATTTCCAGTAGAGACAATTAAATTTGAACTGGATTTAATCACAAATAAATGAATATCATTTTGGCACACAGTCTACAGGACTAATAATCAGACTTGTGTTTCCAAAGATAATTGTCAAATGTGTTTGGAAAATTCTGTACATTGTGTAAATAGGAGTGTGGGTCGCCACACGTGAATGATGCTGCTTTGAGCATTTTATTTTGCAGTCAATTTTAAATTCAAAATAAAATGAGATAATTTTACATGATGTGTTATGCCCAGTTGAATCTCCTTCTATCCTTATTGTTGCATTGAGCCAAAAATCAGTAAAGCATTTTTTTCATTTGATGTCGTTTTTGCGATTAGCTTTAACCCATCTGGCGCTCCGGGATATTTTGACTCTCGTGCTGACTGATTATTGGTAAAATGCATATGTGGTCGTGCGGACTTCGGTCTAAATGGGCACATAAAATAAGATAGAGAGAGAAATGGCTTCGAACGTGGGGCTCGAGTTAGACACGGTCAATCGCATGCCGATTTGAATTATGATGATTTTTATATAAATATTTTGGGAGTTGAGAGATGTCTGGTTTGGATGAATAAATTAGTAGGAAACCCAATTAGTGGGGAAAATTAAAAATTTAACTGGATTAATAATTAGAATGGGTTTGATTATTTTTGATAATGGCTTAACCATTAGGGCGTCAAGTAAATTCAGTAGTAAACGTTCGATGACTGGACATACGCATTATTAGAATCCAGGTGGAGGATATTTGAGAACTTGCATATTTTTCTTGTGATATTGTGGTAAATGTAATTCGTAAAACTAGAGAATTTTGTTTTTCCATCACGTCGACATTAGGACAAATCTCATTTTATTAGAGTGTTCCAATTAGCTATTCATATTCCTTGTTCTAGTTATAAGCTTGTGTTTGCCAATATTGTATACCCCTAAGTTTTGAATAATATTGTGGTGTTTGAAGCCATATTTTCAGTGTTGCCTTAGTAAACAAGAGTTTAGTGCTTTTCAGTCGGTCAACACGAATGTACCCAAAAGAGATGGGTTATGCCCTAATCCTGAAATAAATTACATGAGATTAATAAAACACTAGGATGACCAGTTTCGATCGTCAAGCGATCATCATCAGATCCATTACACTTAGGCTACAAAATCTATGTTTGAAATACAGGTGAAAATATTTACAATATGTACAATTATTTAGTTGCAGTATTGGTACTGCAACTGTCAGTGTATGCTAAATGCAGTATATATGTTAGGTGAAATGCTAAATGGTGATAGCTATCCGGAGATTGTACTTTAGAGAGATTATATGGTTGTAAACTATGGTTAAACTATAAAATTTTTGGCTAACTACTTATCTGATTGTCTTCCGTATTACAGCTACTCGCAGTTTTCGTGCTCACTGGAACTCGCTGTGCGGTCGACTGCGGTGGTTATCTTAACGACTGGTTTTTCCCCTGCCTCCTCCCCCCTGTCCCTACGTGCTGTGGGGAGTGATAGCGATGTGTTTATGTGAGGTGTTGCCAACCTAGATAAGATGTATGTTATTGAATGAGGTGGGTCCACAACTATTAAAGACCGTGGATTGGCCCTCGCCACGCGTGGAGCATAACCCATTCGAACTAAGCGTTGACGGTCTTATGAGGACGTCCCGGCACCTTTAATACTGCCGCGAATATGGGCCTTGGTTCATTGCAGAAGCAAAGTACATCGTACACCTGATCCAGATAACATTTACCTATTAAAAAACCCCTAATTTCCCCCTTTTTTATCTAGCTTGGCTGTGTCGCTAAATTGCGTTTTGTTTCCGACAGGGTGTGTTTTTAGTAGCGTGAAGAGGGGTGAGCTCTCCATGAACGTGTGTTCATTTAGATTGTTGGGATTGTTTCGTTTGGCTAGGTGTATCTCGATTGCTTCCTTTATGTCAAGAGCTCTGCCTTTCGATTCGTGATGGATTATTTTAAGGTCCGACTCTATGTTGGTAAAGCTGTGCCCTGCGTCACACATATGTTCGACACGGCTGAATGTGTTCCGTATCTTATCGCATTCCTATGTTCATTATAACGTGTGTCTACTCGCCTTCCACTCTGCCCGATGTAATTAGCTTGACAATCGGAGTCTTGGCACGTTATAGAATATACCCCTGACCTTGAATACGGGTCACGTTTATTTAGATTACTATTTAGGAGGTGCCTAGCGGTTGTGTTTTTCGTCGTGAAAGCTATCTTTATGCCTTGTTTTTTGAATAGGTTAGTGATTTTATATGTATTCGCATTCACATAGTTGAAACGCGCAAATTTTTTCTCATTACTGTCCGGTTTGGGAATCGTTTTATCTTTATTTTTATGTTTGGCTATAATTTGATTTATTTTGCTTGGCGAGAAGTTGTTTTCCTTTGCTATTTGCATAATAGTTCTTATTTCCTTATTATAATTGTCTTTTGACATGGGTATGTTTAAAGCTCTGTGTACCATTGAATTGAAACCCGCTAGTTTGTGCGTACTGGGGTGATTAGACTGATTGTCGATTGCATGCGAGGTTTGTGTTGCTTTCCGGAATATGGAATATGAAAGGTCGTTGTCTTTACGTTCAATAGTTATATCGAGATAATTTATTTTCCGGTCTATTTCGGATTCCTTAGTGAATTTGATAGAGTGGTGAAGGCTATTAATGGATTGGAGAATTGTTTCTTCGCTTGTTAGTTCAGTATCGTAGATGCAAATTACATCATCTACGTATCTTTTCCATATTACTATTCCCTTTGTTGAAGTCTTTTCTAAGAACGCATTTTCTAGTGCATTGATGAAGATGTCAGCGATTAACCCACTTAGTGGCGATCCCATTGCTAGGCCGTCTCTCTGTGTGTATATTTTATTGTCGAATTGAAACACGTTTTGGGTGAGAACGACCCTCAGTAATCTCACAATCTCTTCAATTTCTTTTACCGAATTGTTGGATTTTAAGTTGTTTTCGATAGTGTTGATTGCTTCAATAATCGGAATATTGGTGTACATGTTAGTTACGTCGAAGGATACTAGCCTGAAGCTAGGTTTCATTTGTAGGGTGTTCAATGCTGTTACTAGTTCTGTTGTGTTCTTTACAGAGTTGTTTTTGTCGTTGGAAAGACGGCATTTTAAGATTTTTAGTAACTCTTTGCTGATTTTGTAATTATGGGCATTCCTACAATTGACTATTGGTCTCATTGGGCATTCCTTTTTGTGTATTTTTGGTTGTCCCCTCAATGACGGTATTTTCGGGTTCATGTTTATTAGTTTTGATTTTTCGGCTTTGGTCAGTATGTATGCTGTTTCTTTTAGCGCACTTTTTATTTGTTTTTGGAATTTGTTGGTGGGGTCTTTTGTTAATTCCTTGATTTCGTTGTTGTTTAGGAATTCGACTGTTTTTTCAATGTATTCTGTTTTGTTCAAAATTACTGTAGTGTTTCCCTTATCTTCTTTTGTGATGATTAAGTCATGTTCTTTTATTTTTTGTTTCAACGACTTTATTTCTTTGATCTGTTTGTTGTTTTGAATGTTATTGCTATCGCCCTCTCGTTTGAGGATTTTTTTGGCCTCGTTGGTGGCGAGATTTTTGGTTAATTCCCTGTCTTCTGCTGGGAGCTTGTGACTGGCTATCTCAATATCTGTGATTAACTGTTTTATATTGTGGTTCGTGTGTGCGTCGGTGCAGTTGTATTTCAAACCTTTGTCTAACATATTCATTTCACCTGGAGAAAAGGTTACGTTCGTTCTGTTGTTTACTCTGCTGTGGAAATTGAATTCATTGTTATTCGTGTGTTGTTCGTTAGATTGATGGTTCTGTGTTTCTCCTAGTTTTCTTAATTTATTTTCTAGCGTTTCATGCTTCCTCGTTGCTCTGATTTTGATGTTGTCATGTAGGTGCTCGGTGAAGCTGTCCCATTGGGCCGCGTGCCCAATCGTGAAGCCAAGAAATTCAAATCACTCAGGCTTAGACTCATGAATTTAGACAAGTCAATTTGGTTCAACAAAAAATGTATAGAACTAAACCTCACCCCTAAATACGTACCAATTAAAACCGTACCGTACACACCAGCCACGATCATTTCAACCAAACAAGCCAAAACGCTTTGGATAAAAAACGAATTAAGATTTGCATACATAAGAAAGCAAAAAATTAACCAACAATTATACGACATTCAATTGCAACTAAGTAATTTCTGGCACGCGGCCCAATGGGACAGCTTCACCGAGCACCTACATGACAACATCAAAATCAGAGCAACGAGGAAGCATGAAACGCTAGAAAATAAATTAAGAAAACTAGGAGAAACACAGAACCATCAATCTAACGAACAACACACGAATAACAATGAATTCAATTTCCACAGCAGAGTAAACAACAGAACGAACGTAACCTTTTCTCAAGGTGAAATGAATATGTTAGACAAAGGTTTGAAATACAACTGCACCGACGCACACACGAACCACAATATAAAACAGTTAATCACAGATATTGAGATAGCCAGTCACAAGCTCCCAGCAGAAGACAGGGAATTAACCAAAAATCTCGCCACCAACGAAGCCAAAAAAATCCTCAAACGAGAGGGCGATAGCAATAACATTCAAAACAACAAACAGCTCAAAGAAATAAAGTCGTTGAAACAAAAAATAAAAGAACATGACTTAATCATCACAAAAGCAGATAAGGGAAACTCTACAGTAATTTTGAACAAAACAGAATACATTGAAAAAACAGTTGAATTCCTAAACAACAACGAAATCAAGGAATTAACAAAAGACCCCACCAACAAATTCCAAAAACAAATAAAAAGTGCGCTAAAAGAAACAGAATACATACTGACCAAAGCCGAAAAATCAAAACTAATAAACATGAACCCGAAAATACCGTCATTGAGGGGACAACCAAAAATACACAAAAAGGAATGCCCAATGAGACCAATAGTCAATTGTAGGAATGCCCCTAATTACAAAATCAGCAAAGAGTTACTAAAAATCTTAAAATGCCGTCTTTCCAACGACAAAAACAACTCTGTAAAGAACACAACAGAACTAGTAACAGCATTGAACACCCTACAAATGAAACCTAGCTTCAGGCTAGTATCCTTCGACGTAACTAACATGTACACCAATATTCCGATTATTGAAGCAATCAACACTATCGAAAACAACTTAAAATCCAACAATTCGGTAAAAGAAATTGAAGAGATTGTGAGATTACTGAGGGTCGTTCTCACCCAAAACGTGTTTCAATTCGACAATAAAATATACACACAGAGAGAAGGCCTAGCAATGGGATCGCCACTAAGTGGGTTAATCGCTGACATCTTCATCAATGCACTAGAAAATGCGTTCTTAGAAAAGACTTCAACAAAGGGAATAGTAATATGGAAAAGATACGTAGATGATGTAATTTGCATCTACGATACTGAACTAACAAGCGAAGAAACAATTCTCCAATCCATTAATAGCCTTCACCACTCTATCAAATTCACTAAGGAATCCGAAATAGACCGGAAAATAAATTATCTCGATATAACTATTGAACGTAAAGACAACGACCTTTCATATTCCATATTCCGGAAAGCAACACAAACCTCGCATGCAATCGACAATCAGTCTAATCACCCCAGTACGCACAAACTAGCGGGTTTCAATTCAATGGTGCACAGAGCTTTAAACATACCCATGTCAAAAGACAATTATAATAAGGAAATAAGAACTATTATGCAAATAGCAAAGGAAAACAACTTCTCGCCAAGCAAAATAAATCAAATTATAGCCAAACATAAAAATAAAGATAAAACGATTCCCAAACCGGACAGTAATGAGAAAAAATTTGCGCGTTTCAACTATGTGAATGCGAATACATATAAAATCACTAACCTATTCAAAAAACAAGGCATAAAGATAGCTTTCACGACGAAAAACACAACCGCTAGGCACCTCCTAAATAGTAATCTAAATAAACGTGACCCGTATTCAAGGTCAGGGGTATATTCTATAACGTGCCAAGACACCGATTGTCAAGCTAATTACATCGGGCAGAGTGGAAGGCGAGTAGACACACGTTATAATGAACATAGGAATGCGATAAGATACGGAACACATTCAGCCGTGTGCGAACATATGTGTGACGCAGGGCACAGCTTTACCAACATAGAGTCGGACCTTAAAATAATCCATCACGAATCGAAAGGCAGAGCTCTTGACATAAAGGAAGCAATCGAGATACACCTAGCCAAACGAAACAATCCCAACAATCTAAATGAACACACGTTCATGGAGAGCTCACCCCTCTTCACGCTACTAAAAAACACACCCTGTCGGAAACAAAACACAATTTAGCGACACAGCCAAGCTAGATAAAAAAAGGGGGGAAATTAGGGGGTTTTTAATAGGTAAATGTTATCTGGATCAGGTGTACGATGAACTTTGCTTCTGCAATAAACCAAGGCCATATTCGCGGCAGTATTAAAGGTGCCGGGACGTCCTCATAAGACCGTCAACGCTTAGTTCGAATGGGTTATGCTCCACGCGTGGCGAGGGCCAATCCACGGTCTTTAATAGTTGTGGACCCACCTCATTCAATAACATATATCTTATCTAGGTTGGCAACACCTCACGTAAACACATCGCTATCAGTCCCCACAGCACGTAGGGACAGGGGGGAGGAGGCAGGGGAAAAACCAGTCGTTAAGATAACCACCGCAGTCGACCGCACAGCGAGTTCCAGTGAGCACGAAAACTGCGAGTAGCTGTAATACGGAAGACAATCAGATAAGTAGTTAGCCAAAAATTTTATAGTTTAACCATAGTTTACAACCATATAATCTCTCTAAAGTACAATCTCCGGATAGCTATCACCATTTAGCATTTCACCTAACATATATACTGCATTTAGCATACACTGACAGTTGCAGTACCAATACTGCAACTAAATAATTGTACATATTGTAAATATTTTCACCTGTATTTCAAACATAGATTTTGTAGCCTAAGTGTAATGGATCTGATGATGATCGCTTGACGATCGAAACTGGTCATCCTAGTGTTTTATTAATCTCATGTAATTTATTTCAGGATTGGGGCATAACCCATCTCTTTTGGGTACATTCGTGTTGACCGACTGAAAAGCACTAAACTCTTGTTTACTAAGGCAACACTGAAAATATGGCTTCAAAATGTTCACGGCTAGTCAGGCAAATCGTGAAGCCAAGAAATTCAAATCACTCAGGCTTAAACTCATGAATTTAGACAAGTCAATTTGGTTCAACAAAAAATGTAGAGAACTAAACGTCACCCCTAAATACGTACCAATTAAAACCGTACCGAACACACCAGCCACGATCATTTCAACCAAACAAGCCAAAGCGCTTTGGATAAAAAACGAATTATGATTTGCATACATAAGAAAGCAAAAAATTAACCAACAATTATACGACATTCAATTGCAACTAAGTAATTTCTGGCACGCGGCCCAATGGGACAGCTTCACCGAGCACCTACATGACAACATCAAAATCAGAGCAACGAGGAAGCATGAAACGCTAGAAAATAAATTAAGAAAACTAGGAGAAACACAGAACCATCAATCTAACGAACAACACACGAATAACAATGAATTCAATTTCCACAGCAGAGTAAACAACAGAACGAACGTAACCTTTTCTCAAGGTGAAATGAATATGTTAGACAAAGGTTTGAAATACAACTGCACCGACGCACACACGAACCACAATATAAAACAGTTAATCACAGATATTGAGATAGCCAGTCACAAGCTCCCAGCAGAAGACAGGGAATTAACCAAAAATCTCGCCACCAACGAAGCCAAAAAAATCCTCAAACGAGAGGGCGATAGCAATAACATTCAAAACAACAAACAGATCAAAGAAATAAAGTCGTTGAAACAAAAAATAAAAGAACATGACTTAATCATCACAAAAGCAGATAAGGGAAACACTACAGTAATTTTGAACAAAACAGAATACATTGAAAAAACAGTCGAATTCCTAAACAACAACGAAATCAAGGAATTAACAAAAGACCCCACCAACAAATTCCAAAAACAAATAAAAAGTGCGCTAAAAGAAACAGAATACATACTGACCAAAGCCGAAAAATCAAAACTAATAAACATGAACCCGAAAATACCGTCATTGAGGGGACAACCAAAAATACACAAAAAGGAATGCCCAATGAGACCAATAGTCAATTGTAGGAATACCCCTAATTACAAAATCAGCAAAGAGTTACTAAAAATCTTAAAATGCCGTCTTTCCAACGACAAAAACAACTCTGTAAAGAACACAACAGAACTAGTAACAGCATTGAACACCCTACAAATGAAACCTAGCTTCAGGCTAGTATCCTTCTACGTAACTAACATGTACACCAATATTCCGATTATTGAAGCAATCAACACTATCGAAAACAACTTAAAATCCAACAATTCGGTAAAAGAAATTGAAGAGATTGTGAGATTACTGAGGGTCGTTCTCACCCAAAATGTGTTTCAATTCGACAATAAAATATACACACAGAGAGAAGGCCTAGCAATGGGATCGCCACTAAGTGGGTTAATCGCTGACATCTTCATCAATGCACTAGAAAATGCGTTCTTAGAAAAGACTTCAACAAAGGGAATAGTAATATGGAAAAGATACGTAGATGATGTAATTTGCATCTACGATACTGAACTAACAAGCGAAGAAACAATTCTCCAATCCATTAATAGCCTTCACCACTCTATCAAATTCACTAAGGAATCCGAAATAGACCTGAAAATAAATTATCTCGATATAACTATTGAACGTAAAGACAACGACCTTTCATATTCCATATTCCGGAAAGCAACACAAACCTCGCATGCAATCGTCAATCAGTCTAATCACCCCAGTACGCACAAACTAGCGGGTTTCAATTCAATGGTGCACAGAGCTTTAAACATACCCATGTCAAAAGACAATTATAATAAGGAAATAAGAACTATTATGCAAATAACAAAGGAAAACAACTTCTCGCCAAGCAAAATAAATCAAATTATAGCCAAACATAAAAATAAAGATAAAACGATTCCCAAACCGGACAGTAATGAGAAAAAATTTGCGCGTTTCAACTATGTGAATGCGAATACATATAAAATCACTAACCTATTCAAAAAACAAGGCGTAAAGATAGCTTTCACGACGAAAAACACAACCGCTAGGCACCTCCTAAATAGTAATCTAAATAAACGTGACCCGTATTCAAGGTCAGGGGTATATTCTATAACGTGCCAAGACACCGATTGTCAAGCTAATTACATCGGGCAGAGTGGAAGGCGAGTAGACACACGTTATAATGAACATAGGAATGCGATAAGATACGGAACACATTCAGCCGTGTGCGAACATATGTGAGACGCAGGGCACAGCTTTACCAACATAGAGTCGGACCTTAAAATAATCCATCACGAATCGAAAGGCAGAGCTCTTGACATAAAGGAAGCAATCGAGATACACCTAGCCAAACGAAACAATCCCAACAATCTAAATGAACACACGTTCATGGAGAGCTCACCCCTCTTCACGCTACTAAAAAACACACCCTGTCGGAAACAAAACACAATTTAGCGACACAGCCAAGCTAGATAAAAAAGGGGGAAATTAGGGGTTTTTTAATAGGTAAATGTTATCTGGATCAGGTGTACGATGTACTTTGCTTCTGCAATAAACCAAGGCCCATATTCGCGGCAGTATTAAAGGTGCCGGGACGTCCTCATAAGACCGTCAACGCTTAGTTCGAATGGGTTATGCTCCACGCGTGGCGAGGTGCAATCCACGGTCTTTAATAGTTGTGGACCCACCTCATTCAATAACATACATCTTATCTAGGTTGGCAACACCTCACATAAACACATCGCTATCACTCCCCACAGCACGTAGGGACAGGGGGGAGGAGGCAGGGGAAAAACCAGTCGTTAAGATAACCACCGCAGTCGACCGCACAGCGAGTTCCAGTGAGCACGAAAACTGCGAGTAGCTGTAATACGGAAGACAATCAGATAAGTAGTTAGCCAAAAAATTTATAGTTTAACCATAGTTTACAACCATATAATCTCTCTAAAGTACAATCTCCGGATAGCTATCACCATTTAGCATTTCACCTAACATATATACTGCATTTAGCATACACTGACAGTTGCAGTACCAATACTGCAACTAAATAATTGTACATATTGTAAATATTTTCACCTGTATTTCAAACATAGAGTTTGTAGCCTAAGTGTAATGGATCTGATGATGATCGCTTGACGATCGAAACTGGTCATCCTAGTGTTTTATTAATCTCATGTAATTTATTTCAGGATTAGGGCATAACCCATCTCTTTTGGGTACATTCGTGTTGACCGACTGAAAAGCAATAAACTCTTGTTTTGAATAATAATTGAAAATTATGGAAGAGATGATGAGGATGATGAGGAGTTTGGAGGAGAGTTCAAAAGAAGCTGGACTGCGTGTAGCAGCCATTATGAAAGAAAATACTGAGGCTTTGGAAAGGAAACTTAACGAAAATTCTGATTCTTTAGAAAATAAACTTAAAGAAAGTTTAAACGATAAACTTAAAGAAAATTCTGATTCTTTAGAAAATAAACTTAAAGAAAGTTTAAATGATAAACTTAAAGAAAACTCTGATTCTTTAGATGATAAACTCAAGGAAAATTCCGATTTGTTAGAGAGCAGGTTAAAAGATAACTTAAAAGAAAATTTAAATAGTAAATTTAATTCTATGGAAAATAAATTTAAAGAGAATTTCGAAATTTTGAAAATGTCACTTGAGAGTAAAATGACTAAATTATGCGAAAAAGCACATGAACTCGAAACTTCATTAGCTACTAACGCAAGTTTAATGGATGATAAATTTCGCGATGCCGATCTAAGATCCCAAAGCTTAGCTGATAGGATAGAACATGGTCTTAGGAAAGTTGGTGAAGACATGGTCAACCTAGAAGTCAGAGTGAAGAAAGAGAGTAATGAGATGGGAATTCTAGTTGTTCAACGGTTGACAGAACAATTCAAAGAACTTGTAATGGGAGAAATAAGATAAGGTGTGATTAATGAGTTACAAACTGAAATTAAAACCACAGTTGTCAATGAAATTAAAGACACACTCAAGCTGGAGAACCAAGAAGGAATCAAGGAGATTAGGGAATCTTTGTCATCCCATATTCAAGTAATTTCCAAAGATATCCAAGCAACTCAGAAGGATATATCAGATATGACAGGGTCATTGAAAAGTCACGAGGCTGTGATGAACCAGATATCCACTGATTCAAGGAGAATTGTAGGGAAACCGAAGCAATTAAAAAAATGGCAGAAGAAAACCAGAAGGAACTTGAGGCTATGAAAACCCAAATCAAGGACGAGAAACGGTCTGACCATCTGTTGAAAATGCCAAGTGTAAGGGGAAAAGAACGGATACAGATAAATCTAGGAGCAGCTAGAGAAACTGATAGTCAAAGACAGGATGAGGTCAGGACAGTATTTCAATCCAACCCCATAACTGTATTTAAGAATGTAGAGGATAAGCCTTCTAAATTTTCAGGGCGAGATTCTGTGACACCCGTAGAATTTTTGAGAGAAGCAGGTGATTACCTGAAAGATTCCAAGATCCCTAAGGAAAGACAGATCCGAGTGATAGGGAAATTTTTGGAAGGTCCTGCACTTCTTTGGTTTAGAGCTTTCAGATCCACTCTAACCACTTTTGAGGAGTTTTCTCGTGGGTTATTGAAAAAGTTTTGGTCGCCGGAAACCCAACAGCAAGTCAGAGCAGAATTATATTCGAAGAGATTCTCGACGTCACAACCTACTCGATACTCTACGTACTTTTCTGGACAGCTTTCTAAACTGCAACATTTAGATCCGCCGATGCCAGATAACGAATTAATTACTGCATTGATACGTCAGTTTCCATCAGACGTCCAAAGGACTTTGATCGCTGCTGACATCTATAATTTGGAGCAATTTGACGAGGTATTGCAGAAGCTGGATCATACGAACGCTCAATTCTTCCATCAGAAGGGAGGAAAGAATAACAACGCTGTGTATGCTGTTATGGCTGATAGTTATTCCCAAACACCTCGAGAGATTCGAGAGGGGCGAGAAGAGAAAACGCCGAGGGAAGATCCCAATAAAAGAGGATGGAATCAGTACAGTAACAGATACAGTTACAAGCCTTATGCAAGACCGGATGGTGGAAATTTATATAATACTCGATGGAGAAGGCCACGGGATAATCAAGGAAGGTACCAGGAAAGAAGATACTATGGTAGAAACAACTACAATAACAGAGGGAATGTGGATACTCGTCAGTCCAATGAAGAGTTCAATAAGGAGACGAGGAAGAACTTAGAAGCAAGACTCCAAGATAACTTGCAGTTTTTGGAGCAGAAGCCCAATGAACCAGGTCCATCGGGAACACAACAATCCCGGGGGAATGGAAACGAAAAAAAAACTTCGAATTCACAGTAGAAGATAGAATTTTGAACACTTTCACTTCCAGAATTATTAAATGGCAAGCAGAGGATGATGACTTAATTCAACAGAATGACGAACGGAAAGAAATGGGTACAAGAATTAGAATGCCAATCATATCATGCGAAGTATTCGGTATGCCTGTCGATACTTTGATTGATACTGGGGCTATGCTTTGTCTGGTGAGTGAGAAGCTTTATATTCTGTGGAAGCTCAAAGAGAATTTAGAGGAGATTCCAGTATCAGGAATTAAGATCCAAGAAATAATACCCAACAAAATATCTCTGTGTAAAACACAATTATACTTATGTATTACGATTGGAGGACATGATTTCCGACATGTGTTTATAGTAATGAAGGACATGGCTTTTGACATGATATTGGGAGCGGATTTCATTCAGAAATATCAAGCAGTGATAGACATGAAGACAGAGACGATCAGATTCAAGAATACCGAAGAGATTAACTTCGAGGGAAAAGAAGAGGAAGACATCGAGGGAGATGCTCAATGGTCTCTGATTTTTCATGAAGCTGAAGGAAGGGAAGTCTACACTGAGGAGGAGTCCCCAGAGCTAGGAAAGATTTTAGAAGAGTATCACGATATTTTTGATATTAAACCTGGTGAAATTAAGGATTTTGAATATCGTATTCGTGTAAATGATGATGCACCTTTTCATGCTAAATTGTATCCGGTAGCGGAAAAGCATCGAGAGAGGGTGAAAGTGCTTATCAAGGATATGGAAAGCAACAATGTGATTGAAAAGTACACTACATCTTATGTCAATCCATTAGCAGTAGTGTCTAAGCAAGATGGAAGTCTGAGACTATGTTTAGACGCGCGAAATTTGAATTCAAGATTACTGCCAGAGTATGACAGACCACCAATCATTAGGGAACTGTTAAGGAAATTCCAAGGCAAGGTCTGGTTCTCTAATATTGATCTCACTTCGTCCTACCATCACATTAGGCTTAGTGAAGATTCCAAGAAGTTTACAGGATTTATGTTTGACCAGCAGACATATGTATTCCGCCGTCTACCATTTGGAGTCAAAACATCTGGATCTGTTTTGATCAGAGCACTGGAACAAAATTTGAGTCCTGAAGTAAAGGAGATAGCAATTCGTTACATTGATGATATCCTAATTGCATCTGAGACTAAGGAGGAACATTTGTTACATCTTCAGATGTTATTCGCAGATTTGAGAAAGGCGAACTTTAAAGTAAACCTTCGAAAATGTCAGTTCTTTCGGAAGGAAATAACATTTTTGGGTCACATTTTGGATGGAGAAGGATACCGTCCCAATGAGACGAAGATACAGGCGATTGCAAATTTCCCTAGACCTACTAGAGTGAAGAATGTCCGCAGTTTTCTCGGGACATGCCAATTCTTTGCAGGGCATTGTCCAAACTTCACCAAGACGGTAGCGCCATTGCAGGAACTATTAAAGAAAGGAAACAAATGGAAATGGGATGAAGATTGTGAACAATCATTTCAAGATGCCAAGAGGTTATTGGTAAACAGTGTGAAATAGGAGTATCCTGACTTTACCAAGAATTTCATCATAGAATCGGATGCATCCACCGTAGGGATTGGAGCTATTCTTCTTCAAGATGATGACGACCACAAGAGACGTTACCTGGCGTTCATTAGCAGGAAACTTCGTCCATCAGAAAGGAATTATTACACCACAGAGTTAGAAGCACTTGCTGTAATCTTCGCGTTGGAGTCGTGGAAGAAATTGTTAATTGGACATTCAGTCATAGTGAGGACTGATCACCACGTGGAAAGGGGTGATTGAATAGCACCCCAACTGGGAAAAGAGGATTAGGCTTCGGGCACACACTGTAATTTAAATAGAGCGACGAGGAAGAGACCAAACATTGATAACTAAGGTTTGATACATTTATTTGATTTTTGAATCAATAACAAATATTTTCATTTTGAATAATAATTAAAGGAAGGTAATTAAAAAATGCAATGTTTCTCCAGGAAACTCAGAATAAAATAGGAATTACAATAAAAATGCACAAAAAGGCCTTATAAAAGGCGATTAAAGAGTATTTTCAAGAAAAATATCAAAAAACCAAGCAAGAAGCAAGAAAAGGCTTAGCCTTGAAGAAAGTATTGACCAAGTGAATGAAGTTCGCGTTACCAATGATTTGATACTTTTATACTTAGTATTTGGCCCGCAGGGAGCGGGTCGTAATCCAAACAAAGGCTTCCTCTAAGATGTCTCGGCATGCCTTCTGAGAAAGATAGATGGTGACTCCATTGGCGAAGTGTACCCCGCAGGAACAGACCTCTTGGTAATGCTCTGTTTGGCGGATTACAAGCAGTTATAGTTTCTCATCGCCGTGTTGTAGTGGGCTAGCGGGCTGACTGAGTTGCTGAGATGAAGGTCGTTGACTCATGCCTCGCCTAGCATGACAGAGTCCGAGCGATGAAGCATGCCACTTGGCAAGGTTCCAGCCACACGATGTTTACTAACAGGGCCTTCCCAAGAAGGGCCTTGTTGTGGGCAGGCAGGCAGCCGTGGTCCGACTGGTTCAGGCAGGCAGATGTAGACAGGCCGCAGGACGGCGAGGCGGAGAATATATAGTGGAAATGACGACAGCAGCCGAACATTCCAGAATGAAGGAGGGGTGTCAAACAGCCAATCAACGCACAGCCCCATGCACGTTGCGAGGGTTGCCGCTGAGGTGAGCACAGTACCTCATGAAAAAGTGTGACAGTATGGTTGTTCTAGAAAGACACTTCAGAAAAAAGGTGAGTTCACAAGAATAATAAAGAACAACAATTCAAATGAAACATAAGTTAAATAAATAATCAGAACACCGCGTTCATACTGCAATTATAACGAAAAAAATAATGGAGCAGAATAATTGAACGTGTGTTTCAAACCGTGCGGGAAACATAGCCTACAAAAAAACATTCGCAAAAGCGAACATGCTGGGAGGGGCGAGAAAAAATTGCAGTAAGAAAGCGCAGAAGTTAGGCCTCGCGTGGCAAAGGAGCAATCATAGTGATTGGCCTGAGAAAATGACCAGCAGAAGTCTGCAGTTTTACCACGCGAATCCTACCATCTCTGCCAGGAAAGCACTCAACAACCCTACCCAAATTCCAGACAAGAGGGGGACTAGGGTCTTTCAAAAGGACCAAGTCCCCAATCTGAAGGTTAGAGCGGGAAACACGCCATTTACCACGCTGCTGAAGCAAACCGAGGTATTCCAACCTCCAGCGGCGCCAAAAATTGTTATGCAAACTTTCAATTTTGCGCCAAGAAATGGCTAAAGAAGATTGAGAATTAGAATATAACAAAGGGGGAGAGGCAGTCAAAGGACCACCGATAAGAAAATGGCCTGGCGTTAATGGCAGAAGATCTGAAGGATCATTAGATAAGGGTGATAAAGGACGAGAATTAATTATGCCCTCAATAAAAATGATTAAGGAATTAAACTCTTCATGAGAAAGGGGGGTGTGGCCACAAACACGTCTAAGGTGCTTCTTGGTGAGTTTCACACAAGACTCCCACCGCCCACCTTGATGAGGTGCATAAGGGGGGATGAAGTGCCACTTGAAATTTCTCTGGTGAGCATAATCAGTAATCCTTTCCAGCGCTGAATTTTGAGTAAGAGCTCTCTTAATTTGCTCAGAAGCTCCGATAAAATTTTTAGCATTGTCTGAGAATACTTCTGAAGGAAGACCTCTGCAAGCAGAAAATCTGGCAAAAGCTGCCAAAAAGTAAGCAGTAGAGGTGTTGGTAACTAGTTCTAAGTGAACTGCTCCGGTGACCATACATACAAACAGCGAAATATAGAGTTTTCCAGAAATACATTTTTTGGCCTCAGGAGAATTTCTTCTGTAAACAAAAGGCCCGGAATAATCCACCCCCGTAAAGGTAAAGGGTCTAGCAGGCGCGGATCTAAAGTTGGGAAGATCACCCATGATCTGAGCGGTAACTTTAGGGTTGGATTTAAAACATGGAATGCACTTCCGGATAACAGAGGTAACTTCATGGACTCCGTTTATGGGCCAATACCTTCCACGAATGATAGAAAGTAATGTACGAGTTCCAGCATGAAGATGCTGGTAATGATACTGACGAATGATTAAGGAAGTGACATGATGCTTTGAGGGAAGAATAATTGGATGTTTTTTATCCTCAGAAAGATCAGCCAAAGATAAACGTCCTCCTACTCTTAGTAAACCATCAGTATCCAAAAAAGGGGCGAGTGAGGAAAGCCTACTCGATTTCTTAAGGGGTTGACCTTGGGACAACACCTGGCATTCTTCAGAGAATATTTCTTGTTGAGTAAGCCATAAGATTTTTGTAGTGGCTAAACCTAATTAAGAAAGGGTTAAATATGGCTTAGGAAAAAGAGGTTGTTCTACCACAAAATATTTCCATCGAAGGAGATAAGCCATGACCCTCACTAATTTATGGAAAGAGGAATATCGCTGCAAGAGAAGGGGAGAGTCGGAAACGAGAAGAGAAGATCCAGTAATCTTACCAGAATCCGGCAAGTGTGATAACTCCGGAAGAGGAAAATTTGGCCAAGCGGAAGGTTCTTGCAGAAGCCAACGGGGACCGTGCCAGTATAATGTCAGGTTAGCCAACATAAGAGGGGAACATCCCCGAGAAATGACATCTGCAGGGTTCTCCTTGCCAGATACATGATGCCATTGTTCAATGTTAGAAAATTGTTGAATTTTGGATACTCTATTAGCTACAAACACCTGCCAATGCGAGGGAGGTTTGGCAATCCATGCCAACGTGTTGGCTGAGTCACTCCAAAAGTAAGTTTTAATAAATTGGATTTTCAAAGATTGACGGATTTTGACCGATAATTCAACCGCCAGAAGAGCAGCACAAAGTTCCAGTCGTGGCAAGGATAAAGATTTAAGAGGGGCCACCTTTGACTTAGCGCAAATTAAATTGGAAAAGAAATATGACTGGACAAAATTACGGCAAACAATATACGCACAACATCCATAAGCTTTCAATGAGCTATCGGCAAAGATGTGAAGTTCATATCCTCCACAGGAGGGAAAGGGAATAATCACTCGCGGGATAATAACATTAGAAAGATCTTCCAAACTATTTCTATAAGAAATCCAATTTTTTTGCAACTCTGAAGGAACTGGTTCATCCCAACCAGTTTTCAAGGACCAAAGGTCTTGCATGAAAAGCTTTGCTGTGACGATGATTGGCGCCAAAAATTGGAGAGGATCAAATATCTTTGCAATCTCAGACAAAATTTGCCGCTTAGTTTGCGGTTTGATGTCACTGAGATTAATTTTGAAAAAGAAAAAATCCTTTTGAGGACTCCTATAGATGCCTAGAGTTTTGATAGAATTATTTTCATGAAGAAGCTCTACTGAGTCGTTATAGACTGAAGTTAATGGAAATTTAGAAAGAAATTCTTCCGAATTAGAGTTCCACTTGCACAAGGAAAATCCGCCTCCCAAAAGCAAAGCTGTCAAATCTTTAGAGACTTGCAGTGCTTCAGATACTGACTCAAATGAATGAAGAAAATCGTCAACGTAAAATGATGATTTTAACACTTCAGAAGCCTTAGGAGAATATAACGGGCCATCCTGTTCAGCAAGTAATTTCAACGTACGTATGGCTAAAAAAGCAAAAGGCTTTAGTCCATAGGTCAACGTTTTTAGCCGAAAAATCTTGACGGGTTTAGTAGGCTCGTCGCGCCAAAGAATTCTCTGAAGGTCGCGCTGTTGTTGATCGACCAAAATCTGTCTATACATCTGCTTGATATCAGATATCACTGCGATAGGGAACAAGCGAAAATTCATCAAAACAGAAGAAATGTCAGATTGAATAGGAGGGCCTGATAATAATGTGTCATTCAGAGAAGTTCCATTGGCATCCAATGCAGAGCCATTAAAGACCACTCTTATGTTTTCCATTAAAATTTCATTCTTCCAAACAGGATGATGATTGAGGTAAATGACTTCAGATGGGGTATAAGAAGCATCATCTTTCTTGGTAACAACCTCCATGTGATCGAGTGCCTCATATTCCTCCATAAATGTGGAGTATTGAGTTTTAACAACAGGGTCACGTTTAAATTTGCTTTCCACAGCATAGAGTGCTCTAAGAGCCCTAGGGTGTGTTTCAAATAAAAGAGGTGGATTATCCACTCGGGGCATTGTTACGACAAATCTACCCTCTGAATTGCGTTTGGTTGTTTCGCGAAACAGTTTTTCACGCATTTCATTTTCAACTGAGGAAGGTAAAACTGAATCTATATTTCGATTTTCCAAAATCTTTCTAAGTTGTAATCGAGACTTGTATTGACAAAATGACATTGTGAGAAATTTTGAAATAACTTACGAGGGACCTGGCCCGTTACTAACCAACCTAGCTTGGTATGATGAACAAACACTCCTGGTGATATTTTGACCTTAGAGCTAAGGAGACATTGCCAAAATACTTGGGCACTGAGAAGTATGTCTACTGGAGCGCTCGTATTAAATGTTGGATCTGCCAACTGAATGTTATGAGGAAATTGCCAATTTCTAATTTCAAAAGAAGTACTAGGGGTATTACTGCCAATAGTATCAATGGCAAGACAATTCAACTGAAATGTTGTGTTACAATTAACAGCATCTTTGATGTGAACACGAACAAAATGCAAAGATTTAACATTGCTATTGTTAATACCGGTAACCTGAATTAATGTAGGTTGCTTGGGAAGACCAAGTTTCTTAATGAGACGCTCACTTATGAAGTCATGGGTGGCGGCATTATCCAATAAGGCACGTGCTTCAAGCCATCTACCAGAGGAATCTTGAACTTTTAATAACACGGTTGATAGTAGCACCTGGGAACTACGAATAGAGCTAGAGCTCTGAGTATAAGATTGCGCATTGGCTCCTGGGGATGTATCTTTAGAACATCCAGGGGAAGGAGCCTGACGTGGCTTTTCAAACCTATGAAGCAAGGTATGATGTTGAGTCTTGCAATGGGAGCAAGTATGTTTAGATAAGCAATCAGGCACCATATGCCTAGCTGACAGACAGTTGTAGCAATATCTTTTTTGAGCTATTAATTTGCGTCTTTCGTCGGTAGAAAGGGCTTTAAAGGCAACGCAGGAATATAACCTGTGAGGCGCTTTACAGAGAATACAATCTGTTGAATTATGTTGAACAGTAAAGACAGCAGATTTGTTTATTTTAGTACCGACTGGCTTCACAACATTAGATTTGTTATCTGCACTTCCTGACATGACAGGCTACGGCTGATAAAACCTGACATCTACTATTTATAAAGGAAAGCAATGAATCATAAGTATATGAAGTGTCATTTGTTAGTTCCCTCTCCCATGCCTTTAAGGTTGATGAATCAAATTTAGAAGTAACCAAGTGAACTAAGAATAGATCCCAATGCTCGACCGGTTGATTCAACCGTGCCAATGCTCTGACGTGTAGTTGGACCGTGTCACTTAAGGCTCGCAGTGTTGACAAGTTGTCAGCTCGCAATGCGGGCAGGTTAAATAAGGCTTGAATATGCCTTTGTAGGCATAATTTTTCGTTGCCATAACGGCCTTTAAGAAGCTCTATAGCAATGTTATAGTTTTCTCCTGTTAAGGGGAGTTCTCTTATAAGTTGAAGGGGTGGTCCCTGCAAAGTTGATTTTAAGTAATGAAATTTCTGAATTTCTGGAAGTGTGGCATTATCATGTACTAATGAACTGAACAATTCAAAGAATGATTGCCACATCTCTTCCTTTCCTAAAAAATGCGGAATTTAATTTTAGGTAGCAATGGTTTGATACCATTCCCATGGTCGCTAATTCTTCCTTGAGTTTCCTCTACCTTCAACGCCAGGGTCAAAGTTCTAACTAATGCCACAGCCTGAGCGTGTGTATCAAAGTAATTACTCTCTACTTCTTCCCTATCTGATTGATGTTCTGGACTTTTGATTTCAATTTCAAGTTGCACGAGATCATATTTCTCGTACGCCTGTTCAAAAGCTTTTAAACGCTGAGATATAACATCAAGGTTTTGTTCCTCTTTCGGTAGAGTAGCTAAATATTTTTGAAAACGGGTGAGTTGACCTTTGTATGCCGCCCGAGAGTTTAACAGTTTATCATCTATTATTACTGGCATGGCTGGAAAGTTGGAATAACTCACTTACCAAAGCTGCTTGCGGCACCAGACAGACCTGCTTTTCAGAAAGAAACCAGTTGTGTAATATGCTGGGATTGTTTCCGCTTTCCCGCAGATCTCCTGCGCTAGCCACGATATACTGAAATGTATAAGACAAATATTAGATTGCACAAGTTTTTTTTTTAGAATAGAATTTGTGGTCTCAGAATGAAGGTTCTGGGTTCGATCCCGGGTTTCGGCACCATGGAAAGGGGTGATTGAATAGCACCCCCAACTGGGAAGAGAGGATTAGGTTTCGGGCACACACTGTAATTTAAATAGAGCGACGAGGAAGAGACCAAACATTGATAACTAAGGTTTGATACATTTATTTGATTTTTGAATCAATAACAAATATTTTCATTTTGAATAATAATTAAAGGAAGGTAATTAAAAATGCAATGTTTCTCCAGGAAACTCAGAATAAAATAGGAATTACAATAAAAATGCATAAAAAGGCCTTATAAAAGGCGATTAAAGAGTATTTTCAAGAAAAATATCCAAAAACCAAGCAAGAAGCAAGAAAAGGCTTAAGCCTTGAAGAAAGTGTTGACCAAGTGAATGAAGTTCGCGTTACCAATGATTTGATACTTTTATACTTAGTATTTGGCCCGCAGGGAGCGGGTCGTAATCCAAACAAAGGCTTCCTCTAAGATGTCTCGGCATGCCTTCCGAGAAAGATAGATGGTGACTCCATTGGCGAAGTGTACCCCGCAGGAACAGACCTCTTGGTAATGATCTGTTTGGCGGATTACAAGCAGTTATAGTTTCTCATCGCCGTGTTGTAGTGGGCTAGCGGGCTGACTGAGTTGCTGAGATGAAGGTCGTTGACTCATGCCTCGCCTAGCATGACAGAGTCCGAGCGATGAAGCATGCCACTTGGCAAGGTTCCAGCCACACGATGTTTACTAACAGGGCCTTCCCAAGAAGGGCCTTGTTGTGGGCAGGCAGGCAGCCGTGGTCCGACTGGTTCAGGCAGGCAGATGTAGACAGGCCGCAGGACGGCGAGGCGGAGAATATATAGTGGAAATGACGACAGCAGCCGAACATTCCAGAATGAAGGAGGGGTGTCAAACAGCCAATCAACGCACAGCCCCATGCACGTTGCGAGGGTTGCCGCTGAGGTGAGCACAGTACCTCATGAAAAAGTGTGACAGTATGGTGCGTCTAGAAAGACACTTCAGAAAAAAGGTGAGTTCACAAGAATAATAAAGAACAACAATTCAAATGAAACATAAGTTAAATAATCAGAACACCGCGTTCATACTGCAATTATAACGAAAAAAATAATGGAGCAGAATAATTGAACGTGTGTTTCATACCGTGCGGGAAACATAGCCTACAAAAAAACATTCGCAAAAGCGAACACCACGCATTGGAGTTTATCTTGAGAACAAACTTTGCCAGTGATAGGATAACTAGAAGGTCACTTTTTATTCAACAATTCAACCTAGTTATTGAACACACTCCTGGAAAGTTGAACGTTGGAGCTGATTTATTGAGTAGAGCAGTGGAGTCTTCATCTAAGGTTTTTCAAGTTAACCTGACGCAGGAAGATGAGGATACCTTGAAAAGGTTAAGAGTGTTGCATTTATCCCAGAGGAGAGACCGACGTTTTAGAAACATTTTTCGTTTTCTACAGGGAGACATGGATCCAAATGATGATGATTTTGTGGAAACTGAAAGGATTTCAAGAGATTTTATGATGTTAGATGGTTTAATCTACAAGTTTGCAGATCCTGACCATACGAAGCTGAGAGTAGTGATACCTCCACGATTGCAAAAACCCATTATCTGGATGGCACATCGAATCGCAGGTCATGCTGGAGTAGATAAGACGGTCAACATGATTCAAGAGAAATTTTCGTGGGAGCGAATGCGACAAACTGTCAGGAACACTATTCGAGAATGCGACTTATGCCAAAGGAGTAAACATAATTCTAGATTATTGAGAGAATTACCAAGGCCTATTATTCCTTCTAAGCCTTGTGAAATCTTCGCGACTGATTTATATGGTCCTCTCCCAAAGTCTAAAAGAGGTAACCGATATATTCTGGTGACCATGGATGTATTCAGCAAATACACTATGTTACATCCAATTCAGAAGGCAAACGCAAAATATTGTGCGAAGAGAATTAGAGACAATGTAATTCCGGAAGCAGGCAAACCGGAATTCCTTTTATCAGATCGTGGACCTCAATTTACATCTTTAGAATTCAGAACCATCATGAATAATCTTAGGATTAGACAATTGTTTTGTTCTATCAGACATCCTGAGAGCAATCCAGCAGAACGCGTGATGGCGGAGATAGCGAAATTTTGCCGCCTCTATTGTCCAAATGAGCATTGGAAATGGATGGATGTTCTCTCCTTAGCATCCGAATCCATCAACTCTACAATTCATGAGAGTACTGGACAGATTCCCATGTTGCTTCATCATGGAATTAAACCAACAAGATTATGGGATCGAATCATCTCTATTCCACCTGAGATTGAACCAAGTCGTCAGATGAGGGAAACTCTAGCTTTAGACAAGTTGAGGAGCCAAGCTGAGAAAAGAGAGCGCAAAGTGAGAGGAAAGCGTTTTCGCAGACCCTTGCGCGTAGGAACTCTTGTTTTAGTGAAAAGACCTACACCCTCTGACGTGCAAAATCGAGTGTACTCGAAATTTGCAAGCCTTTACGCTGGACCCTATCGTATTGTGGAAGTAAACAACAATGGAAGCTATGAAGTCGCTAATACACGAACTGGTAACATCGTGGGAACTTATAATGCATCGAATTTGAAGATTTATTATTCAAGAACCAGATGATTTAATGTGTAGATAGGAAAAATAAAAATTTTTCAATTTTTATTTTTTGCTAGGTGTGATGTGGATGTGCCCAACTCTAGGAATGGGTATTCCAAGATTCAGACACCTAGATATCAAGGGAAAGGCTACAGCCGCTTTTGAAAGTTGAGATATTTGAATATCGCGCTCCATTGCTTCCAGAAGCAATTGGAAAGAATATACCGCTAAGAGCATGTCAAGTGACGTAGCGAGTAATAGCAGAAGTCGAGGCTTGGTGCATTCTTGGAATGCACGGTACCTGAGATTATAATTTTGAATGCTTTTGCACGTTCTTTCCTTCCTTTTTGTCAGACACCAACAGTGATCTTCTGTTCTCTCTTAGGGGTTCAAGTCTCTTATATTTTGTGTGAGTCTGTTCCAGATACATATTCTGTGACCCACCTAGCGTCATATAACAACAAATCTCTGAAGCTCTTCAACTCTTCCTCGCGCAAGAGGAATTCCATATCCATTTGGCTATCAGATACTGTTGTCAACTCTTTGAAGACCAGCTCAGCAAAAGAAGATTATTTTGTTGTATTTAAGTTGGTTATGCTGATATGTATACCTTTTGTTTCCTACCCCCACTCTCTCCCCCTTCCGTGGTCTCTCCGTGCTTCGTTGAGCTGCTCTCACTTCTTAGTCGGCAGTCGTAGTAATCAGTTAAGGCTCAACCAGAGCCAGCCTCCTGACCTAACGAGGCATTTTTTTTTAAATTCCACGCCATGTTGGAACTTTAAGCATCAGTGAGGAACTTCACCTTCGCCATGCAACAAAGTTAAGTACCTGCTTCAAGTTTTAACTTCATCTTCATGATTTTACCCACCACATGCTTTTAACTATCTTTTATAGGCAGTGTGAAATTACTTATTTTGGGGCAAAATCATCCTCCGCGGGATTTTCCATGTTGAGCTTTTGTTTAATCAAGCTAATCTTAGTGAAAGCAGCATTTCTTATGCTTGCCAAATGAGAAATCTTCTCACTACGTGGGATATTATCTAATACCCACTGTCTGTAATTTACAAAGCAAGTTCCTCCGCTGGATTTACATTAGCCCCATTTTACTACTGGGATTGTTCTGGAACTTTCCAGATTCGGTACTCAATCTACGAGTCCTGCCGTCATGTATTTCTCACGTACTTGGGAGAATTCTGTTTAAAACTAAATTACTACAATAGTGAATTTTCGTCCACCGCTGGAACATTCTATGGCGCATTTAATTGTAAATCACAACTGTTTCAAGAAATAGACTCTCACCTATATAGTGCAATCAGTTCTTCCTATAATTGCAATAACTTTCTTTTCCACAAACTTTGTGTCTCCACAGTGAACATTTCATATGTTTCAATGAACTATAGTGAAAACCAGTGCTTGCTCAACTTTTCTACCGCGTCGCGATCGTCCGCTTATATTCAAATAAGGCCATGAACATTTTCCTCAATTCCCATTTCTCTTTCCTAAACCTCTAACTAACAATCTGCAATAAACTTTTAATCTAGGTCTATTCCAATAAGGTGTCATTCCAAGAAGTGCCCTTCCATTTTTGTTGATTTATCATTAAGTATCTCTGTATAATCTTTGTGATACGTGTCTAACACACGTTTCAAACTTAAATTGTTCCTCCCTTCAAAATCAGGGAAAACAATTCTCTAAACTCTTGAGCGAGTCATGTTCAGGTTTCACGAAATGGAAACTGCCCCATTTTTCTCGTGATTCCTAATTAAACATAGGAAGTCTAGAAACTTCCTTTTCACTTTCTCCAGGTTTCACTGTAAGTGACCTGCCCTTTTTGTATAAATTCTCATATATTAATTCTGTATAAATATAAGAAGTTGTAGGAACTTCTATTTTATTTTTCACGTTGTTATTATTGTTATTTTCAAAGTTGTCACTTTCTCTAGAACATTCTCTCCAGAATTTCTTAAGGTGCACTTTTTGTACTTCAATTCACGTTCAAGCTTTAATTATTTTCTTGCTCATTTGTTTAAATCTTATAAAGATTTTAGAAACATGTAAGGTTTGAAACCTTGTAAATTGTCAATTGCCTGGAGCAACCGTTTAATGTTGAGAGGTCTGCGACCCTATTTGTTAAAAAGTTCAAAATTATATTACATAATTGTTAATTTCATCAAACATTTTCTAATTGTAAAATAAACAAATCTTTTCCCTTTGCTTTTTCATTTTCGAATATAAAGTTTAGGCAAAATCCTGTCTTCCTTGACTCTCCTCACTCAATGATATCAAAATCATTAATAGAGCTTTCACTATTTGTTGCATTTGAGCAAGAACTCTTAATTTTCACCTTACTAAAGTTCTTCTTAGCGATAATAGCTAATTCTAATTGGCCAGTAAGGCAAGTAAAGTTCGCTAAGCCAACTACCTGCTTGTGGAGACCCTCTCCGAAAACTTATGGTCAGTTTTCTAAAAAATAAGTGTTTCTTTTTGTCTAAACTTTTAGCCGGCTCCTCGCTGAGTAAAAGCTTAGCCATTGTCCAATGCAACCATTGGTTCATTTACAAAGATTACCCAATAAGGCGTAATCCTTTATCATATTCCTTCTTAGAGACACTTGGTCGCCCTTACAGGAACTCCATAATTTTGGAAATTGAAAATACCAAGCTTGAGTTAAATCATTGGCATTCTTCGAATCACTTTGTAAAACCTAATTTCTTTGAGAAAACATACAGTAAATTTGTTCCTCTAAGTCTTGCCAGACCATCACCCTTCTACATAGTACTTTTATACATGCTCGGGAGGAAACACACTAAAGCCTCTCTCTTGCAAACCGCCCAAGTCCTAGCTGCGGTTCCCTTTAGCCTCGACCAAGCTCGTACCTACTTTAGGTATCCGAGCATTGAATTTCTGTGGCAATCGCCCTTAAGTGTGTTTAAACCTCAACTTATTAATTTTGTGGGACTCTCCTCCTATTTTTCTATCCCTCTTTCCAAATCCCAAATCTACTTCCTTCTCTTAATCATCTTCCCTTGGTGGGTGGGTTATTTCCTAGCCTATAATCTACCCAAAATTTGGTACCAGAAACCCGGGAGAGCCCATTTTTTCTTCTCTCTCTTTAAAATAGTGTCATTTGACAATACTTTGCATATTTCTAATATCTGTGTTGAATATTTCAGCTATATCTACGTCATGCAAAGCCTGTGAACGGGAAAGAGGCCGCTCCTGTCTCCTTTGGGGTGTCCTGTTCTTTCTACTCTTTCGCTGTTGCCAACTTGACAGCATCTTCAAGGTTCTACAGTTTTGTGAGTTGTATTTCAATTTATTCTTTTTGTCATGGCTCCTTCTGAAAAAGATGAAACTCTCATTGCCAGACGTTCTTCCTATAAAGGGCAACTCACTAGATTCCGAAATTTTATCAACAAATTAGATCCCGCCGAGTGTGATTTAGATATCTTAACACATCGTCTTAAATTGTACGAACGGTCTTATGATTATTATGACCAAATTCAAACCGAGATCGAATCCGCTTGTCCAGAACTTCAATCGGATCGGGACGAGGTCGAACCCTTGTACTTTGAAGGAATTGCGAAGGCCCACCAACTGATCCGCAATATCTCAGAACCGGACACTAGGGTCATCAATCCGGCCCAGTTAGCACCCGCTTCAGTTCACGAGAACAAACCGAAACCGTTACTTCCCAAGATAAGCCTACCGCACTTCTCAGGCAAGGAAGGTGAATGGTATTCTTTTTACGAACTTTACTGCTCCCTAATTCATGAAAATATCGAGATCCCAGACATACATAAATTTTATTTCCTCCGTACCTCTTTGGAATCTGAGGCCTTGACCTTGGTGGAGTCACTGCCTTTAAGCGCAGACAACTACCACATCGCCTTTAATCTCCTTAAAGAGAGATATGGCAATTTACGTTTGAGTGTCGCTCGACACATCCGCTGTCTCTTCAACTTACCTGCCGTAAAACCTAATGACGTCACTTCTTTAAGAGACCTCTTAGATTCTATGCAGTTAAATGTCAGAGCGTTATACCAGCTAAAACAGCCTGTCCAAACATGGGACACCATACTTATTCACCTAGCTACATCAAGATTCGATTTTTCGACACTGAAGGCCTGGGAGATCGAACTCGCCTGCAACAAGGAACATTCGTTCGAACACCTCATCTCGTTTCTCAACAGTCGATGTCAATTCCTTACAGCACTCGCATTTCAGTGCGAAAAAGTCGAAACGAATCTTCAGTGTCAAATTTTTGAAAAAAAACTTGCTTCTTCAAAGGGACATCAGCCCCCATTTGTCGAAAACAAACAAACCCGTCCTTCTTTCAATAATTCAAGAGAAGATATCAGGCCGCTTAATAAATCGTTAAAATGCACGCTCTGTAAAAAGCTTCACACATTGTATTTGTGCAAATCCTTTAAAGAATTGTCTGTCGAAGATCGAAGAAAGTTTGTCTTAAACAGCAAGCATTGTTTCAACTGCTTATCACCTAAGCATTCTTCTTCGAACTGTACGTCATCAAATCTCTGTTTTCATTGCAAAAAACCGCATCATTCTTTATTGCACGTTCACGATAAATCGAGGTCATCAGCACCTGCCTCTTTAAGCTCCTTGCAGAGCCGCTCCGAACCAACTAATGCTTCTTCCTGCATTTCCAACGCCGACACTTTTCACAGTGCGCAAACCCTGTTGACCACTGTACAATTTGAAATCCAAGATAGATTTGGAAATTGGTTCAAAACCCGTGGTCTTCTCGATTCCGCTTCAACGCACAACTTTGTTTCGCAATCGTTGATTAAAAAACTAGGTCTTTTGTCATCGCCTACTTCTATCAATGTGACCGGCATTGACAATTTGAAAACTCAAGCTTTGCAGTCTTCAAAATTGAAAATCAGAGACGTTTGCCAAAGAAACACCAATCTTAATTTAAACTGTCTCATTCTTACCAGTATTGGTAAAGACACTCCAAGTCACTCCATTAATACTTCCGGTTTAAACATTCCTTCGCACTTAAGGTTAGCTGATCCTCAGTTTAATGCTCAAGGTCCCATTGATGTGCTTTTCAGTGCCAATGTTTTTTGGAATTGCATTCGCAAACAAACACGCAAGTTATCTTCAACCGTGGTCGCCAGAGACACCGATTTTGGTTGGGTTATTACTGGTGAGATCAAACATACCAGTGTTCAAACCAAAGCTCAATGTCATTTCGTCACAGCTGACATAAATCCCATTTCTGAAAAAGAGAACGCTCATGTTTCAAATCTCAATATTTTTGAAAACCACTTGTCGAAACGATGTCTTATCGTGAACAACTGCGCTAACCCTGTAAGTTGTTTAAATGGCTTTTCCTTCTTCCCGCACAAGATGGCCATTCAAGTTCGCCTTGCTTTGTGTTATTTCGTCTATCTTCTTATGTCATTTTTTATAGCAGTTAATTGCTTAAACTATTCCTCGAAAACTATCTTCCCCTTGTGTAAAACCATGGCTATCAGTCACCATCACTTTGCTGTACGCTATGTTTCACTTCTTTCGTTATGTAGAAGGATGGCCACGGCCGGCTCCTCCCCCCTTCCTCGCAATTGGAAGTCGCTCATGAAACCGATTGAAACTCTGAATTCTATAGCATCTAGAATAACTATTCTTATGCATAACCTTCTTCTCAATGTCCCAGCTTGTCTTCTTTGCTCGGAAGAATTAAGCTTCTTTTTGTTGAAAATTGTCCGATTTCGTGATCCTCTCAATTATGCGAAATTGATTTCCTACTTTATTTCATATAGCTTTAAATTGCTTTTTCACGTCCAAGTTACGATTGACTGCATGTCGTGTGACTCGTTCCGCTTTAAGTTACAGCTGATTCACCAAATGTTGTGTGTGTACTTCGAACTGCTTGTTTGTCAGACTTGTATGTATACACGCCTGAGGAATGCCAAGTTGTTTATTTCCTGTACGCTTGACACAGTTCAAAGCAAGTTTCTCTTATCTCAACTTTGGCTGATCGCCAAGCATTGTCTAGCGAGTTGCTACTACAAGTACAGAAGCCGTTTACCTACTTCCCAAAATAAACTCGTTCCGCTTAAGGACTCTGTCAGCTATTTATATGTCTTATCTCGTTGTACTATGTGTGTCAAGGCCGTACTTGTTTACGTCCCTCACTTACTCATGCTCGTATTCCATAACTGCTTTGATCCCTGTTCCAAAACTTCGTTGCGTATTTCTCACGCGCGTATGTATTGCAATTTGCTTGCATATTTTGCGATCTTAATGTTCATTGATGAACAAACTTGTTTTTTCTCGTCGTCACATTCGATGTGTTTTTGTATTCATACTTGTCCTGTCACGTTTTTCGCTGACTTAAGTATTTTTCTGAGTAACCCCTTTGATACTCATTATAACTTGAGGTTATCGTTTATGGCTACTCGTTTGTTACCTATGGCGTTCTTGCTTTCTACTCGCATAGTTCCTTTGTTTATTTGGTATATTCTTGTCCTGAATAGATGTACTTGTTCCTATACGCTTTGTTTAAACTTGCCAATTCTCCTTTTGCATTGTATCGTAATCTTTACTAGTGCTTTATTTCCCTCAGCTTCTAGTTATTTCGTGATTGAAAGTGTCTTTAATTCTCACCTTTTAACTCCGCTTTCTAATGACCCTGATGACCTCCTTCCACTCACACCTGGTCACTGTCTTACACGCCCTTCTCTCTCTGCCCCTCCTCCCCTTCCCATTTCTTTCAGGGATTCTGATTTACCTATTGTTTGGTGTAAACTTGAAGCCCTCCGTAATTCCTTTTGGAAGAGGTGGAACTTGGAATATTTAACTTCCTTGCAGGGGAGACAGAAGTGGTTTCTTTCCAGTCCCGACATCAAAGTGGGAGACTTGGTCTTAGTTAGGGATGTTTCACCCCCCCTAGTCTGGCCTTTTGGAAAAGTGACTAAGTGTTACCCTGGAAGAGATAGGAGAGTCAGGGTATTCAGAGTCTTGACCAATAATGGTCAGATCACAAGACTACTTTTCGACAATTGTTCATTACTGTACTTGTTTTTCTTGCTCGCTGTTGGTGTCTGCCCCTCCCAGTATGGTGCATTCTTGGAATGCACGGTACCTGAGATTATAATTTTGAATGCTTTTGCACGTTCTTTCCTTCCTTTTTGTCAGACACCAACAGTGATCTTCTGTTCTCTCTTAGGGGTTCAGGTCTCTTATATTTTGTGTGAGTCTGTTCCAGATACATATTCTGTGACCCACCTAGCGTCATATAACAACAAATCTCTGAAGCTCTTCAACTCTTCCTCGCGCAAGAGGAATTCCATATCCATTTGGCTATCAGATACTGTTGTCAACTCTTTGAAGACCAGCTCAGCAAAAGAAGATTATTTTGTTGTATTTAAGTTGGTTATGCTGATATGTATACCTTTTGTTTCCTACCCCCACTCTCTCCCCCTTCCGTGGTCTCTCCGTGCTTCGTTGAGCTGCTCTCACTTCTTAGTCGGCAGTCGTAGTAATCAGTTAAGGCTCAACCAGAGCCAGCCTCCTGACCTAACGAGGCATTTTTTTTTAAATTCCACGCCATGTTGGAACTTTAAGCATCAGTGAGGAACTTCACCTTCGCCATGCAACAAAGTTAAGTACCTGCTTCAAGTTTTAACTTCATCTTCATGATTTTACCCACCACATGCTTTTAACTATCTTTTATAGGCAGTGTGAAATTACTTATTTTGGGGCAAAATCATCCTCCGCGGGATTTTCCATGTTGAGCTTTTGTTTAATCAAGCTAATCTTAGTGAAAGCAGCATTTCTTATGCTTGCCAAATGAGAAATCTTCTCACTACGTGGGATATTATCTAATACCCACTGTCTGTAATTTACAAAGCAAGTTCCTCCGCTGGATTTACATTAGCCCCATTTTACTACTGGGATTGTTCTGGAACTTTCCAGATTCGGTACTCAATCTACGAGTCCTGCCGTCATGTATTTCTCACGTACTTGGGAGAATTCTGTTTAAAACTAAATTACTACAATAGTGAATTTTCGTCCACCGCTGGAACATTCTATGGCGCATTTAATTGTAAATCACAACTGTTTCAAGAAATAGACTCTCACCTATATAGTGCAATCAGTTCTTCCTATAATTGCAATAACTTTCTTTTCCACAAACTTTGTGTCTCCACAGTGAACATTTCATATGTTTCAATGAACTATAGTGAAAACCAGTGCTTGCTCAACTTTTCTACCGCGTCGCGATCGTCCGCTTATATTCAAATAAGGCCATGAACATTTTCCTCAATTCCCATTTCTCTTTCCTAAACCTCTAACTAACAATCTGCAATAAACTTTTAATCTAGGTCTATTCCAATAAGGTGTCATTCCAAGAAGTGCCCTTCCATTTTTGTTGGTTTATCATTAAGTATCTCTGTATAATCTTTGTGATACGTGTCTAACACACGTTTCAAACTTAAATTGTTCCTCCCTTCAAAATCAGGGAAAACAATTCTCTAAACTCTTGAGCGAGTCATGTTCAGGTTTCACGAAATGGAAACTGCCCCATTTTTCTCGTGATTCCTAATTAAACATAGGAAGTCTAGAAACTTCCTTTTCACTTTCTCCAGGTTTCACTGTAAGTGACCTGCCCTTTTTGTATAAATTCTCATATATTAATTCTGTATAAATATAAGAAGTTGTAGGAACTTCTATTTTATTTTTCACGTTGTTATTATTGTTATTTTCAAAGTTGTCACTTTCTCTAGAACATTCTCTCCAGAATTTCTTAAGGTGCACTTTTTGTACTTCAATTCACGTTCAAGCTTTAATTATTTTCTTGCTCATTTGTTTAAATCTTATAAAGATTTTAGAAACATGTAAGGTTTGAAACCTTGTAAATTGTCAATTGCCTGGAGCAACCGTTTAATGTTGAGAGGTCTGCGACCCTATTTGTTAAAAAGTTCAAAATTATATTACATAATTGTTAATTTCATCAAACTTTTTCTAATTGTAAAATAAACAAATCTTTTCCCTTTGCTTTTTCATTTTCGAATATAAAGTTTAGGCAAAATCCTGTCTTCCTTGACTCTCCTCACTCAATGATATCAAAATCATTAATAGAGCTTTCACTATTTGTTGCATTTGAGCAAGAACTCTTAATTTTCACCTTACTCAAGTTCTTCTTAGCGATAATAGCTAATTCTAATTGGCCAGTAAGGCAAGTAAAGTTCGCTAAGCCAACTACCTGCTTGTGGAGACCCTCTCCAAAAACTTATGGTCAGTTTTCTAAAAAATAAGTGTTTCTTTTTGTCTAAACTTTTAGCCGGCTCCTCGCTGAGTAAAAGCTTAGCCATTGTCCAATGCAACCATTGGTTCATTTACAAAGATTACCCAATAAGGCATAATCCTTTATCATATTCCTTCTTAGAGACACTTGGTCGCCCTTACAGGAACTCCATAATTTTGGAAATTGAAAATACCAAGCTTGAGTTAAATCATTGGCATTCTTCGAATCACTTTGTAAAACCTAATTTCTTTGAGAAAACATACAGTAAATTTGTTCCTCTAAGTCTTGCCAGACCATCACCCTTCTACATAGTACTTTTATACATGCTCGGGAGGAAACACACTAAAGCCTCTCTCTTGCAAACCGCCCAAGTCCTAGCTGCGGTTCCCTTTAGCCTCGACCAAGCTCGTACCTACTTTAGGTATCCGAGCATTGAATTTCTGTGGCAATCGCCCTTAAGTGTGTTTAAACCTCAACTTATTAATTTTGTGGGACTCTCCTCCTATTTTTCTATCCCTCTTTCCAAATCCCAAATCTACTTCCTTCTCTTAATCATCTTCCCTTGGTGGGTGGGTTATTTCCTAGCCTATAATCTACCCAAGGCTATTTATTGATTAAATAGTTAGCCATGGAGTAGAGACTTGAGACTTGGATGAGATTACTGGCACGGCCAAATGAAAGAGAATGCAATTAGTATCAAGTAAATCGGACCAGGGATACCAGAGATATGGGGATGTCCATATTTCAGCGTGATGACGCGTGACCCTGACTGTTTTGAATAAAAGCCGGCTGCCACAGGCATCAATAGCTCACTTCGACACAAGCACTTGCCTAGCAAGGTGCCACTACGCTGAGACAAGGCACATGGTTGCCGGATCTACGCAGAAGTTATTTTCAAAGTTGTGATAGTCACAAAAGTGCTGCGCTACGAATGGAACTTAGTAAGTTTCCGGCAGGGAGAATCACTAAGGTGATTGATATTTTTCTACAGACACTGGTGAAATATTTTTATTTTCACATGGACATATGCTAGACTTTGTCTAGAATTAATATTTTGTCACAGTCCAGTAATAACTTAATACTTGGATATTTAAATCCATTTCAGTCAGTTTTCATATTTGTAACTTAATAACCACTTCGATCTATCAGTACATTGAAGACCAGTCTATCACGGTGGTGTTCATTAGTCTACGCAGGGAAACTACATGTTGCTTCGCGCATGGTAGATGGTGTGAAGCCATGCCCAGGGAACGATATTCAGAACAGCCGTTGATTGGTTAGACTGTCAGTGTTTTCTTGTACTGAAAAGATTACCGTGAGTTATGTTACAACTGGCATATCTAAGAATAGATCACATAGATCTGACCCCATTTAAGCAAACTGTTATCGAGTTAGCAGAAGCCAATATTAAAATGGATCAACAGTTACTTCAAACGTCAAGAGATATTACCACTATGTCGTGTTAGACGGATTGTGGGTATATAATGGCGGCCGATACAAGGATTATACGTGCCTGTCCGATAGGGCATGTCTATGGATAAATCTGGTACAAACCAGGTTCGCTACGCTTCAAGACCATCAAGAAATGTAAGCCACATTTGAATTATATTATGCCTAGCTAATTGGAACAAACTATTTTTCGGCAGATGACCAACACATTTATTTTTCTTCGTATTTAAATCTTGCAATGATTTACGCAAGACATATTAGAGTTATTCTGAGTATTTTCAGCACTCAGAACAGTTTAGGATCGATGACCGAGCATATCGAGCATTTATTTGAATATTTCATATTTTTGGGAAATCACGGTAATCAGCCGATGTAACTGTAAAAGTTAATAATTATTTTTGTTGAGGAATGGATTTTTTTTTTCCATATTCGAAGGTTCGAACATGTGGATTCTCACATAATGAGATAATAATTAAATATATTTAAAATAATATGAATAATAATAATAATAATCCACTAATAATAATAATAATAAATTTTCATAATTTTTCTAAATAATTCTTGGATATTATATTTTCTAATAATCATATGTATTGAGAGAGAGCCTATGAAGTAGTTTAATCATTTCTAGTTTGGAACAGGAGATTTTCCGAAGGAGAGTGGTTAGCGCAAGCCCGCATTCAACCAACATTTCAGTTCTGGTTGAACAGTTGATATTTGCAATGAGCAAAGTATATTTTTCAGATAACACGGGGAGGCATGAAACGGGAAGCAAATGATATTTGTATCAATTAGGATATTTTTGTATTTATATAAAATCATGACGTAAATACACTCGAAAGTGAAATAAAGATTTTCATAAGTATGGTAAATTCACGGGTTGAACTGAATGGTAAAATAAAATAAACTTGTCAGTTTATAAATCTTCCAGTGTTGATAACAAGCAGAGGCTTGATTTATTGTATAAATTTTGGGAAGAAAATTTATATGTGTGGAGTAGTTGAAATGCCATTCCCAGGTGCGCATGTTTAAGTCGCAGGAATGAGGAGGTTTTTTCGAGCATCAATCAAATAGCAGGTTCGATGGCTCAGGTTTATAGCAGGAGTATTGGAACTACACATTTCGTCGTATGAATGACCCGAAGGTTATTTCTTAGAAACCATCAGTTCTTATTTCAACCTTGTTTACGGATTCCATTTAGACTTTGATTTTGCTAGAACCCGGATTTGTCATGATAGTAGTTTATTCTTCTTCAGAGGAAGACCTTTGCCGTTGTTGTTGGAATATTGTGTTCTTACACAAATAATAGAATGGGCCACTGCCAATTAAAAATAATTCTATAACCACGAATAATTTGAAGGATGTTTTCAATCCTAGTGCCATGAACTAAATGAATTTCTTATGAAGCTACAATTCTTATTTTCGCATTCTGTCGAAGAATTGCAAGTTGTGAAAGTTACTAAAAGGGCCACAAATATAAATATTTTTTATAATAATGATCCCAAGTGGAAAATCAAATAGTTGAATGGTTCAACAATTTATTGATCAAGTTGATGATTCAGAAATCATATATTTTGTTCGGAACTTGAAGTTCATAATCGAGTCACATCTCGAAATGTTAAATGTCAGAAGAACAATTAATTTTTGTTGTACTTCGCACAGTTCTTCGATGCTATGCTCAAGGTCAAATACTTTTCAGATGTTATTAATATGTGTAAATAATTTGTGTTGATTCAACAATAATATTTTTTGACAATATTTTTTTAAACTGGAAAAATAAGTGAAAGTTAAAAATTCTATGAACATTTATTCTACGAGTGTTAATATTATGTAAAAATTCAAACAGTGAACTACAGTATTTCCAGTAAAGACAATTAAATTTGAACTGGATTTAATCACAAATAAATGAATATAATTTTGGAACACAGTCTACAGGACTAATAATCAGACTTGTGTTTCCAAAGATAATTGTCAAATGTGTTTGGAAAATTCTGTACATTGTGTAAATAGGAGTGTGGGTCGCCACACGTGAATGATGCTGCTTTGAGCATTTTTGCAGTCAATTTTAAATTCAAAATAAAATGAGATAATTTTACATGATGTGTTATGCCCAGTTGAATCTCCTTCTATCCTTATTGTTGCATTGAGCCAAAAATCAGTAAAGCATTTTTTTCATTTGATGTCGTTTTTGCGATTAACTTTAACCCATCTGGCGCTCCGGGATATTTTGATTCTCGTGCTGACTGATTATTTGTAAAATGCATATGTGGTCGTGCGGACTTCGGTCTAAACGGGCACAGTACTTCATTAAGATTTTTCTGCGAAATAGTGGCGGTGGTTTGAGATTATTTTTGACTACCATTATGGGGTTTTATTAGTTTTTCATAGAGCATTTTTGTTGTCTTGTAGGCATGATTGATTTTACATGTTAGGTCTGCATGTAGCCTACAGTTGGTTTTTTTCTGTTTTTTGGAGTAATGCTCATTACCATTAAGTGCAACCGTGTTGACCGACTGAAAGACATTGAATATTTCGTTTACTAAGGCAGCACTGAAATATGGGTTCCAACACGATATGGACTTGGAACTTATGTTCGCTTAACGAAATAATGATACATCAACAAGTCATCCTTGTAATCTCTGCAAATAACTTAATAAAAATATTTCCCATCCAATATAGGCCTATTCATGTTGAACGGTAGAAAGTTATCAAACTTTATTAAGGCAACACTGAAAAATGTTCATCTTGATCTAGCCTACTTACTCCGAGTCATCTGCATCAATGTCCCTAGAGGTTCAGTTTTTTAAATTCTCCCTTTCCTATGGTCAAATAACACATGGATGTTCCCTGTTTTTCTTAAGGGGATTCAATGATCTTATGCTGAACTAATTAAGAATAGGGCATGTACTTCAACCCCTTAAAATATGAAGTTATCAGGATAAAAATAATGTCCATAACCATCAGAAACTTGAGAACACAGATCAGGAGAATGTTGTTCGACCATGGATGCAAGACCAGAAAGTCTTAAAGAGGAGTGTTTCATTTAGAGGCTTGGAACATCATGGTCAAGACCCCTGTACTTGGGTGTGTGCTCAATTTGTTTTAAAACCCGTTGACAGATCATAAGTTAATCTGTGGCTGGAATCCACTCCGTCCTATGCTAAGCTGTGAGTACTGGGCACCATTAGTGTTCTGTGTCCTTGATTGCCCTCGTGGGACAGTGTACCCCATTTCAGATCTTAGTTCAGAATTAGTTTCCTGTGGGACAGTGTACCCCATTTCAGATCTTGGTTCAGAATTAGTTTCCTTGACGGAGTTGGAGAAACAGTCACAATACCTATGGTATTACTAGACCTAGTACGGTACATGTAGATGGAAGCAATGGGAGACCAACCACTAGGTAGCTTATGTCCCATTAGTTGGGAGTGTTAGGGAATGGGAGATTGGTTCAACATGTCAGCCTATGTTGTTGTATATTTCATTAATGTATGGGATCTAAAAGTGTATCATAGGAATATTAAAGCAAGCCATAATATATTACCAGTTGGTCAATTGGATACAACAATTCAATGAAACATTCTGTTAATAATTAGGAAGTGTCGTAGGCAACCAGAGAAGCGACACAAGAAAAAACACCTGAGTCTTCCAGGCAGTTGTCATCAACTGTATTTCACATAGAGAAGAATGACTAAAATAGTTCCTCATGAAAAAAATAACTGGTCAATGGTTTGAAAGACAGTAGTAAGGACTTACATGCTGTCAGTAAAGGTGGAGTTAAGAAAGATGTCTGGAATATTTAAATCAGTAGTTGATAGCCAGGATTTTTAAAATTACCGTGGGTAATTGCACCATAATATGATTAGTAGCCTATGTGCAAGATTTTAAATGGTAGGTTTTCCTGTGAACCACAAAACTGCTCTTAACATGGATTATGTTCAGGTTAGGCCTACAAGTTATTGGGAGGGAGGTTTATTCTACATACCTGTTGCACATAAAATAAGCTTCTGATTAGAGCTCTGTGGGAATGTTTAAATGGATTGATGATACAGGGTTTATCAAGCCACTTTCTATGCATCTTTTAAAAACATTTTAGCAATTCATAAATTACTGTCATCATTGCTAATGCTGTAATCTGTCATGTTTATTTATGCAGCATGAGGAATTAGGAAACATTGTTAGGATTGGTATATTGAGTGGAGATATAGTAGGATAAAATGCAACTGTGTCATGGAAACCTAAGATGTATTTTTATTTCTCAACTTTATTTTCTGTAGACTCCAACACAGTCCACCACCAGGGAAAAAAAAGTTTTGGTGATGTTTAATGAGAGCAAATCTTGAAACACTGTGATTTAAGAGGTTGGTATCAAAAGCTGTATAGGAAAAATGAAAATGTGAAGTCGCGCCCAAGTTTATGAAGCCTTGCCAGACTCAGCTGAAATTATCTTCGATGCAAATCAAGTCTCAAGTCTCAATAGTTAAAACTTTAGGACGACCTTTGATATGAGCACTATAATAGGCCTACATTTAGGATCGACATAGCTTGCAGCAGGTCTTATGCTACTGTATGCACCTGGGCATGTTTAAAAAAAACTCAGCCTGCAGGTTAATAAGGTAGTATATTACTATAAATCTATCTCAAGCAAATCCAAGAAGTTACCAGACTGAGAAACTACATATCAATATATACGCCGGAAGGCGGAGGTAGATTTCTCCGGACAAACTTGGGGATAACCGAAAATAGGCAGAATATGCAGGTTTTCGTAGAAGGATCAGACCTCATTTATTGCGAGAAGGTATTTTATAATTGGAGCTTAATTAACTTTGTTTTTCGTCATTTTATGCTTATTTTAAACATTTTATTGTCTTATGGGAACGGTAACCTTGTTGTCATTTGGGGTCCATTTGTATACGTGTGGTCACACTGTCCTTATGCAAGGTTTTGACACTGATGTGTAACTATGTAACGGTCTGTTACTTCTTCACGCAAAATTATATCTCCCGCAGAGTTTTTGGTTGGTTCCTCAGTTTAGGGGCTGCGACAACGCGGTCATGTAACCCCGTGTACTTAGGGATGGCTGTATTAGTCTGTAATTCAGGTAAGGACTGTAGACGGTCAATTTCAAGCAGTAGTTCCTAATGTTGCTACCAGGTACTACCGTCAACGACACCTAGCTGTGAACTTGGCTACTAGATGCCACCGCAACCAGCAACTCGCAACGAACGTTGGAACTTCCCCTCCTAAGGAAAGCATACTGAGGGATTTTAGCGCTCTTAGAAAATCCGACGACTTCGGCCGGCTTTGAACTCGCGACCTTGGGCATAGACATTCAGCATGCTACCAGTTACGTCACCGAAGCCGCTTCACACTTAGTCAGATGGAAATCTGAATCTGATCTCGAGCAAGTGCGTTATCTTGGCAACGTCTGATGGCTCATCCCTCATCAATTTAGTAGTGTTGCCATGGCAACCACTGATAGCTCTTGGCATTTTCTTATAATTCCGAAATCATTTTTCTCATCCCTTGGCATAATGGTGGGTCATATCAAAAATTCTTTCAGACAAAAGTTTTAGGTAATTATTAGGGGAATATTGTCCATTTTGTACGGTTTTGATATTGTGCCTATTAAGAGAGTTATGATTAATGTTTCCCGAAAAACCCACTTTTTCCCACCCCTTTGGTCAATGGTTGGTGCTATAAAAAAAACTCTTCAAACATAAATTTTTGGGCTTTATCCGACACATAGTATGAACATTGAACGGATTCGATATTTCACATATTAAGAGAGTTATAGCAATATTTCACTTTTTCGAGAAAAAAAAAGCCCCCCCCATTTTCACCCGCTTCGACCGATTTAGCCCAGTAACGAACCCGACCGAGATTTTATAGGTATACATATTCGGTAAAAAATTCAAAGTGATTGGTGCAAAATTACGGCAGTTATCGTGTCCACAAGAAACTGATATACATATATTTATATATTATATATATATATATATATATATATATATACATACATAAATTATGTATAAACTTTTGAACTGACGGTGGTTTTGGGGTCTGGGGGATGTGAAACACGAAGATATGTCGAAATTTTCCGGAAGTCGAAACATGGGACCCATTGCAATAGTTAGCTTTCTAATGAAATCTACCTTAAAAAAAGGGTGGCAGTGCAAACTGCACTTTTAATCCTTGCTTCATTAGTTAAACCATAATATTTGTACATAAATACAGTAAGGACTTCACATTACAAACGGCCACTTAAATTATATGCCTTATTAGGCATAACCTACAAATTACATGTCATGAAATTGGTAAATATAAGCAGACAGCAACATCAATATGCAATGGTCTATAATGTAATTTTATAGTACACAAAAGGTTATTGTACTGAATGTATTTCGAACTAATGAATAAAATTGGTGGAAACGACAGCCAATTGATTTACATCCAAAGTAGTAGAAACTTTCAGTTGATTGGCAAGAGTGTTGATTTGTACTTTTATTTTCACAAATTTTGATGAACAGTGTCACGCTTCAATTTAAATATAAACGTACATACAATTCCTCATCAATAAATGATTTGCACTTCATACTGTCATGAACTGGAATAGATTTCTAGCAATTTAATTGATGTAGAAATCTATTCCTCTCGCCGCCATGTTGGTGATAATTGTAAACAAACCCGCGGGCAGCCAATGGCTGGTAATAATTGCCAGCCAATAACAAGCCAGGATGACGCGGATCATAATTCGCGTTTCACTCTCATTGCGTTTTAATTTGAGGTGAGGAATCAGCTGTTCGTTAACGCCACGGGGTGCCATTATTAAAATTTTGGGAGATAGAAACACACCCTACGTATACCGTAAACACGGTCGTGTGTTGTTTGTTTTGAGCGGAGAGAGCTATTAGAGCGCACTCGCTTCTATCTGTTTGTATAGGATAGGGGCTACCTGAATTAGCTCCAACAGATGGCACACAGGTACTATCATTTTGTTCTTTATTTCAAATAGCATTTGCCAATAACACTCAATTGACTGTTACAAACTCTTTAAAATGAAAATTTACTGTATTATCAACCTGTCATTCTTCAAATTCGATGTGTATAGAATTCAAACGGAAGGCAAATCAGTTGGTTCTTGAAGGCTTTATATATAAAAACCTAACCTAGTAGCTGACATAAATCCTATATTATTAGGTAATGTTTTACATACAAAAACAAACCTAACCAGCGGCTAACGCCCGAGACCCCCTTGCCTGTGGTACTAACAGTAATTTTCGGCAAGGCAGTAAGCCTACCTAACCTAGTAACGGACATAAATTCAATCTTATTTATGTTTTATATACAAAAACGAACCTAATCTGGGGTTAACGCCCCAGGTCTACTTGCTTGTGATACTAACAGTAATTCTATTTACATACCTGTCGCATTTTAAAATCACTGCTTCTATCAGACTGCAGTATCCAATTCAATTTGCCCACAAGCACACAAAGATTCTTGATTCACGATTCTTATAGAATACATTACACTTAACGAACTTGGCACTTTAGAACACACTGACACTCATGGTATGTCATTAAAACTACCATCATCTACTTTAACAAACAGGAGTTGTGTGGTTGGACGGTTGATTTGTGAAAATTGTCGGAATGGCCAACACCACCTACTGGAATGGCATCAGGGGGTTAGGGAATTTTCATAACCACAACATACAACTGTTTTAACTTCGAAAATTATCCCGGAGAATATTTCTTATCCACTTCTCTTTCTTTAGGAAATTTAAAAATTGAAGTATCTGCAGCAGTATTAAATTTACAGCCGGGTTCACAGACAATAACAATGAACAGACAATAATTCTCACATTAGGTAGGCCTGTCACCGGAATTTATAATTATTCACAGTGCACTACACTACTTAAGGTACACTATTACAATAAATAACAGCACGAAATCACTTGAGATATGCGACATTTGAACGAAATTCTGGCAGCAGACAAACTAAAATGTTGGTTCAACAAATGTAAACAATCCCCTACGATTTCCGCCATGTTCTATAGTATCGATAGTGGCATTGTGGTCTGATTTATTGTAGTCGGTCTTGGCTAAACTTGCAGAAAAAATAAAATAAATATGGAATACAGACAGATGCAAGTCACTAACATAAAGTCCGAAGAAGTGACCTGAAAGATAATACAACCATAGTTTATATTTTCTAACAGAAGGCGTGGTAGTCATCTTGTCTACATCATTGAAACTGTAAAAACCTTGGTATTCATTTATCACTTGTCTTCATATAATAATTTGATATGAGCCGTTAGACGGTGGCGAGTGTATTCCGCAGATCTCTTATATAAACGTATTAATTTCTTTTCCGCCCCTTAAAACAACACGTAATACTTTCACTGTAAGATCTTTGATCTAATTATACTCGTGTGCACATAATTTAACTCACAACTAAGGGCACAGGCTCTTCAACTCAACTTACTGTACTCGTTGCAGCAATTTAAGACACAACAAACCCTTGAATCCTAGTTCGCGTGGATTTTTGTAACATGTAACTTCAACATGTAAATAGGCTATCTATAGCTGGCGTGGTTTCGTAAACCTATACAGTATAATTTATCGTGTTTGAAAACACACAGAACATCTAAACTGCGCCCATTTCAAGAAGATTGATGTAAAATATCCCATTTCTGCTGCTCTCGAATTGCTCTCGACGTAAACCTACACTACAAGCACTACATTGCCTACGTCACAGAAGGTGTTAGGTTCACTTCTCAATAAATCACATAGACTCCTCTAGAATGCATATTTTATTATTTGTTGAGGAAAGGTTCACAATTCACACGCTATACCATATTGTTTTTGACACTGAACTTCACTGATATCAAAGACTATGTCAAAGATACTGCACTACACTCTTGTGCTTACTGCCAACACAACATTCTCCCACCTTGAGTTGTGGAAACAACTCAACAAAACAATAAAATAACATAACACATATATTTTCACAAAATAAATGAACACAGAAATAAATAAGACACTCAAAATATCTCTTTGGTTTAACCACCACTCTCCCACTACTGGTTTTGATGAGATCAGAAGTATTAGTAGATGGTTTAACCGTCTTTGGATTTTTCTCCTTCTTCTCATTTTCATTCCGCTCAACTTGCAGTCTTAAAGCATGATCTTCTCCAGATGTCACTTCAAGTGGATACACCCTCTGTACTGGCCTCAGTAGCTCTCCTTTTGTAGTCGCCAAGCGAACAACTCTCACGACACCACCTTTGCCAGGGATGACCTCCGTCACTCTTGCCAGCGGCCAGTCTAGTCTCTTCGTGTTGTCACTGGCTACCAGTACTACTTCACCTACGCAGGGTTTGTGATGACTTTTCCTAATGTGGTTCTTCTGTATTAGCTGTCCAAGATATTCATTCCTGAATCTTACCCTTAATGTTTCCTTTACTTTCTGTCTGTACCTGAGTCTTCTGCCAAGTTTTATGTCCTCTATCATGTCGATATCGGGCATTCCAATCTCCTTGACTTCCTGTAGGAACATTGCAAGGGTGATAGCCATCAAGTCTTCTCCATCATTGGACAGGTAAGTAAGTGGTCGTGAATTCATGACAGCTTCAATGTCACACAGAACAGTCATCATTTCTTGGTACGACAGACATGACTTTCCCAGAACTTTCCTGAGCATTTGTTTGAGGACACCAATCAGCCTCTCCCCCCATCCTCCCCACCATGCTGCAGTGGGAGGATTGAATTTCCATTTTATTTGGTGTACAGAACTATATTCAGCAATTTTATCCCACTGAATTGTCTCCAACATATTGCAGGTGCCTTGAAAGTTTGTCCCATTGTCACTATAGACAATCATTGGCCTTCCACGTCTGGACACGAAGCGCCGAAAAGCTTCGAGGAATGTTGCAGTAGCCAAAGATGTTACTAGCTCCAGATGTACTGCACGAAAAAACCCACACGTGAACAGACAGACCCAGGCTTTCTCTCCACCTTTCAAAATCAGAGGCCCGGAAAAGTCGACCCCTGTTATTTCAAAAATTGAGGCTTCTCTTACTCTGTCTATGGGGAGATGAGTTTGTTCTGCTTCAAGATGTTTTCCATGGTACCTTCTGCAGACAACACATGTTTTAATTGCACCCTTCACCATTCTCCTTCCTCAAAGGATCCAATATTTCTATCTGAGCCCACTGTGCAGAATCTGAGTTCTCCCTAATGAGAGCGTGAACTGCTGTATGCTTCGCAGGAAGGATAGCAGGACAACGGAAAGCATAATCATCTTTGCGCGATATAATTTTTGTTTTCAGCCTCATCACTCCCTCGTCATCCATGAAAACACATAGTGAGTTGAATCTTTCATCCTTTTCACCAACAAAACACTCCTTTTGTATGAACTTCATCACGACTTTTTCTGCTTCTGTGGTTTCTTCAATGGATAGTTCGGTAGTTCTTCTATTATTTTTCTGTCGACAATTATACAGAAACCTCAAGATCCATCCTATCATACGAACTGTTCAACGGAAACTTAAGAAATAGTCAAGGTGCCATTCTTGGGTATTGGACTTGTCTTCTAACACCGTCATAGTGTTGACTTTCTTTTTTCTTTCTTGGAAGACTTCATCATCGTTTGTTGAAATTTCGGGACTAGGCCATTGTGTAGTGGATTGTTTTAGCCATTTTGGCCCTTCCCACCATCTCTGTTGAAGTAACTGTTTTGTGCTACATCCCCTTCATGCCAGGTCAGCCGGATTCATGGTTCCTGGAACATGCCGCCACTGTTCTATTCTGGACAGTCTTCAAATTTCTTGCACTCTGTTCCATACGAAGGTCCCCCAAGGTTCATCTAACTTGATCCAGGACAACACAGTCGACGGGTCACTCCAATAATAAGTAACGATTTCTTTTTCAGTTAATGTTGGCAGTACTGACGTCACTAGTCGAACCCCTATTGTAGCTGCTAATAATTCCAGGCGTGGTATGGTGATACTCTTCTTGGGTGCCACTCTTGTCTTGGCTTGTACAAATCGTAGCTCTATATTGTCAACCCTCTGTATTCGCAAGAATATAACTGCAGCATACGCAGTTTGATTGGCGTCGCAGAACACGTGAAGGGATATATCTTCAACCGACTGGACACTACCGATCAAACATCTAGGAATCTTAATCTCAGACAGCTGAGGTAGTTCTGCCAACCACTTCATGAATCTTCTCTTTGTTGTTTCGTCTTCTCTGGTGTCCCAACCCAAGTCAGTGGCACATAGTTCTTGCAAGATTAATTTTGGACAGAGAAATACCGGACATGAGAAGCCAATAGGGTCAAACACCTTATGTGCAGCTCCTAGTATAGCTCTTTTAGTGATTACATCATATTTGAAATCGTTAACATGAGTTAGATTCAGATCAATGGTATCTTCTCCTTTATTCCAAATGAGCCCTAGCACATGAGTAAGATTTTCAGCTGTACCATCCTGAGAATACTCCCACCCTCGGAGATTGAAAGATGCCTTATCCATTATTATGCTTGCCTCACGCATGAATGAATGAAGGTCATTTCTGTTGTTAACACTAATAGCACAGTTATCCACATAAAAACATTCTTCCAATCTTTATATTGTTGAAGTTGAGTAGGAACTATTATCGACTGTTTGTCCCTTCAACTCGTTCAAGTGGAGTTTGATGATTGCCGACAATAGGAACGGAGAACATGCAAGTCCAAATACAACTCTATTGTGACGGAACACTTCTACCTTCCCTGTACTTTCCTCCTCCCACCAATGGAATCTCAGAAAATCACGGTCTCTAGGATTGACACTTATTTGAAGAAATGCTTTTTCTACATCGGCCGTCACACCGATCTCATTTTCTCTGAACTTCAGTAGCGAACTAGGGATCAACTCTATGAAGTTAGGCCCTTTTTCAACACATTCATTCAGAGATGGAGCGTTTCTCTGCTTCGCCGAGGCATCAAAAACAGGCCTGATCTTGGTGGTGCTGTTTTCTTTGAAGACAGGTCGTTGAGGTAGATAGTGTCCACTATTCTTCAGTTCTTCTTCAGGTACCCTCTCGATGATTCCTTTCTCCAACCAACTTCGTAAGACATTATCGTACTCCTGATAATGTTGTTCAGCTTGTAGTTTCTTTGTAGTAATTTCTAATCTGTGCTGAGCAATTTCTCTGTTGCCAGGGAGAGGTGGATGTTGTTCACTCCAAGGCAGACACACTTCAAATCTGTTATCTTCATTTAGTCGTGCAGTCTCAAGGAAGTTATTTCTAACACGCTCATTCCTCTCGACGATAGATTCTTTCACAACAGGGTCAGTAATTCCAAGAATTTCTAAGTCCCAGAGATCAGAAATTCTTGTATGTTGGGAAAACAATGATGACACTAATAATGATGCCGAATCCCTTTGGGCCTTGTTACCTATGACTTTTCCCATTAGAGTCCACCCTAGTGAAGTCTCCACCAAAACTAGGCCACATTTTAGTCGATGTTTCCTCCCAGTAAGCAGTTCACCCGCCTTATCGGCCCCAATCAGAATCTGCACAGGCCCTCGCTCTCGTACATCAGTTAAACATATTTTCAGATCCCTTATCTCCTCACTCCAAGAACCATTCTTAATATATGGGACATCTTCACAAATAATCTCTTGGCTTAAAACTTTCCAGCTCCTTGGAATAGTTTCCCTCCAATCGCTTTAAACTTAATCTGTAACAGTCGTGTTTTGCTTCTCGAGAACGTACTCCACCAAACAAGGAATGTATTAACGTTTCCTTCCTGATTGACTGACACCCCATTTCTTCGGCTAGGTCACGTGCAATGTAGGATTTAGTAGACCCAGTATCAATGACAGCTCGTACAGTTTTTTGTTTACCCTTTCCTTTAACGACAACTGCCAGGGTTTGCAAGTACACCTCAGGAGAACAAGACACATTAGCTAAAGCCTTATCCACATTATTGCCATCCTGGTGAACCAAATTCCTGTCTCCCTCGTAATTCTGTTTGGACACACTTTCATTTTCTTTGTCAAGGAGCTTATAACACATTAATACCACATGTTTACCACCACAAACAATGCATCTGACAATCGATTTACAAGCTCTACTTGCATGGCCCTTCTTTAAACAATTGAAGCAACAGTGTTTATCAGTTAAGATTTTCCTTTTCTCCCCTACAGTCATTTTTTGAGCTTTAATGCACTCTGGGCTCGAATGAGGTTTAAGACAAAAAACACACTCTTGTCTCTTAGAAACATCAGCAAACAAAGCAGAAGAAGTAGGTATATTTGGTTCAATGACATCCCTTGGTTTCTTGTCTCCCTTAATCTTAGATCCTTGGGATGGGCTAATACTAAACCCTTTCATAGCCAATGAAATTCTTTCTTCACTACTACTTCATTTTGAAGAAAAGCCATGAGCTGCTGCAAACGATCTTTGGATACGGAATCACACCTGAAGGAAGTATTCCTCTGCCATGCTCTTAATAGGTCTTCTGGCAAAGATGATTCAATTAGGGGATGCAGCATTGCAGTACATTTTTCTGTAGTAACGCCTAAACTTTCCAGCGATCTGAGATGTGACTAATTTATTATACAAGCTACTCAGTGTTGGCCTTTCTTTGGAATTGACTGCATTCGTCAATACTAGTTTGAGCAATTCACGAACATAAACTTCCACCTGCAAGTCTTCTCTACCAAATCGAGCTTGAAGACTCATTCTTGATGGTAGTAAGCGACTTTGCCAACATAGGGCCAGCATTCACGGCTCTGGATATGCGTGTGTGTTTATGTACTACGTAGTATTGTATATTAGTGTCTTCTGTAGGCCTACTTGATTAATCGTGTTAGTGTTCATTCAAAACACCATGATGAAGTGCCAGTAATAAGTTTAAGGACAACAAATAATAGAGGTGATTGTGTTCCTGGACTTTTTGTGCTAGCATTTACCGACTGGTTTTCTCCTATGTATTGTGTCAATATACATACTGTATGTCAGTACTGTTTTCATTGCATTATTGCAATGTGTTCAACATGCCACCGATAAAGAGACAGCAGGAAAGAATACGATGAGAAAACAAAGTGCAAGGAATGCCTTATACTACTTCGTCAGGAAAGCATGTTGCAGCCAAGAAACCTTCACAAGATAGTGTTTGCAAGTGTAAGTACAGTTGTAGAACAATTAGTAAAGTGTACAAAGAATCATTATTTACCAAGTTTTACTGTATGAGTTCCGAGTAACTATCTTATAATCCACATGCAGATTGTAAATATTGGTAGACGGCGTCATGGCTACTACAACTTGTTCAGAAGGCCTTGAATTGACAAGTCATGTTAAGGAAGACTGGTTGATATTATATGTGTTTAAATGATTATTGATTTCTGTTAAATGCACGAAAGTGCTGTGTGACTAGTTTTGTTTACACTGATTTCGTGTGCACATTGGCAAGTATAGTGATCTAGTATAGACCGCTACTAGTAATTATAAATACGATCAGTACGAAATACAGGAAATCGCCATTTTGTATTGCTTGTCATATAGGTACGGAAACAGTGAGAATATTTGCACAGACTGAGCATACTCGTGGTCCAAGGGGTTGTCAAGGAATAAAGGAGAGTGTAGAACGTCACCAAAGTTTCATTCCAATATGACGTCAGGAAAAACCAAAGATAATAACACGATTTGCCAAGAGTGCAATAAATCATTTACTGATGTTGACAGCGCTGTTGGATGTGTTGGCAACTGCAGACAATGGTATCATAAAGACTGCGCTGGTCTATCAGCAACAGAATTCAATGCATTGAAGCTGAAGAGAAGTAGTCTCTTTTGGATGTGTAGTAAATGCAGACATCTATTAGTTAATTTTGGAATTGCTACATCCGCAGGCCAAGACGATAAATTGAAGAACTTCATAGATGGAAACAAACAAACTTGCACAGAAATTAAAGATGATGTGAAATATATAACAGACTCTATGGAAGGCATGACGTCCCAACTACTAAGAAAAATGACTCTTCTTTTGGAGGCCCAAGTTCAACCACGAGTTCAACAAACGGATATACTACTAGTCCAAAATGAACAACCTAAAAAAGCACTAATAAGACCTTCTGCTAATAATGCATTCGATACTCAGAATGCCAAGAGTAGATCAAACACATTTTATAACAAAGATAATGATCTGATGACCCAAACAAATCCGAAATACATGGAATCATTTCCTGAAATCAACGACTGGAGGTTGGTAAAATCCGCCGCAAAAATGCATAGGCCTTTAAAAAGCATGACTAAAGAGCATTCACAGTTGAGACTGCAAAATAGATTTAGCTTGCTAGAGGATGAGAGGGAGGAAGTATTATCTGCAACACAGGATATGAGCGAACCTCATAATCATGTTCCAAAACATCAGCAAACAGATATGTACCAAACCTCACCTATGCCGAAGAAATCGAAGTTAATTATCCTAAGTGACAGTCACGGCAAGGGTCTTGCTCCGAAGCTTAATATAAACACTGACAGCAACAAATGTCAAGTTCTGGGCATCACACGACCTGGTGCAAAATTAGATAGTGTTTTGGAAGGAAGCATAAACGTTACATATAATTTATCTCGTGAGGACTGTCTTGTTATATGGGGTGGAGCCAACAACGTGTACGAGAATGAGGCAAATGACGTAGTTCAAACTCTACGAAATGTACTGCCAACCCTATTAGGAACAAACGTTGCTGTGATTGGCCTTCCACACAGGTATGACTTAATACCAACGTCATGTGTAAACACTGAAATTAGGAAGACTAACAAAAAACTTAAAATATTGACGAAATACCACCCTAACTGTACATTTCTTGATATTAAATTGCCTAGGAATTGTTACACTAGGCATGGGCTCCACTTAAACTCTAGGGGGAAATCTGAGTTAAGTAGCATATTAGCTGATTGGATGCACTCTATCTTACATTCCAAGGGACCAGCCATCCCTCTCCAGTTTAAACCAAGTTTGGACAGTAATGAGAAGGCAGAAAAATGTATTAACCTGGAAAGTGATCTCACCTACCAACGTGAATCAGGAAGTCAAGTAATGATCTCTGATACAATCAAGGACATTGACATATCAACAAATGCATAAGCAGGTTGTAGCTCGGTTCGCATGTCATGCAGAAAGAAAAAGACAGCCACCCGAAATGAAGATTTTTTATGGTTTTGCCCACTCACCAAATAAACAATACAACACAAAGGAATAGTTCTTCATCTAAAGATATTAATATCAGTGGTTATTATCAGAATGTAAATGGACTAAGGTCAAAATTAACTGTTCTTTCTCAATCAATTAATATGGCGAATTACGATTTCATAATCCTTACTGAATCTAACCTTTGTGAAATCATAGGTAACGGTGAGTTAGCTCTAGATCAATATGATGTTTATCGTTGTGATCGTTCCATAGATGCTAGTGAATTAGAATCAGGAGGTGGTGTCTTAATTGCAATCAGGAAAACTCACAAATCTAAACTAATATCCCTAAAAATTAAATCTGTTGAACAAGTCTTTGTTGAAGTCCAAATTCATGACCAAACATTCATTCTAGGCTCTGTATATCTATCACCAAGCTTAGAATTGCAAAATTACATAGAGCATACCATTACAGTTGAAGACATATTGGACTCTCAAAATGAAAATTGCCATTTTCTGTTAATGGGCGATTACAATCTCCCGAATATAACATGGTTTCAATCAAATGAAGACTGTATGGGGTTCCTCCCATGTGGAATTAATACTGACAAATCAGAACAAATTATTGACTCCTTTTGCTATCTAAACTTATATCAGTTTAATAACATTCCAAATATTCTTAACCGTAATCTAGATTTAATATTCTCCAATTTTTCCTTAACTGTTAACCCTAGCATAGATGTTCTAATTCCTGAGGATAAGTACCACCCTCCTCTAGATATTGATTTTAAGATGGCGGTTGATCATCAACCTCTTTCAAGTAATTATAGTTATCACAATTTTGATAAAGGTAATTATATCGGTCTCAATAATTACTTAGCTACAATAGACTGGAGCTCTGCATTGAAGGAACAAGATATAAATTCTGCTGTAAGCATTTTTTACTCTATTCTATATGAAGGCATTGATAGATTTATTCCTCTTGCTTATTATAAGGACCCATGTTTCCCACAGTGGTTTAACAGAGAACTAAGAGCCAGTGTCTTACAGAAGAAAGCGACCCATGCCTTATACAAAAAGTCGGGCAGCACTCATGATTATTATGCTTTCTCGGAGCTTAGAGCCAAATGTAAACACTTGTCTAAACTATGTTATACTGAATATTTAAACAAAATTAGATCTAATCTATACAGCGACCCAAAAAGCTTTTGGGCTTTTATCAAGACAAAAAAGAATGATAAAGGTATTCCTGGTACAGTTTATCTTGACAATGTGAATGAAAGTGATGGACCAGGTATTGTCAATCTTTTTGCTAAACATTTCTCCTCAGTCTATAAGGCACCAATCGTTAACACCCAAAAATTTGAAACTCCTTACTCTATTAACGTCTCCACCTGCCAGGTTGAAAATAGTGATATTTATAACAAATTAGAGAAACTCTCAAATAACAAATCATTTGGTCCTGATGGTCTCCCACCAATTCTATTAAAATCTTGTCGATTCATTATAACAGAACCATTATTCATCTTATTTAACCTCTCTCTTGGAACTGGTAAATTTCCTGATAGATGGAAGAGTAGCTATGTAACTCCTGTCTTCAAATGTGGTGACAAATCCAATGTTAAAAATTATAGAGCTGTTTGTAAATTGTCCTTTATACCCAAATTATTTGAATCTATAATTACTGACAAAATTACACCACAATTTTCCTCCTACATAATTGAACAACAGCATGGCTTTATGCCAGGTCGTTCAACATGTACAAATCTCCTAGTTTATTTGGAGTACTTACTGAAAGCAGTAAATAAATAATAAATATAGCCTAGATAATCCCATAAGGGCAAAGGCCTCCTGCGAACAGGGACGTGCTCTGGTTTAAACTCGTTAGGCGAGCAAGTCCTAAGGAGTTGTGTAGAAGTTTTTTACTCCACTTGCTACACTTCACTGTATTTCACTTCACTAACACTACATTTCACTTCGCTTTACGTGCGTTGTTTGGCTTGTTACAGGTTGCAGAAGTGTATCTTTCATGTCATAGGTGTGCTGTCTACCAGGATCTTTCATTGTTGAAGCTCTCCTTCTCTTCCCTTCTTATAGTTCCATACGTCTCCATTCTTGTCTCTCCCGTGCTATCCTCGTCCAGTGTTTGCCTGTCTTCCTTACGATTGAGTCATCCCAGCGAGTCTTCTGTCTACCCACGTTCCTTCTTCCCGTTCTGGGGTCCCATACCGTTAGTTTGTGCGTCCATCGATCGTCTTTCATTCTGGCCACGTGGCCTCCCCACTTCCATTTTAGCCTGTCAGCTGTTGTCACGGCATCTTTCATGGCAGTTCTTCTTCTTATCTCCTCGTTTCGTAATCTGTCCCTCAAGGAAACTTGAAGGATCTTCCGTTCCATTTTGCGTTGACATACCCGGATTGTTTGCCTTTGCTTCTCTGTTAACGCCCAGGTTTGACAGCCGTATAGCAGTACCGGCATTACACACTTTTCTAGCACTTCTGATTTTAGACTTATTTTCTGGGATTTGTCCATCAATATAAATTTTAAGGACCAGAACTTCTTCCATGCTTGTCCAACTCGTCTCTTGATTTCCTTCTCCTGGGAGCAGTCAAATGACAGGTTTTGTCCAAGGTAGACGTATTCCTGTGTGTAGGCTAGTGGTTTGCCATTGATGAGGATTTGTACTTCCAGTGAGTTGGTCATCATTTTTGTTTTTAGGGGGTTCATAGATAGACCTACTTCTTTACTGACAGTGTCCAAGTCCGCTAGCATTTGTTCCAAGTCTGTTGCCGATTTTGCTAGCAGTGCAATATCGTCTGCGAACCGTAAGTGTGTCAGCCTTTCCCCGTTTATTTCGATGCCGTATTTGTTGTCCCATTCCAACTTCCTAAATTGGTTCTCCAGTAGGCATGTGAACAACTTTGGTGAGAGGGGGTCGCCTTGTTTCAGGCCTCTCTCTAAGTTGATGTTCGCACCCTCCCTCTCCGTTCTTACCCTCGCTTGGCAGCCTTCGTAGAGCTTTTCCAGTAGTCTGACATATCCCTTTTGTATGCCTTGGCTTCTCAATGCCTCTAGCACACAACTATGTTCCACAGAATCGAAGGCTTTGTTATAGTCTACGAATGCAATGTATAGTTCGAGATTAAATTCCTGCGTTTTTTCCAAGAGCTGGTTCATTGCTTGCAGCACAATCAAGTGGTCTGCATCTACACTGATCTAGCCAAAGCCTTCGACTCTCTCGACCATAAATTTCTTCTTTCAAAATTACAATCTTATGGTATACAAAACCCTCTATTATCATGGCTGTCCTCATATTTAGAAGGCAGAACTCAGATTGTCAAAATACTTAATTTCTTATCTCAACCAATAGTTGTCTCTTCTGGTGTTCCGCAAGGTGCCCATCTTTCTCCATTGTTATTTCTAATCTTTATTAATGATATCAATACAGTTTTCAAACATGCCAAAATCCTCCTGTTAACCGATGATACAAAGTTCTTTATGAAAGTTCAATCTCTACAGGACTGTATACTTCTTCAGGAAGAACTTTGGCGTCTAGAGGAGTATTGTTCTTTAAATGGGTTACTGCTCAATGAAACTAAATGTAAACTAGTTAGATTAACAAAGAAGAAACAGAATATTGAATTCTCTTATCACTTTCTATCGTCTACTCCACTTCATGCTGTTAGAAGTATATGTGACCTGGGAGTAAAATTCTCAGACACGCTTAATTTTAATGAGCATATGGTAAATATTTAAAAAAAAGGCTTTGCAGAGATTAGGTTGCATAACTCGTTATTCCAAGGAATTTTGTGACTCAAATATATATTTCCTACTGTACTTGACCCTTGTCAGACCCTTAATTGAATACTGTACACCGATTTGGAGCCCTTTCAATAAAACACAAATTGAGAGTTTAGAGAAAGTACAACACAAATTCCTACGAATTTATGCATATCGTTTCCTACACCCAATAACGAATCATAACTACACTGAAGTAATGATGCAATTGAAGCTGCCAACTCTTAAATCCCGTCGTGAAAATTTTTATATTCTTAATATGTACAAAATTTTAAACTCTCACATAAACTGCCCAGAATTACTAAATGAAATCAATATATATGTGCCACCCCGTTCGATGCGCAAGCATCATGTCTTTGAAACAAACTGGCACCCAACTAATTACGGTCTAAATAGTCCCATTGACAGAATGATGCGAATCTCTAATGGGGTCAACATAGACTTGTTCAATACCGATGAAAGACCCCTGAGAAAATATCTGTTTTCCTATTCATTAGACAATCTGTATGAATATAGTTGATTGTAATAGTAGGGTACCGTACTTTGTATTACTCTTAATGTCTTTTATGTTGTATAAAAGAAAATGGTGGAAGCCGTCAATAAATATGTATGTATGTATGTATGTATGTAAATATGTATGTATAGCTTTGTCATAATTCTCGGCAGTGGGTGTAAAACTAGTTACTAATTCATATGCTCTGGAACCTTCTGTCATAGCCTGAATTAAATATTGGAATTTATCTTCCTTCCCAATGTCCTCATCCTCGTGAATTTTACGGAACTGGCTCCAAAAATATAACCAATCAATTATTTCACCAGAAAATTTCTTAAATTCTATTCTTGGAAGTCTATATTTCCTTTTATCACAAACATTGTCATTCACTACACATTGTGGAGGGGTAATGGAAACAACGGGATTCATAAAACGTGTTGCTTTTGTTCTACAGCTAAGGAATTTGTGTTTGTAATCATCAGCTGATCCACATTCCGTTTCTATTTCGTCATCCTCACACACGTCGTCTATCATCTGTTGAAATATTAATCCATCTAAATTAGAGATATCATCATACTTTTCTTGAAGGATTTCAAGTTGCACTTGCACTTTTTCCGTTTCAGTTTGATCATCTTCTAACGACGTCATTAGTTGATTGTGTGAGCGCGTAAATAACCGCCGCTTTACGGTTCTTTCTTTAGCGAGTCTTTCCATCTTCTTTCTTCACGGGAGCCTTTTACTATGAATGAATCGTGTCACTGGTCGCCATAAAATGTTAGGTTCACTTCTCAATAAATCACATAGACTCCTCTAGAATGCATATTTTATTATTTGCTGTGGAAAGGTTCACAATTCACACGCTATACCATATTGTTTTTGACACTGAACTTCACTGATATCAAAGACTATGTCAAAGATACTGCACTACACTCTTGTGCTTACTGCCAACACAACAGAAGGATTTGGTTTACGCACCATGGCCTGTCTATTGCCTTGGCCTACGTCGGAAATGTCATATCGCACGGCCTTGCGCCTCGAGTCAAACATCTTCATCGTGAATTATCCATCAAACAAGCTATAATCTTATCTGATGCTCACAGTGTCTTGTCTACCCTCCTTTCTCCCTTTTTATCCCAAAACTGGTATATTCATTCCATTGAAAGATTATCTTACGAATTATCCCAAGCCAATTTTGACATCCTCTTTGTATGGATTCCTGGCAACGCTTCGCTCCCTGGTAATGAAACAGCTGATGCTCTCGCCAAATCCGCGACCCTCGGCCAAGGCACGTGTTATAATATTTCTGTGCCGTCGAGTGACTTGCTTTTCAAATCCAAACAACACTTCCAACAATCATGGCAAACCATTTGGGATACATCCTCTCGATTCAAGGGTACCTTTTGTTACAGACTTCAGCCCCATATCCCGCCCACACCTTGGTTTTCCTCCTGTACTTACACACGTCGTCATATAACTACCATAATCCGTCTCCGATTTAATCACTCCCTCACCCCGGATAGGTTGTTTAAATTTAAACTTCGCGCCACCGATGCGACAGTGGGCAAGCAATCGGTACCATCCAACATCTTTTATTCCAATGTACAGTAGACTCTCGAAAATCCGGACCAATGTGGCGGACGGCCGATCCGGATTCCGAAAAATCCGGATTTCCCGGAGACAGAGTGACGTCGGTCGCGGCAGTGGTTTGCGTGCCGCGATCGCCGCCACTCCGTGCCGATATGTGTACTTTATTGTTACTCGCATAAAACAGTTCTGAACTGCAATTAACTGAACACAGGGGTAGAAAAAATAGATGGTTAATAGTATTGAACAACTTTAATAAGACTTAAGAATTTACATTACAGTACTACAGTATGCAAAATAAATGAAAATAAATCATCAGAAACAGTGTGTAAAAACAAACTTACACATGCTTGAAAAAGTCTTGAATATTTTTCTGCTTCACAGTTTCAGCACGTTTTCTTGCCGCAATGTCTCTTAACTTCATTAAACAAATGATGTCAGCTGAAGATATTCCATCCTGCTGAGTAATGTACTCTAGGGCTCGGTCCAACATTTTAAATCCTTCTGAATGTGGAATCAGGTTTATGTTGCTCTCAGGTAGTTCCTCTTCTTCCAAACAATCTTCATTTGTCACCATTCTGACACAACACGAGGTAGCCACCGAAAATAACGTCTGCACAGAGAGAGTGAGCGCGGTCAACTAAGTACTGTATGAGTAAACAAAGAGCTGTTGGGGAGGGGGCGAGTCAATGACCTCCCGCCGTGCCGCACAGCCAGTAGAATAGAAAAGACGTCATTCTTGTAATGCGGAATGGTCGCGGAGAAATTGAAGGCGCTTAAGCATCACGTTACCTACATTTTACTGATTTTGTATTACAAAAAATATTTTTTGAGCGGTCCGGATTTGCCGGAGTCCGGATTTTTGAGGTCCGGATTTGTGAGAGGCTACTGTATTCCCTTCGAACGTCCTCGCTTAAACTTCCTTCGTGAATTGGCAACTCAAACTAACACTTGGGGCGCTGCGGTCGGTCTGGATAAGTAGGGTAAAAATACTCAATAACATGCGTTTGATATGGAACACTTTTTATTTTTCGGTTATAATCAGTAAATATTGTCCCTAAAATAATGACAGTGTTATTTTCAATTGTATATATGTATAAATGTGCGATACACGTGATCTAATTTGTGTGTTCCACTGGATGTCTTGTGTCAATTGCATATTATCAAGTATCGGTTGTCTGCTGGTATTTATTTTTGTGCAGTTCGGGTCATGGCGCTGTTACGTTTAAAGGCTATATTTGAGTTTGCTCACCGTACCATAGACTCTAGAAGCTATTTGTTGCTTGGTAGGGCGAAGGGATGAGTTTAACTTGTATTAAAATTCGGGGTAGACAGGAATTGCTTGATTTGGATGGTAGCTACTAACCCTGCGAAGTCAAAAAAAGGCCTATATGACTCGTAGTGGAATGGCTCGGATATCGCAGAGCGCAGTGATGGCGGTTGGTAGGGTTATTGGAAATGAACTAGGGAGCGGAGGATACCTGACTGATGAAGCTTGGCTGTCTTCCCTCGGCTGGTGTTGGCTTGGCTGTCTTGGTACGGCTTGGCTCGGCGAGACTGTGCTTGGCTGTCTAGGTGCGGCTTGGCTAGGCGTAAGTGAACAACCCGTCCTGTCGTCAGTGAGTGTAGTGGTGAGTGGTCCAACCCGCTCTTGTTGCCCGTATTTATTTGGTATAGTCACCTTTCGGCTATTGCTATTTGCATCTTTTGGAATGTGATGAAAACGTATATCCGCAGCCCTCTTATACATCGACTTACAGCCGTAAACTGAGCAATATACCGTACTTTCCTTTTACTCATTTTGCACTCTTATCAACGAGTAAAACTTATAACTTATGTATAAACACGAAGAATTTACCACGATCTGCTCACCAATACAAGAAACCATATACAAACTGTCACCACGTGACAAATGTACCCTACTTGGTAAGTTTCTCATTTTTACCGCTAGATGTCATATCAGATAGCTGGAGTTGCCAATTGCTCCACCTTGGATTTGTACAGTCCTTGAATATTACATGTTTGCTCCACACTCCGGCAGATGACCTCGTAGTTCCGCCCCTTTAAACAACAATAACTAACTAACACTCCGAGAATTGCCATTGTCCGTGCGATCGTCTCTTTTTTAGACGCCTGCAACCTTCACTTATAACGTTGTAAATGGTTCCCTTATCTGTTGACCCGGTGTTCGTGTTACCCAGTTGTAGTATACAGCATAAGTCGCCTTGGTGGGTCACTAGGCGTGAAAATAGTGCATCTTGTGTTATATTCCTCCCTTTTCACCTTTATTTCCAATTATTATTATTATTTTTATACCTTATCTTTTTACATTTTTCACTAATATTTCTTTCACATGTTTCTGTATCATACGTGAGTTTATTTTCAATTCTACTTCCAACCACATCGCGCGGTTCTCTTTCTCAAAAAGTATTCATCCCCTGGCGACTGGGTGAAGTGCTCTCTCAGGCCCAACAAATCTAACAAAAGAAGAAGAAGAAGAATCTCATCGTGGTGTAATGGTTTTTGTTTTGATTATTTAACCTAATCGGCAGTGCGTACTTGACACATTACAGTCCATGTCATTGTAAGCATGGTAAGTAAAAAGAAAACATTAAAGTGAAAATTAGTTTATGACAGCATTACAAACATTATTAAGGGCTGTTCTTGTTTTCTTCTAGTCGGCCCTCTTCAATCTACAAAGTTTGTTGACGGTTGTATTACTACTTATATGCACCTGCGCATATATACGTTCGATATTTCCAAGTTTACTGGACAGAAACAAGGTTGGGTAGGTATCCTCAACGAAGTTGTGTTGTATTTCTAGTGGAATATAGGCTTTTGGTACTATTGAGTTCGTTTAGCTTTATCTGACGTTTTCACTTCAAGTGTGCGATTCAAATTAAGAATACGCTGACCTGGATATTACGTGACTGCTGCGACCGCGCTGCGTGGCCGCAAGCATTAAATCGCTACGGGGATGCAAGTCCGATTTTGTATTCGGAGGCTTGAATCCCGGCGCTAAAAGCGGCTATTCTGAGTGGTTTTCCGCCTGGTTTTTCCACATTGCCTAACCCTATTTCATGTCCCAGGGCTCCTACTCTATCCCCCACTTAATAATTACAGCTAGACACACTACTGCTGTCACCACAGAAACACAGTCACATTCAACACACATCCAAGTACACACGGTTGATGACCAAAGATGCCTCAAGCCCCAAATATGAATTAAGAACAACACTGCTGCAAGGCCACTCACAGGAGTACAGTAGCGTGTGTGTGTTCAAGTTTTTATAACTTATAATTTAGCGTCGAGCTGCTCTGGGAGAACACTAGTTTTCAAGCAACACCTGTAACAGTGCTGCAAAACTGAACATTTAGAACAATATCCTCCAAGCTATGTGGTACAACATAAGGCTCTACTACTACCGTTCAATGTTCAGCCATTGTACTTGTCTTTTCTCCAGCTTCTGTGCCCACGCTTGGCTGAATAGTCTTCACATCAAGATGATTAATATGCAACTTAATAACTCCTTCAGGATAATTTTAGGCACTATCAACTCCACACCAATTGTTGCTTCCTGTGCTGAGTCTGTGCTTCTCCACACCTCTGCTGACTTAACACTTGTTAAGAACATTGCAGGATGGGTAAGATTAACAATTACTAGTTCACACCTTGCCATTGCTGATCTACAGTCTAGAAGGCATAAATTGAGGAACTTGCATTTTTACTCAACTCAGAAACTTACAGCCAATGACTACAGTCTCCTTAACCATTGGTCATTCGATTGGAACTTCATTGCCACTCCAGAATTTTGCGGCATACCATCTTTTACCACTGATTATCTTGGTTTCAATCTACCAAGAAAGATGTGGGCTAGGTTGGACAAAATTCGGACCGGCCTTGGCGTTTGCGCTATTGCAGATGTGATTGTAGTGCCAAGAAGCAGGCTATCATACATATTGTACACTAATGTCCTTGGAGAGCTTAATGTGGCAACCCTGGATATTTTATCAACGTGACACGTGACTGGTGTACTAACTACAGAACTTTGACATTAATATATAGTGTTCTCTATGTATGTATTTTGATACATAATTATGTCAAATGGTTAATAATAGACTAGCAATGTGATTTCAGCAATATTGCCACTTGGCAAACCAGATGCCTACCACTGCATTTTTAACTCATTTATTTATTTTCACTAAAGATTGTCATGCATTTCAAAGTGTAATCTAATCTGGAAGCCTCTGTGAGGGAACGTTGCCCTCCATAACCTCGTATGAGCAGTTGGTGCAATGGTATTCTTTGTCTCTGCATTTCACTTTCAGATCATTACTGGTAAAAATTGAGTTCAACTAATTTATTGCCTGCTAGGCCTACTTCCGCTCCCATTACCCTACATAGCCGAACTCCAGTGCCGAAACTTGGTTGGTTCTTCGGTTTAGGGGCTGCGTCAAGGTGGTCATTTAGCCCTGTGTACTTTACGTGTTTGTAGAATCTGTCTGATAACCGGTGTTAATTGTGGTAATTCAGGTAATGACTGCAGACGATCAATTTTCAAGTAGTTCCTGCTTTTGCTACCAAATGCTACCATCAACGACACCTACTTGCGAACTTGGCTACTAGATGCAACCAGCAACTGGCGGCGAACATTAGAACTTATAGAGTGTTAATCAAATCTAGCCTACAAATTTTAGCTTCACACAATTTTAGTTAGTGGAATGTTCTTTTACATGTCATAAATAAATAAATAAATAAATAAATATATATATATATATATATGACGGGTGGGTGTGTAATGTGTGTTAAGTCAAGAAATGGTGAGAACTGAGTTAATACTGGCATCGAAGTGAGGAGGGCGATCTGCTTGCTCGTGTATAGTGCGTTATGTCATATTGTGGACGGTTACGAAGTTAAATAGACTTCGGGTGTGCATAGTGCGTTATGTCCTACCCTTCATGACTTGCCACACTGAGAACTATTTAACACCTCATTCTGTGCATGCAAAGTGCTTTATGTCAGTTTGGTAGTGTCTAATTACATTATTCATTCCCGCTCTTCGTGAAGTTGCCCAACAATATAGATAATGAATTCTTACACTAAGTATCACTCATTATCACTGTGTGAGTATTAGACTAAACTCCTGCCAACTGGATGGTGACATAGTTCATTGTCAATCGTCATTTCTCAGCTGTTCTGCTTGTTGGCTATTTACAGGCCTTGTTGCGGTACCTATTGCTTTGCTTGGTCAGGTCTGCTTGGAACATAGCCTCTCCATCGTTTCCTGTCCATCCACCATCTCTTGTCATTTACTGTGTCCCAGCACACTCCTCTTTCCTCCACATTCTTCTTAACTCCTTTTGTCCATCTGTCCCTTGGTCTTCCCCTTGGCCTTCTTCCCGTCATTTCCATTCCAAACATCTTCTTCGGTATCCTCTCCTCTTGCATCCTCCTCACATGTCCATACCATTGTAGCCTATTCTATTTTGCAATGGTTCCTCTCTTACCATCTCTCTGACTCGCTCAATCCTTACTCTGTCCATTCTTGTCACTCCTACCCTACTCCTCTGGAACTTCATCTCCACTGCTCGTATTTTATTCTTGTCCCTTTCCTTCATCACCCATGTTTCTGAACCATATGTCAAAATTGGCACAAAGTAGGTCTTGTAGATGATTCCTTTACATTTTTGTGGTACATCTTTATTCCATATCATCCCCCTAACACTCGTGAAAAATCCGTCTGCGCACCTTCCCCTTTCATTTATTTCCATCCTATTGCCTCCCTTTTCTTCAATTATGCTTCCCAAGTACTTGAAGCATCCTACTTTCTGCAACTGCTTTCCTCCAAGTGTTATGTCCATATCCAGTCTGTTCTTCCTCCTCGTTGTGATGACCACTTCACTCTTTTGTGCTGAGAACTTCATCCCATATGATAACACTACCTTCTCCCACTCATCTAATTGCTCTTGTACTTCTTCCTCATCCTCCCCATACCAGAAGGTCATCAGCAAACAACATTGCCTTCATTTTCCTTTCCCCAATGCTATTTACCACTTTTCATATGATTTAATCCATCACTATAAATAACAGGGGTGAGAGGGCACTTCCCTGTTTCAGACCACTCTCCAGTTCAAACCATTCCGTTCTCTCTCTTCCCACCTTTACACTGCTTTTGCTTCCCTCGTACATTGCTTTCACTCTTGCCACTGTCTCCTTGTTCACTGCTTTTGCTCTCATTGCTTCCCATACCTTGTTTCTATTAATACTATCATATGCTTTCTCAATGTCCAAGAAGGTCTGTCTTACAGCAAAGATGAGGTCAACTGTTGACCTTCCTGGCCTGAATCCATACTGTTCTTCCCTCAGCCCATCTTCAACTTCTGTCAGAATTCTTCTCTCCAGTACCTTCTCAAATATTTTGGCGCAGTGGCACATGAGTGTAATTCCCCTGTAGTTCTTGCATTCCTTCCTACTTCCCTTTTTAAATATGGGTATTATTATCCCTCTTTTCCAGTCCTCTGGTATTTTCTTCTCCCTCCATATCACTTTCATTACTCGAAAGAGCCACTGTGTTCCTATCCCCCCTGCTGCTCTCACCATCTCCACACTCACTTCGTCTATTCCCGGTGCCTTTCCCCCTTTCATCTTCTTTAATGCTTCCTCCACGTCTTTGCATGTCAATTCCTTCTCTGAAATGTCTTGGTCACTGTCTGTTTCTTCCTCCACAATGTCCACTACGCTGGTTTTCGTTGGATTTAGGAGTTCCTTGAAGTATTCTCTCCAGATAACCTTTACTTCTTCCATATTTTCGACCTCCTTTCCATTCCTGTCTACCATTCTGACATTTTCCCCTGTATCTCTTCTCTTTGCCTTTATCATTCCATACAACACTTTCTTACTGCCATCACAGTCCTCCTCCGATGGGTAAGTACGTAAAATTTGGTTCAGATCAGTGAAATGGTATGAATTTGAGCAAAAGGGCCTAAATGCAGGGAATGGAGTGGTCTATCCGAAATTTCAAGTAGACAGTGTTACTCGCAGGTTTCTGATTTGTAAGTACCGTACGTAAAATTTGGTTCTGATCGGTGAAACGGTGTAGATTTGTGCCAAAGGGCCTAAATGCAGGGAATGGAATGGTCTGACTGAATTTGCAAGTAGACAGTGTTACTCGCAGGGTCCCAAAGTGTAAGTAGTAAAATTTGGTCCAGATCGGTGAGACGGTGTAGATTTGTATAAATAACAGACAAACAAATATTGAGCTTTATGTAGGCACACATAAAGCGGTGTAAAGAGACACCACGGTGGAATGAGAGAGTAAAAGAAGCTGTGGGAAGGAAGAACAAGGCTTTCAGAGTGTGGTTTCAGGAAAGAACTGATCTGGCAAGGGAAGATCATAAGATAAAGAAGAAAGAAGCAAACAAAATTGTCGCAGAGGAGAGGAAGAAGTGGATGGTAAAGTGGACAGAGATGATGGAGGAAGACAGCAGAAGAAATAAGAAAGTACTCTATGGGATGGTCAAAAGTAAGAGAAGAGGTCTGCGAGAGGATGTGGTAATGATGGACAAAAACGGAAATGCGGTACACAACAAAGAGACACTCAAGACAGTGTGGAAAGAGTACTTTGAGGATTTGCTGAATCCAAATGGTCATAGGGAGGAAGACAATGCATTGGAAGATGGAGAAGACAACACAGGAAAGGAAAAGGACCTGGCTTGGAGAGAACTGGAGATGGCTTTAGACAAGATGAAAGGAGGAAGGGCACCAGGTGTGGATGAAGTGAGTGTTGAAATGGTGAAGGCAGCAGGGGAGGTTGGGAAACAGTGGCTGTACCGTGCGATGAGGGTCATATGGAAGGAGAAAAAGACCCCAGAAGATTGGAAGAAAGGATTAATTGTCCCAATATTTAAGAAAGGAGTGCAGAAATTACAGGGGAGTCACACTCATACCTCACTGTGCCAAGATATATGAAAAGATATTAGAAAGTAGAATACGAGCCAAAGTGGAGAGAAAATTGAGAGAGGAGCAATATGGATTCAGACCTGGGAGATCAACAGTGAATCTCATATTTTCAGTGAGACAGCTCCAGGAACACCACTACGAATTTGGAGAGGATCTGTTGATGGCCTTCCTGGACATCGAAAAGGCCTATGATAGTGTGTGTAGGGAGAAGGTTTGGAAAGCAATGGAAAACATGGGAGTGGAAAAAGAGACTGTAGGCAGAGTGAAGGAGATGTATTGTGGAAGTGTGAGTTGTGTGAAAGTTGGAGGGGAAAGAACAGACTGGTTCAGACAAATGAGTGGCCTGAAACAGGGTAGTGCGCTGTCACCCCTTCTCTTTAATGTGGTTATGGACGAGGTAATGACACGGATAGCAGGAAAGATAGGAGAAGATAAGATGAAAGCAATGGTGTTTGCAGATGATCTCATGGTCTGGGGAAACAAGGAGGAGGAAATTCAGGAGCAACTGAAGGCTTGGGAAGAAACAGTGGGAGAGTACGGATGGAAGTTCAACATCAGTAAATGTGAGATCCTGTTAACGACCAGGAAAAAGGACAGACCAATGAGTGGGATAACACTTGGAGGTGGACAGCTGAAGAAGGTGGAAAGTCTCAAGTACTTGGAAAGTATAGTGGAGGAAAATGGGAGAAATGACAAAGAGATTATGGAACGTGGCAGACAGGCAGAAGCATTTCTGAGAAGCATTAGGAGCTTAGTGTGGAATAAAGATGTCCCACAAAAAAGCAAGGAAGTGTTATACAGAAGCTACTATATCCCGATACTGACCTATGCTTCAGAAACGTGGACAGTAAAGAAAAGAGACATAAGCAGAATACAGGCAGGTGAAATGAAGTTCCTGCGAAGTAGGATCGGAGTAACAAGAAGGGACAGGGTGAGGAATGAAAAGGTCAGGGAAATGGTGAAAGAGGAGCCCTTGCAAGGTAGGATTGAGACATCAAGACTGAGGTGGTATGGACACTTAAAGAGAATGGATGAGAAGAAGATTCCCAAGAGGATACATGAGATGCAGATGCAGAAGAAACGACCAAGAGATAGATGGCTGAAAGGAGTGGAGGAATGTGTCGAGAAGAGAGGCGAGGACTGGACCAGAGTGACAGCGGAGAGGTGGTGGGAAGAAAGAACTAAGTGGCGAGGCTTATGTTCCAAACAGACCCAGCCTGGGGCTGGAAACTGTACAAGATGATGATGATGATGTAGGCCTACATATAGATGTGGGTGTGCAAAGTGTGATAATTTATGAGACACCTCGTGTTATATACATGGAATTCATTAAGACTAGTTACCCCATTGTTGTGGACAGTATTAGGTTCCTGAAGACATTATTCAAATCTATCTTCTGTTATATAAAGCTCAAAGTTTGTCTGTTATGTATACAAATCTACACCGTTTCACCGATCTGAACCACAATATGTATACTTATTCTTTGGAACCCTGCGGGTAAACTGTCCACTTTAAATTTCGGACAGACCACTCCATTCCCTGTATTTAGGCCCTTTGGCACAAATCTACACCGTTTCACCTAATTGCACCGAATTTTACATACCTTTTGAAACCCTGCTGATAACACTGTCCACTTGATATTTTGGAGAACCTTCTCCATTCCCTACATTTAGAATAACAGACAAAAGGAACTTGAAAACCACATTTAAAGGCCCTAGATCCATTCATGTCCGTTGTAGTGTAACTGTAAGAACATTTTAATAAGTCTATTTTTGGCTGGCAATGCGGGGTGCATCACGCCGCCCCTACCCGCGTTCTGGTGCAGAATTGCAAAAATAGTTACATCTTGCGCTGCTTATAAATTGCAGTCACGGGGAGTATTTAGTGTAAAAAGATTTCTTAGGCCCCTTAGAGCAATTATCATAATGAAAATATGCCTCTGTATAAGTGCGATGGTGATGGTGCAGTACATTGAGGTTATCAGCTGCAATAAGCGTTGGTGCTTTCAAATTTACTTTCATTATTCAATCAAAAGTTCTCGAAAGAGAAACAAAATGAGTATTGTCCGTTGAGCCTTTATAATTAACACTAAAAGTGATATAATAATAATATCGTATGGCCTCGGGTGCCTGGTGCAAGCTTTGTTAATTGACACCCAGGGGTAGCTTGCATGTCGAATTTCGTCGTTCCTTTGAACGCTATGAAAGTCAAGGAGGTTAGATATCTAAACTCCGTGACACTACAGCGCTTTCAAGTATAGAATGGAGGAACTTTGTGTTGGCGGAAAATCCCGAGATTAATTTTGCCAGTGAACACGGCCTACTGAATTCAAATGGGTTCTTTAACATGCCAACAACGTATGACATGAGTATCGTGATTTTTGTCGCCTTAAAAAATCACTTACCATGGCCAGGGGCGAACCTGCAGTCTTGGGGTTGGTAGTCCGACACTATAACCACTCACCCACCGTGGCAAGCTACTAAAAGTGATAAAAATGTCCAGTATAACTCAGCTGGACATTTTTATCACTTTCATTTATTCCGATCATCCTTGAGCGCTATGTGGCGATAAATAACACTAGTGCTACATCAGGAGCTCGGGACAGCCGAAGTTTTCCAAAGTGTTCTGATTATTTTTCTACGGCGCTATGCGACAAATTACAACACTATTGGTCTCTACTTTTCTAACAGCCAATGAGATATATGCCCTAGACAGTGTCTTTTATTTCCCTTACTCCTCTTTCTAATCATATTTTCAATTCGTTCTTTAATTAAATGTGTCAGTTCTGTAGTTAGTAAATAGCCGTTTCCCTGTTCATTATCATCATTATCATTACGGGAAAACAACCTGGATGTTACGTCCATTATACTGTTCTACTTATCACCCGCACTACCACCACCACAAAAAGTTATATTATATATTTTTTCTGTTGGTTTAAGTATCATGTGCCAGTTCTGTAGTAGTACCGGTATTCATTATCATCCATAAAACAAATAAATCCACCGGGCGAAGCTGGGCGCTACTGCTAGTTACTTATATTCCACAACTCGATTTTGGGTTTCAAATTGAACTTTAAAACTTGATTTTCTCAAAACTAGTGAATTGTGACATAACGCACTTTACACACCCACCCGTCATATGACATGGGCCCGCCGGCTTGACTGCCCTTTCGAAGGAAGGCATAGAAAATCTGAGGACTTCGGCCGGGTTTGAACCCACAATCTTAGGCATAGAAGCTCAGCATGCTACTGACTATGCCACCGAAGCTGCCTAGTGGCGAAGCTATTAGTTAATGAATGTATAGGCAGGAAATCCTACCTTTAAGTTTCTCATAGAGTAGTTCCAAATGTTGTTTTTTTAGTTGCAAACTGTTCAATCACACATGGTCCTTGAATAGTTGATCACTAATCAATTACTTCCAAATCTTTTTCTCCATTGGAAATGGGGCTAAGTCTCTCATTGCCCATTGTATTAAGCAAATATATTTTTATCCTCTTCAGAGTATTTATACTCCTTTCAGAGAAAGCCGTGGTCTCAGGTAAGGTTTACATTAAGCGAATCTACTTTGACACTGTCACATATATTATGGTGTTTGAAGCCATTTTCAGTGTTGCCTTATTAATCGAAATTTGATGCTTTTTCAGTCAACACGACTGCACCCATTTGCGATTGGTTATTCCCCAATCCTGAAAAAGTTGTACATGAGGTTAATAAATACACTTGGATGACCAGCCTTGATCGTCAAGCGATCATCATCACGGATTTGCTGCTAGGCGCTCCCTCTCTTGACACCTGACTGCTCCCGAGCTACCACCCAGCTCCACTTTTATAGCAAAAGGCAAGAAGCGTGTACCGGGGTGCAGAACGGGCGTAGCCAGCGTCTAGCAAAGGAGCTGACCCAAAGCCGAAGCTTTAATGCTGATAATATACAATTATAATACAAGTAACATACCCTTTTCCACCCCACCGGGGAAATAAACAACATAACAAAACAAATTTCAACAGTCAAAGAATGTTCACTTATGGCACTGTCAGTTCCATGATTCACTGCACTAGTCAATTATAGTTATCCGGACTGGGTGACCATCGTACCGGTACTTGGAGGAACTTGCGAATAGGGCTGCCTTTTACTCGTTGGGCGGTACGCTTGGAAGAAGTTGAAGTCTAGCTGTGCGTGTAGGTCGGGTACTGGAAGAAGACGGAGATTTCTTCTTGGATCGTATCTTCCGTTTTGCCGGAGTGGGCGATTCATTGGCGCACACCGGGGCAGGAAGAGGAGGTGCCCGGTTGCTGCCCTGCCCCTGGGTCTCGGGGGTTACTAGGCCAGTGCTGGTGTCGCAGCTGCTCGTCCCCTCCCCGCCCCGCGTGGTCCGCGTCCTCTTCCTCCTTGGCCGCGGGAGACCGCTGCCGGACGGGGGGTGGGGACAGTTGGAGCTGGAAGCCTTCAGAGAGCGTGACCAGGTCGTTCCCGGTAGCCTGATCCAGCTGGATGGCCTTGTCCCACCCTCAGGTGAGGGCCAGGTACAGGAGGTTGGCTCGGTTGAAGCTGTATTTTCTCTTCACATTGTCCATAGCTGGCCAGAGTGACAACAAGCACAGCATGGTCGCGGCATCGTGGTGATCCCTGCCCGTGGGGATGGTGGTGAGTAGCTGTTTCAGTCCTTGCGCCAGATTGAAGACTTTCTGAGCCGACGAGACGTTAAGGCCTTTCGTCATGGATGTTGGGTGGAATGCCCGCCATGGGTTGATTGGGGCCACCTCCTCTGGCTGCAAGCGTCGTCGGGATCCTCTTGGCCGACCTCTAAAAAAGTCAGCCTAGTTCGTATGTCGTCCAAGGCTTCTCGAATGGCTTGGAGATCTGTGGCTGTCATGATGGCGACGGTTGATGCTGAGGTTAAGTTGGATGTGTCAGACTTAAGAGAGTTATTCTTGGTGCTGCCGGTAGCTGTTGTAGTATCTGTGCTGGTGGACGCCGTTGTGGATGGCGTACTGCGCTTCTTCTTGGGTTGAAGTTTGTTCTTGTTGGCAGAACGGGTGACCCAGTAATGTCCTGTGAGCATATCAGATGAGGACATACCCCTCCGACGGATTGAGAGATTCACCGCTGGTGAAAACTGAGACTGCTGCTGGGTGCTCCCTCTCTCGACACCTGACTGCTCAGTATTAGGAAGTCATTTTTGAAAGCCTTTGTCTGGAGCGTGGCTCTCTATGAGAATGAAACTTGGACTATTGGTGCAACAGAAAAGAGGAGAATTGAAGCGTTTGAAATGTGGTGTTACAGGAGAATGATGGAGATCAGATGGGTAGATAGGGTTACAAACGAAGTGGTATTAAGACGAGTGGGAGAGGAGAGATGTTTCTGGCAACTACTAATGAAGAGAAGAGATAGGTTGGTAGGACACATGCTAAGACACCCAGGAATAGCAAGCTTAAGTGTGGAAAGAAGGGTCGAGGACAAGAACTGTAGGGGTAGACCAAGGTTAGAATATGTTAAACAGATTGTCGCGGATGTAAGGTGTGGTAGCTATGTAGAGTTGAAACGATTAGCTCAGGACAGGGAGGCATGGAGTGCTGCATCAAACCTGTCAAAAGACTACAGACTCAGACAACAACACCCCATTAGAGAAATAATGCGGCACATGCCTAACAATGTACCCTTCCAAAGAACTACTGTCTGAATTCTAACTGATAAGGACATGTGTTCAGGAAATATTCGATCATGCTCATCCCCTGATTAGACTGATACCTCCCAAAATAAATCTTATATCTTTCCCTTCCTTTAGGCTGTTCGTTCCAGTACTTCCGTCACATTTCTGCCCAAAATCCTCTAAACCCTGAAATCCTCCCGTAAAAATCTGGTACCAAGATTTAGACTCCCCTACAAAAGCTAATGATATGAGTCCTCTACTTTATCCCAGTCTAAAGTACCATCTCTTAACCCTTTAGAATCCCATTTCCTAACAACTTGAATAAACTCCATTGGGTTAAACTGTCTTCCTCTAAATTTAGGTAATTCAGCTTCCTTATAGAAGTTATGTCCTACAGAGTGATTTCAATTTTCCTTACTTGCCTTTGCCTGATTCAATTCTCTCGTTAACTTCAAATTTTCACTCTCATTTCAAGATTTAAACTCATTTATTTTCTCACATATGTGACTTCTTCCCTTACATTCTTATGTACCATCGCTAGTCTGGCAGACGTCAAGGCTAACTCTTGTTCCAAAATTACCTGCTTATCTCTAACTGTATTCGCATCTTTCAACGCGAGCACTTAGTGCTTGCACGCCCCGGTGCTTTCCCCCCCCTTCCCTCTTTCCTCCCCGTGTAGTGGCAGTAGCACAGCCCGACTTGGATGATGAGCAATGGATCGCTGACCTCGCTTTCATGAAAGACATCATGGGGTATTTAAATGATTTAAATATCTCATTGCAAACCAAAAATAAATTAATCGGTTGGCTAATCTGTGTGACCGTATTGAAAGTTTAAAATTGCTGCATGTGCTTTTTAAAAGTCAGCTTCAAGAAGGAAATCCTTGAATTTAAGTACTTATGAACACATCAGTGAGTACACAAAAGCGTTACAGTCATTGCATAAAGAATTTGAAGATAGGTTTGAAGAAATAAAACTAGTAAATCCAGCACTCAAGTTTTTATGACACCTTTTTCGGTGCGCCCAGAGGATACCCATCAAGTCTCCAAGTTGAGCTGATAAAACTACTGTACATGGCGATTCAATTTTGACATGCCGCTATTACCATTACAATGGTGATTTGATTTCATTTTATAAAGCCATTGAGGAACAAGAATTCATGAAGATTCATGCCCTTGCCCTGAAATTAGTTGCTATGTTCGGAACAACGTTCGTTTGTGAACACATGTTTTCAATTATGAATAGTAACAAAACAAAAACAAGGTCAAGTTTGTCTGATGCTTCCTTGAAAGTTATACTTCGGATTGCAACTGCCGAAACGATTGTTCCAAATATCGGAAAATTAGAGGCTTCAAAGCGATGCCAAAGATTAACAAAGAATGTTGAAAATTAGTGAAAAATCATGACCGCAATAACACTATAATTTCTGTCTGTACACAAAATTGGCATCATTATTATTCATTTTCATACCGGTATGCTGCCTGACGTGCGCTGATTTGCCAAGCCCCATTTACCAAACAACAACACGACTCTCACTTCTCTAAGCGCTGCCACTACACGTTCCTCTCCTACAGCATAGCACCAGTGCTCGCGAAGCACCAGAGTTGGCATGGCCTGCTCTACAACTATGAGCCTCTCAGTAATTTCCTTTTTAACAATAGCTATCTCTTTATTTACATGGCCTACCGGCATATGTACAGTATCCATAATATCCTGCTTCTGTAAGCTAATTCTCTCATTTACTTGCTCAAACCTCTTATCTATCACTTAAGTTATTTCCTGCCGAATTTCCTCATAACAATTGCTCATACTCTCAACAATATTACTAATGCTGCTCTCTAAAGTCATACATTGACTTTATTTTATTACCTAGATTACTAAACTCGCTACTCTATCTGTCTTAGTATTAAGCTCACTACTCTATCCAGTTCAGTACAAAGCTTACTATTTTGACTATCCTACTACTTAAACAACCTAGCTCGCTAGTGAATTTAGACGTCATCTGCTCCATTAATTTCAACATCTATGAGTTTCCCCTTGCCCTACATTTTCCTCATCACTATCCTCTCCCGTCCCTAACTCCTTACTAGTTGCATCCTGTTCTTTCTCGGCCCCCTCACAACCATGCAACGCACCAGAAATCATATCCTTAGCTGCCATTTTACTGATTAATAATCTTGAATTTGTGAAATCTAATTGCTTAATACCCTCCCTGTTACACTCCCCTCTTTTCTAGAATGATCACGACTATTACGATCCACAGCTCGAGATCTCAACTCGCTCACTCTCATCACTTCTCATACCCTCAAAAGTCACTGAACACTTCCGAAAATACACCCCCCGATCAGATTTCCACAAACCACCTGTGCGTACTACCATAGTATGGACCAGCCAGCCTTATTCAAGCTCCACGATGTGGGCGCCGTTTGTAATATTACATTCAAAGCACACACACCATAGCCTGACGCTGTGAGGGCATTTGTAACTTTGAAATTACAAAAAATATAATAAAAATAAATAGTTGCCTCATAAATAGTCTCATTTGCAATTTTAAGCAATTTCAAGAATGATTAATAATATAAATGATAAAATCCAACAACTTGACAAAGACTCTTCTTTATCGCCTGGTGAATGCAGAGATCCTGAAAGGAACTGGCTCGTGCATAGGCCTTACCAAAACATCCTAAAAACGTATAAAAGGTAGGAAGGCTTCCTACAGGCATCTAACTAAAAAGAACTGTACAACCCAATTTAAAATAATTGTATAGTATGTAATTTAACAACAAATGACTCTAATATACACATCAAAATATTTTTAGAAATCCCTCCTGGCCCGCCGGAAGGAGGAGGTAAATTTCACTGGCCAAAGAAAAATGTTTCGAATACACTAAATTTTTCTAATATTGCTGTATACCTACTAAATGTCCACATGTTTAGCATCTTATAATTCCAAAAATATCTTGCTCATCCCTTGTCGTAAAGGTGAGTCATATCAAAAATTCTTTCAGACAAAAGTTTTAGGTAAATTGTTGGAGGAGTATTGACCAGTTTAAACGGTTTGATATTGTGCCCATTAAGGGAGGTATGAGTTTTTCTCTCTCAAAACTCTTATTTTCCCACCCCTTCGGTCAATGGTTAGTGCCATCAAAATACTTTACTAAGATTTTGGCCCTTATCCGAAGAATAGTATGAAATTTGAATGCATTCGATTTTTCACATAGTAAGAAAGTTATTGTGATTATTCACTTTTCCGAAAAAGGACCCTGTTTCAAACCCCCTTGGTCCGATTTTTTCCCATTAACAAATGCTACCGAGATTTCAATGGTTGCCGGTATATTGTATGTATAAATTTGAAAGTGATGAGTGCAAAATGTCGTTAGTTATCGTGTCCACAAGTATATACATATGAGGGTCATTCAGTATGAAACGAGCCGTAGGTTATAAAATGAAAACCGCTATACAGATCGTAATGACCCGGCCTGGGGACGATGGTGCAGTTCCTATGATAGCGCTGAGGTGCCGCTAGAGACACATGGGCGCACACACATTGACCGTGCACTGCACTCAGTCGTGCGGAAACTAGTGACATGGAGGTTTCAAAAGAAGAGCAAAGGGGTGTAGTGTATTTCCTGACCGCGGAAGTAGTGCGGGGAATGGACATTCATCGAAGAATGGCACAAGTGTACGGAGAGCACTGCCTGTCAGTGGTGAGGGTTAAGGCGTGGAACAACCGACTCAGGGAAGGACGGATGTCGTTGGCCGATGATGCACGGTCTGGAGCGCCACACCACATTACCGATGACATTGTCCAGCAGGTGAATGCCCTCGTTATGCAAGACCTGCCGTAGCAGTCATTGCCGCAGAGGTCGGAGTGAGTGACGGAAGTGTTCACGCCATCATTAAAGACCGATTGTAATTTCGAAAAAAGTGCCCAATAGGTGCCTCACACTCTTCAACTAGCACAGGAAGCATGTTGAATGAAACATCTGCTACGCTATGCCAAGAAAAGGAATGCGTTCCTGGCACGGGCGTCGCAGGAGACGAGACATATTGCCATCACTTTGAACTCTAGTGAAAACAACAAAGTCGCCAGTGGAAGCGTCCGAAAAGTCCAAGGCCGTCCACACAAGTACGGTGAAGGTTATGCTCAGCTTCTCCTTTGATCAAAAGAACCCCCTTATGGACTTCCAGCAGCATGGGACAACGGTGAATACGCATCGATACTCTCAAACCATGATCTCCCTTCACCCAGCGATTACAACAGCTCACCCGCGGGATCGTTCTACTCATACAGCCAACGCAGTGAAGGAGCTGTTGCAGACATTGAAATAGGAGGTCCTCAGTCACCCTCCGTACAATCTGGACCTGTCTCCCTGCGATTATGCCATTTTTGGTGAGCTGAGGAAGGCTCTGAGAGGCAAACGATTCACCTCGGACGACATCAAGCAGAACGTTCGGAACTGGTTCACAACGCAGCCCCAGGAAGTTTGAAACAGCCATTCATCACCTTGCGTTGCAGTGGGACAAGTGCCTCAACAGTGCTGGGCAATCAATTTAAATCTAAATTTTACTAACAATAGTTGGTGCCTGTCATTGAATTCAATTAGCATTTAGGTTTGAGCCGAAGGAATGCAGATTTGTGTAATAAATAGATCTAAACACTAGTCAGTTTCCGGTTGAAACTCGAGTATCTTCTAAATTTGAAGTCAGGAAATGTGTCCTTTTCATTTCCATGCATATAGGAACAAGAATCTTTATATAAAAACAAAATAAGGTGGACATACAATCAGTAAAATACACTTTTAGAATTAGAATGAATAAAATACAGGACCTGCACGATTGATGCAGCAACTTGAAAGTATCCTTAAATAGTAGTTCATCGTGATTTGAGGTCCTAGCAGGAGATTAACAACCAATATTACAGTGTAAATGCATCGCGTGGCTTAACTCGTATTATGTAAATGAACTGACTGTTACATTACATACCGAATCGTGACTGTTATATGGAACATATTTCTTGGAGCTCCACCATATGATAGAATGTTAAATTAAGAAATTACCAAAAATTGATTTAGGGGTCATATTTACTGGGGGTTTGCCTGTTCCTCTATCGGGCGCGTCCCAGGTGGCGGATAGGGGGGCTCGCCGGACTTGTCCGGAGGGTTTGAGGGAAATAAAATACCTCTCGCGGACCAAAAACAGGCCCCTCGCCAGGGTTATGGTGAAGCTACGTTAGGCCTAGCAAGCCAGTAGTGGATATGAAACTGCTTTTAAAACGGGAACGGGCCTCGGAAAGGACAGCTCTAAAGGAAGCAGACCTGGCTATGGAAATGGACTACGAATCGGAACTTTGAATATAACTGCATTGACGGGAAGAGTGGAGGAGGTTGTGGATATGATGGAGAGGAGAAAACTGGATGTACTTGGACTGGCAGAGACCAGATGGAGAGGGGAAGGAAGAAAAGAACTGAGAAATGGCTTGCAGCTATACTGGATAGGAAATGAGGGGAAGAGAAATGGAGTGGGAATGGTGGTGAGAGAAGGGCTGAGGGAGGAAGTAAAGAGGGTAAGTGATAGAATAATTAGAGCCAGAATCACTGTGAAAGGTAGAAACCTGGACATTCTGCAAGTCTATGCACCACAGGTGGGATGCACAGAAGGTGAGAAGGACGAGTTTGAAGAGGAGTTGCAGAAGCAGTTAGTGGGGAGAAAACCTGATAGTCATGGGAGACCTAAATGCCCATGTCGGAACTGATAGAAGAGGTTTTGAGGAAGTGATTGGTGGTGAAGGATGGGGAAACAGGAATAAGGAAGGAGAGAGATTGTTGGAACTGTGCAAGATAAATGGGCTAATGGTTGGAAACACATGGTACAAGAAGAGAGAGAGCCATAAAATTACTTGGTACAGCAGGGATTTGACTAGGAAATCAGTGGTGGACTATATTCTATTCGGGAAGGAGACAAAGAAGAGTATCACGGATATAAGGGTAATACCTTCAGAAGCCCTGGACAGTGACCACCGTCTGCTGGTCGCCAAGGTGAGAGGACTGAAGGAAAAGAGGAGAACTGAGAACCAAGAAAGAAGAATAAGGACATGGAAGCTGAAGGAGGATGGAAATAAGGAGAAGTTCCAGATATTAGTGAGGAACAAATTACCGAAGGATGATCCGAAAACAGGTGAAGAAGAATGGAATAGGTTCAAGGACGTGTTGGTAGAAGCAGCGGAAGTCGTGTGTGGCAGAACTAGTGGAAAGAAAAGGTGGAAGGAAACACCATGGTGGAACCCCAGAACTAAGGAAGCAGTGAAAAAGAAAAATGAAGCATTCAGGAAATGGTTCCAACAGAGGACAGACAGAACAAGAGAAGAATACCAAGAGCGGAAGAAAGAAGCAGGAGAAGTAGTGAAGGAAGAGAAAAAGAAATGGCTGGAGAAATGGACAGAAATGATGGAGGACTGTGATGGCAGTAAGAAAGTGTTGCATGGAATGATAAAGGCAAAGAGAAGAGATACAGGGGAAAATGTCAGATTGGTGGACAGGAATGGAAAGGAGGTCGAAAATATGGAAGAAGTAAAGGTTATCTGGAGAGAATACTTCAAGGAACTCCTAAATCCAACTAAAACCAGCGTAGTGGACATTGTGGAGGAAGAAACAGACAGTGACCAAGACATTTCAGAGAAGGAATTGACATGGAAAGAAGTGGAGGAAGCATTAAAGAAGATGAAAGGGGGAAAGGCACCGGGAATAGACGAAGTGAGTGTGGAGATGGTGAGAGCAGCAGGGGTGATAGGAACACAGTGGCTCTTTCGAGTAATGAAAGTGATATGGAGGGAGAAGAAAATACCAGAGGACTGGAAAAGAGGGATAATAATACCCATATTTAAAAAGGGAAGTAGGAAGGAATGCAAGAACTACAGGGGAATTACACTCATGTGCCACTGCACCAAAATATTTGAGAAGGTACTGGAGAGAAGAATTCGGACAGAAGTTGAAGATGGGCTGAGGGAAGAACAGTATGGATTCAGGCCAGGAAGGTCAACAGTTGACCTCATCTTTGCAGTAAGACAGCTACAAGAACACCATTATGAATATGGGAAAGATCTGGTGATGACCTTCTTGGATATTGAGAAAGCATATGATAGTATTAATAGAAACAAGGTATGGGAAGCAATGAGAGCAAAAGCAGTGAACAAGGAGACAGTGGCAAGAGTGAAAGCAATGTACGAGGGAAGCAAAAGCTGTGTAAAGGTGGGAAGAGAGAGAACGGAATGGTTTCAACTGGAGAGTGGTCTGAAACAGGGAAGTGCCCTCTCACCCCTGTTATTTATAGTGGTGATGGATGAAATCATACGAAAAGTGGTAAATAGCATTGGGGAAAGGAAAATGAAGGCAATGTTGTTTGCTGATGACCTTCTGGTATGGGGAGAGGATGAGGAAGAAGTACAAGAGCAATTAGATGAGTGGGAGAAGGTAGTGTTATCATATGGGATGAAGTTCTCAGCACAAAAGAGTGAAGTGGTCATCACAACGAGGAAGAAGAACAGACTGGATATGGGCATAACACTTGGAGGACAGCAGTTGCAGAAAGTAGAATGCTTCAAGTACTTGGGAAGCATAATTGAAGAAAAGGGAGGCAATAGGATGGAAATAAATGAGAGGGGAAGGTGCGCAGATGGATTTTTCAAGAGTGTTAGGGGGATGATATGGAATAAAGATGTACCACAAAATTGTAAAGGAATCATCTACAAGACCTACTTTGTGCCAATTTTGACATATGGTTCAGAAACATGGGTGATGAAGGAAAGGGACAAGAATAAAATACGAGCAGTGGAGATGAAGTTCCAGAGGAGTAGGGTAGGAGTGACAAGAATGGACAGAGTAAGGAATGAGAGAGTCAGGGAGATGGTAAGAGAGGAACCATTGCAAAATAGAATAGAGCGATCTAGGCTACAATGGTATGGACATGTGAGGAGGATGGAAGAGGAGAGGATACCGAAGAAGATGTTTGGAATGGAAATGATGGGAAGGAGGCCAAGGGGAAGACCAAGGGACAGATGGACAAAAGGAGTTAAGAAGAGTGTGGAGGAAAGAGGAGTGTGCTGGGACACAGTAAATGACGAGAGATGGTGGATGGACAGGAAACGATGGAGAGGCGTATGTTCCAAGCAGACCCGACCAGCGGTTGGAAACTGCTCAAGATGATGATGATGATTTACTGCATGTTATTTACTTAAAGTTTGTGTATTCTTTTTTTAAAATTTTCATTATGGTAATAGAATAACAGGTAATGTTAAATCATGTTTTCAATTAACATATTGAGGACGATCAAAAATAGTCTAAAAATGTTGGTTTTATATTTTATTGCACTTCATTTTAGTATTGTTTTCAGCTGTTTGTTTACATTATACAGTACCGGTACTTTTACATATATTCATTAGTTAAAGGGTGTTGATGACTTTGCTGTTCCACTGCTTAAAATAACAATCAACATCATTATCATCCTTCAGTTAAAGCAGATGATTGTCTTCATGAGTATTCTATTCTGTGTTTATCTCTGTTACCTGTCGATAACCTCGATGTTAGGCTCCTTAAAACACCATTATCATCATATGTTACCTCTGAATGTTTCTCTGATTGTACTAATGTGTATTCTAATTTTTTAGGCTCCTTGGTACATTTTGGAAGTGTGCAAGAATTGGTGAAAGGAAGAGTCCATATGTGGCAGTTTGTTGTGTTGTGATGGCATTTAGTATTTTATTTTTGTCATGATTCATAAACATACTGGTGTGCATCTTGTCAGTTTTATAATTAAATGTTTCTAAAATAAAGGCTTGTTTAATATTAAAGTCTTTTTTAATTACCACTAGTGAGCTATATACCTTGCCTGGTATCAAATCAGAGATTATGTTTCCCGAGAGATTTAGCCTCTTAATCTTATTATTATTACTATGCAGGCATCTGTGAACGTTTTCACGATGCACGTAGAGAGAGGCTGGACGCTGCACTGACGGCTATGAGCGACATCGAGCTTCTACGCAGCCTATCCCTGAAGACGGCAATAGGACTTTTTTTTTGTTAAAAATAGCACCAGTCGCGATATATGGCCTGGAAATTATTTGGAACCATCTTAGGCACAGATACCTGGCAACGCTGAAGAGGATCAAGGCAATGTATTTGAAAAGAGCTTTATGCCTATCCAAGTTCACATACTCGCGACTTGTGTATGTCATGACGGGAACTACCATTTATGGAAGAAGTCAGATTGCAGATGCTCCTGCCACACACCGGGATATGGAGAGTTCTTACGTCTCATGACCACAAAGAGAAATGACATTGGGATGAATTGTATACGACGGACGCTATGACTACACAGGACTGGATGCAAGGATCCTACGAACTGAGACATATCTTGATGCGCTTTGCGGTCCATGGTTTCCACCACCGGATCTGCACGAGAGACGTCTATTACCAACCAGATGATCTATGCGTGTGCAAACTTTGTAAGGTTCCTTGCGACCGATACCACGTGAGGATGTGCAAGTGCAGAGAGTTGTCTCTGACGCAATTCTGTGGAAATGAGACTTGAATTCTGTGATTTGCTTATGCACAGTGTGCGCAAGTCAAATTACATGAATAGAAATCCACCCCATTTCTACCTACGGCCGTGAACTTGTATGGGAACATTTGCCTAGGTAGACGTCACAGCATAAGGAGACTGAAAAAAGTGGCAGGACTTCCAAATTACGCGTTGTCATGTATGGCATATGAGCTAACTAGAGAACCGTTTCTCATAGAAGAGCTCCGACTGAAGATGATTCTACCTTCTACACCAAGCTACATACTAGACCTGCAAGAACTGCAGCAGAAGAGAACAGAAATCCGGATAGACTTCATGGATGCCATTACCTCGGGTGTTTCGAAGCAGGCTATGAATTGAGCCAGCTGGCAGTGCACAGGCTATGCGGGACGAAGACGTGGTATAGTCCCAGTCCAGGCTGTGCGTGCGATCTCTGTGACATATTTTCTGAAAGATACCATGTGTCAAATGTTAAAAGAAAATTTATATAAGTTTATATTGACTGGCATACCTACTGTACATTTTGGCCATTGGCTGCACTCATTAAATTATTTTATTATTATTATTACTCTTCTAATATGAAAGCAATGTGGTAACTCAACTTGAGCTGGCTGTAATACTTTAAAAAGGTGTATCCACTCCATTTCTGGAATCATGTTACAGTTATCAGTCTTAAGTGCACCAACTTGTAATTCCATAAAAGCTTGCCAAACCCCTTCTAATAAGAATGGCCAGGTAGAAAGGAATGTCTCCAAGTCTGGTCAACAGGAAGAAATCCATGTTCCCTAAGTAAAAACAATTGGAATTTTATAAACGAATAATCGGGAAGTAAGTAATCCTTGATGAACAAGAATAAACCTCTTAAGGAACATTGATATCATTTCAAGCCCCCACTATGTTTTAACTCGAAAGCATTACTTGCTTTTAGAGAAATACTGTTATATGATTGGCTAAGCTATAGGCGTTTTCTTCTCTGTATGAAGGTCACTCCGCTCATAGCATAATATTATTTAAAAACTACTGTCAACCAAAATATTACGTGCACTCCAATTTAATGATAGAGCGTAGTCACTCGTCCTGCTAGAAGGACCTTCCGGAAGTACTTTCGTGCACAGCGGCGCGTCCTTCCAGCAGGACTTTGGGCCCTTATTGGCAAATGTTCGAACTGGCCTTCTAGCAGGACGCGCCCTTTCGGCAGTACTTTGGGTTATCATAGCGTAATAATACTGCAGATCTGGTACTGGGCCAACAATAAATGCCTGTAAATATTCTAAAACAGTGACTCATATTGACTAATACAATAACTGTCTCGTAATCACTTATTGACTATAAAATGTATAAAGTATAAACATGTTTTCTTACAGTACAGAGACTATATAAATGAGAAGTGTAAGAAGTATAAAAAAGTTGTAAAAATTTTAAGCTCTAAAATAGGCTGTATAAAAATGGGATTTATTTCCCTACAACTTCAGCCATTTCAAAGAAGTAATAGTCTATCTAAAATATCTAAAATTAATATATAAAATATATAAATGAAAAAATGTTCGATTTCTTGCTTTTCGACTGTAGTCATTTCAGTACACATCTACGTAAGGGTATACCGCTTCTTATGTGGTATTCGACATACTTAGACATGAGGGGCTCATACACGACGTCATTGAAGGTAAGATCAAAGGAACGACAGGACGGGGAAGCAGAAGAATCCAACATTTGGATGATATGAAAGATAGAAAGAGTTACAGCAGACTGAAGAAAGAAGCTGAAGACCGGGAACGTTGGCATCAGAAATTCTCTGTACGAAGACATGGACCTGCCACTAGGCAGAATACTGTATAATATAATAATAATTCGAAACAATCTCTGCCAGTTTGTGGGCTACCCATAAGAGCTGTAGGCCCGCATTTCTTGCAAAAGTAGCTTGCTTTCATTTGCTTTCTATGCACTCGCGAGCAAATCAGACATTTTCTCTGAACGCGCTGACGCTGGACTTCCTTAGAAAGATTCACAAGGACGTGTGAGGTTACCCCTACAGGTAAATTCACTTCATTGGCCAACAAAGCTTCTACCGATCTTGTTTCTGGTGGAACGCCAAATGTATTTTTTTTATCAACTGCAAGGCGATTGCTGTAGTGAAGTCTGGGTGAGACGTCTTTGCAATTTGTACGAATATTTTTGGTGCGCTAAACGCATCCAATTTCTATCCATGTAGCTTGCAAAAAAATTGGTCTGGTTTTGTACGTTTGGTTATTTAGTGATTGCGTTTTTAGTGATACCATTTTTCTTAACAATTTCGATTCTCTGACCCCCTCCAAAGCCAAACTCTAGATCCGCGCCTGAGTTACCAGAATATTGAGAATCAACAACCAACTACACGGGGCACTCACCTTTACTTACCTCTCGGGGACTGGGAATTCAGCTTCGCCTACACTACATCCACAATATTATTCACCTTATATTTAAAATGAATCACACTCCAACAACAATGGAAAACAATCTGAATAAAATGTATTAACAATAGGGTAAACTAATGTAGTATAAACAAAATAACAATAAACGAATTTAACAATAGTAATTAAAATTAAAAACAAGTAATCATTCACACCTCCTTTCAACTCTGCATCTTACTACAATGCTGTATTAAAAATTGAGCATAAAATCTTGGCTTGTTCTAGGCCTACACTGCGTAACAATAAAAACGTTTAATAAAGTCTCTAAATGGCATTCCAGACACATGGTTTCATTCACAAGCCTGCATTGTAGAACGCACGTGCAGTAAATTTGTTTCATCAATGAAATACCGGCACCACGCCGTACTCGAAACTAGTTTATACATTTCATACAAGGCGGTGAGTTTACACCTGATTATATTATGTCATCGCTCTCCAACATAACGGTGAATCATTCTCGCTAGTCCACAGAGACTGCTTGTGTGTGCGTTTATTAAAAACACGTAAAATTAACATTTAGATCTTACAAAAGTTCACATAACTACTCTGTTTCTTAAACAATCATTCTAAAAAAAATTATACACTCTTTCATTCGCACCCCGCAATTGTTCTAGACCAATTCGGTTCCACATTTTCTCTTAACAACGAACAATCATTCATTCCCAAAACATCCGCTCATAAACACACACTATTCCAAAACAATAGATTAATAAATCCTACTAAATTATTTAACTAATTAAATCATTTCCACAAAAAATATTTACATGTAATATGTTTATAATAATATCCATTATCTAGTGTTGCTAACTCGACACTTTCGAGATTCTAACTTCTCGGTTACAATATAATTCTTAACTAAATATATACACTGGTTTTTCACATAACCATTCTTCTCTAACGTTCTGTAGTTTTGATATACAGCTTACACATCGTCTTATATAGGTTTCATTACACTATCGGTATAATACAGTCGACTAATTAAGGTAAACTGCACGTAATTACATAAATTCGGGTTTAATAAAATATAATAATCGTATTATAGACATGAGTATACAATCTTTCTCAAATTGCATTTCCGCTGAAATCCTCCTGTTAACACAGCTAAATCGCAATTCACAAAAACTGGACTACTTGTATATAACGGCTCTTATCATAATACATGCCTTTTTTTTAAATCAAAGAACAACAATACTTTGACTTCCTTAAAATGCGGAATTCCCTCGCATGAGCACTCCATAGCTTTACAAATCCTCATATAACAGTATATATGGCATAAACAATTATCATCTACTATGTTAAACAATAACCAAAAGGGATTAATTGTTATTAACATATCTTATGTAGGAACTTCTCTCAAATAATGGCATGACCCTCAGTATCATTGCACATGACACCTGGACTACAATTATACATGCGTAAGTTCTTAAAACGAAACTTCCAATTGCAATGAATGATATTAGACAGTCATGATTAACCTCATAAAGTTTACTCCACAACAAGATAATTAACTGTTAACTAGTCTGTCGCAAATACATGTAATAAAAATAATACTCCTGTCTCATCTCACTTGTCGAGCTTTAAATTGTTTATCGTTGTAATATCATGTCCACAAATGACGTGATGTTACACAAATAGGATAAAATAACACACTTGTTATTTATAGTGTCAGATAGAATTCAATCCTGACCGGAATAAACTAGCTTTGAATTCCTAGCCAAAGATTTCAATAATCTCCTATCAAAAGGTATTTCCTCTAACATATTAAATGAACAAAGCTCCTAGCTTTACAAATAATAAGAAAGGTTTGTCAATGTCGTAATGTTTGTAAACACTACACAAAGAATGTTCATAAGGATTAAGACTTCGGTCTTATCAAACGACTAGTATTTCTTAGATCGTCGACAGTTTATATACAATAATGATATAACAATATCATTCTATGTTTCTTCTTTTCTTGAAGTTATATGTCGTTACATTAAAGTGCTCAAATTAAATTTAATAAGAATTTAATTTGAAGCTATGACACAACGTCAGAATACTTGGTTTAAATGAAATTATTAAAATTCGAGAGTCGAAACGACTAGTCTCCAATGAGGCAATATGATTCCTCAAACAAAATTTTAATGTCAGTTCCACAACTGATCCGTAGAATAAAATTGAAAAATAGATTAAATGCAATCATCTTCTAAATAATCTTGAGTTAAAAAAACTCAACACACCTCTGAAGTGTAAAATACATAAAAGCACTGAAATACATGAAATGTGAAAATATAGAAATATGGAATAAGATCGCTGGAAAATACGGAATAAGATCGCTGGCTCAAAATGTTACTAATCAAGCTCTATATAACAATAGAGATACACTAATACCTTATTTGGACGAAAACTTGAAGATCTATGTAAGTATTCCCACAAAACTTTAGATGTTTCCTCAGTACAAGACTCTGAGATGGATCTGCATTCGAACCTCGGATCTGCGACCTCAGAGATAAGAAACGTCCCTCTCTGGAATTCACCAACATTCGCCTGGGCTCGAACGACATCCTTCTGACAATTTCTTCTGTGTTGCTGGGCTACCTTTCCCTAGCATCTTGACAAATCTCTTCTGTAAAGTCTTCATTCTCCGTCGTAAATATGTATCAGCTTCATCATTGGAATATAATTATGGAAATATTCATATAAATGGTGAATGAAATATTTCCATTGCTAATTGATGTTATATTCGTGTTCGTAGACTGACGAAAATGCACAAGATGGACCGTACACTACGTCTGTATTCAAGAATACGTTGTCTAACCAAGCTCCATCGTTGTATCTTAACTCCTGTTATCGAATATGTCTCTGGCGCATGACTATTTAGTTCATCATATCAACAATCTTACTTATGCTGAATGGTAACGTTTGACGAATAATTATAGTCATTCTATTAATGTTTTTGTGTTGCGCCAATATTAAAAGTTCTCCGCTACTGTTCACTTGAACTGCGTTCGCCAACTTCACGTTGCAATTTATAATGATATTCAGCTTTATTTCCAACACATTTGGATATCTAACTTGACAGGCTTATATTGTCGAAACGGTGAATATTAAAACGCTCGACTTATCACAATGTATATTAGGCGACCTGTTCTTAATATATATATATATATATATATATATATATATATATATGCTTATTTAACTTCAGATCTCAATTATATAAGAGATATAATCAATTCAATGATCCTCGCAACTTCACGTAGAATGGAAGTGCGGTGACCTCCTACGTTCCACCTAGCTATCCTCGCGTCTCCACAAGTCGACAGTCGTCGCACTCGGACTAAGCCTTGGGATCTCCGTTAACCCAGTAAAAACACTTCCTCACTCTTCAAAGTCTGCTGAAATAAGAACCTCGATCCTTGGATCTCCCCCTCCAAGACGATTTTTTGGCGGCCATATCAATCTCCCACCATAATTTTAGCGCGTAGATTACTAATGCTTATTACTGCGTAGATTAACCGATCTGTGATTTTTAAAGTATCAGACATAATTTCTTTTAATATTCTCTTCATTACCAAATAAGAAAATCTTCTTCTAAGGGCCTAAATGCATAATTTCATCATATTGTGTAATTAAAGTTGATCCAGTCTTCAATAAGACCTGTTCTCATTGGCTCTGGGCTGGGATCCAATAGCATAATTTATAACAATATTTATAATATTAATTTCCAAACTCGCTGTTGCTATGCTAAATATAGCCTTTTAGAAGCGTCCATTGTGCAATATATCACGTGATCGGGCTCTCCCACAGACTCGAGCTTGTAACACTACACTCTTGTGTCACACTTCCAGAAATTATATTTGCTGGTTAATTTTTATCATGGGGACGGAAAATACTCTCATTTTGTCCCTGAATAATTCAATTTACGGGGGCATTCCTCCGTCATCTCAAGTCAAAAACAGTTGCAAATTGTTTTTAATCATACTAATTCAAGACTTTTGATATGTCACTTGTACTCGTATATTGAATTATTTTAGCCTATTTTCTTATGATACTTTTTCAAATTCTATGCGTTGAATTTTACTAGAATAACGTTATTTTCATCGTCAAACAGCTCATAACAGTTATTCCCATAATCATTAGTTATGCGAAACGGTCTTTCTTCTTGGTTTTATTGCAGTTATCTTCATCTGACCCGTTCCTCTTCTTCTATTCTTCTCTTCTTCAACGTCGTCTTCTTCTTCTTTTCTTTGTTTTTCAATGTCTTCTTCTTCTTCTTTTCTTGGTTCTGTGTAGCAGTATATCCTCTTCTCTCTTCTACTTCTTTTGGTCAACGTAAATGGTCCCTCCATATCGTCTATGAGAACCATTTCCATTACCTTCTCCTTTACTGGTGCTTGGTTTGGAATCAACACTCAAATCCTTTTTATCACCATTCCCATTTTCCTTGTCTCTTAAATCTTTAAGATATTCTTGTCCTTCCTTATGACGTTCATCATACTTCTCCTTCGTCATAATTTCATCTTGGGAGTTTCTGTTACGATTATCGTTCTGGTTATTCCTATTATTATTCCTGTTATAACCATTATTATTGTATCGGTAGTTATTATTAATGTGATAATAACCACTTCTACGGTTGCCATTGCTATTATCGTTATTACGTCCTTGCTGTTGCTGATATGGACGGCCTCCACGGAATCTCCTGTATCTGGGTTCTGGTCTACGATCCCGAAATAATTATTCCTTTCAGGACCAATATTTCCCTTTTCTGGTTCTTTCGGATTGTCTGTCTGTTGTGTTTGGTCAAGATATACTGTGTTAATGTCTTTGTACTCTTGCCTTTGGTTCTTCGCAACAACGTTTGGCATAGGGCTCGTGTAATCGAGTTTTCTGAGCAATTCGTCCATGCTTGCTAGATCGTTGATCCCTGACGAGATAATTAGACGTCTGACTTCAACAGGGAGCATCCTGGCTATCGCGTCTATCAACTGAGCTGTAGATAACGGGGGTTGAAGGAATCTGAGTCTGGCTAACTGACTCGTGAAGAAGTCTGCGTAGCGTGTAGGAAGAGTTCCTGAATATTTCCGTGAGTATACTTCTGCGCGTAGGGAATTTCGTGCTTCAATAGACCAAAAACGCTTTATTAGTGCTTCTGCGAATTCACCGAAGTTCATGAAGGTATATCTGAAGGCTCTAAACCATTCAAGGGGCCCATCTGACAAATAGCGTTCTACGATCCTTATTTCCCTCTCTCTTGGAATATGCCCTTCGATAAAGTAATCTTTGAGATTTCTGATGTACTCTATCGGTGTGAAGCTATCTAGGTTGCTGAACTTGCGCGGTTTGTCTTCAAAGTTCCTTATGACCGTCACGTTTCTCGGATATGAATCCTGAGGGTTTGGTCGAAAATCTCTATTGTAACTTTCGGGCTCTTTACTCCTCTCCACTAAACCTTCCGTAAACCTGAATAATCTTTCTTCAGGCCTAATTATCCTTTCTTCCACTTCTAGGCTATTTCTTCTAGTCTGATTCCTCGAATCTTCAAAATCTATCTTCTCCCTTTCCTTTTATTCTATCTCAGCGATAATCTTCTTCAGCTGTTGGCTTACTTCGGTCTTTAAATCTTCCTTATACGTCTCAAGCTTGGCAGCATCTCCTAGATTAAGATTTTATAATTTCTTGGATGCGTATTCTTCTAGTTCATTAGTTTTCTCCTCACTCAAGGCATTAACGTCAGTGACAACCTTGTTTAATCGTTCCTCTATCGTTTTAGTCTTACTCTCTAACGATTCTTTCAAAGCTTGCACATCCTGACTAGATTTAGTTCTATCCTCTACTTGCTTTTCAGTGAGCGTATCAATCCTTTTACCTAAATCCGTTCTTACTTCAATAACCTCTCTATTAATTTCTACTTGGGTACTGGCTAATTTCTTTTATATGTTATCTTGGATTTGCTTAACATGCTCCCCAATAGATTTGTTCCACTCGTCTTTCCATACAACTACATTAGCTTTTAACATTGCAGCTATGTCCTCCTCAATATCTGCCTTAAGAATTTTATTATGGTCAATAACCTGTGTTCGTAAAGTTTCCACGTTACCTTTTAATTCGACCAGAGAAGCTGTAGTTTTTAACGCATCGTTAACAAAACGCGTCGTCAAAGCTGTTATATTCTGTGTACACAATTCTTTAGACGCCTCTACCTCTTGTCTAATCTTATTAATATCCACATGGACTTCTGTTACATCCACAAATACCGTATTGACTTCCGTCTGTATTTTATCTATGTCAGACTGTACATCAGTGACATCTGACTGCATATTATTTATGCCAAACTGAACATTAGTGACATCGGCTTGGACTGTATCTACTTTAGATTGGACATTGGATACCACTAACCTCTCATTACCAATATCGGACTGTACATTAGACACATCCGCTTGTACTGAGTCTACTTTGGATCGGACAGTGGATACATCTACTTGGACTGTATCTACTTTACTTTGGACATTACCGACCTCTGTCCGTACACCACTTATATCATCCTGTATCTGCTTTGAGCTGGCCTGTAATCGCGTGACATTTGCAACCATTATAGAGGCACTAGTATGTAAACCCTCTAAAGAAGTCTGAACTTCCTGAATTTTAGTTTTGAAACTCTCTTTGACACTTTCAGCGACTTAATCTGTAAGATAATCAACAACTTTAACAATCACTGTGTTAAGGTCCTCCTTTCGTTCCCGCTTCAGTTCTAGGTCCTGCTTCGCTTCCTGAAATTTACCTTCCATATCTACCATATTCGCAGATATATTCTCCTTTATCTCAACTTTGACAACATTTAAACTGCTCTGCAGTTGCTCCTTCAAATTCTGCTGCAACTCCTCCAACATTCTCTTTACGTCCTCGCTTGCCATTGCAATAACCCTTTATATAATGCTGTAGAGACATAAACAACAACAGAGCAAAATAACAACATCTGAGCAACGTCCTATTCCATGTATATTTTTGAGCACCTTAATGTCTAAAAGTAACTTAAAATTACCTTAGCGTTAACTTAAAGTACACCCTTTGTTGAATAAACTTACTCATAATGTTCGTTCTCCTGTGATTCACTTTAAATATACTACCACAAAGAAAATTCTACCATTACAATCATCAAAACAAGTTAGCTTTAGTTTACACATGACCTTAGCAATCGTCATGTACCAGTGAAATAAAATAGATATTCAGATCGTAGGTCGTTTTTCGAAACTGTCTACCTACTACACCTCTCTCAGGTTTCTAGGATCTGATCTTTATCTGAGTGTAACCTTCCTAATATTAATTTAAATTAAGCCTATATAATTACACTCACATCCATCCGAAATTGGATAAGACATCCCACAAGTCTGGTAATTATTTCTTTCACTAGAAATGTTCAAACCAACTTTCTTTAGAGACACTACGAAGCTAATTTCGTAGCCCCAAAGTTCATAAGCGCCATTCCTACTGTACCCGATAATCCGGAAAGTATCCTGTTGGAATATCCATTGCCCTCGCTGGATTGCGTATTTCTAACAGCACCAGCATATAGTACATTAGAAATCACTTCCAACATGGCCTTTAGGGATTTACAGACAGCAGTTACCAGAATATTGTGGATCAACAACCAACTACACGGGGCACTCACCTTTACTTACCTCTCGGGGACTGGGAATTCAGCTTCGCCTACACTACATCCACAATATTCTTCACCTTATATTTAAAATGAATCACACTCCAACAACAATGGAAAACAATCTGAATAATATTTATTAACAATAGGGTAAACTAATCTAGTAAAAACAAATTAACAATAAACGAATTTAACAATAGAAATTAAAATTAAAAACACGCAATCATTCACACCTCCTTTCAACTCTACATCTTACTACAATGCTGTATTAAAAATTATGAGCATAAAATCTTGTCTTGTTCTAGGCCTACACTGCGTAACAATAAAAACATTTAATGAAGTCTCTAAATGTCATTCCAGACACATGGTTTCATTCACAAGCCTGCGTTGTAGAACGCACGTGCAGTAACTTTGTTTCATCAATGAAATACCGGCACCACGCCGTACTCGAAACTGGTTTATACAATTAATACAAGGCTGTGAGTTTACACCTGCGTATATTATGTCATCGCTCTCCAACATAACGGTGAATCATTCTCGCTAGTCCACAGAGACTGCTTGTGTGTGCGTTTATTAAAAACACGTAAAATTAACATTTAAATCTTACAAAAGTTCACATAACTACTCTGTTTCTTAAACAATCATTCTAAAAAAAAATTATACACTCTTTCATTCGCACCCCGCAATTGTTCTAGACCAATTCGGTTCCACATTTTCTCTTAACAATGAACAATAATTCATTCCCAAAACATCCGCTCATAAACACACACTATTCCAAAACAATAGATTAATAAATCCTATTAAATTATTTAACTAATTAAATCATTTCCACAAAAATTATTTACATGTAATATGTTTATAATAATATCCATTATCTAGTGTTGCTAACGCGACACTTTCGAGATTCTAACTTCTCGGTTACAATATAATTCTTAACTAAATATATACGCTGGTTTTTCACATAACCATCCTTCTCTAACGTTCTGTAGTTTTGATATACTGCTTACACATCGTCTTATATAGGTTTTATTACACTATCGGTATAATACAGTCGACTAATTAAGGTAAACTGTACGTAATTACATAAATTCGGGTTTAATAAAATTTAATAATCGTATTATAGACATGAGTAGATAATCTTTCTCAAGTTGCATTTCCGCTGAATCCCTCCTGTTAACACAGCTAAATCGTTAATTCACAAAAACTGGACTACTTGTATATAACGGCTCTTATCATGGTACATGCCTTTTTTTTAATCAAAGAACAACAATACTTTGACTTCCTTAAAATGCGGAATTCCCTCGCATGAGCACTCCATAGCTTTACAAGTCCTCATATAGCAGTATATATGGCATAAAAAATTATCATCTACTATGTTAAACAATAACCAAAAGGGATTAGTTGTTATTAACATATCTTATGTAGGAACTTCTCTCAAATAATGGCATGACCCTCAGTATCATTGCACATGACTACTGGACTACAATTATACATGCGTAAGTTCTTCAAACGAAACTTCCAATTGCAATGAACGATATTAGACAGTCGTGATTAACCTCCTAAAGTTTACTCCAACAACAAGATAATTAACTGTTAACTCGTCTGTCGCAAATGCATGTAATAAAAATAATACTCCTGTCTCATCTCACTTGTCAAGCTTTAAATTGTTTATCGTTGTAATATCAAGTCCACAAATGACGTGATGTTACACAAATAGGATAAAATAACACACATGTTATTTATAGTGTCAGATAGAATTCAATCCTGACCGGGATAAACTAGCTTTGAATTCCTAGCCAAAGATTTGAATAATCTTCTATCAAAAGGTATTTCCTCTAACATATTAAATGAACAAAGCTCTTAGCTTTACAAATAATAAGAAAGGTTTGTCAATGTCGTAATGTTTTTCCACTCTACACAAAGAATGTTCATATGGATTAAGACTTCGGTCTTATCAAACGACTAGTATTTTTTAGATCGTCGACAGTTTATATACAATAATGATATAACTATATCATTCAATGTTTCTTCTTTTCTGGAAGTTATATGTCGTTACATTAAAGTGCTCAAATTAAATTTAATAAGAATTTAATTTGAAGCTATGACACAACGTCAGAATACTTGGTTTAAATGAAATTATTAAAATTCGAGAGTCGAAACGACTAGTCTCCTATGAGGCAATATGATTCCTCAAACAGAATCTTAATGTCAGTTCCTCAACTGATGCGTAGAATAAAATTGAAAAATAGATGAAATGCAATCATCTTCTAAATAATCTTGAAGTAAAAAAACTCAACACACCTCTGAAGTGTTAAATACATAAAAGCACTGAAATACATGAAATGTGAAAATATAGAAATATGGAATAAGATCGCTGGAAAATACGGAATAAGATCGCTGACTCAAAATGTTACTAATCAAGCTCTATATAACAATAGAGATACACTAATACCTTATTTGGACGAAAACTTGAAGATCTATGTAAGTATTCCCACAAAACTTTAGATGTTTCCTCAGTACAAGACACTGAGATGGATCTGCATTCGAACCTTGGATCTGCGACCTCAGAGATAAGAAACGTCCCTCTCTGGAATTCACCAACATTCGCCTGGGCTAAAACGACATCCTTCTGGCAAATTCTTCAGTGTTGCTGGGCTACCTTTCCCTAGCATCTTGACAAATCTCTTCTGTTAAGTCTTCATTCTCCGTCGTAAATATGTATCAGCTTCATCATTGGAATATAATTATGGAAATATTCATATAAATGGTGAATGAAATATTTCCATTACTAATTGATGTTATATTCGTGTTCGTAGACTGACGAAAATGCACAAGATGGACCGTACACTACGTCTGTATTCAAGAATACGTTGTCTAACGAAGCTCCATCGTTGTATCTTAACTCCTGTTATCGAATATGTCTCTGGCGCATGACCATTTAGCTCATCATATCAACAATGTTACTTATGCTGAATGATAACGTTTGACGAATAATTATAGTCATTCTATTAATGTTTTTGTGTTGCGCCAATATTAAAAGTTTTCCGCTACTGTTCACTTGAACTGCGTTCGCCAACTTCACGTTGCAATTTATAATGATATTCAGCTTTATTTCCAACACATTTGGAAATCTAACTTGACAGGCTTATATTGTAGAAACGGTGAATATTAAAACGCTCGACTTTTCACTATATATTGTAGGCGACCTATTCTTAATATATATATATGCTTATTTAACTTCAGATCTCAATTATATAAGAGATATAATCAATTCAATGTTCCTCGCAACTTCACGTAGAATGGAAGTGCGGTGACCTCCTACGTTCCTCCTAGTTATCCTCGCGTCTCCATAAGTCGACAGTCGTCGCACTCGGACTAAGCCTTGGGATCTCCGTTAACCCAGTAAAAAAACTTCCTCACTCTTCAAAGTCTGCTGGAATAAGAACCTCGATCCTTGGATCTCCCCCTCCAAGTCGAATTTTTGGCGGCCATATCAATCTCCAACCATAATTTTAGCGCGTAGATTACTAATGCTTATTGCTGCGTAGATTAACCGATCTGCGGTTTTTAAAGTATCAGACATAATTTCTTTTAATATTCTCTTCATTACCAAATTAGAAAATCTTCTTCTATGGGCCTAAATGCATAATTTCATCATATTGTGTAATTAAAGTTGATCCCGTCTTCAATAAGACCTGTTCTCATTGGCTCTGGGCTGGGATCCAATAGCATAATTTATAACAATATTTATAATATTAATTTCCAAACTCGCTGTTGCTATGCTAAATATAGCCTTCTAGAAGCGTCCATTGTGCAATATATCATGTGATCGGGCTCTCCCACAGTCTCGAGCTTGTAACACTACACTCTTGTGTCACACTTCCAGAAATTATATTTGCTGGTTAAATTTTATCATGGGGACGGAAAATACTCTCATTTTGTCCCTAAATAATTCAATTTACGGGGGCAGTACCTCAGTATTAGTGCACCAATTGAGCGACGAGATTCCGAATCTCGAAGAGAAGATATTTGAATAAGGAATGAACAGAAAGTACTGGAGCATCAAAAACGAGATATAGTTAGTGATTTCGATGCCCTTGTGAGCCATTTCTCTGGTAAATTAAATCTTGCTAATTGGCAGTACAAAATAAGTGATGTGTGTGTGGTTTTATCTCCTGAATATAGATTTAAATGATGAGCAAAATACTTCCAGGCTCGGTGTTATTCTAGTGTTGTGATAGACATGAATATGAAAGATTTTATTAAAAATAATGAAATCCCAGCAAATGACATGAGTGATATAAAAATGTGTATGAGGCCTCAAACTAACTAGATGGTCACAGCTAGATCACTAATTTCAGAAGTACTATAAACTTAGTAGTCACTATGTTGATGTATCAACCGTGAGTAGTTATTTGGTCAAGGCCAATGTTGCTTTGGAGAAAGCAGTACAATTAGCTGAACTTCAAGAATTTCCAAGAAGGATGACACTGCAAATTGTAAGTGATCAAGTGAAATTGATGTTGAATGCCAAGATGCTATACTCTTCCTGTTACTTGGATTTTTTCTTGTATGATGTTTCCTTTCTCTTTGACATGCTACAACTTATTGAGAGATTATCTGATACTCCCCCATAAATGGTACATGCAACAGATTTCTTCAAAATTAAATGTTGCTTGCAGCTCTGCACACTATCTGAAAAACATAATGAAAGACTGATGCTTTCTCGACCGATTGCATACATAATACAGCTTTGGGGCTATTAGGTCGAGTGAAACTTAAAAAAAACGATGATTTGTGACAACTGCTTTATCTATGGAGGCTATATGCCATTGTTTACTCAGTTCTTCTTCTTTCTTTCTTTCTTTCTTTCTTTCTTTCTTTCTTTCTTTCATTCTTTCTTTCTTTCTTGACAAACCTTGATAAAGGGACAAGCAGTTGTCACAAACAGTTTTTTTTTAAGTTTCACTCTACCTAATAGCCCCAGCGCTATATTATGTATAATGAAAGACCTTTCTGAAAAAGTCTATGTATCCCTAATGATAGATGAAATTCATGTGAAGCGTTGTTTGAGTTTTAAGGGGAATAATGGTGTTGGAACTGCTGAAAGTATCAGTGAGTTAGCTAGAAGTGTGTCAAGTTTTATGATTAGCTCTCATTTTGGTCATTTCAAGCATATGGTTAAGTTGTTACCTGTGAAAGGGATGACAGGGGAACAACTGAAGGTGGTTTACTCTTGATATTGTTAACTTTCGTACAAGAAATAGGGATGTATAGAACTAGCACCAATAGAGCGCACTGCTGTTGTACTGGGTAAGCGCAAGGCGCTCTTCAGTTGTCTCCTGTGTTCTCATGCCGCTAATATTCACGAATTTAGGTTCTTTAAATTGTTATTTTCGTGACTATGCCGAGCTATTGCAGTGTTCCTCTTTGCAAAAATCGTTTCACCAATTTCCAGAAAATTAAGAAATTAGGAAGAAATGGTTAGGCTACATGCTATTAGAAGGAAAAAATTCGGTGGAAAAAATCTGACCGAAAATATTAAAGTATGTATGTTCCCATCATTTTCAACCCTATGACTTCAAGAAAACTGTGTTTGGTAAGTGTGATGTACAAAGGGAAATAATTCCTATTTTGTACCTATAAACTGATCAGACATTTCGATAACAACCATTGAATGTATGCGTTTGTATTTGAAAGTGAGAGAGCAAGATTAAAACCGGGTGCTGTTCCATCGCTTTTCCCGTGGACCACGAACACAACAAAAAAAAGGAAGAGGCCATACACAAGAAAATTGCCGGATTACTGCGGTAAGCCTACAATATCGGAATCTGCAGAAATCATCTCCATTGAAGTAACCTACGGGAAGAAATCGTCAATATACACGAAGAAGTGAATGTAACATTTGTGACTCCCATTTTCAAAGACATCAATACTCGGACAAATACTTCAAGAATAAATATCGCAACATTAAGTCACAAACGTACAATGGTTCGTTTCTTGAAATCAGAATTAATTTATCGTCACCTTCCATCTGCCCGACGGAGAATGAGTTAGCGACTGACTTCTACATTCTTGAGACATAGTCAGATGAATGAAAACAGTTCGTGGCCCTAAAGCAGGGATTCTCAAACTTTTTAAACATCGTACCCCTAAGTCGTTTTCCAAGGGGTACGGGAACGATTCGTCTTGAGAAATTGACAAAATGACATAAGATTGAATTTTCGAGGTAAGTTATACATTACCGGTACCACTTTCTATGATTGTTTGCCTTAAAACACGACAGTTTCATGTAAGCTATCAACCTAAGAAAGGCATGAATCGAAGTCTATAAGCAAGGGGAGCAAGTGAATATTTAAATATCTATTTATGATTTAATTTTTATGGAGATATATTTATCAATATAGGCCTACAATACTCAAGTAATAGTAATCTTTACGAGAAAGCATGCTGAATAATAAAGCGTGTTAGAAGTTTGTTATTACCGCTGTAGGCTATATTCTTCCTTCCTCCCGCAAGTTTTAGTGCCTCTGTTCCGTAGCACATTTTGCAGATGTTTAACTCATAAACGCTGAAAATCGTCCGTAATATATTAGGGTAGGCTACCTATATAATTAATTAATATAGTCTTGGAGTAAAATTAGAGAAGATGTAATTTACTTTAGCATAGAAATCTCGGTCACAATCTATACATTCCTCGCAGCTGACTGAGAGAAACATAAGACGATCGCCATGCGCTTACCCAGTACTACACGAGCACTATCTGGCGCGAACTTTCTCCGGCTACATCCATATTGGCTTTGTCGTTCTTGCTATTATAGCTGATAATAGGGTCAATCAAAACATGTTTCGCCTCTTTTCCGACTCGGAAAGAATGCAAAATCCAAAGTTTTCTAATGTACGAACTTATCTGAGGTATGACTCTGACCATATGTTCAAAAATATTAGAAATAGATCAGGATAAGTATTATATGAATATTTTGAGTGTGATGGTTGTGAGTTTGCATTCACAAATTCTCATAGTGTACTTCTTTTGTTTTTGTATTTCTCAGTGTTCTTCTTTTGTTTTTTGTATACCGTACAATTCAAACGTAGCCTACTTTCTGAATATAACTGGCTGCTTCCAGTTGTGACCAATGGATGTCTGTGTTTGTTTCTTTCTCCAATCAATTTGGAGTTAAGGACTGTAGTTAGTGAACTTTTTTTACTAATTATTTATGACAAGTTATGAGCCCAGATAAACGTCTATTACTGTTAATGTGTGGACTTTGTGATGGGAGAATGTCGGTCGTTAAAAGTTGTTGAAATGTGCGCCGCACATGTGGACGGCAGTTGATTGTGCATTCAAGATAGTTTTTGGTCAATTTTGTGGACGATTTTTGTATTGTGAGGACTATTTGCACGTTTTATTATAAGTATACATACGGTAATAACATGGATGCAGCCACGGGAAGCATCGAGCGAGTAGTTGCAATAGTGAGATTACAGGACGACAATTTGGAAGCGTGGAGCACCCGAATAAAGGCATTGCTTCAAACAAGGCGTCTGTGGGACGCGGTTCTAGTTTCCCACGACAGACCGATACAGGAGAGGTAGAAGATACACCCGTTGAAGAGTACTCCGAGGCCCAATTGGGCAAAACTCAAGACGCGATCAACTTGCTCATAGGTTTGGTCACCGACCGTTTCCTAGGTGATATCAAGGAACCGTGGCATAATCTTCAGACTTCACGTTGCGATACCGGAGTCCTTCAAATTGTGACGATGCTAGAAGAATTGTGTATTTTTAAGAAAACTAGTGACATTAGCATGCGTACATTTGTTGATCAAGTGCTCACTTGGTGTGCACGGTGGGACGAATTAGGTATACAATTTATGGATAAGGCCAAAGCTGCTTTTATTCTCAGAGGACTGGAAAAGCGGGAGTACGAAAGTTTGATACGTTCATTGGAAAGCAATGAAGAAAACTTAAGTGTAAAGATAGTGCGAGGCAAACTATTGTTGGAGGAGAGAAAGAACAAGTTGGACAAACTTAAGATGGAGCGAGAACAGGAGACTTAGGCGAGGCTGAAAAAGGAAGAATCTGAGGATGAAAGTGTGAAGGCAATGGTGGCAGCCATGCGCTTCAATTCCAAGGGGGTGGTCAACAGCAGCAAGAGTGTAAACAAGCCAACAGGTAGTGCTATAAGTGCCAAGAACAGGGACATATTGTAAAGTTCTGTGATTTAGTTCTTGAAGCAAGAAAGGTTCAGTTTTGTGTTTTAATTGTGCAAGATAGGTCATACTTCCCGGAACTGTAGTAATGGACGCAAGGAAAATGTTAAGGTTAAGAATCGTGAGGTTATTGCCACGGTAAAGGACGATGGGGCAGCAAACGAATGTGTTCAAGTTAATGCTACCGGTAGTAGTGTTAAGGTAAAGGCTTATGTGGCAACAGAAAGCAAGGATGATGCATCTAATTGTGTACGCAGTTGGTATGTAGATTCAGGAGCCACTGAGCACCTGATACCTTATGAGGATATTCAGAATTATTACACCCCAAAGGTTTCTGGTAGTGTAGACACAGCCGATGGATCCGTAGTCGGTGTATGTGGCATGGGAGGTGTGCTTATGAAGCTATCTGACAAGTGAGGAGGTTCTATTCTCAAACTGAAAAGAGTGTTGTATGTCCCAGGTCTTCAAGACAATTTAATATCTGTAGGCCAATTTTCAAGATATGGAACGATGCCATGTGGATATGTAAACGATCAAAGTTTCAGACCCATTTGATTGTTGCTACAGGTCTCCCCACGTGATTGGTCGCGGAGGAATCAACTCCAGTATACGGACTCTGGTGTAGCGTAGTTGACTTGCAGTCTGTGCAGTGAAGTGTTCCCCGTCAAACATGCCTCGACGACAGAGAAGGCACGCTATCAACAACTGTCGCCGTTTAAGGGGGCTAGGATAATTGGGCTGTGTGAGGCTGGATTGTCACCAAGGACTGTCGCTGCACGTGTTGGCCGACAGGCATCTACGGTACAACGTGTATGGCAGCAGTGGTCAAATGAAGGTACCCACACTCGTAGACCTGGCACAGGCCCAGCGCGACAGACAACTGTGTGAGAGGATCGCCGCATTATTCGGTTGGCCCGGATGGAACTCCATGCAACAGCAGCTCAAATTCGAGCAGCTGTGGCACCCTACGTTACACAACAAACAGTTGGTAATCGCCTGCGTGCAGCTGGCTTACGATCCCGTGTCCCTGCAGAAGGTGTTCCATTGACCCCACAACAGCGGCGTGTAAGGCTGGCCTGGTGTCGAGAACGATCGACGTGGGTCGACGAATGGCATAGGGTCGTCTTTAGTGATGAATCGCGCTTCTGTCTTGCCCGCAGTGAACGCCAGAATCGTGTGCGCCGACGTACGGGAGAGGGGCCGCCCAGACCTTATTGTCGAGAGGCACACAGGGCCAACACCAAGCATTATGGTCTGGGGAGCTATTGGCTTTAATGTGAAATCACAATTAGTGCTTGTTGAGGGCACTATAACTCCTCGACAGTACGTTGATAGGGTACTCAATCCAGTGATTGTCCCTATGATGGCGAACATTGCTAATGGGTTGCTTCAGCAGGACAATGCCCGGGTTCACACTGCCCGCATCTCTAGAGAAGCTTCCCACGACATCGCAACCCTAGAATGGCCCGCCAGATCCCCGGACCTCAGTCCTATTGAGCATGCGTGAGACATGATGGGTCGGCAACTGGTCAACCGTCCTCAGCCACCCACAACTCTGGAACAACTGACCCGTGCAGTGCAGCAAGCATGGGCCACAATTCCTCAGGAAGCGATCCAGGGCCTTATTGACTCCATGCCTCGCCGAATTCATCAATTTATTGCAGCTCGTGGTGGGCACATCCTGTATTGATTGTTGTCCAAACTTGCGATCAGAGGGACCTGAAAGTCTAATCATCGAATCAAACCGAACACTCGTCCTGCATGTTCAATTGCAGCAATGTAGCACCACTCCTTCTGGGTGTTGCAATTTCCATTTTCTTCTGTGTATGTATGAGGTAAATTGCGATTATTATAAGGTAGAACAAGGGAAAGAATTTGCCTGTAATGATGAGGTAGATGTTGTGTATGCTAAGAGCAACAAAGCTGTAACTAGCGAAATATGGCATCAGCGTTTCGGCCATGCTCTGAACATTCCAGATCGTGATTTCATACCGAAAGAAAAGAATGTTGATTGTTAAATTTAATGAAAGAGATCATGTATCTCAGAAGCCATGTTGTGTTCTCTGATGTATGCCAGCCAGAGCACCCATCGATTGGAGGTACCGTACCAGTAGCAAATATGTTATTACTTTTAATGATGATTGTACCAGATTCTCATATGTAAGATGTTTTAAACATAAGAGTGAGGCATTTAATGAGTTTCTCAAGGTTAAGGCCCTAAAGGAGATAGCACAAGGGGCCCAGTTGAAATCTTTCCATTCAGACAACGGTGGAGAGTATTTAAGTACAGAGTTTTGTAACTATCTTGAAAAGGAAGTATTGTTCGTAGGTTAACAATGGCTTACTCTCCGCAACAGAATGGCGTTGCTGAACGCGTCAACCAGCCACTTCTCACCACCAGTAGGTGCATGCTCATTCAGTCAGGCATGCCAGTTCAATTTTGGAGGGAAGCCATCAGCACAGCGTGCTATTAGTACAGTCATATTAGGGCAAAATTTGGCCGGATACGGAAAAAATTAAATGACAACGATTTTCTTCAAAACCATGTTCTATAAGACCCCCTGAACATCCCCGAAAAAATCGCCAAAAATTGGCCTTGGGGAACACCCCTAAATTTTCAAAAAACGCCCGCCATCTGGAATTTTCAACAAACTGCTGTAATTTATGAACGAAAAGTAGAAATAAGGTGCGGTTTTCGCCCAAAGTTGTGTTTCGACTCTCTAGGTGTTGTACCTGCTATAAAAACTCACATTCAAGTAGGGGACCGTCTTTAAATTTTGAAAAAAAAAAACCCACTCATTTTCTACTTAAAAAAAGGCTTTCTCATAAACGAAAAGTGATAAAATGGTGCTGTTTTCGTCTATATAATTAATTTAACTTTCAGAACTGCTGTTTATTATATTACTGCGTATGTAATATGGAGAACGTCCTTAAATTTCAAGAAAGAGCCTGATTTTTTGGAATATATTTTTAAATTTTGTGATATACTAAGTAAACGTAAAAAAGGCGGTTTTTGTCCAAGTGTTTACGTTTTTCTTTTGATTTGTTAAATAATATATTACTATTTTTTTGAAGTAGGGAACGTTATTAAATTATAAGGGGAAAATTCGCCACATTTGTCAGAGAAAAAAAATGTCCTCCAAGAATAAGGTAATGGAAGAAACGGATCTGTTCTTAAAACACGGGTGTGTTTGTTATCAGGAATGAATGTACATAGACCTTTTAATAACCCACATTTTTTTCTACGATAAATTGCAAATCGAACAGTTTATACAAGCCTCCGGCTTTCCATGCGAGATTGTTGTCGAACCGAGCGCGTCCTTACCCTGTGGCTGTCCCAAACGCGCGTGCCCCCTGCGACGATACTCCCGCGTAATCTTGTACGATCCTGCAGGATTGGGTGCTCACGCTCACATCGTTTGAAGTTTGTGTTTATGTGCAAGGATGCAACTTGATGAAGATATAAATAAGGGAACAGAGTCCAACGGCTCTACCAGCATTATTTTTTGACATTTTGCGGTAAGTAACATTTTATCATTGAAGTAATAACGTAATAGCGGTAAAAAAAAAAAGCTCTGTTGTACACACTCAGATAACCCAACAGACTTTTCAAATTTCTTTCAATTCTTAGCTTATGAAGGATCTTATTTTAAACGTGTAAGTATTTCATGTTGAACGGATTTAATTCCGACAGTTTCCAAAGGAGTGCGAGGAAAACGAAGAAACGTTTTGTCACTTTTTCAATTTGAATAGTTAGAACATTTGTATTTGGCATATTAGCTATTAAAACCAATCAAAGCGCGTTTATGAACGAAAAAATATGATCATTGGTATTTTGTTGACAGACAAGGAATTTGAGTTGCTCGTCAAGAAAAGCTTTTTCACTGTCCGCCGATCGGTTAAATTTTGGTGTGGGGTATGGACCGACGTGACCATCGAGCAGGTTTTGATGAGATCTAAGAAAGTCAGCGGTGGGTTGACTCAAGGTCGAGGTATCTCTGATGCAATCGTAGCCCGTTGTATTCGCACTTTGCCGGCGAGACTACAAGTGATAGAAACTGTGGAAGCATTTGTAGGAATTAGAAGTGAAACCTCTGAACAAAACGTCTCTTTGCTGGCATCCAGGCAGTCTCGAGACTCCAAAGACTTGAAGAAATTCGTTGAGTGGCTAAAACAACATTCTCCCTTTAAGAAATCCAATCATCTCGTCTCCCTGTCAACTGGAATAATTGCAGAAGAAAGCGTCACTTGTGATTTGGCCGAAGAATTGGGTGAAAAGGCGGTGAGAAGTGTTGTGGGGAAGTCATCTGACACCGTCTCTCTAAAACGGTAGGATCAAGTGACCACTTTAGCTGCCATGAAGAAGACACTCGTGATCAACAAGGGACCGGTCGTTGTAAATCCCAACCAATTGTTCCACCGCATCGCCTGTGTCGTCAGAACCGAGGAGGAGTTGGAAGACTGCTTTCGGCACGAGTTGGCGCCATATCACCAATCTTTGTTCGACAACGTTGGGCTCCGTGCTGGGGTTAAGTCAAAGATATATCAGGTTATAGACCAAGTCTGCAAGGTGAGCAGTCAGATGCCTGATAACCCCAAATTCGTTCTAGACGGTGGCGATCTTATACACCGCGTGCATTGGCCTCGCCCAGCAACCTACGACGATATGTTCAATGCCTACAAGGACTACGTACGAAGGCATTACTGGGAAAGTGTCATTATAGTTTTCGACAGCTACGAGGCGAGCACGAAAGACGCTGCACTTGGTCGCCGTTGCATCGGAAAGTCTTCAGCTAGGGTAGAAGTGACATCTTCCAACATTTTGACTGCACCAAAAGAACAGTTTTATCAAACGTTGACAACAAAACGAATTTCGTAAACCTTCTAGGAGCAACATTTCAGGCAGCAAACATCCCAGTCCTCCATGCATCCAGTGACGCGGATGTTTTGATTGTAGAAACTGTAAAAAAAAAAAGAGGCCGAATCTGGGGAAAGAGCAGTCGTAGTCGGCGCGGATTCAGATCTTCTTGTTTTAATAGCAGCCTTGACGCAGCCAGACCATTCCTTCCTTCTGTTAGTTCCGGGTAACTCAACCAACTCCCAAAAAATTTACAGTAGTAAGGAGCTGCATCAAGGTCTCAGAGAATTGACAGCTCACTTATTGTTTGTCCACGCAATGATGGGATGTGATACCACCTCCGCTTTTTATTACAAGAGTCCGTTGGTAGGCTTCAATAAACTGCACAACGACCAACAACTCCGTAAAACAGACGCTGTTTTCCTGGACGAAACCGCAACACAAGATAAAATTGCAGCTGCAGGTAAATTAGTTCTTATCTTTCGTACTTGTTCTTATAATACCGGTATGATCTTTTAATTCTCTGACTACTAGAAGTCGGTATACTGTACATTACCTATGTTTGTTTGATTCAGGACAGGAATTTATCATCAAGCTCTACGGAGGCAAACCAGGAGAGGGCCTTGAAAAAGCACGATTTAAGAAGTACATCCAAACCGTGGGAAAGAAACCAAACTTCGTCATGAATCTTTCTGGCCTTCCTCCTTCTTCCGCTGCGGCACGTCAACACTGTCTGCGCGTCTACCACCAGGTTCAAGCTTGGAAGAGCAACCATCTTCCACCGCAAGATTGGGGATGGAAACTCGAATGTGGAAGGCACGTCCCCGCCCGTGCCTGAATGTCTCCTCCACATGGTTAGGTGTAGAAGCAAGGGAGACTGCACAAGAAACTGCGAATGCAGGAGAGGAGGCCTCTCTTGTACCACCATGTGCGCCGTATGTGCAGGAGATGCATGCCTGAACAAACACACTTTCTTTGATGACGAGGAAGAAGATGACCCGGAGTAAATCGAAAATGAAACCAATGATGCCGCCGCCGCCGCCGTCTCTGTACAAAAGAGGTCTTGCATCGCCCCCAAAGAAACCGTAATGAGAAGACGAGTTGTAAACAAATGAATGTTGTCTTAATATATGTCAATATCTAAATATTATCTTCAATGTAAAATGTCTGCAATTTGTGTATTGTTGTTTATAGTACTAATATTTTGTAATGCCAGTTTTAGCTAAAAGGATTTTTTTGTAACCTTTGAACATCGTAAATCCATTGTAGATGTTCTTGCCCAAAAACTGAGCATTAGATTTTGTTTATGCAATATAAGAGTTTATTATGACGTGTTTTTTCTAATTTAGGGACTTACCCCTCGTATATATCCAGTTATATGATGTACACAAGTTGTGAAAGTTAATCTAAACTTGTAGACAGAATAGCATCCTTTTCACTCTTCGTTCAACAGTTACATCGATTCTTTTTGACAAAAATCTAAGATATCAAGCGTCTTTTTTTAATTTAAAGACGGTCCCCGACTTGACTGTTAATATTAAGTACAACATCAATAGTTAATAGTAAGTACAACATCTAAAAGTAGAAACACAACTTTTTGGGAAACCGCATTTAGTTTTTACTTTTTGTTCGTACTGTAAAATAAATGTTAGATACCAGGAATTGGGGTGGGTTAATAGCTATGGAAGGGATCATGACTTTGATGTTGCAGGTATTTTAATTCATTTCTTTTTTTATCCAAAACTGTAAGGACGGTCCCCGACTTGGTTGTGAGTTTTCATAGTAAGTACAACATCTAAAAGTCGAAACACAACTTTTGGCGAAAACCGCACCTTACTTCTAATTTTCGTTTATAAGTTATAGTAGTTTTTTGAAAAATTCAAGATGGCGGAGGTTTTTCGAAAATTTAGGGGTGTTCCCCAAGCCCGATTTTTCTGGGGATGTTCACGGGGTCCTATAGAACATGTTTTTGAAGAAATTCATTGTCATTTAATTTTTTCCGATTCGAAGCCTAATTTGACCGTACTATATATAAAGAATAGGTGTGTGTCATCAACTGTAAAGAACATCCCATTTGAACTGTGCACAGGTAGAATGTTATCAGACCAGGAATTGCTTATGTTAAAATAATTTGGTTGTCAAGTTTGGATCCATAAACGCAATGTGGAAAAGTTAGTGCCTATGGCAAATGTAGGTGCAATGCTACTAGCCAGTAGTTACTGTCGAGAAGAAATGAAAGGTGGGGGTGTGACTCTGTACTGTAAAATAAATGTTAGATACCAGGAATTGGGGTGGGTTAATAGCTATGGAAGGGATCATGACTTTGATGTTGCAGGTATTTTAATTCAGCTGAATGATGATTTTGAAATATTTATAGCAGGAGTATATAGAGCCCCAAGTGGAAATATGGAAATATTCCTAAGTCAGTTTGATTTACTTCTGAATAAAGTAGCCAAAAAATGTAGAAACATAATAGTAGTCGGTGATTTCAATATAGACTGGTTTGCACATGACAGGTCCCTCGAGACATTCAAAGACATTGTATTGTCATTTGGCCTTAATAATCTTGTAAAGGAGCCAACTAGGGTAACTAAATATTCTGAAACAGTAATCGATTACATTATTGCTAACATGCCATACGAATTAAGTAATTGCACTGTTGTGGAAAATTTTGTATCTGACCATCGTGGCCAGGAATTAAAAATTGCATTTCCTCATGAATTTCAATTAAATCAGTCTACATGGAAGTACACTCGAAATGTATCTAATAATAATGTATTGAAACTCACAGAAGAACTGATAATGTTGATTGGGGGAAGTGAGGAATATTAGGGATGTAAATGCTGCCTGGAAAAAAATTATGTTCTATTTTTAAAGTGTCTCTTAATTTATCCTGCCCATTAGTTAAAATAATAAATAGGAATCACCAGAGCACTAAAACAACAAAACTGTCTGATCTGTGTCATAGGAAAAAACAAAAAATGATTGATGCTTTCGATAGCTACAAACAAACAGGATTGAAGCTTTATAAAGATAACTATAAAAAAGTAGAATATTATGAAGAAATTAAAAAATTAAAACACAAGAATATGAAAATAGTGTTGCACCCCTAGGGTACGCCACCATCATCCCCTAACACTAATACCCCCGAAAAAAACAAATGCCACACACCTACTTCAGAAACATACGAATACATTTACATAATTATACATCCAATAAATTATCACCTCCATGAACTCAGGTAGCCTCATGTCCCAGCCCAACGACCCCAGAGAGGGCTATGACATGGGAGAAATGTGTGAATTCCGCAAACGCAGCGCGACGCTCCTATAAAAACTCCGGGAGGTCGTGCCTCCGGATCAGTCTGTCTCAGTGTTACCTACGTGCCGAATCGCTGCTGGAAGCCGAAGGGTAAGTGTCTTAAGCGATCACTACACACACATTCGACTACACTCCCATCCCCCTGTGCTTGGATTGTAATAACTACTTATGTCTATTAACTGCACTGCTATATACCAGAGTACTTCAAATTCGAAGTACTCATTAAACTCCAACATAATAGAAGCCACTGGTCTTTTCCTTTATTTAATTAGCTGGTAAGATCCTACCCTCTTAGCTTCCCCGATAGGTAGGATCTAGTATTAGCACTATTATTTAATTGTTTCGTGACGTCAGCAGAGCGTCACAGCACAGCTCTGACACTAGCAGGCTCGCTCTTAGCTCGCTTGCTTACGGTTTATATTAGACCGCTTGGCACCGATATTGCGCATAGAGTACTAATTAAACTACCATTCCTTCCACACTCACACCCTGAACTACCCCGCCAAGCAGTACATTGGGGATTTCTCCTTGCAGATCGTACTGACGATCTCAAGCCACTAGCTAATCACCACCTCTTACACGTAATTGCCAAGCTTTCCCCCTAAACACACTTATTTCATCCCTTAGGTTAATTCTTTGTAGAGGCTACCCTCTCAGGTACCTTACAGATGGTGGAGGAACTAGGTACCGCGACGTTGTCATAAGACAACGCCTAAAGGAGTACATACAACGTATTCCGCGGAAAAGATCCATAAAACTTAACCTCTTACTAGCCAAGCGAACGCCACCCAAAATTGGGAAATTTTTTTGAAGTAAGGGTCCAATAATATTTTTGTACCCACCCAAGTCCGCCCCGATAGATACCACATTTTTAAACGCCAACCTTAAATAATAATCAGCCGTTCATGACCCCCAAATTTGCTACGCCCACACCATATAATTAATAGGAGACACATTATTCAGTTGCCCACCCAGTTCGGTCCCCGGTACCTTACAAGGCTTTGAAACATTAACATTTCATTTCCCAACCCCGTAGAATAAGGGAAAAACCATACACTTAGAGAAAATATTTTCCACAGATTCACTTGCCCAGACACCTCCGTCGATAATTCCCTCCTCACGAGGCTAGTAGATACATACACTGAGATAGGAAACACACATACACGACCAAAAGCCTATTATAGTTCTACATTCAGCATGGCATCCCTCCACCGCCTATATACATTGCAGCGTATAGACGCCTTGCAAAACTTAATTGCATGGCACAAATCCTTATGGGACCAACAGGATTACCTGAACCGCCTGCAGAAAATACTGCGTGCCCAATATAAGAGGATTCTGGGAGCCTTTCCCACAAAAAGGGACATAAGTATGTTATTAGGGGCCCCATCCCAGCCATCAGGCAACAATTTAACCGTACACAGGATAAACTCCATTTACTCCACGAGGCCCTTCATAAACAACATTTTAATCTTAAAGTAGAACACCTTAGGTTAAATACGGCAAACACGAGACTGGCGGAACAGGCCAGGGCGATTACCCTGCAATACGCCGAATTATGACAACGTTTCCGTCAGCTCCAGGCACACTTTATTTCATTTGAGCTATTGACACATCAACCTACCCCGGTGGAAGCGGTTAGTACAGGCATTTCACCAAAAATGGCCAACAGGACCATTCCCCTACTGCCCACTCCTATTAGGCAGGGGACTGCCGTGGCCATGCCACATCCGCAGTCCGCCATGGGGAATGAGGCCCACGTGAACACAGTCCCCCCGCCACGTAATGACACTTCCATCCCCACGCTTCCATTATACCCTAGGACCTTAGCGCCTATTCCGGCCAGCAAGAGTCCTAAGGCACGCCGAAAAGCCATATTAATTTACCGGCCCATTCCAGTAACACACCCGAAAGTAGAAGGTAGACAACACAAGCCTAAAATCACCCTTCTCCAAACGCCCTGTCAACAGGATAAAGCCCTTGAGTGGTTACCAGGTGCTAAAGCCGCCTTGGCAATCCGAGGGAGACGGTGCCATTATTTGCATTAGATAGGATTCGAAATTGCCAATATAGAACCCACACATCATTCATTTTTATTTTTAAATGATTAGAGGCACACTAAATTCTAATACCATTAAACCAGACCACGAGATAGCTTTACGGATCATATAACTCGCCTCTAAAGCCAATTTTCCTTTTACACCCAACATTTAGGTGTAAGTAGAGAATAAGAAATGTCGAGGTACGCTGCGCCTGCAGCAGCCCCACGTATCTCCACGATTACCCAGTCCCCAGAGCCACGAAACACAGACGTTAGGTCACCAGTATAAGGCGTTAAAATATATTTCTACCACACATATATCAAACCCAGGACCGTTCAGGTCAAACAAGCGCCCTGTGCCCTATGGCATTTGGTAGCCATGCTCACAACTATCAGTCACCGACATTTCCCCACAGTGCATATATACGAATCCTAATTATAAGATTGCATGTTTAGTTATAACTAATATTATAATGTTTACCAAGTTATATTTATTATGTCTCATGTCTTTCTATGATCGTGAAGTCTGTTCGCACACACTAGTTTAAGAAAGATCGAGGCTAGATACACATTTAGCAGTTACACGTGCATCATATTCCCCTTAAGTCCCCGTGAACACGATACGCCAGGTGAGCATTGGCAATAGCGCCGATTGCACTATGGCATCTGGTAGCCACAGTCTGAAATAGATGTCAACACCAATCCCGGTTAGGCCCCACACCATAGATAGTCTTTAAGTTGCAGGATACCAAATAGGAAATGTCAATATAACGTTATTAATTATGGTTCCACACTTATAATATGTACAGTGCACATATGTCTTTACAGGTAATATATTGTAGACACGGCCTTACAGGTGTTACACACATTAATCAGCAAGCGAGGTCAATCCTCTGCTGCGACACGCGGAAGTAACGAGAACCGTCACGCCCAGTCAGCAATACACGCTTCCTCCATAGTAACAACTCTTTGCGACAAGTCACGTAGACAGCCACGCGCCTACATGGCAATGCGTAAGACGGGTCATTCACACAACTGGAGTGCACATAGCAAACCACGGAAAGATTCCTTTACCTTAGGAGGCTATTTAAACATTTAATATTCATACAATCTCATAGAGGACGCATATTTTTAACCAACTTAATCGCACGCAGATTTCAATACACGGTCACGAGCATTAGGCGACCGACTAAAGATCAAATCACCTTTCTCAAGGGACGATACATTAACGTACCCTTCCCATACAACTGTACTCACAGCACACAGTTGATAAGAACCAACACATAACTTAATTATTTACATATATACCTTCGGTAGCGGCCGATGACAAATTCAAACATAATAACCAGATGTAATAAGTAATAGGCGAACATATAAATCTCCCATAACACTAGAGGGATTAACATTCCCATGGTTAATGCCCACATTTAGGAAATCAGAACACAAAATTTTCACTTGCACGAATTTAGTAAGTGCATGGATTCCAACAATCACCCCATATTAAGGCGGGATGACAGCCCGGTCCGATACATTATCACCGAGTAGGTCACTAAGTTTACACAAATGGCCAAGCATAATACATTACTGGACGTTCAATACAATTTATATAGCGAACGCCATTACTCCAACAGTAACGGAAGCAAATACAGGGTCACAGACACCACAATAACACAGGTCTTTGGACCTCAGCACGTCCTTTAAACTGCCTAACACGAATACACTCTTCTATTATTACTCTCATCGTCTTTATATCTTACCATATTTCAGCACCGACATAGGCTCGTGCAGACAACACGATAACACAGGTTAGCAGGATTGCATACATACAATGGCCTAGCATCTACAATAACACAGGTTAGCGGCTTTTCGCTAATGCAACGAAATATTCGTACAGTAACACAGATTAGTGACCTTTCGCAGAGGCACAGACATAGTCATACAGCAACACAGATTAGCGGCCTTCCGCAAATGCAAAAATGCATGCGTACAATAACATAGGCTAGCGACCTACCCTTCAGGCCAAAGCGGATTAACACTAATGACATAGTGTAGCGACATTCGATATAATTCCGTACACAATCTCACTATTACACAGATTGATTACTACCACTACGGTCAGCAGAATTTGATACAATTACACAGGTTATCATACCGTCCGAGCATCAGACTCTATAGGTCAGCTGAACAAACAATTAGGAGACACTTGGAATAAGGATAACTTATACTTACGTAAATTACATATCCCTTACACTATAATCCAAGATACATTCTTTAATACATATCAATCACTTCTCACACTCAGTATTGCAAACTGCTCATAGACAGTGAGTCGCGCTCCGCACACAATGCCGGAAGCGAGGATTGCCCACACAGCATCTCGACTTACGAGACGCAGGGACTCCAAGACTCACACGTCATGTACGGCACTCATGCCGTTATCGCATAGTCCTTTTTATATATTTTTTCTCCTCACAGGGGATCTTTAACTTTTATTTCTAGTTAACAGTGGAATTGACCACCCAATACCGTCATAAAGACAGACAGAATGAACAGTGTTCCCACGAGGCGACTTTCACATTAGCCGACGGAGTAGGGAACCCATTGAAATGATAATTATAATTATAATCATGTCATTCAAGCCGACGACCGACTGGACTCCTAGAATCAGCTAGGGGATTGGGGCTATACCTCTAACAGTCAACGTAGGAAACCATTTATCATCCTTCCGCTAAGTATAAACTGTTCATAATGATCTGCTATATGCCGACATGATATTCAATAATGATTTCACGAAATAACTTCATAAGTGCCACAAGGCTCCAATGGGACCACAAGTCCTTATATAGATCCCCTTTAATTCACATCTACCCAGTAGATACACACTTATCGTTAAAGTCATAAGTTGGCCACATTGAAATAACGTATTTTCGTTTTGTGGAACGTGACACGACGTGGCACATATCAATATATGTCCATTAGTATCACATTAACGCCATGGCCCATAAATATCTTAAGTGTTCCTAGGCGAAATAAGCCAAGAGCAGGTTAAGTCCTACCCTCCTAGGCCAACACTCTAGGATGCATATCAGCCATGAGCGCATAGATATAGTTATATTCGGCACCCAATACGTCGATGGTCCATAGATGTTCTACGAGTACCTAGGCGTAATAAGCTAAGAGCAGGTTAAGTCCTACCCTCCTAGGTTCACGGTAAAGGATAGGTATCGACCATGGACATAGGCATGCCGAGTTTTGTAGATAACGATTAACAAAGGCCCAATGATTTTATTTAATATAAACACTAAATATCCACTTGAGTCCACAAACATATGATACGCAATAGGAATACATCATCTCCACACCAACACATTGCGTTAGGGGACTACAGCATATAGCTCTCAATTCCATACCACAGAATGCCCGGTAAATGTAGCCCATTATGCTACTCCACGGACAGTCCAACATTGCGGAATACAATATTCACTCTGGGTATGCATATTACTGCGCCCCGAATTATTTTTTTCACTTTCCCGAAGTAAGTGGGATCAAACCACGGAAACACTTTTCCTACAGAGTGACCCCCAACATTGTTACATCCACATGGAATCGTTACATGCTTCCACACATTCACAGTACAGTATAATACACTTCGTAAATTAGGTACAAAAACTAGGTATTTTTATATATATATCATTTTGCATTTTCCCGAAGTGAGTGGAAGTAAACCACGGAAACATTTTTTCTACAGATTGACACCCAGCATATAACTGCGCCCCACATTATTTTTGCATTTTCCCGAAGTAAGTGGGATCAAATCACAGACACACTTTTCTACAGAGTGACACCCAGCATTTTTAAATCCACATGGAGACGCCATATGCTTCCATACATTCACCCTACACTCCAGCATACTCCATAAATTGTATACAAGAAGCCCAGTATTTTTATATATATCATTTGCCACATTTGAGTACGCTATGATGACGGCGTAATCCCACCAGTGTTCTCCACCAGAGGGACATGCTTTGTTTCCCGATACGCAGACGAAAAGTCACTAACTTACACCCAGATTATATAATACACAGGATGTCTAGCATATAACAATGCATACATGATAAACCATCCAGTCGACACCCAACACGTGCGTGTGACAGTTCATTTACTGTATGACAACAAATCGCCATGCTTTAAACCCACTCCTAGCGCTCAGGTCCAATCAGAGTAGCGCGCCGATAAACATGACCCACAGCAGTACGCTAGCCAATAAGCACTTTAGGTCCCGCCTTGCAGTAGCCGATATCTGATACCTTCCGTACACACACGTTATCTCAAGTCACACCTCTCACGTGACAAGTAACCCGCAGGCAGCCATTATTTATACTAACCATTCACACTCTCGCGCGCTGAATTCAAATGACAATGTGGTCGAGACATATGATTCTCGGAGTATACCATACCCACCAGGGTAACCAAACATTTTTCTTTCAGCTCAGCCCCTTCATCCCTCACTACTTAACAGCGGGACAGCATATTTACGGCAAGGAGCCATTGTTATCGGTGATATATACACAGCGCATCACCACACAGATACACCTTATTTTATCTTTCATCGGGCTTCAGTAAACATTTGCCCTCGAATACACCCTTATATAGACACAACCTCCGACATACGCAAACGCGGACATTTTCCCGTGACCATACAAATAAATGGACCTACTTCCCACTTAGGAGGTTTTAATTTATTTTATTCGCGGCACAGCGATATGGGACAAAATATTCTCTTCCAGAATCAGACGAGAAATCTCATCTACAACGGTGGTGCATTAATGTTCCCACCACGCGCATTTTACCCCTCTTGAAATCCCCAATTGAAACACCACATCTAGTAAAATTTCTAGCCCCGCTTACCACATAGCTGGCATTCATATATACCATCCCCCCAAATACTAGAATGGTAATACACACTTATGGATCCCCCACATTTCCACAGGGCGAATAAGGTATTTTTTACAGCAATAATCCCCCCCTATAGGAAGGACTTAGGCCACACATCTCGTGCACAGAGATGTAACCTGCTTTAGAATATATATATATATATATAAGACAGAATCTCCAGCTTAAGGGATTAAGTTATTTCATGATCCTAGATGACCAGTTTTAGAATTTAGGCTTCCTATTATATAAGTCTAAAGTATATGTTATACGAGTGCAGACAGCAGTCTATTATTAGTATGGCCGCAGATGCTATATATTGCGACTAATGATCCAAGCTTAATAGCATATCTCCTTCCCGCTATACATTGTTAACACTCTACAATTACACAATTGTACACTTGTTCCCTATTAAAGCACGGCACTTGGTAATCATGCAATTACCAGGGTGCACGACATGCTATATCGCTCATGGCTAAATGTTAATAAACATTCTGAACTATAAAGCTAACAGCTTAGCGTCCTAGGCATCACCTGCTAACACCAGTGCATGAATTGTTTTATTTTTTAACCAGCATTTTTACCCTGCATGCCATTTTAGAGCATAAATGTCACCCTACCTCCTTCAGTACGGTATCTAACAACCACACTGAACACCCAGTTCCTAACCCAATAAGATCCTCACCCGCACTGGTCGAGAGATCCTGCCATTTAACGTTTCCCGACATCCCCATGGGACCACGATTCCTTGGACCTATCTCACCATCCATTTACCCGCTACTTACAAAATATAACATGATTACAACTTCCCAATAACACGGGAACACCCTTCCAAATCCTTGACTTACCCACTAACATGTGAGAGGGGATTATACGCAGCTTAAATTAGCTAGATATCTGACAGCCAGGCGCAAGGAAAGTGCACTGTGCCACCACAGTCATCCCCCCCGTATAACTATAACACCCCACACAACACAGTACCGCTTGACACTATCTTTTAATGGTTTGTGCACGAAAGTGCACTGCGATGGATGTGACCCTATTTTCCTGGGGAAAATAGGAATTGGTAAGTTGTAACCAGAATATAGGGCAAGCATAGCCCAGGACCTGACATGATATGACTTAGACGTTGACGACCGACGGGAGGTCATAGCGGTGACGTGTTAGGGTGGGCAAGCGTCCGTGTTCGAGGATGTACCTAGCCTGTCTCCCACAGCACGGGGCCCGTTATACCCATTTATTATGCCCTAACGTCATCTAAGCTATACCTGCGGATGGAAGCTTGATGGTTCGATGAGGGAATTGACTACCCCCGCATCGGACAGGATACATCCTCCTTCCCAAGACGACCCACTTGACTTGACGTTAGTTAGTATATAAGCACACGTAACAGCTTTATAACGGAAGCAAGTCCTGAACACAAACGCAGGTGACTAACGAATCAAGAATATAGAAACACGAAGAAAGAAGAATAAACAAACACGAAGAAAGAAGAATAAACACACATGAAGAAATAATGAATATATGATCTCCCGGGCCGAGGTATGTAACACCGATGTTCTCCTCTGTTCATACCCCCGGTGGGTATCACGTACGATTTCCAATTTACGACACACCTTAGTATGTAAAAACACGTAATAGCTTCATAGCGGGAGCAAGTCCTGTACACACACACAGGTGGATAACGAGTGAAGCATGAAGAAACACAAAATTATATGCAATAAGGAATATGATGATGATGATAATTGTTGTTTTAAGGGGCCTAACATCTAGGTTATCGGCCCCTCAATAAGGAATAAGAATAAAGTAGCACAAAGATATAGGAACATGATGAATAGGAATAAAGTAACGCGAAGATGTAGGAAATAATGATTAAGGAATAAAGAAACACAAAGGTATATGCAATAATGAATAAAGAATGAAGTAGCACAAAGATATAGGAATATGATGAATAGGAATAAAGTAACGCGAAGGCATAGGGAGTAATGATTAAGGAATAAAGAAACACAAAGTTATATGCAATAATTAATAAAGGATGAAGTAGCACAAATACATAGGAACATGATGAATAAGTATAAAGTAACGCGAAGGTATAAGAAATAAGGATTAATGAATAAACAAACATGAAGGTATATGAAATCATGAAGTAACGAATGGCCAGAATTAATTTTAAGTCTATATTTATATATATATATTTGTGTCTTATTATTTTTTTTAGCACAGCTTGCAAACCTGAGGCGACAACTCCCGACACAGCGCACCTAGTGGTGCATCCTTTGCGCATATGCATCGGAAGTAGCTCCATTTTGGGCACTCGCCGAGGTGCCTGAATACAGTGAATTCACATGGTATATTTTCATGATTACATGTTTTTTTTTGTATACATCCACAGGTTCACCCCGCAGATGCCGAGGGTGGATACCCTCTATTTTTATTTTATGTGTATTTTTATCCCAACAGATGGCGACATTATATATCCACTAATGTATATGTCTTTTCATGCACAAATTTCCCTCCCCAAATTTCACACTCACACGGCCCGTACACGATTCCCCCCCACACATGATATACGTTTCCAGGTGTACATCCGAACCACGGTGGAGATATACCTGTGGGATATCCCCCCACTGGAGGTCGGATCAACTATGACGATTTGACACCTGCAATGAGAGGTGCACTACGGCCACCCAACTCGCACCTATTTTTGTGAAGGACGAGTTGTGCTGCCAAGATGATTTCGCTATCCCACAGGGAGCGAATCATACCATAGACCTCTATAGCTAAATAACCTGCAGGTACTAGATAGTAGTTTAGATATATATATATTAAATAAGAGTGCACTCACGATAGTACTGTAGTTGAGAGAGTATGGTATTTTTGTAGCTGAGAGCGTATGATATTATTATAGTGGAGAAAATTTGGTATTGTTATAGTATTGTTGTCGTTAAGAGAGTATGATAGTGTTCTAATTGAGTAAATATGGTATTGTTATGGTAATGTTATTGTTGCGAGAGTATGATATTGTTATAATTGAATGAATACACATTGTTTTTCCTTTCTGTTCTTTTAAACTCCCAGTTGTACAAATGTCGCATTTCTTCCCCACAAATAAACCATTTATAAATATATTCCCTTAAAGTACACCCTGCGACATTTCTTTGTTTCTTTCTCTCCACCCTATTTCTTTTATACACGTGCAGAGCACGCGAGGGCAGTTTTTCATCCGCACCAGAGGTACGTTAATTGTATATCCTCCCCCCACCCCTAGGATGTCTTTTCCTCTCGTTGTGTTTCTGCACCCCTTCAGATGAATTGGTGATGTTGAATGTTTTAATGCTTATAATGTTTTTAATGTTTCATTTATGTATGTATTTTATATTTTGTTCTACGTTGCAATAGGGATACATGTTGTATCCCGAGAGTATACTCATATTATCGTCAGGATGGCTGTTGACAGTGTATATATGTTAAGCTTCACACCCTAATGTAGGTGTGATACAACGATGCCTTTGTTGTCCAGGGTATATTTTTGTCCCAAAGTAAGTGCCGAACTTGGTTATAGAAATGTGATGCTTTCTGCGTCCTATTTAGAATTTTTCATAAATAAAGAAAATAAAGATAGTGTGTGTTGGTAGTTACTCTGTCTCCGCTGCGTTGGTCTCGGCAGCACTTCCTTGACGCCCTGTCTCGGGGTTAGTCGGCCGGCCGCGTGATCATGTGACCTGGGGCGACTCGAAGCTTCTCGAGGCATGCAGCACATGGCTGACTGACATCAGGACAAGCATGACGCGGCTTGAAAGGGACCGAATTAAATCGTGGCCATCACGGCTACAACCAGTGTATTTAGTTGTGATATGTGTGTAAATATATAGTTTAAATATTAATGTGTGTGTGTAACGTATTATTTTTGAATTCTGCTAACCTTAACATACATAACCAGCAAGCATCTCCTGGCCACCGCATGGTACCAGGAATCGTTCCGGGGGGGGGGAAAGGAACATTGTCATACCGGGCCGGATTTGTGAAAGTGTCGTAATGTTAAAATATTACGTGGTCCTCCGGTGCATTTGAGTATACTTTCCGAGTGCGGACAACCTGTGGCGAGAATATTGGAGCACGTGCAACATCATCCCGGTGGCATGCTGTACACGGTGGGGAGGACACAAAGGATTATAGGATAAGTGCACATCATAGCAGTATACCGAGGTCAGTCAATCCTTGTATTTCTTTCCTTTTCCTAACTTATCATGGAGTCTAGTGAGAAAAACCTGTTGGTGAAACAACGAGAGGTCATTAAAGGGTCACTGACACGTATCAGTAAATATGCGACAAGTTTGTGGCAGGCTCCGATATTAATACATTACGTAGCAGGCTGAAGCAATTGCCTTCACTCTGGGAAGAATATAAGCATGTCCAATGTAAGCTTGAAATTAATGACGACGAAAATAGTGAAACCCATGAACAGGATAGGGAACAGTTCGAAGAAAACTATTATGATTTAGAAGCCAAAATGACTACACTCATAGATCGGAGCATAACTTCAGAGCAGAATAACGATCAATTATCTCAGCATTCTTGCGGTAATTCACAACAGGCTTCCTTGGAGGTACGATTGCCCGTCATTAACCTCCCTACATTTCATGGACAATATGAGACGTCGACACATTTCCAGGACACCTTTCAGGCATTAATTGTTAATAATTTAAAACTATCAAACATCCATCTGAGCTTCTACGCACATACCAACTAAAGACTGTAACATACGGTACTTCCTCAGCTTCCTTCCTATCCACAAGATGTCTAACCCAGCTGGCTGAAGAAGCACATGCGTTTCCCACAGCATCTCGCGTATTGAAACGGGATTTTTACATGGACGATGTATTGTGCGGTAGCGACACTGTGGAAAATGCTATACAGCTACGAGGAGAACTACAAGAGTTGCTGCAACGAGGAGGTTTCCCGCTCCGCAAGTGGACGTCGAATCACGCGGCTGTACTTGAGACTATACCTAAAGAACTCAGAGAATCACAGTTACCACTACGATTTGATAAGGAAGACAACATCAGAACGCTAGGATTACTATGGCATCCCTTTCTTGACAAGTTCCAGTTTGAGGTCCACATCAAGGAGAACAGTGGAAGCACCACAAAACGGAAGGTACTTTCAATTATAGCTTCTATATTTGATCCCCTCGGGCTGATAGGACCATTAATTGTGAGGTGTAAAATTTTCATGCAACAATTATGGTAAGAAAAATTAGGATGGGATGAACCACTACCATCTCTGTTACTTGAAGGCTGGATCAAAATCTTCACTGATCTTCCAGCTCTAAATAACATTCATGTCGACAGGTTGATACTCTCTATGGGAAGGGTGATCCTCATACAAGTTCATGGCTTCCCAGACGCTTCTGAACGGGCCAATGGAGCGTGTGTTTACATTCGAAGCACCAACCAACACGGGGAAGTTTCAGTAAAGTTGGTATGTTGAAAATCCAGAGTGGCTCCTCGGAAACAACAGTCCTTACCTAGGTTAGAACTGTGTGGAGCTCTTTTGTTGGCACGTCTGGTTGATAAGACTACCAACACCTTAAACCTGAAAATTGACCACATGTTCTTGTGGACTGACTCGACAATTGTACTATCGTGGCTTGCAGCTGAACCAACAAAATGGAAAACGTTCGTCGCCAACCGTGTCTCCGAGATACAGCAATTGACTGGAAGAGCCAAGTGGGGTCATGTGATGTCAGAAGATAACCCTTCCGATATTCTTTCAAGGGGAGAAGGACCACTCAGCCTGCAGTGCAATCAACAGTGGTGGCATGGTCCAGCATGGTTACTACAAGATTTAAGTAGCTGTCCCACTAGGGACTCGAACGACTCTGCAGGTGAACTTCCAGAAAGAAGTTATACGGTGCAATGTCTAGTTAGTGCTACTCCATCAGACGAAATCACGACGAGGTTCTCATCCCTCCTTCGCCTACAGAGAGTAATGGCTTATTGCAACAGATTTATGTTCAATTCCAGAAGACACTACGTAAGAAAAACAGGACCACTATCTGCAGAAGAGCTTGAGACTGGACTTCAGACGTGTATCAAGCTTGCTCAACGTGTGACATTCGCACGGGAAATAGGCGAGTTGAAGTCAAACTCGTCAGTTTCACAGCAAAGTGCAATAAGAAATCTGAACCCCTTCTTAGACGGGAACGACTTATTACGGGTAGGTGGTCGCCTACAAAACTCGTTGAAACCATTTGCAGAAAGGCACCAGATCATATTACCTCAGCGTCACAATGTAACCCAGTTGATTATGGCTGATGAGCATGTTCGTCTGCTACATGCTGGTGCTAATCATGTAACGGCTTCACTTAGATCCAGATATTGGATAGTAAGCATAAAGAAAGTGACACGGACTGTCATTCACAAATGTTTGAAGTGTTTTAGACTACGAGCCACTACAGCCATTCAACTCATGGGACAGGTACCATCTCCTCGAGTGACTCCATCACGGCCATTCTTGAACACGGGAGTTGACTACGCTGGCCCGCTGTACATTAAACAGGGTGCAACCAGGAGCAAGGTCAAGGTAAAATGCTATGTAGCGTTGTTCGTTTGCCTTTGCACCAAGGCGATACACTTGGAATTGGTTCGTGACTTGACTACACAGGCTTTCATCGCCGCCTTACGGAGATTTGCAGCCAGGAGGGGAAGGTGTACAAATCTATACAGTGATAATGCTACTAATTATGTAGGGGCTAGAAATGAATTGTTGAGGGTGCACCAGTCCGAACAGTGGAAGATAGAAATGCTGAACAACGCAGCCCAAGAACGATTCACTTGGCATTTCATTCCTCCTGATTCGCCACACTTCGGTGGTTTGTGGGAAGCTGGAGTTAAATCCATGAAACACCATTTAAGAAGAACAGCTAGCAATACCTGCTTGACGTATGACGAGATGTACACCCTACTTTGCCAAATAGAAGCATGCCTGAACTCACGACCGCTCGTTAGTCTATCGGACGACCCTGATGAACCATCATACTTAACTCCTGGCCACTTTCTAATAGGTGCTCCCCTGTTATCCTTCCCTGAACCTGACCTTAGAGATGGTGTGCACTGTTATACTTCCAGATGGCGCTACATTCAAGCGCTGCAGCAGAAGTTTTGGAGACAATGGACTAATGACTATCTTAATAGCTTGCAACAGCGGCAGAAATGGTTGACGAGTCAGCCTAACCTTCAGCCTGGAACTGTCGTGTTGGTTAAGGACGACAACACTCCTCCTCTTTCTTGGAGACTTGCAACGGTCGAGGAAACATATCCTGGGAAGGATGGACGAGTGCGTGCAGTCACCATTCGTACCAGCAGTGGAATTTTGAAGCGTTCTGTACATACACTATGTCCATTGCCAATTCAAGACTGATATGTGCAATTACTTTCAGTGTCATCTTGTGGTTTAGTTAATTACTTTATTCTTGTGTCGCAAGAGTTCAATTTTGACCAGTGTCCTTTATTGTTTGTGTATAGCGTTGAACCTTCTTATTGTATGATTTAACATGTTCATTTCATTGTCATTACTATAGGCTGTGTATTTTTGTTCCCTAGTTGTTTTGGTTGGGGCTTGTGTGTGTTTTGTATTCGGCGATCCATACGGACTGGTGGTGAAAGAACTTTAAATCGCTACTGTCGATTCATGTAAATCAATCATTTTCTTGCAGTTGTTAAATGTGATTCATTTAGGTGTGGCGGTATGTTGGTAGTTACTCAGTGCTCCGCTGCGTTGGTCTCGGCAGCACTTCCTTGACGCCCTGTCTCGGGGTTAGTCGGCCGGCCGCGTGATCATGTGACCTGGGGCGACTCGAAGCTTCTCGAGGCATGCAGCACATGGCTGACTGACATCAGGACAAGCATGGCGCGGCTTGAAAGGGACCGAATTAAATCGTGGCCATCACGGCTACAGCCAGTGTATTTAGGTGTGATATATGTGTAAATATATAGTTTAAATATTAATGTGTGTGTGTAACCTATTATTTTTGAATTATGCTAACCTTAACATACATAACCAGCGAGCATCTCCTGGCCACCGCATGGTACCAGGAATCGTTTCGGGAGAGAAAGGAACAGTGTGTTTGATTCAGTCCAGCCCAAATTAAAATAAGCCAACAATGTAAAATTAGCTGTGTTTGTATGGGGGACACCCTCCCCCATACATCCAAGTAATCAATACCCCCCGAGTGGTATTAATTACTTAGATATGGATCGTCTGAATTAAAGTCAGTTTGTTGACAAAACTTGGGTCGGTCCTCGATCTCCCAAACAAAAGTGAGGTCACATCTTCTTGGAATATGAGTAACAATTCTATTTTTAACTTCTCCAATGGTTTGTCTTTGATAATAAAGGGTTTGTGGCGGCCGAACGGCCACACAAAATCAGAAAAAGGAGTAGCGACAGCGCAGATACTCCTCGCAGCTCTCTCCAGCGGACAGGCACTGCTGCGGACCAGCCGGCGCAGCAGAAATAGCTCTCTCGCCGCTTCGTTCAGCACCTTCTTCGATAGCGTAGTGGATACCGCGTTCGCCCGCCAAGCACGCGGCCCGGGTCCAATTCTCGCTACCGGCATCATGAACATGTTTCTCATTTTTCTCGAATTATTCAAGTATATTCTATATTGTTCTTCAACTTAAAAAGGTTCTTTGATGAAATAAATCAGCAAAATGATCAACAGGTGGAAAAAACCGAAGAGGAACTTCAAAATGAAGCCGAAAATATTTTTTCGCATAAATTACTTTTTGTCTGTCATAGATACTGCAGTGAGCTGCTTAGAAAATAGATTTAACGAAGTTAATTTTTTTTTCGGAAATCTTTGGATTTCATTTCGATCCTCCAAGCTTTCCAATTTGGAGGAAAAGCAATTGAAAGACCATTGTCAAATCCTCTCTAATTTTCTAAAAGACGGAGAGCTTGAATACTTGGTTGTAGAAGATCATTTCCTGGAGCTAAAATTATTTAGGTACGCTGTTCCGTAATCTGTAAAAAAGGAGTCCTATCCTAATTTAACGACGGCCTATCGAATTATGCTTACAATTCCTATAACGGTTGCGTCGGGGGAAAGGAGTTTTACCATTTTGAAACGAATCAAAAACTATTAGCGTTCAACGATGGCGCAGGAGCGTCTGAACGGTTTGGCTAGGCCTACTCTGTCAATCCAAAGTGAAACGGCCAAAAAATTAGATACGATCGATTTAATCAGCACTTTTGCCCCAGCAAAGGCCCACAAAGCGCCTTTTACATAAATAAAAAGCTGTAAATTCTAAACTAAAAACAGAAATGATTAGTTCTTAGAAAAAGAAAGCCTGCTTTGTAAACCATGTTATTTCTCCAACAAAGAGGCCGTTCAGCTCATATTTATCGGTGAAAGTGGACTTATAGCTCTTTTAGTAGTTTAGTTTATGAAAAACTGTATAACCGTAGAAATGTTGAAATATGTAAACGTGATTGCGTATTATTATTAATTATGTGCGTTTGGGTAAGAAAGTACATCAAGCACATGCTTCGTTCTCCATAACATATTATTTATGCCATAAAAATCACTTGTGATAGCTTATTATATCAGGTTTCCATTGATATTGCATGTTGCTTTTATCTGATAAGGTACTTCCTGTATCCAATTTTATGCTTATCCTATTTGTTGAGGTTTGTTTAGAAACTAGAAATGTAATAAAATGAGTTTTAACCGTACAACACAGTCTAAAATTTGCATTCACTACCCCCCCCCCTCCCGCGAACTCATGCCTACTAGGCCCCGCGCACATTCTCGCACTCTGGCGACGGCCCTGGGGCATCTTCCCAGATATACTAAAGCTATCCGTTGTTAAACCAATTTTTAAAAAGGGTGACAGACATCAACTAGGTAACAACAGACCGATCACCCTTATCTCTACATTTTGTAAAATTTTACAGTATGTGATTTACCATAGAAAAAATGAGTTTATTGATAAGAATGATTTAATAAATAAGAATCAGTTTGGTTTCAGGAAGGGCTTATCAACTATAAATATCATTGCAGAATTTTATGAAACTCTACTTGTTTCTCTTGATGATAATAAATGTGCTGTTGTGGTTTTCGTAGATTTGACAAAAGCATTTGATACAGTAGATCACCAATTATTATTGGATAACGTAGAGGCTTATGGTATAAGGGGAATAGCATTGGAACTGTTGAAATCATATTTGAATAATAGATGGCAATTTACTGAAATTCTTTTTAAGAATGGTAAAAATATATCCAAGTTCCAATCCACTCCTGGCTTAGTTAAAAAAAGGTGTACCTCAAGGTTCAAACCTTGGTCCCCTTCTTTTTATTCTCTATGTAAATGATGTGCCACAGTCAAAAATAGTTTGATTGTTTCGTATGCAGACGATACCTCAATTTTGAACTGGAACTGTAATAAAACAATTCCTCTTCAAGAAACTCAAAATAGTATTGATCTTGTCACTCAAAATTTTAATGAGATAATGTTAAGTGTAAACCCTTCAAAAACCTACTTTGTAACATTTAACAAGCATAAGGGAACTAATTTAGGAGTAGATTGAAATCTTTACTGTGGATCTGATGATATTCAATAGGTAGCCTCAGCAAAATATTTGGGTATTACAATAGATCATAAATTATCATGGGAAGAGCATATAAATGAAATCTGTAAAAAAATTAACAAAAACTCCTTCGTTTTAAAGAGAATTTCAATATACTTAAGCAGCGAATATCAATTAACAGTCTACTATGGATTAATACATTCACAGATATCATACGATATTGAGATATGGGGTGGGTCAGCAAATAGGAATATGGAGAGAATATTTCAACTGCAGAAACTAGTAATACGATATTTGTTTGGGTTGAAATCGAGAGAATCATGCAGAGTTGCATTTAAGAAACTTAATATTTTAACAATATTTTCATTGTATATTTTCAAAGTTATCTTGCTTGTAAGGGAAAATCAACATAAAGTTGTCACAATCAACAATGTCCACAATCATGAAACCAGAGGGCAGAATGACTATTTTCGAAAGAGGGTAAATAAACAATATGCAGAAAAGGATCCTTTCAAAAAAGGAGCTATATACCACAATAAGCTTCCAAACCACTTAAAATCTTTGACTGGAACTGGGTTCAGAAAGTATCTCAAGATATACCTAGCCCAGAAAGTGTTGTATTCTTTAAGTGAATTTTAAAGAAACATGTAACTGTTTAATTATGTAAAAAAGTTGTAAATATGTAAATTTAACTCTGAGTATGTTGTGTGACGTATCCAGTTCTGTATGATGCAGGTTCTGTAAATAAAGAGTTTTGTATTTGTATTGTATTGTATAAATGCCATTGCAGAATTTTATGAAACTCTGCTTGCTTCTCTTGATGATAATAAATGTGCTGTTGGGGTTTTCGTAGATTTGACAAAAGCATTTGATACAGTAGATCATCAATTATTATTGGATCAGGTAGAGGCTTATGGTATAAGGGGAATAGCATTGGAACTGTTAAAATCATATTTGAATAATAGATGGCAATTTACAGAAATTCCTTTTAAGAATGGTAAAAATATATCCAAGTTCCAATCCACTCCTGGTTTAGTTAAAAAGGTGTACCTCAAGGTTCAATCCTTGGTCCCCTCCTTTTTAATCTCTATGTAAATGCTGTACCACAGTCAAAAAAATAGTTTGATTGTTTCGTATGCAGACGATACCTCAATTTTGAACTGGAACTGTAATAAAACAATTCCTCTTCAAGAAACTCAAAATAGTATTGATCTTGTCACTCAAAATTTTAATGAGATAATGTTAAGTGTAAATCCTTCAAAACTCAACTTTGTAATATTTAACAAGCATAAGGGAACTAATTTAGGAGTAGATTGAAATCTTTACTGTGGATCTGATGATATTCAATAGGTAGCCTCAGCAAAATATTTGGGTATTACAATAGATCATAAATTATCATGGGAAGAGCATATAAATGAAATCTGTAAAAAAATTAACAAAAACTCCTTCGTTTTAAAGAGAATTTCAATATACTTAAGCAGCGAATATCAATTAACAGTCTACTATGGATTAATACATTCACAGATATCATACGGTATTGAGATATGGGGTGGGTCAGCAAATAGGAATATGGAGAGAATATTTCAACTGCAGAAACTAGTAATACGATATTTGTTTGGGTTGAAATCGAGAGAATCATGCAGAGTTGCATTTAAGAAGCATAATATTTTAACAATATTTTCATTGTATATTTTCAAAGTTATCTTGCTTGTAAGGGAAAATCAACATAAAGTTGTCACAATCAACAATGTCCACAATCATGAAACCAGAGGGCAGAATGACTATTTTCGAAAGAGGGTAAATAAACAATATGCAGAAAAGGATCCTTTCAAAAAAGGAGCTATATACCACAATAAGCTTCCAAACCACTTAAAATCTTTGACTGGAACTGGGTTCAGAAAGTATCTCAAGATATACCTAGCCCAGAAAGTGTTGTATTCTTTAAGTGAATTTTAAAGAAACATGTAACTGTTTAATTATGTAAAAAAGTTGTAAATATGTAAATTTAACTCTGAGTATGTTGTGTGACGTATCCAGTTCTGTATGATGCAGGTTCTGTAAATAAAGAGTTTTGTATTTGTATTGTATTGTATAAATGCCATTGCAGAATTTTATGAAACTCTGCTTGCTTCTCTTGATGATAATAAATGTGCTGTTGGGGTTTTCGTAGATTTGACAAAAGCATTTGATACAGTAGATCATCAATTATTATTGGATCAGGTAGAGGCTTATGGTATAAGGGGAATAGCATTGGAACTGTTAAAATCATATTTGAATAATAGATGGCAATTCACAGAAATTCCTTTTAAGAATGGTAAAAATATATCCAAGTTCCAATCCACTCCTGGTTTAGTTAAAAAGGTGTACCTCAAGGTTCAATCCTTGGTCCCCTCCTTTTTAATCTCTATGTAAATGCTGTACCACAGTCAAAAAAATAGTTTGATTGTTTCGTATGCAGACGATACCTCAATTTTGAACTGGAACTGTAATAAAACAATTCCTCTTCAAGAAACTCAAAATAGTATTGATCTTGTCACTCAAAATTTTAATGAGATAATGTTAAGTGTAAATCCTTCAAAACTCAACTTTGTAATATTTAACAAGCATAAGGGAACTAATTTAGAAGTAGATCGAAATCTTTACTGTGGATCTGATGATATTCAATAGGTAGCCTCAGCAAAATTTTTGGGTATTACAATAGATCATAAATTATCATGGGAAGAGCATATAAATGAAATCTGTAAAAAATTAACAAAAATCCTTCGATTTAAAGAGAATTTCAATAAACTTAAGCAGTGAATACCAATTTACAGACTACTATGGATTAATACATTCACAGATATCATACGGTATTGAGATATGGGGTGGGTCAGCAAATAGGAATATGGAGAGAATATTTAAACTGCAGAAACGAGTAATACGATACTTGCTTGGGTTGAAATCGAGAGAATCATGCAGAGTTGCATTTAAGAAGCATAATATTTTAACAATATTTTCATTGTATATTTTCAAAGTTATCTTGCTTGTAAGGGAAAATCAACATAAAGTTGTCACAATCAACAATGTCCACAATCATGAAACCAGAGGGCAGAATGACTATTTTCAAATTAGGGTAAATAAACAATATGCAGAAAAGGATCCTTTCAAAAAAGGAGCTATATACCACAATAAGCAGGGCCGTCGCGAGGGTGCGCGGGGCCTAGCGCGAGAATGTGCGGGGGGGTGTAGTAAATGCAAATTTTAGATTGTAAGTGGCTGTGTTGTACGGAGAGTGATGTTTTAAAAGAAATTACAATTTTAGGCTAGTTAAAACTCATTTTATTACATTTCTAGTTTCTAAACAAACCTCAACAAAGAGGAAGCACCTGATCAGATAAAAGCAACAATCAATATCAATAGAAACCTGATATAATGAACTAACACATGCGATTTTTGGGCATAAATAATATATTATAAAAAACGAAGCATGTGCTTGATTTACTTTCTTACCCAAACGCACATAATTAACAATCATTCATTCATTTCCGTGTCCGGTCAACATAATACGCAATCACGTTTACATATTTTAACATTTTTACGGCTATACAGTTTTTCATAAACTAAACTAATAAAAGTGCTATAAGTCCACTTTCACCGATAAATATGAGCTGAACGGGCCCTTTGTACGAGAAATAACATGGTTTACAATGCAGTCCTATTTTTAATAATAATAATTTATGTTATTTGTTTAGAATTTAGAGCTTTTTATTTAGGTAAAAGGCGCTTTGCGGGCCTTTGCTAGGGCAATTTTTTTGGACGTTTCACATTCGATTGCCAGAGTAGCCAAACCGTTCAGACGCTCCTGCGCCATCGTTGATCGCAAATAATTTTTGATTAGTTTCAAAATGGAAAAACTCCTTTCCCCCGACGCAACCGTTATAGGAATTGTAAGCATAATTCGTTGGGCCGTCGTTAAATTAGGATAGGACTCCTTTATCGGAGCTAAGTACTGTAGTGCACCTAAAACACTTTTTACGGATGACGGAACAGCGTACCGGTACCTAAATAATTGTAGCTCCAGAATAAGATCTTCTGCATACAAATCTTCAATCTCCCCGTTTTTTAGAGAATTAGAGAGTGTTTGACAATGGACTTTCAATTGCTTTTCCTCCAAATTGGAAAGCTTGGAAGGATCGAAACGAAATCCAAAGTATTCCGAAAAAAAATTAACTTCGTTATATCTATTTTCTACGAAGCTCAGTGCAGTATCGACGACAGACAAAAAGTAATTTACCTGAAATTTATTTTTAGCTTCTTTTTGAAGTTCCTCTTCGGCTTTTCCACCTATTGATCATTTTGCTAATTTATTTCATCAAAGTACCTTTTGCGATTGCCTTCACGGCGAATAGAAAATTTCTTTGCATAGCCCAAATTTTCCATTATTTCTCTAGCGGTGGACATTGCACTGTTAAAGCCAGTGTCGCGATAATTTTGAAAAAATGACATTAGGCCCTGCAGTTCGGTTCAAGCCGTATCTAACGAAGTCTTCTCAGATTGGAGAGTGTTACTTAATGAGTTCACTGAAAATAAAATATCGTACCAGATAACGAGGCTTAAAACAAATTCATACGAACTTGTATGAAACAACAAAGATTGGGCCTCTGACTGGGTAACAGGATCTTTGGTAGTTTCTGCCAATTTTTCTAGAGCTTCGTTTAATTTGCCTAACTGGTACCTGATGGGCTTGCCACTGTCAATTCTACATTCTCATCTCGTGCTAGATAAAGATTTTAGTGTGTGGAGGCCAGGACATAGTTCGCACAAAATGTCCCTCCTTTCCGTGGAAGCTACAAACAAAGTGTACAAGTAGTGTGTTTGTGAGAGTTCAAGGCCCACCTCCACCTCCCCACCTCACAAGATGGCGGCGGCGTGATATCTCTCGAACGCACGGTCGGATTTTGACGAATGAGGTGTCATTGAACTCGGGCTGACACCACCTTTCCAATGGACAACATATTTTAACCTCAAAAATAAAATCTACCCTACTAGGGGGTGAAATTGTAATTTTTTTAGAGAACCTCTCTTTCCAATTGCAACATGTGAGAGTTTGAATGCCGATATGGATTTAAACGTTGTTCCACATAAAGTGCATGTGTGCGGTCGATAGTCACTATGAATTAACATGCATGTTTTTTTGTTTTTGTTTTTTATGCATGCCCACTCATGGCTTTTGTAAGAGGGTGGGGGAGTGGATCCCTGTGGATGGGTTATTGTTGACAGGTCATTGTTGGCAGGTCATTGATGACAGGTCCTTGTGGACGAGTCCTTGTGGACAGGTCCTTGTGGACGATTCCTTGTGGACAAGTCCTTGTGGACGAGTCCTTGTCCCTTTGGACTGATCCCTTTGGACGGGTCCCTTTGGCTTGATTCCTACGGACTAGCCCATGAATTTATTTAAATTATGTCAAAGGGCCTAACTACATTTGTGTGTGTGTTGAATTGACGTTGTTCACTAATCTCCCACTAATATAATGGGATAACGATATGAAAGGAAAGTGACGAAATACATGTGAACACGTGTGAAATGGCCTTATTACCGTCCTCCTTGTGAAACAAGTCACATCCTGTTTTGCTTCATACGTGAGAAAATGTGAGTTCATGTGTAATATGATCTAACACACAGGTGTTCACCTGTACACGCGCACGATAAGAGCTAACAAGTCACAACCTGTTTTGACAGTGGTGGGAGATGAAGGGGGGGGGGGTTAGTGTAAGAGAGAACACAGGTGAAGAGAGAAAGAAATATGTATTGCTCATAATACATGTAGAGCTGAGGACTGTACATAGAACTGTAGGTTAAGTACAACATGAGTAAATAAATAAATACAAGACACACAGATTCACACAACATGTAATTTATTAATCCAAGAATTAGAGGCTGAGCTAAATCCCAACCATTTTACATATAGTTTATTTCCTTTTTGTTTCAACACTTTTTCCACAAGGTAATGTTTCGGAAACGCTGTCTTTTGAAGTTCTTGAAGATAAAACCTGCCTTTTATGGGTTGATGGTTGAGGTCCTCGAGTAAATAGGTGACTGGACTGTTCAGGTTGACTTGACGACTTCGAAATAGTTCAGTCCCCCAATTTGGTGTGTAGCCCTTGTCAAAGACGGACTTGAATTTGCTCACACGAACATGGTCCCCAATGTTAAGGTGATGACGTTTAGGGTCTGCTGTTTTATGGGGTTAAACAGTTTATCCAGTTGTGGAATATTTTTGGTCACAAGTCGTGGCTTGGTCCCAATGGTTCTGTGTTTGGTGTCATTGTAACGTGACACTAGCTCAGGTAACAAGTCCAACCAGCGATAAGTGCCCTGAGCGGTAAACGCTTTCCACATATGGGTTTTCAATGTTCGGTTGAACCGCTCGACCACGCTGGCTTTGAGATTGCTGTACGTGGTGTAATGGTGAATATCCTTAGATTTGAGAAAACTGGAGAAATCCTTGTTGAAAAATTATTTTCCCTGGTCGGTTTGTAGCAGCTGAGGTTGATGTTTAGATTGTTGAATAATATGTTGAAAGGCTTTGGTGACTAGTGGACTAGACTTGCGACGCACAGGTTCAACAAACGCCATTTTGGAATAAACATCAATGACTGTCAACATATAGCGTACACCATCGTTAACGTTAGCATAGGGAATCATTTCAACCAAGTCTGCTTGCCAAAGTTCATCCACACCTTGTGAAATCACCTTGAGTTGCTGATAGTGACGTCTAGCAGGACGATGCAACTCGTGAGCAATACCCATTTTAATGGGTGAGGGCTTAAACAATAATTTTGGCATTTCGAAGTTCTTCCTCAATTCCTTGAATTTCCCAATCGTGACCAGTATGACCGGCTTGACGTGAAGCATGCAACAGCTGTAGTCGCTGGACGAGTTTATTTGGATTGTGCCAGTAGGTAACATCCACAAGGGGTTTTAATGGTTTAAATGTTACCCCTGAAGCGGACACTTTACGACGACCACTTTGACTAGTGGGGAACATTTTTGCAATGATGGTTTTATATTTTTGAGATATATTGGCATTCACTTGTTGAGTGGGATCATACTGTCTTTTGTGTGCATGGGTGTCCAATAAAATGGATTTATATTTACTAAGGTCCTCTGGCGTATAATCTTGAGATGAGGGAGTCCGAGAGAATAGTAGCTTTAACAGTCCTGGTGTTAATTTATAGTTGATCTTTTTAATGACAGCTTTAGTACGACTAAATTTAATCGATGAATCACCAATTTTAAAACTATCATCCTCATAGCGAACACCATACGTGGTATCTGTGTTTCCAACAAATAGATTGGTGAAATAGGGTTCCAGTGTTGATCCATAATATTTTATTAAAATGTTTTTCAGTTGAGCTTTATGTAGAGGGGTGGCCAAGAGTTGTGAAAATGGAGACGATCTGGAAGGGCAAGGGGTTTCGACCATGGCCAAGGATTTCCTTTTTCTTAAAAACTCTGCAAGGGGTGATGCCTTTTTTTGAGGCGTAAACACTTGTTCCTCATTATCCTCAACTTCTCTAAAACTAGTTAAATCTTCCTCTTCATCTTCCTCTTCCTCTTCCTCAGGGTCCTCGTGGTGCGTCTGAGTGGCTTGTGAAACGGTAGGTAGCGTTTCAGATGGCTTGAAAGAGGGTTTCAACATGGCTTTTAGCGGAGGTGCTAAATGTTGTTGAATAAACAAAGCATGATCCGCACGCGATCGTTTCAATTGACGAAACTTTTGGCGAATAGTTTTTTTTGCTCTAATAATATGCTTTTTCAATTGACTCTCTGCTAACGCCATGATGTCGTGACAAATGACTTGAGAGGGAATGATACAGTGCCTTAAATGGCAATAAAATGATGAAACCCTAAGCGATACCGCCCTTGGTTGAGTTCACTTTGTTTGTCAATCACTAAACAGGCATGACGTTGTGTGTTCCAGCACTTGCCACACAATTCTGTAAACATTTGAAAGGTCATATCCGGATTCACATGTTCATTATAAATGTAACGACTGTTCCTCTCGTCCTGGCGAAATAAAACAATGACATTGGCATTGTCACGAATCAACTGTTTGGACATTTTAGAATACGTTTGTCCAAGATAGAAGCAATCGATATGTTTGTGTCGACCCATGCTGAAATAGCTTTGAATGATGCCTTGTCGTTCAGTGGATACATCATCGAAAATCATGAGTGAATCGGCTTTACCTCATCCGGTGAAATAACATTTTCTTGCGTGGAAAATGTAAAATACCCCATATTCTCATTTTGTAATCCAGACATGACTTGATCCAGAAACACGTAGAGGGGTTGGTAGAGAGATTTTGCGAAAATATAAATATTTTGAAAACACAGACCATTGGGCGCTGTAATAAGTGTCAGCAAAAGATTAGTCTTTCCACAGCCGGAAGGTCCCACAATGATGCAGCGAATGGAAGATGGAAACAGTGAACCATGGCGTTGTTCACGTGATGTGGGACAGATATGGGAAACCATGTCCCTCACGGGGAATGAATCTTGCTGCTTAATTAGCTTCATTTCAACTAAGGCTTAGAGAGGCTAGCAGGCTGTCTATATACATCGCACCGAGCCTTGTCATAGAAACAGTAGACTCGTACTACAGGTTGACGATGGATGTCTTTGGACGTGCGTTGATGGTCGAAGCTAGGTCTGTTCTCATACATGATCCTAAACAAGAAACAGATCCTGCTAATAAACACTATGTGGATAGGTCAGTAGTGCCACGCACAAAACAAGGAGATTATGACTTTAAAGGAAAGCGGTTAACTCATGTAAAACATCCTCAAGTGTCTACAGACGTTACTACAAAAAAGTATGTGGATAACAAGGTTTATGAGTTTTATGATAAAGTGCCTCAGCTTACAGTGGATGGCTATAGCGCTAATCATCACCGCATTATTCACGTGGAAGACCCACAAGAAGACAATGATGTCTGTACCAAGCGATACGTGACCTATGAAATGAAAAGGCTTTATACATTTATCCCATGTGTATTTTTAGTGCATCTGACAAATGTAAAACCTGTGAATGAGAGAAACCATATACCGCTAGTTCATGACCAGCACTTGACCTATGTGCTTGCTTCGGGTTTAAGCCACTATCGACTACACTATAATGGAACCATTCACATCAAATATGCCATACCTGATGAGAACCATTTACAAATAGAGATAAATGGTCATAGGATGTTGGTCCATAACCATGAAATGGTCAATGCAGGAGACGAATTATCCATTCATCTCATGTTGACATGGAATGAAAAGCAAGCTGGAAAAACCATGAACGATTTCCCACTTTATGTAGAATTGGAATATACAGCCATGAAATAACAATCTGACGTTAGTTGTGACTTAAACTTTCTTGTGAAAGGTTGTTGGTCATCATCATCATCATGGTGAAACAAAGATATGTGGTGAGAAAGACAAAAAATATGAGCCTGTCCTTGGCAAAGCCTGGGCTTATGACATTCGTGGACAAGCCCTTACGAAAGAAAAAAAAGAAAAAATAATGTGTTAACCATAAGGAAAGCTCTTCGTGTAGCACAGAGACATGTTATTCCAAAACGTCAGCGACAGGGTTCAAAACAAGGGTGAGTGATTCCCGTCCCTAAACGAGCGGGATTTTTACCTGCATTATTCGCTGGTCTAGCTACTCTGGGTTCACTTTTAGGCGGTGCCAGTGCAGTGGCAAAAACTATTAAAGCCGTGCAACAGGGCAAGCAACAACTCAAAGAAAGTCAGCGACACAATGAAACAATGGAGGCCATTGCTATGGGGGCTAGAAATGTCAATTTGAAGCCAGCCTTTTATCAACAAGGATTTGGAATTTCACCTTTTCGAAATAAAAAAAAACATCTTTAACCTCAGCCATAGCAAGACATGCCCTGACGCATCAGCAAGTGGAAAGCTATGCTAAACAACTGAAGCTTTCTCATTTTCGAGGTGTGTTTATGCGAAAACAATTACCCTCACAACCCTGGAAACATGAATGTGCTGTTGTCAATTTGGATGATCACCGAGGACCTGGAACACATTATGTAGCTTATGTCAAAGAGGGATCTACTGTATGGTACTTTGACAGTTTTGGGAATTTGCCCCCGCCCATGGAACTAGTGGCCTATTTTGGAAACAGGATCAAGATATATTATAATGTGAAACGTGAGCAAACGTTTAACAGCCAACAGTGTGGACGTTTGTGTTTATTTTTTTTATATAAAACGCAACATAAGCAAAAACGTCAACAGTATGTCAGTGGAAAGTAAGACGTTTACACTGCATGGACGTGGACCTGAAGTGAGTCTAGACTTTTACCCACCTATCGAATTGAGTGAAAAACCTTATGGTTTAGGACTTGTTTCTCTTGAAACATACAATCGAATATACAACATACGTGAAAATGTGAACAACAAGTTTTACTATGATGATTCTGTGCTCACCCTGAACTCTGGTGGATACACGATAGATGACATTTATGAACACATTTATGTGGTGTTGATCAATGAATATGGTTTAAAGTCATTTCTCGATGGAACGCGCAAGTTTGAACTTGTAGGAAATACCAACACTCATCACTGCAGTATTTTTTCTACATTCAAAATTGACTTTAAAACTCACCCCGATTCCATTGGTCCATTACTAGGATTTAAACCATGTGTGTTGGAGCCCAACAAAAAACATGAATCAGACCATGAAGTGAAATTCATTGAGGACCATCATGTGTCGGTGACGTGTAATATTATTAGTCAAGTGTACACCAATCAAGAACCATCGCATTCGCTTTATGACTTTATTGTAACATCGCCCAATGGTTATATTATTCGTGAAAACCCTCCAGTGGTGCTATTTCATTCTGTGGCTGTCAATGGTATTAGTAATATAACATTAAGACTGATCAATAGAGAGCAACAACTCATTGATCTAGATTCTACCACACCAGTGACTTACAAGTTGGTGCTAAAACCACTATGAAGTTTGTATATAAAGCAACAGCACCGTCTAGGAATGGTGTTAGTTGTTTACCACGTGAATACACGTTAACATCTCAGAACAAGCAGATTTTACAGCATTTGGGTTACCACATCAACCCCCGCGATGAATTCTATCCTAGAGGTAGCAAACCACATCGAGGAGCAACCAGGAGTGGTAAGAATTGATCTGCATTCTTATCAAGCTCAAACACCTGGACTCAATAACAATGATGAAATTCAATTTGTTATCAACAACCAAGATATTTACACTCTACCGCATGAAAGTGTTATTCAGATTGAAGGTCGGCTCGCCAAAGCCGATGGTTCTACACCCGCTACATCCAAGTTAGCCAACCATGCTTTCGCCTTCCTGTTTTCTGAAGTACGTTATGTCATTAACGATACCGTGGTGGATAGCACTCGAAATGTGGGTATTTCCAGTGTCATGAAATTATATCCCTCTTATAGTGAGGAAGAAGCTAAAACACTTTGCATGGCGGGTTGGTGCCCTGACTCGACCAATGACTGAATGGTACACACCGATGGCACCTTCACTGGATATTTACCTCTTAAACTGATTTTAGGCTTTGCTGAAGATCACCAGCACATTGTGGTCAACGCAAGGCAAGTGCTTTATCTGGTGAGAGACAGGAGTGATAATAATGCACTCATGGGAGTCGACAATGCCCCCATTGATTCAAAAATTCAACTACAACGCTTGCTATGGAAAGTGCCTCATGTGACCCTTAACGATAGCAAAAAACTGGACATACTTAAAATGGTAAAGAGAGATATACCTCTACCCATGGAATTTAGAAGCTGGGCACTCCATGAGTACCCGTTATTGCCTACCACCAACACACATAGTTGGTCTATAAAAACAGCCCGCTATACAGAGAGACCTCTCTACATGATTGTGGGTTTTCAAACAAATCGCAAGTATCAACAAACCAAAGATGCCACGCAATTTGATCACCTGCAATTGAGAAATGCACGTCTTTTCCTCAACGGTGCTGTGTTTCCCTATGAAGGGCTGGATTTAGATTTTTCAAAAAATAAGTTTGCCCCCCTGTACGACTTGTTTTCTAAATTTAGATGGTCGTATTATCAAAAAGAGAATTGTCCAATGTTGTCACCCTAAGCTTTTAAGACAAGGGCACCACTGATTGTCTTTGACTGTTCCTACTTGGAAGAGTCTGTCAAACCATCCAATATTGACATTCGACTAGATTTTGAAACGCATGACAATGTTCCAGCCAATACCACGGCCTACTGTTTGATTATTCATCACAAACAAGTCAACTATTATCCACTGTCCAACCAAGTGACAAGTGTATAAATAGCAGGTCAACACACATCAAACCGCTCAGTCATGTCTTGCTTTCAAGCCTCGAGAGAAGTTACATCCATGAATTTAAAATCTGAGGAACAACGTTTCAAGACATTTGCAACATGGCCGGTGCCTTTTATAAACCCTCAAGCCTTAGCGGCCGCTGGATTCTACTATTTAAAAAGAAGAGATGAAGTGAAATGTGTGTTTTGTCCCATCATCTTAGACCAATGGCAAGAGAGCGATGAACCCATGCAGGAACATCAGCGCTGGTCACCTGCCTGCCCCTACCTGTGCAGAATGGAGGTGGGTAATATACCCTGTCATTCAAGTTACCCCTCACTCATGCCTCTAAGTGATGAAAAAAGTTATGATACGTGTGGACTTTATGGTGCCGGCAGTGCTTCAGTGAGCAGCTCACAGTCAAAAACACCCAGTTTAGAGACATTGGGATATCATCGGTGTTATGGACACTACAAACACAAAAGACTTTTTTGTTGTATGAGATGGTACCGCCTCTATCCTAGAATGAAAAAAGAATGTAAAACTTGTTATGCTAATAAAATAATGAAATAAAAAAAATGGTTGTTGTTGTTATATTATTATTTCTTATGCCCCCCTGTCATATCCTAACCTCTATAGTGACTACTCGATGTTTTTCTTTTCTTTTACTAGAATGGAATGTAAGTAAATGACATGGGTACACCTTACTGAACAATTGTCAGTCTGTGGTCAGTTGGACTTGATCCAGACAAGAGTGAACATGTTGCGTACACTGATTGTCGACTGTCAAGGGTTTAAAATTGGAGATAAAAAATTTATATTTAAAGAAGTAGCCATCATCGATTGTTCCACCTTTTGGATATCACAAGCTACTCATTTGGTGTTTAAACCACCTTATGCGTTTGATTTGTTGTGTGATAAAGACCGTAAACAAACCCAGTGGATTGAAACTCATATGCAACTAGACTGGAAGCAAGGAACCATTTCATATAAGCACCTGGACATGGTCATGAAAGCCCACTTGTCTTCTGCCCATGTAATATTTGTGAAAGGTAGTGAAAAACGTCAATGGCTACAACCATTTTTAGCGTCTTACTGTCAATGTATCGATTTAATGGACATGGGCTGTCCATCGCTGCAAACACTCATGGATCGCTGCCCCTGTGACAATATTACCCATAAAGCCTTGGCACAGGTGTGGCAATTGTTTCATTGGCTATCCACCAATGCCTGCTGGGAGTTGTTAAATAAAATTAAAACTAAAGGTTTACCTGTGGATGACACCAGTGAGATTTCTACAAGCGACGTGTAAACATCAACGTGATACCATGGAGAAAGGGGATGCTACCGATAAAGCGATTGGAAAGTTCTTTGTGTGTAAAAAGAAACTAGACAGTTTTACCAAAGAAGAATTATTGGCTCTTCCAAAATCATTCATTTATTATGTCGCAGCAAATGCAGTGAAAGAAATCTGGCAACATGTACCAAAATCATGGACTCAAGACCCTGTGTTAAGTGAATTGCAACCATGTACGGATTATGATCACCATAAGCAAGTGGCTAGGGCAAAAATACCCTCTATGCGGCAGTGTGCTACTTGCCAGCTAGTCAAACTGTATCATGGTCATAAAAGTCCATGTAAAGACTTTGTTTCTTCATTCCACGGGTGTGAAGGAGTAAAAAAGCAGCAACAACAAACATCATCCACAGAGGAGGAGGAAGATCAAACCTTTTCTCCACTTATGGAAAAGGATATGCCAGACCTGTACTGGCAATGGCGTCATTAACAAAGTAATTCAATACTTGACTTTCGATATCTATCTACCTGGTTATTATTTGTGTGGTCCTGGAACTTGTCTTGAAGAACCTTTTGCAGCGTGGTGATATACCTATTAATCCTTTGGATCGAGTATGCACCTTTCTTATCACCACAGTCATCCTGCATTAAGACGTGTAGCGGATAAAGTATCGTTGAAAAGCTAAACAACGTTTGACATCCTGTGATGTCTCAGTGGAAGAGAGGTTGGCAGCCCTCATTGTGATTAGTGCTATATAAGGAAAGTTAATAATGAGTGGACATGAACATTGAAAAGGATTGAGGAATTGGTATTTCTTTGTATTCTATTTTTGTAAAGCTCTCTTTGTTGTGAAATAAAAACAAGGTTTACAAGATTACAATGTCTTTTAATGTTTAAAAATGGTGATAGCCATTTCTTCATTTTCATTTTTTCTTACATGAATATTTACATTTTCCACTTTCCCTTTTTTACATTCCCCTTGTTTAGTTCACACATTCTGTACATTTTGTTGTTGTTGTGAAATAAAAATAAGGTTCACTATATCACTATATTTTTTAATTCTAAAAAAATGGTGATAGCCTTTTCTTCATTTTCATTTTTTCACACATGAATATTTACAATTTCCCCTTTACATTTTTTACATTCCCCTTGTTTAGTTCACCCATTCTGTAATAAATAAGGTTCACCAAATCACTATATCTTTTAATTTTTAAAATGGTGATAGCCATTTCATTTTTTTCACACATGAATATTTACAATTTCCACTTTTCATTTTTTACATTTCCCTCGTTTAGTTTACACATTCTGTACATATTAGTTGTTGTGAAATAAAAAAAAGGTTTACCAGATCACAATGTCTTTTTTAATTTAAAAATGGCGATAGCCATTTCACTGTTTGACACATGGATATTTACAATTTCCACTTTACATTTTTTACATTCCCCTTGTTTAGTTCACACATTCTGTACATTTTTAAAAAATCTTTTTCGTAATATACAAAAGCAAACATTTTACACTAAAATGTATTACTTATCTTATTTTTACTAATCTACAGTAGCCTAACATTGTACATTCTATTTACAGTTTTCACAAAAAAAAATACAATATAAAACACACTACAAATATTACAATATAGTGATCATTAGACTCAAGTAAAGTAATAGTCATCAATGCGACTGTTTCCCCAAGCAAGAGTATCAAACGTGTTGGGTATAATGAATCGTTTGTTATCTTCATTACTTAAAGCAACTTTGTTCAACAAATTGGTATGTAGCTGATGATTTTTACTTCTAAATACACACATTTTCTTATATAATACAGGTGGGTTACTAACTATACAGTTTTTATAATCACTTATATCTAACTCTTTACTAACAACATTCTTTTTCACTCCTTTTAATTTTTTTACTACTATATCATCAATTGTCATATAGCTGTATGATTTAGATTTTGTGCCTACAAAGGTGTCTATAATAACACCAGCACATTCATCCTTAAATTTCCCAAGAACCTTTTTGTTTACTAGAGGTAAATGGTAAATATTATCCTTGAGGTAGTCACTTGTATCAAACCTATTTAGCTCAGTTTTGATATCCTCATAAAAATCATCAGTTTTAAACTCATAAATAAAAGAATCTGTGTCTGTGTAGAGTAATTTAGCATTATCAAGATAGTTTTTCTTTACATAATCATAGTGAAATTCATACATAAGTGTTTTTGATAATTCCAGAATGGTGTAACCCACATATATGGGTTTGTTGTAAGTTACTTTAAGACGATTCATTTGTATTACAACTAAATCCTCATGAATAATTGAACAGCTATGAAAGTTAGGCTTGCTTATTAAGTTGCTCGCACCATACCTTTTACCATCATTCTCCCACTTTGTTATCAGCTTTACATCAACTCGTTTATCAACATTCTCCATAGTCCTTCCAAAAACACTATTATTCATGAGTTTATAAAAATCTTTTTCAAACGCGTTTGTTGACTGCGTTCTTAAATTATTGTTTAAATCAATATACGGTTTGAGCCAGGCTGACTGATGAAATTGCAATACGCGATGAATTTTAGTTAATTTCAATCCATGCTGTAGACACCGTTTCAAGTTTTGATAATGTATTACATATTTACATTTATCATTTACATTACCAATTAACATTTTGGTTCGTGATGTGATATATGGAGATTTCATATTCTCAGGGCAAAATGGTAAATCATTATGATCATCATGTAACTCTTTAGGGTACTCAAGATTTACCTCTAAAATATATCCTTTATCATCGTTATCATTAAGAGTGTCAACATATAAGACATCAATTTCAGGTTGTGCCAGCCAGCGAAAATCTTTCAGTGGTTTACCATATTGGTTATTTGCATCGAGGTAGACAATATACTTTGACTCTTCACAAGGGTTGTAGCTAGGCATGTATTTATTATTCGATTTAGAGTACCGTCTACTAAATTGGCTTAATCCACCTCGAATTGATGATTTTATAAAATTGATCATTTACTTTCGTTTTTTTCAACATTGAACTGAAACTTAACCCAGGAGCAGTGAAATACTGACAAGGATCAAGGTCATAAGTTTTCATACAAACATTTCGAAAATTTTCAAAAACATCTGCTAATAATAACACATCAGTCTTCAAATATATGTCTGAAAATTCTCCTAAAGTTTGAATGTGGAACTGTGTCCATACACGTTGTGCATGTAAATATTCCTGATCACTGATATGACTTGTGTTTAAGGAACTGTAAAATGCATTTTTCGGTGGTAAAGAACACTCCTCAAGACGTTCCACACAGCTAATATATTCATAAGGGAATATACCCTTTTGACGAATTAAATTAAAATCATCTTCTTTAGGAAAGACACGATGAATTTCATGAAACTGATCTGATTTTAAATTACTAGCCAGCTTATCAAGACTACTCGGCATAAAGCGGAATGAATCTAAAAATCGCAGTTTAATGGTTTTTTATTGCTAGTTTTGATGTATTTTGTGAACGATATGTATTGTTCCTTATTATTTGCAATCACATCAATTTTCACATCTGAAGCTCCAAATTCTTTAACGATAAAGTGGTTATCGTATTTTCTACCGTTATGTAGAATGACCGGAATGAATTTACTTACTCTATAATTTTAATTACATTCTTGGTGAGCAGCACCACGATATTTTCCTGTTAAATGGTTATGATCGCGAACCCTGTCTGTATATAAACATTCACCACATATAAAACAATTAGTTTCAGTTTCAAAATTCATTTGCTCTGATGAAGTTAGTGGCTCCATAGGAATGATCGTATTTAAAATAGAGGATATACGAATGTCATCTTTCTCAAGCCTTTCCATAAAAACTTTAGGTGCATCAGGTCCTCTATAGAGCTCAAACTTATTTAAAGAGTCATCATAACTACATTTAATATAATATGCAAAGCTAAAAGGTTCATGAATGTGAGTTGTGTTGGTGAAAGGTTGGGCTGGATTTGATGAACATGTATTAAATGGTTTTAGCAAAGCCTCGAAGTCAGCATATATATAAAATGGTACTCGAAGCTGTTTCTCATAGTCCTTAAATTTTAAAATGTTATTTCTAGGAGTCGGTAATACCGTACAAACATGATTACAACCCCATTTTTGGTGTTGAATTAGTTGGTCCTCTTTCTCAAAATGTAGCAAACAGCCATCACACAACCACTTTTTACCATTGTGTTTTGAAACCTGACTACTGACAAGTCTACTTAAATGTTTTATCCAACAATAGTGGGCTTTTTCACCTTCGGTTATGTATAGTAAATTTACATGAGCATCCTTTTTTTTCCTGAGTATAATTTAGAGGACCAACTATACTCTTATTTTCAATTCCATAAACATTAATACTTACATTGTTCAGCTCTTCAAAACGTTGAATGTCTTTTATCATCATAGGTAATTCCATTTCTTTTAAATCTAACACTGAAGAATAGTGAGGATAAGATGATGTTCTATCCAGATGCTCCTCTGCTGAATGGAGAGCTGAGGTTACAGCCCATGCAAAACATGCATGGTCACTATTCATAACGTACACAACAGCTTTCTTTCGTTTAATCCATGCAGGTAAATCAATATATGATGATGCTCGAAGGGGATTATATTTATTCATGTTGGTTTCTAAATAAATTACTTCAACCAATGCCCAGCCCGACTCCCTTTCCTGGAACTCTTCACTCTTCACGATGATAGCACTTGAAATATTTTGGTATATATCACTAATATTAGTTGATTCACTAACAATTACGTTTTTTGTATTAAAAGATTTGATATCCGTAATTTCACCTTCGCTCCCAGTTTTTACATAGAGGCCAAAAAGTTCAAAATTCATTTTAAATGTTTTATGCTCTAATAAAACATTTTCTACTAAGCCAAACACAGTTGGTTGAACATTTTTAAAAATGATTCAATACTTTGAGTTTTTTTCTTTACTATAAAGTCTATAACTAGCAATTCGACTTTTAAATGCTCTACCAATTTGTTGAACATTTCCAGAATTTCTTTCATGGCAAGCGTTATTTTTATGATGAATACTGCGTAAATGTCCATGAATGAATGAAGAAGGTATATCAATATTACATACATCACAATGTGTTATCGAAGGTTCACCATTCTTCTTTCTTTTTGTTGCACAACTATTTTCACAATCTTGAGAACGTTTACGCTTTTGAGCATTACATTCATTTAAAGGTTCCGTGCTAGTTGTTGGTTTTACAGTTTTTAATTCTTGTTGTTCACCATGCACTTCAACCATGTGGGATTGATATCGCTTTACAGCAGAAAAACCAAGTTCACAAACTGAACATGAATATTGTGCTGAACTAACATGCAATAAATTTACATGACGTGCAAGATTATCTTGTCTGTTAAATGTGGTAGCACAATGACTACTGCACACAAACATTTTAATGTCATGTTTAACATTTGCGTGTCGTTGAAGGCTGTCAGGTCTTGAGAACTGTTTCTTTCAGTCACCACACTTGAACATGATGATCCCTTTCGAAATTACCTATAAAAGAAAGAAATCATAAATGTTAATAAATGATAAACAAAAGTACAATATAAATAGTTTAATTACATTCCAGTCAATGGTTATAGCAGGGTATTTAAATCGATCATCTGTGAACTCCTAGCAAGTCTAACTTCATGTAGTTCAAACTGGGGGGTTACTATATACCAGTCACTGACACCTAGCGGTGAACATTGGAACATGATAGAGTGATAGAAATCAACGATCGCCAGTTAAGTGAGCTAAGTGTGACGTCCTAGCCAGTCTTAAAACTAGTCTAAACTTGTAGAACATGTCACGTGATAAAAACCAGCGATCGCCAGTTAAGTGAGCTAAGTGTAACGTCATAGCCAGTCTTAAAACAAGTTTAAAATTGTAAAACATGTCACATGATAAGGTTAAGTTAGGTAAAGTTAGGTTATGTTAGGTGAACTGAGGTTAAGTCTTTAAATATTCCCTCTATCACTGACACCTAGCAATGAACATTCAGACTTAATAGAGCGGTAATCAAAATCTAACCTACAAAATTAGCTTTACACACCATGGTCAAGTAGTTCCATCTTTTGACTGCCAAATATACCATTTTCACTAACATGTAGGGGTGAACATTGGAAAATATCACTCTAACTGTTTAAAAGTTATTAGAGCGGGCACTTACCTTTTTATAATTTATCAACTGCTGTCACAGAATGAACAGATTGTAGGAATCTAGTAACCTACAGGTACCCAATTATCTGTAAACAAATCAATCAATCAATCAATCAATCAATAACTTCAACATCAATTAGTAATAAAAGACTACAATCCATTAATAATAAGTACTTACCTTGCAAAATAATTTAATGATTTTCTACCAAAACGGCTTTTTCTACAACTCTTGAGCAGTAATAGAGCACTGTTCACTCAAAGCGAGTAATAAAGGCTGACAGTAGGGAGATATATGACACCCCTCTTATATAAACTCTCATCGCTCGTGTCAGCAGTTTTTTGCAGATCATTGCAATTCCTTTCCCAATACAGTTGAGAGTCCAAAGTACACTAGGAACACCTGTGTGGTATCCAATGACTGCTGACTTTGCATGATCAACACCCATTGTCTTAATCAACATATGGGGTTTCAAATTACTGCAGCGTCAGTCATAGCAACAGCAGTGTGCGCTCTCTGGTATGTCAGCAACATGACACCGGAAGGAACACCTGTGTAATATCCAATAACTGCTAACTTTGCATGATCATCATCCATTGTCTTAATGAACACTTGCGGTTTCAAATTACTGCAGTGTTAGTCATAGCAACAGATCTGCGCGCTCTCTGTCATGTCTGTAATATGACACAGGAAGTAACAAGACGTCTTACTGCACGTGCCATCTCCTCAGTTTTAACATCTTAAGAACATGTATTATTCTCTTTCAACTACAAATGACTCGTTAGAACACATCCATCCACCAAGTTAGATCCCTTGTATGTTCACATGTATTTCGTCACTTTCCTTTCATATCGTTATCCCATTATATTAGTGGGGGATTAGTGAAGAACGTCAATTCAACACACACACAAATGTAGTTAGGCCCTTTGACATAATTTAAATAAATTCATGGGCTAGTCCGTAGGAACCAGGCCAAAGGGACCCGTCCAAAGGGATCAGTCCAAAGGGACAAGGACTCGTCCACAAGGACTCGTCCACAAGGACCTGTCCACAAGGACTCGTCCACAAGGACCTGTCATCAATGACCTGCCAACAATGACCTGTCAACAATAACCCATCCACAGGGATCCACTCCCCCACCCTCTTACAAAAGCCATGAGTGGGCATGCATAAAAACAAAAACAAAAAAACATGCATGTTAATTCATAGTGACTATCGACCGTACACATGCACTTTATGTGGAACAACGTTTAAATCCATATCGGCATTCAAACTCTCACATGTTGCAATTGGAAAGAGAGATTCTCTAAAAAAATTACAATTTCACCCCCTAGTAGGGTAGATTTTATTTTTGAGGTTGAAATATGTTGTCCATTGGAAAGGTGGTGTCAGCCCGAGTTCAATGACACCTCATTCGTCACAATCCGACCATGCGTTCGAGAGATATCACGCCGCCGCCATCTTGTGAGGTGGGGAGGTGGAGGTGGGCCTTGAACTCTCACAAACACACTACTTTTACAGACGCTGAACTATACCAAAACATGTCATAGCGTCCTTATTGCATTTAACCATGTCACCCAAAAGTAAGTTAAGATTATGCGCAACGCATGCCATGAACATTTCTCGTTTATTAATATTTTTACTCGCGTCTGCACCCTCTTATACTTGGCCTTCATATTAGCACCATTGTCATACCTTGTCCCCTACAGTCCATGATACCAAGATCATTATCCTCCAATACCCCCTCTTAAATCTCAGCTAACCCCTTCCCCGTAGTGTCGTGTACCTCCAAAAACTCGATGAAAAAATTCGACGCTCCTTGGAGTTTCTGCCATCATATCAATATAGCGGAGGACCAAGGTAATTTGCTCCTTGTGGCTCACATCGGGCGTACAGTCAAGGATAACCGCGTAATATTTGGCGATACGAGCAGCATTCGGTAGTTTTTCCTTCGTAGCAGCACCTTAAGAAAAGGAAAAAAAAAAGAAAATTATTAACATTTTCGCTAATTCCATTTAAAGAACTAACCTAATGTTTAAATTTAGTTTAACTTTAACTTACTTAACATCGAAATTATGTCGTTTTGTATTTCGGGACCGAGATAATGCACATGGGTTTCGTCAACACGCACCCACCGAAGATGTTCCTTCATCGGCCCGTCAAAAATAGCGAGCATTTTCATCAACTTTAGAAAATTCCCATTTTCTCTCTCGAACAGTTTGCACGAACTCCCTCAAAAGGCAGAATTTGTCTCAGCCAAGTATTGTACTGCTGCAGTGATTCTTGTGAGTACATATTTCCAGCGTTTCTTTTCCTCGTTGATCATATCAGTATGCGCATGATTTATGGTGGAGTGTTTTTTAATTCTTGCGCTAAGATCCGTCCATTTGGCGAAAGACTTGATATGGTCTGCCGTTCGCAGGTGTGACTTTAGGCTTCTTCCTCAATGACCCCAGTCGCTATAACCGTCCGTATTACTCAGGTTAGTGACAGTTGCCTGATCACTTCCGCCAAAAAGTCAGCAACAAAAATCAAAAGCGGTGTTTTTTCTGTTTTTGAATAAACTATCCAAGTTCGTGTCACTGTTTCGCCATTAACCAACTTGCACTTTAATAAGTCATGTGAAAAATGGCGGCCGTCCTTATTTTTTGGAAATGAATAGTTCTGTGGGATTTTAGGAGGTCCTATTTCTATTAAATATTGTCTAGTTGCTGCATCCATTTGATCTGGCCACTGGCCAGGGTCATTTAAGTAGGACCGATCGGGTTTTGTTAACAAACTGACTAATTCAGACGATCCAGATCCAAGTAATTAATACCCCCCGGGGGTATTGATTACTTGGATGTATGGAGGAGGGGGGTCCCCCATACAAACACAGCATATTTTACATTGTTGGCTTATTTTAATTTGGGCTGGACTGAATCAAACACACTATATTTATTTTTTCATTATTAAAAAAAATGGGGTGAGGCGCGGGGTCTGGCGCGACCGCACCTCTCGCGCCGCCCTCGCGACGGCCCTGACAATAAGCTTCCAATCCACTTAAAATCTTTGACTGGAACTGGGTTCAGAAAGTCTGTCAAGATATACCTAGCCCAGAAAGTGTTGTATTCTTTAAGTGAATTTTAAAGAAACATGTATCTGTTTCATTATGCAAAAAAAAGGTTGTAAATATGTAAATTTAACTGTGAGTATGTTGTGTGACGTATCCAATTCTGTATGATGCAGGTTCTGGAAATAAAGAGTTTTGTATTGTATTATTGTATTGTACCCCGATGACTCGAGGGACTACCGTGTATGGGACATAGAAAAGAAATGTGTAATTAAATCCAGGAATGTAGAATTTGTTGAAGATGTATTTCCTTTTTCCGTAAAAGCCCGGGAAAAACCTGTAACTCAGATAGATTGTGAACTTAGAACAGTTGGAGAAGTGTTTGTCGAGCAGAAAGATTGTGGAGGTGACGTGTTTGAACACGGAGTAGCCGAATCAGGAAATGAAAATTCTGTAACAATTGATAGTGGTGCCTCCTTGTCAGATTCTGATGTAGTAATAGACGCTCCATTACAGCCTGAACACACAGTATTACGCAGGTCAAGTAGAGAGAGAAATCTTCCCAATAAGTGTGTGTGTTGTAATGAAGTCAAGGTTAAATGTCGCATTGTCATGTTGAGGTCAGAATATAACGATCCGGTGTCTTTTCAAGAAGCCACCTCACGAGATGATAAAGATAAATGGTTTGAGGCAATGAACCAAGAGATTGCCCTCTTGTAAAAACATAATGCGTGGACACTGGTAGAAGATTCAGGTGGCAAGACTGTCATAGGCACCAAATGGGTGTATAAAACTAAAGAAAACCATGAGGGTGAAGTACTTAGGTATAGAGCACGTTTAGTAGCTCAAGGTTTCAGTCAGATAAAGGGTACAGATTTCCTTGAATCTTACAGTCCAGCGGTAAAAAGGAAAACTATTAGGACAGTTACAGGACCTTCTATAACTACCGGACGTGACACTGGCGGCAGGACAGAGGAAAGATGGCTGACGATATTGACAGTTACAGTCTTTGTATACATACAAGTTGTATTGTTCTGTTTACGATGTGATAGTGGGGTGAATTTCGCTTAGGAATCGTCTCCCTTGATTAACTGTGCTTATTGATATTACAAGTTCGTGTAAGGAAATGTCTGCCTTAGTGCTTCATAAATACGAGATACCGGTAACTTTTGTTACCCTTGAGATACCATCAATTCTATTGCCAATCAGTGGGTAAGTTGGTATATTTATTATTCTGTTTAGGGTTTATAAATTATTAGTAATGGTAATTTATTATGAGCAAGCATAGTACTAATAAACGTATTCCAAATTAAGGTCTAAGAAGATCTGAAAATTGATTACCGTACTTAGGAACATAACCTACCTTTTAAATTGTCTGCAGTGTCCACTCATCCAGTTATAGGCTACGCCCGGCTAGTTTAAGGATATCACTATTATCACGTACTTAGTTTTAATAAGAACTTTATTGCAGCCAATGGCCAAATTAATAAATTAATATTAAAAGAAAAAAAAAAGCCTTAGTCTTCACTACAAAACATTGTAAGTGTGACCCGTCTTTGTTTGCACAACATCACGTGTTACCTATCACACTGCTCTCAACATAGCAAACAGGTACACTGCTGGTCCGGCTGATGAAATTTCTTCTTGGTACATACTTTATAGTGAAAACCATGCACCGAAAATCTCGTGACTATATGACGCAAATCGTACAATGCATTTGTCCATTCAGTTGAAAGCATCGCGTCAGTGCCGTAAAAGTCGTCCCATATGTCTTCTCTCTTCCTATTCAGTTCTGTCAGTAGAGTCTCATATCCAGGTGTAACGGGCAGCAGTAGGTTCAGTCTCAGGTCTTCAACAAAGTATGGCTCTCTAGCTAGCAAGTAAACCAAACGGGATGGCGTGTACTTTGAAAGGCAGAAAGCTCTCTTGAGATAGATGGATTTTACTCTTTCCAGATCTGCCAGGTGTTTTCTCTTGAGGTGTATCCATATATTTTCCAATCCATAAGATGCAATTTATGCTATTTTTACATTAAACAGTTGGATTGCAGTCTTTAGGGACAATTTATGAATCTGTTTTATGTCACTCATCGCTTTCACTGCAGCGGTCAGCTTGTCTCTCATATGGATTGTAAAAACGTTTCCCAGAGTCTGCAAAGTTATCCCGAGATACTTAAAATGAGTCACCGATGGAAGAAGTCTGTTTTTATAGCTTATCTTTCCCCGCTTCGCTCCTTTCCTGAATGTCATCATAACTGTCTTGTCCTCGTTTAAGCGTAATTGATTGACTTCAGCCCAATCCACCAACTTGTTGAAAGCTCTTTGGAGATATTCCGTACTTGATGATGATAGAACCATGTCGTCTGCATATATATATATATAACCTGACTTTGTCCGTCAATGTTGCTTCTACTATGTCCGCAGTGGCGATGTTGAACAACAGGGGACTTAGAGGGTCCCCCTGTAGTACACCATTAGTTTGTTGTATCGGCTTAGACTTGGAGATGTTGTCATTAATCTCCACACAATTCCAGCTAAGAATATTCCGTATTATAGTGGTCAGGTAGTGCTCCTCGCCTAAGAATTTCTCCAATTTTTTCAATAGGAAAGTGTTTAATGTGTCAAAAGCCTTGCTGTAATCAATGAACACTGCGTAAAGATTTCCACTTGGTGGTGCTAATGCCTCCTCTATTTCCATCTGAAGACACTGAATAGCTTGTAAGGTGGATCTACCTCTCCGGAAACTTAGTGTGAATCCCGTTTTATTAATGAACTACCTGAAGGCTTACTCATGCATATGCTAAAATTGTGGTGATATGCCTTGAAATCAGGCGCGTGTATTCCAAGGATGTAAGGTAAGCATTGCTTACCCAAGTAAAATAATGACGGGTACAATAATTATTTACTTTGGTTATAGTGATATTCCAGACTCTGTGTCCTGTATTGTTTTAATGTACCCATTCTCACTTCGTTGTTCTTTGATGCCTAGTGCGAGTTCCTTGCGGAGTCGCTTGCAGCAGCACAATAGCGTGACATGCCCTCTTTTGGTATTTCTTGGCACTGCAGGGTGAGTGAAAGCGAAGGCTAGGAAGCAATTCCCTAGTTACATACCTTAGGCCGAAAACAAGGAGCGGTCAGTTTTCTAAGATAGTGTGTTTACTCGCCCATTACTGTTTGAAAAAGCGTGTCAGTGTTTGTGTAAAACAACTTTTTATATGCTGTGTTAAAGTGTGATTGTTTTACATTGGTAGGCTGTCATTTTTAATAATAATAGAGAAAAGATTCGCACAATGTGCAAAGAAAACATATTAGTTCTCAGCATCGAGACAGAATTTAGTCAGCGACACTAGTCTTTTCCCGCAAAACATTGTGTGGTACCTCTCACAGCTTCTTCCGCACAATTTGCATATACACTGTAATTCTTGTGGTTCATGATATTTGGCTCTGCTGCATATCCGGTGGTGAAAACCGTGAACAGCGAAACGCGTCATTAAGTGTCTTAGTTCATATCCTGGCTTTTTCCCATCACTGTTTAACATTGCGTCTGTAGTGTAAAACTCCAGCCATATGTCTTTCCTTTTTCTTTGAAGGTCTATAAGCCGTCATTTTTATAGTTCAGCGATATAAGGGAATATGGTATGCAGTAGACATATTTGTGTACACTAGAGCTCGAGCCAGCCGGGAAGGCGGTGCGCAGAACACAACGCTACCATTACGTCATGCCTCACTTCCATCCCACCAATCACAGTCAGCCTGTCTTGAGAATCTGAGCTAGTGTGTTGTCAGGAAAGCCAAGTGTAAAGCAGCGTGAAAGAGACAGGCTCGTTGAGGTAAGCGACGGTGTTGTCATAACGCAGGAACTCATGGCAGCAGCCTGCTGTGTGGGAACTCGGACATGGTGGACCTGTTGCAACAGTGGAAATGTATCTCTTTCTCTCTCTGCGCAAATCCCACAGAGCCGGCCGCCTTCCGGGCTGACGCGAGCTCTAGTAGCACTGCCATCGTAATGTACAGGCCATCATGCAGAGACTCTTAACGATTGATCAGCTGATCGGTAGGGGGTAGAAATGGCGACCATTTTGCATTGTGCTGTGTTGTATATATCTTTTGTGAATGAGTATCCGCGTGAAAAGTGATACTTGAGAACGCTTCTACTTACGTCATCTAGAATGAGGATTATTTATTTTCTGAAACAAATGTTCATTTTGTAGGTAGGTTATTGTGTCTACGCAAATTTTGCGTTGCATGTTTGTCTTCACACAGAAGGTTATGTTTTAGTTAGGACCTCTATATCACTTATTATTTCGACTCATACAAGGTTTTTTGGATGGTAATAATATGTTGTTAGTTCAGGAAACCTCCTTCCCAAGTCGCAGGTATGTCAAAAGTTTGTTTATAGCAACTACCGGTATTATGAAAGAAATGATAATGTGGCTTGCTTCTCCTTCCCCACCACGACAATTTAAGAAAGCAATGCATACACAATATTCCTAGAAATTATTTGTTCATTACGGGGAATACGAGAGTGTGTGTTAACATTTCCCTGAAAATAAGATACCTTTCTTCGGGAGAGAAGAGCTAATCGCCTTGATGGTAGGTTGTTAGTTAATATGGTTTCAATTATTGTAAGAAGTTCCCAAACTTCAGCCTAAGCTAGGACTGGGAACATTTCTAATATGATAAAGCTGAGGTTAAGTTACTTACCGTATGTAAATCAGGGAAGCGATATCCAATATTCAGTATCTACTGAAGTCAGTCCAAGTTACATTATTTGTGAGAATGGTCTCACAATCAAGCTCAAATGAATATGGTAATGTTTTCGTTGCAGCATTTGTGTAGGCTACTGTATTTACATTAATGGGATTGTTAGCACCTGGTGTATGTACTGTAGGTTATTGATACCTGATTTCAAAATTACAACCAATTGTAAATTCCTGATGCAAGAAACAAGCTAGATTGAGTCATAGAAAATAAGTGCTGTTAGGATAGGCCCTGTTTAAGTCACCTTGAGGGTGGACTGTTCATTTATTACAGTTAGAGATAGGTTACATTGTGCTTTGTCATCCACGAGCAGTTTAGGACGTGATCTGTTGAATAGCCAAGAGTGATGTGGGGTTTTCTCAGGCATCTACCATAAACCTTTCCAAAGCGGTGAACAACGAGAAAATGGTCAAGACTTATTCTCGGCGTCAAAATACTGCAATTTAGCCCTGTTTGCGTGTTTCAACGTCCTAGTAAATATACCGGCAATGTACCACTTTGTTCACTCGCAAACTGCCAGCTACATAGGCCGGATTCGAACAAGCGGAGCGATAATTAGGCGTATGTAGTGGTAACGGATGGAAGTGCCAATCAGCCCTAAATAGCATATTGCTATTTTTCTACGTCTTGAAGCGGGAGCGTAATTTATATTAGGTTTGAAGAGACTGCGTGTGAAGGGAGCTATCTGACTTGCTGCTGCGACTATAACGACCCTAGGCGTGACGTCACAGTAGGAGCCTTATGGCCTGTACAGTGTACATTACGATGGCAGTGCTAGTAGGCGTGATAATTCTGTAAAAATATGGCACCGGGAGTTGGGTCTAGAGATGACAGCGTGTGATGTGCGGTAAATTTGAGAACAAAATATGAATTTTATTAGGAAGTCGTCCAACTCCTGAATTGAGTAGGCCTATTAACACGAAAGCGAAAGCTCGTATTCGCTATTTTAACTAAACGTATAACATTTATCATTGATTTCAATTTAGATAGATTTATTTTGTAAGGCTTGCCAAGGTGGGTGTGTGGTTATAGTGTCGGACTACCAACCCCAAGCTTGCAGGTTCGCTCCTGGCCATGGTAAGTGATTTTTGAAAGGCGACAAAAATCACGATACTCATGTCATTCGTTGTTGGCATGTTAAAGAACCCATTTGAATTCAGTAGGCCGTGTTCATAATGGCAAAATTAATCTCGGGTTTTCCCGCCAACACAAAGTTCCTCATTTCTCTACCAGAAAGCGGTATAGCGTCAAGGAGCTTAGAAATCTAACCTTGGCATTCATAGCACTCCAAGGAGTATTAAATTCGACACGCAAGCTGCCCTCTGGGTGTCAATTAACAAAGCTTGCACTCGGCACCCGAGGTCATACGATATTATTATTACTTTGTAAGTTCAAAATATCCCAAACTTTTACAACTGGGTCTTCAATGATTTTGCGAAGAAAACCATTGCTTACCCTAAGTAAAATTCCACCACACGCCACTGCTTGAAACTGTTGTGTGACTGGATGCAAAGCCAATTATTATAAAGATAAGCCATTAGTGCCCATTTTCCAATTTCCCATCTGGGGAATTCAACCCACACCCAACTTCACGGGGCTGATGACCAAGAAGTCCCAATCCCATAAAATGAATTAACAGCAGATAAAATCAGCCAATTCATCAGTTTGTGTCAAACATTTTGTCCCTGACTTTGTTATTGTTATGATTGTGCTGATGGCTCAGTTGTAACTGTACCTAGGAAAATAACAAAACTACACATTAAATAAGTCTCCATTGCCTACTGGTATCAGTATATTTTGTATCGAGTGCACTTGGTACCGTACAGTATCATTTAATATTATCAATGGGACTAGCCTACATGTTTATGGATTCACACGGAAGTTATTTCTTGTATGTACAGTGGGCCTTTCTTTTGTTATATGTGCATAAAATATGCCTTTTTGTCTACTGGTACCAGTATATTTTGTGTCGATTCATTCGGCAATGTGCTATTTAATTATTTGAATATGCCTACCGTAGCTTACATGTTCAAGTATTTTCATGGAGGTAAATTTCTGTATGTAGTGTTAATTTATATTCTCAGATTTTCATCAAATAGGCCTTCATTGTCTACTGTTATATTTTGTATTTTACAGAGTGACATTTAATCTCATGAATAGGAATGAATGAATAGGACTAGCCTACTTGTTTATCGATTTACAGGATGCAGTCGTGACCTTATGATAGGAATTACCTAGGCTTTTATACTCAGTATGTGTGGGAACCCATGGTAAACCACTTGCTGGATGGCTAAGAGGGGAATCGAACCCAACATTTTCCCAGTTTACCTCACTAGGCTCAGTGTACCCCGCTCTTACCCTCACACTAGAATTAGATTTTGACAGTCAGGACTCGAACATGGATCCCCAGAAGTGACAACAAATAACTACACCACCTGGTTGGTCACATTTATTTTTAAGAATAATATGTAGCCTACTAAAAAGAAATTGAAATTCCTACAGGAACAGTTACAACTATCCCTGTCCACTCAGCCAAGATATTCTGCAGATCTCTCCTGTAGGCCTCAACATTATTTTATTTTATTCATTTCCTGATGGAACTCCGATAGTACCTTACTTCAACTCCTGGGGCACCTTCCCATGCCAGTCCCTTATACAGCTACACACACTACTACAGGCATCACGTAATCGGAGGACTTCAACCCACACCCAACTGCACGGGGCTGATGACCAAGATGTCCCAAGCCCATAAAATGAATTAACAGCAGACAAAATCACGTCATGTGTTATTTTGTGTTGTGTTGGATTCTGACACACGTCATGCGTTTGATGTCCGACCACCAATTACGGCGGCCATCTAGGATTGCAGTGTCAGGTCTGGTAGTATAGAAGGTCCTGACACTTATAGCCATATGAGTAGAGCGTGAATGGGATAATTGCCATTTGGACATTGTATCGGCATACCTTAATAGCAAAATTAAGGAAACAGTATTTGTAAGTCAACCAGAAGGTTTTTGCAGTGTAGAGTACCCAGACTATGTGCTAAAACTCAACAAGAGTATTTATGGTTTATGTCAAGCCGGTAAAGATTTGCACAACTTGTCAAGCTTGGCTTAAATCAAAGCAAATGTGATCCATGTCTGTATTTTAGCCCAGATCATGACCTGTATGTTGCCCTTTACGTTGATGATCTAGGTGTGTGGGGATTTCAAGCTAAAATAGATTAGTTTGTAAAAAGATTGAAGTCAAAGTTTGAAGTGCGTAATTTGGGACATATCTCAGATTTTTTTTCGATTTAAGTCACTAAAGGGTCTAAGAGAAATGTATGTTTAATTCAAAACATGTACATAAGGACAAATGTCCTTAAATCACTAGAAGAACACTACCCGAAGGGTTGTGGTACCCCTTTACCTTCAACTGTACCAAACAATGTCACAGAGGAGTTAAAAAAGCGTTATAGAAAAATTGTTGATAAGCTCCTATACTTATCCAGTACAACAGATTTAAGTTTCCCAGTATGTAAGGTTAGCCATGCTAATACAAATCCTAAAGTGCAAAATTGGAAGGAAGCTCAACACCACCTTCATTACCTCAAGGAGACCAAAGATTTGTCATTGTGTTATGAAAAATCAGGTGAAAAACTGAAGGTGTTTGTAGATGCTGCCTATGGAAATGATATAAGTGGAAGATCATATGAGGGGTATGTTTTTGTGCTGGCCAAGGGTGACATTAGTTGGAAAACTACACTCCAAAGACGCATTGTACGATCAACTGTGTCAGCTGAATACGTATCAATGGTGGATGTGGTAGATGAGGTGAAATGGATGTGTAATTTGTTTAAAGAGATTGGACAGTCAATTTTTGTTGACAAGCCCTGTGTTGTTTTTGCTGTCAACCGAGGAGCCATTTCACTATCTAAAAACCCAATAGTGTCAGAGAAAACTAAACAACTTCTGTTAGATCTATACTACTTAAGAGAGTGTGTGCAACAGGGTGAGATTGCATTTGAATAAGTCAACACAGAATCAAACCTTGATGATATATTTACCAAGGTGTTACCAAGGATAAAATTATGTAAAATCTACCCTCAATTGGGATTGCTACCATACAAGGAATGACATGCAAATGATTGTTGTTAGAGTAAAGCTAGTTATGTTTTTTTTTCAATTCGTGAATGGGTGGAAGTGTGAGTTTGCATTCACAAATTCTCATCGTTTAATTCTTTTGTTTTTGTATTTCTCAGTGCTCTTCTTTTGTTTTTTGAATACCGTACAAGTCAAATGTACTTTCTGAATATAACTGGCTGCTTCCGGTTGTGACCAATGGATGTCTGCGTTTGTTTCTTTCTCCCATCAATTTGGAGTTTAGGACTGTAGTTAGTGAACACGTTTTACTAATTATTTATGACAATGGTGTTATTAAAAAGCAACTTTTCAATACCTTAGGTCATTTATAAGATTGAAAGTGACAGTGTCATTAGAAAGGCACACAAACTCAATCATTGTATCCGTCAACTAATGAGAGGCAAAATGTGAGTTTTGTAGACAATGTCTGTCATGGAACAACCATTTATGCTCTGAAGACTACGCCAAGGTATGAAAATACAATGATCTTTTTAACAATCATTAGAAAGTGGTGGGATATTATGAATACCAAATGCACTATAAAAGGGGTAGTAAAGTGCAGTAATTGGTCCACTCCTATATCCAGTGACAGTGACAATAATGCTAAGTACCTTAACCAGTTTCTGTCTTGGCTGAGGAAGTGGAAAAACATGAAAATGAGTGCGGGATTGTCTAAAGATACTTCTGATGCCTTGGAAAGGTGTACCAAAGTTCTTATTTTGATTCTTGACTTTACTCTAATCCAGCTATCTCTGCAGTATGTTCTTCCAGATAAATTTCAGACTGATATTTTAGAAAAAAGATTTGGGAAATATCGCAGTTTGTCTGGTAGCAATTACAAGGTATCATATAGGCAAATATTTGAATCCAAGAAAAAAATCGGAACAAAGTGTATATTTGACATGATGGGGAAAAAACTTGCTTAATGTTAAGGACATGAAAAGTTCTATGGACACTGTAGATAACACTGAATTAAGTCCTGAGTTTCACGCAATATTGTCATCTAGTTATTTAGAGGATTCTGAAGTACCAGACAGCTCAGAAGTATTGCATGTATGTGGTTATGTGTCACACAGTGTAAGTAAGCTTTTAAATTGAGAACTTTGTATAGGTTTGTTGAGAGCGGGAAAAGGAATTGAAGTTGGTGATGTATATTTTCCTCACTTACAGCATGGAGGACTCTCAGTGCCCAGTAATTTAGTTTTGGGTGTATATCTTCATGTGGCCTCTATATTCCAGTTCATTATGAACTGTACTCGATTGGCAAGTGCGTTTTTTAAGTTAAGTGACCAGTGGAACATTAGACTATCGCTAGACTGTCAACATTAAGCTTGGAGGCCTATTAATTGTGACTATGATGAGTGCATATGTGGACAAAATGTGCAGAATTTATTATCAAAGACAGTCTCTAAGCTCGTAAGAATAGTCTTAAATATTTTTCTGAGCATAGCAGCAGAAAAGGGAACTTAAGACATTGACACTGAGGTTCAGTATAACCTTTTATTATTACCTTATCGGGAATTGACAGGTATGTATCCTTTATTTGTGATATTTGTGTGTAGATTTAGTGGACGTTATGTTCTGTTGTATTTTCGGAAACATTTGTGTTTACGCCATTGATCTCTAATACTACTGGATGTCGCACTCGTCGCATCGGCTGCACGAAAAGGTGTGTCCAGGTAATCGGCTACATTCACCTGGAGGTGAGGGAAGCACTGTTCTCTGTTAGCTGCTCGACAGTATGTAATGTGTGAAAGGCGGGCAATATCTTATCGAAAATGGTCATTTCTTGTAAATATATGTATTTCATAACAGTTCCAGACTACACATTGCTGTTAATTAGTACACACTAATGTATGAGGATCTGAGAACAAAATAAATATGATATTTATTTTAAAGGGCCTAGTTGTTGTCAGGTTTTTCATATAAATAGATAGTAGTGAAAAGGTTTCAGAATATACTTGCGAAAAATTGCATTTTCGGATGTCACCGCGGAGGCCCGGGTTCGATTCCCGCCACTGCCCAGAAAATTTTAATTCTGGTCTGAGGGCTGGAGCGGGGTACGCTCTACCTCATGAGGCAAAAATAAATAGAGGCGGGTTCGATTCTTACCTTTGCAATCCGGGAAGTGCTTTTCCGTGGTTTCTCCACTTCTACTCCAGACAAATGCCGGGATGGTACTTACAAGGAGAGGTCGCCATGTGGTTTACTATAAAAGTGTTCAAATTTGGTGGGTTTGCTCTTCATAAAAAATATTTTACCCCTGTTTGAGAGTTTTTACAAATGGGCCTTAGTGTGCTCAAAATTGAACGTTTAAAATCAATCCTAAAACTTTTGTAGTCTAATTCCCGTGCACATTACCGGCTTGTCTCTGTGGCGTAGTTGTTAGCGTGTTGGCGTTGGGAATGGAAGTTACCGTGATTGAAACCTACCTTAATCTTTTTTACTTATTTAATTTTTATTTCTTTGACATTTTATGCTTGTGGTACAATATTTAAGTTGGCAGATTACATCAAGTACTTTATTATTTGTTGTTGATTTACTACTTACAATATGAATAAATTAATATTTACGTTTTTTATTATTTATTTATTCGTGTCAGAAGTACAAAGTATGTGTTGAACAGACGACTTCAAACAGTTTCTGCCCAGAACTTAGCCACTTCGATAGCACTTGAATTAGCTTCAGTCAAGTCATTCATTGTGCAGCTGTACGGGCACAATGGACAGGATAGATAGATAGATAGATTTTTATTAATTCCATTTGATCAAATACATGCATTCAATACATTTTTGATATAGGACACGTCAGAATTTACATGCATAAAATAAAATAACTAACAGGTATATATTACTAAGATTATAACTATTTATAACTTATTATAATAGCAAATCTTAATAGATACAATCTTATTGCACAACTATTTACACCTCACTCTATTATCATAATATGAAAACTTAATTCTATAAATACAACAACATACAGCTAGGTATTAAAATTAAATTAAAAAAGTAAAATATAGTTATAGATTCCATCACTCCTATACGCTAAAATATTCAACTACTGAGTAAAAATAATGGCACTGCAGATAAGCTTTCAACATTCTATCAAAGGTTTTTATTTTTGGGGCCAGTTTTATATATTGGGGTAGTTTATTGTATAATTTAACTCCAGTGTGAAAAGTTCCTTTTTGATATATGCTTGTGTGTGTGTGTGTGTGAAATATGAATGTTTTGATTTTGTCTTGTGTTATGCCTATGAACATCATTGTTTGTTTTAAGAAAAACATCTTTATTCATTAAATTCTTTTTAAAAAACATAATACTTTCAAAGATATATATGCAGGACAGTGGGAGAATGTTTAAATCTTTAAACAGAGGTCTACATGATTTTCTAGAGTTTACATTTGCCATAATTCTAATCGCCCTCTTTTTTATCCTAAACGTGCTTAGTACATCTGGCGACATACCCAAAAATATGATCCCATATCTTAAGTATGAATGGAAATAAGCAAAATAAGTATTTCTTAATGTGTGCATGCTAGTGCAGGTTTTCAAAATACGTAACGCAAAGCACATCGAGTTCAGTTTAGTATTCAGATATTGTATATGTTTATTCCATTTCAAGTCTTGTTGTATCCATAGTCCTAAAAACTTTGTTTCTGATTTATTTTCTATTTGATGACCATTTAATGTTATATTGGGCATCGCAGGATTCCTATTCTGTATAGTGTGGAAATTTAGACATACTGTCTTTTTATAGTTTATTATGAGGCGATTATCTTGTGACCATTTGGTTAACTCTCCTGTAACGGAGTCAGCAGACTGCTGTATGACCTGTTTAGTTTCACCTTTTATTACGAGTGTTGTATCGTCCGCAAACAAAATTTCCTTATGTGAATGAACGTTCTGTGTTATATCATTGATATATAGAAGAAAGAGTAGTGGGCCCAAAACCGATCCCTGGGGTACTCCAAATTCAATAATTCCCTCATTGGACAATGTTTCATTAAGTAATTTGGTTCCATCATCCTTGTGTCTCAAGCTTACTATTTGTTTACGCCTTGTTAAGTAAGACTCTATCCATTTATTAGCTAGACCTCTAACACCATATTGATTTAGTTTGGTAAGGAGGATTTTATGGTCAACAACATCAAATGCTTTCGATAAATCCAAGAATAGGCCAGTTACATGTTCCTTATTGTCAATTAATTTCAGTATACTATTACTACATTCGTAAATTGCTGTCTGTATAGATTTTTCCGTTCTAAATCCATGTTGTGAGTTTGATAATATATTTTTTTTCTATGAAACTTATCAGTCTCTTATACATATTTTTTTCCACAATTTTTGCAATACCAGTTGGTAAGGTAATAGGACGATAGTTATCTAATTCATCTTTTGAACCGTTTTTGTGCACTGGAATTACTTTTGATAACTTCAAAATATCCGGGTAAGTTCCTGAGAGAATTGAACTGTTTATTAAGTGCGTAAGTGGATTTATTATATTTTCTGCACATTTCTTTAAAATTGCATCAGGGATGCCATCAATGCCAGCACAGAATTTATTTTTTAGCTCTTTTATAACTATTCTTTCCTCTTCACTTGTGACATGATTTATAAATAAAGAATCACTGCATATATTTATTTTATTATTAGAATTTAGTGTATTTACCTGTGATTTACTTATTAATTTTTGTGGAATTTCCAGAAAATAGTCATTAAAAGTGTTTGCTATTTCCTCTGGATTATTAATCACTTTATTATTTCTGGTCAGTGTAATGTTCCTTTGTATTTTAGGAGATTTTCCAGTTTCTTTCTTTATCACGGACCACATAGCCCTGTTTTTATTAGATGATTGGGAAATAAAATTATCATTATGCATTTTCTTTGCTAGTCTTATTACCTTATTTAATATGCTAGTGTATTTTTTGTAGTATAAATTGAATTCAGGTGTTGTGTGGTATTGTTTATATAATTTGTGTAGAAATTTCTTTCTTTGACATGAATTTATAATCCCTATTGTTATCCAATTGCTAGTTTTGTTATTTTGAACAGTTCTTCGTTTAAAGGGGAATGCTATTTCAAAATAGTGTTTTAGGGTACTGTTAAATGCATTAAATTTATCATTTACATTTTCTAGTTCATAAATTTCTGACCATGTTTCCTTATTTAATAAGTCATTGAAATATGTAACATTTGATTCAGTGAATGACCTGCACTTTGATTTTACTCCATTATCATTATTATTGATTACTTCGGATACTTCAAAACTCAGTATTTGTCCATGGTGGTCACTAAAACCCGGACAATAGATTTCTATTGAATGGTGATATTTATCTGTATTTATAAAAATTTGATCAGGAGTGGTTTTACTAAATTTTGTTATTCTTGTTGGTGTATTTACTGTAGGTTTCAGTCCATAGGAAATTAGTAACTGTGTTAATAATTCACAATTTCTATCAAGTTTTAAGAAATCCACATTTACATCCCCACAAATTATTATATCGAAATTAACTTTGCTCATGTTATTGAGTAACAATTCTAATTTATCTATAAATAGAGGAAACTTTCCTGACGGAGAACGGTATACGCATACAATTATTAACTTAAACTGCTGAATTTTTACGGCAGAGAATTCAAAATCCTGTTCCATAATTAGATAATCATAAGCTGTTATCTGTTCATGATCTAAATTATTTCTTAAGAAGATGCAAGTACCACCATGGCGAATATTAGATCTAGAGTATTTACTAGCTTGTATAAACCCTGGAAATTGAATTAATTCGAGTTGTTCCTCTTTCAGCCAATGTTCTGAAATACATAGTGCTGAGATGTCTTTAAGTTCATTTTTAAACATTAGATTTATGTAATCAATTTTATTATAAAGAGACTGGACATTCTGGTGGTAAATTTTAAATTTGTTACTTTTGCAAGCTTGTGTTGGTGATTTATTTACATTATTATTATCATAATTGTTATTATTATTGTTGCTAGACAAATCCGAAATACCATTGTTGCACTCCGTTAAATTTGACTTCAAAAGATGTGAATGCCAAACCTCACGTTTGGCTTCTTCTACCAGTTTCCCTGCTTCCACTCTAATGATACTACTGTTGAATTATTCTTACCATTTGAATTTACAATTTTGCAGATTTCATCACTAAGATACTCTTTTCCTAATCTATTTAAGTGTAGGCCTTGCCGAGTGTGGAACTTCCTGTCTAATTTACTTACATCTACAATTTGGACATTTGGAAAACTCTTACAAATTTAATGAATTTTTCCATTTGTAGCCTCTATTTCTACATTTACACATGACTTGGGAATTAAATCGTATCTCTGCGGAATGTTTACAATAATGACATTTGTTTTTTGCATGGATGGCAATGTACCCTTTAAATCTTTGATTACCTTTTTACTCTCATTTCTATAGACGTCGTTTGCTCCAGCGATGATCACTGCGTAGTCCTTTGCAGTAAGGGACGCACACTCTCCTATCATCCCGTTCGTGACTTCTGCAATTTGAGCTCCTGGCTTCACTGTCGAAGTGACCTCTATTTCTCGGCTTCTCTCCAATACGCTTGCTGCTACATCTCGCCCGTGGCTATCCGCAAATATCCGCATCTTCCTGGATTTTCTCTTTATCACTTTCTTCTTTTCTTCTTGAGGAAAGTCATCATTTTCTTCGGCAAGCACTCCAAATGAATTTGAGACGGGAATTTCCGTTACATGTACTCCATTTATAGGCCTAGGCTTATTCAATCTTACCTTACCAGCAATCACTGTCGACCAAGTTTCCTTGCTTTCCTCTCTGTTTCCTTTTAATGTATTCAACTCTTCCATTAACTTAGCAATATCTTCCTTTAGCAGCTTTATAATTTCGTCTTTTGAGGACAGTTCGTTTCTCAGGTTATGACATTCGCATGACGGTAGCGGTAGGCCTACATTACGACAATTGGTTTCACTTTTCTCCTCATTCAATTTTACCTGAGATCTTGTGATGATTTTATTTGCATTTTTTACTTTTATTTTGCACGACGAGCATAAATCCGTTACGGTTACACAACCTGACGAGACACTAACACTGTTTACTGTCGTCATACTAGAGATCTAAGTTAGCCTAGATGTTTAAACCAAATTACACTAAATTTAATTTAATTATTACTACCTAATAGAATTAATCTAATTACCTACCAATAAAGAAGAATGTGAAATACGTATATCTTCCAATCGGGTGAAGTCTCGTAAAAGCACCACTGCTCTACTTGGTTCAAACAGTGATTGAAGAAGTCACCGAATCTTTGGATACACGTTCCCACAACTTAGTTTAAGTTTATTAAATTATCAACAAGAATTTCTAAACACTATCAATATTCCGTATTACACTTGATCTAAGGAAAGTAACTTTATAGATTTCAAGCCTCTGTTATAATATTTTACCACTTTTATCAAATATTTACACTAGCTGCTATTTCACTACACTTTCACTGTGACGCCATCTTGGCTTGAAGAGGAGAAGAGGTGTTGTGTTGTCTGGGTTGCGCCACAATCACACAGGACTGTCTTGGTCGGAAAATGCCACTTATATAAATTGTCCCTGGATCTTGCAACTTCCACCCTCAGTCTGTTCAGGGACTTCCAGACTAGCCAATTCTCTGTGTGACCAGGAGGTAGAGATTCCTTCGGTTCCATCCATTCAGACAGACTGCTGGTCCTCTCCTTCCACACGGCAACTCGAGCTGTTGCTACTGTTCCTTGTAATGGATGAGTAGTTGTTAGGAAGCTCTTTCTCGATTTTAATCTCCTCTCAGCAGGTTGATATCAGAAGAGTGGGTGTGAGATCATAGCAGATGATTTACTTCTTTCGTTGTTTGCAGCCACTTCTCTTCTGATGTCAGGTGGAGCAATCCCTGCAAGATAGTGCACTTTACTGATGAGAGTTGGCCTCAAGCAACCTGTAATAATCCTACAGCTCTCATTTAAGGCTACATCCACCTGCTTTGCATGGGCTGACTTGTACCACACAGGACTGGCATATTCTCCTGCTGAATAGCATAAGGCCAATGCTGTTGACCTTAATGTTTGGGGATGGGTGCCCCAGTTAGTCCCTGCCAGTCTACGGAGGAGGCTGTTCCTCGAAGAGATCTTCTGTTTTAGCTTAAAGCACTGCTCCTTGAATGTGAGTGTACGGTCCAAGGTGACACTTAGATATTTGGGATAGAAACAATGATCCAATAACATACCATTCCAGAATACTTCAAGTTTCCGAGTAGATTGTTTATGTTTCAGGTGGAAGGCACATACCTGAGTCTTATTAGAATTGGGCATGAGTTGGTTCCTTTCATTGTAAGTACCCAGCTGTTTGAGAGCACGACTGAGTGTATGCTCTACAACTTCAAACTGTTCTGATTGGGCAGAAAGAGCAAGATCGTCAGCGTAAATGAAGCTTTTACACCCTTGAGGCTGTGGTTGATCATTGGTGTACACATTGAATAAAATAGGAGACAATACACTTCCCTGGGGCAATCCATTCTTCTGAGTTCTCCATCGGCTGCGATGTCCTTGGAAGTCGACGAAGAACCGGTGATCCTGAAGAAGTGTAGCTATCATGTTAGTGAATCCTTAGTTGTTCGTTAGGTTATAGAGTTTATGTAACAGTATTCTGTGGTTTACGGTGTCATATGCAGCAGAGAGATCAACAAAAGCTACACCTGTGATCTTTTTCCTTTCAAAACCATCTTCTATGAACTGAGTAAGGTGTAGGACTTGAGAAGTGCAATTTTTGCCTGGTCTGAACCCAGCTTGTTGAGGGATTAGAAGAGGATCAACTACAGGAGTTAAACGATTCAGGATCATTCTCTCTAGGATCTTATAAAGATGACAAAGAAGAGAGATTGGTCTGAAACTTTTAGGATCATTTGGTACTTTACCAGGCTTTAAAATAGCTATTACACGAGCCTTGCGCCATAATTTTGGGATCTTGAAAAATGCAATGCAGTGATTATAAAGATTTAGAAGCCAAATTTTCGTGACATTGCCAAAATGTTTAATTTGTTCAACACAAATATCATCCAGTCCTGCTGCCTTGCCATTCCGACATGCACGGACGGTAGCTTCTAGTTCATGAAGATCAAATGATCTTGTGAGTTCACTGGTCTGATTGTGTACCTTATCCTGAAGTTTGAAATCTGATTTTCTAAATGACGATCTTGGTGTGCTATTATTTATAAGCTGTGATGCGATTTTATTGGCAGTGATGTTTGCATGTGTGGAACTATTAGTTGGATCATTATTTAATTTCTTTAGCAGCCTCCATGCCTTCTGACTATTAACAGAGAAGTCAGTTTTCTCCGTAAGTTTCAACCGTCTTTCTCTCTTGGTCAATGCTATGGTGGATATTAGCTCTTTTCCTGCTGAAATGGTTTCGACACTAAATGTATTATCTTCGAAGAGTGAAAGATAATTACTCATCAGATCAGCTGTTTTAGGTGTTAAGCCATGGAAGTATTGTGTCCTGCACCCTCGAGGCATCGACAACCGTGAAGCCTTCTTCACTGCATTCACAAATGTATCGTATTCATCTGGCGTTGGCTGGATACCAGCTACAAAACTATCCAAAGTAGAACTAAATTTCTCCCAATTAGCTTTCCGGAAGTTGAATCTTCTACGGTAGGGTATAGTGATCGGTTGGGCTAATGCAGTAACTCGGCACATCACAGGCCGATGTTGAGAGTTAGGAACTGGAGAGCATACTGTCTTCATGCATTGTTGGCTTATGTGCTCACTGGCAAAGATCAGATCTGGATTGTATCCACGATGCCAACGCCCACTATTGAAGGAAGGAGAAAGTTTACTGTCATGTATGAGGGTTAATTGGAAGGTATCGGCCCATTTTAACACCTCTTCTACATTATCATCGTCTTGAGCATAACCCCATACTGTACTGTGACTGTTAAATTCACCAACTACAAAATTGACACTATGTTTATGGAAACTATCAGGGGTAGCAAAGGAAAAAGCAGCACCTGGTGGTTTGTATACAGAAGATACGGTGCAATTACTCAGCTCAACAGTTAATATTTCTATATCCTTGTGTTCAGAGATGGAAGTGGACATGATTTGAAGATCAGGTCGAACGAATAAAGCACTTCCGTACTGCCTGTGAGGTCTCTCGGCAATAAGTCTCAAGCCAGCAATTTTGGGACGTCGTTGTTGATTGTCTCTGTGGGTCTCTTGTATGCAAAGTATGTCACAGTTGTTGCTTCGACATATTTCACTCAGGAGCTCTTCTTTGGGGATGAAAGTCCCTCTGTATTAAACGTAATTATAGTTAGCCTTGAAAAAGGCCTTTGTGGAACAAATATCATCTTGTTTGTACTTCTGGAATGCTGAAGCTCAGTTCAGTACTGGAAAGTGTAATCCAGGTACCTATGCAGGGGCACCACGTGCAGGAATCAGCTTCACCCCCATTATTTACGTTTACAATATGTGACAATATTTGTCACATATTCACTGTTCGTCTGACAATGAATCACTTGAACTTCACCCATTTTTACACCTATTTAGGTGGTAATTTTCATAGAAACATTGGAAGCAAAACATTTCGCGACAACGAGCATAGGTATTGTACCCGATACCTAGTTTAGGCTATCGGCTACGCCAGCAGACATTAAGCTGTAGTTGAGGTTTTGGAAAGGATTAAGAAAAGATAGCGCGCCGATCGCGTCAAGAAGAATGCCAAGATGACGTAGGAGGTCTAGTATCAAGGAGGCATTGAAATCTGTAAGAAGATGGAATTATGAATGGAGATGTGAAGCTTTATTGAAACATATATGGAATTATAGTAATTAAAACAACTTAGAAGAGGATATATAACATGCATTATATGTGGAAATAATTTTATGGAAATAAGTTATTTTATAACAGAACAGCCGAGAGGATTCGGGTTCGAGACTATGTTCATGACGTAAGAGCGCAGTGGTGGGAGAACAAGCCACGTGCCGCGCGGAGCACATAAGCCGAAACACAGCGCTAGCAAGTCAGTTGAGCCCAGGAAGACGGGCAGTTCAGAGCAACTCTATAGCACAGCGAGACGGGCATTGAAGGTCACGCAGCATACGGAAACTGTCACGGCAGGAGTATAGGTGACAGTTCTTGCATCGCCGAGCAACGAAGGCCGAGCGGGTCGTTGATCCAGGCGGGCTGGCCGAGGAGACAATTGTAGACAGCCGGGGTATTTCAAAACCACACTGCTCGTATTTGAAGACTTTATTTCAAGCTTCATTTCGACGCTGTTCAAACACAGGCTTTTACGAATAACCTTATAACCATGCTGTTATATAACACATTCAAAGCGACTTTTTCTATTCCAAGTAAACTGAATGTTTAGCATAGGCTCTGATGAACATTATATCGTGCATTTATAAGATTTATATCTTATACAATTTTCATGAGTTACCTATTACGAACAGATACAGGGTGTTTCGTAATCTTGAACACTCTCAAGTAAAATTTTATTTTACTCAAGTGGGACTTTGCAGTAAGTTGAGATTGGACTTGCAATACTCAAACTCAACATTTAAAGGAACAGTGGCGTATCTTAGAAGAGGAGTAGGGGGTCCGCTGTTTCCATGAACTTTTTCGAGAAGGAGTTGGACAATATCCGCTATGGGTAATCCGAGGTTCAACATGACCGAGTAGACGTGAATAGAGACAAGATGGCACCACAGAGCGATGGATTCGATTCCTGACGAGAGGAGTCCAACAGCTGATTCGCTTGGGATTTCGAAGGAAATCATAATTTCATGGATGAAATGATATTCACGCCGATCTTACGAGAAATTCTTTATGTAGGGAAAATCGACGATCTTGGAAATTATATTGCAACTGATAATGAAAGGTATTGTAAGAGTTCTAACTACCTGATACGATTATTTTCATGAATACTGGGCACACATGTATGTTTTTCTAATAGGAGTGATTTGATTATTAAGACATGGTTTGAATTTATATACTTCGAATTTGCTAGAATATGGAGTGACCATATGATATGGCAGGCATCATTATTCGAAATTCTCACCATTGATTGGCTTTATTAAGCAGATGTTTGGTCTTTTAGATTTTTCCAGCTAGGATATTTTTCATGAATAGTTTTTTTTGTGTAACGAGTATTTCGAACTCGTGATCTGCAATTGATTATCAGAAATTACTTCGTCAGTTCATTGCATACTAGCGAGTGTGTATTATTCATCAGTAGGGATTTTTTCCATTGGATTGTTTGGAGATATTAAGAAGTTATTCACTTTAGTGAATGAACATCGCTTTTATATGACAACTAGAAACTTGTTGATTCCTATCTGGTACATTCACTCATATAGACTACGAGGTGGGGTCCTTCGTATTTATACGATTGTATGGTGGCTACTCACCTTACCCATCGTTTAGGGAACTATCATCCAAGCCGACGGGGCGAGGTCTTTCGTATTTATACGACTGTACGGTGGTTACACATCTTACTTGCCATTGAGGGACTCATTTTTATCATCCGAATGTACACGAGATGTAAGTGAATTAAACAAGGAACTACTAGTCACATATCAGTCGAAATTTTGTTAAATAAAGTAACGATAAATGTCAACAGGATTGCATTTAGTAATTCTTGTTTGCCAATCCAATATTTTGTTGCTATACTCTTTTGAGAGTAATTTCAGTTTAACAGCTGTTACAGCTGATGCTTTTGATGATTTTTATGATTGTGTTTGATACCTTTGAGAAGGATTTAAAGTAATTGAATCTTGTAAGATTAATCATTAATGGTCATAATTATTTTAAGGCAGATCAGTAGTGCAGATTTTGATATGAGAGATTATAACACATTGGTGTTTTTCTGCGATGTGAATTTATGAAGAATTTGTAAAAGAGAATTTATGCTATTTGAAAGCAGATCTTAAATTACTGAAGTAATATTTTTCCAATTGTTTAAGAAGTTGTCTAGATGTGATCAGAGTAATTACAGTCATTGGAGATTATGTGCGTTGATAATTTGAAGCCATTTATATATTTCTTTGTAGATCATGCAACATGGTTAAGTGGAGTTTATGATAGGCATTTTGTGGAATTTGCCATGTGATAGTAGCAATGTTGCTAATGTATTTTGAAGCAGACATGAGGTCGTCGTACCCAGTCTAGCGTATTTGTTGAGATTCATGCTGTATGTGCTGAATATTTATGGAGTTTTTGGAGTAATTCTTATATTCAAATGTGATATTTGAAATATTGAAGAAATATAATGTCGTTGTGGATAGTTAGATCCAACGTGATGTCGTGGAGACAATAATATTTTTTTGGCATGATAAATTAAATACGAGATATAACTTGGAAGTAATAAAACTGTAAGACAACGTTCTGTAAACCATATTAAACAATTTGTTAGGAAATTAAACAAATAAATGAAGTTGATAATACAAGATTTTCTGAAAATAATAATTAACGAAATAATAATCTGAGATTTAAGCATATTAACGATCTGACCTAATGAAATAAAAATCAGAATGACTAGATGAAATAATAAAAATCTAAATAACCAGATGATTGAAATTTAAATAAGTTGATACATTAAATTTTGAAATAAATCGATGAATTAAATAAAGTGGATGAATTAAAGATTGATAAAATAAACTGATTGAAATAAATTAATAGACGATTGTAATGATGATGAATAACTGAATCAGAAGGTGATAATTAATTAAAGAAGCTTATGATCAATGAATTTATATGCAATTAAATAAATTTAATTGAGAGATAATGTGAAGGAATTGCAACTTGAAATTGAGAATTTAAATGATGTAATGGTGATGAATTAACGATTCTGACAGGAAGATGTAGAATTTTGAAGTGAGAATTAATGTGAGAAATATTTAATTTTGATGATGACGATAATGATTTTCAATAAGCTACGAATTTTCTGTAATTCACAGATAAGTGATTGATTGTTAATGACGATGTAAATAGTGTAAATTAATTATTCAATGTTTAGGAACATTTGATTAACATGTTCAACATTCAAATTATGCCATGCAAACCATAAATTTACGTGATATTTAATATGAGTGATTATTATATGTGTATGTTTAGGCAGATTAATTACTTAATTAAATCCACATTGATGTTAAATTAAAGAGAATTAGGTCTCAGGTTTCACAAATGTCAGTGACGAAAGACATAGTGCTACAGTGATCCTGAGAATCCAAGAGAACTTTATACATTTTTCTTGTTAGGTGGATAAAGATAATTTTGGATTAGAAAGGAGATGGTTCGATTTTTGGACAATGACAATTTAACTTTGCATTCGACCATACTCTTAGGTAGGAATTATATTTAAAATGTCTGTCTGACTATCAAAGTAAAATAAATTTGTTTTTATCTTAGTTGTGATCTGATGATGGTGTGATGTTCCTTTTTCTTTCCTTGTCTTGAGTAAGGCTTATCCGGAAAGGAAGTGGTTTGCTAGGAATTTAGTTGATGGCGCCCATTTATATTTGCATTATTTCTATTAAACTTAAGCCCGTAACGACCCTAGAGATACTTTGTCTCGTGATACCCACTGCTTTTTCGATAACTCAGCTGAATTTCCGACACATTCCTTATTTGACTAGAGGTTCATTTAACTCCGCTCTGTCCTGGAACTCCAGGGATGTGATGTTATAGCAGATGGGTCATCGCATCCCCAGGACGAACGGGTACAGAGAGAGAGGGAGAATTGGCTTTATCCAACTAGTGGGGCTTTTCGATTTTGTTTATTCTATGGAATCACATCAGATTTAGATTACTGAGAGATTGATCTCAAGTTCATTTAAGTGTGTTACAAAATTTATTAAACTTAGTCAGACAATGTACTTGTGTGCCCAATCCAGTGTTCATGTTAATCGTATTAGTAATATCATGTTAGTTATAAGATATTTTTCCCTATACCCAAGTGAATGCAGGAATTGAGACATTGTGATGTGTTGTTGTCTAACGTCTCTATATAATTCTATATTGAAAATATAATTATGTTGCCGGAAGATTTAGCTAAGGTGTTAGGAGAGTTACAGACGGGTATGTCTGGTATTGCAGAAACTATTTCTAAGATGGAAACGGAAGTTAAAGAACAAATTAATCATTCAGAAGCTAGATTAGAAGCTAAATGCAAAGAGAATGTACAAGCATTACAGGCTAATAGCGAAGGCAATCTGAACGACAGTTTAAAATCATTAGAGACTAGATTACAGTTAACTAGTGAAGATAATTTAAAGTCATTAGAGGAAAGGCTACAGACTAGTACTGAAGAAAATTTAAAATTATTGCAGTCAACTAGTGAAGATAATTTAAAATCATTAGAGACTAGGTTACAGTCAAATAGCAAAGATGAGTTGATGTTATTAGAGACTAGGCTACAGTCAAATAACGAAGACAATTTTAAGTCATTGGAAGAGAAATTACAGTCTCGTAGTGAAGAAACTAACACTGAATTAGAAAATAAGTTAACCAGATTAGAGAATAGTTTAACTTTAAAGAATAATGAGATGCTAAAAACTTTACAATTAGACATAATTGCAGTAAACATGAAAGGAGAGGAAAATGTTCAAATATTAAGGAAAAATATTATTGAATTAGAAAGTAAAGGAGAAGAAAATATTTTTACTTTAAGAACAGACGTTATGACCATACAGAAAGACATTAAGTCAGATGTATCGAAGTTGAGATTCGACATCGATGGTTTAGTGGCAGATGTAGGAAAAATTCAAGAGTGGTCTACCGAAGTATCTTTCGAGACTAAGATTAAAGGTCTAGAAACGAATCTAGGTAACGAAATTAAAGATTTAAAGACAGTAATTGGGACCATTAAAGAGGAAGTCTTGGGAGAGGTCAATTCTAATTTAAAGTCGTTAGAAAATCAATTGCAGAAGGATATTAGGAAGATAGACGACGATATAGAGCAAAAGGTTAACGAAAACTTAGCTTTATTTAAAAATAGAGTCGGAGCAATTGTGGAAGAACGGTATAGTGAGGTCGATGCCGAAGCAAAAGAGAAACGTGAAGGGTTAGATGAAAAATTAATCGCAGTTATGGCAAACTTAGAAGCTAGGTTTACGGAAAGCAAGGAAGCGATGAAAATAGATTCAACTTTATTTAGAACAGATGTTGATCTGTTGAAAGAACAAGTCGCGTTAGTAAAGAACACGTGCGAAGAAAAAATCGACAAGTTAAGGAACGATCTAGACGAGAGTGACAAGACGCAGGATGTTACATCGTTAGATGAGTTGAAGACTCAGGTCAAGAGATTAGCGGAAGACAGGATGACTAAACTAGAATCCATAGTTAACAGTTTCACCAGTCAGAATGTAACATCAGGGGAAACATTGATAAATCAAACAGCGATAGACCGCAGTATGACGAATCAAGAACCGAGCATGGTAGAAGACCGTCAAATGCAACCGAATGTGACATTCGAAAGGGCTATTTCAACCCCTCAGGATAATCCAAGTTCGAATAGGAGTACGTTGGGTCCAAGCGAACGATACTCAGGTCCAGTCACTATTATAAGGAATCTGGATGACAAACCGAGAAAGTTTTCGGGAAATACAGGAGTTACACCAGTAGAATTTCTGCGAGATATTCGAGACTATATGGCGGAACACAGGGTAGCCAAAGAAAGAGAGCTAAGGATAGTCGAACGCGCCTTAGATGGATCTGCACTTACGTGGTTTAGAGCGTTCAGAAGCAATTTTGCGAACATGGAGCAATTTGCCATGGCTTTCTTGAGGAGATTCTGGAGTGCCGAGGATCAACTTAACGTAAGAGCGGAGATGTACTCAAAACGCTATTCTACGTCACATCCAACGCATTATGCCAACTATTTCACGTCACAGCTGGCTAAATTACAGTTCCTTATTCCTCCATTGCCAGAAGAAGAGCTTTTGCAACCTATAGCGCGACAGTTACCGATAGAGGTACAGCGATCACTGATAGCATCGGGAGCCAATACGCTGGAACATTACGACGATATTTTGCGGCGATTGGATTATACAAGCGCACAGGTCACGCCTAGAAGTAATAGAAACGACAACAGAAACACGCAAGAAGTAAATGCGGTAGTCGTGGACAATGCAGCTCAAACAGACAGAAGGGATTCCTGGGAAAACCAACGGAACGAAGGGAATCGAGGAAACATCCGTAACGCAAGAGGAAATGATCGATATAGAGGACCATATGAAAGGCCATACGATCAAGAAGCGAGAGATAGCCGATATAGGAATTATAACCAAAATTCCAGGTATCAGGACAGGAATATATTGTTGATGGTTCGAAAAAGTGTCCTGTGTTGCCGGCAGATGCAACTGCGCAACAAAAAGCGGCATATAAGCAGTGGTTGAAAGAAGACGCGAAAGCGGCCAGTTTGCTAGCAGGTGCGCTAGGAAAATATGTTGCCGAGCTCGTGTTGACGTGCACCAATGCCAGTGAAATTTGGACAAAATTGAGCGCACGGTTTGAACGAAGCAGTACGCAGCGACTGAACATGTTGATCGAGTCATTCTTCCGAGTGACACGTGACGACAAGGAGGACATCAGCACCCATGCCGCGAAGTTACAGAAGCTTTATCAGGATCTGAACGACGAACTACAAAAGCACAACGAAAACACGTTATCTGAAAGAATTTTGAACGGTCGAATTTTATCCACGCTGGGAAAAGAATATGATAATTTCAAGGATGTGTGGGACACGATTCCGACGGAAAATCAAACTGTGAACTTGTTGATTGAAACATTGTGCACGATTGAACTGCGTGACCAAGGAAACGTGGAATCGACTGCGTTTGTGGTACGTAGTGCTCCCAAGAAGCATTCCCAGTATGGCAGTGGCAAAGGCAGCGCTGATAAGTCGAAGAAAAATGTTCAACGAGTAAAGCAGAAGTTTACATGTTTCAAATGTAAGGAATTGGGCCATTGGGCAAGTGAATGTCCAGTGAAGAAGAAAGAGGGTGACACTAGAAACAAAAATAAGGAGAACAATGCTTCGTTTCTGACACATGCGATGAGTGCGTTAGACGGCGACTTTGTTCAAGCCGACGAGTGGTACTGCGACAGTGGCGCCACAAATCACATCACCGCGAACAAACAGTATTTTACAACATACGTCAAGTTTGCTGCTCCAGAGAAGATTTGGCTAGGAAAACGAGGTGTGAGCATGCTAGCTCACGGCAAAGGAACTGTAAACATTCAAGTGCGGCTGAACAACGCTTGGTTGAGTGCTGAGAAGACTGAAGATTTTGTATGTTCCCGATGCAATGGCTCATCTGTTTTCTGTGAAAGCTGCTGCAAGGAAAGGTCTTTGTGCAAGACTTGACGACCTAACTGTTAGAATTGAAGACAAGGTTACTGGAAAGGCGATGATGGCTGGATGTGTGAGTCATGGTCTGTATGTACTTGACATGCGCGTCGTGAAACCGGCGCAACCCATTCAAGTGAATTTAGCTACATCGTCGGACAAACTGCAGATCTACCATGAACGATTTGGTCATCAACACAAAGCGCATGTCAAGAATGTACTGAAGCAGATGAACATCAATGTAGACATGTGTAAAGAGGATTTCTGCGATGGATGTTATTATGCATCTAGTTTATGTCCTCTATGGAACTTGGTCGGAGTGTAAATATGCTTTTACTCTGTGACAATGTCAGTTGTAATTTGCTCATTGTGTTAAGATGTAGATTCAGATGTGTGTGCTTATTAAAGTGCTATAATATCCTTTATTCAAAACACAATAGCTATAATGTGCTTTATTCAAAACATAATAGTTGGCGATCAGGAATTGGGACTTGATTCTCCGGTTCAGATATAGCCTACATCAATGAAGTACGGTATTTACGTCGTCTGTTTCAACGGCCACGTGAGTAAAATCAAGAATCAGGCAAATCGACATGAAATGTACACAGAGTACTTGTAAACGATCCTAAGCAACTCATCGTATATTCAGCTACGTGTGCCTGCATGCCACATATTCAAAATAATATGTATCGCAGTTCGAACTTTGAGGTTATGCAATGTTTTTTTTTCTCAAGCCCAGGACAATATTCGGTCATCGATCACTACCCAGTGTGTTTTAACTCTGTTATCTTGAAACATTTTATTATATTTGAACTGTGATTTTTAAAATTATTTCGAAGTTCCGTCAAGATGGACGCAAATCAGTTCCAACAATTACTGAACATTTTTACTAATTCTCAAGAGAAGTTACTTGAAAGGTATCAAGCTCACCAGCCCGTCACAACCCCACAAGCCACTAACATCACACCTTTTGAAAATTTTGATTCTGAAAAGGAAAAATTTGTGTCGTATTTAGAACGATTTGAAAATTACGCAAACTTCAACAATGCCACCGATCCAACAAAGAAAGCTCAACTCTTGTGTACATCAATAGGGGCAATTCATTATAACAATCTCTCTGCATTTTTAGGCCCTGATAAACCAATCAAGTCTCTCGGTTATAATGACCTAGTAAAGCATTTAAAGCAAATATTGTCACCTCAAGTCTCAACCGTAGTTTCCCAACACTATTTCTTGAACGTCAATCAAAAAGAAAGTCAAAATATTGCAGAATTTGTTGCCACTCTTAGAAGCCACTTACTAGACTGTGACTTTTATATTCAGTGTACATGTGACGCCAGAATTTCAATTGCGGATGTTTTTCTTCGTGCACAATTTATACGTGGCTTGCGAGATAATTGGATCAGAGAGAAACTTCTCCAGTCTAATGACACGAAATTTGATGATCTCCTGAAGAAGGCTATAGCCTTGGAAGCATCGCGGTATGAGAGTAATCAGCTGTCAAAACAGCTCACTGCAGCGTCAGACTCTATAGAGGACACAAACAAAGTAACAAAAGCCACAAGTTCATATAATGACCGAAGTATGAATCAATATAGCAGTGATACTCAGTCACGTTTTGTTCAACAGCCTAACCCAGGCTCTCACTCACGTTCACAGTCTAGGGGCCGCCGTAGTTCTGTCAATTATAGAGCACTAGGTATTGATGGATTATGCCTGAATTGTGGAAATCAAACCACAGGTCAAGAGATTGTCGCACAAACAGAAACTCTCTTAAATGTAGGTCATGTAGGAAAGTGGGACATGTTGCAAAAGTTTGTATCACTACACTTCTTCAACAGTCAAATACACACAACATTGCAACTGAGAACATAGATGACAACTTGCATGACCACCCTGAAACCAATTTCGGGATAGGACAACTGGAATGCATCGAAGATCTCTTTGAAGTAGGACAAGAATCAGATAAATATCTTATCACTGTTAAACTCAACAATAAATCACAAAGATTTGAAGTCGACACGGGAGCAAAATATTCACTCATCCCAGAGAACGAATGTTCAACCTTGGGTCTTGGTTTGCCATTGCAGCCAACAAATGTCTGTTTTCGATCATATTCTGATCATGTTATCAAACCCAGAGGAAAAATTGTTGTCACAGTATCATACAAAGGAACAGAAATTGTTGCAGATCTTTTTGTAGTTCCGCAAGGTCATGCCGCATTGCTTGGTCGTGTTTGGATCAGGGGCCTCGGCCTTGATCTGAAGGAAATTGACAAGGACACAAATCATTCACTTCACACTGAATCTGTCAACTCAGTGCAGTCAATTCAGGATATTTTACATCAGTATAGTACAATCTTTGAAGAAAAAATTGGATGCGTTCCCAATATTGAAGTAAAACTGCAACTCAGAGAGGGGGTGAAACCTGTCTTCAATCGTGAACGTGATGTCCCTTTTGCTCTTCGGGAACGCGTTGAAAAGGAACTCGCTTCATTGGAATCAGAAGGAGTTATTTCTCCCACAGCTTTAAGCGATTGGGGATCGCCTCTTGTTGTTATCCCAAAACCGGATGGGGGAGTTAGGTTATGTGTTGACTACAAATGTGGAGTAAATTCAAGGTTGATTTCTGCAAACCATCCCATTAGACCAGTTAATGATGTTCTACATAGTCTTAGAAACTCAAAATTTTTCTGCAAGTTAGACTTATACAAGGCATATCTACATCTGAAGGTTGATGAAGAAGGTAGTATGATTCAAACTATATCCACTCACAAAGGAACCTTCAGGATGCACCGACTGAGTTTTGGCATCAAAACTGCCCCCTCAGAATTTAATAGGATATTATCACAGATCCTTCATGGTCTTCCAAAAGTTGAAGCTTATTTTGACGACATCATAATACATGGTACAACGAAGGAGGAGTGCACCAAGAACTTAATAGCCTGTCTAGAACGGCTTTCAAAAAATTATCTGCATTTGAACAAAAGCAAATGCTAATTTTTCAAGGAAAACATAGACTACCTAGGGCATATTGTATCATATAATGAGATCCGCAAGTCACCAGAGAAAGTTCAAGCTGTGTCACAAATGCCACGCCCTAAAACCAATGAAGAAGTGAGACGCTTCCTTGGTATGGTGACTTATTATGCAAAGTTCATTCCTAATTTTTCAACGAAGTCCCACCCATTACGGCAGTTATTGCGGAAAGGTGTACGGTTTTTCTGGTCTGCAGACTGTGAAACAGCTTTCTTGAATCTCAAGTCCGAGTTATGTAGTGAACGTGTCCTTACCCCATTCAACCCATCACTGCCTATCATCTTGTCAACCGATGCCAGTCCTATTGGTGTTGGAGCAGTATTAAGTCATGAGATGGATGGCCAAGAAATACCCATCGCCTATGCCTCTCGTGCCCTAACACCAGCAGAATGTAATTACAGTCAGCTTGACCGGGAAGCGCTGGCAATAATTTTCGCCACAACACACTTCTACAACTATATTTTTGCAAGAAATTTCATTCTTGTGACAGACAATGAACCTCTGTCTCGTATTTTTCATCAGAACAAGGGCCTGCCACAAATGACATCCGCAAGGCTCCTAAGATATGCATCGTTTCTCTCCGGGTTTGACTACACGGTAAGAGTGAAAAAAGGGAAAGATAACGAAAATGTTGATTGCCTATCCCGAGCCCCTGTTGCATCTACCTCGCCAAACATTGAAACATCAATAAATGCAGAAGTTTCACAACTCTGTGCTGAAACGATTCTTCAAGTGTCAAGTGAAGCCATTACGTACGAAACTATCCGTGATGAGACTATGTTAGACCCAGAACTTAGTGCCACCCTGCAACGTCTTCAAACTCAATCCTTGGATGAACCATATACAGTTGAAAATGGTATTCTATTCCGCCAAGACCAAATTGTTATCCCAAAGAAACTACAAAGAAAAATTTTGGAAGAGTTACATTTAACACACCTCGGCATTGTGAAAACAAAACAGTTAGCAAGACGATATGTCTACTGGCCGCAATTAAACAAAGACATTGAGAAGCTTATCAAATCTTGTGAAGAGTGCGCGCAGACTCGTTCAAATCCACCAAAAGCTCCAATACACCCCTGGGATGAACCAGAAGAAAATTGGGAACGCATACACATTGACTATGCGGGGCAATTTGATAACCACCATTTCTTGATGTGTGTTGACGCGAAATCCAAGTGGGTCGAAGTACGAATGGTGAAAGACGCTCCATCCACTGCAACTACTATCAGTCTGCTTGACAATATCTTTACCGTACATGGGTACCCGAATGTCCTTGTGTCAGATAATGCCACTACCTTCACGAGTGATGTATTCAGATCCTATTGCAAGGAGAGAGGGATTTTTCAGAAACATATTGCACCAGGGCACCCAGCAACCAATGGGCCAGCCGAGAGAAACATCCAAACTTTGAAGAGGCGACTTCGTGCTGCTGTAAATGACCCGGCACCATTATCGACTAAGTTACAGAACATCTTGTTTCAATACAGAGCAACGCCATTGGCATGTGGACAGTCTCCAGCTGAACTATATTTGAAACGTCGGCTACGTATCCGGTTGGATGCCCTACTTCCAAACCAAAAGAGCTTGACTACATCCAGTTTCTCACCCCCTGTTCGCTCTTTCAAAGTGGGAGAGAGAGTGCAAGTCCGGATTCACCGGAAAAACCGTGATATTTGGCAGTTTGGTGTTATACAAACTAAACTCGGCCAGCGTCACTATGATGTGAAATTGGATTCGGGACGAATTTTAAAGCGGCATGTGGACCAGTTATTATCGACTCTCGTGCCAAAGAAAGATAAGCATGTCACTTTTGCTCCAACAAATCCTCCAGTGCGTGGTGTTCCAAACATACCAACACCAATCCAGTCAAGACTAGAAAATGAGGATATTCCTCCTGCAACCCACACTTCAGATGATACAAGGCAGACCATCCTGCAACCAGATGAACGCCCTGATCGAAACAGCCTTCCACCACCTTCTGATAATTATTTAAGAAGGTCAGCCAGAGACAGGCGACCTCCTCAGTATCTGCAAGACTATGTGCCCAAATGAATATAGATAGTTCCTTTTATTTGTTTTTATATAAGTGGGGGAGACTATTATGTATCTAGTTTATGTCCTCTATGGAACTTGGTCGGAGTGTAAATATGCTTTTACTCTATGACAATGTCAGTTGTAATTTGCTCATTGTGTTAAGATGTAGATTCAGAGGTGTGTGCTTATTAAAGTGCTATAATATCCTTTATTCAAAACACAATAGCTATAATGTGCTTTATTCAAAACATAATAGATGTGCACTGGGAAAAATGCATCGACTGTCATTCAAGACACGAATGAATCGACCAACAGCCACCGGTGGACAAATCCACGCCGATGTGAATGGACCAATGTCTACTGAATCTCTTGGAAAGGCACGCTACTACGTATGTTTCAAGGATGATTTCAGCAAGTTTCGACGAGTTTTCTTTTTAAAGCCCAAAAGTGAAGTGTACACCGTTCTGGAACAGTTCCTGAATGAAGCCAAAACAAATGGACACGTCGTGAAGCTGCTCAGGTGTGATGGAGGAAAAGAATTTGGTAACAAGAAGGTTTCTGAACTACTCGCAAGCAGAGGCATAGAACACAGCATTACTACGCCGTACACACCACAACAAAACGGAGTTGCGGAACGTGAAAATCGGACGATTGTGGAGTGCGCAAAATCTATGCTGAATCCCAGCAAGTTAACGAAACAACTTTGGGCTGAAGCCTGCAACACTGCGGTGTACCTCCTGAATCGCACTGGGAAGTCATCCATTGAAAACAAATGTCCCTATGAATTGTGGTATGGACGACCAGTGGGAAGTCTCAGTCATCTGAAGATCTTCGGAACAAAATGCTACGTGCATATCGACAAGAATTTTCGCTCAAAGTTCGACGACAAAGCTGTTTTTGGACATATGGTTGGGTACGTGAACGACAGGGATGGATTTAGAGTCTGGATTCCAACTCAGGGAAAGGTTGTTCTAAGCCATGATGTGAAATTCAAACCTGAAGTTGTCTGCAATCTGCGCGCCAACGCCGGAAAGGTTGAAGTCACGCTTGAAGAACGTGTGGAGAGGAATCAGTCTAATTCATCGTCTGATGTAGGCTTACAGAGGAGGTCAGAGTCAGATGAGAACTTAAGCGAAATTGAAGATTTTGCTTCGGCATGCAGTTCCGGAGGAAGCGAAGTTGAGGAAGAAGGAGAGACTGAAGAAAGAAGGAAAAGCAAACGTGAAAGTAAGAAGCCATCGTGGATGATCAGTGGAAATTACATGTACATGGCTGGATCATCTATCGTTGAAAAGAATCCTGACTCATACTCTGAAGCGCTGAAGTCTAGTGATGAAAATCAGTGACTGAAAGGAATTAATGAAGAATTGGAGTCCTTAAAGGAAAATGATACCTGGAAATTGGTTGAGCGTCCAAATGGTGCACGGGTCCTGAAAAATCGGTGGGTTCTTCGACAGAAGACAACGGACAGTGGAGAAGTTCGCTTCAAGGCACGATTGGTAGCCAAAGGCTATGTGCAACAGCAAGGTATCGATTATGAAGAAACATTCAGCCCTGTTGCACGGTATGATACCATTCGAACTCTGTTGGGAGTAGCTGTTGAAAAGGAGATGAAACTTGGTCAATTTGATGTCAAGACGGCCTTCTTGAACGGCGAGCTTGAAGAAGATGTGTTCATGGAACAACCAGAAGGTCATCAGGACGGTACTGGCCGAGTGTGTCATCTAAAAAGAAGCTTATATGGTTTAAAACAGGCTCCACGCTGTTGAAACAAGCGTTTCAAGAAATTCATGGAGAAAGCTGGATTCAAAAACAGCAAAGCTGATCCTTGTCTCTTTTACAGCAACAATCTTTGTGGATGATGGTCTGGTAATTGGCAACGAAGAAGACATCGAGCAGTTCATGGAAAAACTTCAGCAGGAATTTCACACGACCAGAGGATCTCTCAACAATTTCCTGGGCATGAAGATACAACAAAACCATGATGGATCAATTGCAATCAGTCAAGAGGATTATACGAGGAAAATCCTAGAAAAATTTGTGATGGCCGAGTCAAATGGAGTGTCTACCCCAGTTGGACGCGAAGAAAGTGAAGACGGAGAAAAGGTTTCGGCCTGGGTTCCTTATCGTGAGGCGGTGGGATCCTTTACATACCTGAATACAGCTACACGTCCAGATATCGCATTCGCGGTCAACAAAGCTGCTCGAGCCATGGAGAATCCTACAGTTCAAGACTGGAGTCAAGTGAAACGGATATTTCGATATTTAAAGAGCACAGTGAACCATGGAATCGTCTATAGGAAAGAGGACGTTTTGAAGGTCTAAAGTGATGCTGACTACGCCGGTGACAAGAGGACGAGACGTTCAACGACGGGTGTCATTTCGACCTACAATCTTGGAGCTGTATCGTGGAGAAGTCAGTTACAGAAGTCTGTGTCAACATCGACAACTGAAGCTGAAATTGTGTCTGCAAGTGAAGGAGTAAAGGAGTTGATTCGGCTGAAAAGACTGTTTTCTGAATTACTGGGAACTGCTGACAAACCTCCTACGCTTTACATCGAAAATGCTGGTGCAGTTAAATTGGCTAAAATCCGGAGTACCATCGAAAATCCAAGCATATTGAGGTACGTCATTTCTATGTGAGGGAAAGATTTTTGGACGGAGACCTTGCGCTGGAGCACATCGACGGGACCAATTAATTAGCTGATCTTCTAACTAAACCTCTGTAGAGGGTCAGATTCGAGATGCTGCGTGAGAGGATTGGCGTGCAGAAGATGACATCTTTGAGGCTGAAAAGTGTTCAATAGTTTATCTTGTTTATTTTTTTATTTGCATTTGATTTTTCTTTGGAGGAAGTGTTAATATTTGAAAGAAAAATAGCACAGTAGCGCCACCTGGTGAAATAGACCTGTACAATATAGAGAACAAAAGACGAGTCAGTACAAAGTCTGTGCGTGTTCGCGTGACATGTGACAAGCATCTCAAAAGATGATTTGTATTTTGTATTGTATTTCTCACTTGATAAATAAAGATTTACATTAAAACTAACACATATGATTAGCAAAGTATTCAATAGACGCACTTATTTTTTATTACTTGTCGAAAAAAGTAGATATCGCATGGTTGGCAGAATGGGGTGCAATATGGTGGGATGTTTTCTACATAGCTCCAAAACCGGAGAGACCACAGCAAACACATTGTAGAAAACCCAAAAGACAATAAGGGATGTATATCAGTAAAAGAAAAGAAAGTGCTGACCAAGGTCTGACTCGAACTCGAAACCTTCAATTCCCCACGCCAACGTGCTAGCGACTACGCCACGGAGACGATCCGGGAACATGTGCGGGAATAGGGCTACAAAAGTTTGAGGATTGATTTTAAACGTTCAATTTTGAACACACTGAGGCCCATTGGCAAAAACGCTCGAACAGGGGCAAAATATTTTTTATGAAGAGCAAACCCTCCTAATTTGAACGCTTTTCTAGTAAACCACATGGCGACCTATCCTTGTTAGCTTACGGCCATGGCCTTTTCTACCCAAATCCTACCTCAATTGCAAATACACACATCAGTACAGGCATCACAGTGACACATGTTATCAGACAAATTTTACACACACCCAAGTACATAGGGCTACATATTAGAGCAATATTCTCCATTCTCCATTTTAGGTCCGTATTGAATATATTCACTTATAAAACTATTAATAATCTCCGTATTTTCAATATAATGTGGTTGATAGTCTATTTATACAACTGGGTACATGTTTCGTACAGTCGTCTGTACTTCCTCAGCCCAAATATACATTAAGATATGCACAAGTATGATGCACACTATCAATCACATACAATGTACGAAACATGTACCCAGTTGTATAAATAGACTATCAGATTCCCTCGATGCAGCCACAGCGCAAATTAATGAACTCCTGATTCAAGCAGCAAAAGCGGGCCTTAAGATCTCCTTTGAAAAAACAGAATTCATCACTAATATCAAGCTAGCGCCAAAAGAGCTGGATGTAGGACAGGGGAAAATCAAGCAAACGAAAGCATTCAAATATTTGTGTGAATGGATAGACCCCAATCTCTCCGAGAAGGCAGCTTTCGAGTCACGAATCAGGAAAATGGAAATGGCATACAATCTAACAAAGGCCATTTACAACAAGAAATCCATATCAACAAATGCCAAGTTAAGACACTACCAAACAGTCATCCGTCCAGAGGCTTTGTATGCTGCAGAGTGCCTTGCAATGCATCGCAAGGGACTAACAGAGAAGCTGGAAGTGAAAGAAAGAAAAATTCTAAGAAAAATCTTGGGTCCGGTAAAAGAAAATGGGGAATATAGGAGAAGGCACAACCACGAACTTTACACCCACGTGGAAAAAATAACTGATGCCATGAGGAAACGGAGAATTGCCTTTTACTGTCATATAACAAGAATGAACCCAGCACGATTGACAAATAGAATTTTCACCTACTTCCTCAAAAAGAAAACAAAGGGAGCTTGGTTCATTGAGGTGGACAAAGATTTACAAGAAGTGGGAATAACAGGCAACGATATTTGGGAACGTGCCACACTTAAACAAAAACTAACAGCACACCGATGTTTTCAAGAAAAGCCAAAGCTTCCAACTGGCAAGAAGTGGACTGCAGAAAGGAAACAACAGCATCGAGAACTAATGCGAAAGTACTGGGAGGATGTTAAAGCTCGATGCAACAAGAAACAGTTGAAATGACGTGGTCCTTAGATGGCCGAATCGAGAGAAGAAGAAGAAGACTATCAACAACATTGAATTGAAAAGACGGAGATCATTAATAGTTTTATTAGGGCTACCATAACCACGATGTCACAAATCCCCTAAAACAATTAACATAAAACTACTTTGTAGGTGCACAGTAGCTTCTGTATCTTTCTCTCAGTCATAAACATAATGCATTACTGTTGTGGTGTTTGAAGCCATATTTTCAGTGTTGCCTTAATAAGCAAGAGTTTAGTGCTTTTCAGTCGGTCAACACGAATGTACCCAAAAGAGATGGGTTACGCCCTAATCCTGAAATAAATTACATGAGATTAATATGTTTTATTAATATGTTTTATTAATCTCATGTAATTTATTTCAGGATTAGGGCATAACCCATCTCTTTTGGGTACATTCGTGTTGACCGACTGAAAAGCACTAAACTCTTGTTATAATGCATTACTGCAATCGATGCCAGCATTTTCTGGGTTGCAGAAAGAATATACCGGTACCGTATTCCATTGAACATTGCTTTCACATGTTTCAGGCTAACATATGTAATGCCTGATCTCCCTTGGTTAACTAATGTTCTCGTCTGAACCCAAAGCTATTTGGTAAATGTTTTTGGGGGCTAGAGTATTCTTTCTTTTCCTGCCTCTCATGCCCCCTTCTCTTTCTTATTCTGATATCCTCATTCTCTAGGGACTGGAACTCTGAACTGTGATATGAGTTACATATTAAGTACCTTACAGATTGTATGTTCAATATAATAATAATAAGGCACAATTTCCTTAGAAGATGATTTTTGTTACAACAAACACACTTTAGAGTCAAACTTCAGAATGAAATTGTTACAACAAACACACTTTAGAGTCAAACTTCAGAATGAAATTTAGTAATAAATTGAACTTAAAGTGGAAAAATTAAAATGTTGCCCCAATAATCCAGACCAAACATCATTTGAATAATCAAAATTTACTCTCTATAGTGTATAAAAGAAAGGCTTAATCTCCCTCTTTTAATGGAATGACCCTATGGATGATTCGTTTATTGTTGTATGCATAAGGGCAGATAATCTCACTGTTTTGCCCCTTAAAACAGCCATAACTATTGATAACCCGCCAGGAGATTGCAGTTCAACACGCTGTGACAGGGTGCGGGGGGAGGTCTTGCAGTACGCATGCGCGGACAACCTATTCCAAACCTAAATATATCGGCTTCCCGCATTCCAATGGTAGTCATTGCAGCAGAAGACACGCAGTCAGTGAAAGAAGGAATGTGCTAAGTGAGTGAAGCAAGTAGTTACCAACTTAATATTTTTGGAATGTGCGATACGCAGTGAGCGGGAAGACCTCAGCAGTTCAAACCCAACTGCTATCTTCTGGCGGAATATCAATAACTGATGTACTGTATGTAAGCTACATAAATTTTTCATAATGCTAAAATTTACTATAATAACCCACTTTTTTCTATTAGAGCGCGTGGAAATTTAGATTCTCTATAGGCATATGTATCACTTTTCTTCTCATGTAGATTGTATTCATTGTTATTTTGAAATAAAAGAAGTGTTATGGATTGACAGCTTACACCAAATGTCTTCTTTTTCATTTATAACAGTTCGTGATAACACAATTGCTCATCAAAATAGGCTGTTAATAAGCCTAAGTGTGCATCCTTTCAAAGAGCGTGCCATGCAGCTTGAGATATGTTTGCCCTTTCCACCAGGCTATGTGGAACCACATGGGGACCATCCGCCACAACTCTGCAGAAGTCTGCGTTGAGCCTCGTATACTCTGCGGCGGAGTACTGTGCACCAGTATGGTTGAACAGCTCCCGCATAAACAAAGTTGACGTCCAGCTTAATAGTACTATGCGCATTATTTCAGAAAAAATCAGATTACACCCACCGGCATGCTGCCTGTCCTAAGTAACATACCACCCCCCAATCTGCGAAGGAAAGTAGCTTTGATCAGTGAATACAACAAGATCTCAGCGAACCCTGGACTACCGGTACACTCTGACATCTCAGACCTCAGGATCAACAGACTCCGTTCGAGACATCCACCTCTTGCACTTGGCAGCAACCTCATCGGATTCAACACCACCGATTCCTGGAGGAGAGAATGGACCCAAAATGCTCCAGCTACATGCCAGGCAATGCCATGCATCACTGAGACAATTCCTGGGTTTGAACAACCCCGCAAAGTATGGTCAATGCTGAACCGCCTTAGGACGGGACATGGACGATGTGGGAATTCACTTTTTAAATGGAGAATGTTGTCCTCACCAGTATGCAACTGTGCTGCGCCGCGACCGACTGTTGAGCACATCAGGGAGGTATGCAGCATCAGAAATTACGTAGGGCAATTGGAAGACTTCTTGCTGACAACCCCAAAATGTATTGCGTATATACAAGGTCTAGATGTTTGTTTGTAGTTTAGTTGATAATTATTGCTCGTTTGTAATAATGTATTCGTATGCCATACGCTAAATAAATAAATAAATAAATAAACCAGGCATTGCTTAGTTGGCAGTCAAAGTGAAAGGTCTTGTTTTTCCCGAGCTCGCAGGTGTTTTGAAATGGGTTGTTCTCTGGAGGCTTATCGGGCGAGGATCGGACTGTGGTATGCGAAGGGTAGTCGGGATCTCCGGTGTTTGTGTGTGCGTAGGGGGATAGTAACTTGTGGTTTATAGCCCTAGTGATAGCTGCGTTGTTAGTTATTGGTGGAGTGGAAGTGAGTCCAGGCCATGTTACTCCAAATGTGAATCAGGCAAATGCTCCAGTGGCAGCTGTAAAGTGTTCTACGTGCAGTAAAACATTGAAGAACGGTATTTAGTGTGGACACTGTGAGAAATGTTTTCCCTTCGGCTGTATTAAGGTCAAGAAGGAGGATTGTGATGTCGGGAATTGGTTTTGTAAAGTATGTGATACGCCAGACTGTTTGAGGGTGCAAATCAAAGCAAGGGATCAAAAATACAGGAACTTAGAACAAAGCTTCGTGAATCTGAAGAAACAGTGAAGGATGTGACTGAATGGCTGTCTACTGGGATCAGTGAGGAAGAGGGCGAGCAGGAGCAAACTGGTAACAATGACGTACTCATGATGGGTGATTTGATGATTAAGTGGAGTGGGGATATAGCGAGGAAAACGGGCAAGAAAATTATGTCCTATTCGGGAATAAAAAAAATGACCAGCTTGCCCATCAAGTAGAGCAAGTGCCAATAGAAGATTGTGACACAGTTAAAGTGTTTCTTCTCTATGGTGGGACTAATGACTTAAAGAAGAGGGCTACAGCTGATTATATTATGGGCCAGCTTTACGACTTAGGTACTGAACCAGTATTTAAAGAGCTCGGTTTAAGTCACAAGGGGAGGATCGAACCGTACGCGCGTGACAATTATATGTCACCAAAGCTTGCACCAGGCACCCGAGGCCATCCGATATTATTATTATTTAAAGGGAATGGATAGACATCCCGCTTCACATACAAGCATTGAACAGAGCTAGTAAGACAAGCAGAAGCGATGAAAGAATTATATCGACTCATTATTAGAAGAGAAAGAAAGATTTTGTATAAATGAATATCTTACTATGGTAATAAATGTGGATTTCGTCGAGCTGGAAAGATGACAATTTCAAGTCATTGGCGAGGACTTGTCAGTAAGAACCGGTCTTAAACCAGTCACGTGGACAGGTAGCCAAGCCACGAGTCAGCACGTGCCAGCCACGTGCGAACAAAGCCGAACTCGGAGGCAAAGAAATCACGTGACAGGCTCACAACCAATCAGAATATTACTAATCCACGAGAAGCAATTATATTGTAATTACTTTGGAGTACTTTTAAAAGTAATTAGAGGACATAAAAATAAATGGGATTTAAAAATAATGATTGGAATGTTGAATTGAAATCAGAAAACGGAGATATTTGCATACGAAGTGAGCCTTAATTTTAGCCGTCAATTTTCGAGAAGGACGCTATCAAAGTTTGATAAGGAGGGGAGAAGCGCGTCCTCGATCAGGGTCTTCTATCACGAGAAGTGGAGCAATGCAGACGTGTTAGTCTAGACGTACGCTATGGTCTAGAGTTGGGTTGACGGAAAATCCGCAACCAGCTTCGGTCAAGCCAAATTGAAGCCATGGTGAATTGGTATCACAAGGGAAAAAAACGTAGAATATTTTGAAGCCACAAATGAACATTATTACGACCATGCCAGATTAATGCTCAAAACTAAGTACACCGAGTCCGTGAGTCATGATGAAATTTTTGTAGAGGGTTAGAGACTCGTAGATACGTTTTAGAGACCACCATACGCACGTCTCTATACAGGCAGGGAACCTGTAGTTAGTCTAATATTACTCTATTCAACAGCTTTTATAATTGAACAGGTCATGAAATGCTAATCGTCGATATTTTTCCTGTATAAATTTAACTAGGAGAATTCCAGGAGAGGTCTGTGGTGGCCACATATGATTTTTGAAACGCCACTTGCGCTCTTACGTAATAAAAAGCAGAGCCGATAAGGAGCAGTGGAAGCTAAATAAAAAGGAAACCACAAGGTCGCCAAAGGGCGGTGGAAAAGATGTTTCGCTCGATTCGCCGCTGAGCCTAAATTGCGGACCGAAAGAAAGATGATTTCCAAAAACAAACTAAATGGAAACAAATAAATTGCTTAAGGCAAAAATCAAAGAAAGAAATTAAATTCAAATAATTAATCGAAGATCTCAGAGCCGTATTAATCGTGCCTTTGTTGCATCACAAAGACAAGATTGACGAAATCGAAGGGAAGATAAACGAGGAGCTTAAATATAAGAAATAATAAGACGAAGTGAAGCAAACAGTTTGTGAAAAGTAATATATTAATAAGGAATCAAATAGATAAGGGAACCGGGAAGTGTGCAATGCTGAAAAATGATTATCATGGTATTACATCCATTTTAAAATAAAGTTTTCAATGAATTTTTTCTCAGTCTTTATCAGGGCCTATTCTTTAATTCACAACAGTTTTATTTCTCTAAATAAAAACACTCAAGTAGATAGGTCATAAATTTACCACACAGTCATAAAATTTTTGACATTTTAGGTACAATTTCGGAGAACATTTTTCAAAATTTGGTCATGAGATTTTTACATGATATTTAACCACTGATACTCGACATTGATGACTAAATTCATCTTCCTAACTGAAATAGATTTCAGTACAAAAAAATATTACCATACTCAAAAAAACCTGCCAAATTCCAAAAAATTAAAAATTAATATCTTCGAACCTATCAAACCTAATTGCATAATTTTAGAGGACAGCACTCAGTATTACATGTAAAATGTATGGTCCAAATTTCAGCTTTCTATGCAAAACAGTTCCTGAAATATATGTACCTATGTTTGCAAAAATGTGGTATTGAGAAAAAGTTATACAAAGATAACATTAATATTACATCTTACTTTAGTGCATTCCTGAAGAATAGTCACCATTACCTGCTTCAGATGATTCATCTACCTTCTCAATGAATTAATTATTCATGTACATTTGTGTTTCATCATTCAATAGACCACATGTTGATCCACAAGTCTGTATATTCGTAATAACAAATTACACACATCGATATGCATTTTATTACATCAATAATAAATTGTTTACATCTTTAGGCATCAGCTTGACAACAACACCTGTTGTAAATATTGTAAATGTGAAGACTCTTTGTGTATTACTGAGGATAGCAGTGTTAGGAAAGGACTTTCTTCTAAACTCGTTATTAATTTTCAGAACTGTAACAGTAATAAATCAACTAGGACTTCAGAAAATACTGCAGATAGTTATTTTGACATAAATGTAAGAATGGTGTATGGCATGCATTGCATAGGAAAAGGGCAGAAAGCAGCTGATGAAATTTGATAATAGCTGTACAATAATAATATTACCCATACCAGTACTATTTACACAATCACTGTCTACAACGTCTTCACCCAAACACGTCAGTTTCCTACTTGAACAGCTTGAAATATTTAGGCCTACATTGTCACCACTGCTTCTTTGTTCTTGCAGGTTAGAATGAACATGAGGTTCGCAATTCTTTACTTTGGTATATCTATTCCCTTGGAACTTGTGTTGTTTGTACACTTTACTGACTCTAGGCATTATTACTATTTTATAACAACACTTATAGCATGAAAATAATGTGCAACACTCTAAACTTTTATATTTTCACATGGAACAACTTGTTTACTGATCCAAATACACAACAAGAAACAAAAGACGACATGGCAGCTCATACCAGCACTGCAGCAGTGTAGCCAACATAAATAGAAATTCAGCAAAATTTACTAGAATGCGTTATCTCCACAGGGGAGAGAGAAATTTAGATCGGAGTGCAAAGGGGCGTAGTATGGCTCAACTTACTGAAGCGCGCAGTCCTTTTAAATATTTTTTATGAAATAAATATGCACAAAACAATATACAATTGCATATCATTTTGTTCAGAAAATTCTGGAGAATTTAATGCAATAAAAAACAAAAAAAATCTTTTTTTGATCGTTTCACACTTCCCAGTTCCCTTTAATAAGGAATCAAATAAATGTGCACAATCAAAGGTAGAAATAAAATACAAGAAAATATAAAAATAAGAGAATTCTGGAAATAAACTTAAATAAAAGGACAACTAAATTCAAAGCACGACTCAAGAACCAAATTTTAAAAGTTAAAGTAAAATTATAGGATTCGAAGGATTCACGGAGTTGAATAAAAGGAACGTCTACATACGAAGATGACAGGAGCTGGAATGCCAGGAATAAAAAAGATCTACGACGCTTATGATGTTATGAAATCCAGAAGGGGCGGTCAAAAGAAGGTGTGTCGGAAGCAGGAGGTGGGGGTGGACGCGGGTAGGAAACGAGGAAACAACGGGGGAGGGAATGACGTCGGGTTACGTAACATAGCGAAGTCTGAGGACGCAAAATAAAAATAACGAATAAAATAAATGAAATGAAAATTACACAAAATTACGTGACATTACGGGGGCACAAAAATGAATGGAAAAATCAATCAGATAAGAAAAATATGCTTCGTAGAAAATTAGGCTCACACAAAGGCAGAAATGTCGATATACAACGACATACGATGAAACAAAGAAATAATGCGACAGATGGACAGTGACAAACACTATATACCATCGTTCATATATTGTTAGGGCCCTAAGGGCGCATAGCTCCCTTAAGAGGTATAATCACATATACCTACAAACATACGACTAATCTACGACTAACTCTACATCTATAATTACCTACAAGCGCAAACTATCTACGCCACTCTCAACTATCTGTCCAGCACCCTACACTATTTCACCCTTCAAGATACCCCTAGGCCGTAACCAACAACAACAGCAATACACTTCTTGCAACACCAAGCTAGCAGAGCTAAACCACAACTCTTGCATAAACGCTTACAACATTCATAAACAAGAATACATGAACTGGCTACTAATACAGCTATGTGCAATCTTGCTACAGTCAGCAAACCTAAAGTACATAAATAGACCTTCCAAAACAGGAGAGGGGGTCTGTCGCATCCCGTATCGCTGCCCGACCGAGTATCGATGTCTTCGTACCTCAGGTGAGTGTGTAACTCTCACGGTCCTACACTTGATTATTATCCTTCCCACTTGTCACACCTATTCACATTGTAATTACATTTGTTTGAGATAACCCTACATCCAAGGGAAGCGCATCTACATCCACACAAAAGCCACTAGTAAACTAGTACATTTTTATTATCAACGCCCGATTGGTATTATTGTTGCCCTCACCCTACTATACTGCCTGATTCCCCACACACTCCTCACTCAGTCACCGTCCCACCATAAGATTGCTATGCCAGCGCTACCAGTTTATTTACACTCAGGCAACCTTGTCCTCTAGCAAGCATGCGCACACACTGCTCGTAATACCGCGTTATCAGCAACGCCTTTAGCTCTTTCAGCCCGCCCGATAGCACCTACACCCCTTAGGCGCATTATAATCATTTCCCCCTAGAGCTTCGCCCGATTCCCCCCGATACCTCCGACATCTCATCCTCGCGGAGAGCCCCACGATCTTAAACACCCCTTTACACTCCCCCTAGTTATCCGCAACCCTCCTTACACTCACGTGCCCCCTATTATCCCCTTAGAAGCCACTCAAAAGGCTAAACAATTGGTAGAGGCGTCGGGTACCACGTTTTGCATACAACGAGCCTCCGTGGTTAGATCGCCAGTAAAAACCTCTTAAGCCAAGCAAGTAGCGAGATTCTTTTTATTTGGAGAAGGACAAGCTAAAGAATATTTTTCTCTTTACAGTAGTTACATCACCCCCCCCCCCCAGCCCACCCCATAGGGTATTCAAGACAGAAACCTCTTGCAAAGCCGAGAACCCCGAAAATATATTTTTTCTTAAGTAGAGTATTCGGGAGCGATTAGGCAAGCCATACTATTACACAGGCACAGTAATTAGCTACCCACCCACCCAGCTATACAGAAGGGTAACAGATGTACTATTTAGTACAGGACCCTCGAATAGATACCAATTACTTAACTCAAGGTGGAGCCACACGTTCACAAAGTCAAGCAACTACATATATACCTTCCTGCCTGCAAATACAGAACAGCAAGGGAAAATACAGTCCCACACAGTTACACATTAATACACAATTGTAAACATATATACGCTATCCCGAGCCACTTCAAAGACAACATGACGACACTAGCCATGCAGACCAGGGTTACAACGAGATATATTTGTGCGATTTATTTACTAATTACCCTCACCATTGGCGGTGTTCTCATACAAGCAGTAGACCAACCACCATAGGGGGCAAAGGTCAAAATAACCGCCGGGGTGCATTGGAAGCACATACAGGGACAGACAGTATATCAGGGTAGCATACCTATCACATGTACTGTGGCATTGAGACAAAAACACATCCCACTACCGCCAGCTGCAGGGGACAAGGGCCATCAGTCCCAATTACACTTATTATGGGAGGCCATTGACCAATCACTCAACACATATAGGGACACCAAAGAATTTCAGAGGGCACCTAGCCATACACAAACCCTACAGCAGAGGGGAAGGAGGGAGCTGACATTTATCGGCAATTTTCTGCAATATTGCTGCGGCGTCGCTACAAGCGAGGATACCAAGACGCTGCATATGACAGAGCAGCAGATAGCGAGTTACACAAACAATCTAAACAAAATGATCCAAACGAACCACAAGGATTAAACAGAAACGACAATGAAACTCAACAACTGGACACGAACCGTCCAAGAGACCGTTTCAACAATGATAGACAAAATAAAAACACTCTCTGACGCAACTCAAACGGATAGGGATGCACCAGATATTTTATTTGCATCTACAGCCCACATGGCCGTAGGAAATGCAATAAATACATATAATGCCGTCATGTACACACAAAGACAACATGACTTAATGCTGTGCAAGCAGCGTAGGATCCCCGAAAACATTATACCTACAGACACTCTGCTCGGGGATCTAATACGGCTCGAAAACAAACTACATAAACAAAGACACCAATTGGCCACCCCTACCGACCAAATTAGTTGGTATTACACAAAGCACATATGCTCATGCATATACTATGCAGATAGCATACATGTCAGAATAAATATACCAATCGTCGAAGAAAACGCGCAATGGAGATTATTTGAATATATCCCTATATATAAATGGCTCAGTAGCACATGCACTCTGACATATGGGCCTAAATTATTAGCGGTCAACAATCGCGATGTCCGCGTACTCACAGGGAATTCGCTGCACGATTGTATTACACAGATTAACGCGATGTGCTACATACCCAGATTTCAGGACGTGGCGACGATTCAGCCCGCCTGCGCCATACATCTATACAACAATGCGCCAACAAATAAGATATTAGAGTCTTGCGCATATAAATGCAATGAGGGATCGCAGCGTGCACTTATCACTCAGATAGACATCGATAATTTCATCATCACAAATCCTACGCCAGAAATGCGTATCCAGTGTCCAGAAAAGAAGGAGACTCTATTACATCCATTCATGGAGGCACCACCAGGGGCCATTGAGATACAGCTCCCCTGTGATTACCAGCTGACAGATGGCGAAGACATTTTGATACCACATACATTCCCGTGCGACATGATAATCCCACGGGAACTCGCCATCACACATACATTACCGGCCACTTGGACTAAACAAATACAACTACAAATACACGATTTCGGACACCTACAAACGAAGCATTTGATGTATGATAACATCACGGTCATACTAAACACTAACTGGTCAACAGTCATCCCTACATTCAGAGTTACAGATACACCATTTAAACAACATAACCACCCCCCACACATAACGCCACCGTAAACATATTGGTACAACATGGATACACCCACAAGGGCTAATATGGCATGGAACGCCTCAATCACTATACTAATAGTATCATCATCATCATCGGCTTTAACTCGAATCCGAGTATAAATCTTCTTCCTTCAGTCCAGTTTATGGATGTGTTTACGGTGACTAAAGAGTCCAATCCTGGCATGGAACAAGCGACCACACAAGTCGCATAGTATTGCTGGAGGAGGACGTGGTTGGGCTGCTCGAAGTTTCCTAGCTTGACGCTTGGCCTCTTCGTGTATGCGTCGATCCCTTTCAAACGTCTTTACAGTATCCGAGATGGTACGGCGCCAAGTTGAGGGGTCATCAGCCAGCATGTCCCAGGTTTGTGAATCAAGACCTGTCAATTTCAGGGTCTGCTTAAATTGGTCCTTGTAGCGCCTCTTAGGACCACCATGAGGTCTGGTGCCATAGCATAACTCACCATATAGCATTTGACGAGGTAATCTCACATCATCCATTCGATGGACATGACCAATCCATCTAAATTGGTGACCTATTATGGATGATTCTATGCTGTTGATTTGACCACTTCTCGTACCTGGGCAGTACCATTTCTGTGAGCTGTACCTGTGAGCAGGATGTGGATAAGAGAATTGGCGCAGCCCATGCAGCATATGGACGATTAGCGCACCGGGTCTTCATGAATAAAGATATGTCCATGAGTACAAAGCTTATGTGTACAAAGCAGTAGTCATTTCTACATTGTTGTATGGCTGTGAAACGTGGACCCTTTACCGACGTGATCTTAGGAAGCTTGAGCGTTTCCACCTACAAAAACTTCGATCAATCCTGAGGATTAAATGGGAAGACCGCATTACCAATATTACTAATAGTATACATATTAGCGAAACAGATGGCACTCGCTAGAGATATTCGACAAATGAACGCCCCTAGAACGCAGGCTAAATACACTCACATAATTTCAAAATTATAGGCAACATTTATACAGCACACTATTGTACACATGGCATGAGAGCTCAAAATGCCTCGTTAAGCGCGAGCGCTCTGGCAATTGAACCGCGGACCGCACGAGAACACTTAATACATTGACACGGCGGAGGGAACGCAAACACACACTCCACGATACACTATATAGGACCTGCACTACGACAGTACATAACATTCGAACCCAGGTGCTCCCGGAATGGAGAACGCGGGGGTCCAATCATCATTCATCATGTTAAGTCACACCTGATATTTGCATTATATTTATACGTGTTATATATGCCAGGGATGCAATCTATGCACCTCATGCACGTTAATAAATAATGTTACGAACATGACTATAACAAGCAAAGTGCGGTAGTGGCTGGAATTACCACACTGCTACGGGTCGACAGAGAAATATGACCTGGCATCCTGACGCAGCAGTACAACGCGCCTGCCGGCAGACAGCATTTTGCTGCCTAGCAAGTTCTCTTGCACACAGTGAACAAGAACATTAACATATTCTCCTGGAACAGGAATGCAAAACCACGGTAAGACACGTTCAAATCGCCAAATACACACGTATACACGTTTACACATTTTCAAAGCAGCCCCGATATACGGAAATTTCGACCCGGGTAAGTCATAAAACTGCGTAAGCCAGCGAAATCATAGGAGCTAGCAAGTCACATACACACACTCTAGAGGAAACACGGTAGGGTATCGAACCAGAACCGGTATAAGTTCGGGGCGATCCGTGTACATATATTTCGCATCACAGCATAGGTACACTAGCTTACAAAGACATGAACACACATTCGGATCAGAGAGACGAACACAGGTCAACACAGGAACAATAGTATCAAACGTCGCGTACAGCCTACGTAATCGGTAGGACAAAAACTCGCCAGCAAAGTATACAGATTGACGCTTTAAAGGGCATAGCGGTAAGATACAACAATATGTGTATCCAGATGATGTTTTAGAACGGTAGTCTATATTACATAATTATGTTCATGAATAATTGTTATGTTTACGCATGAATATTAATATTCTTTGTAATTTTGAGAGCACCCTTGCTAGCTAAGTGGCATTATCACAGGGTGACGTACAAGTTACGAAAACTAGAGCTGAATGATACACTGGAGATCAGAAAAACACACACAATAGGAAAAACATTTCCAGGGACTAGTCAGGTGATACACAGTATGAAAAACATTGTCAGGAAGCAGTTAGGGAATAGAAAAACAGAGATAATTTTCTGAAACCGATTGCCATAATTCGGGACTACACATGTCGAAAGATATATACAGGCCATGGAAAATATTTTGCTTTACTTTCTAAACAACGGTCACAAGAGCCTAGCCACACAGTTGCAATAAAAACATTGCGCTTATACGCAATACGTAAACACATTCTTAACTTAGTGGAACGCGCCGTGAAAGAAGCCGGAAACCATATACATAGATATTGTGCAACAGGGTCACACATAGCCAACGCGAAAGGCATACACAACCAAACAATAAACTTAGGTAATACGCAACCTGCAATCCAAAACAGGAAAAGCCACACATATCACGCCTAGGCCCTCACGACAATGATAAGAACAGTGAGGCCGAGCGGAAGCCATGTTTTCTCACCATTCATGACGGCAGGAGTCATACGTCATTCATGTCAATAAATGTCCAGATACGCGCACCCAGAGATAAAATAGCAATGAGTACAAGCGAGCGGCGCACTATGCTGATAGATATAAAACGGCCCGTACTGTGGACAATAACGTACACATTTATTAGAAAGAAGGAGTAAATAAATAAATACATATAAGGCAATGTTATAAGCGAAAGAATAGGAGCGACCACGAACACTGAGAGGACACGCGATATTCCATATAGGAAAATATAATGATCGCTGCATAGAAATATAAGACCAAGAGAGGGCAGACAGTTCAGGCACATATTCTAATTCCCCCAGAACCACCACACTTAGATAAGTACATAACACTTTTCCTAACCCTCCTACAATTAAGTAATCCCTACAACAATCAGAAGGGCATTTCATGAACAAACACAGAGGTAACTGCAATTTAACCCTACTATAGATGCACGGCGCTCCCCCCCCCCCCCCCCCCCAAAGGAGAGGGTGGACAGAACTAATGATAACGATTGATATATACATAATGGCCAAAGAAATATTAACACAAATACCTTACTAACAATAATAAATACCTATGTTTTAATTAAGCACATCCCGCATGGACAACCCCTTTTAACAACCATTTATCCTCACCCCGAGCAATAGCTAACACACGCTCGGGATCCTCACAAGCATGTATCCTAGTAAGTAATATACATCCTTGAGCGATATAAAAAAGGGCCAGTATAAATTGAAAGCCCCATAATGCTATACCTTCCTACCCTACGCGGTAACACCCACCATTAACAGAAATAATACCACACCATCGAAACCCACTAACATACCAATGCATGTATCCAAATATTTATGTATTAACACCCTGCGCCTTATGTACACAATATAATCGTGCAAATCCATTAAGCCGGACGAGCAGAGCAGGTCATGTGACCGCATAGAACAAAATTCCTCAATGTCCAATACATCCTACACTGCCTACACCTTATCAAAAAAGTCCCACCCCCGAAAACGAACCCTGAGAACACACGAGGTGCCGAAAGACATAAATAGTGAGGGCAGTGTTCAATACGTGGAAAAACAGTCCACGGGGAAACAATCGAGACCTCTATGGAAATAGCCAACCATAGTGTCAGACGTTGTTAAACCCAAAACAAATAGATTAGGGAAGACGAAACTAGACGAGTTAGGACAGACGCGACATTCAGCCTTAACATACGGCAACACCAGCTATACTGTGTGATGACGCATTTGAGCTAGCCAGGAGGTTACTTACCTAGACGACCAATTATGACTGGACTCCTTAGTTAGATATAAGTAAGTAATCGCCCCTGTTGCGTGGGGGTAAGTCTTACACCCGCGTAGGTGAAGAAACGGGGAAAAAAGATTATAAATGAATTATTCCGCGATGATAGAAAGGAAATATAATGAATGAATATAACATAGGCTTATTAAATGTCGGGCAGCGGCCCCTTAGAATTAAATGTTCGACAGCGGTCGCTGAGAAATAGGCTCAGAATAATGGTGATAACAAATGATTAACGGGGAAGCCCGGTGAAACGATACAAAAGGCGAAAAATAAATGATTGATGAATGGCGAAACAGCATTGTAAGCCCGAACAAAGCGATATAAAAACTAAGGCGAAGGCCATGGCCAACCAATAATATTGCCACACGAAGTGTCATGACACGGTTAATTATCACATTCAATCGGGAGAGCACACTAAGATGGCCAAAGGACAGGAGAACACACTGAGGATACGCGATAGACAGGAGCACACAAAGGATAGGGCCATAGTAATGCCATTGAGTAGTAAATTACTAATCTACACGTAAAAGCGCCCAAAGGGGCGTCTCCAGCCCGACAGCCATCGGAGCTGACCGACCCACGAACAGTGCTGCACGACAGATGCGCATACATGGCCAGAGGGTTTATGATAATAAGCATTGTATATTTTATTCCAGTTATGAGCTCCATCGCTGCACCCAGAACACTACCAGGGAAGCAGGTAAGGGCACTATTGTACACTATAAAACACATTTTGTTACACTAAAATACACCATAACATTTTACACTCTAACACAAACAGGCAAGAGGTATAGCTATAAGTAGCTAGCATAAGATTCCAGCCGGTTTAGCTTAAGATAGCATATAAGGCGCCAGGGAAAGCATATGCACTATGTATAACAATGACGATTGGCGCGTGGATATGCATTGTACGTATCAAATGACGAGTGTCTGCATATGTCATATGTATTAATCACCATGTGTTTTATTCCAGATCAGCAGGCAGGAGGACATCACACTTATTTGCATGTACACCCTATATTTTCTTTCAGATGGCGCAAATTGTACATACCACTTTTGTAAATATATTTTCAAACGCCGAAAACACAAACATATCTCCCTCTTCTCACAAAACAAACTGAACTCACTCCTTCTTTAAGCCATACACACTACTCTTCACTTTCGGTTGCACCAATAAGGTGACAACACTAGCAATCAACGGTGAACAGCGTCCGTGGGACGTTGAGCGCCATTGACGTAGATACATTAACGCCTCAAATGAAGCGTGTCATGTGGTATTTAAGGGCGGCACGAATTTGTGAGTGCCAACCTTCGATATCAAGGTGGACTTCCTGCCCACGGAGGGAAGACCACTAGAATACAGATAGAATAGCCACCTAGCCACTAAGCTACGATGAGGACGGCCGAATAGCATTTAAGACTAGATTAAAATAGCACGCATAATTTATATGTATACAAGTATGGCCAGGTAAGAGCTCCACCACGCGAATGTATTTTTTTGTACGAAAGGTACAAGGATTATGGCTATTATTATTATTATTATTATTATTATTATTATTATTATTACAGGTTGTGATTATTATTATTATTACTATTATTACTGGTCATTATTATTAATACTATTATGATTACTATTATTATTATTACGACGATTATTATTGTCATTGTTACCAATGCATTCACATATGTAATATATCACATTGTCTACTTGTATACTTATACATTTCATTCTTCTTAACTAACACGTCTGTAAAAATGCAATATTTTTTTCCCACACAATAAAAACATTCTAATCAAGACCATAACTTACACCCCAGGACATTTATTTTCATATACTCTTCATACTTTACAATATAACACACTTTGGACTTTAGACTTTAATTTTCTACATTGTACACGCAGGGAGCAATTTTTTCATCGCGCTGCAACGTCAGCAAAAATGTAATTGACTTCTCAGATTTTTTTCCCTCTCTGCGCCAATGCCTTAATTTATGACACTTAATTATATAATGACCTACCACTTATAACTATTACCTTCGATACCAAGGTGGACTTCCTGCCCACGGAGGGAAGACCACTAGAATACAGATAGAATAGCCACCTAGCCACTAAGCTATGATGAGGACGGCCGAATAGCATTTAAGACTAGATTAAAATAGCACGCATAAGATATATGTATACAAGTATGGCGAGGTAAGAGCTCCACCACGCGAATGTATTTTTTTGTACGAAAGGTACCAGGATTATGGCTATTATTATTATTATTATTATTATTACAGTTTGTGATTATTATTATTATTACTATTATTACTGGTCATTATTGTGATTATTATTATTACAGATTATTATGGTGATTATTATTATGATTATTGCTATTATTATTACTGGTCATTATTATTAATACTATTATGATTACTATTATTATTATTACGACGATTATTATTGTCATTGTTACCAATGCATTCACATATGTAATATATCACATGGTCTACTTGTATACTTATACATTTCATTCTTCTTAACTAACACGTCTGTAAAAATGCAATATTTTTTTCCCACACAATAGAAACATTCTAATCAAGACCATAACTTACACCCCAGGACATTTATTTTCATATACTCTTCATACTTTACAATATAACACACTTTGGACTTAAGACTTTAATTTTCTACATTGTACACACAGGGAGCAATTTTTTCATCGCGCTGCAACGTCAGCAAAAATGTAATTGACTTCTCAGATTTTTTTCCCTCTCTGCGGCAATGCCTTAATTTATGACACTTAATTATATAATGACCTACCACTTATAACTATTACCTGCAGTTTGTGATTTTAACTTATGATTGTGATTCATGCTTTACAACATAATTGATGATTTAGAACTTACGATGTTTTATATTCTGATCAATTTTATATACATGTATAATAATGTTCCACCCTTAAAAACCCACCCTACATGAGAGTACACACACATCTACGACACCAAGGTATACACACTCCCACACTCGTCGAAGCATCTACACCAGGACCAGAGAGCGAGGAGAGAAAACAAGAAGAGTGAAGAAGAAGAAGAAGAATAAGAGATCCACCCTTACGTCTAAGTACAGTTCGCGAGGACGCGAACTAAATCGGGCCGACGTGTTATTAGGGCCCTAAGGGTGCATAGCACCCTAAAGAGGTATACGCACATATACCTACAAACATACGACTAATCTATGACTAACTCTACATCTATAATTACCCACAAGCACGCCCCTGCTATCTACGCCACTCTTAACTATCTGTCCAGCACCCTACACTATTTCACCCTTCAAGATACCCCTAGGCTGTAACCAACAACAACAGCAATACACTTATTGCTACACCAAGCTAGCAGAGCTAAACCACAACTCTTGCATAAACGCTTACAACATTCACAAAGAAGAATACATGTACTGGCTACTAATACAGCTATGTGCAATCTTGCAACAGTCAGCAAACCTAAAATACATAAATAGACCTTCCAAAACAGGAGAGGGGGTCTGTCGCATCCCGTATCGCTGCCTGAACGAGTATCGCTGTCTTCGTACCTCAGGTGAGTGTGTAACTCTCAGGGCCGGTTCCATCAACCGTCGTAAAAATTTTAACGACATGTTAAAGTAATTTAACGGAAATGTTAGCAAAATGGTGTTCCATCAACCAACATTACTGCTAACAAATCGTTAATCTATCCGTTATTTTAACATTCCATTCTTGCTCAGTTAAGGAGTTCAACATAGTGTTAAAAATGTTTACAAGCAAATACAGTATGCCTTTCGTGCTCAGTTATTAATTATTTATTTTTGATTACCGTATTTGAATAATGCTACAGAACAAAAATTCTTGCCAAGGTCTCATGACATGTTGCAACTGTCTGAAAGTTTCTGGAGATGTGCTGTGCATAAATACAGTAAAGGGCCGTCCACACGCGCAGGTTTTCCCTCAAGCTTACTTGTGCAAACCGGTTTGCAGAGGAAAGCTTGTACGTATGGACGGGAAAACGGTAGCTCGTGCAAGCCAAGAAGCGCGGCTTGTGCAATCGTCGCAGCACCAAAGATTTTACTTGTGCAAACTAAGTTGCGCAGTGCAGTTTGTGCGTGTAGACACGTTAGCTCAAGCCTCGCCTTAGCTGAAACTTGAAATACTTTCCAGTGCGGTTAAATAATCTATATATAAAAGAAAGTCGTGTTAGTTACACTATTTATAACTCAAGAACGGCTGAACCGATTTGGCTGAAAATTGGTGTGGAGGTAGCTTAGAACCAGGAGACGGACATAGGATACTTTTCTTTTAATCACGTGACGTGACATAAAACGTCAAAGAGAATATTCAAGTCACTATAAAACGTAACGCAAATGACGGCTAAAATAAACTCATGAAGGGATGGCAAGGCAAGTCGTTTCCAGGCAACAGTAGCTCTTGACGAGACACGGCCGACTGGATGCGATTAGCGTTCTCCACTACCGGTATAGAAAATGAGGCTCTTAACATGAAATCCCGTTAGTTCCTCAACGTATTTTGTATTCTCTTTGAATCATCATTGACAATGCCGCGACAAAGATGATCGAATCTTTCCCGACGAAGCCATAATGCAAGAAGGATACGAAACATTGCGAATAAAGGACTGAAGAAGAACAAGAAATTGCCCGTGAAGAGCGCCGCGATAGTATGGATGGACTTCGTGCTTCTCAGTCACAAGAGCAAAGTGAGGCAGCCCGTGAAACGGCTCGGTTGGCAATGCGAAATCGCCAAGCGAACAACAGAGATCAAGAAGTAGATAATTTTCGACTCACAAGAAGAGATTTATCAAGTGCTGATTTGAATCGAGCAGCGTTTCGATGCGATTGCAGCACTGATTACTGCTTGCATCCGAGCGTTTGCATTAGGCCAATGGACGTTGTTTGCGAGTATTGTGGCGCATTGAAGTTTTCCGGAGAAACGCCTGGATTGTGCTGCCTTAGTGGGAAAGTGAAATCGCCATTCTTTACTCCGCCACCTGAGCGATTGCATTCATTGCTTTGTGGCGAAACACCCGACTCACTTCATTTTCATGCAAACACTCAAAAATACAATGGTTGTTTCCAAATGACCTCATTTGGGGCAGACATTACGAAGAACGAGGATTTAATCCGACATTCAAGGTCATGCTTTCCATCGAACCCATCTAACCTGTGGCACAAATACAAGGGTAATATGTCAGAAGATATTTTACAACAAATTCGCGTCAGTTCCAGAAATCACGATCTTGAGATAAATGAGGAGACACATAATCGGGCTTTACTCTTGATCGAAGACATGAGTTACCTCATGTGCGGTAGTTTATTAGTCACGTTAGGAATGCCAGCTCCAAATCGTGAAATGGATGACGCATTTATTCAAGAATTGGAACGGGAACGTGAATGTGATCACCAGGAATTAGATTTAGTAGTTCAAACGAATCCCCAACAAAAGGAAGTTTATGATACATTAATGATGGAAATGGTGGTTTATATTTTCTGGATGCCCCTGGTGGAACTGGTAAAACATTCCTCATGTCAGTAGTTTTAGCCACTGTTCGTGCGAAATCCAACATTGCGGTTGCAGTTGCTCCTTTGGAATATCAGTCACATTGTTAGAAGGATGTCGTACGGCTCATTCAGCATTACGATTGCCGTTAAATCTTCAAACTATTGAAGAACCAACATGTAATATTGCACACAAAAAAACAGCAATGGCCAATGTTTTATCAGCATCGAAAATCATCATCTGGGATGAATGCACAATGGCGCATAAACGTGCATTAGAAGCACTTAACTTGAAAGATCTACGCAATTACTCCAGATGTTTGGAGGAGTAATGCTTTTACTGTCTGGCGATTTCCGCCAAACACTGCCAGTAATTCCAAGATCAACGGCTGCCGACGAAATAAACGCTTGCCTCAAATCATCGAATATATGGCGTTATGTGAAGAAACTTCAGCTGACAACAAACATGAGAGTTGCATTGCTTAATGATACTGACACACGTCCAACACAAGGGAACTCAAAGAAGACAAGAAACTTGGGGAGGAATGCGTGCTGAACTTCTGCTTACCATACCCCAGATGAAATGAGAGACTAAATACACTAATGTCTACTGTCAAGAAAGAACACTGAGTAGTAATTTTCAGGGAAAACAATATATTCAAAAATATATATAAAATACATGCATGCAACAAGATATAAAACATTTCATAATAAAGGAATATCAAAACTAAGTTGAGAATCAGAGAAGATGGAATCGAGAAAAGGAATAAAAATTAAATTACAGACTGTTGGCAGAGTCAAAACGAGGGTAAAATAAATAATTATTTAAGTGTCAGGAGACACATGTCACAGAATCCAAGGTGGATATACTAAGGTCCAGGGAGAGGGTAATTGAAATTAAAAAAATTAAGTAGAGAAAATCCCATGGACAAACAACATGATCACTGTATCGCAGAACATAGTGTCTGGATCAGCTTATTAAATTAAAACTCTGGGCAGGAGAACATATTTTACACGAGAAAACCAGAGATATGAAGGTAATTGTTTTCATGAACCAAAGGTATACTAAATCATACATAACCTACAAACATACACGCGATCAGACACTAAAATATGTGTGGCCTAAGTCACGGCAATAAATTGCAGACCACGAAGGTCACATGCGAGGCTACTACATATCAACCACACTGACAAACATACCAACTACATCGTACACATATACCAACCAAACATCCATCATAAATAAGGTCTATGTCACCAGTAAATAAATTACAAACCTGAAGCTTAGGTTAAGATGAGAGACCAAAACATAACCCTTCAAACATAATTAAAGTCATACCAACCCTTGACTAAATCCACTCATATGCCGAAGTCAGAATCATGAATAGCGAACTACCAACCCAAAAGGTTAAAACATGTTAGACTAAACGCATATCATCCATACAATCACGTATCCTGCCAACGTAACACAGCAATCATTCCAACATCTTTACAATTACAAAGGTTCACGAACACAACCACCTTTCATATCCACATTAAAACATATGAACGTACCTTAACAGCTCCCAAAAACAGTTATCTTTTGGTAAAAATTAATGAAGTTTAATTCTTCTTAAGGACAACTTCGCCACATACATAAAATGTCATACGTATCCTACGATATTTAAGGTTTTCAGAATGAAACAGGGGTCCAACGGTGGTAGATGATTAATATGTGTGAGTATGATGTAGAGTCCACGTTAAGACTTAGAAGCTCTAGGCACGGCGTTAGCCGTCCTAAACTCCTCCTTTATAGATTTTTCAATTCACATCTCTTCTCCGCTGATGGAAAATCTCAACTCATTATTGCTGTCAACAACTGTTACCGAAGCAACGGGTCGAAGCAATTGAACGTAGATCGATATATGAACAACGAAACGATACAAAGTCACAGAAGATACACGCCACGCTATCTCGCGTCGGCTCACATAACCTTAGGTACCAATAGCACCCGCTAGGTTTGTAACACAAGTCCAGGATGTAGTAATTTGTTGACCTGAAGTACTTTTCGAAGAATAGAAACGGGTCAGTTACATCTGATGAAGATTTCTCTGAGCAATTGCTGACTATCGGTAATGATCGAGTAACTGTCGACGAATCGAGAGGATTGATTTCATTTCCTCATAATTTCTGTAACTTTGTCTCATCGAAAGACGAACTTATCAACAAAGTATTCCCAAACATCATTACTAATTACAAAAATAATGAATGGTTGAGTGAGCGAGCAATTTTAGTGGCTAAGAATAAAGATGTAGATGACCTAAACTACATAATTCAGAATCAGATCATTGCATTCATTCAAATCTATTGACTGTGTAACAAATAAAGATGAAGCCACCAACTATCCAATTGAATTTTTGAACTCCTCGGATGTGCCTGGCTTACCACCGCACAATTTACGCCTAAAGGTTGGCTCCGTAGTAATCATGCTTCGAAACATAAACCAACCAAAACTGTGCAACGGTACGCGTTTGGTAGTAAGTAAATTGATGAACAATGTGATTTACGCGACGATACTCAAAGGAAAATTCGAAGGTGAGGAAGTTCTCATCCGAGGATCCCGATGATCCCAACCGATATAACGTTTGAGTTTAAAAGACTTCAATTTCCGATCCGTCTTGCATTCGCCATGACCATTAACAAATCACGAGGCCAATCCTTGAAAGTTTGTGGTTTGAATCTGGAATATCCATGTTTTTCCCATGGTCAATTATACGTGGCATGTTCACGGGTTGGAAGACCATCTGCGTCATTTGTTCTTGCGCCTGATAATAAAACAAAAAATGTCGTGTACCACAAGGTACTTAACTGAAGAGTGCAACCTATGCACCAAAATACATGAACAATAAAGAATCATTAAGATACTTAATTTTTTAATTTGTATTTCCTAATAAAAATTTGAACTTAATAAAATCGAAAATCTGCGTATGTATTGCCTCTAAGGCGGAACAGAGTTCGCCGGGTCACCTAGTTAGGCATAAACAATAATGTCCGATATAAGAAATTGTTCGAAACAGATTATTGCGGAATTTATCGATCTCTACAAGTCTCTACCATGGCTTTGGAAAGTAAAATCCAAGGAGTATTGTGACAGGAATAAAAAGAGTGCTGCATACGAAAAACTGATATAAAAATTAAAAGAGTTGTATAAATGGTGTACATACATATACATGAACTTTAGTTTTGTTACACATTTTCGGTCGTATAAAATGTGCGCAGCACATTGAAGTAAAATAGTACATTAAATGAAGGAATAGTTTTTATAACGTATGTCCATCCATCCGTGAATTTATTATAAGACGTTTTTCTAATCAGTTCAGTTCTGTGAAATGTTTATAGTACGCTTGTGGTCACTACTAACATATCTTCCCATTTTATCTGTACAGATAGCACCAAGCGCAGACAGAGTTTCAGTGACAAAAAAGTGAATCCTTTGCGTAGTTCCTGCCGCAAAGAAAATATAAGGTGAAAGTCTCACAGAAGGCAGGTACCAGCGCAGAAGACGTTTATGTACCTACCTTGAGGTACTACAACCTACTGCGGTTTGTAGATGACCAAGAAACCCCTCGAATACCAATCTCCAATTTTGAAGAAACACTTTTTTGAGGTACGGGTTGTAACATAATACGTTTTTATTGAGTTTATTACTGCAGTTCACACAGTCCACTCTGTCGGTAAACACTGTCTTCATTATTGAAGATATTTATCCATTATTTACATTACACAATCTGCTCTGTCAGGGAACACTGCCTTCATTATTGAAATAAGCTACCGGTAAAAACTCTTCTCTAATCTCCTTGGCATCCCTGGAACTGCTTCTGTACTGTCCTCATTCTAAATCAGTCAGATTAGAATCACTTGTTCTTAACCCTAACAACAGTGTGCCTAATATAGTGTCTTCAAAGTCCAAGCTTCCGATTGGTGTGTAGGTGGTAGAAAATTATGAAGCACACTGCACGTCTTGACTACAATGTCTATATTTTCAAGTTTCAAATTAATACTGCCATGAAAATATCTAAATCTAGATGTCAATATGCCAAACGCATTTTCTGCAGTGCGCCTTGCTCTTGATAAACGATAATTGAATATTCTACGCTCAGCTTTCATTAAAAGGTTTAAAAAATTTTGAAGTCAAGGAAAATAGTTCGTCGCCTACAAACACATAGTTGAGGATTTTATATGAATTATTCAGCCGTCGCAGGCCAGGAATACATAAAGAATTATTTTTCAGTTTATTGTAAAATACTGTTTCTTCAATAACACCTCCGTCGGAAATTCTTCCATTCACACCAAAGTCACATACAATGAATTCATAATTTGCACTGACGACTGCCATTAGTACCATGCTATGGAATCCTTTACATTATGCTATTTATTTATTTATTTATTTATTTATTTATCGTATGGCTTTTAGTGCCGGGTGTGTCCGAGGACATGTTCGGCTCGCCTGAGTCTGTAGCTCCTTCCAGCAGACACCCTAAAGGGTGAGCTACAAGTTCCGTTCAATTTCAAGTAGTTCCAACTTTCACCACCAGATATCAATGATACCTAGTTGTGAACGTTGGAACTTTGATAGAGCGTTCTGACGAAATCTAACCTAACAAGTTTGCTTTACACAAGTTTAGTCTGTGAAAGGATCTTTTACATGCCATAAATCTATGACATGGGACCGCCGGCTTCACTTCCCCTCTGAAGGAAGGCATACTGAAGGATTTTTAACGCTCTTAAAAAATCCGACGACTTCGGCCGGGTTTGAACCCGCTATCTTGTGCACAGCAGTTCAGCATGCTACCGACTACGCCACCGAAGCCGCCTTTACATTATGTAAAAATACGAACCACTTTTTTTTTAGCGTATGGCTTTTAGTGCCGGGAGTGTCCGAGGACATGTTCGGCTCGCCAGTTTTGTAGCTGCTTCGAGACGGACGCCCAATGGGTGAGCTACAAGTACCGTTGGGGAGGGAAGGAGGGAAGTTGGAATGTAAGGACGAGGAGTTGGAAGGTAGCGGCTGTGGCCTATAGTTAGGGACCAACCCCGGCATTTGCCTGGAAGGAAGATGGGAAACCACAGAAGACCATCTTCAAGGTTGCCGGCGGGGGGATTCGAACCTCCTCGCCTCCCGGATGTGAGCGACTGCCATCAGTCATGCCGTAACCACCACGGCTAACTCACCCGGTACGAACCATTCTCTGACGGTGGTACAATCTTCACGTGCTTGCCATCAACGGCACCCTAACAATGAGGGAAATTCGATCTATTCTCAAATTCTCGTGCTATTTTTTTCTACATTCCTCTTGCGACCTTGGAACCTACAAAAAAATATTTCTTTTTCAGGATGAAAGTGACACAAATTCGGTAACGAATAACTCTACTGCAGAGCCTCGCCCACCATCACAATCGTCAGCAAGCAATTCTGAACAGGATCGTCCACATTCTGGCTTAGGCGTGTTATCTCCTACCAAGACCACACCCTTACCGCCCAGACAACTCAAGAGGAAGAGAGAAAGAGCAGTAGAAGTAGACAGCATACTAACTTGTATTGGAAAACAATTAACAGAAAGAAGAGATGACGATCAACACGACATTTATGGTCGAAATATTGCTCATAAGCTTCGACATTTACCGAATGATCAACGCATTAATGCTATTTTTGAAGCTGAATTAGGGAACCTAAAGAGAAGTTGTTGTGTATATCTACCTACGAGGCAGATGCCTTTAAATGTTCCTGCTTATAACAACAGTTCTCTGCCATCTATCCCGTCAGTGTCAGTGCACCATCCACAAAATATGCCTCCGTACACCGCGATAAACTATTCACTAGAAATGCCGTGTTATACTCAGCCATCTAATACAACAACCATGAACAGTAACGATCACAAAGCATGCATTTAGATAGTGCTGCGCGAAACAGCGTTGCTGATTTTGTAAAAAGTTACAAACCTGTTCAACTCATATTTCACAAGGTTGTTATTAACTGCAATTATTGTATAATCATTTTGTCTTTAATAAATAAATATTGACTGTAACGTACCTTCATGAATTCTTTGCTTAAAACCTTGTAAATGGCTCGGCATGTGTGCGGAATTATTATAGACAAAGCTCGATGAGAAATTGCCGTCGTAAATCTCAAGTCCCTATACGATCTTCCTGTAGCTAACAACCTTAAAGTGCAACTCACAATCAGTCTATCGTGAGGAGATAGATAGATAGGATATAGATACGCGCATCACAGTATTTTGACGTACAATTAGAGGCGTAACCGACAAAGCAATTCTGTATATGCGTTTTCATCCATTCTTAAATAATTACGCAAATCATCTGAATCTTCTCTTCAGTCGTTCAATGAATTTACATGTGAATATATATTTCTTTTCAATAGCCATTTTTTTCTCCATTTTGATCTACAACGTTAACTTCTCCTCTTCTTTAGCTGCAAACAGTAAAAAAAATAACTGTAACAAAAGTAAATCGTCACTTGCCCACATTGCTGTAAAAGCACTTACTCCGAAGTCAAACTTTGTCGTACTGGAAAAAGAAAAAAAAAACCTGGCACTACAGCCCGTTAAGGGCCTAGGCCTACCAAGCAACCGCTGCCTGCAGATATTGGAGTGAAGCGTGATCAGCGCATCGGGTCCCCTTGGCCGTTAATCTTGGTTTTCGTGATCGGGGCGCTGACTCACTCTCAGACAGCTACTCAATGGTCCTCACGAGGCTGAGTGAACCCCGTTTCAGCCCTCACGTCTGTTTCTAAAATCCCTGACGGAGCCGGGAATCGAGCCCGGGGCCTCCGAGTGAGAGGCAAATGCACTACCCCAACTCCACGGGCTTGTCGTACTGAAGTTTGTGCAAATTTACTCGCGCAGTGTGAACGCTGCACAGTGTCCCGTCTGATTTGCGCAAACTATACCGCGCAAGTAAGTCGTTGACGTGTGGACGGCCCTTATTAAGGACTTTACCTTACAACCGGCCACTTAAATGATATGCCTAGGCCTAACCTACAAATTAGCCTACTTGTAATGAAATTGGTAAATATAGCCTATTCATACAGCAACATCAATACGTATTGGTCAATAATGTAGTTTTATAGTGCACAAAATGTTATTGTACTGAATTTCAAATGATGAATGAAACTAGTGGAAACGACAGCCATTTGATTTGCATCCAAAGCTTTCAGTTGATCAGCATGAGTGTTGATTTTTAGTTTTCATTTTCACATAGTTTAGATAAACAGTGTCACGATGCAATTTAAATATAAACGCACATACAATTTTTGATCTATAAATAGCCTACAAGTTGACTATAAAGATTTTTAACATTTTTAATAGGCACCTGATTATTAGGAAAACTGAGCTTCACAGATTTGAAGCAGCAATGGGGCAAGTTAAAAAAAAGACAACCACATGTTGGCCTACGATAAAGCGACCCCTAAAGTAATTTTTGCCACATGGGAAGAACAGCTGTCGAATCGACCCTGCTAGAAGTCACCTAGTTTGTAACGCAGGGGAGAATGTAGGGTACTGGTTATATTAAGAAATTCATTAACGGTAGTATTTATTATTAAATAATTCTCCTTTGTAAAATGGCAGCCGCATACGATCATATACAGTACCGTACTTCGAAATCGGCTTTTCGACGCGAAGTAGGCCTAATTCTTCTCCATTCCGTCTGAAAAGCTCTTTTTTTTTGTGTGGAAATTAAGCATTGATATGGCAATTGTTGAATTTGAAGAGCACAGCGGAACTGAGCAAATAAATTACTCATCTCTTAGCCTCAATTATTATAAAAATAACTGAAAATACGAGAAAAGAGCACACCCATCACTCAAATCTCATGTTATAGCATCAGTTCTGTTTGTTTATGTTTCCATCGCCCTTACGCTAGTTCCAGATAACGGCAGCACCATCGCTTGAGTTCGCGAATAGCAAACAAACGAATACAAGTTGACTAGACACAGATCAGAAGTCTGAAGAACCATCCATGCCGTTCACTGCTTCATTGATCCTTACAGCAATTGGCATTTAACGCATCGTTTGTTAACCGACTTGTTAAAATGTTTTGTGGAACACGTAATCTATAACAGAATGTTAAAATTATAACGATTTGTTAACTAAAGTTTCTTTAGCCAAATTTAACGCAAGGTTAATGGAACCGGCCCTCAGGGTCCTACACTTGATTATTATCCTTCCCACTTGTCACACCTATTCACATTGTAATTAGGCCTACATTTGTTTGAGCTATCCCTACATCCAAGGGAAGCGCATCTACATCTACACAAAGGCCACTAGTAAACTAGTACATTTATATTATCAACGCCCGATTGGTATTATTGTTGCCCTCACCCTACTATACTGCCTGATTCCCCACACACTCCTCACTCAGACACCGTCCCACCATAGGATTGCTGTGCCAGCGCAACCAGTTTATTTAAACTCAGGCGACCTTGTCCTCTAGCAAGCACGCGCACACACTGCTCGTAATACCGCGTGATCAGCAACGCCTCTAGCTCTTTCAGCCCGTCCGATAGCACCTACATCCCTGAGGCGCATCCCTCAGATTATAATCGATTCCCCCCTAGAGCTTCGCCCGTTTCCCCCCGATACCTCCAACATCTCATCCTCGCAGTGAGCCCCACGATCTTAAATACCCCTTTACACACCCCCTAGTTAGCCGCAACTCTCCGTACACTCACGTACCCCCTATTACCCCCGTTTAAGCAACTCAAAAGGGTAAACAATATATCTCATAAAACAGAGGAAAGATCAGGCTGGAGACGTGAGACTAAGCTCCGTAACTCCATATATACAGTCCACATAAAAACAGGCTCTGACACAATCAAATGAAGGTTGCCTCGAAAGAGTGCAAATCAATTTGTGACGTAAATACAGAGCATTAGTAAGCCTCGATGAAAAATAGCACACATTTCGGAGTTGAGAGATTTAAATGAAAATAAAATCACATACACGAAGGCAGGGAAAAATAACCGGACGAAAAGACTTTGCTAAGTTGGCGTTAAAAGGGCAAAAGGATTTGGGTTCATGGACTGGACTCAACATCATCATAAAAACAAAGGGAAAATAAAGAAATCAAAACGGATTACAAAAGTAAAATGGTGAAACAGAAATTTAAAATGACTTCATCCTTGATAAACCAAGTGATTGGATCGTACATACTTACGATTAGTTGCCTTAGACACGAGCAAGAGCTCGTCCGTACACGTCTGGTCTACATCACTACAGAAATGGGAAGAACGAATCTCCCTCTCATAGGGCGTTGGAACGCGCCCGCAAAAATAAGTCGTAGTACGACAAACATTCCCTCTCCGAGAAAACGTGTAGGGGCACCAATGACGAAAACGAGGCTTGACAAGAAGCGATGTCTTCGCCAATGAGTAAAATTTACGTACACACAGAGTCAGTTGAGGTGAAATGTTTCATCACATGGCGATGTATTACTAAGAAAATATAAGGTTTGGGCGTGGTATGGGTGAGAGGGAAACTATGTCATAATCATGCGACATGAAAGATGATAATTGCGACGCCGGGTCGGGGTGGTTGGGCCTACTTACCTTATTTCATAGGTACGCAGCGCTTACTGCAAAATCACCGCCAGAAGACATGCCCCAACAGAAGAACACCTAAAGGGCGAAGGAAGGTGGAGAAGGGGAAACGCACAGGCTCGTCTACAGACACCCCCCCCCCCCCGATAACCAATAGAACTGCTACCGACGAAATGATGCCACAACAGTTGCTTAGTTATTTAAAAGAAGATTTCATTACCAAAGGGGCCAAGAAAAAATATCATAAAAAGGAAACTCTATTGCCATAACCTCTCTCTGGTGATGCACGTGGCTTAAGGCCAAAATAAGTCAATTACCTTAGAAAACTAGATAAGGCTTTACATGCTTGCTTGCTGAACCAAAACGAAAACATTTAATTGAAAATTAAAATAATAAAGCCCAAAAGATAGAAAACCAGAATACAGGTATTACCAAATTAGAAAGGGCTTGATAATATATTAAAGTACGTAATACCGACCCGACATACAGACATCAAGGCCACGATGCAAAACGAAAAATTTAAAATTAAATTAATAAAATAAAATATGATCAATTAAGAAATCCACAATATTCGTGACGGAGAAAAACTCAGGAGCATTCACCAAAACACAAAGTTAAACCAACAAAATTAACAAAAAAAAACATATTAAGCAATCACCACAACACGTTTGAGTCTCCCGCTCGACGCCTAGAGAATGCATTCTCAAGACCAGAATGCACTCGGGCAAAACAAAAAACAAACATGGCCAACAAAACAGATGACCGCATGTCCAATCGAATTACGGCAAACAATTACTTTTATTAAAATAGAACGTCACCAGAGAGAAATGAAAGGAGGAAAATTATTACATCTAAATACTACTAGCACGAGGCGATTTTGGCTGCTACGGATCTTACATCAAATTAATAATTGGCCAATCCCAAAGATTACCCAAAAGAAAAAAACTAAATAAATAATAATTTACAAGGTACGGTAACTAGGAACGTGTCTCCGGAAGGCACAGAAAAACCAATATTTACATATCAGGTAACGTTGACAAACAGAAATATTAGGCCTATAAAACAAAACAAAATACAGCATTAAAACATTAATATAAGACCAATATCGGAGCTTCCATTAAAAAAAAATATAAATATTTTATGCAACGTACCTTACATCCTTCCTAAGTGGTGACACAAAGAACAAAAAACTAACACATTTTAAATGATTTAAAAGACATGAACTGCCTCAAAATGGCCACGAGAGCACACACGCCGTTTTCGATCACCCATGAAGCTTCTCTTCTTGTAGCCAGTCAAAATAAATATACCACAGTTCATCTTCAAGGCGAAAAGAAGAAATTAAATCCTTAGGAGCACAGGCGTTTCCTTTTCTTGAATATATTCATATTTCGTAAAGGCTAGGGGCCAAGCCCCCAGCACACGGAGAGACACTCTTTCACACCAGCTGGCTTCTTGCTTTCTTGACGACAGACTATTAGATGACAACATGGCGGAGATACCAAAGTCAAAAACCGCACTGCATTAATGTTAATTGTAATTGTCCAATCACAGATTGACACATCAAGTAACAATGTGCATATTATATATTTATTTTGGCGGCATGATGTGTATATAGTCTTTTGTTCAATGACGTAGAATACAATATCCTTCAAATATGTCTCGACTAGGATGAGATCAGAAGACACCACAAACTCACTCTAGCGGTCGAAGATACAAGCTCGGCTAGAGGCCAATAGATGCTGCCATCTCTAGTTCATAAGCCCAACCAAACCAACCAGGCGGTCGTTTTAAAGGTCGGTAACCCATATATAGGGGAGAAACATATTTAATAACGTTGGGACGGGCTTTTGCACGTAACAATAATAATAATAATAATAATAATAATAATAATAATAATAATAATAATAATACTAAAATAATGATTATGAACCCAATAAAAATGGTTCATTTTATAATGGAGTATTTTCATCTCCAACTCTCGGAGATTCTACTTATTTTACCTGCAAATAGACACAGTGTATTCCTCATTTTTAGTTGAACGATGTATTTTCTTTAATTAATCCCACAATGAACTAGTGGAATATCTTCAGTCCAAGAGTTTTGGACAGTTATAATATTTGGAAGGTTTGAGCTAAGTCATGTATAAAGTATTTAACCAACTCCGTCGTATCATTTCAAAGTGTTGTGGAGAAACACACTGTCTTATATTTCATTTTATACTGCCTGGAATATTACGTTGATATTCCAAGAGTTTTGGAACAGCCCATTTAAGATTGCGATGAGGCAAGGTTTTGAACGCTGTATTAGCATTTATGGAAAGGAATGCGAGTGTAATTTGATAGCTGTGTTTGTCACTGCTAACTTGATATTTACGCCTGTAAGATTTACAAGGCAGTGGACACGTAGTATTTCCTTGCAGAAACTTGTTTTATTCTGCTAACATGTGAGTTTTGAGCCAAGGACGATTACAATAAGCGAGACGACTAAATGAATGATAGAAGGCTTTGCCTTGACTTGTAAAATGTCCTGTATTCGAGGAAATGAAGGGGGTCACAGCCAGTTAAGTATAATAATAATAATAATAATAATAATAATAATAATAATAATAATAATAATAATAATAATAATAATAATGCATTTTATTAATCCCTTAACGAGTCAAGGACTGATATACAAAGGAATCGTACAGTTTTATCTTGTTGGCGACAAATTACAATTCAATGTTTAGTTTACAAAGTTTTCAGTATGAAACAACATACAACATTTTGTAGCTTTCATAATTTTTGTACACAATATGGTCTTCTTCTGTCTTCTCAGATTTTAGAATTTCTTCAAACTGACATTTTATAATCATTCCACATAAACTGTTTTAGCCTCCTTTTAATGATTGGTAGGCTAGGTGCAATTTGTATATAATATCTGGTAGTCTATTGAACTTTACAAAGGAACTATACTTAATGCTATTACTGCCATATTGTTTGGAATTGACTTGGAAAAGTGATATGTCATCTGCTTGTCTAGCTTTGTAAGCATGTAAATCAGATTGTTTAGTGAAGTTTAAATGTGTGTGGATACTTTTGTGTAGGATTTGGTAAATCAGGACATTTGACTTGATATTTGCATTTAGGGCTACAGGTTGAATTTTACTCGTAATATAAAGGTGTTTGGTTGGTGTTATGAAAGGGTAGCTATAAATATTTCTTATGGCACTATTCTGAATTACCTCAATTTCTCTTTTTAGGTAATTTGAGCATTTTATCCAAATTGTATTCAAACATTGCAAGTGGCTATGGATTAAGGAAAATACATTTTCCTGAGTATATATTTTGGGATATAGTAGCTCAATTTTTTTTTTAATCATCCCAGCGGCAGGTGATATTTTCTTTACTAATGCATCAATGTGCTTTTGCCAGGAGAGATTTTCATCTATTATTAGGCCTAGGTATTTGACAGATGAGACCCTTTTAACTGCCTTTTCATTCAGCATTACATTCTGAGTGATGTCTAATTTTGTTCTACGCTTAGATATTATTAAATAATTAGTTTTATCTTTATTTATTGTTAATTTATTTGACTGGGTCCAGCCAAGTATGGTATTCATGTCCTCCTGCATGTGTGTAATCAGCGTGTTGGTGGTGTTCGTTTTGTAAAAGATGCTTAAGTTGTCTGCAAACAAAGTTATATTACCATGAAAACGGATTGTTGGTAATGTCATTAATATACTAAGAAGAGGGAAGGACCCAATATTGGTCCTTGGGGCACACCGTGGGCAATATTTACTTCCTCACTTCTGTAGCCATTTATTTCGATATACTGCTTACTATTGGATAAGTAATTTTTAAACCATGTCCAAGCTACTTCTCGGACACCTGCTTTATCAAGTTTTCCTAAGAATTTCATGGTCAACAGTATCAAACTTCTTTCTCAGGTCTATGAAAAGGCCACTCGCTGTCATCCTTTTGTCTATGTCATCCTACAAGTTAGAGATAATATCAATAGTGCCTATTTCTTTGCTTGAGGTTTCTCGGAATCCATACTGCCCTTTGTAGAAGTAATAATTTTTATTTAAGAAATTAACAATTCTGTTTTTTACTACTGTTTCGAGTACCTTGGATATGGGTGGGAGGATGGAAATGAGTCTGTAATGGTCTGGATTACTTTTGTCACCTCCTTTATAGACAGGTATGACTCGTGCTATTTTTAGATCATCAGGCACCAGGCCAGTCTCTAACGATACATTTATTAAAGTAGTTAGGTTGGTTGGTTCTTAAGTTTAGGGGTTGCGACAACGTGGTCATTTAGCCCCGTGTACTTTGGGTGTGTGTAGAATCTGTCTGATAACCGGTGTTAATTGTGATGACTGTATTAGTGTGTGCATCTGTTTTAATTCAAGTAAGGGCTGCAGACGATCAATTTTCAAGTAGTTCCTACTTTTGCCGCCAAACGCCACCGTCAACGACTACTACTTCAGAACTTAGCTACCAGACGTCACCGCAGTCGGCTTTTGGCAACGAACGTAGGAATCTAAGAGCGTTGTTTACATTCCTAACCTATACAATTTAGCTTCACACAGTTGTAATTAGTGGAAGGTTCTTTAACATGCCATAAATCTATGACAGGGGCCCACCAGCTTTACTTCCCCTCCGAAGGAAGGCATACTGAGGGATTTTTAACGCTCTTAAAAATCCGATGACTTCGGCCGGATTTGAACCCGCGATCTTGGGCATAGAAGCTCAGCATGCTACCGACTACGCCACCGAAGCCGCCTTAAAGTAGTTAGTGGGCTAGTTAGCATGCCAATGGAGTGTTTTTTAGCAATGTTACTGACATACCATCTTCGTCTTGGCTACTTTTCATTTTAAGGCTTAATATAATATTGCGAATTTCCACCTCACTAGTCGGGGTCATAAATATGGAATCTGTTTTGACATTAATTTCATTAACTTTCTTCCCTGGGAGGATGTTTTTGGCCAATTTGTGTGCTATGTTTATAAAATGAGTGTCTAGAGCATTGCAGATATTTTCTTTTCCTGTGAAAATTTTAACGTCAATTATTATCTCACTGGGACCATCTTTGTTTTCAGTTGTGCAGGTGTAGATCATTTCATTGACTACTTTCCAAGTATCTTTTATGCTATTGGCGTTCAATGTTAATTTATGTTCATAGTACGAGGATTTCAGTTTCCGTTTTAAAGTTGTCACTTTGTTCCTACATATTATGTGCTCTTCCTTTAAGACGGTGGTTCTGAACCCGTAGAAGTCTGCGGACCACTCATCGTGAAATTGAATCATGTACGGACCCCCCCCCCCTCCTTCCCCTCTCCCCCCCCCCCTGACCCCCCATACCCCTTAACATTTGTAACCCTTCCTCAATAACACTTATGTTAAAGATATTTCAATTCAAAACCTGATAGTCATCGCCGCGAATACATTTGGACGATTCTCGTTCAACGCACATCGTTTTCAAAGTCCCCATTTATTGGCCACTTTTTTATACGTGCTGGTTGACCCTTTTCTCCAGCGGACCACACCCGAGGCACTCGCGGACCACTGGTTAAGAACCACTGCTTCAAGAGGTTGTTGTGTCTGTGAATGCTAGTTTTAAGTTTAGCATGTAGTAGGTCCCTTTGTTTTATTAGCTGAATTAATTCTGTTGTTATCCATGAGTTTTTGGGTTCTGGTGTATTTCCTGCAAAGATGTGTCAGTGTTTTCTTCGTTGGGTGTCTGTATCAAGATTTTGTGTTTCATGGCGGTGTAATTTTCGTTTACAACATCTAAGCCGTCTATTTGATTGAGATCATTAGAGAATTTGTTTTTGTTCACGTACCGGTAATTTTTATTTACGTTTTTTGATCTATAGGAGGAGTTATAGGTAGAGCCCTGCGCGGATAAACAAAACGTTATCCGCATCCGCCCCGCATCCGCACGGCTATTATCTGCATCCGCCCCGCATCCGCACTACTGTTATCCGCATCCGCATGACTGTTATCCGCATCCGCTCCGCATCCGCACGACTGTTATCCACACGTTTGTTATCCGAATCTACTGGCATTACAATAATATTTTCAATGTGTTGCTTTACAGTATACTTTATCTTTTAGACATTTGAGCAGAAAGTGGTTCCCCTAGGCTAAGTATGGCATGTGCTATGTTTAAAATGAATGTTACACAGCCAGAATTGCAACCCTTTTCAGTTCGGAGTGTTGATTATCCTTAATTATTTAATTTGAATGGAATTAGCGCAACTCATCATCTTACATTTGTCATGAAAAACATAACGAAAAAAAAAAGTCATGAACATACAGGCCCTAGTAAGGGATAGTGGGGGAATTGTGCGCACTTAAGCAAGAATCGGTCTTGTGATGGTCCCATAATAGATAACAGAGCTGCAGTTATGAATAAGGGAGCCTTATTAATCCTATATTCGATGTGCAGAAACAAATTTAATTCAAAAATACATTTGGAGGACTATAATTCAAAATCTCGCAAATATGCACTTGCGAACCTTTACCCACCCTGCAGGGTAATCATGTGCATGGGTTGGGGAATTGTGAGCATGGGATGAATGTTGAAAAGCCATAATAATACAATGTGAATTGGCTGAAACTTGCATTTTGCATTAACATTAGAATATTCCAATGCTTTTTACAATAGCATAACAATGCAATGATACAAAAAATCTGCAGTTTTGAATATTAGAATAAAATATCTTCGTTTTAGGCTTGTTTTTTCAGGTTGTCTCAACGTTATTGTAGGGTTTCTCTTCAAGAACCCATGCAACCAATCTTTGCCTGCTAGATCTTTAACTTTATTGAAATTATGGGGAATCTTATTCTCCTCTGCAAACTTGAACGCAAACCGTCTGACAACCTTGGTGGGCGTTAAGCCGTAAAATAATTTTTCCAATTTCAAAACGTATTCGGATAATTGTGACTCCATTTCGTTGGTAAAAACAGGTTTACGGCCTAGACGAGGTAGAACAAGCCTATTTTGCAGCAACTGCTTTCGTACGGTTGACTCGGAAATGTTGAAACGTCTCCCTACTTCCCCCATTTTCCTCCCATCATCCCCAATTGCACGTAGAGCTTTCTGCATATTTTCTGCTGGGTAGGAGTGTTTCTCCGTTTTCCGCGTATAATTTCTTGGCATCTGGAGAAAAACACGAAATATTTTGCCAATAATATCACGTTGAATTTACTCGTATCATAGTTCAGTGCACCATTACCCCACTCGGCTTTTAAAACGCAAGTCACTAAATCCCGGTAAACTAATCAATTATATTGAAAAATAAATACATGCTACAACACTGCAAAAAATGGCATTTAAAACAACATTTAATTTTAAATAATTGAATCACAACTGTAGGCTACCTTCTTATTTGCTGGCTACAGAAAATAACATGCAACGTGTAAAGTTTCTTCATCCAAGCCTCACGGCTATCACGTAGCAACTGGCATCATGCTGACTGTCCCTATCTGATACGCACGATGACAGCTTAAGGGTAGCAGGGAACTGAGTTGCTAGTTGTACTATCAACTCGAAAAACATAGGTGCGCACAATTACCCAACTTTCCCCATGATATTCAACGAGTTCGGATTGTATTCTAAAAACTATCAGCAAATTTACTCCAAATATTATCCGCAGCTTATCCGCTATCTGCAAAGCCATGCAAACTATATCCGCATGGCGAAACATGTTGCGGATATCCGCATCCGCGCAGGGCTTTAGTTATTGGCCATGATTTAATATTACGTTGAATAATTTATGATAGAGTGTTTCCATTTACTAGTACAAATCACCTTTGAAAAGGGCGAATTTTATGTGTTTATTACCGTCGATGATTTATTCCAACGAGGATTTCCGCTCTTAGAGCGATGTGTTATTGGTTATAGGTGACATGAGGCCATTTTTGCCCAGTCGACCAATGAGCTGTTAGAGCCATTGTATGACGTCTCTAGGACGTAGTGTTATGTGGATCGCCTACGTATACGGTTATGGAGCTGAGTGCTCATATTTTGAGAGTGTTTTCTGGAGTCTTGATGCTAGTTTCCACATGCAGTGGGGTTGTTCATTCTTCTCTGTTTTCATACACGATGAGGGAATAATTTATGACCTAATACTCAACTTTAAAGATCATGAGACGTAATTATTTTACTAATATTGAACCTAATATTGAAGCTTAATTCTTGCTTGCTTTTCCGATGTTTTGGTTTGTTGACGTTGCTTTCTGCGATGCTCTTTTCGTTCTTCGACCGCTTGTTAGACATTAGATACACTAGGACAGTTTTCACACTACTTTTGAGACGACTGATTGTAATCGCTGTGACAACCTGAATGCACCAGCGATTAGGAATCAAGCGATGTGAGCCGTATTTGTAACTACGCTTTCGCCATCGTAATGTTTACATGCTGATGACGATTTAATGTAAACAACATTAAGTCTGGGTAGACAGGTATAGTAAATATGAATAAATGATAGGAGTGCACTATTTATTTGTTGTTGTATGCCCATTTTATGTACCCTGTGTGTATTAGTTAGATGTTTTTGTTTGTTAGGTTTAAAGTCGTGCATAGTTTTGTTTGTTTTCTTTGATTTAGACGCATCTCGTCTACAGTTTAAGGTAAAGATAGGAGTTAGCTAACACAATTTAAAATAACGTAAAATATTGGAAGTGATACCATCATAACTTAGATACACTATATAACAACAAAAACAACGCACCAGGAACGGGTTATCCGATGGTGATAAAATCGGCGGATGTGAGGAACAGACATAGAAAAACAAACGATCAAAAGTGCAGAACAATCGAATAATTTATTGCAGAGTTAGAGCGTTACAAATTGAGGACGTCAATAAGGTGTTGGTCCACCCCTGGCCTGGATGCAAGCTGTCACTCCACGTGGCATGGACTGATAATGTTCCCGGATGGTGTCCTGCGGAATTTCGTGCCAAATGGTCTCCAACTGTTGGGCTAAATCGGCGACATTCCGGGATGTTCGCAATCGCCTTCCCATGACGTCCCAAATGTGCTCTATGGGAGAGAGATCAGGTGACCGATCTGGCCAAGGAAGGATAGGGCAAGCTTGAAGACAGTCCATAGCAACACGTGCCGTGTGCGGTCGGGCAGTATCCTGTTGGAAAGTAAGGCCTGGATGTCGCTGAAGGGACGGTAACACAATCGACCGTAGAATGTCATCAACATACCGCTGTGCCGTCAGTGTGCCAGGAATGACTACCAGAGGGGTCCGGCTATCAAATGAGATGGCACCCAAGACCATAACCCCCTGTTGTGGGGCTTGGCTTGCGACAATCAAGGCAGGATACCCACTCTGGCCTGGACGTCTCCAAACACGTCTGCGGTTGTCGTTAGGGTACCGCTGGAAACGGGACTATACGTCCCCAGTCAGCGCAGTTACACATTGCTCGAGCACGAGACCACTGTAATCTGACATGACAGTGAACAGGAATGAGTAGTAAGCGGCATAACGGGCGGTGGTGTATTCTTGGAATACACGGTAAGATAGAGTATTCTTTTTAATGCTCTTTGCTTGTTCATTTCATCCTTTTTTCTTAAACACCAACAGTGATCTCCTAGTTTCTCTTTGGTGGTCATGTCTCTTATGTCATTGTGAGTCTGTTCTAGATATATATTTTCCATGACCCACCTAGCGTCATCTAGCAGCGAATCTCTGAAGCTCCTCAATTCTTCCTGTTGCAAGAGGACTTCCTTTTTCCATCTGGCCACCAGATCTCGTTGCCATCGCCTGCTATCAACTCTTTGAAGACCACTTCCTCAAGAGAATTTAAGTTTACAATATTGGTCATGCTTATATGTTCTCCTTTTGTCTCCTACCCTCACTCTTTCCCTTCCTTGGACCCTCCGCGCTTCGCTGAGTGGGTCTCACTTGTAAGTCGGCAGTTGACTCGGTCAGTCAAGGCTCAACTAGAGCCAGTCTCCTCAAACCAAGAGGCACTCTCTACGTTACACGCCATGTTGGCACATTAAGTATCTGTCAAACGGAACTTCACCTTCGCCATGCAACAAAGATAAGTACCTACTTCAAGTTTTAACTTCATCTTCATCGGTTTTAACTTCTACATGTTTTAACGATATTTTATAGACAGCGTGAGATTACTTATTTGGGGCAAAAATCATTCTTCGCGAGATTTGCCATGTTGAGCTTTTGTCTGTCTAAGCCAACCTTAAGAGAAAGTAGCTTTTCTTAAGCTATTTAAATGAGAAATCTTCTCACCACGTGGGATATTATCTAATACCCGCTGTCTATAAATTACCAAGCTAGTTCCTCCGCTGGATTAACTTTGGCCCCATTCTTCTATTAAGATCGTTCTGGAACCTTCCAGATCCTGTACTTTATCTACAAGTCCTGCCGTCATGTATTTTTTCACTCACTTGTGAGAATACTATTTAAAATTGAAGAATCTCACTTCTGAATTAAAGCTCAATAGCGAATTTTCTTCCACCGTTGGAATGTTCTATGGCGCATTTAACTGTAATCCACAACTTTCTCAAGCAATAGACTTTCGCCTATCTAGTGCAACCAGTCCTTTTTCATCATTGCAATAACTTTCTTTGCCATAAACTTTCGTGTTACTACAGGGAATTTTCCATCTATTCAAAAGACTATAGTGATAACTAGTGCTTGTTCAACTTTTCTACCGCGTCGCGTTCGTCCGTTCACATTAAATAAGGCCATGAACATTGATCCTAAATCCCAATTAATCTTTCCTCAACCTTCTACTAACAAAACATATTAATAAAATTGTAACTCGAGATCATTTTCTATAAGGTGTCACTCTAACGAAGTGCCCTTCCATTTTTGCTTGTTTATCATTAATTAATTTCTGTATAACTACGTGTTTTATACACGGTTCAAGCTTACATTGTTTCTACCCTATAATCAGGGAAAACAATTCTTTCAACTCATGAGTGAGTTATTTCTAGGTCTCACGAAAGGGAAACTGCCTCATTTGGCTCGTGATTCTTATTTAAACATAGGAGGTCGAGAACCTTCCTCTTGACTTTCTCATCAGGTTTCACAGTAAGTGACCTGCCCTTATTTGTATAAAAACCAACAGTAATTCTGTATAAGAGCCTCCGTGGCTTAGGCGGCAGCACGCTGGCCTCTCACCGCTGGGTCCGTGGTTCAAATCCCGGTCACTCCATGTGAGATCTGTGCTGGACAAAACGGAGGCAGACAGGTTTTTCTCCGGGTACTCCGGTTTTCCCTGTCAAAATTTCATTCCAGCAACACTCTCCACTATCATTTCATTTCATCTGTCATTCATTTAATCATTGCCCCAGAGGAGTGCGTCAGGCCTCGGCAGCCGGCACAATTCATATCCTCGCCGCTAGATGGGGGATTCATTCATTCCATTCCTGACCCGGTCGGAGACTGGAAACAGGCTGTGGATTTTCATTTTCAATTCTGTATAAATATAAGAAGTTATAGGAACTTCTCCTTTATTCTACCCGCTTTCTTTTTTGTTATTTTCGAAGTTGTAACTTTTTCTAAAATAGTTACCTGGAAATTTCTTAAAGTACACTCCTTGTACTCAATTTAATGTTTAAACTTTAATTACTTCATTTGTCTTTTTTAAATCTTACAAAGATTTTAGTACATATATAAGGTTTGATACCTAAAGAATTGTTAATTGCCTGGAGCAAACGTCAAATGTTTTCTGAGGTCTGTGACCCCAAAATTGTTAAACAAATTGAAAATATATATTTGTTAAAGTTATCAACTTCTTTTGAATTGTTAAATAAATTAAGCGTTTCTTTTCGCTTTTTCATTTTTCTAGTACAACGGTTAGGCAAGATCCTGTCTTCCTTGGCTCTCCCTACTCAATGCTATTAAATCTATTGATAGGGTTTTCACCACTCGTTGCATTTGAGCAAGAACTCTTAGTGGTAATCTCGTCAAAGTTTCTCTTAGCTTTAATAGCTAATTCTAACTGGCCAGTAAGGCAAGTAAAGCTTGCTACGCCAGCTACCTGCTTGTGGAGATTCTCTCCGAAAACGTATGGTTGGTTTTCCAAAAGATAAGTGTTTCTCTTTGTCTAAACTTTTAGCCGGCTCCTTGCTGAGTAAAAGCTTAGCCATATCTAAATGCAACTATTGGTTCATTTACCAAATTTATTCCCAAAGGCATAATTCCTTTATCATTATCCTTCTTGGAAGCACTTGGTCGCTTTTTCAGGAACTCTATAACTTCGAAAACTGGAAATACCAAACCTGATTCAAATTATTGGCATTCTTCGAATTACTTTGAAAAAACGAATTTCTTTGAACAGACATACAATAAATCTGTTACTCACAGTCTTGCCAGACCATCACCCTTCCCCATAGTAAGCAGATGCATGCTTGAGAGGGAATATACTAAAGCCACTCTCTTGCAAACCGCCCAAGTCCTTTCTGCGTTTCCCGTCAGCTTGGACCAAGTCCTTACCCACTTTAGGTATCAGAGAACGAATTTGCAGTGGCAACAGCCTCTAAGTGCATTTAAAGTTAAATTCATAACTTTTGTGGGACTCTCCTCCTATTTTTCTATCCTTTTTCTCCAGTCCAAAACCTACCTCCTTTTCTTAATCATCTTCCCTTGGTGGTTAGGTTATTCCTCAGCCAATAATCTACCCAAAATTTGGTCCCGGAAACCCGGGAGAGTCCATTTGTCATTTTTTCTGTTTAAAAGATTATTTGACAATACCTTGCAAATTATTAATACCTGCTTTGAATCTTTCAGCTATAACTACATCGTGCAAAGCCTGTGAAGGGGAAAGAGGTCGCTCCTGTCTCCTTTGGTGTGTCCCGTTCTTTCTACTTATTCGCTGCTGCCAGCTTGACAGCATTTCCAAGGTTCCACAGTTTCCTGAGTTACATTTTAATTTACTTACTTTGTCATGGCTTCTACTGAAAAGGATGAAACTCTCATTGCCAGACGTTCTTCCTATAAAGGGCAACTCACTAGATTTAGAAATTTCATCAACAAAATAAATCCCGCCGAGTGTGATTTAGACATCTTGACACAACGCCTTAAGTTGTACGAACGGTCCTATGATTATTACGATCAAATTCAAACCGAGATTGAATCCGCTTGCCCAGAACTTCAATCGGATCGGGACGAGGTCGAACCCTTGTACTTTGAAGGGATTGCCAAGGCCCACCAACTGATCCGCAGTATCTCAGAACCGGACACTAGGGTCATCAATCCGGCCCAGTTCGCACCCGCTTCAGTTCACAAGAACAAACCGAAACCGTTACTTCCTAAGATAAGCCTACCTCACTTCTCAGGCCAGGAAGGTGATTGGTATTCTTTTTATGAACTTTACTGCTCATTTATTCATGAAAATACAGACATTCTCGACATTCATAAATTCTACTTCTTACGTACGTCCTTGGAAGGCGAGGCCTTGGCCTTGGTGGAGTCACTTCCTTTAAGCGCAGATAACTACCACATCGCCTTTAATCTCCTTAAAGAGAGATATGGTAATTTACGTTTGTGTATAGCTCGCCACATCCGCTGTCTGTTCAACCTGCCAGCCGTCAAACCTAATGACGTCACCTCTTTAAGAGACCTGTTAGACTCTATTCAATTGCACGTCAGAGCGTTATATCAACTCAAGCAACCAGTCCAAGCGTGGGACACTATTCTTATTCATCTGGCTACATCAAGATTCGATTTCTCAACATTAAAGGCTTGGGAGATCGAACTCACTCGCAACGAGGAAAATTCGTTTGAACACCTCATCTCGTTTCTCATCAGCCGGTGCCAAGTCCTTACAGCACTCTCATTTCAGTGCGAAAATGTCGAAACGAGTCATAAGTGTCACATTTTGTAGGATAAACTTGTCTTTTCAAATGGTCATCCGCACCCATCTGTCGAGAACAAGCAAATTCGTTCCGCTTCTTTCAACAATCCAAGAGAATATATCAGACCGCTCAACAAATCTTTAAAATGCACGCTCTGTAAAAAGTTTCACACATTGTACTCGTACAAATCCTCTAAAGAATTGTCTGTCGAAGACAGAAGGAAGTTTGTCTTCAATAGTAAACATTGTTTCAACTGCTTGTCGCCTAAGCATTCTTCTTCAAACTGTACGTCATCCAACCTCTGTTTTTATTGCTAAAAACCGCACCATTCGTTATTGCACGTTCATGATAAATCGAGGTCACCAGTACCCGCTTCTTCAAACTCCATGCAGAGCAGGTCCGAACAAACTAATGCTTCTTCCTGCATTTCTAACGCCGATACTTCTCACAGTGCGCAAGTCCTTTTGTCCACTGTACAATTCGAAATCCAAGATAAATTTGGAAATTGGTTTCGAACCCGCGGTCTTCTCGTTCCGCTTCAACTCATAACTTTGTTTCGCAATCGTTAATTAAAAAACTAGGTCTTTCGTCATCGCCTATTTCCATCAATGTATCCGGCATTGACAATTTGAAAACTCAAGCCTTGCAGTCTTCAAAATTGAAAATCAGAGACGTTTGCCAAAGAAACACCAATCTTAACTTAAACCGTCTCATTCCTACCAGTATTGGCAAGGACACTCCTAGCAGCTCTATTAATACTTCCGGTTTATAGATTCCTTCGCACTTAAGGTTAGCTGATCCTCAGTTTAATGCTCAAGGTCCCATTGATATACTTTTCAGTGCCAATGTTTTTTGGAATTGCCTCCGTAAACAGGTTCGCAAGTTATCTTCAAACGTGGTCGCCAGAGACACCGATTTTGGTAGGGTTATTACTGGTGAAATCCAACATTCCAGTCTTCAAACCAAATCGCAATGTCATTTCGTTTCTGCTGACATAAATCCCATTTCTGAAAAAGAGAACACCTATGTTTTCGATCTCGATACTGTTGAAAAACACTTGCCGAAACGATGTCTCATCGTAAACAACTACGCCACCTTCGTAGGTTGTTTAAATGATTTTGCCTTCTTCCCGCACAAGATGGCAATTCAAGTTCGCCTCGCCTTGTGTTACTTCGTTTACCTTCTCATGTCATTTTTTATAGCAGGTACTTGCTTAAACTCTCTGTTGAAAACTATCTTCCCCTTGTGTAAAACCATGGCTATCAGTCTCCATCACTTCGCTGTAAGCTATGTTTCACTTCTTTCGCTATTTAGAAGGATGGCCACAGCCGGCTCCTTCCCTCTTCCTCACAATTGGAAGCCGCTTTTGAAACCGCTTGAAAATCTGAATTCTCTAGCATCTAGAATAACTATTCTTACGCATAAACTCCTTCTCAATGTCCCAGCTTCTCTTCCTATTTCGGAAGAATCAAGCTTTTTTCTGTTGAAAATTGTCGGATTCCGTAATCCTCAAAATTATGCGAAATTGATTTCTTACTTTATTTCATATGTCTCTAAATTGTTTTTTCACGTCCAAGTTACGATTGACTGCATGCCGTCCAACCTGAATATCTGCTTTAAATCTCAGCTGATTTCACTTGTGTTGTTTGTTTATTTCGAACTGCTTGTTTTTCAATCTTGTTTGTATACAAGCTTGAGTAAGGCCAAACTGCTGTTCATTTCCTGTATGCTTGCCAAAGGTCAGAGCAAGTTTCCCTTATCTCAACTCTGGCTGATTGCCAACCATTGTCTTGCGAGTCGCTTCCGTAAGTTCAGAAGCCGTTCACCTCATTACCAAAATAAACTTGTTCCGGTTAAGGACTCTTTCAGCTATTTATATTCCTTATCTCGCTGTACTATGTGGGTCAAGGCCGTGTTTGCCTGCCTCTCCCACTTGCTTACGCTCGTATCCTACAACTGCTTCGATTCTTGTTTCATAACATCGTTGCGTATTTCTCACGAGTTCATGTATTGCTCCTTGCTTACATATTTTCAAACTTATTGTTCATTGATGAACAAACTTGTTTTTTCTCGTCGTCATATTCGATGTGTTTTTGTATTTATGCTTTTCATGTCACGTTTCCTGCTGACTTAAGTATTTTTCTGATTAACCCCTTTCATACTTATTATAACTTAAGATCATTGTTTATGGCTACTAGATTGTTGTTACCTATAGCGTTCTTGCCTCCTACTCGCATAGTTCCTTCGTTTATTTGGTATATTCTTATCCTTAATAGATGTACTTGTTTCTATACGCTTTGTTTAAACTTGTTAATTCTCCTTTTGCATCTTATCACAATCTTTACTAGTGCTTTATTTCCCTCAGCTTCTAGCTATTTTGTGATTGATGTGTTGTTAATTCTCTTCCTTTAACTCCGCTTTCCAATGACCCTGATGACCTGCTTCCACTCACACCTGGTCACTTCCTTACACGCACTTCTCTCTCTGCCCTCCTCCCCTTCCTAATTCTTACAGGGATTTTAATCTACCTATCGTTTGGCGTAAACTCGAAGCCCTCCGTAATTCTTTTTGGAAGAGGTGGAACTTGGAATATTTAACTTCCTTGCAACGGAGACAGAAGTGGTTTCTTTCCAGTCCCGACATTAAAGTGGGGGACTTGGTCTTGGTTAGGGATGTTTCTCCCCCCCCTTGTCTGTACTTCTGGTAGAGTGACCGAGTGTTATCCTGGAAGAGATGGGAGAGTCAGGGTGGTCAGAGTCTTGACCACTAATGGTCCGATCACAAGACCACTGTCTTTGATCGCTCCATTACCTTTAAATGTTTAACTGTTTATTTTGTTCTCTGTTGGTGTTTTACCCTCCCAGTATGGTGTATTCTTGGAATACACGGTAAGATAGAGTATTCTTTTTAATGCTCTTTGCTTGTTCATTTCATCCTTTTTCTTAAACACCAACAGTGATCTCCTAGTTTCTCTTCGGTGGTCATGTCTCTTATGTCATTGTGAGTCTGTTCTAGATATATATCTTCCATGACCCACCTAGCGTCATCTAGCAGCGAATCTCTGAAGCTCCTCAATTCTTCCTGGTGCAAGAGGACTTCTTTTTCCATCTGGCCACCAGATCGCGTTGCCATCGCCTGCTATCAACTCTTTGAAGACCACTTCCTCAAGAGAATTTAAGTTTACAACATTGGTCATGCTTATATGTTCTCCTTTTGTCTCCTACCCCCACTCTTTCCCTTCCTTGGACCCTCCGCGCTTCGCTGAGTGGGTCTCACTTGTAAGTCGGCAGTTGACTCGGTCAGTCAAGGCTCAACTAGAGCCAGTCTCCTCAAACCAAGAGGCACTCTCTACGTTACACGCCATGTTGGCACATTAAGTATCTGTCAAAGGGAACTTCACCTTCGCCATGCAGCAAAGATAAGTACCTACTTCAAGTTTTAACTTCATCTTCATCGGTTTTAACTTCTACATGCTTTTAACGATATTTTATAGACAGCGTGAGATTACTTATTTGGGGCAAAAATCATTCTTCGCGAGATTTGCCATGTTGAGCTTTTGTCTGTCTAAGCCAACCTTAAGAGAAAGTAGCTTTTCTTAAGCTATTTAAATGAGAAATCTTCTCACCACGTGGGATATTATCTAATACCCGCTGTCTATAAATTACCAAGCTAGTTCCTCCGCTGGATTAACTTTGGCCCCATTCTTCTATTAAGATCGTTCTGGAACCTTCCAGATCCTGTACTTTATGTACAAGTCCTGCCGTCATGTATTTTTTCACTCACTTGTGAGAATACTATTTAAAATTGAAGAATCTCACTTCTGAATTAAAGCTCAATAGCGAATTTTCTTCCACCGTTGGAATGTTCTATGGCGCATTTAACTGTAATCCACAACTTTCTCAAGCAATAGACTTTCGCCTATCTAGTGCAACCAGTCCTTTTTCATCATTGCAATAACTTTCTTTGCCATAAACTTTCGTGTTACTACAGGGAATTTTCCATCTATTCAAAAGACTATAGTGATAACTAGTGCTTGTTCAACTTTTCTACCGCGTCGCGATCGTCCGTTCACATTAAATAAGGCCATGAACATTGATCCTAAATCCCAATTAATCTTTCCTCAACCTTCTACTAACAAAACATATTAATAAAATTGTAACTCTAGATCATTTTCTATAAGGTGTCACTCTAACGAAGTGCCCTTCCATTTTTGCTTGTTTATCATTAATTAATTTCTGTATAACTACGTGTTTTATACACGGTTCAAGCTTACATTGTTTCTACCCTATAATCAGGGAAAACAATTCTTTCAACCCATGAGTGAGTTATTTCTAGGTCTCACGAAAGGGAAATTGCCTCATTTGGCTCGTGATTCTTATTTAAACATAGGAGGTCGAGAACCTTCCTTTTGACTTTCTCATCAGGTTTCACAGTAAGTGACCTGCCCTTATTTGTATAATAACCAACAGTAATTCTGTATAAGAGCCTCCGTGGCTTAGGCGGCAGCACGCTGGCCTCTCACCGCTGGGTCCGTGGTTCAAATCCCGGTCACTCCATGTGAGATCTGTGCTGGACAAAACGGAGGCAGACAGGTTTTTCTCCGGGTACTCCGGTTTTCCCTGTCAATATTTCATTCCAGCAACACTCTCCACTATCATTTCATTTCATCTGTCATTCATTTAATCATTGCCCCAGAGGAGTGCGTCAGGCCTCGGCAGCCGGCACAATTCATATCCTCGCCGCTAGATAGGGGATTCATTCATTCCATTCCTGACCCGGTCGGAGACTGGAAACAGGCTGTGGATTTTCATTTTCAATTCTGTATAAATATAAGAAGTTATAGGAACTTCCCCTTTATTCTACCCGCTTTCTTTTTTGTTATTTTCGAAGTTGTAACTTTTTCTAAAATAGTTACCTGGAAATTTCTTAAAGTACACTCCTTGTACTCAATTTAATGTTTAAACTTTAATTACTTCATTTATCTTTTTTAAATCTTACAAAGATTTTAGTACATATATAAGGTTTGATACCTAAAGAATTGTTAATTGCCTGGAGCAAACGTCAAATGTTTTCTGAGGTCTGTGACCCCAAAATTGTTAAACAAATTGAAAATATATATTTGTTAAAGTTATCAACTTTTTTTGAATTGTTAAATAAATTAAGCGTTTCTTTTCGCTTTTCATTTTTCTAGTACAACAGTTAGGCAAGATCCTGTCTTCCTTGGCTCTCCCTACTCAATGCTATTAAATCTATTGATAGGGTTTTCACCACTTGTTGCATTTGAGCAAGAACTCTTAGTGGTAATCTCGTCAAAGTTTCTCTTAGCTTTAATAGCTAATTCTAACTGGCCAGTAAGGCAAGTAATGCTCGCTACGCCAGCTACCTGCTTGTGGAGATTCTCTCCGAAAACTTATGGTTGGATTTTCCAAAAGATAAGTGTTTCTCTTTGTCTAAACATTTAGCCGGCTCCTTGCTGACTAAAAGCTTAGCCATTTCTAAATGCAACTATTGGTTCATTTACCAAATTTATTCCCAAAGGCATAATTCCTTTATCATTATCCTTCTTGGAAGCACTTGGTCGCTTTTTCAGGAACTCTATAACTTCGAAAACTGGAAATACCAAACCTGATTCAAATTATTGGCATTCTTCGAATTACTTTGAAAAAACGAATTTCTTTGAACAGACATACAATAAATCTGTTACTCACAGTCTTGCCAGACCATCACCCTTCCCCATAGTAAGCAGATGCATGCTTGAGAGGGAATATACTAAAGCGACTCTCTTGCAAACCGCCCAAGTCCTATCTGCGTTTCCCGTCAGCTTGGACCAAGTCCTTACCCACTTTAGGTATCAGAGAACGAATTTGCAGTGGCAACAGCCTCTAAGTGCATTTAAAGTTAAATTCATAACTTTTGTGGGACTCTCCTCCTATTTTTCTATCCTTTTTCTCCAGTCCAAAACCTACCTCCTTTTCTTAATCATCTTCCCTTGGTGGTTAGGTTATTCCTCAGCCAATAATCTACCCAAAATTTGGTCCCGGAAACCCGGGAGAGTCCATTTGTCATTTTTTCTGTTTAAAAGATTATTTGACAATACCTTGCAAATTATTAATACCTGCTTTGAATCTTTCAGCTATAACTACATCGTGCAAAGCCTGTGAAGGGGAAAGAGGCCGCTCCTGTCTCCTTTGGTGTGTCCCGTTCTTTCTACTTATTCGCTGCTGCCAGCTTGACAGCATTTCCAAGGTTCCACAGTTTCCTGAGTTACATTTTAATTTACTTACTTTGTCATGGCTCCTACTGAAAAGGATGAAACTCTCATTGCCAGACGTTCTTCCTATAAAGGGCAACTCACTAGATTTAGAAATTTCATCAACAAAATAAATCCCGCCGAGTGTGATTTAGACATCTTGACACAACGCCTTAAGTTGTACGAACGGTCCTATGATTATTACGATCAAATTCAAACCGAGATTGAATCCGCTTGCCCAGAACTTCAATCGGATCGGGACGAGGTCGAACCCTTGTACTTTGAAGGGATTGCCAAGGCCCACCAACTGATCCGCAGTATCTCAGAACCGGACACTAGGGTCATCAATCCGGCCCAGATCGCACCCGCTTCAGTTCACAAGAACAAACCGAAACCGTTACTTCCTAAGATAAGCCTACCTCACTTCTCAGGCCAGGAAGGTGAATGGTATTCTTTTTATGAACTTTACTGCTCTCTTTTTCATGAAAATACTGACATTCTCGACATTCATAAATTCTACTTCTTACGTACGTCCTTGGAAGGCGAGGCCTTGGCCTTGGTGGAGTCACTTCCTTTAAGCGCAGGTAACTACCACATCGCCTTTAATCTCCTTAAAGAGAGATATGGTAATTTACGTTTGTGTATAGCTCGCCACATCGTCTGATCGCCGCATCACTTCGACCCAAAAGTCCAGCGATAGCTCGATTCGACAACCAGCTAAGTTGATGTTTTTGGTTGGTTCTAACGCCACCTCCACCTCCCCACCTCCAAGATGGCGGCCGTAGATTAACTGAACCTAGCTTGTGAACCAATAATGCTAGAGTCTTGAACGAGGTGTCAAATTAATCGGACGGACAACCCCTTTCCTCTAGACAACTTATTTTAACCCTAAAATAAAACCTACCCCTACTAGGGGGTGAAATAATAATTTTTTAGGTTAAAGTCGCTTTCCATGTGCAACATGTGACAGGTGAATGCCAATATGAAATTAAACTCGTTCCACATAAAGTGTATGCATACAACTGAATGCCGCTATGATTTACCATTTTTGTTTTTTGTTTTACGCATGCGCAATTGTTTTTTTTTTGTAAGAGGGCGGGCTTTTTAAATAATGATTTATAGATAAGTTATTTTTAAACAAATTAACCAAAAGATCCAAAACTAATAGGTCATTGGCTTATTAATATCTCATGAACCAAGGAGGCTAGGGACTTGTATGTGGGGTCGTTGGACTTGAGGTGACGCCCTGTTTTTCGATGTATTATTCATTTTTTTGTCAAAAGGGCCTATCTGCACTTTCGTTAATATCAGAGAGGGTTAAGTGAGGTGTCATAGGACTTAGAATGGTCAACCCTTTACCATGTCTAATGAATTTACCCCCAAAAGACCCAAAACAGCAAGGTCATTGACCTAAGATTTAATAAAATTATTATTAGAGAGGGTCAAGTGAGGTGTCATAGGACTTAAAATAGTTAACCGTTTCCCATGACCCATGAATTTACCCCCAAAATCCAAAACAGCGAGGTAATTGACCTGAGATTTTATAAACTAATAATCGGATACGAACATGTGAGATGTTTACCATGAGTGATGAAACATAGCTAGGTAGAGAAAGAATTAATGTAGGCTACATGTATGGTGACTGACAAGTCTTTTACCATAGGAACTTGTTTTCAGATCAAGCTGCAGTACAGAGAGAGTATAGGTTGCAGGTATGGGTTAATAAATGACAAACGGTGTACACAAACTCTGATTTATCGATTCAAGAAATAAGAGTAGACAATTTTTAAGTGATTGGTTAAAGAGGATAGCTAAAACACAAAATGCCGACTAAATAGAACTAAACTGATCCAAGCTGAATCAAACCCATTTATACCGAACTAAACCGAACCAAACCTAATCAAAAACAAGCCAAGGGTTTAAGAGTAAAACTTGTGGGTGGATGTGGTCATTGCTGATGTCAGAAAGGAAAGGGATAAAGCTCTACCTATAGAGGGTAAGGTAAAGCTAGTGCATGGTGCCAATGCACATACACAAGTACATGAACCACACACAACTAACCTATACTGTTTTTATGGGTTGACTGTTAAAACTTGCTCAGTGGTTACTGGGACAAGATGATCGCTACACACAACAAGCTTTAAATACTTGAGATTAATAATCTATACACACACACACACACACACACACACACACACGCTTGTTCTAAGCTTAACTGTCTTGCTGACAGTGCTCACACTTAGGCAGATGACATAAATGCTTGGCTAACAGAAATTCAATCATTCCCGGTTGCCTAATGTTACCAGCTAAACATTTTGTGCTGCAGTGGAGAGCACATGTGCCTCTTGCACTAGATATTTTAATTCGATTTCCAGCTCTAAGGCCTGGAACGAATCAAACTAAGAAAGAAGGGCATGGTGGCGCAGTGGTAAAGCTGTTTGCTTTCACTAAAGTGGACTAGGGTTTGATTTCAGGTTAATACGCATGTCATAAACATATATAAAAAGCAGAGGTATTGTTTTAAACCGATTACACTTGCCTCTTTTCAAATTATTACTTGGATTACAAATACAAAGGTGGACTGGGTTTGATATACAGTTAATGCTGCCTATCGCACACTAAACTGTAAGGAAGCCATATGTAGAGCTATATGTAGAGAACTACCTAGATATTCCATGAACCGGCAAAGCTATGTCGCATAAACGGTGCAGGATACAATCCAGGAACCATAATTCGTATCTTGTGGAACAGAGAAAATGCACTTTTGCTTTGATGGATAACAAATGTGTGCAGACGAATGACTACGCATTAGCCAGTAGTGGAGTAGTGAGAGTTCTAACGCACTCCAGAACCCTCCTTGACCCACTACTAAGCCTCAGGCATGTTAAATATCTCTTGAACGCATGGTCCGATTTTGACAAATGAGGTGTCGTTGGACTCGGGCTGACGTCCTCTTTGCTGTGGACTACTAGTTATATTTTTGAATTTTTTTTTTAATTTTTGTTTTCAAAAGTTGGTGATAGTTTGAAAACCAAAGATGATAGAACGTTATGCCATGGCCCAAACGAATGGTCTTTATGACCTTTATTTTCTATAATGAAACTTTTTTACTTTTTATGTTTTTTTGAAAACACTCGAATTTTGAAAATCCTATATTTTGGAAACTAGGAACTCTACAAAAAAAATTGTTTGACATAAATGAAAGGTCCCTATGCCCTCTACCCCCCAAATAAATGTCAAGTCTCTAGGATGAAAACCTGTAGTAGTGGGGTAACACGGGAGCTGCGCCACTTCTTATTGAGCCACCCTCGTATTTGCCCCGAACCTGATATCTCGCTAACCAATGGTCGGATTTGAACATACAGGGTGTCCTAGCACTCGTAGTGATGCCCCCTACTTTTCTATAGGCTCTTTATTTAATTAAACGACCAAAACTAAAAGGTCATGTGCTTTTAATATCTCGCGAACCAATCATGCTAGAGGTGTGTTCGACAGGTCCAAAGACTTGGGCTGACGTCCTCTTTGCTATAGACCACTCGTTATAATTTTTAATAAAATTGGAAACTCGATTTTGGGGTAAAACCGTGATTTTGAACTTTTTGCTATATCTCGCGAACTAATCATGCTAGAGGCGTGTACGACGGGTCCAAGGACTCGGGGTGACGTTCTCTTTGCTATGGACCACTCGTTGTAATTTTTGGAAACTCGATTTTGAGGTAAACACGTGTTTTTTGTGATTTTTGTCGATATCTCACAAACCAATAACGCTAGAGACGTGTACGAGGTGTCCTAGGACTCGGGCTAACGCCCCCTTTCAAATGTGGTAGATATTTTTTTCCAAAAAGATAATTCACAAAGGGCCTAACGCCATACATGTTGAGAAAAAAATTCTTTACCGTTACCTGTTTATAATGTTTATGAAGCGTGGTGGTTGAGAGAGACGATACGGCTGGGTGTGTGTGTTTCAACGAACCTGTCGCTGACCACGGTGGCTGTGTTCAATAGATCAATTGATATTTCGACGAGTCGGTGTATGACAGAGCGAGCGTGCGTTTTCTGATATTCTACCTTTAACGTGTAAACGGTGATGAGAACTTGGTTCTATGTTGATCGAAGCGAGTACAGAAAACACACTTGCAAACGAGCAGGAGGTGAATGTCATTTGAGCTTATTGGAAGGCTCCGATCTGACTTGACAACAGGTGCAATGGAAAAAATGACCAAGACGCTTGAAGGTGAAATAATCTGACCATTGTGCTGGCAGGGAAGTGCGAAAGGCGTGCACACATGTGTGAAACCACAGGCACGCTAAACCAGTGACATCCTGTCTTGCTTCGTACGTGACAAAATGCAAGTTGACGTGAAATTTGATCTACCGCAGGTGTTCGCTTGGGACGTTATCTATCTACATGCGTGATAACTGTTAACAAGTTACATCCTGTTTTGCTGCGTACGTGACAAAATGCAAGTTGACGTGAAATTTGATCTACCGCAGGTGTTCACCTTGGACGTTAGCTGTCCACGTGCCTGATAAGAGAATGTTCAAAGCGTGGGGAAAAAAATGATTATACATGCAATGTGATATATAAAGACACGTCGCTGACATTTCCACTCGCACTTAGGTGACTACTTTTGAACACGCTACAGCGTTGTGTGAAACACTTGGCCTTGTTTAACAGTTTTGGTGTTGGTGGAAAATACTTATTCTTGTTGTGAGGTAGGTATATATTTATTCATTTATACATTTATTGATTTATATATAAATACATGCAATTATTTATTGATTAGGTAATTAATGATTTTATTTATTTATTTGTTTGTAGATAACCGGTATAGCCTACTTGTCGTGTGTGTGTGTGTGTGAACGATATTAAAGAAAGAGAGAAAGACAGACAGCTAGAGAAGGAAACCATTTCCACACTAGTCCGTGAGACGGGAATATAGCAAAGCATTATACGTCAAGGTGAGATTTGTTTATATATATATATAACCTGTTTGATTTTGTTTTGTTTATGAAAGACATAAATTATGGAATGGATATACTTATGGTGGTTTATTTTATTTCTTTTTAGAGTGTTGGAAAACGCTTGACCTCTGTGAATAACCAGGAACGTGTGTGTTTGAGATCATTGTCAGACAGTCTACATTTCTAAACTCAGGTGAGTGTGTTCTTTCAAAATAATGTCTTTTGCCACTGCTACCGATACGTTAATTTGGGAACCCCTAAACAGTTGTTTCAAATCGCGTGTGTGCTCTGGCCGCGTGGTCAATGTTAGAAAAAGTTTGATTCCCAAAGAATTTTTAGAATCTTGTTTTGAAATTTTTGAAATTGAAATTTGTACAGCGCAAAGGTTGCATACGGCTTTAAAGGTGAATACAGAACTGGTGTGCGATTTCATATATAAAAAGAAGGACGTAGAGCATAAAGAGACATTCTATATTTGCAGTAAAATGCAAGAGCTGTTCATAGCCCATAATTTGGAACAGTGGTATGAAACCCACGTGGTGAATGTCTTGCTATCAAAATTTGATAAACTGCAACAAGGACCGAGTAGCCTTGCCTTAGACAAAATTCATCATTTGCAAATCAACATTTGTCAATTCAACCCGTTGAATGCTTGGTCTAGCTATATTAAAACACCACCAGCAATAGCTTTGAAAAAGGCTGTGGTGAATATAAAGAATCGTGACAATGATTGCTTTCTGTGGTCTGTGGCTGCGTTTTTGCAACCAGCACAACGTGACAGTTGTCGACCGGGAAAGTACAAGGCCAAGTTTGTTGAATTGAAACATACGTTAAATTTAACTCGAGTATCGTTCCCTATGGACTTAACCGAGATCCATAGGTTTGAACAAGACAACCAGGACTTTTCGTTCATGGTGTATGGCCTTGATGGTGATGAGATTGTGGGTCCTCTTTATGCCACAAAAGAACCGAAACGGCATCACATTCATCTTTTATATTTATCTGTAGGAGAAGTGAATCACTATTGCCTCATTAAAAGCCTGAGTAGATTGCTAAGCAGTCAAGTGTCCAAGCATAATGGTAAGAAGTACATTTGCGACCGTTGCTTGCAATATTTTACAACCCCTACGCTCTTAGAACGTCATAGGATAGATTGGGTTACTCAGGAAGCGGTGAGATTGATATTGCCACAAGGGGACAAGGCTGTGTTAAAGTTTAAGGACATTCATAAGCGTGACACTGTTCCCTATGTGGTATATGCAGATTTCGAAGCTCTCACCACACCCATGGCGGGATGTGAACCAGATCCCACCATGAGCTCAACCACACCCATTCAAAAACATGAACCTTTTGCCATAGGATTTAATGTGGTGTGTGCCCATGACCCCACACAATCCGTTTACAAATACCGTCAGGGGCCAGATTGTGCCAAATGGTTCTTGGATGAACTTGTGAAGTTGGCCGACCATGTACAGGAATTACTGGACCACCCAGTACCCATGAGTCTATCTCCAGAACAACAGCAGCAGTATGAGCATGCCACGACATGTCATATTTGCGAAAAGCCACTGATCAGTGCTGAAGACACCGTTCGTGATCACTCGCACTTTACGGGGGAGTTTCGTGGAGCTGCGCACAGCAAATGCAACTTGAACTTTCCAGCTCCTCGTTTCATCAGTGTCTTTTTCCACAATCTGGCGAATTATGACATTCAGTTTTTGATTCGTGAATTGGGCCATGTCAACAAGGGCTCGTTTACCATTATTCCCCAAAACCATGAGCGTTTTACGGCCCTGACATGGTGGTTGGGCGACTTTAGCATTCGATTTTTGGATTCCTTTAAGTTTATGGCATCCTCGCTAGACAGCCTTGTGAATGGCTTGAATGAGGAGGAATTAAAAAATACTAGAATGCATTTTAATGATCCTGAGCAATTTCAGTTGTGCATTCGGAAAGGTATATTCCCGTATGATTTCTGCAACAGCTGGGACGTGTTAAAGCAAAGAAAACTCCCACCACAAGAGAAATTTTACTCCAAACTAACACGCAGTACCGTTTCCGATGAAGACTATGCACATGCATGTCAAGTTTGGCGAGTGTTTGGCATGAACACGCTAAGTGAATATGCTTTGCATTACCTAAAACTGGATGTATTGCTGCTCACTGATGTGTTTGAAAAATTCCGTAACTTGTGTCAACACATTTACGGTCTTGACCCGGCTCACTATTACACGAGTCCTGGACTCTCGTTTGATGCCGCTTTGAAATACACTCAAGTGGAATTGGATTTACTCACTGACGTAGACATGGTTCTATTTTTTGAAAAGGGCATTCGTGGCGGCTTTGTGTCGCTTAACCAACGCCATGCTGAAGCGAACAATGTCTACATGCCTGATTATTCACCAGACAAACCAGAATCGTACTTAATGTACTATGACGTGAATAATTTGTACGGTTACGCCATGAGTCAGCCTTTGCCCTATGGGAAGTTTGCTTGGCTGACAGACAAACAAGTGTCAGAATTTGATGTGAACATGGCTAGCCAAGAAACAGGCTGTGGATATGTGCTAGAAGTGGATATTGAATATCCCTCATCCTTGTATGATGAACATGCCGATTTCCCATTCTGCCTTGAGCAAATGGTTCCCCCTGACAGTAAAGTGAAGATTGAAAAACTCATGGGCACACTTTACAACAAAAATCGGTATGTGCTACATATCCAAATGTTGGTGCAATGCCTCGCCCAAGGCTTGGTGTTGAAGAAAATCCACAGGGGTATTTCTTTTGCTCAAAAAGCATGGCTTGAGCCGTACATGCGTCTCAACACAGAGCACCGACAAATGGCAACACAGCAGTTTGAAATTAATTTTTTTAAATTAATGAACAACTGCATCTATGGCAAGTCTATGGAGAATGTCCATTAATACCGTGACATTAAATTGGTGAATGTCTGGGAGGGGCGGTGGGGTGCCCGGCGGTACATTGCCAAGCCAAATTTCAAATCGATCAAAATTATCGATGAGGATTTGGCTACTATTGAAATGAGTAAGACCAGCGTGACCATGGATAAGCCCATTTACTTGGGTCAAGTCATTTTAGACTTTTCTAAATCGGTCATGTATCGATTCCACTATGAGTTTGCCAAACGCCATTTTGAGGACGTCTCTCTTTTGTATATGGACACGGACTCATTCATTTACCACATTCGCCACTGCAACCCCTATGACGTCATGAGGCAACATAGTGACTGGTTCGACACCTCTTGCTATAGCGCTGACAACGTGTTTCAGCTGCCCATAAAAAACAAGAAGGAAATGGGCGTTTTAAAAGATGAATGCGGTGATTCCATTATGACGGAATTCGTAGGTTTGGCTTCGAAAATGTATGCTTACCGCACACTCGACTGTAAGGAAGCCAAAAGAGCAAAAGGTGTAGGTAGAGCAGTGGTAAAATCGCTACGTGTAGACGATTACCTAGCGGTTTTACGCACTGGCAAAGCTATGTCTCATACACAGTGCAGGATACAATCCAGCAACCATCATTTGTATCTTGTGGAACAGAGAAAATGCACCCTCGCCTCCATGGATAACAAGCGTGTGTGGGCTGATGACCTGCTCACTAGCCTACCCTGGGGTTATGATCGCAAGGAGGAGGAGGTGTGATTTCACTGTTTAATCGTTTATGGGACATGGCTTTTTGTAACTTGTAGATTTAGAATTTTGTAAATATTGGTTTCTGTCATTGTAAATAGTAGATTTTGTAAATAGTGACAACCCACTTGGACCTTTTGCTCTTTAAAAAGTTCCATGCAACCTTATTTTTTAAATTTTTTGATTGGTAAATAGTTTGATTCTTTTAACGCTGTACAAAATTGAGTTTTTTTTGTAAATATGAAATAAGTAAGATTTTTAGTAACTTTAATAACTAGTATTTAATTATTTTTCGTAATGTAAATGATAAACTAAAAAGTTTTTTTTGGGATGAGTGTGCATGTCGAGAATGTGCTTTTGGGAATAAATAAAGTGGTTGTGTTTGTTCCCAAAGACAGGTGTGAATGTATGAGTGGAGAGAGAAAACTGGTGTGTATGATTGACCAGAGCAAACACGGTGAGGTAGGGTGGGTGGGTGGGTGGGGAGGGGGTAAATGGTCACTTTTATACTCATTTTGTTTTAAATAGTTTCGTTTTTTCATTGAAATGTGGCAGTCAAAAGACATTATTTTGTAAAAACAGTCTTACCTGCAGTAGTCGTAGACCTCGACGTTTCTCCAAACACGCATCAGCACATTGCAGTATTATCAAGGTCAAGCACTCGCATCAACATCATTGTCAAATCTCAACTTTCGACATACACTAAATGGAAAAATGTGAAAACAGCAAAATGGAAATTCCATGTTTCCATATCACCAAAAACGCAAAACTTAAAACGGACATTTTTAAAAACTGGAAATGGCCATGTGTGAAATATGAAAATTCAAAAACTTCAAACGGTCATTGTTTAAAAAGTGTCATCAGCAAAATGGAAAAATCCATATCATCAAAAAACGTTAAACTTGAAACGAACGTTTTCAAAAACTGTAAATTGCAAATTGGCAAATGACAGTGTGTGGAATTCATTATGTGTGAAATGTGTAAAATGAAAAAATCAGCCATGAACATCACGATTTCTTAAAATTAAAAATAACAAATCATTGTGCTCTGGTAAACCTTTGTTTTTATTTCATAGTCATAGTGAATTGACAAAAGAAAAATAGAATACAAACAAATCCCAATTCCTCACTCCTCAATGTTTATGTCCATGCATCATCAACTTTCCTTTCATAGCACTCATGACAATTAGGGCTGCCATTCTTTCACCCACTGAGGCATCACTGGATGTGAAACGTTGTTTAGCTTTCTTCAATAACAATTTATCTGCCACATCTCTTAAACCAGGATGACTATGGCGATAAGAAAGGTCATGTTCCTTGCAAGCTTGATCCAAAAGATTAATGGGTACATCACCACGTTGTAAACGTTTTTCGAGACGAGTTCCAGGGCCGCAAAAACGATAACCTGGAAGATGGATTTCGAAAGGTAAGTATTGAATCACTTTGTCAATGACGCCATTGCCAGTACAGGTCTGGCATATCCTTTTCCATCGATGGTAAAAAGGTTTGGTCTTCCTCTTCCTCTGTGGACGATGTTTGTGTTTGTTGTTGTTGTTGTTGCTTTTTCTCGCCATGACACCCGTGGAATGATTCAACAAAGTCTTTACACGGACTTTTATGACCGTGATACAGTTTCACTAGCTGGCAAGTCGCACACTGACGCATAGACGGTATTTTTGCCATGGCCACTTGCGTATGGTGATCGTAATCCGTACAGGGTTGCAATTCACTCAACATAGGGTCTTGAGTCCATGATTTTGGTACATGTTGCCAGATTTCTTTCACTGCGTTGGCGGCCACATAATAAATGAACGACTTGGGCAGCGCCAAGAGTTCCTCTTTGGTAAAACTGTCTAGTTTCTTTTTGCACACAAAGAACTTGCCGATGGCTTTGTCCGTAGCATTGCCTTTCTCCATGGTATCACGTGCTGTAGATGTTTACACGTCGCTTGTAGAAATCTCACTGACGTCATTCACAGGTAAATCTTGAGTTATAATTTTGTTCAACAACTCCCAGCAGGCATGGGTGGTTAACCAATGAAAGAGATGCCACGCATGTGATAGGGCTGTATGGGTAATGTTGCCACAGGAACAAGTATCCATGAGCGTTTGCAGGGAGGGGCAGCCCAACTCCATGAGGTCGATACATTGGCAGTAAGACGCCAAAAATGGTTGCAACCATTGACGTTTTTCATTACCTTTCACAAATACCACATTGGCCGAGGACAAGTGTGCTTTCATGACCACGTCCAAATATTTATAGGAAATGGTTCCCTGATTCCAGTCTAGTTGCCTATGATTTTCAATCCACTGGGTTTGTTTACGGTCTTTTTCACACAACAAATCAAAAGCATGGGGTGGTTTAAATAGCAAATGCGTAGCTTGCGATATCCAAAACGTGGTACAATCGATCATGGCCACTTGTTTAAATATAAATTTGTTGTCACCAATTTTAAACCCTTGGCAATCCACAATGAGTGTGCGCAACATGTTGACGCTTGCCTGGACCGAGTTCAACTGACGACTGACTGACGATCAGGTGTGATCATGACATGGACTTACCTTCCATGCTAGTTTCAAATTAAGATTAGGGTAGGACAGGGGGACATGCAAAAATAAGAATTTAAGAATTACATCATTTTATTATCATAACACGTCTTACAGGCTTTTCTCATTTTGGGATAAGGACGATAGCAACTGATACAACAATATAGTCTCTTGTGTTTGTAACGTCCATAACACCGATGATGTCCCAATGTCTCTAAACTAGGCGTTTTTGATGGTGAGCTGCTCACCGAAGCACCATGGACACCATACGGTCCACACGTATCGTAACTTGTTTTCTTTTCATCACCCAGAGTCACAAGTGAGGGATAGCTTGAATGACAGGATATATTTCCCACTTCCACTCTACGCAGGTAGGGGCAGGTGGGTGACCAGCGCTGATGTTCCTGCATGGGTTCATCGCCCTCCTGCCATTGGTCTATGATGATGGGACAAAAGGCACATTTCACTTCATCTCTTGTTTTTAAATAGTAGAATCCAGCGGCCGCCAAGGCTTGAGGGTTTATGAAAGGCACTGGCCATGTGGCAAAAGTCTTGAAACGTTGTTCCTCAGAGTTTAAATTCATGGATGTAACGTCTCTTGAGGCTTTAAAGCAAGACATGACTGAGCGGCTTGACGTGGGATGACCTGTTATTTATACACTCGTCACTTGGTTGGATAGTGGATAATAGTTGACTTGTTTGTGATGAATAATCAAACAGTAGGCCGTCGTATTGGCTGGTACATTGTCATGCGTTTCAAAATCTAGTCGAATGTCGATACTGGATGGCTTGACAGACTCTTCCAGGTAAGAACAGTCAAAAACAATCAGTGGTGCTCTTGCCTTAAACGCTTGGGGTAGTAGCATGGGGCCGTTCTCTTTTTAATAATACGACCATCGAAATTTAGAAAACAAGTCGTACAGGGGGCCAAACTTATTTTTTGAAAAATCCAAATCCAGTCCTTCATAGGGAAACACAGCTCCGTTGAGGAAAAGACGTGCATTTCTCAATTGCAGATGATCAAATTGCGTGGCATCTTTGGTTTGTTGATACTTGCGATTCGTTTGAAAACCCACGATCAGGTAGAGAGGTCTCTCTGTATAGCGAGCTGTTTTTACAGACCAACTGTGTGTGTTGGTGGTGGGCAATAGCGGATACTCATGGAGTGCCCAGCTTCTAAATTCCATGGGTAGAGGCATATCTCTCTTTACCATTTTGAGTATGTCCAGTTTTTTGCTATCTTCGAGGGTCACATGGGGGACTTTCCATAGCAAGCGTTGTAGTTGAATTTTTGAATCGATGGGGGCATTGTCGGCTCCCTTGAGTGCATTATTATCACTCCTGTCTCTCACTAGGTAAAGCACTTGCCTTGCGTTAACCACAATGCGTTGGTGATCTTCGGCAAAGCCGAGAACCAGTTTAAGAGGTAAATATCCAGTAAAGGTCCCATCGGTGTGTACCATCCAGTCATTGGTCGAGTCAGGACACCAACCTGCCATGCAAAGTGTTTTACCTTCTTCCTCACTATAAGAGGGGTATAGTTTCATGACACTGGAAATGCCCACATTTCGAGTGCTATCCACCACGATATCGTTAATGACATACCGCACTTCAGAAAACAGAAAGGCTAAACCATGGTTGGCCAACTTGGATGTGGTAGGTGTAGAGCCATCGGCTTTCGTGAGCCGACCTTCAATCTGAATGACACTTTCATGAGGTAGGGTGTAAATATCTTGGTTGTTGATAACAAATTGAATTTCATCATTGTTATTGAGTCCAGGTGTTTGAGCTTGATAGGAATGGAGATCAATTCTTACCACTCCTGGTTGCTCCTCGATGTGGATCGCTATCTCTAGGATAGAATTCATTATGAGGGTTGACGTGGTAACCCAAATGCTGTAAAATCTGCTTGCCTTGAGATGTTAACGTGTATTCACGTGGCAAACAACTAACACTATTCCTAGACGGTGTTGTTGCTTTATACACAAATTTCATAGTGGCTTTAGCACCAACTTGTAAGTCACCGGTGTGGTAGAATCTAGATCAATGAGTTGTTGATCTCTATTGATCAGTCTTAATGTTATATTACTAATACTATCGACAGCCACAGAATGAAAAAGCACCACAGGAGGGTTTTCACGAATAATAAACCCATTGGGCGATGTCACAATAAAGTCATAAAGCGAATGCGATGGTTCTTGATTGGTGTACACTTGTCTAATAATATTACACGTCACCGACACATGATGGTCCTCAATGAATTTCACTTCATGGTCCGATTCATGTTTTTTGTTGGGCTCCAACACTCGTGGTTTAAATCCTAGTAATGGGCCAATGGAATCGGGGTGTGCTTTAAAGTCAATGTTAAAGGTAGAGAAAATACTGCAGCGATGAGTGTTGGTATTGCCTACAAGTTCAAACTTGTGCGTTCCGTCTAGAAATGACTTTAAACCATATTGATTGATCAACACCACATAAATGTGTTCATAAATGTCATCGATCGTGTATCCACCAGAGTTCAAGGTGAGCACAGAATCATCATAGTAAAACTTGTTGTTCACATTTTCACGTATGTTGTATATTCGATTGTACGTTTCAAGAGAAACAAGTCCTAAACCATAGGGTTTTTCACTCAATTCGATAGGAGGGTAAAAGTCTAGGCTGACTTCAGGTCCACGTCCATGCACTGTAAACGTTTTACTTTCTGCTGACATACTGGTGGCGTTTTTGCTTATGCTGCGTCTTATATAAAAAAATTAAACACAAACGTCCACACTGTTGGCTGTTAAACGTTTGCTCACGTTTCACATTATAATATATCTTGATCCTGTTTCCAAAATAGGTCACTAGTTCCATGGGCGGGGGCAAATTCCCAAAACTGTCAAAGTACCATACCGTGGATCCCTCTTTGACATAAGCTACATAATGCGTCCCTGGTCCTCGGTGATCATCCAAATTGACAACAGCACATTCCTGTTTCCAGGGTCGTGGGGGTAATTGGTTTCGCATAAACACACCTCGAAAATGAGAAAGCTTTAGTTGTTTAGCATAGCTTTCCACTTGTTGATGCGTCAGGGCATGTCTTGCTATGGCTGAGGTTATTTTTTTTTTTTTAATATTTCGAAATGGTGAAATCCCAAATCCTTGTTGATAAAAGGCTGGCTTTAAATTGGCATTTCTAGCCCCCATGGCAATCGCTTCCATCGTTTCATTGTGTCGCTGACTTCCTTTGAGTTGTTGCTTGCCCTGCTGCGCGGCTTTAATGGTTTTCGCCACTGCACTGGCACCGCCCAAAAGTGAACCCAGAGCAGCCAAACCGGCAAATAATGCAGGTAAAAATCCCGCTCGTTTGGGAACGGGAATCACTCGCCCTTGGTTTGAAACCTGTCGCCGACGTTTTGGAATAACATGTCTCTGTGCTGCTTGAAAGGCTTTCCTTATGGTCAATACATTATTTTTTCTTTTTTTCTTTCGCAAGGGCTTGGCCACGAATGTTGAAAACCCTGGCTTTGCCAAGGACAAAGTCCTTTTTTTAGTCTTTCTCACTGCATACCTTTGTTTCACCATGATGATAATGACCAACAACCTTTCACAAGAAAGTGTAAATCACAACTAACGTCAGATGGTTATTTCATGGCTGTATATTCCAATTCCACATAAAGTGGGAAATCGTTTATGGTTTTTCCCGCTTGCTTTTCATCCCATGTCAACATGAGGTGAAAGGATAATTCGTCACCTGCATTGACCATTTCATGGTCATGGACCAACATCCTATGACCATTTATCTTTATTTGTAAATGGTTCTCATCAGGTATGGCATATTTGATGTGAATGGTTCCATCATAGTGTAATCGATAGTGGCTTAAACCCGAAGCAAGCACATAGGTCAAGTGCTGATCATGGACTAGCGGTAAATGGTTTCTGTCATTCACAGGTTTTTCATTTGTCAGATACACTAAAAATACAGATGGGATAAATTTATAAAGCCTTTTCATTTCATAGGTCATGTAACGCTTGGTACAAACATCGTCTTCGTCTTGTGGGTCTTCCACGTGAATAATCCGATGGTGATTAGCGCTATAGCCATTCACCGTAAGCTGGGGCACTTTGTCATAAAACTCATACACTTTGTTATCCACATACTTTTTCGTAGTAACGTCTGTAGACACTTGAGGATGTTTTACATGGGTTAACCGCTTTCCCTTAAAGTCATAATCTCCCTGTTTTGTGCGTGGCACTACTGACCTATCCACATAGTGTTTATTAGCAGGATCTGTTTCTTGTTTAGGATCATGTATGGGAAGAGGCCTAGCTTTGGCCATCAACGCACGTCCAAAGACATCCATCGTCAACCTGTAGTACCAGTCTACTGTTTCTATGACAAGGTTCGGTGTCCTGTATATAGACAGCCTGCTAGCCTGTCTAAGCCTTAGTTGAAATGAAGATTATTAAGCAGCAAGAGTCATTCCCCGTGGGGGACATGGTTTCCCATCTCTGTCCCACATCACGTGAACAACGCCATGGTTCACTGTTTCCATCTTCCATTCGCTGCATCATTGTGGGGCCTTCCGGCTGTGGAAAGACTAATCTTTTGCTAACGCTCATCACAGCGCCCAATGGTCTGCGTTTTCAAAATATTTATATTTTTGCAAAATCTCTCTACCAACCCCTCTACGTGTTTCTGGATCAAGTCATGTCTGGATTACAAAAAGAGAATATGGGTTATTTTACATTTTCCATGCAAGAAAATGTGATTTCACCGGATGAGGTAAAGCCTGATTCACTCATGATTTTCGATGATGTATCCACTGAACGTCAAGGCATCATTCAAAGCTATTTCAGCATGGGTCGCCACAAACATATCGATTGCTTCTATCTTGGACAAACGTTATCAAAAATGTCCAAACAGTTGATTCGTGACAATGCCAATGTCATTGTTTTATTTCGCCAGGACGAGAGGAACAGTCGTCACATTTATAATGAACATGTGAATCCGGATATGACCTTTCAAATGTTTACAGAATTGTGTGCCAAGTGCTGGAACACTCAACGTCATGCCTGTTTAGTGATTGACAAACAAAGTGAACTCAACCAAGGACGGTATCGCTTAGGGTTTGATCATTTTATTGCTATTTAAGGCCCTGTCTCATTCCCCATCAAGTCATTTGTCAAGACACCATGGCGTTAGCAGAGAGTCAATTGAAAAAGCATATTATTAGAGCAAAAAATACTATTCGCCAAAAGTTTCGTCAATTGAAACAATCACGTGCCAATCATGCTTTGTTTATTCAGCAACATTTAGCACCTCCACTAAAAGCCATGTTGAAACCCTCTTTCAAGCCATCTTAAACGCTACCCACCGTTTCACAAGCCACGCAGACGCTGCACGAGGACCCTGAGGAAGAGGAAGTGGAAGATTTGACTAGTGTTAGTGAAGTTGAGGATGAGGAGGAACAAGTGTTTACGCCTCAAAAAAAGGCCGCACCCCTTGCAGAGTTTTTGAGAAAAAAGAAATCCTTGGCCATGGTCGAAACACCTTGCCCTTCCAGGGCGTCTCCGTTTTCACAACTCTTGGCCACCCCTCAACATAAAGCTCAACTGAAAACCATTTTAATAAAATATTATGGATCAACATTGGAACCCTATTTCACCGATCTATTTATTGGAAACACAGATACCACGTATGGTGTTCGCTATGAGGATGATAGTTTTAAAATTGGCGATTCATCCATTAAATTTGCTCGTACTAAAGCTGTCATTAAAAATATCAACTATAAATTAACGCCAGGACTGTTAAAGCTGCTCTTTTCTCGGACCCCCTCTTCCCATGATTATACGTCAGAGGACCTTGACAAATATAAATCCATTTTATTGGATACCCATGCTCACAAAAGACAGTATAATCCCACGCAACAAGTGAATGCCAATATATCTCAAAAATATAAAACCATCATTGCAAAAATGTTTCCCACTAGTCAAAGTACTCGTCGTAAAGTGTCCGCTTCGGGAGTGACATTTAAACCATTAAAACCCCTTGTGGATGTTACCTACTGGCACAATCCCAATAAGCTCGTCCAGCGGCTACAGTTGTTGCATGCTTCACGTCAAGCTGGCCATACCGGTCACGATTGGGAAATTCAAGAAATTGAACAAGAACTTCGAAATGCCAAAATTATTGTTTAAGCCCTCACCCATTAAAATGGGTATTGCTCACGAGTTGCATCGCCCAGCTAGGCGTCACTATCCGCGACTCAAGGTGATTTCACGAGGTGTGGATGAACTTTGGCAGGCTGACTTGGTTGAAATGATACCCTATGCTAGCGTTAACGACGGTGTACGCTATATGTTGACCGTCATTGATGTCTATTCCAAAATGGCCTTTGTTGAACCTGTGCGTCGCAAGTCTGGCCCACTAGTTACCAAGGCCTTTCAACATATTATTGAACAATCAAAACGTCAACCTCAGTTGCTACAAACCGACCAGGGGAAAGAATTCTTCAACAAGGATTTCTCCAGTTTTCTCAAATCTAAGGATATTCACCATTACACCACGTACATCAATCTGAAAGCCAGTGTGGTCGAGCGGTTCAACCGAACATTGAAAACCCATATGTGGAAAGCGTTTACAGCTCAGGGCACGTATCGCTGGTTGGACATGTTACCTGAGCTAGTATCACGTTACAATGACACCAAACATAGAACGATTGGGACCAAGCCACGTCTCGTAACTAAAAATATTCAGCGATTGGATAAACTATTTAACCCCATAAAAACAGCCGATCCTAAACGTCACCGACTGAACATTGGGGATTTTGTTCGTGTGAGCAAATTTAAGTCTGCCTTCAATAAGGGCTACACGCCTCAGTGGGGGACTGAACTATTTCGAATTCGTCGAGTCTACTTGGACAGTCCAGTCACCTATTTACTCGAGGACCTCAACCATCAACCCATAAAAAGGTAGATTTTATCTCCATGAACTTCAGAAAACAGCATTTCCTCAGCATTATCTTGTGGAAAAAGTGTTGAAACAAAAAGGAAATAAACTCTACGTCAAATGGTTAGGTTTTAACTCTACGTTTAATTCTTGGATCAATAAACTACATGTTGTGTGAACCTGTGTACTTTTTATTTATTCACACATGTTGTACACCACCTATAGCTCTATGTATTCAGCGCTCCGCGCTTCATGCATGTTCATACATGTTTGTCTTTCCCTTTCCTCCTGTGTTCTCTCATACATCACCCCCTCCCCTCTCCCTCCCTTCACCTCACACCACTGCTGTTTGCAGCTCTTGCCTATCTATTGGTTGTGACATCATTCCCACAAGTTGCATCATACTTTTTACTGATTCAGCGATTCCCACGCTTTGAACATTCTCTTATCAGACACGTGGACAACTAACGTCCAAGGTGAACACCTGCGGTAGATCAAATTTCACGTCAACTTGCATTTTGTCACGTACGCAGCAAAACAGGATGTAACTTGTTAACAGTTATCGCGCATGTAGATAGATAACGTCCCAAGCGAACACCTGCGGTAGATCAAATTTCACGTCAACTTGCATTTTGTCACGTACGAAGCAAGACAGGATGTCACTGGTTTAGCGTGCCTGTGGTTTCACACATGTGGGCACGCCTTTCGCACTTCCCTGCCAGCACAATGGTCAGATTATTTCACCTTCAAGCGTCTTGGTCATTTTTTCCATTGCACCTGTTGTCAAGTCAGATCGGAGCCTTCCAATAAGCTCAAATGACATTCACCTCCTGCTCGTTTGCAAGTGTGTTTTCTGTACTCGCTTCGATCAACATAGAACCAAGTTCTCATCACCGTTTACACGTTAAAGGTAGAATATCAGAAAACGCACGCTCGCTCTGTCATACACCGACTCGTCGAAATATCAATTGATCTATTGAACACAGCCACCGTGGTCAGCGACAGGTTCGTTGAAACACACACACCCAGCCGTATCGTCTCTCTCAACCACCACGCTTCATAAACATTATAAACAGGTAACGGTAAAGAATTTTTTTCTCAACATGTATGGCGTTAGGCCCTTTGTGAATTATCTTTTTGGAAAAAAATATCTACCACATTTGAAAGGGGGCGTTAGCCCGAGTCCTAGGACACCTCGTACACGTCTCTAGCGTTATTGGTTTGTGAGATATCGACAAAAATCACAAAAAACACGTGTTTACCTCAAAATCGAGTTTCCAAAAATTACAACGAGTGGTCCATAGCAAAGAGAACGTCACCCCGAGTCCTTGGACCCGTCGTACACGCCTCTAGCATGATTAGTTCGCGAGATATAGCAAAAAGTTCAAAATCACGGTTTTACCCCAAAATCGAGTTTCCAATTTTATTAAAAATTATAACGAGTGGTCTATAGCAAAGAGGACGTCAGCCCAAGTCTTTGGACCTGTCGAACACACCTCTAGCATGATTGGTTCGCGAGATATTAAAAGCACATGACCTTTTAGTTTTGGTCGTTTAATTAAATAAAGAGCCTATAGAAAAGTAGGGGGCATCACTACGAGTGCTAGGACACCCTGTATGTTCAAATCCGACCATTGGTTAGCGAGATATCAGGTTCGGGGCAAATACGAGGGTGGCTCAATAAGAAGTGGCGCAGCTCCCGTGTTACCCCACTACTACAGGTTTTCATCCTAGAGACTTGACATTTATTTGGGGGGTAGAGGGCATAGGGACCTTTCATTTATGTCAAACAATTTTTTTGTAGAGTTCCTAGTTTCCAAAATATAGGATTTTCAAAATTCGAGTGTTTTCAAAAAAACATAAAAAGTAAAAAAGTTTCATTATAGAAAATAAAGGTCATAAAGACCATTCGTTTGGGCCATGGCATAACGTTCTATCATCTTTGGTTTTCAAACTATCACCAACTTTTGAAAACAAAAATTAAAAAAAAAATTCAAAAATATAACTAGTAGTCCACAGCAAAGAGGACGTCAGCCCGAGTCCAACGACACCTCATTTGTCAAAATCGGACCATGCGTTCAAGAGATATTTAACATGCCTGAGGCTTAGTAGTGGGTCAAGGAGGGTTCTGGAGTGCGTTAGAACTCTCACTACTCCACTACTTTAGCCTACCAAGGGGTTATAACCACGAGGAGGAGGTGTGATTTCTATATTTTATTGTTTAGAGACATGGCTTTTGTAACCAGTAGAGTTAATTGATTTAGTATTTTGTAAATATTTATTTTTGTAATGGTAAATGTTAAATGTATAATTAAAGTTCTTTGGGATGAGTGTGCATGTCAATGATGTTTTTGGGGATAAATAGAGTGGTTGTGTTTGTTCTCAAAGACAGGTATGTTTGTGTGGATGTATGACTACACAGAAAGAGAGAGTGTAAAACAGCCTTACCTGCAGCAGTAGTAGTAGTAGTAGTAGTAATAATAGTAGTAGTAGTAGACCTCTATGTTTTGCATACACATCGACAGACTGTACCATTGCCATGGCCAAGCACTCACTTTAACACCATTTACAAAAACTTAAAATGAAAAAATCATGTTTCACTAATATGAACTTTTGACATAAACAAAATAAAAATAAAATGTGTAAACAAATTGGAAAATCCATGTTTCCATATCATGAAATTCAAAAACTTTAAACTGACATTTAAAAGAAATGTAAATGGAAAATTGACAAATTGCAATGTGTGAAATGTGAAAATGAACAAATGCCTATCATTATTTTTAAAAATTAAAAAAAAAACATGGTGACGTATGTTTGAGGTGTGAATCAAACCCTTTCTACTTATTTTGGACCACCCGAGACTGAGTATACTTGTTTTAGTCCTCATACCACTTTTAAAATGTTGTGTTAAAGCTAGGAATTGCTCACAAGAGCTTGTAGGGGGAGACCAAGGTTAGAATATGTTAAACTGATAGTCTTGATTGTAGGGTGTGGTAGCTATATAGAGATGAAACGATTAGCTCGGGACAGGGGGCATTGAGATCTGCAGCAAATCAGTCAAAAGACTAAAGACTCAAACAACTACATGTAAGCTCACCAAAATAATGTTGTGTAATGGTAAATGTTAGTCAACGAACAGTAATGCATCACTAAAACCCATAACATGATACCTTAGAGCTTTTCTAAAATTATTTTAAAATGCCTTTAACCCTATATTAAACACTAAGTTCACAAGACTCATAACTACAATGTTATGGTAAAACAAAACAAAATCTATATTTCAAAACTAGCAAGTGGTTTAATCAATGTATACAGGGAAAAGATTGGTAAACACTCAAGTCCACAAGACTAATTAAATTAGTAACTGTCAGGTTGGTCGGGTGGTTAAAGTGTTTAACTTAAGATCAAATTTCTGTACAAGGAAGCAAGGATTCGAATCCCTTACCTGACATAACTATAGACTTAACATGGCTTGGCCTCACTGTATTATTATGATACTCGGTACACAAACCATAGACAGAGTGTATTGTTTAAGGCACTCTCTTTGTGAACATAGTCAGAGACTGTTGATGGTTAACAATTGCATTAATAGTGGGACATGGGGATAGCAATTAAGATAAACAGCCAATGCCCATACTATATTTTTATTCATTTAGTTTTTTTATAACAGTTACACACTGAATACAACTTTTTATCTCTTTACCGCTGTTTGATATAGATTTTAAAAACAACGCTTGTTGTAGATCCTTTTATAAGTTTCTCCAGGTACTCTTGTTCTTAAAAACTGGGGAAGCCGCAATGGTTTTAGAGACATTAAACCCTCATCCTCTTATTTTTCATCATCATCATCATCATCATTATAATTACTATCATCATAATTATTATAGTCACTATCACCATCATTATCATCATCATCCTCAACATCACTAGAACTATCCAATTCCTTTTTTTGCTTTTCAAAACGGACCTCTTGAAGAGTGGGTGTTGGTTTTGATAGTGTTACGGGTTTTTTGGACGTTGATAACTGTCCTAACATGACTTTTTGGGGAGATAAATGTTCTTTCACAAAGATGTCACTATGTTCAGTAACACTATGTTTTTGTTGGGCTTGCTTTTACTTGTTCTTTTGATCATGTTTTGTTAACACTAACGGTGTTTCATTTGGTATACCACATTGATGAGTACCCACACTTATGACCTCACTATGCTTACTTTTTAGATGACCTAGACATTTTGTTGTTCTTTGTTTTGAGCACTGCCAAAATATGATGCCATTCGCATTTTCTCGCTTATAGTTATAAGAGTAGCCATGATACAGTGCACGTGGTTTACCTTTATTGGTTATAGTATATTCCATAGTAGTAACTGACTTGTAAAGTTGATCTACCTACTACAAAGGTCAGAACAATTCTTGTGAAAGAGTGATTTTGTGTTGACGTTTAATATAGGATTATGTTGATGGATTATGTTGGTGGCTTATGTTGATGGGTAATGTTGGTGGCTTATGTTGATGGCTTATGTTGGTGGCTTGTGTTGGTGCTTATACCGGTGGCTTATGTCGATGGCTCATATTGGTGGCTTATGTTGGTGGCTTATGCTGGTGGCTTATGTCGGTGGCTTTTGTGGGTGGCTTATGTTGGTTGCTTATGTCGGTGGCATATGTTGATGGCTTATGTTTATGGCTTATGTTGATGACTTATGTTGGTGGTTTATATTGATGGCTTATGTTGGTGCCTTATGTTGATGGCTTAGCCTAACCTAACAAGATGGCGGCCGTAGCATAACTTAACCTAGCCTAACCTAACAAATGGTGGCCTAGAATTGACAAAAACACTAGGGGGTGGGGGTAGTAAGAAATAAAACAGTATTGATTATTATTTAGCATGAAAGTTTTAACTTTCAAATCATAATAATAACATAACAAATAAGATTTAGGTTGGATGGAGTTAGGATAGCTTAAATGAAGGTAGATTAGATGGGGTTAGGTTAGGTTATGATTTGTTACATTAGGTTAGGTGAGCTAAGTGTGACGTGATAGCCAGTCTTAAAGCAAGTCTAAACTTGTAGAACATATCACGTGATAGAAACCAGCGGCTGCCAGTTAGGTGAGCTATGTGTGACGTCATAGCCATTCCTAAAGCAAGTCTAAACTTGTAGAACATATCACGTGATAAGGCTATGTTAGGCAAAGTTAGGTTATGTTAGGTGAGCTGAGGTTGTCTTTAAATATTTCCTTCCTTTGAGATACTTTCCAAGACCAAGAAAAAAATCCACTAAATACATTGACAAAAATAACTTGTCAAATAAGCCAACACACAAAAAGCCAATGTAAGCCAAAACAAAAGCCAATACATAAGCCAATACAAAAGCCAACGCAAAAGCAAACACAAAAGCCAATACATAAGCCAACATAAAAGCCAACACACAAGCCATCGTTAATTTTGCATGTCATAATCTCTTTTGATACGTCGTAAGCTGTATATATTGAACCCTTATGATATCTTCTGATATAATAATGATTCATATTTTATTTTATTATATTTGAAAGAGGGTGTTCATACACGCAGCAGTGGATTCGTGTTGAGGAAAAATGTTGCAACTATTGGGAGTTGGACGACAAGGCAAGTATATTTAAACCAAGCTTTTGAGACAAGAAAAAGTGTGCCATAATTCCGGAAACTGAAGAGGTCAACGTCCAATATGCGTGGCTTCTGTTAGCAGGCCATGAGACGGTTGATACCGATTTACGCGGGCAGAAGTAGGGGGAGCAGAATCTGACAGGAAGAAGATGCTTGTAAGTCATAAATTGGGGAGAAGTCTCCAGGTCAAACTCTCCGAGATGAATTTGAACCAACGAATGAAGCTAGGCACGCTTAAGGCCCGCGAAAAACTGGCGTACCTTTGATTTGGCGCAAAATTGAATATTAATAAAACCCATGATCATTTGTGTCTCCGCCGATCAGATTCTTAACCTGCGCAATAAGAGAAACTCAATGAAATTAGTCGCAAGTCCGTAACTTAAAAACTCCGAATTATTTTTTAAAATTGTCCCCACTACTGTCAATTTGCTGTGTTCTCTATAAATGTAGCCAAGCTGGTGGTTGAACTGACTTTATTTCGATGTGTCGTGGGTGACACTTGTGTGGACTTTATTTTGAGGTGTCGTGAGGGACACTTGACTTTATTTCGATGTGTCGTGGGCGACACTTGTGTTGACGAAATATTAACTTCTAAACTCTCACGAGTTCTTCAAGTATTTAAATGTGTATAATTTGCGTGTGAATGGTAGAAGCTTCAGGCTTACAAAAATGTAGGGAAAGTTTTTCTTCGAATAAATTGCTCAGGACTTTGAGTGGATATTATCAGCTCATTTAGCAATTTTAGTAGTAATTGTAGTACTATGAAATAAATGAACATTTCTATCCTAATAAAACCAAGATGTCTGGAACGAGGCCAATAGTTGGATGGATGACCATGGACACACCAGCGACTATGTCCAAGTCCGGATAAATAACTGCTGGTTTATGAGTGGCGACGTGAGCTGAGATGTTTTGGCGGAGGAATAAGTACCACATATTGATTATTCAATTTTAGTCGTAGTTAGATAAGCTGGGGAAATGTAAATAATTTTCTTGTATTTTTTTATTGTAATTTGATTTTTTATTCGGTTACCGACACTCGATTATAATGTTCTGAGTTAATTGATTGTAATGTAACTTGTAAATGTACAATGCGTGTACAGTGTATGGTTCATATCGCTTCAGCGGAATTTTATGGTTTGAGCGATAAATGGCGCTTTTGTAGAATAAATCTTAACCGTAAACTTAGAATTTGGGGGGTAACATTTTAACCTTGTGTTTGATAAACAGGCGTTTTTATTGTGAATTGCCTAGAGAAATTTTATTTGCAGGGAACCATAGTTCTCTTTGTAATCTGTAAAACTAAGGAAGTAATGATTTTATGATCTTTGGGAAAGCAATATAAGTCTTTACGTGGAATCCTAAATCTGGACGTATATCAGGTGGAGAGAATGAGGTGAAGTCATTACCCAGGTGTGCGTTATTTGGTGATGTGTGATGATGTGTGTCTACATGCGCGGGGAACATCGTGGTAATCAGCCCACGATTCCTGTCTGCAGCAAAATATAATTAACGGCAGTATGAACTCCGAGGAGGCTACTGGCTGAGATGTCGTGTCTTATAATTCCTGAGAGAATTATTGGGACAAAATAGGTATTTTATACACACATGTTTTCAGGAAATACAAGGTACTTCTAGGTTCGAGAGCTGCTGTGAGCAAGCTCCCGATATTATTATGCGACCCACTGGGTGAATGACATAATGGCTTCATATGTGACGGACAGATTTAAGATAACACTAATTAGGTTTGAGGCCGGGTTACCGTGTCCTCTTCTCTTAAAGTGAGATGAGCCTGTATTCTATTCTTGATTTAAAGGGTAGCTCGCCATACTCAGACCATAATTTTCATGCATTAAGTTGAATTGATATTTTTTTGTGTGTTATAATTAAATGCCATTGGGCATAGTGTTGTTCTTGTTTTTTTACCCCTTTGGATTGTTGCGGTCATTGTAATTATTAGAATGACGTTCGGTCATGTCCTCGTGTATTTTGTTGTAGTCACGTACGCTTGTGTTGATTTTACCAAGACCCGCTGGGCAATTAGACGTGTTTTGGCACGTTGTCAAGATCTCGTGCGGAGATCTATTTGTATAATATAAGGGTAGCGGGTGTCGGATAATTATTAAGTGTCTTGGTGTGTGTTCCTTAAGCTAATCTAATTTACGCAGAATTGCGGATTCGTTTCTTAACGGGAAACCATATGGTAACGAATCTCGTAATCGTACTTATTTCCTTCATTTAGTCAAAACATCGTCACGCGTGCACAAGTATAGATTTGAAGTCGACGTATTGTTTCAAACGTCTTTTTTTATTAATAATCTCTCCTGAGATATTTATTTTAAATGTTAAACTGTGGATATTTGAATGCCACTTGATTGATGCAGACACAACTTAGGATTTGCAGTTGTGATCTATTTAGAAGTGTGGGAGTAAATTCGAGATGTTGTTTTGTTGATTGTTATTTGCTTTGGTTATTAAACTTGTTATTTAATACTGGGTTACCTCCTTTCTTTAATTATTGTATTTGCCCTATGTATCCTTGTAATCTTGAGAAGCAAAATGTAACTGCACGGCTATCATGGACCGAAACATTACCCGAAATTGAGTCTCGATACGTTTCTTCTACAAGGGTTCATAGAGTAAACTTGTCGAGCCCAACGTGGGGTTTGCAGTTGTTTTATGGTAAACCGAGTCCTAGGGTGTACATTCGATACCAGTTTAGAGATAAACAAGGCTTGAATGTGGGACGTACGCCAACGGTGGCTAATTAATGAGTAGATTCAGTAATGTGTGGCGAAGTTGTACCGCCAAGTGCTAAAATATTTAAAATCAATGAGTTCATTTAAAATTAAAGAAATTTTAAACACAGTTATATTTGATATTTGCTATTGAGTTGAGATGTGTTTCTGGCGCCCTGTTAGATTAAATTATGATTGGTTAAACAATGAACTCAGTATAATTAAAAGTCAGGAAGGTGATACCTTAAAATTTTAATTAACAGTTGGTTAATTAAACAATGTTTCAGGTAAAATCAGTAAGGTCAGGAAAGTTAATAACCAAAATTAAGGGGCTTTAAAGTGAATGTAAAGATAGATAATACGCAATGATGCATATTTGTTGGGGTCTTATTAACCTAAAGATAAATGACTTGAGTATTGTAAAAACCATTTAAATGTCAAACTATACGTGTGAGCGTGTGCAGCTGATGTCGCCATATGCATGACCCTAGTTCTCTAATAGTGTATTGTGTATTTTCAATGGCGACGGTGGAAGAAATAAGTGCTTTGATTGAACTTGCGATGGCAAGAAACCAGGAGAAGTTGAGTGTACAATTAGCGGAGATGAAAGACAGTAATAGCGCACAATTAAATGAAATGAAGGCGGAAATAAAAGACAGTAGTAGTGTACAATTAAATGAAATGAAGGCGGAAATAAAAGATAGTAGTGTACAATTAAATGAAATGAAGGCGGAATAAAAGACAGTAGTAGTGTACAATTGAATGAAATGAAGACGGAGATGAAAGACGGTAATAGCACACAGCTAGCCGAAATAAACAATACAATTTCAGAACAGGCAATAACCCAAAATAATAAAATTGCGGAACAGATCGCAGACTTAAAATCCGGTATAAACACTCAAATACAGAACATTGAGGGAAAATTTGACAAAAAATTAATTCAGTTGGATGAGATGGTGGCCGCGAAACTTGAACAAATAGAACGGGCTTGCGTCACTAATACAGCTGAAGTTAAAGTCGCACAGGAGAAATTGCAAAGCAGGTTAGAAGGGATGGAGAAGAAGAACAACAGTATGCAAAGACAGATCGATTCCATAGATAGCAACGTCATGGGTTTAGTTAAAGATATGGAGAAAATGGATCTTCAGTCGACCGATAGGTGGGAGACTTTAGAGGCAGACCAAAACCATATCAAGCAAAACATGCGGGAGACGAAGAAAAAGATAGAAGAACGCCTGGATCGAATTGAATTAGGAGAAATTGATAACAATGAACAAACAGAAGAAAAATATCAAGCAATTAAGGACAGAATCAGGAAAGATTGGAAACAGATGTCCGAACAAAGTAAAGGGAAAAATGAGTCGATAATTAAGAAACTGGGAGATATCAATCAAAGGATTCAGGCTCTCGAAGAAAATATTAAAGCGAGATTCCGAGAGCACGAAGTGAAAATCGTAAAAAATGAACTTAGGTCATTAGAAAATATGACACTATTTACAACCGAGAGGCAAGCGGAATAAAACGGAAAGTATTCACAGTCTAGGATTAACTCGCGAGACTGGGGGAATGAGTCAGGTCCAGAGTCCAAGGACTGACTGTAACACGGAAGCTTTCAATAAACATAGGGGCGAGACCTCAACTCCACAACCGAATGTAAGTCAAGCTCAAGTCATTCAGGTCATCAGGGGCAATGATTTTCGTCCTGGAAAATACAATGACGGGGTGGGGAGTACTCCCAAAGCCTTCCTGCGCGAATTAGACGACTATTTTCAGTATCAGCAGATTAGTCCTGTAAAACAGCTCAGGCTGGTCTGGTTTCAAAGTTTTAAATGCACGTTTGAAACGATGGACAAATTCAAGGAGGCGTTTTTAAGGAAGTTTTGGAGTCCCTCGTACCAGCAAACCTTAAGAATGGAATTATATTCACGTAAATACCATAATACCAACCCCACGAAATATTCAGAATTCTTTGTCCAACAAATGTTAAGACTGAAAGATTTAGGTGAACCGCCTAGTGAGGAAAATCTAGTTCTCACTATCGGGAAACAGCTTCCGGTGAATGTTCAACAGTTTCTCGTAGCAGCAAACATTAAAAACGCGATACAGGCAGAAGAAATCTTAAGGCACTTAGACGAAACGTCTATGGTAACCCAACAATACAGACAGAGGCAAGTAGAACATGTGAACACGGCAGAAATCGTAAAGACTAGTACAACAAATACTAGGTCACAAGCCACGAACACACCACCGGTACAGAGAAGACAGGATTTCTACGAAAACAGGGAACGTTACAATGATCGTAACAACCACTACAATAATCATAATAATAACTACAGGAATAATTATTCAAACCAGAGGGGAGACCAGCGCGGATATTCCAATTGGAGGAGTAACCGAAGGCAAGATGCACCATACCAGCGGAATAATAATAATAACCCGCGGGGAAATCAAAACTGGAAGGACAGGAGGAACAATGGGCATGGCGATCCCAGAGAACAAAGGAATAACAGACAAGGCGATCCTAGGGATTACAGGAGAAACTGGGATGAACGATACGAGGAACCTCAGGAATACGTACAGGAGCATAACGCTGGCGATGAGTCAGAAAGCGAAAAATTGGGAACAGCGATGAAGAACCACAAAAATCCCGACACCTACAACATGGAAAGTGGAACAAATCCAACCTTGCAGGCCGTGCACATAGATACACAAAGGTATTTGGAGCAGCTGCTTGGAGAAGAAACGAGATTAGCCGACAAGCAGAAACAGAAAAACAGCAGGAGAGATTCGCAGACCGGAGTCAATAAGGGTCTCGAAATATGGTGAAGTTATCGTACGGGAACCGGAGAATAAGATGGAGGAAGAAGATGGGAGAAGAAGACAGGAGCTGAAGAAGAAGACGGGAGGAGAAGAAGAAGAAAGGAACCCTGGGAACTGTAAAGAATGACATTGTTGTAAATTGTAAATTTTGAAAATTTTGAGAAATCACACTCAAAAATACGTGGCTACTGGGAGTGTAGTGAGGAGTCACCAGCTGAAGTTGTTTATAAACAAGAGGGAGCCGATATAGGTCAACCTTGTACGAGAGAGAGAAGAGATGGCTAAGTGATTAGCAGGGGGCGAGTTGAGAGCCGAGTCTAAAGTCCGAGGTCTACGTGGAGAAGCAATTAGCGAACGGAGATGTTTACTACAGACAGCACAGAAGATTGGACACAATTATTGTTTTGGAAATGAACTTGAAAAATGTATGTTTTGAAAAACTTGAGAAGTGGGATTTGCAAATTCTACTCCAATTGCATTGTAGCTCAAATTTTCCTTGGAAAGATGGTAATGAACCCTTATGATATCATCTGATATAATAATGATTCATATTTTATTTTATTATATTTGAAAGAGGGTGTTCATACACGCAGCAGTGGATTCGTGTTGAGGAAAAATGTTGCAACTATTGGGAGTTGGACGACAAGGCAAGTATATTTAAACCAAGCTTTTGAGACAAGGAAAAGTCTGCCATAATTCCGGGAACTGAAGAGGTCAACGTCCAATATGCGTGGCTTCTGTTAGCAGGCCATGAGACGGTTGATACCGATTTACGCGGGCAGAAGTAGGGGGAGCAGGATCTGACAGGAAGAAGATGCTTGTACGCCATAAATTGGGGAGAAGTCTCCAGGTCAAACTCTCCGAGATGAATTTGAACCAACGAATGAGCCGAATAATATTATCCATGCCAATTTGATAAGTGCGTAATATTTGTTTATGTCTTAATGCATTTTTGGGCTGAGGAAGCACTAACGTTTGTGCGAAACATGTACCCAATTGTATAAATAGACTATTAATATTCTATTGAAAAGACGGAGAATTGATAGTTTTATTAGCCAACGAATAAAGCTAGGCACACTTAAGGCCCGCGAAAAACTGGCGTACCTTTGATTTGGCGCAATATTGAATATTAATAAAACCCATGATCATTTGTGTCTCCGCCGATCAGATTCTTAACCTGCGCAATAAGAGAAGCTCAATGAAATTAGTCGCAAGTCCGTAACTTAAAAACTCCGAATTCTTTTTTAAAATTGTCCCCACTACTGTCAATTTGCTGTGTTCTCTATAAATGCAGCCAGGCTGGTGGTTGAACTGACTTTATTTCGATGTGTCGTGGGCGACACTTGTGTGGACTTTATTTTGAGGTGTCGTGAGGGACACTCGACTTTATTTCGATGTGTCGTGGGCGACACTTGTGTTGACGAAATATTAACTTCTAAACTCTCACGAGTTCTTCAAGTATTTAAATGTGTATAATTTGCGTGTGAATGGTAGAAGCTTCAGACTTACAAAAATGTAGGGAAAGTTTTTCTTCGAATAAATTGCTCAGGACTTTGAGTGGATATTATCAGCTCATTTAGCAATTTTAGTAGTAATTGTAGTACTATGAAATAAATGAACATTTCTATCCTAAGAAAACCAAGATGTCTGGAACGAGGCCAATAGTTGGAAGGATGACCATGGACACACCAGTGACTATGTCCAAGTCCGGCTAAATAACTGCTGGTTTATGAGTGGCGACGTGAGATGAGATGTTTTGGCGGAGGAATAAGTACCACATATTGATTATTCAATTTTAGTCGTAATTAGATAAGCTGGGGAAATGTAAATACTTTTCTTGTATTTTTTATTGTAGTTTGATTTTTATTCGGTTACCGACACTCGATTATAATGTCGTGCGTGACTATTTTTTTGTTCTGAGTTAATTGATTGTAATGTAACTTGTAAATGTACAATGCGTGTACAGTGTATGGTTCATATCGCTTCAGCGGAATTTTATGGTTTGAGCGATAAATGGCGCTTTTGTAGAATAAATCTTAACCGTAAACTTAGAATTTGGGGGGTAACATTTTAACCTTGTGTTTGATAAACAGGCGTTTTTATTGTGAATTGCCTAGAGAAATTTTATTTGCAGGGAACCATAGTTCTCTTTGTAATCTGTAAAACTAAGGAAGTAATGATTTTATGATCTTTGGGAAAGCAATATAAGTCTTTACGTGGAATCCTAAATCTGGGCGTATTTCAGGTGGAGAGAATGAGGTGAAGTCATTACCCAGGTGTGCGTTATTTGGTGATGTGTGATGATGTGTGTCTACATGCGCGGGGAACATCGTGGTAATCAGCCCACGATTCCTGTCTGCAGCAAAATATAATTAACGGCAGTATGAACTCCGAGGAGGCTACTGGCTGAGATGTCGTGTCTTATAATTCCTGAGAGAATTATTGGGACAAAAATGGGTATTTTATACACACATGTTTTCAGGAAATACAAGGTACTTCTAGGTTCGAGAGCTGCTGTGAGCAAGCTCCCGATATTATTATGCGACGCACTGGGTGAATGACATAATGGCTTCATATGTGACGGACAGATTTAAGATAACACTAATTAGGTTTGAGGCCGGGTTACCGTGTCCTCTTCTCTTAAAGTGAGATGAGCCTGTATTCTATTCTTGATTTAAAGGGTAGCTCGCCATACTCAGACCATAATTTTCATGCATTAAGTTGAATTGATATTTTTTTGTGTGTTTATAATTAAATGCCATTGGGCATAGTGTTGTTCTTGGTTTTTTTTACCCCTTTGGATTTTTGTGGTCATTGCAATTATTAGAATGACGTTCGGTCATGTCCTCGTGTATTTTGTTGTAGTCACGTACGCTTGTGTTGATTTTACCGAGACCCGCTTGGCAATTAGACGTGTTTTGGCACGTTGTCAAGATCTCGTGCGGAGATCTATTTGTATAATATAAGGGTAGCGGGTGTCGGATAATTGTTAAGTGTCTTGGTGTGTGTTCCCTAAGCTAATCTAATTTACGCAGAATTGCGGATTCGTTTCTTGACGGGAAACCATATGGTAACGAATCTCGTAATCGTACTTATTTCCTTAATTTAGTCCAAACATCGTCACGCGTGCACAAGTATAGATTTGAAGTCGACGTAGTGTTTCAAACGTCTTTTTATTAATAATCTCTCCTGAGATATTTATTTTAAATGTTAAACTGTGGATATTTGAATGCCACTTGATTGATGCAGACACAACTTAGGATTTGCAGTTGTGATCTATTTAGAAGTGTGGGAGTAAATTCGAGATGTTGTTTTGTTGATTGTTATTTGCTTTGGTTATTAAACTTGTTATTTAATACTGGGTTACCTCCTTTCTTTAATTATTGTTATTGCCCTATGTATCCTTGTAATCTTGAGAAGCAAAATGTAACTGCACGGCTATCATGGACCGAAACATTACCCGAAATTGAGTCTCGATACGCTTCTTCTACAAGGGATCAATATCAACATACTGTTTAGTACATGCATCTGTAGAAAATTAACTTGTCAAATAAACCAACACAAAAGCCGATATATAAGCCAATACACAAGCCAATATAAAAGCCAACACAAAAGCCAATACATAAGCCAACATAAAAGCCAACACAAAAGCCAAAACTTAAGCCAATATATAAGCTTATGGTAAGTCACTTCATCACCTAAACAGTTGTAACCTTTGTAGTGTGAACTTCATACTGACAGGTCAGTTACTACTATGGAACTTACTACAACCAACAAAGGTAGGCAACGTGCACTCTATCAAGGCTACTCTTGTAACTATAATCGTCAGAATGTGAATGGAATAATATTCTGGTAATGCTCAAAAGAGAGGTCAACAAAATGTCCAGGCAATCTAAAAAAGTAAAAAAGAAATGGCTTTTAAGTGTGAGTGGTTATCAATGTAGTATTCCAAACAGACCACGGTTGCTGTTTACAAAAAATCATGAAAATGCTAAAAAGCAAGTTCAAGAAAACGATATTGCTGCTCAAGATAGTGCAGTGTTTGTTCAAAAGTACTCATCATGTCCTCAAAAGTCATGTTAGGACAGTTGTCAACGTCTAAGAAACCCTCAACACTATCAAAGTCAACACAGACTATGAAGAGGTCTCTGTGGATACCAACACTACTCATATTCATGAACCTTTTAGTTTTGCATATTATATTAAATGTAGTTATGATGATTCGTTAAATAAGTTTGAACTCTATAGAGGACCTGATGCACCAAAAGTTTTTATGGAAAGACTTGCAAAAGATGCCATCCGTATATCCTCTATTTTAAATATTATCATTCCAATGGAGCCAATAACATCTTCACAGCAAATGAGTTTTGAAACTGAAACTAATTGTTTTATATGTGGTGAATGTTTATATACAGATAGGGTTTGCGATCATGACCATTTAACAGGAAAATATTGAGGTGCTGCTCACCAAGAAACTTCCATGCTAAAGAATAATCAATACTGTTTTATTTCTTACTACCCCCACCCCCTAGTGTTTTTTGTCAATTCTAGGCCACCATTTGTTAGGTTAGGCTAGGTTAAGTTATGCTACGGCCACCATCGTGTTAGGTTAAGCTAAGCCATCAACATGAGGCACCAACATAAGCCATTAAAATAAACCACCAACATAAGTCATCAACATAAGCCGTAAACATAAGCCATCAACATAAGCCACCGACATAAGTAACCTACATAAGCCACCCACAAAAGCCATCGACATAAGTCACCAACATAAGCCACCAACATAAGCCATCGACATAAGCCACCGGTATAAGCCACCGGTGTAAGCCACCAACATAAGCCATCAACATTACCCATCAACATAAACCACCAACATAATCCATCAACATAAGCCATCAACATAATCCTATATAAAACGTCAACACAAAATCACTCTTTCACCAGAATTGTTCTGACCTTTGTAGTAGGTAGATCCACTTTACAAGTCAGTTACTACTATGGAATATACTATAACAAATAAAGGTAAACCACGTGCACTGTATCATGGCTACTCTTATAACTATAAGCGAGAAAATGCGAATGGCATCATATTTTGGCAGTGCTCAAAACAAAAAACAACAAAATGTCTAGATCATCTAAAAAGTAAACATGGTGAGGTCATAAGTGTGGGTACTCATCAATGTGGTATACCAAATGAAACACCGTTAGTGTTAACAAAACATGATCAAAAGAACAAGAAAAAGCAAGTCCAACAAAAACACAGTGTTACTCAACATAGTGACTTCTTTGTGAAAAAAACATTTATCTCCTCAAAAAGTCATGTTAGGACAGTTGTCAACGTTCAAAAAAACCGTAACACTATCCAAAGCAACACCCACTCTCCAAGAGGTCCCTTTTGAAAAACAGAAAAAGGAATTGGATAGTTCTAGGGATGTTCTGGATGATGATGATGATGATGATAATGATGGTGACAGTGACTATAATAATTATGATGATAGTAATTATAATGATGATGATGATGAAAAAGAAGAGGATGAGGGTTTAATGTCTATAACACCATTGCGGCTTCCCCAGTTTTTAAGAACAAGAATACCCGGAGAAAGTTATAAAAGGATCTACAACAAGCGTTGTGTTTAAAATCTATATCAAACAATGGTAAAGAGATAAAAAGTTGTATTCAGTGTGTAACTATTGTCCAAAAAAAACTAAATGAATAAAAATATTATATGGGTATTGGCTGTTTATCTTAATTGCTATTAATGCAATTGTTAACCATCAACAGTCTCTGACTATGTTCACAAAGAGAGTGCCTTAAACAATACACTCTGTCTATGGTTTGTGTACCGAGTATCATAATAATACAGCGAGACCAAGCCATGTTAAGTCAATAGTTATGTCAGATAAGGGATTCGAATCCTTGCTTCCTTGTACAGAAAATTTGATCTTAAGTTAAACACTTTAACCACTCGACCAACCTGACAGTTACTAATTTAATTGGTCTTGTGGACTTGAGTGTTTACAAAACTTTTCCCAGTATACATTGATTAGGAAATATAGATTTTGTTTTGTTTTACCATAACATTGTAGTTATGAGTCTTGTGAACTTAGTGTTTAATATAGGGTTAAAGGCATTTTAAAATAATTTTAGAAAAGCTCTTAGGTATCGTGTAATAGGTTTTAGTGATGCATTACTGTTCGTTGACTAACATTTACCGTCACACAACATTATTTTGGTGAGCTTACATGTTGTTGTTTGAGTCTTTAGTCTTTTGACTGGTTTGCTCAGATCTCAATGCCCCCTGTCCCGAGCTAATCGTTTCATCTCTATATAGCTACCATACCCTACAATCAAGACTATCTATTTAACATATTCTAACCTTGGTCTCCCCCTACAAGCTCTTAGGATCAATTCCTAGCTTTAACACAACATTTTAAAAGTGATATGAGGTCTAAAACAAGTATACTCAGTCTCGGGTGGTCCAAAATAAGTAGAAAGGGTTTGATTCACACCTCAAACATACAACACCATGTTTTTTTTAGTTTTTTTTAATAATAATGATAGCCATTTGTCATTTTCACATTTCACACATTGCGATTTGTCAATTTTCCATTTGCATTTCTTTTAAATGTCAGTTTAAAGTTTTTGAATTTCATGATATGGAAACATGGATTTTCCAATTTGTTGTTTACACATTTTATTTTTATTTTGTTTACGTCAAAACTTCATATTTGTGAAACATGATTTTTTCATTTTAAGTTTTTGTAAATGGTGTTTAAGTGAGTGCTGGGCCATGGCAATGGTACAGTCTGTCGATGAGTATGCAAAACATAGAGGTCTACTACAACTACTATTATTATTACTACTACTACTACTACTACTACTACTGCTGCAGGTAAGGCTGTTTTACACTCTCTCTTTCTGTGTAGTCATACATCCACACAACCATACCTGTCTTTGAGAACAAACACAACCACTCTATTTATCCCCCAAAACATCATTGACATGCACACTCATCCCAAAGAACTTTAATTATACATTTAACATTTACCATTACAAAAATAAATGGTTTCCACTATTTACAAAAAATTATTTATTTACAATTACAAAAATAAATATTTACAAAATACTAAATCAATTAAATCTACTGGTTACAAAAGCCATGTCTCTAAACAATAAAATATAGAAATCACACCTCCTCTTCGTGGGCATAACCCCTTGGTAGGCTAATGCGTAGTCATTCGTCTGCAAACATTTGTTATCCATCAAGGCAAAAGTGCATTTTCTCTGTTCCACAAGATACGAATTATGGTTGCTGGATTGTATCCTGCACCGTTTATGCGACATTTCGCCAGTTCATGAAATATCAAGGTAGTTCTCTACATATAGCTCTACATATGGCTTCCTTACAGTTTAGTGTGCGATAGGCTGCATTAACTGTATATCAAACCAGTCCACCTTTGTATTTGTAATCCAAGTAATAATTTGAAAAGAGACAAGTGTAATCGGTTTAAAACATTATCTCTCCTTTTTATATGTGTATGACATGCGTATTAACCTGAAATCAAACCCTAGTCCACTTTAGTGAAAGACAAACGCTTAACCACTGCGCCACCATGCCCTTCTTTCTTAGTTTGATTCGTTCCAGGCCATAGAGCTGGAAATCGAATTAAAATCTCTAGTGCAAGAGGCACATGTGCTCGCCACTGCAGCACAAAATGGTTATTTGGTAACATTAGACAATCGGAAATGATTGAATTTCTGTTAGCCAAGCATTTCTGTTATCTGCCTAAGTGTGAGCACTGTCAGCAAGACAGTTTAGCTTAGAACAAGCGTGTGTGTGTATAGATTATTAACCACAAGTATTTAAAGCTTGTTGTGTGTAGCGACCATCTTGTCCCAGTTACCACTGAGCAAGTTTTAACAGACAACCCATAAAAACAGTATAGCTTAGTTGTGTGTGGTTCATGTACTTGTGTATGTGCATTAGCACCATTCACTAGCTTTACCTTACCCTCTATAGGTAGAGCGTTATCCCTTTCCTTTCTGACATCACCAATGACCACAACATTGGCGTGCAAGATGGCGTCACAGTGAAAGTGTAGTGAAATAGCAGCTAGTGTAAATATATGATAAAAGTGGTAAAATATTATAACAGAGGTTTAAAATCTATAAAGTTACTTTCCTTAGATCAAGTGTAATACGGAATATTGATAGTATTTAGAAATTCTTATTGATAATTTAATAAACTTAAACTAAGTTGTAGGAACGTGTATCCAAAGATTCGGTGACTTCTTCAATCACTGTTTGAACCAAGTAGAGCAGTGGTGCTTTTACGAGACTTCACCTGATTGGAAGATATACGTATTTCACATTCTTCTTTATTGGTAGGAAATTAGATTAATTCTATTAGGTAGTAATAATTAAAATAAATTTAGTGTAATTTGGTGTAAACATCTAGGCTAACTTAGATCTCTAGTATGACGACAGTAAACAGTGTTAGTGTCTTGTCAGGTAGTGTAACCGTAACGGATTTATGCTCGTCGTGCAAAATAAAAGTAAAAAATGCAAATAAAATCATCACAAGATCTCGGGTAAAATTGAATGAGGAGAAAAGTGAAACCGATTGTCGTAATGTAGGCCTACCACTACCGTCATGCGAATGTCATAACCTGAGAAACGAACTGTCCTTAAAAGACGAAATTATAAAGCTGCTAAAGGAAGATATTGCTAAGTTGATGGAAGAGATGGATAAATTAAAAGGAAACCGAGAGGAAAGCAAGGCAACTTGGTCGACAGTGATTGCTGGTAAGGTAAGATTGAATAAGCCTAGGCCTATAAATGGAGTACATATAACTGAAATTCCCGTCTCAAATTCATTTGGAGTGCTTGTCGAAGAAAATGATGACTTTCCTCAAGAAGAAAAGAAGAAAGTGATAAAGAGAAAATCCAGGAAGATGCGGATATTTGCGGATAGCCACGGGCGAGATGTAGCAGCAAGCGTATTGGAGAGAAGCAGAGAAATGGAGGTCACTTCGACAGTAAAGCCAGGAGCTCAAATTGCAGAGGTGACGAACGGAATAATAGGAGAGTGTGCGTCCCTTACTGCAAAGGACTACGCAGTGATCATCGCTGGAGCAAACGACGTCTATAGAAATGAGAGTAAAAAGGTAATCAAAGATTTTAAGGGTACATTGCCATCCATGCAAAAAACAAACGTCATTATTGTAAACATTCCGCAGAGATACGATTTAATTCCCAAATCATGTGTAAATGTAGAAATAGAGGCTACAAATGGAAAAATTCATAAAATTTGTAAGAGTTTTCCGAATGTCCAAATTGTAGATGTAAGTAAATTAGACAGGAAGTTCCACACTCGGCATGGCCTACGCTTAAATAGATTAGGAAAAGAGTATCTTAGTGATGAAATCTGCAAAATTGTAAATTCAAATGGTAAGAATAATTCAACAGTAATATCATTAGAGTGGAAGCAGGGAAATTGGTAGAAGAAGCCAAACGTGAGGTTTGGCAATCAGATCTTTTGAAGTCAAATTTAACGGAGTGCAACAATGGTATTTCGGATTTGTCTAGCAACAATAATAATAACAATTATGATAATAATAATGTAAATAAATCACCAACACAAGCTTGCAAAAATAACAAATTTAAAATTTACCACCTGAATGTCCCGTCTCTTTATAATAAAATTGATTACATAAATCTAATGCTTAAAAATGAACATCTCAGCACTATGTATTTCAGAACATTGGCTGAAAGAGGAACAACTCGAATTAATTCAATTCCCAGGGTTTATAGAAGCTAGTAAATACTCTAGATCTAATATTAGCCATTGTGGTACTTGCATCTTCTTAAGAAATAATTTAGATCATGAACAGATAACAGCTTATGATTATCTAATTATGGAACAGGATTTTGAATTCTCTGCCGTAAAAATACAGCAGTTTAAGTTAATAATTGTATGCGTATACCGTTCTCCGTCAGGAAAGTTTCCTTTATTTATAGATAAATTAGAAATGTTACTCAATATCATGAGCAAAGTAAATTTCGATATAATAATTTGTGGGGATGTAAATGTCGATTTCTTAAAATTTCATAGAAATTGTGAATTATTAACACAGTTACTAATTTCCTATGGACTGAACCCTACAGTAAATACCCCAACAAGAATAACAAAATTTAGTAAAACCACTCCTGATCAAATTTTTATAAATACAGATAAATATCACCATTCAATAGAAATCTATTGTCCGGGTTTTAGTGACCACCATGGACAAATACTGAGTTTTGAAGTGTCCGAAACAATCAATAATAATGATAATGGAGTAAAATCAAAGTGCAGGTCATTCACTGAATCAAATGTTACATATTTCAATGACTTATTAAATAAGGAAACGTGATCAGAAATGTATGAACTAGAAAATGTAAATGATAAATTTAATGCATTTAACAGTACCCTAAAACGCTATTTTGAAATAGCATTCCCCTTTAAACGAAGAACTGTTCAAAATAACAAAACTAGCAATTGGATAACAACAGGGATTATAAATTCATGTCAAAGAAAGAAATTTCTACACAAATTATATAAACAATACCACACAACACCTGAATTCAATTTATACTACAAAAATACACCAGCATATTAAATAAGGTAATAAGACTAGCAAAGTAAATGCATAATGATAATTTTATTTCCCAGTCATCTTATAAAAACAGGGCTATGTGGTCCGTGATAAAGAAAGAAACTGGAAAATCTGTTAAAATACAAAGGAACATTACACTGACCAGAAATAATAAAGTGATTAATAATCCAGAGGAAATAGCAAACACTTTTTATGACTAATTTCTGGAAATTCCACAAACATTATTATATAAATCACGAGGTAAATACACTAAATTCTAATAATAAAATAAATATATGCAGTGATTCTTTATTGATAAATCATGTCACAAGTGAAGAGGTAAGAATAGTTATAAAAGAGCTAAAAATAAATTCTGTGCTGGCATTGATGGCATCCTTGATGCAATTTTAAAGAAATGTGCAGAAAATATAATAAATCCACTTACGCACTTAATAAACAGTTCAATTCTCTCAGGAACTTACCCGGATATTTTGAACAAAAGTAATTCCAGTGCACAAAAACGGTTCAAAAGATGAATTAGATAACTATCGTCATATTACCTTACCAACTGGTATTGCAAAAATTGTGGAAAAAATTATGTATAAGAGACTGATAAGTTTCATAGAAAAAAATAAAATATTATCAAACTCACAACATGGATTCAGAACTGAAAAATCTACACAGACAGCAATTTACGAATGTAGTAATTGTATACTGAAATTAATTGACAATAAGGAACATGTAACTGGCGTATTCTTGGATTTTTCGAAAGCATTTGATGTTGTTACCATAAAATCCTCCTTACCAAACTAAATCAATATGGTATTAGTGGTATAGCTAATAAATGGATCGAGTCTTACTTAACAAGGCGTAAACAAATAGTAAGCTTGAGACACAAGGATGATGGAACCAAATTACTTAATGAAACATTGTCCAATGAGGGAATTATTGAATTTGGAGTACCCCAGGGATCGGTTTTGGGCCCACTACTCTTTCTTCTATATATCAATGATATAACACAGAACGTTCATTCACATAAGGAAATTTTGTTTGCGGACGATGCAACACTCGTAATAAAAGGTGAAACTAAACAGGTCATACAGCAGTCTGCTGACTCCGTTACAGGAGAGTTAACCAAATGGTCACAAGATAATGGCCTCATAATAAACTATAAAAAAAAACAGTATGTCTAAATTTCCACACTATACAGAATAGGAATCCTGCGAAATCCAATATAACATTAAATGGTCATCAAATAGAAAATAAATCAGAAACAAAGTTTTTAGGACTATGGATACAACAAGACTTGAAATGGAATAAACATATACAATATCTGAATACTAAAGTGAACTCGATGTGCTTTGCGTTACGTATTTTGAAAACCTGCACTAGCATGCACACATTAAGAAATACTTATTTTGCTTATTTCCATTCATACTTAAGATATGGGATCATATTTTGGGGTATGTCGCCAGATGTACTAAGCACGTTTAGGATACAAAAGAGGGCGATTAGAATTATGGCAAATGTAAACTCTAGAGAATCATGTAGACCTCTGTTTAAAGATTTAAACATTCTCCCACTGCCCTGCATATATATCTTTGAAAGTATTATGTTTTTTAAAAAGAATTTAATGAATAAAGATGTTTTTCTTAAAACAAACAATGATGTTCATAGGCATAACACAAGGCAAAATCAAAACATTCATATTTCACACACACACACAAGTATATATCAAAAAGGAACGTTTCACACTGGAGTTAAATTATACAATAAACTACCCCAGTATATAAAACTGGCCCCAAAAATAAAAACCTTTGATAGAATGTTGAAAGCTTATCTGCAGTGCCATTGTTTTTACTCAGTAGTTGAATATCTTAGCGTATAGGAGCGATGAAATCTATAATTATATTTTACTTTTTTAATTTAATTGTAATACCTAGCTGTACGGTATGTTGTTGTATTTATAGAATTAAGTTTTCATATTATGATAATAGAGTGAGGTGTAAATAGTTGTGCAATAAGATTGTATCTATTAAGATTTGCTATTATAATAAGTTAAATAGTTATAATATTAGTAATATATACCTGTTAGTTCTTTTATTTTATAGATGTAAATTCTGACGTGTCCTATATCAAAAATGTATTGAATGCATATATTTGATCAAATGGAATTAATAAAAATCTATCTATCTATCAACCACCTACAAGTTTTACACTTAAACCCTTGGCTTGTTTTTGATTAGGTTTGGTTCGGTTTAGTTCGGTTTATATGGGTTTGATTCAGCTTGGATCAGTTTAGTTCTATTTAGTCGGCATTTTGTGTTTTAGCTATCCTCTTTAACCAATCACTTAAAAATTGTCTACTCTTATTTCTTGAATCGATAAATCAGAGTTTGTGTACACCGTTTGTCATATATTAACCCATTACTGCAACCTATACTCTCTCGGTACTGCAGTTTGATCTGAAAACAAGTTCCAATGGTAAAAGACTTGTCAGTCACCATACATGTAGCCTACACTAATTCTTTCTCTACCTAGCTATGTTTCATCACTCATGGTAAAAATTTCAGGTCAATGACCTTGCTGTTTTGGATTTTTGGGGTAAATTCATTGGTCATGGGAAAGGGTTAACCATTTTAAGTCCTATGACACCTCACTTGACCCTCTCTAATGATAAGTTTATAAAATCTTAGGTCAATGACCTTGCTGTTTTGGATCTTTTGGGTAAATTCGTTGGCTATGGAAAAGGGTTGGCCATCCTATGTCTTGTGACACCTCACTTGTCCATTTCTGATTATTAGTTTATAAAATTTTAGGTCAATGACCTTGCTGTTTTGGGTCTTTTGGGGTAAATTCATTGGTCATGGGAAAGGGTTGACCATTCTAAGTCCTATGACACCTCACTTAACCCTCTCTGATTATTAGTTAGCGAGATATTAACGATAGTGCAGTTAGGCCCTTTTGACAAAAATGAATAATACATTCAAAATCAGGGCGTCACCTCAAGTCCAACGACCCCACATACAAGTCCCTAGCCTCCTTGGTTCATGAGATATTAATAAGCCAATGACCTATTAGTTTTGGATCTTTTGGTTAATTTGTTTAAAAATAACTTATCTATAAACAAAAACAAAAAACAAAAATGATAAATCATAGCGGCATTCAGTTGTATGCATGCACTTTATGTGTAACGAGTTTAATTTCATATTGGCATTCACCCTGTCACATGTTGCACATGGAAAGCGACTTTAACCTAAAAATTATTATTTCACCCCCTAGTAGGGGTAGGTTTTATTTTACGGTTAAAATAAGTTGTCTAGAGGAAAGGGGTTTTCCGTCCGAGTAATTTGACACCTCGTTCAAGTCTCTAGCATTATCGGTTCACAAGCTAGGTTAAGTTAAGCTACGGCCGCCATCTTGGAGGTGGGGAGGTGGAGGTGGCGTTAGAACCATCCATAAACATCTACTCAGCTTCTTTCAATCCGATCGCACGACCTCTTTCAAATTCTGACATCTGCTCGTAATGAGCTCGAATCCTTTGGCGTGGCATTCTTACAGCCAACGTTTAGATATCGCAGTCAAATGCAACAGCTACTGTGAGCATACGCTTCAGAATCGCGCCTTATACAGACCGGATGCGCGGGAGGTCCGCTATTCATACATTGGACACGAACCTTTAATCAGTTGCATGTTCGGTCCGAATGTCCTTGCATCCGTAATTTCCTTACAGTCGGACAAGGCCTTCCTTGTGCGTCGTTTATTTTTGTTATATAGTGTATTTTTATTGGTGCTGTTAAATGTAATGAAACACTTTTGCTATTGTCAACATTTAAATTCACTTGTCTTGCTGTAGATTCAGAGTGTAATTATTCCTATTTTTCATGAATTCTTGTAGTGCTTAGGGCATATTTACGTATCACATTCCTAGTTTGATTGCAATTTAATTTCATTTGTGAAATGTCTTCGAGAGCGTTTAGCTTAAATTAAGTTGAGGGTTTAACTGATTGTTTCCTTTTTTAAAATTTAGATTTGCGAATTAGCTGGATTACTAGTTTAAGTTTTTGGGGGTGTGTTCTCTTTGGAATGTTTTTTTTATAACCACTAACCTCTCATCCAACCCGATACCAGCCGGATGTAGCATTCACGTGCGGGCTAGTCTGAGAACGTATTCCATCCTCTGAATATATGGGTTGGATGGATGGGGGCGTTGGGAAGGCCGTTGGTGGTCTGCGGTCCCCTGACACTCCTGTTGATCGGACACAGTAGATACAGCGATCTGACTTATATTTCTTAGTTTGTTTTTATCAGTAGTGTGGACATATTTGACCTGACCATTTTTTGATAGCTATTTGACGATGTTTAATGTTTAATATTTGATAGTCCAGTTTTGTTAAATTAACTTTAATATTTGATGGTCCAATTTCGTTAAATTAATTTTAATATTTGATAGTCCAGTTTCGTTAAATTAATTTCTGTAACTTTATTTTTTAAATGTCATCGTATTTCGATTTTGACGTATAGTAATTTTTATTCTTCGACGCATTTTTGGAATTATTAATTCTTCGTTTTTTATGCGAATCCGTATTTATGTAATGTAGAATGTTTCATAATATTTCAGGAATGTTTTGTGATATTTCATGAGTATTTCAGAATATTTAGGAATACTTTAAGGATGTTTTGTAATACGATATATTATGATATTTTATGTCATGATATTATCTTATTTAAATCTTTGGATTTAAAAGAAATATTGATTGAGTTCGATGTTGAACATCAGTATTTCTGAAAATCGATTGCTGTAACGCAGTGATGATATTAAAATCATTTTAGAGGAATTATGGTGTAGCTCTTTATGTAAGGCAGAATTCTTGACAACGCTAAACCAGCGATAAGTGAAAGTAATTCAGAATTGTAATTGGAATGTATCGTCGCATATTTGTGATAGAAATAATATGGAGATATGAAGGAAAGGAAAGAAGGAATTAATATTCCGTAATTTGTTACACTGAAAGGAGAGGAAAAGAAACGTTTTGTTATTAATATGATATTTATATTCAGACAATTATCTTAAAGTTAAACAAGCGAGATAGTGGTTATTTTAATAATAATATTGTACAGTCATATTGAACACGATAAGTGGAAATGAATCGCTAATTAATTGTATTGAAGGTGAAATATTTAACAAGCATTATGGAAGGGAAGGTATAACAAGTCATAAATAATTCGAGCACGATGAAATGTATAATAATGTATAATCGACAGGAATACTATTATGGAAATAAGTATGAGGAAGGAGTGGAAGTCTTAACGTGGTGTATTGTTGAGGAAGTTACGTTGAGGTATTTGAATTCCGTGCAATATTTAAGTCGGAGAGGAAAGGAATGTAAGTAAGAGTAATTATGCAGGTACTATGACGCTATATAAGACTTGTTGTGTCGTAAAATATATGAATATGAGTATTTCAGCGAGGTTATAATGAAAGATAACGATATTTTAATGGCATTAACGACTTAGAGTAATGGATGAAAGCGATGTAGTACGTAAACAATGAATATGGAAGTAAATAAGAGCTTGTAAAACCACTATTTAAACATAATTGGAGAGTCGAGAAGATAGTCTGATATAATATCATCCTTATCGTAATTTATCAAGATTAAGACATATATGGAACTGTAATTAACTTAGTTGTTCGTTGCACAGTTCATGGATTTGACAAACTTAAAGCAATAATATGTGAAGAATGTAAAAGTAATGTGAAATATAACATGATCGTAGAATGAGAAAGAAAGTATCGTTCTGACAACGATAAAATTAATAACATTGTAAATATTTAAATAATAATAGTGAATGATAGGATTAAATAATGTATTAATGCATACAATTTATAGGACTAAAAATTAAGGAGATTTATGTATACAGTAGGGAAGGAAATGTAAATAGAAGCAATCGTTCTAGAAAATAAATTTAAAGAGAGTGAATACAGTATGATCAACAATTAGTTGATGGTTTTAAAGAAACATTGATAGACGAGGTGTCTATAAACAATGAATATATCTTACTCCTTAATGAGGACTAGGTGGAGTCCAGTTGCCAAAATCACGGTATATTTTACTTCTATGTGAAGTTCATTTTTATTTCAAGTTAGTGAGTGATTTTTAAGTTAATTGTTTTCGGACATTTTTGTATTTTTCGTCCTTTTTGAAAAAAATCTTAGCAGGCGCTTTTTAGATTGCCTGTTCTTTTTATATAAAATATCGATCTCTTCATTTAACAATTTTCTACGGTGGTACTCCTAGTTAGATACTGGCGCCCACTTTATTTTATATTAACCGTTCACCTTCGAGATTCCGAGAATCTCGTCCTCCAATACTTTGTTGTAGGATTTGTATGTAGCTAAGTAGTAGCACACTCGCATTTTGATATCTATTTATTGAGAGATTCCTAACTCGCCATAAAGCAGGAAATTGTTGTTTTTTCTAGCTGGGGATCAGCGTCCCTTGAGATCCTTTCCATCCTTCGGATAATAGTTAGTGGTTACGTGAATTTCGGGTACAGTACGAAAGCCAGAAATAATTTAGGCACACGAAAATTGTGTTGAGTGGCATTGTGCGGCGGGGGGATGTCCCACTATGGCGAGCTAAGGCCGTTAATCATCGCATAAACTGGGTGTGCGCACAACTGGGACTAGTTTATGTGGACGCTGACTGCTGGATCAGGGACCGTTACTTCGCTCGAGATAGGCTACATTTGAATCGGCGAGGCGCCTACAACATGGGGAATCTGCACGAGAGGGTCATCGAATCCTGCCGGCATTCGTGATGAGGAGTTGGACTGGAGGAAAGCTGCCGTCACGAGTGGGAGAAGCGATTGCAGAAACTTCGAAGTGGAGGTATGACTATAAGATTGCTGCAGGTTAATTGTCAGAGTATAGGGAATAAAATAATAGAATTTTGGAATCTAGTAGAGACATATTCACCAGACGTTGTCATAGCTACTGAATCATGATTATATGAGGATGTAAATAGTAATGAAATAATGCAGGGTACCTACGTAATGTACAGAAGAGACCGAGGTAAGAGAGGTGGTGGTTTATTTATTTTTGTTCGTAGGGATATGGTAAGTTGCTTAAAATGGGCCAATATGGATCATGACCTGTTATGTGTAGAACACTTGGATGGAGCAAAGTTAAACTCTCTTCAGGTGATAGGGGCGTATCGAGCACCGAAGGACAACTTCTCGCTACAGGATACTCTTTATGGCATCACCTGTACGGGCAAATCTATGGAAAGGATGTTATAATTGCCGGGGATTTAAATCTTCCAAGTGTGAATTGGTCCCGTGATTCAACTAGCGGTAGCCAAGCTCAACTTGCAGCAAATAAGCTAGTTAAGGAGGGGGTTTCTCCCAGGTGGTTGATTTCCCCACGAGAAGGAATAATACTTAAGATGTTCATTTAGTACGACCTGTGGCGCTGTATATTAGTTGTATGAAAGTTCCTGGAATTAGTGACCACTCCGGTGTTGAACTAAATATTAGACACAGTGACACTCCAATTCTTGACTCCGTCGAAGCAGATAAAATATTTCAGTACAGCAGAGCAGAGCAGAGCCAATTTCAGGATTACATGAATGAGTCATTTGTAAGATGGGCGTCGGAGGGGTGTCATATAAATATATTGTGGGAACATGTTTTAAATATCTTAGATCGTGCTATTCAGAAATTCGTGTCGTTTAAATTACTGTAGCAAAACCCGGATCTGGAATATTACACAAGGGAAATCAGGGGACTCAAAAGGAAATTAAGGAAAGCTTATAACAAACGACACGATAGTTACGAGCATATGCTAAAGTTTAAATTATTGTCGAAAGGGCTAGTCCTCAAAAAGAAGGCTGCTCACGATAATTACATGCAATACTTAATTGGGGGAGGGGGTGATGCGTGGACTTTATTCGTTAGAGATAAACCCTCTTAACAAAGTGATTTGATCAGCACTTCACAACACCGACTAAGTGAGCCAGTCCTTAATGAAGATATTGTCTGCAGTAACTCTGGACCTGGAAAAGAGAGTGAATTCAAGACTCGTTGTGGTAGAACTGTTAGGCTACTCAAAGAAACTAGACTTATAGTGGTTCACATTTCTGAGCTCAATGTTTAACTATGATTTCAGAATGTTTACCTAAGTTTATGAGTGTGTGTTGCAAAACTGCCTTTTGCAATGTGAGAGAATGTGGAGAAAGCGATATAAAGCTCGTACGAGCAATCGACTTCCTGTAGAAAAATAGACAGTGTTTTGCTTTTACATGGTTTGGTTTTTGTTATCTTCGAGTGTAATATCTTTTGTTGTTGTCTTTGGAGGCGATGCTGAGTTGCATTAATTATAATGATTACCATATATTAAAAATGATTTGGTATGGTAAAAACACCCTCACTTTTAGGCATATCCAATGCCACTACATTTTTGGCATCAAATATGCTCATAGCGAGCATAACATTCTGTTTATCTATAACAGTGGGATACAAAGCCTTTCTTGACAAATTTGGAGCCAGCTTTAGAATAATATTCTTTTCAGAATGGAATAGATCTCTAATGTCTGATAGCTTAGCCTCGACACTTGTGTACTGAAAAGTTGATTCATTTTCAGTACTTATAGCATGCTCTCTATTTTGGGAATTGTCTGCTCAGTGTTGGGAATGACAAAAGTTTGACTGGGTCGATTTAACCAATTGTTCCTTACACATTTCAGCAAATATACACTGTCGAACTGAAGAAATAGTGACTTGGAGGTATTAGCAGGATTTGTAATGCAGGGTTTTAGAGTACCACCACCCAAGAGCTCAAACATCTTCCTATTCATGCTGTGGTTATCTGATACCGACCGACGTGATCTGAGGAAGCTTGAGCGCTTCCACATACAAAAACTTCGATCAATCCTGAGGACTAAATGGAGAGACTGCCTTACCAATATTGCTGTTCTTGAAAAGGCTCAAATCAACAGCATAGGATCATCCATAATAGGTCACCAATTTAGATGGATTGGTCATGTCCATCGGATGGATGATTTGAAATTACCTTGTCAAATGCTATATGGTGAGCTATGCTATGGCACCAGACCTCATGGTGGTCCTAAGAGGCGCTACAAGGACCAATTTAAGCAGACCCTGAAATTGACAGGTCTTGATTCACAAACCTGGGACTTGCTGGCTGAAGACCGCTCAACTTGGCGTCGTACCATCTCGGATACTGTAAAAACGTTTGAAAGAGATCGACGCACACATGAGAGGCCAAGCGTCAAGCTAGGAAACTTCGAGCAGCCCAATCACGTCCTCCTCCACCAATACTATGTGACTTGTGTGGACGCTTGTTCCATGCCAGGATTGGACTCTTTAGTCACCGTAAACACATCCACAAACTGGACTGAAGGAAGGAAGAAGATTTATACTCGGATTCGAGTTAAAGCCGATGATGATCTGATACCAAACAGAATACATGAAATTGCAGCTCGCCCATCAAGGTTAAGACGTCAATGGTTCTTGTCAGTAGAGTTTTTGCATTCAGGTTTCTCACTGGGAAAAGACCTATTATATCTTTACTCTCTGAACGTAAAGAGGAAAACATGAAAGCTTGTATGGTGGTGGCCGAGTCTGCTCCTGATCTATTTTTAGCAACACTGTCGCCATTAGGCTCCACAGTCTTTTCTAAACACCGGATGCTCTATACATAGCAACATGGCTCATAGTCGACGTGGTGCATGAATAATACTAACCATGATAATATTGATTGCATCCCGAGGGAACTGCTACCTCTCCCCATTCTCCTTGCAAGTGGCCCTGGATTTAGCTGATCATACGAGGACACGTGTCGGTTCCTATCCGCGGTCACAAAAGACGTGTGAGAATGTTTGAGAGCCTCGTCTCGATTGATTTCCAATGTTAGGCCGAGAGGCTGGACAATAACACCTATAGTCCGCATTGCTGTGTGTTCGTCGCCACTTAGCACGCCTCCCGCCTCTTGGCACCTTGCCAGCCCAGATAAGAAGCTTTTCAATTGTGAAATTAATTTCCGAGTTTGTCTATTGTCCATAGAGAAAATTAATGGCTTCCCCCCATGAAAGTTTCAAACAATGTTCGTCAAGAAATGTAGACTCTATTTGTCTTTTCAAAAGGACGATCGGCTGTGCTTTGTTTGTCGCGTTGGCTGACGCTCATATAAATCTCTTGATATTCAGCCTCCTCATCTTCTACCTTACCCTTACCCCTTACACCCTTACCCCTCCCGATAGCTCTATACTAATAAATACACAATAGTATTAGCCGAAGAGTGATCCACCCAAAGTCACTAGAAGTTCTTTAATGTACTAGTTTAAACCACATTGTGTCATCTTCGGCATAATTAAAAATAAATTGACAAGTGATATTGAGAGAATCATAAAACTCTGCGGTGTATTTTTCACAAAACTCAAACCAGAGGAAGTTAGAAGGTACGGTAGTTAGTTGGTACCGGTACCAAAATCTCTAAAATCGTCTCAATAGTATAGGGGAATCTTGCATTTCTTGAAAAGTCAACGGAAATAGTATTTTTCATTTGTTCATAAGGTACATTTAAACAAATAAACAAGTCGATAGCCCCTGCCAAAACTGTATCACGTCGAGCCCGCATAGTAATATAGCCGGGCGGGTGGTATATAGTCTACATATGCGAAGGTTCTTGCGTGGGTCCGCTGGTTCATTTTATTTTCAGGTCTCGATGTCGGTATATTGTCCACGCAAATCACAGAGGTACCCTGAGCCATAAAACATATCAACAATAACCTTGGTATCTGAGTAGGGCTTGTAACCGTAAAATAGTATAATGAAAAACCCTGGTATATGCGCTGTTAAATAGATTGCATAAATATCGGAGGGATGTGTAGTTAACTTGTGCGGTAATTTCATCAAAACCTTGCTAAGAAAGAAAGAAAGAAAGAAAGAAAGAAAGAAGTTGTTCAACTAATTTTGTTTCTAATGTCAAATCTGACAAAATGTCAACCAACCTGGCTATTGTTTTGAAGTGTGAGAAAGCATGACCACAACAGTAACAAGTAGTTCCGGGAAGAACTATACAGCATATTTTCATATATACTACAGCCGAAATGAAACCATTTCTCACTTAGTGCAATTTTGCATACGTCCCCCTTAAATTGCATTTTGTGACAATTTTGAATCTAAATTACATTTTGTAAGTATTTTCTATCTAAATTGCATTTTGTAAATATTGTCAATTCAAATAAAAGTACAGTAAGTATGTAGTTAGTTTTAGTTGTAAGTAGGTAGTTAGTTTGTCTATTAGATATATGTCATTGTTCTATTAGACTGTGGTGTGTGAGTGTGTCTGGTAGCAGTTGCATTGTTTATTAGTTATAGTTCATTGTTTCAGTAGACTGTGATGTGTGAGGGTGCATGTGAGTGTGCCTGTTGACAGACTGTTTTAGTGGTAGTATTTGTTGTTGGTGGAACTTAAGTTTTTTGTTAGTAGAGTTTTGATATTTAATTGTTAGTACGGTAGAAGATTAGTATTTTTGTTAGTAGAATTGCTCTTTACTTATTCTGAAAGGGAGTAGCAGCCTTTCAGAATAAATCAATTTTTTACTAGTCTTATAGACGGTTAAGATATTGATAATATAAGCCAATAATGGCTACACTGCGTCCTGCTGCACGGCTGAAAGCAACGGGAAACTACAGCCGTATGCTATTCCCGAGGATATGCACCTCTCTATGCATAATTACATGTGATGATGGCCTCCTCCCTTGTAAAATTTCAATCCGGAGGTAAACTAGTCCCCCGTTCGGATCTCCGGGTGGGGACTACTCGAGAGGGGGTTAACATCACAGAAGTGACAAAGAGGAAATCTGACATTCTACGGATCGGAGCGTGGAATGTTAGAAGTCTGCTAGGAAGTGGAAGGTTAGAAAACTTAGAAAGGGAAATGGATAGGTTGAGGTTGGATTTGGTTGGGATTAGTGAAATGCGCTGGCAGGAAGAACAGGACTTTTGGTCAGGAGACTATAGGGTCATTAGCACTAAATCAAACAATGGCCAAGCTGGGGTTGGCCTCATATTGAGTAGGAAACTTGGACAGCGGGTGGAATATTATGAGCAATTTAGTGAACGGATTATTGTAGCAAAAATCAATACAAAACCTACCTGCACTACAGTGGTACAAGTCTATATGCCTACCAGTCAAGCTGATGATGAGGATGTTGAAAAGGTCTACGAAGAAATAGACGAAATTCTGAGGTATATCAAGGGTGATGAAAATGTTATAGTAATGGGAGATTGGAATGCTGTGGTAGGAAAAGGGAGAGAAGGGAAGATAGTAGGAGATTTCGGATTAGGTGAAAGGAATGATCGAGGAAGCAGGCTGGTAGAATTCTGCACCGAGCATGAATTGGTCATAGCTAACACCTTATTCAATAACCACAATAGAAGAATATACACATGGATGAGACCAGGAGATACAGGGCGTTACCAAATCGACTTCATTATGGTCAAGCAGAGGTTTCGAAACCAGATTTTGGATTGTAAAACATATCCTGGTGCTGACATAAACTCTGATCACAATCTGGTTGTAATGAAATGCAGATTAAAGTTGAAGAAACTGAAGAAAAGTCAAAAGCCAAAAAGGTGGGCAATAGACAGACTGAAAGAGAAGGATGTAAACGAAAGATTCAAGAAGAGTATAAAGGAAGGACTAATGAAAAACCCTAAACAAACTTCAATTGCAGACGAATGGGCACTTTTGAAGAATGAAATAACAAAATCCGCAGAAGAAAACATTGGTAGGAAAGAAAGAATAGGTAGAAAACCGTGGATCACTCAGGATATACTAGAATTGATGGATGAAAGGCGGAAACACAAGAATCTAAGAGATGAAAAGGGGAAAGCAGAATACAGACGTCTGAGAAATGAGGTTAACAAGAAGTGCAAGGAAGCGAAAGAAGAATGGTTGAAAGAGAAATGTGCAGGTATAGAAAATTGTCTGAAATTAGGAAAAGTAGACACAGCTTATCGAAGGATTAAGAATACTTTTGGGGAAAAGAAGACTAAGTGCTGTAATATTAAGGACACAAATGGAAAGCCTCTAACAGATAGGGAAGAAAAGGTTGACAGATGGAAAGCTTACATAGAGAGTTTGTATAAGGGAAAGGAGATTGAGAATCATGTAATGGAGAGGGAGGAGGAAATTGATGAGGATGCGAAAGGAGATTTAATATTGAGATCAGAATTTGATAGAGCTTTGGAAGACTTAAGCAGGAACAAAGCACCAGGCATAGATGATATACCGATTGAGTTGCTACGCTGCATAGGAGATGAAGGTCTGATCAGGTTATTTCACTTGGTGTGTAGGATTTATGAGACAGGTGAGGTACCCCCTGATTTCAAGAAGAATGTAATCATCCCTATACCAAAGAAAGTGGGAGCTGACAGATGTGAAGATTACCGTACAATCAGCTTGATTACTCATGCTTCAAAGATCCTGTCTAGAATAATTTACAAGAGGATTGAAAGCCAGATAGAAACGGAGTTGGGTGAAGACCAGTTTGGTTTCAGGAGAAATGTAGGAACAAGGGAAGCTGTTCTAAGTCTTAGGCTGATTTTAGAAGGTAGAATAAGGAAAGATAAGAGAACGTTCATGGCTTTTGTAGACTTAGAAAAGGCTTTTGATAACGTTGATTGGACTAAATTGTTTGACATTTTGAAATCAATTGGAATAAAGTACAGGGATAGGAGGGTGATATACAATCTGTACAGAAACCAGACAGCAGTCATTCGAGTTGAAGGACATGAGAGAGAAGCTGGTATTCAGAAAGGTGTAAGGCAAGGCTGCAACTTATCACCCATACTTTTCAATCTTTACATTGAACAAGCAATGAAGGAAATTAGAGAAAAATTTAAAGTGGGAGTGAAGATTCAAGGAGAAATAATTTCAACTCTGAGATTTGCTGATGACATCGTCATCTTGGCCGACAAGCCTGAGGATTTGAATGAGTTTTTGAATGGTATGGACTCCGTCTTACGGAAAGAATTCATGATGAAAATAAATAAATGTAAAACAAAAATACTGGAATGCAGCCGAAATATATCAGAAACCTCTATGGAGATCAAATTGGCAGGTGAAAAGCTGAAGGAAGTAGGAGACTTCTGTTACTTAGGAAGCAGAATAACCAGTGATGGACGAAGCAAAGAGGATATTAAAAGTAGGTTGGCTCAGGCAAAGAAAGCATTTCTACAAAAAAGGAATCTGCTGACATCGAATATAGATTTAGGTATTAGGAAGTCATTTTTGAAAGCCTTTGTCTGGAGCGTGGCGCTCTATGGAAGTGAAACTTGGACTATTGGTGCAGCAGAAAAGAGGAGAATTGAAGCATTTGAAATGTGGTGTTACAGGAGAATGATGAAGATCAGATGGGTAGATAGGGTTACAAACAAAGAGGTATTAAGACGAGTGGGAGAGGAGAGATGTTTCTGGCGACTGCTAATGAAGAGAAGAGATAGGTTGGTAGGACACATACTAAGACACCCAGGAATAGCAAGCTTAGTTATGGAAGGAAGGGTCGAGGACAAAAACTGTAGGGGTAGACCAAGGTTAGAATATGTTAAACAGATTGCCTCCGATGTAGGGTGTCGGAGTTATGTAGAGATGAAACGATTAGCTCAGGACAGGGAGGCATGGAGAGCTGCATCAAACCAGTCAAAAGACTGAAGACTCAAACAACAACAACAACATTATTTTCCCTCCTTTATACGTGAGTTTGGAATTTACATATATCTCCCAGCAAAACAGCAACAACCTTCTCTTCGTCATTTAGGAGCTTGCTTATATCTTTCAAAAAAGATTTTTGCAAAGGCCCAACACCTGAGCTGTTTGGACCAATTTTGGACAAGAATTGCCTGAGATAAACATGGTGAGGTAGTGTCATTATGTTTGTCCTTCTTAAAGATTGTTAAGCTCCAGGGTGTGAGTAAGAGAGACTTGCGGCCCTTATTAGGAGGTCTGATGAATATTTAATCTGACAAGCAAAAGCATGCTCCAACTGTTCTAATGCAAATTTTAGCTTGCCATGCCTCTCTACATTCACATCAGCATCAAGTTGCAGGCCCTCCTTTGTAACATTTATCAATGAAGTTACCCTTTCAGAGAGAAATACAGATTCATCATTATAGTTGGCAAATAACTCAACAAATTATCCAGCTTGCTCCATCTATCACATGTATATGCCTTGCTTCCGTTGCACTCCAAAATGCAGTTAAACTGTTCCTCAGGTAAGCACAGACTCTTGTAAAACACATTTACATCTAAATCAATCGAAACTTTGAAACACATTGACACTGATGGAACATCACAACAAGCATTATCATCTTTTAACAAAATGGACATAGTCTTCCTTCACAATTGTCATAAATGGATTTACCGGCCTATTATTAACTTCACTTATGAAAGAGTCGAAATTTGCAATGGTATCCTGTTCACACCATTCATTAAAGTTATCCAAATCTCTCTGTAACATCTGATGCACACATTCTTCAGGATCTTACCTTTCTTTACTAAGCCTAACTGTTAGATAAGAGGTTTGATTGTGGAAAATTGTGGGGTAAGCATCATCGCTTAGTTTTGGAACTTTTCGAGGAACTCGAATAGACTCACTATTTACAATAGGGAACACGTCTTCCCTAACCACAAACGTATCCTCAAACTGGTGTATGCATACTACTGATTTATCACTGACCATAAAATTGTCACGATGTATACTTCTAAACCATTCTTGTCTTAATGTTGTTTCCTTACGAAACTTCAAAATAGTTGCAAGAGAAGCATTGCCATAGTTACTCTTACAAACCGGTACACAGCTAGAGCGGCCCATTTCATAACTACAAAACAAACATTCCTACGTCACTGCGTATAATTACGGATGCTAAATATCAACTAACTCACAAATTCACTTTCAAGCACCAATATTCTACAAAGGAAACACTACTTATCGCCGACATTCATCGGTAGCAAACTGAAACAACGTATTTAAACAAACCCACGTTTTCAACAGGATAGGGCCTCGCGAATCGCCATCTTGAAGCTATCGAGAGTAGGATTGATGTCTGAGTATTGGAGCTTAGCCTCCAATAGTAAAAAGCCTGCCCAATAGCCCCTGGGAGCTGTCCACCCTGCAGGTGCTATGTTTGCCGCTAGAGGCGCTGAATACCCCCCTACACTTCGAGCATAAATGCAATAGAGTGAGCATTGCCACACTGCGCCTGTACTGTGACGTGAAACCAACATCTCGATCGGCTGACTAAAGGGGAAACAGAGTAACTCGTAATGGAAGGGGATAGGAGTAGGTGGGGAAATGCTTTATAATGAGGGTTTAATCACACATTTTCGTAATTTATACGACATTGGGAAAAGCATCGCATGTTTCTTTACGTACCGAAATATAGCAAAGGCTAAGAATGTAACATATTTGGTGTTATAAGTGGCTGTCGTGTTCCGTAATACTCATAAGTAATACCAAGTCCAACTCTGAATTAGGCCTACTGAGTTTCGAACAGAATTGTGTTTGTGTAGCCGGTCATTTTTGATTGTACGCCGAGGGGTCCCAACAAGTTCAATCTATTACTATATTATTTCCTAATATATTTTTCATCATTATAAAATGTATTTTGGCTAAGTTCAGTACCGGTACAGTAGAAAATTGTATCGCACGATGAGCTCTCATTTAGCGTATTTCAGTATTTTATGAAAGTGAACAAAACAACATGGGCAAATGGAAATAAGGAAGTCTATTAATTTAGTAAGCGTTGCTTTTAACAACTATCATTACATTTGCTACAAAGGAAAACATGAGCAATGAACTGTTTCCCTTTAAATTCCATTTTCCATGAATCATTGAAACCTTCGCAGTACACGGTTCTAAAGACGACGATGCAACCTCTCAATCGTCACGTGATAGACATATGATGTACATTGGCAGTGTTACAGTACCACCAAGTCAAGAAGATTGGAAAGAATTAATAAAAGTGGGAAACAAAGCGTTTCTTGCTAAACTAGACAGCGGTGCTCAATGTAACGTTCGTCCGACTCACATAATCGAGAAACTGGGAGTCACTGCTAAGATAACACCATCCAAAGTAAAGAAGTTGGTAACATTTAGTGAACACAGGCTCAACGTTGTCGGAGAACTGAAATTGAAATGTAAGATCAAGAATCGTCAAACAGAAGTAACATCCTTGACTGTGAATGAACAAGTTCAACCAATAATCGGCAAAAAGACTTGCGAAGAAGAAAATCTGATTATTAGAGTTCACAGTGTGAAGATTAGCAACCCGAAGTTAAATAACGAACAGATGTTTAATGGATTGGGATGTTTCAAGGGTTACGAATACGACATAGACCTTGTAGAAAATCCAAAGTTCGAGATTAGCTCAGCTAGAACGATTCCATTGGCCATAAAGGAAACAGTTAAGCAAGAACTTGATAAAATGGTTAAAATGGACGTCATCAAACGAGTCACGAAACCCACTGTAGCAGTATCTCCTCTTGTAATCGTCAAAAAAGGGGGCAAACTTCGTTTGTGTATCGACCCTACAGATGTAAATAAAATATCAAGAGAAGGCATTTCCCATTAAACACGATTGAAGCCACTGCCGCAAGAATCAATGGTAGTAAGTACTTCACATGCCTAGATTGCACTCGAGGTTTTTGGCAAATAAAAGTCTCTGAGAGAACACAAGAATATTTAACATTTGCAACACCTTGGGGACGTTATTCCTGCAAACGTCTTCCGCTCGGACTCTCTTCAGCTCCAGAAGTATTTCAGCAAATTATGACAGAGATACTTCACGACATTCCAAATGTAGAATGCGCCATGGACGACATATTAATTCATGCCAGTACAGACCAGAAACTTCGGGATACCACTGAAATAGTACTTCGAAGACTACATGAAAACGGCTTTAAACTCAATAAAGAAAAGTGCATATTTAACGTACAAAGAGTTCGTTTTTTAGGACACGTTTTGTCAGACAAGGGACTTGAAATTGATGAGACAAAAGTCGATGCGATAAAGAAACTCAAAGCACCAAAGAACAAAGAAGAGCTACAGAGATTGTTGGGTATGATAAATTACTTGGGAAAATTTATTCCCTGTCAGTCAAAATTGACAGCTCCATTGCGTGTACTATTGAAGAATGATGTTGCATGGATTTGGGGTCCAGAACAGGATCAGGCGTTCAAAAACTAACAAAAAGCACTGCCCAGCACCCCTGTTTTGAGGTACTATGACGTAAATGAAGACGTAACATTATCAGTTGATGCATCATCAAGGGCATTAGGAGCTGTTCTAATGCAAAGAGGACAACCAGTAGCGTATGCTACAAAATCATTAAACAGCACCGAACAAAATTACCCGCAGATTGTTAAAGAGGCACTTGCGATTCGCTACGGCTGTAAGAAATTTCATGACTACATTTGGGGTAAGAAATTAACAGTCGAGTAGGATCACAAACCCTTAGAGTCAATCTAGAAAAAGCCGCTTGTGAATGCAACACCAAGACTAAGAAGAATATTATTAGATCTCAAGGAGTACAACCCTATCATCGTATACCATAAAGGAAGTGAACTGAAGATTGCGGATACACTTAGTAGAGATTGTGAAGATTCTTACGAAAACGATGAAGAAGAACTCGAAGTTCTAATGGTGTTATCAATGTCTGAAAGCGCCACTGAAGACTTCAAAAGATCAACGCTCCAAGACCTAACTTGCCAGGCATTAGTCAAGATGGTTGGCCTAACAATATCCTTCAAGTGCCGCAGATATTGAGATGTTTTTTCACTTTTTGAGATGAATTATCACATTGGGATGGACTCATTTTCAAAGGAGATCGTGTTTTTGTCCCAAAAAGCGAAAGACCTACAGTTCTACAAGTGATTCATAAAGGGCATCCGGGTATACAATCAACACTGGAAAGATCAAGACAGTTAGTGTTTTGGGAAACTCTAACAAAGGACGTAACCAAATTGGTTGAATCCTGCAAAACCTGCCAACATACGCAGCGTAAACCTGTCAAGGAAACCATCATAATGAAGAAAATACCTAAATTACCATTTGAAATAGTATCTTCAGATGTCTTTTTCTACAAAAGCAACAGCTATCTTGTTCTGGCAGACAGTTACAGTGGATACTACGAAGTGCAAAAGATAAACAAAACAACAGCAGCAGAAATGATTAATCAACTTAAAATTTGGTTTGCTACACATGGAGTTCCACAAGAATTTCACGCCGACAACGCAACATATTCGTCCAGAGAATTTGTGAAATTTTCAAAGGAATGGAACTTCAAATTAGTTACATCGAGTCCTTGTTTCGCAAGGTCGAACGGATTAGCTGAGAAGTACGTAGACTGCGAAGCGACTGGTGAAGAAATGCGACATCAGCGGAGAAGATGTACAACTGGCCCTACTAATGTCGAGAAATACACCACGAGACCCAGAACTAGGCACACCAACCTCGAGATTGTTTGGAAGGAATACGAGAACTCCAATTTACTTTTCTAATAACAATCTGCAGCCCAAACTACAAACCGATGTACCACTAAAACTTAAGGAAAGGCGGTCAAAACAAAATAAATATGCTGATCACGGAGCCAAAGAATCACGACAGTATCAAAATTACGAGAAAATCTTGATCAGAGATCTAAACAACAAGTGGTACACGGGAAGAATTGTACATCCAGTAACTAATCGCTCATATGTGATTCAGAAAGATGATGGAACAATTTTGCGAAGAAATACCAGTTTCATCAGACCATCGAATATTGAAGGCACAATAACAAAAGAAACACCAATTCAGGCCGAGTTGAACGTTGAATCAAATCAAAGTACAAACGAGAGAATGCAATCGTCAATTCAAGATCCACTAACAGACATCCATGAAAGGTCACGTCTACCCATACATCCAGATGATCCCAACAAAGGAACATCTCCAGTTGAACCGAACGTAGAGAGGGAAGAAGCATTAAAAGCACCCTCATTAGAACCATTCAAATATACTACAAGACATGGCAGAACTGTAAAACCAGTAGTTAGGTAAAATCTGTAAATCTAATCAGCGTAGAGAAATATTAATTTTATTTTGAGAAGAGAGATCTAACGATAGCCTTCGGATTCGAGATTCGATAATCGAAACATACATCTCTGCAATACGTTGCGCAACTATGTCAATTGTTATTACTTCAAAATACATAATAAATGTTGGCACTAGGCTATTATGTTGTTAGTTATTATTTGATTACCCTATAAACCTGTATGTAAATGTTACACAACTGCCGCAGTTCCCTTTAGTCAGCTGATCGAGATGTTGGTTTCAACCACGGCCAAAGAGAAATACTGGCCCTGGTGCGCTTTCGTGACGTCAGCAATGTAGTGCTGTTGCACCACTTCTGGTAGGGGTTATGTATCACGGGAGCATAAACCGTATTGCCTACAAGATGCTGAAATCACAGAATACTTAACCCATATCATATCAGAAAACACGCTGTAAAAAGTATTGACCCAACACAACCATGGCGTCTGGCAAAACATACATGGTAATTACAAAGTCAAGTCTTACACTGATCAATCTTATGAAGTCCAATACCGGTACTTAGCCACAATTTACTTATTTATTCATTACTCTAAGTAGAACCAGTAGATCACTTACGATATCTTCAATCCTTGTAGTTGATCACAAGGTAATATTCAGGAGTATGTTATCTTTCCCTGGCGGTTGCTTGTTAATTATGTGGAATTTCTTGACGGGTACAAAGCGTCCAGAAAGGTTATGAAAAGCTAAGAATAGTGCCGGGCAATGAATGCAAATATCACTCTAATAGTTGAACGATAGACATAAATGTATCAAACGTTTTTGTAATAGAAAGATATTCACGAACATAATATTCTATGGTCTTTGTCTTACTGCCGGTGTGGTAGTCATCTTGTCTTCATCATTGACTCTGTATAAATGCTGGTATTCATTTACCACTTGTCTTCATAGAAGGTATTGATATTAGTCGTTAGTCGGTGGCGAGTGTATTCCGCAGATCTGTTCTATAAACGTATTAATTACTGTTCCGCCCCTTAAAACAACAATAACTAAGTAATACTCTCACTGCCAGCTTCTTTGATCTAATTATACTCATGTCACTGCTCATAAGTTACTCACAGCGAAGGTCACAGGCTCGACAACTCAACTTACTGTACTCATTGCAGCTATTAAAGACACAACAAATCCTTGAATCCTAGTTCGAGTGGACTTTTGCTACGAGTAACTTCAACATGTAAATAGACAATCTATAGCTGGAGTAGTTTTGTAAACCTATACAGTATAATTTATCGTGCTTGAAAACACACGGAACATCTAAACTTCGTCCATTTCAAGAAGATTGATATAAAATATTGCATTTCTGCTGCTTATGAATAGCTCTCGACTTAAACGTACGAGAACCATAAAGCACTACATTGCCTACGTCACAAAAGGATTAGGTTTACGCGCCATGGCCTGTCTTTCTCGTTGGCCGTGGTTTCAACAATGTGACGTCATCAGCCATCTATCGAATCCCCTACACGATCAGTTCAGTTGGTGGTATTTATACACATTGTGTACGCACGAGTCAAGTTATGTTACTGAAATTAGGCCTTTGTATTACGTTGGTATACTGTTGCGTACCGTTTTGTAAACAACGCTCGAGAAATAATGTTCCTGGAACTAGTTTTCATGAATTTCTTAGTCCAGAGCCAACTAGGGAATTATGGATTAAAGCAATAAGACAAGGTATGTAGCCTACGCTGACCATGCGACTGAAAATTAGGTGATCTTGTATTATTGCTCCAGTTTTGATGATGATAATCTCCTGACCTCCTCGTCGTGTGGTGGCTAGCATTCTTGGTTGTCGCCCCCAGAGATCCATGTTAGAATCCAGGCTCTGACAAGAAATTTAATTCTGGTCTGAGGGCTGGAACGGGGTACACTCAGCTTCATGAGGAAAAACTGAGAAAAGGTGGGTTAGGTTCCCATCTCATCCTTCCTGGACAGGTTTTCCGTAGTTTCCCACTTCTACCCCAGGCAAATGCCAGGATGGTTCCTAACTTAAGGTCACCTTCCAAATAATCACCGGAATTACAAATGCACACGCCGCAATGACACAGGGTAGCAGACATGGGGCTAAATGACCACATTTCTATGACGAGAGCTACAATGGTCTATATTGGAGGGTATTTGGTACGAGCTGTCAAGGCCGCCTCGTAACGTAGTGGCTAGCATTCTTGGCTGTCACTGCAGAGGGCCGAGTTCGATTCCTGGTTCTGAGGGCTGGAACGGGGTACACTCAGCCTCATTAGGCAAACCTAAGAAGAGGCGGGTTCGATTCCTACCTCAGCTATTCTGGAAGTGTTCCCCACTCCTACGTCAGGCAAATGCCGGGATGGTACCGGTACCTAATTTAAGGCCACGGCCGCTTCCTACCCAAATTTTACCTCAAGTACAAATACACACACTATTATAGACATTACAGTGACACAGGTTATAAGACAAATTCTACACACACCCAAGAACACAGGTCTACATGACCACGATGTTGCAACGTCCCTTGGAGAAAGATCTGCCCTAAATCTTCCCATAAAAAGGGAGAACGCATCAGGCATGAGCCTGACCAAAATAGCTGTTAAAGAGAGATATACTGAAGCGGTGCGGTGTCAAGGGCATGAAGGTGCAACATCAGATAACCCAAAAATTATATAACAAGATGTTAACAAGGTTTATTAAAGTTTTAAATATGTCATCAAATGCACAAGAAATGCTCCTAGAGAGATTGCACAAAAATTACTAGTTTTAAATTGTATTAAATAGTAAAGGTCTGGTAACATAACCCAATGAGAAGAAGTTAAGCCTTAAATAAAGAAATACACATTAAGAAAATGAATGATGCAAGTAAAATTTAATTGTTCCATAAGAGTGAACTTATCTTCTTAATTTGTAGAGCCAGCTCCTTAAAAGTTCTGACTAGCATAGCATTGGTTTGAGAAGTTCCTTGTAGTTTCTGCGGAAGGAGGCGTACATTGCCTCAAGATGTACATGCCGTAGATAAAGTTCAACCTTTCTTCTTCTCCGGCAAAGGTTAGCAACCCGTACTACAGCTGATGCTTTAAATAATGAAGAGAAACAGACCATTTACGAGGTGGCCCGATGAGTAACACCAGCCGGCAATTGTTCTTGATGGTCCTGAATATATCTGCTATTTATTGTTATTTTGTTTCAGTCAAGTATCTGAAAGGGAGGTGGAAGAATGTGCGAGCTTATTTTTTTGAAGAGCACCGAAAAATACCGAAACCTAAGACCGGTGAAGGGGCATCAAGTTATGTTCAGAGCACATGGCACCTATATGAACCGTTGCTATTTCTGAAGAACGCCATCCCTACCTCCGACACTGGCTCGAGTTTGACACTTGACGACGACAATGCCGACGAGAACGTTTCGATTTCCAGTGAGCCGAGCGTATCACAACAATTTCAATCCCCACCACTAACCTCGAACTCGAATTCAGGTGTCAATGAACCAGCGAGGAAGAAACATCGAACCGCGAAATATAATAACGCCGAGAGGAGTGAGCAGATGTTAGAAACTGAAAGAAAAAATTGGAGCTACTTGAAAGAGAAAGTGCGAAGGACGATAATGATGACCGGCTCTTCTTTGAAAGTATATTGCCGTATATGGCTACAATTCCCCCACTTCCTAAACTCAGACTTCGACACAAGATTCAAGAGATAGTTCTGGAACAACTTGAATCCCAGGAAAGTAACCGTTCTCAGCCTATTCGACCAATGGCATCTCCACACAACTCAGCCGAGCATGGGATTCTGAACCACGACTCACAGGGTTTTCCAACATTTACAAGGCTTGAACCTCCGTATGTGAATGCGAATGTGAATGATCAGGAAAAGGACCAAATCGAGTTTTCAAGTGCTATAGCAACTTATGTACAAACCTTTCAGTAAGTAACTTGATCATAGACTTGCGTGCCTCTTTTCTTTAAATAAAAATTGCAGTAGGCTATGTAATGTGAAGTTTGCAATAAAAACAACAGAATACCTTGGTCTGTTACTTACCTCAAAGTGACGACGAGTCGTTCCTCGGGTGATATGCATTTTCTGTAGTTTGTGTCCTGCTTCTGCAGTGTTTCTTGAATTTTAGTCAGCAGAATATCGAACGTTTCTGTAGTCATTCGTAAATATTCATAAAATTTGTCCGGATGATTCCGTAACTGTTTGTAGAGAACATTAAATGCTCCTTTCACAGACCTACACTCATTTATTTCATGTACCCAACAAGAATCTCATAAAGCTTCTCCAACAAATGCTCACTACGTTTCCTTGACAATCTTTCTTCTATCCCTTCATACTTTTCGTAGCGGAGCAGAGCGTCTCCAAAGTTCCATCATCTCAGCTTCCATATTTCTTCTATTTTCCCCCCATCACTACTCCTGGCTTTGTGTGATTCATTGCATTCTTTGAGCTTTCACGTCGGGTGCTATTGTAATAAATATGAAATCGAAGCTTGCCGTCTCAGGGTAGCGGGGCGATGTACTCGCAAAATGAATCACACAAAGACAGTACACCGACTCCACTAATATACACATTTATTAATATCTAATACTAGATACATAACACGATGACAGTTAAAATGCAAATATCCTGAAGAAACGTTGAAATCACAAACATATAATGATAAAAATTCTTCTTTACTTACAAAATCTTCTTTTCTGGTTGTTCTCTGGCAATCAAAACTATCAATACCTGTCGTCAACATGTAAGCAAACTTCCATTAGCATACCTGCATCTGTTGTACAGTATCCACAACAATTTTCGTGACGAAAGGGGCTCTTCACTATGTTTAATATTCCTCTGCTCCTTTCTTTTCTTCTTGAGTTTTCTTAAACGTCTCTTTCTCTAGCAGCATATATCCAGACATAACATCTATTTTCCAAATCATCACCTTGCCATACCACAGAACATAATCTATTAATCTCTACATCTCAACATTTCATTTTCCCCACAAGATAACCTCCATTCTTCATAGCATAATCTACCTTCAAACATGACATCACCATAGTAACATCTGACCTAAGCCACCTGTCACCCACCACAGAGCATCTCTATGGCACAAAACCCAAGACTCTCTGTGGTCCACCCTCAATAGGTGGCCATAGTTGGTAACCTCAGCTACCCACATCACACACCATAGCGCTAAAACATACATCCAGTAACCCAATGGTGAGCTCTGTAACCAACATTCTGTTACAAGATCTAATCCAGGAAATTGAAAATAATCCCAACAAAAAGAAAAGCAATGATGATAAAAACTGGTTTCCTGTTACTAAAGATGAACTAAAGGCTCATTTTGCTTTGTGTATTGTGATGAGACTAAAAAGTCCTATGTTCAAGATATGGACAAAAGGAAATCTCATAAGCCTATTTTCTCATATGATAAAAATAGGGTAGAAATAGGGGTGTATCCTGCTATGAATGCCATGAATGCGAAGTGGCACTGCATGTAGATGACTGTTGCATTATCTATCACACTGTGCTCAACAATTGTTATTGCAAATGTTTAATTAAGTTGTAACAAAATGTTGTATTTTAAGCAAAATTAAATCGCAATCTGTGGACAATTTTTTTCCACGAAAAATTGCAACTCAATGGGTTAATGCTCCCACCAATCAGAAGAATAATAGAGGGGAAGCACAAAAATTCTGGGATCTCTTGGATCAAACTTTATTCAACGTCTCCCCATTAAAATTCTCCTTGGGGATTTTAACACACGACTAGGACGAGAAAAATACCAAGATATAATTGGTAAATGGCTAGCGCATAACCATCATCAGCTTCTAAAGGCTAAAAGTCATTGCAGCCATTTCTTACGGTCTTCAGCAGTTCTCTTCATATGGGCATACGAGACACATTCCATTTCCTTGACAATGTTCTTGAGATATGATTGTCTTGGTCGTCCCCTTGGTTTCTTTCCCAAAATTTTTTCTTCAAAAGATTACCTGGAGGCGAGTGTCATGTCTGAGTATGTCTCTCATGAATTTTGCTTTCTTTTTCTTGATGGTGTTCAGCAGGCATTGATTCCCCTGAATTTGGTTCAGAACAAGCTCATTTGTCTTTCTAATCATAATCGAACCAACAAAAATGGTCAAAGATTGATCGGAATTTGCAGAAATCACAACCTTATCTCACAATCAACTTGTTTTAAAAGGCAACCTCATGAATTAAAAACCAGGAAACACCCCAAATTCAGAATGGGTGAATGACAGCTGGACCTTGTCTGCATGGATAAATTTCATCATCGTGAAATTCACTACGTCAAAGTCCTAAGGGGAATCGACTCAGGTTCAGATCATTATGTGGTAATGAACAAAATAAAATCAACACTGATGATAAAGAATACACTTCCAAATAAAAGTAGGAGAAAAAAAATCGGAGAAAAATCGGAGAAAAAATTGACCCAACCAACTTGACTAAAAATAGGGAATACTACAGAAAAACAGGGGAAGGATTAATCAACACTAACTCACTGAAAGAATTGTCCACCTAATTAAAATCGATAGCAGAAGTGTGTGCTCCAATATATCTAGAAACACGAATGGTGGAATGAGGAATCCGATCAAGCAATAGAGAAAACACAACAAGCTTGGATAAACCATCAATCTCAAAAGTCAGCATCAAATTTGGAACTAATAAGACAGTCGGTTTAAGCTATCCTAAGTGACCTACCTAGAGATCTCGAGTTCGAATCCCGGACGGGGTAGATATTTTTGCTACCAGATTATCATTTTAAATTTTGTAAATATTGTCAATTACAGTACAGTAAGTATGTAGTTAGTTTTAGTTGTAAGTATGAAGTTAATTTGTTTATTAGATATATGTCATTGTTCTATTAGACTGTGGTGTGTGAGTGTGTCTGGTGAGGGTGCATGTGAGTGGGCCTTGGGTAGTTTATTAGCTGAGGAATAACCCACCCACCAAGGGAAGATGATTAAGAAAAGGAAGTAGGTTTTGGATTGGAGAAAAAGGATAGAAAAATAGGAGGAGAGTCCCACAAAATTAATAAGTTTAAATTTAAACACACTTAAAGGTGGTTGCCACCGCAAATCCGTTCTCGGATACCTAAAGTGGATACGAGCTTGGTCGAAGCTAACGGGAACCGCAGCTAAGACTTGGGCAGTTTGCCAGAGAGAGGCTGTAGTGTATTTCCTCCCAAGCATGCATAAAAGTACTATAGGGAAGGGTGATAGTCTGGCAAGACAAATAGTAAAAGCTTTATTGAGTATGAACGAGGGCATAAACCTAGGAAGAGCTAGGAAAGCCAGGATCTTGCCTAACTGTAGTATCAGAGAAATGATGAATCCAAAAACAAATATTTAATTTATTTAACAATTCAAAGAAGTTTGAGAAAATTAACAAGCGTGTAATATAATTTTGACAAACATAGTTCATTTGAACTTTTTAACACATGGGGTCGCAGACCTCTCAACATTAAACGTTTGCTCCAGGCAATTGACAATTTACAAGGTTTGAAACCTTACATGTTTCTAAAATCTTTATAAGATTTAAACAAATAAACAATGAAGTAATTAAAGTTTGAACGTGAATTGGAGTACAAAGAGTGCACCTTAAGAAATTCTTGAGAGAATGTTCTAGAGAAAGTGACAACTTCAAAAATAACAATAATAAAAACATGAAAAATAAGATAGAAGTTCCTACAACTTCTTATATTTATACAGAATTATTATATGAGAATTATACAAAAGAGGGCAGGTCACTTACTGTGAAACCTGAAGAAGGTGAAAAGGAAAGTTCTAGACTTCCCAAGTTTGAGCAGGAATCACTAGCCAAATGGGACAGTTTCCATTTCGTGAAACCTGAACATGACTCGCTCAAGAGTTTAAAGAAATGTTTTCCCTGATTATAGGAAAGGAACAATGTGATTTGAAACTTGTATCACACAAGCAATTATGCAGAATTTAATTAATGTTAAACTAGCAAAGTTGGAAGGGCACTTCGTGAGTGACACCTTATAGAAAGTTACAATTTTATTAATAATGGTGGTTAGTAGAAGGTTGAGGAAAGATCATTGGGATATAGGATCAATGTTCATGGCCGTATTTAATATAACCGGACGATCGCGACGCGGTAGAAACGTGGAGCAAGCACTGATTATCACTATAGTTTGTAAAGATTGATGCAAAGTTCACTGTAGAAACTCGAAAGTTCATGAGAAAGAAAGTTTTTACAATGCTGGAAAGAACTGGTTGCACTAGGTAGGCGAGAGTCTATTGCTGGAGAAAATGGTGGATTACAGTTAAATGCGCCATAGAACATCCCAACGGTGGACGAAAGTTAGCTATTGCAGTAATTTAAGGAAGATTCCTCATTTTAACTAGTATTTTCACAAGTGAGTGAAAAATACCTGACGGCAAGCCTCGCAGATAGAGTACCAGATCTGGAAAGTTCCAGAACGATCTTTATAGAAGAATGGAGTCAAAGTTAATCCAGCGGAGGAACTAGCTTTATAATTTATAGACAGCGGGTATTAGATAATATCCCACGTAGCGAGAGGATTTCTCATTTGAATAGCTTAAGAAAAGCTCTTTTTTAGTAAGGTTGGCTTATACAAGCAAAAGCTCAACATGGCAAATCCCACGAAGAATGATTTTTGCCCCAAAGTAAATAATTTCACACTGTCTATAAAATATCATTAAAAGCACGTGGAAGTTAAAACCATGAAGATGAGGTTAAAACTTTTAAATTGGTACTTATCTTGATTTCATGTTGAAGGCGAAGTTTCCTTTGAAGATAACTACTTTGCCAACATGGCGTAGAAGAGAGTATGCCTCTTGGTTTGAGGAGGCTAGCTCGAGTGGAGCTTTAACTGATCGAGTCAACTGCCGACTGAGAAGTGAGACCTGCTCAACGGAGCACGGAGAGACCAAGGAAGGGGAAAAGAGTGGGGGGTAGGAGACAAAAGGAGAACATATAAGCATTGCCAACTTTAAAACAAAAAAAATTGATCTCTTGCTGAGCCGGTCTTCAAAGAGTTGACAACAGATGATACCAGCGCAGCATGGTGAGTAAAAGAGTAGACGCAGCTCTCTTGCTCATGGAGATAACAGCTGGCGATGGCAGTAAAATCTGGTAGCCAGATGGAGAAGGAATTCCTCTTGCGCGAGGAAGAGTTGAAGAGCTTCAGAGATTCGCTGTTATATGACGCTAGGTGGGTCATAGAATATATATCTGGAACAGACTCATACAAAATATAAGCGACCTGAACCCCTAAGAGAGAACAAATGATCACTGTTGGTGTTTGACAAAGAGGAAGGAAAGAACATGCAAAAGCATTCAAAATTTTAATCTCTCGTACCGTGTATTCCAAGAATGCACCATACTGGGAGGGGAAAACACCAACAGGGAACAAGAAAAACAAGTAAACATTTAAAGGTAATAAGCAATTGCGGAGAAGTAGTCTTGTGATCTGACCATTAGTGGTCAAAACTCTGACTACCCTGACTCTCCCATCTCTTCCAGGGTAACACTCGGTCACTCTTCCAAAAGGCCAGACTAGGGGGGGTGAAACATCCCTAACTAAGACTAAGTCCCCTACTTTAATGTCGGGACTGGAAAGAAACCACTTCTGCCTCCTTTGCAAGGAAGTTAAATATTCCAAGTTCCACCTCTTCCAAAAAGAATTACGGAGGGCTTCAAGTTTACGCCAAACAATAGGTAAATCAGAATCCCTGAAAGAATTAGGAAGGGGAGGAGGGGCAGAGAGAGAAGTGCGTGTAAGGAAGCGACCAGTTGTGAGTGGAAGGAGGTCATCAGGGTCATTAGAAAGCGGAGTTAAAAGGCGAGAATTATCAACACTTTCAATCACGAAATAGCTGGAAGCTAAGAGAAATAAAGCACTAGTAAAGATTACGATACGATGAGAAAGAAGAATTGACAAGTTTAAACAAAGCGTATAGAAACAAGTACATCTATTCAGGATAAGAATATACCAAATAAACAAAGAAACTATGCGAGTAGAAAGAAAGAACGCCATAGGTAACAACCTAGTAGCCATAAACAATGACCTCAAGTTATAATGAGTATCAAAGGGGTTACTCAGAAAAATACTTAAGTCAGCGAGAAACGTGACGTGACAAGTATAAATGCAAAAACACATCGAATGTGACGACGAGAAAAAGTAAGTTTGTTCATCAATGAACATTAAGATCGCAAAATATGTAAGCAAAGTGAAATACATGAGCGCGTGAGAAATACGCAACGAAGTTTTGAAACAAGGATCGAAGCAGTTGGAGAATACGAGCATGAGTAAGTGGAAGACACAGGCAAGCGCGGCCTTGACACACATAGTACAACGAGATAAGGCATATAAATAGCTGAAAGAGTCCTTAACTGGAACAAGTTTATTTTGGGAAGTAGGTGAACGGCTTCTGTACTTGCAGGAGCGGCTCACTAGACAATGCTTGGCAATCAGCCAAAGTTGAGATAAGAGAAACTTGCTTTGAACTGTGTCAAGCGTACAGGAAATAAACAGTGACTTGACCTTAATCGGGCTTGTATACAAACAAGTCTGACAAACAAGCAGTTCAAAGTACACAAACACTTGTTGAATCAGCTGTAACTTAAAGCAGACATACAGGTTGGACGACATGCAGTCAATCGTAACTTGGACGTGAACAAACAATTTAAAGCTATATGAAATAGAGTAGGAAATCAATTTCGCATAATTGAGAGGATCACGGAATCCGACAATTTTCGACAGGAAAAAGCTTGATTCTTCCGAAATAGGAAGAGAAGCCGGGACATTGAGAAGAAGGTTATGCATAAGAATAGTTATTCTAGATGCTATAGAATTCAGATTTTCAAGCGGTTTCATAAGCAACTTCCAATTGTGAGGAAGGGGGGAGGAGCCGGCCGTGGCCATCCTTCTAAATAACGAAAGAAGTGAAACATAGCTTACAGCGAAGTGATGGTGACTGATAGCCATGGTTTTACACAAGGGGAAGATAGTTTTCGAGAAAGAGTTTAAGCAATTAACTGCTATAAAAATGACATAAGAAGGTAGACGAAGTAACACAAAGCAAGGCGAACTTGAATTGCCATCTTATGCGGGAAGAAGGAAAAACCATTTAAACGACTTACAGAGGTAGCGCAGTTTTTCACGATAAGACATCGTTTCGACGAGTGTTTTTCAAAAATATTGAGATCTGAAACATGAGCGTTCTCTTTTTCAGAAATGGGATTTGTGTCAGCTGTAACGAAATGACATTGCGCTTTGGTTTGAACACTGGGATATTGGATTTCACCAGTTATAACCCAACCAAAATCGGTGTCTCTGGCGACCACGGTTGAAGATAACTTACGTGTTTGTTTGCGAAGGCACTTCCAAAAAACATTGGCACTGAAAAGTACATCAATTGGACCTTGAGCATTAAACTGAGGATCGGCTAACCTTAAGTGCGAGGGAATGTTTAAACCGGAAGTATTGATAGAGTGACTTGGAGTGTCCTTGCCAATACTGGTAAGAATGAGACAGTTTAAATTAAGATTGGTGTTTCTTTGGCAAACGTCTCTGATTTTCAATTTTGAAGACTGCAAGACTTGAGTTTTCAAATTGTCAATGCCGGTCACATTGATAGAAGTAGGCGATGACGAAAGACCTAGTTTTTTAATCAACGATTGCGAAACAAAATTATGAGTTGAAGCGGAATCGAGAAGACCACGGGTTCTAAACCAATTTCCAAATTTATCTTGGATTTCGAATTGTACAGTGGTCAAAAGGGTTTGCGCACTATGAAAAGTTTCGGCGTTGGTAATGCAGGAAGAAGCATTAGTTTGTTCGGAGCTGCTCTGCAAGGAGCTTGAAGAGGCAGGTACTGATGACCTCGATTTATCGTGAACGTGCAATAAAGAATGATGCGGTTTTTTACAATGGAAACAGAGATTTGATGACGTACAGTTCGAAGAAGAATGCTTAGGTGATAAGCAGTTGAAACAATGTTTGCTATTGAAGACAAACTTCCTTCGATCTTCGACAGACAATTCTTTAAAGGATTTGCACGAATACAATGTTTGAAGCTTTTTACAGAGCGTGCATTTTAAAGATTTGTTAAGCGGCCTGATATGTTCTCTTGAATGATTGAAAGAAGAACGGGTTTGCTTGTTCTCGACAGATGGGGGCTGATGTCCCTTTGAAGAAGCAAGTTTTTCTTCAAAAATTTGACACTGATCATTCGTTTCGACCTTTTCGCACTGAAATGCGAGTGCTGTAAGAACTTGACATCGGCTGTTAAGAAACGAGATTAAGTGTTCAAACGAAAATTCTTCCTTGCGAGCGAGTTCAATTTCCCAAGCCTTTAAAGTTGAAAAATCGAATCTTGATGTAGCCAGATGAATGAGTATGGTGTCCCATGTTTGGACAGGCTGCTTAAGTTGGTATAATGCTCTGACATTCAACTGTATAGAGTCCAACAGGTTTCTTAAAGAGGTGACGTCATTAGGTTTGACGGCTGGCAGGCTGAAGAGACAGCGTATGTGGCGAGCTACACTCAAACGTAAATTGCCATATCTCTCTTTAAGGAGATTAAAGGCGATGTGGTAGTTGTCTGCGCTTAAAGGCAGTGACTCCACTAAGGCTAAGGCATCAGATTCCAAAGAAGTACGGAGGAAGTAGAATTTATGAATATCGGCGATTTCAGTACTTTCATGAATTAGGGAGCAGTAAAGTTCGTAAAAAGAATACCATTCACCTTCCTTGCCTGAGAAGTGCGGTAGGCTTATCTTAGGAAGTAACGGTTTCGGTTTGTTCTTGTGAACTGAAGCGGGTGCGAACTGGGCCGGATTGATGACCCTAGTGTCCGGTTCTGAGATATTGCGGATCAATTGGTGGGCCTTGGCAATCCCTTCAAAGTACAAGGGTTCGACCTCGTCCCGATCCGATTGAAGTTCTGGGCAAGCGGATTCAATCTCGGTTTGAATTTGATCATAATAATCATAAGACCGTTCGTACAACTTAAGGCGATGTGTCAAGATGTCTAAATCACACTCGGCGGGATTTAATTTGCTGATGAAATTTCTGAATCTGGTGAGTTGCCCTTTATAGGAAGAACGTCTAGCAATGAGAGTTTCATCTTTTTCAGTAGGAGCCATGATAAAGAGAATAAATTGAAATACAACTCACGAAACTGTAGAACCTTGGAGATGCTGTCATGTTTGCAGCAGCGAATGGGTAGAAAGAACGGGGCACACCAAAGGTGACAGGAGCGGCCTCCTTCCCGTTCACAGGCTTTGCATGATGTAATTATAGCTGAAAAATCCAAAGCAGATATTAATAATTTGCAAAATATTGTCAAATGACACTTGACAAACAATGGACATAGCAAATGGACTCTCCCGGGTTTCTGGTACCAAATTTTGGGTAGTTTATTAGCTGAGGAATAACCCACCCACCAAGGGAAGATGATTAAGAAAAGGAAGTAGGTTTTGGATTGGAGAAAAAGGATAGAAAAATAGGAGGAGAGTCCCACAAAATTAATAAGTTTAAATTTAAACACACTTAAAGGTGGTTGCCACCGCAAATCCGTTCTCGGATACCTAAAGTGGATACGAGCTTGGTCGAAGCTAACGGGAACCGCAGCTAAGACTTGGGCAGTTTGCCAGAGAGAGGCTGTAGTGTATTTCCTCCCAAGCATGCATAAAAGTACTATAGGGAAGGGTGATAGTCTGGCAAGACAAATAGTAAAAGCTTTATTGAGTATGAACGAGGGCATAAACCTAGGAAGAGCTAGGAAAGCCAGGATCTTGCCTAACTGTAGTATCAGAGAAATGATGAATCCAAAAACAAATATTTAATTTATTTAACAATTCAAAGAAGTTTGAGAAAATTAACAAGCGTGTAATATAATTTTGACAAACATAGTTCATTTGAACTTTTTAACAAATGGGGTCGCAGACCTCTCAACATTAAACGTTTGCTCCAGGCAATTGACAATTTACAAGGTTTGAAACCTTACATGTTTCTAAAATCTTTATAAGATTTAAACAAATAAACAATGAAGTAATTAAAGTTTGAACGTGAATTGGAGTACAAAGAGTGCACCTTAAGAAATTCTTGAGAGAATGTTCTAGAGAAAGTGACAACTTCAAAAATAACAATAATAAAAACATGAAAAATAAGATAGAAGTTCCTACAACTTCTTATATTTATACAGAATTATTATATGAGAATTATACAAAAGAGGGCAGGTCACTTACTGTGAAACCTGAAGAAGGTGAAAAGGAAAGTTCTAGACTTCCCAAGTTTGAGCAGGAATCACTAGCCAAATGGGACAGTTTCCATTTCGTGAAACCTGAACATGACTCGCTCAAGAGTTTAAAGAAATGTTTTCCCTGATTATAGGAAAGGAACAATGTGATTTGAAACTTGTATCACACAAGCAATTATGCAGAATTTAATTAATGTTAAACTAGCAAAGTTGGAAGGGCACTTCGTGAGTGACACCTTATAGAAAGTTACAATTTTATTAATAATGGTGGTTAGTAGAAGGTTGAGGAAAGATCATTGGGATATAGGATCAATGTTCATGGCCGTATTTAATATAACCGGACGATCGCGACGCGGTAGAAACGTGGAGCAAGCACTGATTATCACTATAGTTTGTAAAGATTGATGCAAAGTTCACTGTAGAAACTCGAAAGTTCATGAGAAAGAAAGTTTTTACAATGCTGGAAAGAACTGGTTGCACTAGGTAGGCGAGAGTCTATTGCTGGAGAAAATGGTGGATTACAGTTAAATGCGCCATAGAACATCCCAACGGTGGACGAAAGTTAGCTATTGCAGTAATTTAAGGAAGATTCCTCATTTTAACTAGTATTTTCACAAGTGAGTGAAAAATACCTGACGGCAAGCCTCGCAGATAGAGTACCAGATCTGGAAAGTTCCAGAACGATCTTTATAGAAGAATGGAGTCAAAGTTAACCCAGATAACCCTGAATTATTTTTTCGTGGAGATTTGTTGTTGTTCCTTGAAGATCTTCTGTTGAAGTTGTAAGGAGGCCAGAAAAAGTGGTTTTAATTACGTGCCATGCTTAGTTTGCCGGAAATCAGACATCCTTCCAGAAGGACGTCAGGGATATTCACTATCAAAATTAAATCCGTGTGAATTAAATCTTAATATTCATTGAGTAAAATATTTTATTACATAAAATACAATAAAACTTTATTTTACACTAGAACTATTTAAGAAACAACTATTGAATGGTTACAACTTTGTATGAAATACTACAAAGCAAGAAACATGCAAAGCACAGTCACATTTTATGCACCTTGAAGTGCATTTTTTCGAGCAGTGTTTGCTATGTTGTTTTTCCTTCTTGTTTGTGTAGGCATCAGTGGGAAGGTCTGAGACGTAATGATGTATTCCATCGTAACGGACATCAGTTTTCCTTGTTTCCTTGTTTTGGACGTCCTTAGGCAGAGCTCACTCTTCTATTGGATGCCAAGATAGATCTAGTTACACTCCTCAAGTCCTCAAGTGCAAGTGGTCAAGTTTTCCACCCTCCTAGCGATACAGCTGCCAAGCATTTTGCTCTGCCAGTTCTATAGTATGTGCTATTGTGGGAAAATACCACTGTTTTCCTCTGATTGATACTCTGAAAGTAACACATTTTCATCAGTTCGATCAATCCTACTCATTTCGTTGTTATAAGGGGAAAGCAAGCCTGGCTGAGGTACGGATATTATTGTTCTCTGCTGGCGGGAAAATCGGGACATACCTTACTCAAGGGACTGAACTTGTCAAAGTTAGTAGTATGCAGATGAAAGACCACATTACAGCATTAGACACATCACGAACTTTGTTCTTCTTTGCAGCATACTGATTGGTAAATATTATTATTGTTTGCACAACTTCTTCATCAAAGAATAATTTGAAATATTCGAGTGGTGTTTTCATTTATAGCTCTTAGTTCATTATTGCTCCAGTTATACTCCGCAGGATTGGGGCGTTTGCGCGTTCTCCTAAATTTCTTACATTTACCCTGATTTTCTTGATTCGAGCAGATTGGCAATCTTAAAACAAGAAATGAACGTGATTTATATCCTTTATGGAATAAAGTGATACCAAATATAGCAAATCCAACTCTGTACAGGCCATGGAGGCCCTGGGAGTATTGGAAGGTAGAGACTTCCACTTTTTGTGACATCGGCACAAGATGGGATGGAGTTGTCAGCTCCACGCCCGACCGTTTTCGTTCCCAGTAATTACCCTGGTACTCATTTCTGGTGGAGACTGAGTGAACCCCAGGGCTATTTGCATTTCCGAAAGTAGTAGTTTTGTTTCTAAAATCCACTACCTGGATGGAGATCGAACCCACTCTCTTTCAATTGGAAGCTCACCGCCTCTACCGACTGAGCCACGCAGCCCCCTTGAAACCTACTATGTAAATATTTAATATTTAGTATTTTATGCATATACAAAGACTGACGTACAGGTATAATCTCGATTAGCGATGGAGCATTTGAGATGCTGAGGAATGCTTCTGATTGCAGTTGGAAACCTGGAAAATGATCAATTGTAGCAAAAACTTCCGCCCCTGAGTCAAATGACTCAAGTTCAGGGGTGTCATTCTTTTAAATGATCGCTAGGAGTTCATTCAGAGTAAGAACCTTGCTAAAACAAAAAATACATCGTATTTCCCTGACGTCCTTCTGGAAGGATCCGCAGTTTTAGGTAACAATAACTTCCACTAATATTGGTACAGCGAACAAAAACATCATCACATATATCGAACAACATCCATAGAGTTTGTGTGACAATGTTTTTTAATCATCCAGGCATACCTGTGGTTGTAATACTTACCCTTCTACAATGATGTCAGTCAATTCGCCCATCACAGAAACATCGGTTCACCTTTAACGCTATTGTTGCTAACAAAAAGTCTGCACGGCTGTGCATTCTGTCACAAACTGGTGACAAGTTATCGGCAGGACTGTAAATACACGCATGCGTGGAGATAGCTAGTTGTTTTTACCACTAGAGCACACCGAACTAGAACTATTCGTTCGTCCTTCTGGAAGGACGTCAGGGATATCTGGGTTAATCCAGCGGAGGAACTAGCTTTATAATTTATAGACAGCGGGTATTAGATAATATCCCACGTAGCGAGAGGATTTCTCATTTGAATAGCTTAAGAAAAGCTCTTTTTTAGTAAGGTTGGCTTATACAAGCAAAAGCTCAACATGGCAAATCCCACGAAGAATGATTTTTGCCCCAAAGTAAATAATTTCACACTGTCTATAAAATATCATTAAAAGCACGTGGAAGTTAAAACCATGAAGATGAGGTTAAAACTTTTAAATTGGTACTTATCTTGATTTCATGTTGAAGGCGAAGTTTCCTTTGAAGATAACTACTTTGCCAACATGGCGTAGAAGAGAGTATGCCTCTTGGTTTGAGGAGGCTAGCTCGAGTGGAGCTTTAACTGATCGAGTCAACTGCCGACTGAGAAGTGAGACCTGCTCAACGGAGCACGGAGAGACCAAGGAAGGGGAAAAGAGTGGGGGGTAGGAGACAAAAGGAGAACATATAAGCATTGCCAACTTTAAAACAAAAAAATTGATCTCTTGCTGAGCCGGTCTTCAAAGAGTTGACAACAGATGATACCAGCGCAGCATGGTGAGTAAAAGAGTAGACGCAGCTCTCTTGCTCATGGAGATAACAGCTGGCGATGGCAGTAAAATCTGGTAGCCAGATGGAGAAGGAATTCCTCTTGCGCGAGGAAGAGTTGAAGAGCTTCAGAGATTCGCTGTTATATGACGCTAGGTGGGTCATAGAATATATATCTGGAACAGACTCATACAAAATATAAGCGACCTGAACCCCTAAGAGAGAACAAATGATCACTGTTGGTGTTTGACAAAGAGGAAGGAAAGAACATGCAAAAGCATTCAAAATTTTAATCTCTCGTACCGTGTATTCCAAGAATGCACCAGGCCTGGTGACAGACTGTTTTAGTGGTAGTATTTTTTGTTGGTGAAACTTTAGTATTTTTTTCGTTAGTAGAATTTTGGTATTTAATTGTTAGTAGAAGGTTAGTATTTTGTAGTAGATTTGCTCTTTACTTATTCTGAAAGGGAGTAGCAGCCTTTAAGAATAAATCAATTCTTTACTAGTCTAATAGACGGTTAAGATATTGATAATATAAGCCAACTAATGGCTACACTGCGTTCTGCTGCACGGCTGAAAGCAACGGGAAACTACAGCCGTAATGCTATTCCCGAGGATATGCACCTCTCTATGCATAATTACATGTGATGATGGCCTCCTCCCTTGTAAAATTTCAATCCGGAGGTAAACTAGTCCCCCGTTCGGATCTCCGGGTGGGGACTACTCGAGAGGGGGTTAACATCACAGAAGTGACAAAGAGGAAATCTGACATTCTACGGATCGGAGCGTGGAATGTTAGAAGTCTGCTAGGAAGTGGAAAGTTAGAAAACTTAGAACGGGAAATGGATAGGTTGAGGTTGGATTTGGTTGGGATTAGTGAAATGCGCTGGCAGGAAGAACAGGACGTTTGGTCAGGAGACTATAGGGTCATTAGCACTAAATCAAACAATGGCCAAGCAGGAGTTGGTCTCATATTGAGTAGGAAACTTGGACAGCGGGTGGAATATTATGAGCAATACAGTGAACGGATTATTGTAGCAAAAATCAATACTAAACCTACGTGCACAACAGTGGTACAAGTCTATATGCCTACCAGTCAAGCTGATGATGAGGATGTTGAAAAGGTCTACGAAGAAATAGATGACGTTCTGAGGTATATCAAAGGTGATGAAAATGTTATAGTAATGGGAGATTGGAATGCTGTGGTAGGAAAAGGGAGAGAAGGGAAGATAGTAGGAGATTTCGGATTAGGTGAAAGGAATGATCGAGGAAGCAGGCTGATGGAATTCTGCACCGAACATGAGTTGGTCATAGCTAACACCTTATTCAATAACCACAATAGAAGAATATACACATGGATGAGACCAGGAGATACAGGGCGTTACCAAATCGACTTCATTATGGTCAAGCAGAGGTTTCGAAACCAGATTTTGGATTGTAAAACATATCCTGGTGCTGACATAAACTCTGACCACAATCTGGTTGTAATGAAATGCAGATTAAAGTTGAAGAAACTGAAGAAAAGTCAAAAGCCAAAAAGGTGGGCAATAGACGGACTGAAAGTAAAGGATGTAAACGAAAGATTCAAGAAGAGTATAACGGAAGGACTAATGAAAAATCCTAAACGGACTTCAATTGCAGACGAATGGGCACTTTTGAAGAATGAAATAACAAAATCCGCAGAAGAAAACATTGGTAGGAAAGAAAGAATAGGTAGAAAACCGTGGATCACTCAGGATATACTAGAATTGATGGATGAAAGGCGGAAACACAAGAATCTACGAGATGAAAAGGGGAAAGCAGAATACAGACGTCTGAGAAATGAGGTTAACAAGAAGTGCAAGGAAGCGAAAGAAGAATGGTTGAAAGAGAAATGTGCAGGTATAGAAAATTGTCTGAAATTAGGAAAAGTAGACACAGCTTATCGAAGGATTAAGAATACTTTTGGGGAAAAGAAGACTAAGTGCTGTAATATGAAGGACACAAATGGAAAGCCTCTAACAGATAGGGAAGAAAAGGTTGAGAGATGGAAAGCTTACATAGAGTGCTTGTATAAGGGAAAGGAGATTGAGAATCATGTAATGGAAAGGGAGGAGGAAATTGATGAGGATGCAAAAGGAGATTTAATATTGAGATCAGAATTTGACAGAGCATTACAGGACTTGGGCAGGAACAAAGCACCAGGCATAGATGATATACCGATTGAGTTGCTACGCTGCATAGGAGATGAAGGTCTGATCAGGTTATTTCACTTGGTGTGTAGGATTTATGAGACAGGTGAGGTACCCCCTGATTTCAAGAAGAATGTTATCATCCCTATACCAAAGAAAGTGGGAGCAGACAGATGTGAAGATTACCGTACAATCAGCTTGATTACTCATGCTTCAAAGATCCTGTCTAGAATAATTTACAAGAGGATTGAAAGCCAGATAGAAACGGAGTTGGGTGAAGACCAGTTTGGTTTCAGGAGAAATGTAGGAACAAGGGAAGCTGTACTAAGTCTTAGGCTGATTTTGTAAGGTAGAATAAGGAAAGGTAAGAGAACGTTCATGGCATTTGTAGACTTAGAAAAGGCTTTTGATAACGTTGATTGGACTAAATTGTTTGACATTTTGAAATCTATTGGAATAAAGTACAGGGATAGGAGGGTGATATACAATCTATACAGAAACCAGACAGCAGTCATTCGAGCTGAAGGACATGAGAGAGAAGCTGGTATTCAGAAAGGTGTAAGGCAAGGCTGCAACTTATCACCCATACTTTTCAATCTTTACATTGAACAAGCAATGAAGGAAATTGGAGAAAAATTTAAAGTGGGAGTGAATATTCAAGGAGAAATAATTTCAACTCTGAGATTTGCTGATGACATCGTCATCTTGGCCGACACGCCTGAGGATTTGAATCAGTTTTTGAATGGTATGGACTCCGTCTTACAGAATGAATACATGATGAAAATTAATAAATGTAAAACAAAAATACTGGAATGCAGCCGAAATAAATCAGAAACTTCTATGGAGATCAAATTGGCAGGTGAAAAGCTGAAGGAAGTTGGAGACTTCTGTTACTTAGGAAGCAGAATAACCAGTGATGGACGAAGCAAAGAGGATATAAAAAGTAGGTTGGCTCAGGCAAGGAAAGCCTTCCTACAAAAAGGAATCTGTTGACATCGAATATAGATTTAGGTATTAGGAAGTCATTTTTGAAAGCCTTTGTCTGGAGCGTGGCGCTCTATGGAAGTGAAACTTGGACTATTGGTGCAGCAGAAAAGAGGAGAATTGAAGCATTTGAAATGTGGTGTTACAGGAGAATGATGAAGATCAGATGGGTAGATAGGGTTACAAACGAAGAGGTATTAAGGCGAGTGGGAGAGGAGAGATGTTTCTGGCGACTGCTAATGAAGAGAAGAGATAGGTTGGTAGGACACATACTAAGACACCCAGGAATAGCAAGCTTAGTTATGGAAGGAAGGGTCGAGGACAAGAACTGTAGGGGTAGACCAAGGTTAGAATATGTTAAACAGATTGCCTCGGATGTAGGGTGTGGTAGCTATGTAGAGATGAAACGATTAGCTCAGGACAGGGATGCGTGGAGAGCTGCATCAAACCAGTCAAAAGACTGAAGACTCAAACAACAACAGAAGGCTCCAGAACATAAGACCGCCTGACCAAACAAAGTCTTCCGATTGGTCGGATGAAGGTCAATGGTGACGTCACTGGCGACGGACAGGGAGTAGGCCACTGAACGTATCAGTAGTGACAATGTGTTTGGAGATGAAGGAGCGCTCAAACACTCGAGGTGAGAACTTAGCAAAACTGAGCAACTAAACTTAGACAAATTGATTAATTACAATTCATTACAATTAATAATAAGATAATTATCGCTTGTTTAGAGGTTTTCGGGAGAACAAAAATTAAACGGACAGTCAAAGAGGGCTGTCGCATATAGAAGCAAAACATACACGAGAAGCGTAAACTGTCACGAAAATGACCATGCTCCGAAAACCACCAAAACAAACAAACAAACAAACAAACAAGAAATCAACAACAACAAAGAAGAAAAACATTAAGAATCGAGTGGTAGAGGAGCAATCATGGAAATAGGTCTAGTTCTAGTATAATGACCTTTACTGGTAAGAATATCCACCACTCGAACATGATTATCGCGACCAGAGTGGCACTGGGTCACTCTGCCGAGATTCTATACGAGTGGGGGGGGGGGGGGGGGGGAGGGGTCCCGAAGGAGCACCATGTCACCCACACGTACATTAGGATGAGAAATTCGCCACTTCTCCCTCCGCTGAAGTAAACTGAGATACTCCAGCTTCCAACGGCGCCAAAAAGCATTGCGGAAAGATTCTATCTAAATCTTTCACCAATAAATAGGCAGATTGATATCAAAGCGCCGAATCAACAAGGGAGGAGTGGAGGCTAAAGCGCAACCAATTAAAAATGACTGGGCGTTAAAGAAATAAGATCATTAGGATCATTGGATAAGGGAGTGAGCGATCTAGAATTAACAATTCCTTCAATTTTAATTATGAGGGAATTAAATTCTTCATAGGAAAGAACAGAAGGACCAAGAGTTTTCGTAATTGCCTCTTAGTAAGCTTCACGCTCGATTCCCAGCGACCACCGTGGTTATGAGCGTAAGGGGGGGGGGGGGTGAAATGCCACTTGAAACCCTTATTGTAGGGAACATTCGAGAGTTGTTCCTTACAGGAAGGAGAGGTGAGTGCCTTTCTTAAAAGATCAGAACCACTAATAAAAGTTTTCGCATTATCTGAGAATATTTCATAATTAATGTTATTGATTTTACGTCCCTTTTAACTACACTGGCTTTTAGAGACGCCGGGGTGCCGGAATTTTGCCCCGAAGGGGATCTTTAACGTGCCAGTAAATCTACTGACACGGCTCCCTCGCATTTGCGCACCCTCAAATGCCAGCTGACTGCGCCAGGTTTCGAACCTGCAACCTTGGGCTCAGCAAGCGAGAACGTCACCCCCGAGCCACGCAGCCAGACGAGAATATTTCAGAAGGTACACCTCGTCTAGCGGTGAACCTAGAGAAGGCGGCCAAAAAATATGAAGTGGAAGCATTGGTTACCAATTTGAGGTGAATGGTTCCTGTATTCATGCAAACGAATAAAGCTATGTATAGTTTGCCCATCATCTTGCGTTTAGACGTAGGAGAATTCACTTTATAAGTATAAGGACCGGAATAATCAACACCGATAAGTGCAAAGGGCTTGTTAGGCTCAGAACGAAAGGAAGGAAGATGACCCATAATCTGAGGGATAGGACGAGGTTTAGCCTTAAAACAAGGTATACACTTGCGAACTACAGATGACACTACATGAGCTCCATTAATGAGCCAGTAGTGTTCTCTAATCAAACACAACAAAGTACGAATTGCTGCATGTAAATGCTGGTAATGAAACTTCCGAATTATGAGAGCGGTCACATGATGTTTTGATGGAAGAATTAGAGGATGCCTCTTTTCATCAGAATAGTTCGAAAATAACAATCTACCTCCTAATCTTATCAAACCATCCTTAGCAAGGAAGGGAATAAGGGCTGAAAGTCGACTGGACTTGGGTAAAGAAAACACTTCTTGTTGGGTTAACTGTAGAATTCTTCGCGTTGCGAATTCCAGTCCTACTGTAGTAAGAAAACTTTGAGACTTGATGGGTTGATTAATTACAAAATATTTCCAGCGGAAGAGGTATTCCATCACTCGAATTAATTTAGAGAATGAGGAATAGCGCTGAAAAAGACTAATCGTAGCTGAAGCAACATAAGAGGAAGCGAAAACAATGCGAGTTTCTGGCACATCTGTCAACATGTTACATGAAGTTCGAGGCCAGAATGCGGAAATTTGCAAAAGCCATGGCAGCCCTTGCCAGTATAAATCAAAAGAAGCCAATTTTGTAGGTGAACAGCCAGGTGATATAATATCCGCGGGGTTTTCCTTACTAGGAACATGACACCACTGCTCTGAGTGGGAGATTTCCTGAATTTTGGAAACACGATTAGAAACAAAAGTATTCCAATGAGAGGAGGGTTTCGAGAGCCAAGCCAAAACAACCGCGGAGTCACACCAAAAACATGTGCGGGAAAATTGTACATTCAGACTTTTGTTTAGTTTGACCGCTAATTCGCGGCCATTAAGGCGACACACACTTCCAGTCTAGGAATGGAAATTGACTTAAGCGGAGCTACTTAGGATTTAGCGCAAATAACAATTGAAAATCCACTAGAAGAGGTGGGGAGGGGGGGGGGACGTCCTACTATATAAGCACAACAGCCATAGGCTCTCTCGGAACTGTCCGCGAAAATGTGCAATTCAAAGGATTGACACATGGGGTCTGAAATTAAAAGGCGGGGGATAAGGTATAAGGGGATAAGGTAATAAGACTAGCAAAGAAAATGCATAATGATAATTTTATTTCCCAATCATCTAATAAAAACAGGGCTATGTGGTCCGTGATAAAGAAAGAAACTGGAAAATCTGTTAAAATACAAAGGAACATTACACTGACCAGAAATAATAAAGTGATTAATAATCCAGAGGAAATAGCAAACACTTTTAATGACTATTTTCTGGAAATTCCACAAAAATTATTAAATAAATCACGAGTAAATACACTAAATTCTAATAATAAAATAAATAAATGCAGTGATTCTTCATTTATAAATCATGTCACAAGTGAAGAGGTAAGAATAGTTGTAAAAGAGCTAGAAAATAAATTCTGTTCTGGTATTGATGGCATCCCTGATGCAATTTTAAAGAAATGTGCAGAAAATATAATAAATCCACTTACGCACTTAATAAACAGTTCAATTCTCTCAGGAACTTGCCCGGATATTTTGAAGTTATCAAAAGTAATTCCAGTGCACAAAAACGGTTCAAAATATGAATTAGATAACTATCGTCCTATTACCTTACCAACTGGAATTGCAAAAATTGAGGGAAAAATCATGTATAAGAGACTGATAAGTTTTATAGAAAAAAAAATACTATCAAACTCACAACATGGATTCAGACGGAAAGATCTACACAGACAGCAATTTATGAATGTAGTAATAGTATACTGAAATTAATTGACAATAAGGAACATGTAACTGGCCTATTCTTGGATTTATCGAAAGCATTTGATGTTGTTGACCATAAAATCCTCCTTACAAAACTAAATCAATATAGTATTAGTGGTCTAGCTAATAAATGGATAGAGTCTTACTTAACAAGGCGTAAACAAATAGTAAGCTTGAGGCACAAGGATGATGGAACCAAATTACTTAATGAAACATTGTCCAATGAGGGAATTATTAAATTTGGAGTACCCCAGGGATCGGTTTTGGCCCACTACTCTTTCTTCTATATATCAATGATATAACGCAGAACGTTCATTCTCATAAGGAAATTTTGTTTGCGGACGATACAACACTCGTATTAAAAGATGAAACTAAACAGGTCTTACAGCAGTCTGCTGACGCTGTTACAGAAGGGTTAACCAAATGGTCTCAACATAATCGCCTCATAATAAACTATAAATAAAACTATACAGAATAGTAATCCTGCGACGCCCAATATAATATTAAATGGTCATCAAATAGAAAATAAATCAGAAACAAAGTTTTTAGGAGTATGGATAAAACATGACTTGAAATGGTATAAACATGTACAATATCTGAATACTAAACTGAACTCAATGTGTTTTGCTTTACGTATTTTGAAAACTTGCACTAGGATGCACACATTAAGAAATACTTATTTTGCTTATTTCCATTCATACTTAAGATATGGGGTCATATTTTGGGGTATGTTGCCAGATGTACTAATCACGTTTAGGATACAAAAGAGGGCGATTAGAATTATGGCAAATGTAAACACTAGAGAATCATGTAGACCTCTGTTTAAAGATTTAAACATTCTCCCACTGTCTTGCATATTGTTTTAGATCCTTTAGTTGGGGGTAGTTAGATCTCAAACGGATGTGTTATTGTGCTGATTTGGAGAGTGATTCCTAGAGGGGGGGCAGCTTCCCGTGGCTGGGTAAGCTGACCAGTGTAGAGTGTTGTTTAGTGTTAGGATGCTAGGGGACGCTCCTATAAAGACGTACGTGTACTTCGGGGGATGAACCTCTGCGTACAGGTTAATGTACTAGCCTCCCAGCTGGTTGGAGAGAGTTATATAACAATCCTGCTGGTGTCAGCTATGCTGGCGGTTTGCAGCCAGCGGTCGCGTGTGAGAGACACAATAGAACTTGAGCCGGCGATTACAAGCTACTGTTGTCACGCTTACTCGTGGCGGGAATCAGGAAAGGCGTTAGGACGTAAAGAGGCGTGTATTTAGTAAGACAAGTGTAGTGTACTGACCAAGTATTTATTGGTCAGTGATGTATGAAATTGTATGTCCCTTTTAGGGGAATGTAATAAATGTTATAAGTTTAAGTGTACAAGTTTGTGGAGTACGTTACAAAATATAGGATCTCTGAACACTGCTGACTCACCTGATGATAACAGCTAGGGCCTCCGGCTGACACACTGTATGACTGATAATCGAGAGAGAGCTGTCCTCCTTAAGGCCTTCCTCTTATAGGCTTTGGTGTTGTGCTGTCAGCATTCCATTGGCATAGATGCCCCAGCTAGTTATAGTGTAGCTGTTTATGGTGTGATGCAAGTGTTTGGCAAGCCTTCCAGGCTGGTTAGCTGCCCTTGCTGTGTGAAAGATGTTGTTCTGGACTTATGAGATTTGCCAGTTAGGGGTGGTTTTAATAGATGATGGAGGGTGGCTTCCAGGGGGTGCAACCCCCTGGGGGCCTGTACAAGCCTCTTCCTCTGTTTAGTTCGCGTCCCCGCGAACGGGAACGGAACGTGTAGTTGGGGTGTCGTCGTGGTAGGTCGTAGTGGAATCTTCCTGGTGTCTGATCTTCGTTTCTTCTGTTCCGTGTAGAGGTGGTGATGTCGTGTTGATGTAGGGATGTCGTGTAGATGTGAGATCAGTTCGTGTTCAGAGGGGTGGGTTTTGGGATATACATATACATTTGACATTTTAAAACAGTGCATGAGGAAAAAAATTTGGCATTTGCATTATATAAAAAGTTCCAAAAAAAAATACATGGTTTTAAACATTATGTAATATATTGTTGTTCAGGGAGGAAAACACCCAGGGCTGGACGGGTGATTGTGCCGGCCGCCTCTGTCTTTGGGGAAAAAATTGCTCCCTGCAATGAGAAAGAAGTAGAAAAAATAGGTGTTCCAGGGTATAAATTAAAAGAAATATTTAAAATATGTTTATTGTGTTGGGATAAAACGGAACACCTTTACAAATTGGGACGTTAGAAGAAAGAAAATGAAAGAAACAAATCATAATCATGGTGTACATGTGTTTGACAAGAATATGTGTGTTCACAATGTGTGGCATCATAATTTTGTGTGTAGTGCCCTTGAACAATGTTGCCGTATTTTGTATTACATTATATTACATTATATACTTAAATCTAACTATTTTAATTATTAATTATGCTATACCTAGACGGCCGTGTCTATTGTAACTTGCGTGCACGCTACCTTTTGTATTTAAGTGCCGTCCCACGGCTAATCCTGTCCGGCCGTTTCCCGGTGTAGCTTAGTGGTCGTGCCGCTGATATATACCCTTACTTTGTGAACCATTCTCTGTGGGCGAAACCCCCAGGGGCTCACATCTAGTGGGAAGTGGGTTGGCGACCACGGGGCCCCAGCTGAGTCCGACATTGCTTCCACTTACTTGTGCCGGGCTCCTCTCTGTCTTCTTTCCTCACTTGGTCAACTCTTGTTCTCTTCTGACCCCGACGGTATTAGGGTATCCTAGGCCTAGGGAGTCTTTCACTTTCCCGCCTTAGTTGGCCCTTGTCTCATCTTTTCTTTCTTTGGTGTAAATGTGTGTGTGCGTGACAGGAGGTGGAATCCCTAATCACAAGCTGAGTGGTCGTGGCGAGGTGATGAATGGCTACTGGGTGAGTAGTCGCAAGCGACCAACCTCCAGATAACTGGCGACTTCTGGAGAACCTTAGCCTTACCCCGGGCAAGCGGGGCTCTGCCGGGGGTTGACTTTTAGTTCCCTAGCTACTCGTGGGACCAAACATAGCGTCCATTATTTCACAGGGTGGCTCCCTTACAAAGCCGTCTTTAAAATTTAAGAAGAGGAAGTTTATGCCTCTAGTTTCGCCGCTTGATGAAAAGGATTCAACGTTTTTCCCTCGGTACCTTATGGTAACAAGGACCGATGGGCAAAATTTTACAAACGTTGATCCTTTTGATTTACATGATGCAATTGAGGGGAAATGGGGCGATGTAGACACAGTAAAAAAGCTGCGAAACGGCGCACTCTGGATAAAAACTCAAGGAAAGAGACAGACAGATGGTCTTCTTGGGACGACAAGTTTCGGTGGTATTCCAGTCGAGGTAGTGAAGCACCAGTCCCTAAACCTGAAGAAAGGTTTAGTATTTCATAGGGACCTGGTGAACACTACCGACGAGCGTATCCTGGAAAGAACTGGAAAGCATGGCGTTGTCGAGGTGAGACGAATCAAACGTAAGATGAATGGTGTACTAGTTGACACCGGGGCGTTCATCTTATCGTTTGAGTCGGATAGCCTGTCCAAGAGGATCAAAGTGTCATTGTACACTCTCGATGTGCGACCGTATATTCCATCTCCATTGCGGTGTTTTCAGTGTCAGCGATTTTGACATACCTCATCTCGTTACTCGGGAAAGCCTATCTGTCTTTCCTGTGGCAAGGCCACTCATGAGGGAGCGGAATGTACACCACCTCCCGCATGTCCAAATTGCAAGGGAGAGCACTCTCCTCGCTGGAAGGAATGTCCTGCCTTCCTAGAGGAGAAGATAATTCAAGAAATAAAGACCTTAGACGAGCTCTCCTACACTGAAGCACGCAGAAAATATCGCTCCATGGCCTCTCCTATTTTCTCAGTATCATATGCTCAAAAGGTATCAAACGAATCTAGTAATCAAGCGGCAAACTTGACATCGGCAAGTTCTAAAATAGTTACCACTGTTAAAGGGGCTACAAATAGCCCTATTATCAGCCCTGTTAGCCAGAAGAAGGTTACGGAATCTTCTTCTGGCATCCAACAAAAGGCGCAGGTGCCTCCAACTAAACCGGCGCCATCGGAGAAGGCAACTCCTCCGATAAGGCCAGTGAAGAAGCAATCTCCGACTCGTTCGAGGAGGAAGTCTTCGCCGGCCACGGCTGGACCCACATCCAGCCAAACAAAACAGGGAACAGGAACGGCGGGTAAGAAAGAGACTGTTCATCGCCGTCTCTCTTGCCCTCCTGCTGAAAAGGCAGCTCCAATACCTGCTGGCAATTCTGCTTCCACGACCACCGGAGGAGCAGTCCTAGCAAGTGCTGCATTGTTTGGCAGGACGGAGACGTCAGGGGGGAAGGGACCAACTACTTCCCCAAATAGACGTCAACGCCGGTTCAAGAAGAAAAATAGTCGGGACGTGCCGGGGACGGACTCCCAGTCATCGGACCGGGAGAAGGTCCCTCGTCACCGCTCTCGCTCTTCACCAAGGACGAGACCCGGAAAGTCCGGCGATAACCGTTCGCCAACCAAGAGAGCATTCGCTCCGTTTTCTTCGTCCTCCGAAGGAGATGTGGAGATTGAGGAATGCTCTCCTACCCTATCACCCACTCCTAAGGATAGGGATGGTTGGCAAACGGTTAAGCATAAGTAGACGACTATCTTCTACTTAAGTCCACACTATGGCACTTTTACAATGGAACTGTAATAGCTATTTTCGACATCTCGCTGAAGTACGCCAATTGATTTCTCAGTTTATGGCAAACATTGTCTGTCTTCAGGAATCCAGGTTTCGTCCTGGACATGAGACAACAATGTGACACTTCAAACTCTTCTCTAAAGACCGGGTGGACGGAGCTGTGGCCGCCGGTGGCGTCTGCACTCTCGTCCACTCTAGTCTCTTTAGTGAAGAGGTGCCGTTGCGTACTCAGCTAGAAGCAGTTGCAGTTCGTACTTCGTTGCCAGTAATGGCAACAGTATGTAACGTGTACATCCCGCCTGATTCTCAACCGGATTACGGACAGCTGGAGGATATAGTCTCTCAGCTCCCCCCTCCTTTTCTCCTTCTGGGAGATGTTAATGCCCACAACACCATCTGGGGCTCCGCTACCACTAGCGGTAAAGGGAGAGATTTTGAGAGGCTGATCAGGCGGCTGGACCTGTGTTTGTTGAACAAAGGGGAACCTACGCACTTCTCTATTGCACACGGCACTTATTCAAGTGTCGATATTACCTTGCGCAGCCGTGCGCTGGTTCCCCTGCTACAGTGGGGTGTACACGACGACCTTTGTAATAGTGACCATTTTCCAATTATCGTTACCCTTCCGAACCAGAGAGCCATCGAGTTACCAAGTCGATGGCTTCTCCGTCGGGCTGATTGGCCAACTTTCACGGCACGTGCGGTGTTTGCCGAAGATACCTTTGAGAGTGTCGACGATCATACCATTCACATAACGAATGGTATTTTGGCTGCTGCTGAGGAAACAATACCTTCCTCATCCGGAAACTCACGCCGGAAGCTTGTCCCTTGGTGGACAGCCGAGATTGCAGCAGCCATTAAAGATCGTCGACGTGCTTTCAAATGCTATCGGAGGCAAAACACCATGGCCAACCTTATCACCTTCAGAAGGATGCGTGCCAGAGCCCGATATCTGATTCGGGAGAGTAAGAAAACGACGTGGGAAAAGTATGTGTCGTCCATGACGGCGCATACTCCATCATCTCAAGTGTGGACTAAGCTTCGCCGGATCTCCGGACTCCCGACATCACTGTCGATACCCGGAGTGTCCATCAATGGAGACATCATCACGGACCATCTCGCCATTGCCAACAGCATTGGCTCGCACTTCTCCGATGTATCCTGCTCCGGGAGTTACGATCCTACATTTCTGACTCTGAAGCGGGAGGCAGAGACTCACCCCTTGTCCTTTGCCACTGCTGCTTCGGAGTCCTATAATGTACCATTCTCTGAATGGGAACTGCGCAGTGCGCTTGCACTGTGCAGGGATACGGCTCCTGGACCGGATAACATACATAATCAAATGTTAAAGCATCTGTGCGAATCCAGTATAAAAAAACTGTTGATCCTCTTTAATCGTATATGGATTGAAGGGGAGTTTCCATCTCAATGGCGAGAGGGGATCGTGATACCGATTCCTAAGGCTGGAAAGGATCCCAAGTTTGTAAGCAGCTATAGGCCCATTTGTTTGACAAATGGCCTATGTAAGCTGCTCGAAAAGATGGTGAACCGTCGACTGGTGTGGTTCTTGGAGGATAAAGGTCTCCTGTCTGAGTACCAATGTGGATTTCGCTCTCATAGGTCCACCACTGACCATCTGGTGCGACTTGAGAGCGCCATACAGGAGGCTTTTTTCCGAAAGCAGCACCTAGTCACGGTTTTCTTTGACCTCGAGAAAGCCTACGACACCACATGGCGCTACGGGATCCTTTCCACCCTTCACAAGTGGGGACTCCGTGGTAACTTACCGACTTTCATTGCGAATTTCATGTCCGTCCGACTCTTCCGTGTAAGGGTCGGTAGGACATTATCGCAATACTATACCCAAGAAAATGGAGTTCCTCAGGGTTCAGTGCTGAGTGTCACCTTGTTCGCGATTGCCATTAATGGCATTGTTGCCGCCGCTGGGTCCGCGGTAGTTCCATCGCTGTATGTAGACGATTTAGCTCTGCATTACAGCTCTGGAAGTATGGCAGTCGTGGAACGGCAATTGCAGCTAGCTATCAACCGGGTCGACAGGTGGGCTCACGACCGGGGATTTCGTTTTTCATAAGCGAAAACCTCCGTCGTCCATTTTTGTCGGCTCCGGAGGCTACATTTACACCCTGAACTACATCTCAGGGATGCTGCGTTGCCGTTGGTTGACACTTATCGCTTCCTGGGGCTCCATTTTGACAGCAAGTTAACGTGGCAGCACCATATACGGCAATTGAAAATGACATGTCTCAGGAAACTGAACATGCTCAGGTTTCTTAGTGGCACTACGTGGGGGGCTGACCGTGCGGTGCTGCTACGGTTCTACCAAGCCCTCGTCCTGTCCCGGCTAGACATACGGCATACGGTTCAGCAAGGCCGGCAACCTTGAAAATGCTGGACAGTATCCACCATAGTGGCGTTAGGCTGGCTACCGGTGCCTTCCGGACCAGCCCGATACCCAGCCTACTCGCCGAATCGGGTGTTCCACCTTTAAATTATAGACGCCAACATATGCTTTTAGCATATGCTGCCAATGTGCGTCAAATGCCGCATCACCCGACCTATCAAGCTCTCTTCGGTACCCAAAACCACCAGGGTTACGCCAACCGGCCTCGTGCCACTCGGCCGGTTGGTATTAGACTTGATAGCTCGTGTACTGAAATAGGAGTGGCTGTAGGTCCCTGTATGATCCGGACATCTAGCGAGGTGCCTCCGTGGCAAGCCCCGCGTCCGGAAATTCGGTTAGACCTTCACCAAGGTCCTAAAGTGGACACGGATGCGACCGTTTACCGGAGGCAGTTCCACAGCATAGTTCACCAATTTCCGGACGCTGGCATTCTATACACGGATGGCTCGAAGGTGGACGAGAAAGTGGGTTGTGCTTACGTTATTGATGGTGCAAGTACCAAGATCTCTTTGCCTGAGGACTGTAGTGTGTTTACTGCGGAGCTCGTTGCCATCTATGAAGCTCTGCAGTTTGCACTACAGGATGCACGAATACACTTTCTCGTGTGTACCAACTCTTTGAGTTCGTTGCAGTCAATTGCTACATGTTTCCCGCAACACCCCCTAGTGCAGCGAATCCACGACCTACTAGCCGGGCTGTGCCACGCTGACACTCGAATCACCTTTCTGTGGCTTCCAAGCCACATGGGAATTGCGGGAAATGAGTTAGCAGATCAAGCTGCAAAAGAGGCGGTATCACTACCACCTCGACCAATGGAGGTACCCGCTAGAGATATTCGCTCTCAGTTACGCCTACAAGTTCTGGCTTTTTGGGAGAGTCAGTGGCTAGCTGACCCACTGCCCAGTAAACTGAGAGCGATCAAGGGAACTACTCGCGTGTGGCGGAGCTCCTTCCGGGCCCGGAGAGAGTCCGTCATTTTGTGTAGGCTAAGGATAGGTCATACAAGATCCACCCACTCGTACCTAATGAGAAGGGAAGACCCCCCACTTTGTACCTGTGGAGCCGTATTCACCGTGGCCCACATTTTCACCCAGTGTGTGGATCTTGCTGACTTACGAAGAAACCTTGGTTTGCAGACGACACTCAAACTTATATTAGCCGATGACGCGGTGGCTGCTGATCGCGTTATCCGCTTTATAAGTGAGAGTGGGTTAGGGCTAGCAATCTAAATTTTCCAGTGAACATTGACTCAACGACTTGTTCGTTTTTGAATGATAATGTTTTGTTTTTTCCGTAATTTTTGTTTATTTTTATAATTTTTATTTTTTATTTAATTGTTTGTTTTTGTTTTATTAATTTTTGGTCTTTTTAAATTTAGATGTCCACCTCAAAATTTTAAATTCAATTCAAAATTTGTATTCTTTAATCTGTGTTAAGAGGGGCAGATGACCTCGTAGTTCCGCCCCTTAAAACAACAATAACTAACTAACTAACTAACTCTGTGGGCGAATGCTTTCACACTTGACACTGAGAGTCGCCACCACAGATCGGTTGCGCCCTCATTGCCGTATTTTGCGTCGCATCTTTGACGCCTTGTGTTCTTTGTTTATGTTGATCTGTCAGCAAGCCTGATACCCCACAGGTATCATCCCTGCTGTTCAGATTTCTGGAGTGTAGCTGTAAAAAAAATGGAGGTGTATGTGTTGGGTTGTGTGTGAGGATGAATACGAATTGTAAATACAAATTAGTGCGCAAAGGTGGTACACAATAATATCATGGCACAAATAACATGCTGCTGCTGTATGGCAGTGAAATCATAGTCACCAGTGCCATATTCCTGGTGACGACGCCTGAAAAAATGGAGAGGTTAAGAAAACATGTGAATATTATATATCGGCTACTGTGTCAGTGTGTTCACTGGCTGAAGCTCTTTTTCCCCTGAAAAAAAAATAGCATGATTAGTGTTAACCTGTGGCCACTATTACTGTCATGTTCTCTTTACACATGATTGTGTTATTTGATGTATGATCGGGCTTACCCTACACGTTGCCGTAATGTTTTTTCTTACTCTCAAAGTGTTTATATTAGTCTTAATTAACCTAGTTAATCTAACTTAATGTATTATCGGGCTTACCCTGGCAATGAATTTGTCGCCAGGTGCCGAGATTTTATCTTAATCTACCTTATTCTAGTGTGTTATCGGGCTTACCCTGATGACGGATTTGCGTCGCCATCAGGTGCCGAGATCGTTACCTTAATTATGGTAAGTAAAAAAAATGGTTGCTATTATTAAGCCGAATGGGTGGACTTACTCTATTGCCGAAATATGCTGTGCTATTATTTAGCAACAGCGGTTAGTAAATTTGCTTAATCCTAAGTTGCGTGTCAAATGCAACTGTCTAACACCTAAAATTTTGACCAGGGCGATCGCCTGAGGCAATTTACTTCCTCAGATCACCACCCATACGTATTCTAGAAACACCGGTTGTCTCTAGAACCGCCGGATTCCGCCCCCTTAATACTAGTTGTCGACGCTTATGCTAATGATTACTAACTAGTATTGATATAGTCGCAGGCGGCTTACGGTGCCTCTAAGCAAACCGTCTCACCCGCTGTATTTATCTGCTCATTGCCGTTGCCTTTGCATATGTTGTCGTTGTTGGGTCTGCCCACTTTAACCCCTGTGAGTTGCTCGCGATGCCCCTCATTTAATGCCCTTGGCTGCCCGATGCGTCACCATTTATGTGGGCATTGGACATCGTCCAATGGCATAATATCATCTTCGCCCTTATTGGCAGTAGTAGTATTCTCTTCGCCTTTATTGGCAGTGATAGTATTCTCTTCGCCTTTGTTGGCAGTAATAATATTCTCTTCGCCCTGATTGGCAACAATAATGCTTCACTCCCGCGCATAGGAGTCTCGCTTCTCGCTGTAGAAGCCCTACTTACTTATATTTAACTAAAAGTCTAGTCCTAGTTTGGTCGTCCCTAGGGTCAACTCCTGAGTCCGGCGTGGAGCTGGCTATTTCTCCCACCATCCTCAGAAAGTCTCCCCTGCAGGTCTTGGCTTCGACGACCGTGGCACATAGTGGGTGTAACATCTCTTCGTCCTAGGGGCAGGCTAGGCACACCTAGGATTCCGAAGTTTGCCCGTGCTCGGCCATGAATGCCTCGACCTTACGTGGTTCGTCTGTTATTGGTCTGGGTCATTGAGCTGTTGAGCCAACTGGGGTAAGGGTCATCATCACCTTCCCCAGCTCTGCTCCAGTGTGGTGCCTCTGGCCTTCTGCTTATGTCGTTATCACCAATCAGCGTGTTATCAGATTCCTTTTGTGTTATATATATATAAAAATATAATGTAACCTGTAAATAATTTGCTGTGTATGAAATGTAAAATTTTTCAAGTGTTTTGGGGTTGTAGAAACTTCTAAGTGCATAGCCTACTTCAGGTCTACTGTGCTATGTCGGATTTCCAGCTGTAATGCTTTGTTGATTTTCCTGGAGGCGTTAGTAGGGTTTATGGCATTAGGTTCCCTGTTATTAGGATACGGGGGTATTATCCGTTGAATAGGTTTGAAGCATGGTAGGAGGGGGTTGCGCATCTTTGGGCTTCATGTAAATGGTGGCCTAAAGCCGGTGATGCTGCTGGGATGCTTCTACGATGAGTGGACGGGGGTAGGTATTTCCCGGGATTGCAAAAATATAAAAATTCCATGCAGGAGTATTACTAATGATAACCCAGGTGTGTGGGTGGGATATTCCATGCATGTATCTGGATATGAGGCGTATTCGCACACATTTAAGGATAGGTATCGGTCAGTGTAAAATAATATTATGTCCCTTTCATGCGGGATTATTTAATTTAAAAAAATGGTTAGTATATGATTTTGGCCTCATCTCTTACTTGGAGATGCGCATTACGTTTAATTGTCGTTTTCCGACACACCCCTAATATTCAGGTGTTAGCATTGAGATCCAGGGCGTAGGAAGCCCTCTCTTTAAACGCATGAAGTCTATCAACCCCGATGTATATTTTGTCATGTAGTGTAGCTGTTTTTATCGTGTCTGCATGTCTGTGTTGGTTAATGTTGTAATTGGGAAGGTTATGGAAGGGGAGTAGTGTAGTAAGATGGTAGCCTGTGGGTGGTATATTGGTAATCCCGCTGGGATTGTCCACCTATGCCCCTGTCATCCTCCCTTGGTCCATGTCTGCTTTCTATCCGCTTCTTGGGATAGTAAAGTGTGGTGACGCTGTGACGTCACGGCCTAATCTGGTCTCCCATTTGTAGTGTTAATGTATCAAGTGATCGTGGTGCGACTGGTCATGTCCTGACCGTCTATGATGGTGTTAGGATTTAAAAGTAAGAAGAGAAGTGTTTATTGGGGAGGTCTGTTCCCTCAGAGTCCCTGTGTTTATTCGCCCCTGATTATTGAGCGCGTGTGTATGTGACTATGTTCCGTTACACCACGCGGGTGGGATGCCTGTTATCGGCTAAATCCTATCGTGTATCGCGTGTCTGAGTGTCAGATGGCACGTGCACCTTGTCAACATCTTTGTAGATATGTCCCTGTGGCCCTAAGGTAAGTCCGGCTTATTATGTCTGTACGTTGCTAAATGTCACAACTGTTGTAACAGTGCTGAAAAATGTATGGCATTATAATTGGTCTGTGTTTGTGATTTCATGGTCACTGCCGATATAACAATAGTGTCTGTCGGCAGCAGTGTTGCAATGCGGTGGTCCCTGCAAGTCAGTATTTCGTCATGTTATGTTTACATTTGTTTGTGTGCATGAAGTCTCTGACATTGCCTAGGTCGGCTGTCGGAACGTGAATTTTTGCGAACGTCGGCATGTTGTTATTGCTTGAGATTCCGGGAGTGCCAGTGTGCTAATCTGTCCCGCTTTTGTTAATCGATGTTATGTGTACACTGCTTTCGCAAGTCTTTGTTTTGTGTAACCATGTGTAATCCATGTTTGGGAAGTCTATTGTGATCCCCTTGGAGGTTACCGATAAAAAAAACTCCTGTGTCTATAGGCATGTGTCTGACCCAGTTATTTACTTATCTGTGGCCAACTTCAGTGTAATTGGGCGTCTGGATTTTTGTTTCCCATGGCGTCCAATTTTTGTTGGGATTCGGACCCGTGATCATGTAATTCTCCGTGTTCTATGTCTGCGTTGTGTTTTTGGGATTTAGGTGTCCCCAGTGTGGTTTTTTGATTGTGTCTTTCGTACCAAAAATACCATTGGTTAGTTAGTTTTTGGTACGAGTGTGGTGTGTGGTTATGAGTTCGGACCCGGCATGCTGTAAGGACTTGGTATGACGATATCTATGCCGTATATACCATGGCACATGTATCGTGTATTTGAAATGCGCAGATGAGAATACGCATTCCTGTGAAGAGTTTGTGTGTTTTTGAATTCTCCTCGTAGTGTAATTTGGGGAGTTATAGGGTTTTGGATCTGACGTGAATGATGGCGTTTGTTCTTTTCAACTTGGAGTGGTCTTAGTCTGTCTGTATGTGTGAAGGTCGCCCAGTCACGAGTGTCTTTACAATGGCGTGTCCGGCACGTGTGTGTGTCTGGGCCTGAGTGCTATCTCTGTAGTTGCGAGTAGGGCTTTCCGTAATGTAAAAGAACCTTCCGCTAAGTACATTTGTGTTCCCAAGTTTTGTGTTAACTGTAAGCGTGGGTCGAGTATATCCCTATTAATGGTACTAAATGTCGTTATGCACGAGTGTCTCCGGGCCGCTAGTCGCGTGTTTGGTGACTAGGTGTCGGAGGTGATTTTGTTGTTTTCCGCTTATGAATATCTGTTAGTGGAACTGTCCCTTACTTTCCTATCCTGCAACTGGATAGCTACCCGACCTTACATTCCTGGTATTCAGAAGGTTGCGGGTTTGAGACCGTCTTGAACCAGAGTAATTGTTTCTGGTGCCATTCTAGGCTGTGTCTCCGGGCCAGTTGTGTTAGCGTATTAACTTGTTATGTGGCAATGTGAATTGGCTGTGCGCCGTCCAAAAATATGTAGGCTTTCCCAAAGTCTGGGATCTTCACCCTATGGTGTTTGTGTTTTAGCTTGCGTGTTGTTATGGAGGTGAGAAAAAGTCATGTTATAGGCAGTGTAATGTGTCACGTGTGCCTGTGGATTAAATGCATACAGTTCAACTTGGCTAACTTTCCTTTCTCGGGATTAATGAATGAGGCAGAAAAAAATGAGTTATGCAACGCTCCGAATTAAGAGAGCACTTTTGAAAAGAGCAGAGAAAATATATTGTATCTCGCCTGCACACTGCTTTATGCTTATTAAAGCGGGTTGCCAGGCGGTGGTAGTCTGTAAAAATTGTGTCGTAAACAATATCAAAAATGTTTAAAAATGAGAGGTAGGACCTGAGTGTACTATCCACCTATTTGGTGACGTTAGTACTACAGCAATCTAGTTACGTCTCAGGGGAATCTACCACTTTTGAAAAATAGTTTGCGATTCTTAATTCTTGCTACGATTAGGGCTCTCGCCCGTCACAAGAGAATCTATCAAACTTTGGGACCGGAACATATAACATTTAGTCATTTCTACCTAGAAAGACCCGCCTAAGCTCTATGCTGTGATTTGATGCTTAAGCTGTGTTCAGAATAGCTCTTTCCGGCCTTAAGCCGCGTGGCTCGCCTGATTGGCTTCCGCTTGGCTTTGCATATTATAAACTTTACTTTATCCAAGTTATAATGTGGACCAACTATGATCAATAACCATTGATGGCCTGAGAAAAAAAATGTTAGGGGCCAAAAAAACAAGAAGAATTTTGCATTATACACTTTTGGTTCAGCCATGTTGCACTGCATATACATGAAAAAATGTGCAGTTTATGTTTGTGAGTCTCTGTGTGTCTATTGTCGTATTTCTCACGTGTAAACGAGCCTACGTGTAACTATAATATTGGTGCAAGTGATATTAGTTTATTTTTGTGTCCCTGGTGGAAGTCGTTACTCCCGTCCGAGCGTCCTTGGTCTGAAAGGTGAATACTTTCGCCCTGTTACTAGGGCATAGGCCCCTGAAACCCATTGAGGCGCTCCTTTGCCATTTTCTGGCGGTTTTTCTAGCAAAGTAAGCCTGGGCCTACTTTCACCGTAGCGTCTGGCTGTTGGCCAGAATGTGGTTGTGTTCGAGGGACTACTTGCGCTCTGCACTACCCTAGTAGAGTTTACGGGGGTGTGTGTATTTTTGACTGACCGTTCTCGTGAGGTAGGTAATAGGATCTTTCTTATACCCCGTGTACTGTGTGTTAGCGCCTGGTCAGAGTGTGCGGGTGTGTGTTGTGCACCCTGAGGGCCTGAAGGCAACACCCTCTTATGCCTTCGCACCTGTGGTACAGATGCTGGTGCCCGCTTCCATTCTGGCAAAATTGCCCTCTGAACTAGCGGTAAAGGCCGTTTAATTGCCTGTTTTTGCCCTAGCAATGTAGTGGAGTGTGGTCTAACCGATTTCTGGCCTATGGCCACGGTAGACTCCTGCCATTGTGTTTGCCTATTTGTGTAGGTGTATGTGGGCTTAATGTGCTGTAGGGCGGGCTCTACGCCCTCAGCCCATGACATGGTTAACTCCCGTTTACTCCCTGTTATGTCATGTGTGACGGCTAGTCCTGGCGTCAACTCCCTCTCGTTCGTCCGTTCCGAGGGGGTTGGCCTGGGTTCTGTTCCCCGGTTTGGCAAAATTGCCTTTCGAACCGGAGCTAAGGGATGTGTAATGGTGTAACTTTGTCCCCGCAGTGTATTGGAGTCTAACCTGGCCGTCTTCTGGACTGTGGCCACGGTGAACTCCTTCCCATGTGTGGCAGTACGTGGCGAGAGGGACATCCTCGCAAATTGCCGAGTTGGCGTATTTACGCTTATGTCCTGTACAGTTCTGTGGCCGCCAGTTGGAGAAAAGCTTGTTCGCGAATGAGCTCCCTGTATTGAGTGTGTAAACTTGGGTAGTGCACCCTCATTCTCTCGAGGGTTGCATTATCTACTACGGGACCATGTGTGGTGATTAATTGGTCGTATATTCTGTCTCTTTGGACATGGATCCTATTGAGGTGTTCATGTATGTGCCTCAAGTGCTTGTGTGCGTATCTCAATCGCGCTGTCCTACCCTCTGACGGAGTGTATGGCTGTTTGCCCTGTATTGCCCCGATTTTTTGTTTGGAGTGCCCGTATCTGTGTCTGTCGCTTTGTATGTGCCTCTGGCATCTTAGCAATAATACTAATAATATTGGCGTACCCCTATTGCCTCTATGGCTTACAATCTCTGTTGCTTCTGCATGAGGTGCCATTCTGCGTTAAGGGTGAGTGTAAGGAGAAATGTGTACGCAATTTCTGACTCTTTCCAGGGGGTGGGGGTTGATGTGGAAGAAAAAAAATCCCTGTGTAGCTAGCGGAAAGCAAAAATGATGCTTTCTGTCTGAGAAAAAAAAATCCAGTCTTGCTTGGCTGTATGCGGCACGGGCCGTTTTGACCACGAGAACTCGTTGTATGAGCCCTTTGTCTACTGTGCGTGGTACCCGGCCTCCACCAGTCTGTTTTAGATCCTTTAGTTGGGGGTAGTTAGATCTAAAACGGATGTGTTATTGTGCTGATTTGGAGAGTGATTCCTAGAGGGGGGGCAGCTTCCCGTGGCTGGGTAAGCTGACCAGTGTAGAGTGTTGTTTAGTGTTAGGATGCTTGGGGATGCTCCTATAAAGACGTAAGTGTACCTCGGGGGATGAACCTCTGCGTACAGGTTAATGTACTAGCCTCCCAGCTGGTTGGAGAGAGTTATATAACAATCCTGCTGGTGTCAGCTATGCTGGCGGTTTGCAGCCAGCGGTCACGTGTGAGAGACACAATAGAACTTGAGCCGGCGATTACAAGCTACTGTTGTTACGCTTACTCGTGGCGGGAATCAGGAAAGGCGTTAGGACGTAAAGAGGCGTGTAATTAGTAAGACAAGTGTAGTGTACTGACCAAGTATTTATTGGTCAGTGATGTATGAAATTGTATGTCCCTTTTAGGGGAATGTAATAAATGTTATAAGTTTAAGTGTACAAGTTTGTGGAGTAGGTTACAAAATACAGGATCTCTGAACACTGCTGACTCACCTGATGATAACAGCTAGGGCCTCCGGCTGACACACTGTATGACTGATAATCGAGAGAGAGCTGTCCTCCTTAAGGCCTTCCTCTTATAGGCTTTGGTGTTGTGCTGTCAGCATTCCATTGGCATAGATGCCCCAGTTAGTTATAGTGTAGCTGTTTATGGTGTGATGCAAGTGTTTGGCAAGCCTTCCAGGCTGGTTAGCTGCCCTTGCTGTGTGAAAGATGTTGTTCTGGACTCATATGATTTGCCAGTTAGGGGTGGTTTTAATAGATGATGGAGGGTGGCTTCCAGGGGGTGCAACCAACTGGGGGCCTGTACAATATATATCTTTGAAAGTATTAGGTTTTTAAAAAGAATTTAATGAATAAAGATGTTTTTCTTAAAACAAACAATGATGTTCATAGGCATAACACAAGACAAAATCGAAACAATCATATTTCACACACACACACACAAGCATATATCAAAAAGGAACTTTTCACACAGGAGTTAAATTGTACAATAAACTACACCAGTATATAAAACTAGCCCCAAAAATAAAAACCTTTGATAGATTGTTGAATGCTTATCTGCAGTGCCATTGTTTTTACTCTGTAGTTGAATATCTTAGCGTATAGGAGCGATGAAATCTATAATTATATTTTACTTTTCTATTTTAATTGTAATACTTAGCTGTAAATTGTTGTATTTATAGAATTAAGTTTTCATATTATGATAATTGAGTAAGGTGTAAATAGTTGTCCAATAAGATTGTATCTCTTAAGATCTGTTATTTTAATAAGTTAGAAATAGTTATAACATTAGTAATATATACCTGATAATTCTTTTATTTTATAGGTGTAAATTCTGACGTGTCCTATATAAAAAAGTATTGTATACATGTAATTGATCAAATGAACTTAATAAAAATCTCATCTAATCTAATCTAAGAATTTTAGAAAGATCAGATAAGCTGCTTCGATATTCCAACCATTCATTCAGAAAGAGAGTGGGCACTAATTTATCACATCCTGATTTCAATAACCAGAGCCGTTGCATAAAGATTTTTGCAATAATTACAATAGGGGCTAGGTACTGAAGGGGATCAAGGATCTTGGCAATTTCTGATAAGACTTCCACTTTAGTTTCAGGATTCAAATTCGACAACTGAACCTTATATGAAAAATAATCAGAAGAAGGGGACCAGAAAATACCTAGGGCTTTCACGGCAGCTTCCTCAGTAGACGGCTCAATTAACTTAGTGGTGGGCGAATCAGATGAAATTTTTGACAAGAACTCAGTCGAATTTGAGTTCCACTTGTGGAGCGGAAAACCACCTCCGGTAAGGATTTAAGATCTTCAGAAATAATACAAGCATCCGTTAAATTTCAAAAGGAATGGAGGAAATCATCCACGTAAAAATAATTTTAAGTATCTCGGAGGCTAAAGGATGGCACTGATGACCATCTAGTTCGGCCAGTATATTCAGAGAGCGAATTGCGAGAAAAGAAGAGGGTTTCAAGCCATACGTTATGGTTATAAGCGAAATATTTTTATGGGTTTTGAATGTTCGTCTCGCCATAAAATTCTTTGCAAATCCTGCTGCTCGGGTTTTACCAAGATTTGTCGATACATTTGCTTGATGTCAGCTAAGACTGCAATGGGGGTGAAGACGAAAATTCAATAAGACAGAAGCAAGATCATTCTGAATTGCGGGTTCTGAATGCAAAGTGTCATTGAGCGAAATGCCATTGATGTCAGGAGAAGAACCATTCAATACCACTCTTATCTGTTCCCGCGTGGAAGGGTTTTTCCAGACAGCGTGATGGTTTAAATAAACTATATTTTTAGAAAGATTATTTTCATCTTCAATATTGGAAATTACTTCCATATGATCAGCAGACTCATATTCCTCCAAAAAAGAGGTGTACTGAGTTTTCATAGCCTTATCTTGCTTGAGCGATTTTCGACAGCGAACAAAGCTTTAAGCGCCCTAGGGTAAGAATCAAGAATGACAGGGTGATCAGAAATTCGAGGAAGAGTTACAATAAATCTACGTTGAGGGGTACGAACAGTACTTTCACGAAAAAGCTTTTCGCAAATCACGTTATTCGAGGAAGAAGAAGTTGCGGCTTGGACATTTTCTATATCCCAAAATTTTGTCAAGTCATGGCCCAAATCGGCGTGAACATGATAAGAGGTTGAGACAGACTGAACATGACTGCGATGTATTTGTCCCGTGGCAATCCATCCGAAGCCAGTTTTGCGAAAAAAAAGACGCTAGGGTCAACCTTGACTTTCTCAGAATGCAAACACTGCCAGAAAATGCTAGAACTGAGATGAATGTCAACGGCCAACCTTTTGTTGAAACGTGGATCAGAAAATTTTATGAAATGCGGAATATGCCATTTATGAACTGGGAAAAAAGAACTAGGAGTTTCATTGCCTATGGAATCAATCGCTAAGCAATATCGTTGAAAACGAGTGCCAAAATTATGAGAATCCTTTAAGTCGACCTTGACGAAACTTAAAGATTTGGACTTTGAACGATTAATTCCAGTGACTTTAATTGAAGTAGGATGTATTTGCAGACCTAATTTATGATTTAAAGGCTCTCTGATGAAGTTGTTAGTGGCAGCATTGTCTAGTAACCCACGAGCGGTAATCCATTTACCATGAGCATTCTTCAGTAAGACTTGCACAGTGGATAGCAATACTCGAACCTTACTAAGGGAAGTGGCACTTTGAGTACACGACTGAGCACTAGTATAAGGAATTTCAGAATTAGGCTTTTGAGGAGAACAGCTAGGGGCTGATGATCGTGGTTTCTCATGTCTATGTAATAAAGTATGATGCTTGGCTTAACAATGAAAGCACAGGCGTTCAGATCGACAGTTACTCAAAGAATGTGCTCTTGAAAGACAATTAAAACAATGTTTTTGTTGAGATATTAATTTGCGTCTCTCGTCCACAGACAAGGCTTTGAAATTGGAACATTGATGTAAGTTATGGGACTGTTGGCATAAAACACAACTTTGCATCTGACTAGGCGATTGAATGTGTGTGGCAAAGGCATGAGACCTCAAAACTCTTTGATCATGACTAACGACCTTTTCGTTTGAAGGTATTTTAGCAGAAATAATAGCACTTTTTTGGCAGGCTATAGCGGACAAAACTTGGCACCTGTGGTGTATTCATTGGAATACATGGTAAGATAGAGTATTTTTTTTTTCTCTTTGCTATAGTTCATTCCATCCTTTTTCTCAAACACCAACAGTGATCTTCTGATTTCCCTTTGTTGGTCATGTCTCTTATGTTACCTGTGAGTCTGTACTAGATATATATCTTCTATGACCCACCTAGCGTCATCTAGCAGCGAATCTCTGAAGTTCCTCAATTCTTCCCTGTACAAGAGGACTTCCTTATCAATCTGGCCACCAGATCTCGTTGCCATCGCCAGCTATCATCTCCGTGATCAAGAGAACTTCGTCTACTTTTTCACCCACCAGGCTGCGCTAGTGTCGCCTACTATCAACTCTTTGAAGACCATTTCATCAAGAGAAAATTTATTTCTGTCATGTTGGATATTCTTATATGTATTCCTTTTGTTTCCTACCCCCACTCTTTTCCCTTCCCTGGTCCCTCTGTGATTCACTGAACGTGTCTCACTTGTACGTCGGAAGTTGACTCAGTCAGTTACAGCTCAGCTAGAGCTCGCCTCCTCATCTCAAGAGGCAATCTTTTAAATTCTACGCCATGTTAGAATTTTAGTATTGTACCCGATACCTAGTTGAGGCTATCGGCTACGCCAGTTGACATTGAGCCGTAGTTGAGGATTATGGGAAAAGTAGAAAAGATAGCGCTCAGATCGAGTCGAGAAGAATGTTAGGAAATGACGTAGGAGGCCAAGGATGAAGGTGGCACTACCAGTCAAGCAGATGGAATTATGGGAGGAATATTGAAGTATTATCAAGATCTATGTGGAACATAATATATCATCTCAGAAGAGAAGAAATATCAAGCAACCTTTATGGTGATAACTTGAAGAAAGGCAGATAACTCCTTAAGTTATTGTACAACTTAATTGCCGAGATGATGGTGTTCGAGATTATACTTGTGACGTTTGACCGCAGAAGGTAGGGGAACGTCACGTGACAGCGCCGAGTAGGAGCTCATCAACGCAGTCTGGAGACAGCAGTATTAGTTCAGGCAGCAGAGCCAAGTACAACACATAGTGCGCAGAGAACAGTAGTAGCAGTCCAGCCAGTCGAGCTGTGTACGGCACTTGGTGCGCGGGGAAAGACGACAGTATTAGTTCAGCAAGCGGGGCTGATAGCAGCGTACGCTGGGAGAACGAAAGTAGGTCAGTCAGTCAAGACAAGGGAAGTACGGTAGGCAGCGCGAGGAATGGTTAGCGAGGCAATCTATACAGGCCGTGAAAGCGAATAGAGAGCCGGTGTTCGGACAGGAGTATTCCAACATCGTAGTTACTGTTATGCGAACAGCAATGCTTTTCAAATGTTACAGTTTGTTAAAGGGATAAGCAGCATTGTAAGAGAATTGAGAACTTTATTTCAAGCCGCATTCGTAACACAGGACAGCACAGCGAAGCGATATGACGAGGCAAGTTTTAAGCGTCGATCATTCTAGAACAGTGAGATAGAGCAGGGCGTGCTGGTTCCGACATTTTTATAAGCAGGCAACGTGCAAGCAGCGGAACATTATTTCGACATTTTGTTACAACTTTATAAGTTTGGACTTGTATTCAACAGTCGAATTGTGCAGACAGACAGTAATTATATACTGCTATTGTGAACTTTCAAATGGACATAGATATATTCCAATGATATTACGGCTTATCAAATAATGCATTTCATACCGGAATATTTAAAGCGACCATGGGGTCAAGCCAACATTAATGCTTTTAGGCAAATGAACAGTGACGAGTATATGCACTTAATGAACATTGGCACGTGCATCATTCTAGTGGTTTTTCATGAACTATTATGAAATATTAATTACGAACACAGCTACATGGTGTTTCAGAAATTTATACACTTTTGTAAACAATTAATTTTCTGCAAGTGAAATTTCAGCCGCTGTGGAGATTAACCTTTTTTTTCATAAGCAAACCGAACATTGTATGGGACAGTGGCGTGACATAGTCGAAGAGTTGGGGGTACCCTACATTTATGAACTTTTACGGAAGAATTTGGACAGTATCCGTGATGGATAATATGCAGTTCATTATGTCGGAGTAGGCGAATACGGAGACGTGATGGCGCCACAGAGCGATGGATTCGGTTCCTGAAGAAGAGGATGTCCAACAGCAGATTCTCTTGGAATATGAAGGCAATCGTTATTTTAGTGGGTGATACGATGTTTCCGTCGATCTTTCGAGAAATTTGTTGCACACACGAGGATAATCGACGATCTTTGAAATATATTAACAGCTGATATAAGAAGGTATTGTAAGAGTTATGACTTTCCTGATATGAATTTTCATGAACACTGGGCATACTTGTATATATTTCTAGTAGGAGTTCTACGATTATTTTGACATGGCTTAGACATTATTTGCTCCATTTTGCTAGAATATGGCGTTACCATATGATATGGCAGGCACCATTATACGACATTCTCACCATTGGTTGACTTTATTAAGCAGATGTTTGGTCTTTTTGACAGTTTTCAGTAAGGATAGTTTTTCTTGGATAGTTATTTTTTTGTGGCGAGTATTTCGAACTCGTGATCTGCAATTGGATTATTTAAATTACTTCGTCAGTTCATTGCATACTAGCGAGTATGTATTATTCATCAGTAGGGATTTTTTCTATTGGATTGTTTGGAGATATTAAGATTTTATTCACTCAAGTGAATCAATATCGCTTTTATGTGACAACTAGAGACTTGTTGATTCCAATCTGGTACATTCACTCATCAGTCAACGAGATGGGGCCTTTCGTTTTATACGATTGCGTGGTGGTACACACCTGACCTGCCATTGAGGAACTCATTTTTATCATCCGAGTGTACTTGGGATTGTAAGAGGATGAAACAAGAAACTACTAGTCACATATCAGATGAATTTTGTTAAATAAATTAAAAATAAATGTCAGCAGGGTTACATTTTGTAATTCTTGTTTGCCAATCCAATATTTTGTTGCTATACTCTTTTGAGAGTACTTTCATTTAACAGCTGATGCAGTTGATACTTTTGATACTTTTTATGATTGAGTTTGATACCTTTGAGAAGGATTTCAAGTAATTGAATCTTGTAAGATGAATCATTAATGGTCAGATTTATTTTGAGGCAGATCAGTGCTACATATTTTGATGTGAGAGATTATAACACATTGGTGTTTTTCAGTGAAGTGAATTTTGAGAATTTTAAGAGAATTTATGCTCTATTTGAAAGCAGATCTTGAATTGGATTTCGATTACTAAGGTAATTTTTCCTTATTGTTTAAGAAGTTGTCTAGATGTGAACAGATTAATTACAGTTCTTGGAGATTGTGTGCGTTGATAATTTGAAGCCAGTTATATATTTTTGTAGATCATGCAACGTGATTAAGTGAAGTTTGTGATAGGAATTTTCTGGAAGTTGCCAGGTGGAAGTTGCAATATTGCTGATGTATTTTGAGGCAGACATGAGGTTGTCGAACCCAGTCTAGCATAATTTTTGATATTCATGCTGTGCGCTGAATAGTTATTGTGTTATGTGGAATATTTATGGTGTTACGTGGAATAATTATGGTATTCAAATATGGTATTTGATAAAGTGAGAGTATATGATGAAGTTTTGGATAGTGAGATCCAATGTGATTTTGTGAAGGCAATAATATTTTTTGGCATGATAATTAAATACGAGATATAACTTGGAAGTGATAAAACTGTAAGACAACGTTCTATAACCTATATTAAACATTTTTTTAGGAAATTAAACAAATAAATAATGTTGATAATACAAGATTTTCTGATAATAATAATTAATGAAATAATAATCTGAAATTTAAGCATATTAATGATCTGACCTAATGAAATAAAAATCTGAATGACTCGATGAAATAAAAATCTAAATAACCAGATGAATAAAATTTAAATAAATTGATAAATTAAATTTTGGAATAAATCAATGAATTAAATAAATGGATAAATTAAAGACTGAATAAATAAGCTGATTTAAATAAATTGATAGATGATTAAATAGATGAAGAATAACTGAATTAGAAGGTGATAATTAATTAAAGAAGCTGATGATTAATAAATTTAAATGGATTTAAATAAATTTATATGAGAGATATGATTTGAATAATTTGAAGAATTACAACTTGAATTAATGATTTAAACAATTTATATGGATGATTTAAGATGATTTAATCGGAATGAGATGATGAAATGAGAGTGTGTGAATAATTAGAGAATATAATGAATTGATGATTATAATATTCATTTAAATGATTTAATGGTGATAAATTAATTATTCTGACTTGAATATAATGAATTTTGAGATGAGAACTAGTGTGAGAAATATTAAATTTTGATGATGATGATTATAACCAATGAGTAGTGGAGTTTTTGTGATTCACAAACAAGCAATTATTAATGACAGTGTAAATAGTGTAAATTCATTATTCGATTTATAGGAGCATTTACTAAGATATTCAGCATTTGAATAATGCCATTCAAGCCATAATATTATTTGATATTTAAATATGTGATTAGAATATATGTGTTTAGACAGATTCATTATTTTTTACATCCACATTCATGATGTTAACTTAAAGAGAAGTTAGGTCTCAGGTATCACGAATGTCAGTGACGCATAGACATAGTGCTACGGTGAACCTGAGAACCCAAGTGAACTTTAGATATTTTTCATATTTTATGTGGATAAAGTACAATTTGAATAGAATAGAGATGGTTCGATTTTCTGGATAATGACAATTTAACGTTGGCATTCGACCATACTCTTAGGTAGGATGTGTATTTAATATGTCAGTCTGACTATCAAAGTTGAATAAATTTGTTTTTATCTTAGTTGTGATCTGATGATGATGTGATTTTCCTAATTCTTTCCTTGTCTTAATTAAGTCTTAACCAGGAAGGATGTGGTTTGCTAGGGATTCAGTTGGTGGCGCCCATTTCTATTTGTATTTTTTATTAAATTTAAGCCCGTAACGACCCTGGAGATACTTTATCTCGTGTTACCCTCTGCTTTTGTGATATTTCAACTGAATTTCCGACGCATTCCTTATTTGACTTCATGTTCATTTAACTCCGCTCTGTCCTGGAAATCCAGGAATGCGATGTAATAGCAGATGGGTCATCGCATCCCCAGGACGAACGGGTACAGAGAGAGAGGGAGAATTGGCTTTACCCATCCGTGGGGATTCGATTTTGTTTATTCTATGGAATCACATCAAATTTAGATTACGAAGAGATTGATCTCAATTTCATTTAATGGTGTTATAAAATTTATTAAACTTAGTCAGACAATATTCTTGTATGCCCATTCCAGTGATCATTTTAATCATATTAGTGTTATATAATGTTTAGTTATAAGTCATTTTTCTTATACCCAAGTGAAAACAGGAATTGATTCATTGTGATGTGTTGCTATCTAACGTCTCTGAATAAAACGTTTATTGAAAGATATAATTATGTCAGCAGAATATTTAGCTAAGGTGTTAGGAGAGTTACGGAATGATATGTCTAGTATTGCAGTAACTATTGCTAGAATGGAATCAGAAAGCAAAGAACAGATAAATGATTCGGAAACTAGATGTAGAGAGAATGTGAAAGCTTTACAGACTAGTAATAGGGAAGATTTAAAATTATTACAGACTAGTAATGAAGAAAATGTAAAGTCATTACAGGCTAGCAATGAAAAAAGTTTTAAGTCATTAGAGACCAGATTACAGTCCAGTAGTAGGGATGAGTTGAAGTCATTGCAGACTAGTAACGAAAATAATTTGAGATTATTGGAAGAAAGATTACAGTCAAATAGTAGAGATGAATTGAAGTCATTAGAGACTAGATTACAGACCAGTAATGAAGGCAATCTGAAAGATAGTTTAAAGTCATTAGAGACTAGATTACAGACCAGTACTGAAAGCAATTTGAAAGCTAGTGAAGCTAACTTAAAGGATAGTTTTAAATTGTTAGAAACTAGATTACAAGCTCGTAGTGAAGAAAATAACACAGAGTTGAAAAACAATTTAACTAGTTTGGAGAATAGATTAACGTTAAAGAATAATGAAATATTCAAGGCTTTACAATTAGATATAAAAGCAGTAGAAATAAAAGGAGAGAAAAATTTGCAAATGTTAAGAAAAAATATTATTGAGTTAGAAAATAGAGAAGAAGAAAATATTCTTAATTTGAGAACAGATGTTATGTCTATACAGAAAGATATCAAATCAGATGTATCGAAATTAAGATTCGACATTGATGGTTTAGTGGCAGATGTAGGCAAAATACAAGAGTGGTCTACCGAAGTATCTTTCGAATCCAAAATCAAAGGTCTAGAAATGAATCTAGCTAATGAAATCAAAAGTTTAAAGTCAGTAATTGGGACAGTTAAAGAGGAAGTCTTAGGAGAGGTTAATTCTAACTTGAAATCCTTAGAAAACCAATTGCAGGCAGACATTAGGAAAATTGATGATGACATAGATAAAAAGGTTAATGAAAACTTAGCTTTATTCAAAAATAGAGTCGGTGCAATAGTGGAAGAACGGTATAGTGAGGTCGATGCCGAAGCAAAAGAAAAACGTGCAGGGCTGGATGAGAAATTAATCGCAGGTATGGCGAATTTGGAAGCGAGATTTACTGAGAATAAGGAAGCGATGAAGATAGATTCAGCTCAGTTTAGGACAGATGTTGATCAGTTAAAAGAACAAGTCGCGTCAGTAAAGACAACATGTGAAGATAAGATAGACAAATTGAAGAACGATTTGGAAGAGAGCAACAGAACGCAGAATGTTATGTCGTTAGATAATTTGGAGACTAAGGTCAAGACAGTAGAAAAACGAACAGAAGATAGGATGACTAAACTAGAGTCTATAATAAATAGTTTCACAAGTCAAGGTGTTACAACGGGGAAAGTATCGATAAATCAGACACCGATAGATCGCAGTATGAACAATCAAGAGGTTAGCTTGGGAGAAGATAGTCAAACGCAACAGAATGTTACTTTCGAAAGGAATAATTCAACCCCTCAAGATAATTCGAATCCGAATAGAAGTACGTTTAGTATGAGTGAACGATACTCAGGTCCGGTGACCATAATCAGAAATCTGGATGATAAACCAAGGAAGTTTTCGGGGAACACAGGAGTCACACCAGTCGAATTTCTGAGAGATATTCGCGATTACATGGCGGAACATAGAGTAGCCAAGGAGAGAGAACTAAGGGTAGTCGAACGCGCCTTAGACGGGCCAGCGTTAACTTGGTTTCGCGCATTTAGGAGTAACTTTGCGAATATGGAACAATTTGCCATAGCATTTTTAAGAAGATTTTGGAGTGCAGAGAATCAGCTGATCGTAAGAGCTGAAATGTACTCGAAACGTTACTCTACGTCACACCCGACGCATTATGCACATTATTTTACTTCGAAATTGGCTAAATTACAATTTTTGATTCCTCCATTGCCAGAAGAAGAACTTTTGCAAGTTATAGCAAGACAGTTGCCAATTGAGGTACAACGATCACTCATAGCATCGGGAGCGAACACACTTGAGCACTATGATGATATCTTACGCCGATTGAATTATACTCTCCCCGATAATCCGGATAGTAGGCTGTCAGAAATCCGCCCCCTCAATCGGATTGCCAATAATCGATTGCACCGGCACAGCTACATCAATGAAAATGGCACTGACAGATACTACCGAGATTAGAGCACAGTAGTTAACATGAAATTATTGTGGAACACACCAAAATATACGGGGGTTCATACTTACCTTTTACTTACCTATTCAATTTAATCTCGGGTCTGGGTTTTCAACTGGATCACTTAATAGAATGCCCTCACAATAACCTCCACCACGATATTTAAAATGAACCAAGTCGGAGACCAGAAAATTTAAACTGCACAATAATTTATTTCACATAAAGAAAAAAAATATGTTAACAAAATTTAACAACAAAATAGTTATGGCTGTCTGAAGCCATTGTCAATGCAACCATGTCCTCCTGTAGGACTGTAGACTTCACATACAAAAACTCAGCTTTCTCTAGCTCAAAAAACGTAATAATAACAACAATGCACATTGGAATGGATAAGGGAGCTGGGACGAGACATATAGCATTTGATTCCTTGTTCATGAACTTCATAATTTAGTTCATTGACACACATTTATTAATAACCGCAAGGCCGCTAAGTAGTTGACCTTGACCTCCACCATTCAGTTATCTGGCCACCTGCAATACACCCTATGCAGTGTTGCATGCTTGCTTCGTCAAATGGACGCAGCTGCCTAACCAGTGTCACCATATGCTGGCCAACGCAGAGTCTAGCTCTCATTCAAAACAATTTAAATGCTCACATCTCAACTCAAATATTATCACGCAAAATTTATACAAGTTCCGTTCACATTGCAATGGATTACTCTGTTAATCTCAAATCTTATTTAAATGTTTATTCCAATTATCGAACTAGCGTTGTTTAAATGTTATTAGCAAAACGCATAATGTTATATCATAGTGTTCAATAATTATTTATAACATTTAGACTGTTCATAACTTAGTCAAACGATAATTGAAAAATTTTTACACGCCTCTATTAATCCCGTTTTTTTTTCAAATTATTATTATAGATATTTACATAGTTATTTACATTATTTATATTTTATTTATATTTGAAATACATTAACCACACGTTTATCCGGTTGATATTTTCTTAAATCGTGGTAATATAATCGACCGATGAAGGTTACTTATATTTAAATTTTAGATTCAGATTTAATAAGATTTAATAATTATTATTTGTGACGGTAACCTCCATTCAAAATCTATAATTCAATCAATTTATCACTCTTGTTAATTTTAACAGTAACTTCACATGAATAATTTTCAATGGACCTGAACAATACAACTCAGCGGAAACATACCTCGCACAAACGCACAAAATTGGCCCATAATTCATCATATATCTCATTATATATGGCATCAAAATCTTCCACAATACACACAAAAAACCTCCACTTATAAATTCATCATCATCATCAATATTACTGTGGGAACCTCCTTCACTTACTAAAGGGCATTATTCATCAACGACTTTTACACGTCCACTGAACTAACGATTATACATCCATAGTTCCTCTTTAAAAATTCTTATATTCATCAATTGTATCGAAAACTGTTATTATATTTAACCTTCGTGGGTTTCATTCATGAAGCGATATGAATCAAAAATTTGCCAGTCACAAATAAATTTAATAGCAAATACGATTAGACACGCCTCCCTGGTCTATCAAAATGAATTAATCTCATCATAATTATCGCAGTATAAAAATACTATATTCAAGCAAAATTCATTTAACTGCAGAAATAGTCGAATAGAATGCAAATAGACTAGAAAATGCAAACATTATTGTTTCAATCTAGAATTGAGAAAATCTCCTATCAAATGTTCATTACTATAGTGTACTGAATAAATCGTATTCAAAGTTCATATTTCATAAAATTGTCTATAATGCAATGGTATTTCAGAATTGACTAAAAATGTCTGTGTTTCAATCATGTTCATAAAAACGACTAGTATTTCCAAGATCGTCGATAAAGTAGTAGATTTTAACGCTCTAAAATCTTTTAATCATTCTTCTTTCTTGAGGATGACAGAAAATTGGTCAAAGTAATTTACTGGAAAGAATTACTTTAATAAAACGACACGCTGTCTGAATTCAAACTTGCCATAGAAAATCGTTAACTTTACAGTCAAATCGTGACTACAAGAAAAATTCAAATTCTCGAAAGAATATTTAACTTCAGTATAAACTGATCCAAAATGTTTAAATATGCAAATGACATAATAATGTCTCAATAGATCGAAGAAAATGGCATAAAGCTGCAAAGTGTACAGAGTACAGAAACATCTAGCAAATGAATATGGGGCAATCAAATATATGACAGAAAATATGGGAAAGATAGTTGCTCAGATCTCACTAAAATGGCTCAAATAAATCAAGAAACGTTCACGGCTACCTTATCTGTTGGATTGAAGTTCTAGAAGAAAATTTCAAAGAAGACTGCTGCTGGTTCCATTTCACCACAGGATAGATGTGCACCGACCTCGAACCTGGAACCTGCGCCCTCGGAGAATAGAACAGCTTCCTCCTCCGGAAATCGCACTGCTCCGTGTAGACGATAGACATCCTTCTGGAAAAACTCTTCTTTGTGTGCTGGGAAAAACCCTTGCCACTCTTGAAAGTTCCCTGAAGTTCTTGTAGAAATCAGCCATGAAGTTCATTGCAAATATTTCCGCAGAAATGTTCATAATTGTGGAGTATGAATTTATTTCCACTGCCATTTGATGTAATTCAGCGATGGATTACGATGCATGAGTGTAGCTGAATGTTCACTACATGCTCGTCTTTGTAGAATGACGATTATCGAAGCTCCATGTTGCTACTTCACACTACTGATGTATGTCCCAATTGCATTAAAGTTTTAGTCTTCCATCTCTACTTCCATTATAATGTTAGTCGAAAGTACTGCCAGATTGTATAGTTCCATTGTAGAATGTAGCGTTGTATCACCAAATTTACTCTTCAGTATCACGGTTGCAATACACGTGGCTGCCGTAGCGTAGAATGTGGTAGTAAAAGTGCTTCTCAGGATTCGAGAAAAACACTTTTCTCTGCAGTCTTTAAATGCGAATATCTTCTGAAGTATTATAATGAAAAAGTTCAACTTTCACACACGCCTCAATATTGTAATGCACTATTGAATTAGTATAAATGCAGTAGCTAATTCTTGATAGATAAACTTGTAGAATCGTTTATGTGTGCGCTCCAACTTCGCCTAGTTTTAGTAACAGTAAAATTGCACTGCTGGATACCCAATACTGTTCGATGCGGTGGGCTCTGCCACGCTTGCTTATGACGATATGCTTGTTCTATCAGAACACGAAGTCAGACTATGAAGTCAGAATAAAACCACGAAGTGAGAAGCTCCTCTCTGCTGTGCAAGGCCTTTTATCAACATTGGAGGGGCGTATCCATCCCTACCATAGCTTCTTCTTCCATCATTACTCGAAGTTCCAACTTTGTCTATTCTTGACGGCTTTTCACATTTCAAAAACATATAATTAATTTCTTCAAAATTCCAAATCAATGCCATAACTGAAAATAGTTTTCCACAATTCTGCATGCCAAAAGTTATTAAATATGGTAGTTTCAGTAATCTCCGTCTCCTTTCAAGCTATAATTCATTGGTTCGAGCCTCTCCTCCAATAGCGTAACTTCTTCCTCAGCACGTTTACTTGCTTCCCTGCGACTGCGTCGTAAATCTAAGATCCTTCTCGAACAAAATCGTGACGTCAGCAAGAATCTAAGCTCAGCCAGCCTACTTGCTCGAGCGTTGCGTCATCCACGCCTACGTCATGAATATACACGTCACAACTATGACGGCCATAACTTTATTCACATATGCCAATTCAGCCACCGTGGTCTCAGTATAATTCAATTTACGGGGGCAATACGAGCGCTCAGATTACACCCAGAACTACGAGGAATGATAATCGAAACACGCAAGAAGTGAATGCGGTAGTTGTCGATAACGCAGCACAGACAGATAGAAGAGATTCCTGGGGAAACAGAAGAAACGAAGGGAATAGAGGAAATATTCACAACGTTCGTGGGAATGATAGATATCAAGGACCGTATGAGAGGCCATATGATCAAGATACAAGAAACAGTAGATACAGGAACTACGATCAGAATTCCAGATATCAAAACAGGAACAGATATAATAATCGATATCGAGGTAGATACAACTGGAACCAAGATCAGCAGTCTAATCAAAACCATAGGCAAGATACTAGAAGGAATGATCAAAACGAAACACAGGATAATCAAGAGTATGGGAGATCAAGGCAAGAGAGTAGACAGCCTAGTACACCACCCGAGGAGGCAATTAGAGATGTCAATCGAGCAAGCACGTGTGCAGAAGGAAGAAAGAAACGACAAATTAACGACGAATCAGGATACTAATCATTGGGAATCAATCATCATTCATGAGCCATTTCAAGTCAAGGACGAGGATTTAATTTAAGAAGATATAATACATCGAGGGAATGGATACTAATGAAGTTGTGGGGACTTTTAACGCAGCTAGCATTAGAAATTATCATTATGCTGAGTAAGAAAATGATTGCAGAGCTATCGTGTACATATGTTGTATATAGAATGCCTGAGAGTATATTTTTTTTCTCGAGCCTGATAAAAAAGGAGATGAACGGGAGAGATGTACCCGATACCTAGTTGAGGCTATCGGCTACGCCAGTTGACATCGAGCCGTAGTTGAGAATTATGGGAAAAGTAGAAAAGATAGCGCTCAGATCGAGTCGAGAAGAATGTTAGGAAATGACGTAGGAGGCCAAGGATGAAGGTGGCACTACCAGTCAAGCAGATAGATTTATGGGAGGAATATTGAAGTATTATCAAGATCTATGTGGAACATAATATTATATCATCTCAGAAGAGAAGAAATATCAAGCGATCTTTATGGTGATAACTTGAAGAAAGGCAGATAACTCCTTAAGTTATTGTACAACTTAATTGCCGAGATGATGGTGGTCGAGATTATACTTGTGACGTTTGACCGCAGAAGGTAGGGGAACGTCACGTGACAGCGCCGAGTAGGAGCTCTTCAACGCAGTCTGGAGACAGCAGTATTAGTTCAGCCAACAGAGCCAAGTACAACACATGGTGCGCGGAGAACAGTAGTAGCAGTCCAGCCAGTCGAGCTGTGTACGGCACTTGGTGCGCGGAGAAAGACGACAGTATTAGTTCAGCAAGCGGGACTGATAGCAGCATACGCTGGGAGAACGAAAGTAGGTCAGTCAGTCAAGACAAGGGAAGCACAGTAGGCAGCGCGAGGAATGGTTAGCGAGGCAAGCTATACAGGCCGTGAAAGCGAATAGAGAGCCGGTGTTCGGACAGGAGTATTCCAACATCGTAGTTACGGTTATGCGAACAGCAATGCTTTTCAAATGTTACAGTTTGTTTAAGGGATAAGCAGCATTGTAACAGAATTGAGAACTTTATTTCAAGCCGCATTCGTAACACAGGACAGCACAGCGAAGCGATATGACGAGGCAAGTTTTAAGCGTCGATCATTCTAGAACAGTGAGATAGAGCAGGGCGTCCTGGTTCCGACATGTTTATAAGCAGGCAACGTGCAAGCAGCGGAACATTATTTCAACATTTTGTTACAACTTTATAAGTTTGGACTTGTATTCAACAGTCGAATTGTGCAGGCAGACAGTAATTATATACTGCTATTGTGAACTTTCAAATGGACTTAGATATATTCCAATGATATTACGGCTTATCAAATAATGCATTTCATACCGGAATATTTACAGCGACCATGGGGTCAGGCCAACATTAATGCTTTTAGGCAAATGAACAGTGACGAGTATATGCACTTAATGAACATTGGCACGTGCATCATTCTAGTGGTTTTTCATGAACTATTATGAAATATTAATTACGAACACAGCTACATGGTGTTTCAGAAATTTATACACTTTTATAAACAATTTATTTTCTGCAAGTGAAATTTCAGCCGCTGTGGAGATTAACCTTTTTTTCATAAGCAAACCGAACATTGTATGGGACAGTGGCGTGACATAGTCGAAGAGTAGGGGGTACCCTACATTTATGAACTTTTACGGAAGAATTTGGACAGTATCCGTGATGGATAATATGCAGTTCATTATGTCGGAGTAGGCGAATACGGAGACGTGATGGCACCACAGAGCGATGGATTCGGTTCCTGAAGAAGAGGATGTCCAACAGCTGATTCACTTGGAATATGAAGGCAATCGTTATTTTAGTGGGTGATACGATGTTTCCGTCGATCTTTCGAGAAATTTGTTGCACACACGAGGATAATCGACGATCTTTGAAATATATTAACAGCTGATATAAGAAGGTATTGTAAGAGTTATGACTTTCCTGATATGAATTTTCATGAACACTGGGCATACTTGTATATATTTCTAGTAGGAGTTCTACGATTATTTTGACATGGCTTAGACATTATTTGCTCCATTTTGCTAGAATATGGCGTTACCATATGATATGGCAGGCACCATTATACGACATTCTCACCATTGGTTGACTTTATTAAGCAGATGTTTGGTCTTTTTGACAGTTTTCAGTAAGGATAGTTTTTCTTGGATAGTTATTTTTTTGTGGCGAGTATTTCGAACTCGTGATCTGCAATTGGATTATTTAAATTACTTCGTCAGTTCATTGCATACTAGCGAGTATGTATTATTCATCAGTAGGGATTTTTTCTATTGGATTGTTTGGAGATATTAAGATTTTATTCACTCAAGTGAATCAATATCGCTTTTATGTGACAACTAGAGACTTGTTGATTCCAATCTGGTACATTCACTCATCAGTCAACGAGATGGGGCCTTTCGTTTTATACGAATGCGTGGTGGTACACACCTGACCTGCCATTGAGGAACTCATTTTTATCATCCGAGTGTACTTGGGATTGTAAGAGGATGAAACAAGAAACTACTAGTCACATATCAGATGAATTTTGTTAAATAAATTAAAAATAAATGTCAGCAGGGTTACATTTTGTAATTCTTGTTTGCCAATCCAATATTTTGTTGCTATACTCTTTTGAGAGTACTTTCATTTAACAGCTGATGCAGTTGATACTTTTGATACTTTTTATGATTGAGTTTGATACCTTTGAGAAGGATTTCAAGTAATTGAATCTTGTAAAATGAATCATTAATGGTCAGATTTATTTTGAGGCAGATCAGTGTTACATATTTTGATGTGAGAGATTATAACACATTGGTGTTTTTCAGTGAAGTGAATTTTGAGAATTTTAAGAGAATTTATGCTCTATTTGAAAGCAGATCTTGAATTGGATTTCGATTACTAAGGTAATTTTTCCTTATTGTTTAAGAAGTTGTCTAGATGTGATCAGATTAATTACAGTTCTTGGAGATTGTGTGCGTTGATAATTTGAAGCCAGTTATATATTTTTGTAGATCATGCAACGTGATTAAGTGAAGTTTGTGATAGGAATTTTCTGGAAGTTGCCAGTTGGAAGTTGCAATATTGCTAATGTATTTTGAGGCAGACATGAGGTTGTCGAACCCAGTCTAGCATAATTTTCGAGATTCATGCTGTGCGCTGAATAGTTATGGTGTTATGTGGAATATTTATGGTGTTACGTGGAATAATTATGGTATTCAAATATGGTATTTGATAAAGTGAGAGTATATGATGAAGTTTTGGATAGTGAGATCCCACGTGATTTTGTGAAGGCAATAATATTTTTTGGCATGATAATTAAATACGAGATATAACTTGGAAGTGATAAAACTGTAAGACAACGTTCTATAACCTATATTAAACAATTTTTTAGGAAATTAAACAAATAAATAATGTTGATAATACAAGATTTTCTGATAATAATAATTAATGAAATAATAATCTGAAATTTAAGCATATTAATGATCTGACCTAATGAAATAAAAATCTGAATGACTCGATGAAATAAAAATCTAAATAACCAGATGAATAAAATTTAAATAAATTGATAAATTAAATTTTGGAATAAATCAATGAATTAAATAAATGGATAAATTAAAGATTGAATAAATAAGCTGATTTAAATAAATTGATAGATGATTAAATAGATGAAGAATAACTGAATTAGAAGGTGATGATTAATAAATTTAAATGGATTTAAATAAATTTATATGAGAGATATGATTTGAATATTTGAAGAATTACAACTTGAATTAATGAATTAAACAATTTATATGGATGATTTAAGATGATTTAATCGGAATGAGATGATGAAATGAGAGTGTGTGAATAATTAGAGAATATAATGAATTGATGATTATAATATTCATTTAAATGATTTAATGGTGATAAATTAATTATTCTGACTTGAATATAATGAATTTTGAGATGAGAACTAGTGTGAGAAATATTTAATTTTGATGATGATGATTATAACCAATGAGTAGTGGAGTTTTTGTGATTCACAAACAAGCAATTATTAATGACAGTGTAAATAGTGTAAATTAATTATTCGATTTATAGGAGCATTTACTAAGATATTCAGCATTTGAATAATGCCATTCAAGCCATAATATTATTTGATAGTTAATAAATATGTGATTAGAATATATGTGTTTAGACAGATTCATTATTTTTTACATCCACATTCATGATGTTAACTTAAAGAGAAGTTAGGTCTCAGGTATCACGAATGTCAGTGACGCATAGACATAGTGCTACGGTGAACCTGAGAACCCAAGTGAACTTTAGATATTTTTCATATTTTATGTGGATAAAGTACAATTTGAATAGAATAGAGATGGTTCGATTTTCTGGACAATGACAATTTAACGTTGGCATTCGACCATACTCTTAGGTAGGATGTGTATTTAATATGTCAGTCTGACTATCAAAGTTGAATAAATTTGTTTTTATCTTAGTTGTGATCTGATGATGATGTGATTTTCCTAATTCTTTCCTTGTCTTAATTAAGGCTTAACCAGGAAGGATGTGGTTTGCTAGGGATTCAGTTGGTGGCGCCCATTTCTATTTGTATTTTTTTAATATTAAATTTAAGCCCGTAACGACCCTGGAGATACTTTATCTCGTGTTACCCTCTGCTTTTGTGATATTTCAACTGAATTTCCGACACATTCCTTATTTGACTTCATGTTCATTTAACTCCGCATGTCCTGGAAATCCAGGAATGCGATGTAATAGCAGATGGGTCATCGCATCCCCAGGACGAACGGGTACAGTATTAACTGTCAAAAGGATCATCGCCTTCTACATGAAGCAAAGATAAGTACCGACTTCAGGTTGTAACCTCATTCTCATCGTCTTTTAATAGCTCAATGGTTTTATTTGGATTTTATAGACAGTGAAAGTTGCTATGTGAAAATAACTGCTTTCAAGAGATCTTCTTGATCTTACTTAAACTATCAGGTTTAACTTTCAACATGAAAGATTTTCTGAGATGCTATCTCACATCGTGGGATATTTCCAAAATACCCACTGTCTATAGAATCTAGCTTTCCGCCGAGGGATTCTCTACCCAATTTAACCAAGTCATCATTGCTCTGGAACCTTCCAGAACTTGCATTCTAACTACCAGTCATACTGTCATGTATTTTCCACTCACATGTGGGAATACTTTTTCAAACTAAGGAATTTTCATTATGAACTACTAATCAATAACTAAATTTTTCTTCCTCCGTTGGGATTTTCTCTGGCGCATTCAACTATAATCTACAACTTTCTCAAGCAATAGACTCTCGCATATCTAGTGTAACTAGTTATTTTCCATCATTGCAATAATTTTCCTTGCCAAAAACTTTTTGTGCTACTTCAGTGAACTTTTCATCTATTTAACAGACTATAGTGAAAACAGTGCTTGTTCAACATTTCATCCGCGTCGCGTTCGTCCGAATACTATAAATACGGCCATGAACACTTATCCTCAATCCCATTTGGTCTTTCCCAAACCCTTTACTAACCAACCAAAATAATAAAATTGTTACTTTAGGTCTTTTTCAATGAGGTGTCACTCTAAATAAGTGCCCGCCCTCTTTTGCTTTATGTATCACAAATTAATGTCTGTAAAACTTCGTGTCTAGTACACGCTTCAACTTATATTGTTTCTCCCTTCTAATCAGGGAATACAATTCTTTCAGCTCATAAGTGAGTTAATTCTAGGTTTCGCGAAAGGGAAACTTGCCCCATTTGTCTCGTGATCCTTACTTAAACATAGGAGTTCTAGAAACTTCCTTTCGACTTTTCTCTTCAGGTTTCACAATAAGTGACCTGCCCTATTTGTATAATCACTAAAAAGTAATTCAGCTTTAATATAAGGAGTTATAGAAACTTCTCTTTTATTCTTCCTGCTTTTTGTTGTTGTTACTTCCGAAGTTGTTACTCTTTCTAAGATATTTACCTAGAATTCTTAAAAGTACACACCTTGTACTTGATTTATTGTCTAACTTTAATCACTTCAATTGTCTTTAAATTTTTCATTTTATCTTCGCCATTTCAAAATCTTACGAAGATTTTAAAGTACTTATAAAAGGTTTAAAACCGAAAGAATTGTTAATTGCCTGGCGCAAGCTTTAGATGTTTTCGGAGGTCTTTGACCCCATTTGTTGCAAAATCAAAATTATATATTTGTTACCAAACTACTACCCAACATTGTTAAATAAATTAAATATTTGTTTTTGTATTTATCATTTCTCAAACATAACGGTTAGGCAAGGTCCTGTCTTCCTTGACTCTTCCCACTTAATGCAAATAAATCTATTGATAGGGTTTTCACCACTTGTTGCATTTGAGAAAGAACTCTTAGTCATAAATTATTTCAAACTCTCTTCCTATTTCTCCATCCTTTTCTCCCGTCCGAAACCCACTTCTTTTTCTTTATCATCTTCCCTTGGGGGTTAGGTTATTCCCAAGCTAATAATCTACCCACTATTTGGTCCCAGAAACCCGGGAGAGTCCATTCATGGCATTTTCTATTTTGTCAAGGGTTATTTGACAATATATTGCAAATCATTACTATCTTCTTTGAATTTTTCAGCTATAACTTCGCAGTGAAAAGCTGGTGAAGGTGATAGAGGTCGTTCCTGTCTTCGTCAGCCTGTCTTACTTGCATCCTGTCTTCTGCTGCCAACCTGACAGCATTTTCAAAATCTCGCTACAGTTTCGTAAGTTGTACTTCTCTTTACCTATTTTCAACATGCCAACTGAAAAGGATGAAACTCTCATTGCCAGACGTTCTTCCTACAAAGGGCAACTCACCAGATTTACAAATTTCGTTAGTAAAATAAATCCCACCAATTGTGATCTAGACGTCTTGACACAACGCCTTAAGTTGTACGAACGGTCCTATGATTACTATGATCAAATTCAAACCGAAATTGAATCCGCTTGCCCGGAACTTCAATCGGATCGGGACGAGGTTGAACCCTTGTATTTTGAAGGGATTGCCAAGGTCCACCAACTGATCCGCAGTAGTCAGGGGCCGATAACCTAGATGTTAGGCCCCTTAAAACAACAATTATCATCATCATCATGATCCGCAGTATCTCAGAACCGGACACTAGGGTCATCAATCCGGCCCAGTTCGCACCCGCTTCAGTTCATCAGGACAAACCGAAACCTTTACTTCCAAAGATAAGCCTACCTCACTTCTCAGGCCAGGAAGGTGAATGGTATTCCTTTTACGAACTTTACTGCTCCCTTATTCATGAAAACACAGACATTCTCGATATCCATAACTTCTATTTCCTGCGTTCGTCCTTGGAAGGCCAGGCCTTGGCCTTGGTTGAGTCACTACCTTTAAGCGCAGATAACTACCACATCGCCTTTAATCTCCTTAAAGAGAGATATGGTAATTTACGTTTGTGTGTTGCTCGCCACATTCGCTGCCTGTTCAACTTGCCCGTCGTCAACCCTAATGACGTCACCTCTTTAAGAGACCTGTTAGACTCCATGCAATTACATGTTCTATCGTTATATCAACTCAAGCAGCCAGTCCAAACTTGGGACACCATCCTTATTCATCTAGCTACATCCAGATTCGATTTTTCGACATTAAAGGCTTGGGAAATCGAACTCACTCGCAAGGATGAGCATTCATTCGAACACTTAATCTCGTTTCTGAACAGCCGGTGCCAAGTCCTTACAGCACTCTCATTTCAGTGCGAAAATGTCGAAACGAGTCATTAGAGTCACATTCTTGAGAAAACAATAGTCTCTTCAAATGGTCATCAGTACCCATCTGTCGAGAACAAGCAAACCCGTCCTGCCTCTTTCAACCATCCAAGAGAACATATTAGGCTGCTCAACAAATCTTTAAAATGCTCGCTCTGTAAAAAGTTGCACACCTTGTACTCGTGCAAATCCTTTAAAGAATTGCCTGTTGAAGACAGAAGGAAGTTTGTCTTCAATAATAAACATTGCTTCAACTGCTTGTCACCTAAGCATTCTTCTTTAAACTGTACGTCTTCCAACCTCTGTTTTCTTTGCAAAAGACCGCATCATTCTTTATTGCACGTTCATGATCAATCGAGGTCACTAGTACCTGCTTCTTCAAACTCCATGCAGAGCAGCTCCGAACAAACTAATGCTTCTGCCTGCATTTCTAACGCCAAAACTTCTCTCAGTGCACAAGTCCTGTTGTCCACTGTACAATTCGAAATCCAAGATAAATTCGGAAATTGGTTTCGAACCCGCGGTCTTCTCGATTCCGCTTCAACTCACAACTTTGTTTGGCAATCGTTAATTAAAAAACTAGGTCTTTCTTCATCACCTACTTCCATCAATGTATCCGGCATTGACAATTTGAAAACTCAAGCCTTGCAGTCTTCAAAATTGAAAATCAGAGACATTTGTCAAAGAAACACCAATCTTAACTTAAACTGTATCATTCTTACCAGTATTGGCAATGACACTCCTAGCAGCTCTATTAATACTTCCGGTTTAAAGATTCCTTCGCATTTAAGGTTAGCTGATCCTCACTTTAATGCTCAAGGCCCCATTGATATACTTTTCAGTGCCAATATTTTCTGGAACTGCCTTCGTAAACAAACCCGTAGGCTATCTTCAAACGTGGTCGCCAGAGACACCGATTTTGGTTGGGTCATTACTGGTGAAATACAACATCCCAGTCTTCAAACCAAATCGCAATGTCATTTCGTTACTGTCGATTCAAATCCCCTCTCTGAAAAAGAGAACGCTTATGTTTCCGATCTCGATACATTTGAAAAACACTTGCCGAAACGATGTCTCATTGTAAACAACTACGTCACCTGTGTAAGCTGTTTAAGTGGGTTTGCCTTTTTCCGCACAAAACGGCAATTCAAGTTCGCCTCGCCTTGGGTTACTTCGTTTACCTTCTCATGTCATTTTTTCTAGCAGGTAATTGTTCAAACCTTCTATCGAAAACTATCTTCCCCTTGTTTAAAACCATGGCTATCAGTCACCATCATTTCGCTGTAAGCTATGTTTCACTTCTTTCTCTATTTATTAGGATAGCCACGGCCGCCTCCTTCCCTCATCCTCACACTCGGAAGCCGGTTTTGAAACCGCTTGAAAATCTGAGTTCTCTAGCATCTAGAATAACTATTCTTACGCATAAACTCCTTCTCAATGTCCCAGCTTCTCTTCTTTGTTCAGAAGAATTAAGCTTTTTTCTGTTGAAAATTGTCGGATTCCGTGATCCTCAAAATTACGCGAAATTGATTTCTTACTTTATTTCATATGTCTTTAAGTTGTTTTTTCACGTCCAAGCTAGTTACACTAGATATGCGAGAGTCTATTGCTTGAGAAAGTTGTAGATTATAGTTGAATGCGCCAGAGAAAATCTCAACGGAGGACTGCATGACTGCATGCCGTGTTACTTGAATATCCACTTTAAGTCTCAGCTGATTGCATTTGCCTTGTTTGTTTATTTTGAACTGCTTGTTTGTCAATCATGTTTGTATACAAGCTCGGGTAAGGCCATGCTGCCGTTTATTTACTCTATGCTTGACAAAGGTCAGAGCAAGTTTTCCTTATCTCAACTTTGGCTGAGTGCCAACCATTGTCTTGCGAGTTGCTCCCGTAATTTCAGAAGCTGTTCACCTCCTTCCCAAAATAAACTTGTTCTGGTCAAGGACTCCTTCAGATATTTATATTCGTTATCTCGCTGTACTATGTGGGTCAAGGTCGTTCTTACCTATTTCTCTCACTTGCTCAGACTCGTATCTTATAGCTGTTTCGATTCTTGTTTCATAACATCGTTTCATATTTTTTATGCGCTCATGTATTGCACCTTGCTTACATATTTTGCACTTTTATTGTTCATTGTTGAACAAACTTGTTTTCTCTCGTCGTTACACTCGATGTATATTTGCATTTATGCTTGTTCCGTCACGTTTCTTGTTGACTAAAGTATTCTTCTGATTAACCCCTTTGATACTTATTATAACTTAAGGTCATTGTTAATGGCTACCAGATTGTCGTTACCTATGGCGTTCTTGCCTTCTACTCGCATAGTTCCTTTGTTTATTTGGCTTATTCTTACCCTTAATCGATGTACTTGTTTCTCTACGCTTTATTCAAATTTGTTAACTCTCCTTTCGCATCTTGTCGCGATCTTCACTAGAGCTTTATTTCTCGCAGCTTCTAGCTACTTTGTGATTGAAGGTGTTGTTAATTCTCGCCCTTTAACTCCGCTTTCCAATGACCCTGATGACCTGCTTCCACTCTCACCTGGTCACTTCCTTATAGGCACTTCTCTTTCTGCCCCTCTTCCCCTCCCCAACTCTTACAGGGATTCTAATTTACCTATTGTTTGGCGTAAACTTGAAGCCCTCCGCAATTCTTTCTGGAAGAGGTGGAACTTGGAATACTTAACTTCCTTGCAACGGAGACAGAAGTGGTTTCTTTCCAATCCCGACATCAAAGTGGGGGACTTGGTCCTGGTTAGGGATGTTTCTCCTTCCCTGGTCTGGATTTCTGGTAGAGTGACCGAGTGTTATCCTGGAAGGGATGGGAGAGTTAGGATAGCCAGAATCTTGACCACTAACGGTCACATCATAAGACCACTGTCTTTAATTGCTCCATTACCTTTAAATTTTTTAATTGTTTATCTTGTTCTCTGTTGGCGTTTCCCCTCCCAGCTTGGTGTATTCTTTGGAATACACGGTAAGATAGAGTAAATTTTATTTCTCTTTGCTATAGTTCATTCCTTCCTTTTTCTCTAACACCAACAGTGATCTTCTGATTTATCCTTGTTGGTCATGTCTCTTATGTTACCTGTGAGTCTGTTCTAGATATATATCTTCCATGACCCACCTAGCGTCATCTAGCAGCGAATCTCTGAAGTTCCTCAATTCTTCCCTGTACAAGAGGACTTCCTTGTCAATCTGGCCACCAGATCTCGTCGCCATCGCCAGCTATCATCTCCGTGATCAAGAGAACTTCGTCTACTTTTTCACCCACCAGGCTGCGCTAGTGTCGCCTACTATCAACACTTTGAAGACCATTTCATCAAGAGAAAATTTATTTCTGTCATGTTGGTTATTCTTATATGTATTCCTTTTGTCTCCTACCCCCACTCTTTTCCCTTCCATGGTCCCTCTGTGCTTCGCTGAACGTGTCTCACTTGTACGTCGGAAGTTGACTCAGTCAGTTAGAGTTCAGCTAGAGCTCGCCTCCTCATCTCAAGAGGCAATCTTTTAAATTCTACGCCATGTTAGAATTTTAGTATCAACCGTCAAAAGGATCATCGCCTTCTACATGAAGCAAAGATAAGTACCGACTTCAGATTTTAACCTCATTCTCATCGTCTTTTAATAGCTCAATGGTTTTATTTGGATTTTATAGACAGTGAAAGTTGCTATGTGAAAATAACTTCTTTCAATAGATCTTCTTGATCTTACTTAAACTATCAGGTTTAACTTTCATCATGAAAGATTTTCTGAGATGTTATCTCACATCAAGGGATATTTCCAAAATACTCACTGTCTATAGAATCTAGCTTTCCGCCGAGGGATTCTCTACCCAATTTAACCAAGTCATCATTGCTCTGGAACCTTCCAGAACTTGCACTCTAACTACCAGTCATACTGCCATGTATTTTCCACTCACATGTGGGAATACTTTTTCAAACTAAGGAATCTTCCTTATGAACTACTAATCAATAACTAAATTTTTCATCCTCCGTTTGGATTTTCTCTGGCGCATTCAACTATAATCTACAACTTTCTCAAGCAATAGACTCTCGCATATCTAGTGTAACTAGTTATTTTCGATCATTCTAACAACTTTCCTTAACATAAACTTTTTGTGTTACTACAGTGAACTTTTCATCTATTTAACAGACTATAGTAAAAACAGTGCTTGTTCAACATTTCATCCGCGTCGCGTTCGTCCGAATACTATAAATACGGCCATGAACCCTTATCCTCAATCCCATTTGGTCTTTCCCAAACCCTTTACTAACCAACCAAAATAATAAAATTGTTACTTTAGGTCTTTTTCAATGAGGTGTCACTCTAAATAAGTGCCCTCCCTCTTTTGCTTTATGTATCACAAATTAATGTCTGTAAAACTTCGTGTCTAGTACACGCTTTAACTTATATTGTTTCTCCCTTCTAATCAGCTCATAAGTGAGTTAATTCAAGGTTTCACGAAAGTGAAACTTGCCCCATTTGTCTCGTGATCCTTACTTAAACATAGGAGTTCTAGAAACTTCCTTTCGACTTTTCTCTTCAGGTTTCACAATAAGTGACCTGCCCTATTTGTATAATCACTAAAAAGTAATTCAGCTTTAATATAAGGAGTTATAGAAACTTCTCTTTTATTCTTCCTGCTTTTTGTTGTTGTTACTTCCGAAGTTGTTACTCTTTCTAAGATATTTACCTAGAATTCTTAAAAGTTCACACCTTGTACTTGATTTATTGTCTAACTTTAATCACTTCAATTGTCTTTAAATTTTTCATTTTATCTTCACCATTTCAAAATCTTACGAAGATTTTAAAGTACTTATAAAAGGTTTAAAACCGAAAGAATTGTTAATTGCCTGGCGCAAGCTTTACATGTTTTCGGAGGTCTGTGACCCCATTTGTTGCAAAATCAAAATTATATATTTGTTACCAAACTACTACCCAACATTGATAAATAAATTAAATATTTGTTTTTGTATTTATCATTTCTCAAACATAACGGTTAGGCAAGGTCCTGTCTTCCTTGACTCTTCCCACTTAATGCAAATAAATCTATTGATAGGGTTTTCACCACTTGTTGCATTTTAGCAAGAACTCTTAGTCATAACTTATTTCAAACTCTCTTCCTATTTCTCCATCCTTTTTCTCCAGTCCGAAACCCACTTCTTTTTCTTTATCATCTTCCCTTGGGGGTTAGGTTATTCCCAAGCTAATAATCTAACGAACCTGGCCTTTATGAACTTAACAAGGGCCTCATAAGTGCATTGCGAATGCTGAGATAGTTCCATCTGCCAGGCTTTTAGGGTAGTAGAATAGAATTTACTGGAAACAAGATGCATTATGAATAAATCCCAAAATTGCACAGACTGACCTAAATTCGCCAAGGCACGAATTTGAAGCCTCTGCTGTGTCAATTAAATTGCGAAGGGTTAAAACATTATCAGATTGAATATTAGGAAGATTAAACAATGCCTGTATGTGTCTTTGAATCCTAAGCCTTGAATTTCCATAGCGATCTTCAAGTAAATCTAAAGCGACTTCGTAGTTGTCACTTCCCAGGGTTAATGCCTGGATAAGCTTAAGAGGCTGGCCTTGAACGTCTGAGCGCAAGTAATGGAACTTTTGTATCAGAGAAGGGTTTCATTGTTATGAATTAGTGAAGTAAACAATTCAACAACTGGTTCCCATGAACTTTTGTCGCCACGAAATGTGGGTAAATCAATTTTAGGGAGGATTGTTCGGTTTGTTGCGGAGGTAGAAACAAAAGGAGTTGAATCTTAGCTTCAAATGTTAACGTGCTATGTAAAGCTTTTGCTTCAGCATAACCTTGATAATACAATCGTTCAGTTTCATTATGATCACTCTGTTGTTCGGGGCTCTGAATTTCAATACTGCATTGAATCTCATCGTATTTTTCAAAGGCCTGCTCATAATTTTTGTGTCTTTGAGAGATTATAATAATATATTTATTGCAGCCAAATAGCCATACAACAAAGAAAAGGAATAATACATTTATATACACTGTACTCGCGCTCTTGAGCCTTGGTTTGCATATTCTTTAATTGTTTTTGTTCTTTTGGTGCCGAGTTCTAGGTGGTAACGTTCACACATGTATCCACATATCGAAGTTGCGTTCCTGTTCTGTTAGCTCTGAAAGAAAAGTTCTGAAACGGGTTAATTTGCCCTTATATGAAGCTCTAGTGTTAATGATTGTGTTATCAAGAGGCATGTTCAAAGCTGGGGCAAAACTCACCACATGTATATTGACCTGCATGTCTTACGTCAGCTGAAGTAAACACTAGCGGAGAAAGAGCTGGGATCTCTCCAAAATCCTTTTTGCCGCTGCTCGATTCAAGTTTAAACTGAAAAATACACATGCATTAATACATTATGAAATAGTTAAACTATTATTATTATTATTGTTATTATTTTGATTTCTGGTGTGCAATATTTGAAATGGGTTAAATCCCGGATTTCGGCACCAAAACTTTATGGAGAAAGATCTGCCCTAAATCTTCCCATAAAAAGGGAGAACGCGTCAGGCATGAGCCTGACCAAAATAGCTGTTAAAGAGAGATAGACTGAAGGGGTGCGGTGTCGTAGGCATGAAGGTGCAACACCAGATAAACAAAAAATAATATAACAAGATGTTAACAAGATTTATTAAAATTTTTAAATATGACATTAAATGCACAAGAAATGCTCCTAGGGTGATTGCACAAAAATTACTAGTTTTAAATTGTATTAAATAGTAAAGGTCTGGTAACATAACCCATTGAGAAGAAGTAAAGCCTTAAATAAAAATAACCATTAAGAAAATGAATGATGCAAGTAAAATTTAATTGTTTCATAAAAGTGAACTTATCTTCTTAATTTGTAGAGTCAGCTCCTTGAAAGTTCTGACTAGCATAGCGTTGATTTGAGAAATTCCGTGTAGTTTCTGCGGAAAGGAGGCGTACATTGCCCAAGATGTACATGCCGTAGATAAAGTTCAACCTCTCTTCTTAAGGAGATGGTAGAAGTGAAGGAGTCTATGAGTAAGGAGATTAAGGAGCAAGTAGGCTCTGTAAATGAGAATGTAGTGACAGTGACCAAACAGACAGTAGAAGTGAAGGAATTTGTGAGTAAGTTAATCCAGGAGAGCAACAAGGCCACGAACACAAGGATAGAGGGTCTCAGGAAAGAAACACAGGACCATAAGTGTACGTAATAGTAGTATGGAGTTGGAATCCTGGAAAGTGGCTGTATAGGAGGAAGAAGTGGAGGATAAGATAAAAGAGGAGGAAATGAATGAGATAAGTGATTCACTTGAAGGAAAACAAGAAAATTATCAGCAATGTGGGAGGCGTGTGGTGTATTCATTGGAATACACAGTAAGACAGAGTAAGCTTTTGCTTCTCTTTGCTTTAGTTCATCCCTTCCTTTTTTTCGCTAACACCAACAGTCATCTCCTGGTTTCTCTTTGTTGGTATATGTTTCTTACACTACCTGTAAGTCTGTTCTAGATATATATCTTCCATGACCCACCTGGGGTAATCTAGTAGCGAATCTCTGAAGTTCCTCAATTTTTCCCTGCACAAGAGGACTTCCTTACCAATCTAGCCACCAGATCTCGTCGCTATCGCCAACTATCATCTCCGTGATCAAGAGAACTTCGTCTACCCTTTCACCCACCAGGCTGCGCTAGTGACGCCTGCTATCAACTCTTTGAAGACCATTTCATCAAGAGAAATTATTATTTCAAAGTTGACTATTCTTATATGTATTTCTTTGTCTCCTACCCCCACCTTTTTCCCTTCCCTGGTCTCTCCGCGCTCCGTTGAGCTGGCCTCACTTGTGCGTCTGAAGTCAAACCAGTCAGTTGGACTTAACTAAAGCTCGCCTCCTCTACTCTAGAGGCAAACTTTTAAATTCGACGCCATGTTCGAGTTTTAGAACCAACCGTCAACAGCAACATCGCCTTCTTCATGAAGCAAAGATAAGTACCGACTTCATGTTTTAACCACATTCTCATCGCTTTTAAAACCCTCAATGCTTTTATTTGGATTTTATAGACAGTGAAAATTGCTATATGTGATAAAAATAACTGCTTTCAAGAGATCTTCTTGATCAAACTCGAACTATCAAATCTAACATTCAAAATGAAAGATTTTCTGAGATGCTATCTCACATCGAGGGATATTTCTAATATACCCTCTGTCTATATAATCTAGTTTTCCGCCGAGGGATTCTCTACCCAATTTAAACAAGTCATCATTGCCCTGGAACCTTCCAGAACCTACACTCTATCTACCAGTTATACTGTCATGTATTTTCCACTTGATATGGGAATACTTTCTTCGCTGAGAAACTTGTATGGGATAAACTTCTAATCCACATAAACTGTCTTCCTACGTGGGAAATTTTCTGCCGTATTTAACTGCCGCCCATAGAAACTACGACTCATAATTCCCTCAAGCCAAAACTCAACTTTTACATAACTGCAATAACTTTTCTTTCTATAAGCTTTTTGTGCTGGTACAGTGAACTTTCAACTATATCAACAGACTATAGTGATAACAGTGCCTGTTCAACTTTTCATCCGCGTCGCGCTCGTCCGAGTACAATAAATACGGCCATGAACACTCTTCCACAATCCCATTTGATCTTTCCCAAACCCTTTACTAAAATTGTTACTTTAGGCCTTTTTTCAATGAGGTGTCACTCTCAATAGGTGCCCTCCCTTACTTGTTCCACGTACAACGAATTAATGTCTGTAAAACTTCGTGTCTAGTACACGCCTTAAAGTATATTGTTTCTCCCTTCTAATGAGGGAATCCAATTCTTTCTACTCAAAAGTGAGTTATCTCTAGGTTTCACGAAAGGGAAATTTGCCCCATTTTTCTCATGATTCCTACTTAAACATAGGAGTTCTAGAAACTTCCTTCCAATTTTTCTCTTCAGGTTTCACAATAAGTGACCTGCCCTACGAGGTACGTCCAGAAAGTAAGTTCCGTTTGGTAATAAAATTAAATTGTGTACCGATACAGAAAAATTATTTATTGCACAAAATTCTACAACCCATAAACTACTTTTCCACATAACTGCCGAAATGTTGCAGGCATTTGTCGTAGCGTGGCATGGTGTATTCTTGGAATACATGGTGCGAGAGAATATAAAGTTTAATGCTCTTTTCTTGTTCATTTCTTCCTTTTTATCAAACACCAACAGTGATCTTCTATTTTCTCTTTGATGGTCATGTCTCTTACGTTTTTTGTGAGTCTGTTCTAGATATATATCTTCCATGACCCACCTGGCGTCATCTAGCAGCGAATCTCAGAAGCTCCTCAATTCTTCCTGGTGCTAGAGGACTTCCTTTTCCATCTGGCCACCAGATCTCGTTGCCATCGCCAGCTATTATCTCCGTGATTAAGAGAACTTCGCCTACTCTTTCACCCTCCAGGCTGTGCTAGTATCGCCTGCTATCAACTTTTTGAAGACCATTACCTCAAGAGAATTTAAGTTCACAATATTGGTCATGCTTATATGTTCTCCTTTTGTCTCCTACCCCCACTCTTTTCCCTTCCTTGGACCCTCCGCGCTTCGCTGAGTGGGTCTCACTTGTAAGTCGGCAGTTGACTCGGTCAGTCAAGGCTCAACCAGAGCCAGTCTCCTCAAACCAAGAGACACTCTCTACATTCTACGCCATGTTGGCACATTAAGTATTCGTCAAAGGGAACTTCACCTTCGACATGCAACCAAGATAAGTACAGACTTAAGGTTTTAACCTCAACTTCATTAGTTTTATTACCTACATGCTTTTATGATCATTTTATAGACAGCGTGAGATTACTTATTTGGGGCGGTAATCATTCTTCGCGGGATTTGCCATGTTGGGCTTTTGTCTGTCTAAGCCAACCTTAATAGAAAGTAGCTTTTCTTAAGCTATTTAAATGAGAGATCTTCTCACAACGTGGGATATTATCTAATACCCGCTGTCCATAAAATATTAAGCTCGTTCCACCGCTGGATTAACTTTGGCCACATTCTTCTATTAGGATTGTTCTGGAACCTTCTAGATTCTGTACTCTATCTACAAGTCTTGCCGTCATGTATTTTTCACTCACTTGTGAGAATACTATTTAAAATGAGGAATCTTCCTTATAAATTACTGCAATAGCTAAATTTTCTTCCACCGTTGGAATGTTCTATGGCGCATTTAATTGTAATACACAACTTTCTCAAGCAATAGACTTTCGCCTATCTAGTGCTACCAGTTATTTTTCTTCATTGCAATAACTTTCTTTCCCATAAACTTTCGTGTTACTACAGTGAACTTTTCATCCATTCAACAAACTATAGTGAGAACTAGTGCTTGTTCAACATTTCTACCGCGTCGCGATCGTCCGATTACCATAAATAAGGCCATGAACATTGATCCTAAATCCCAATTGATCTTTCCTAAACCTTCTACTAACAAACCATATTAATAAAATTGTAACTCTAGATCTATTGCAATGAGGTGTCACTCTAAATACGTGCCCTCCCACATTTGCTTATATCTCATTAATTAATTTCTGCATAACCACGTGTTTCATACACGGTTCAAGCTTACATTGTTTCTCCCTTATAATCAGGGAATACAATTCTTTCAACTCAGGAGTGAGTTATTTCTAGGATTCACGAAAGGGAAACTTGCCCCATTAGTCTCGTGATTCCTAATTAAACATAGGAAGTCTAGAACATTCCTTTTGACTTTCTCTACAGGTTTCACAGTAAGTGACTTGCCCTCTCTTGTATAATTGTAATAAAAGTAATTCTGCACAAATATAAGAAGTTATAGGAACTTCTATCTTATTCTTCATGTTTTTCTTATTGTTAATTTCGAAGTGGTTACTTTCTCTAGAATGTTTTCTCTGAAATTTCTTATACTACACACCTTGTACTCTATTTATTGTTAAACTTTAATCACCTTAATTGTCTTTAAATTTTGAATTGTTATCTTCGCTATTTTAAATCCTTGCTAGGATTTTATAAAGGTTTGAAAGCTAATAAATTGTTAATTGCCTGGAGCAAACTTTAAATGTTAGGAGGTCTGCGACCACAAAATTGTTAACCACATTGAAACTATATACTTGTCAAATTTATTAGACTTTTTTGCATTGTTAAATAAATTCAAACTTTCCTTTTCGACTCATCATTTCTCTAATACAACGGTTAGGCAAGATCCTGTCTTCCTTGGCTCTTCCTACTCAATGCCATTAAATCTATTGATAGGGCTTTCACCACTCATTGCATTTAAGCAAGAACTCTTAGTGGGAATCTCGTTAAAGTTTCTCTTAGCTTTAATAGCTAATTCTAACTGGCCAGCAAGGCAAGTACAGCTCGCTACGCCAGCTACCTGCTTGTGGAGATCCTCTCCGAAAACTTATGGTTGGTTTTCCAAAAGATAAGTGTTTCTCTTTGTCTAAACTTTTAGCCGGCTCCTTGCTGAGTAAAAGCTTAGCCATTTCCAAATGCAACTATTGGTTCACTTACCAAAATTACTCCCCAAGGTATTTTTTTTATCACAATCCTTCTTGGAAGCACTCGGTCGCTTTTTAGGAACTCCACAACTTCGAAAACTGGAAATATCAAAATCGATGCAAATTATTGGCATTCTTCGAATTACTTGGTCAAAAAAGAATTCCTTTGAACAGATCTACAATAAGTCTGTTACTATCTGTCTTGCCAGACCATCACCCTTCCCCATAGTACGCATATGCATGCTTGAGAGGGAATACTCTAAAGCAATTCTCTTGCAAACCGCCCAAGTCCTAGCTGCGGTTCCCGTTAGCTTCGACCAGGTCCTTACCCACTTTAGGTATCAGAGAACGGATTTGCAGTGGCAACCGCCTCTAAGTGCATTTAAAGTTAAATTCATAAATTTTGTGGGACTCTCCTCCTATTTTTCTATCCTTTTTCTCCAGTCAGAAACCCAACTCCTTTTCTTTATCATCTTCCCTTGGTGGTTAGGTTATTCCTCAGCTAATAATCTACCCAAAATTTGGTACCAGAAACCCGGGAGAGTCCATTTGTCATTTTTTCTGCTTAAAAGATTATTTGACAATACCTTGCAAATTATTAATACCTGCTTTGAATCTTTCAGCTATAACTACATCGTGCAAAGCCTGTGAAGGGGAAAGAGGCCGCTCCTGTCTCCTTTGGTGTGTCCCTTTCTTTCTACTTATTCGCTGCTGCCAGCCTGACAGCATTTCCGAGGTTCCACAGTTTCGTAAGTTGTATTTTAATTTACTTACATTGTCATGGCTTCTACTGAAAAGGATGACACTCTCATTGCCAGACGTTCTTCCTATAAAGGGCAACTCACCAGATTCAGAAATTTCATCAACTTATTAAATCCCGCCGAGTGTGATTTAGACAGCTTGACACAACGCCGTAAGTTGTACGAACGGTCCTATGATTATTACGATCAAACTCAAACCGAGATTGAATCCGCTTGCCCAGAACTTCAATCGGATCGGGACGAGGTCGAACCCTTGTACTTTGAAGGGATTGCCAAGGCCCTCCAACTGATCCGCAGTATCTCAGAACCGGACACTAGGGTCATCAATCCGGCCCAGTTCGCACCCGCTTCAGTTCATAAGAACAGATCGAAACCTTTACTTCCTAAGATAAGCCTACCTCAATTCTCAGGCCAGGAAGGTGAATGGTATTCTTTTTACGAACTTTACTGCTCACTTATTCATGAAAATTCAGACGTTGTCGACATTCATAAGTTCTATTTCCTGCGTGCGTCCTTGGAAGGCGAGGCCTTGGCCTTGGTTCAGTCACTGCCTTTAAGCGCAGATAACTACCACATCGCGTTTAATCTCCTTAAAGATAGATATGGCAATTTACGTTTGAGTGTTGCTTGCCATATCCGCTGTCTGTTCAACCTGCCAGTCGTCAAACCTAATGACGTCACCTCTTTAAGAGACCTGTTAGACTCTATTCAATTGCACGTGAGAGCGTTATATCAACTCAAGCAACCAGTCCAAACGTGGGACACTATTCTTATTCATCTAGCTACATCAAGATTCGATTTTTCCACATTAAAGGCTTGGGAGATCGAACTCACTCGCAACGAGGAACATTCGTTTGAACACCTCATCTCGTTTCTGAACAGCCGGTGCCAAGTCCTTACAGCACTCTCATTTCAGTGCGAAAATGTCGAAACGAGTCATAAGTGTCACATTTTTGAGAAAAAACTTGTCTCTTCAAATGGTCACCAGCCCCCATCTGTCGAGAACAAGCAAACCCGTTCTGCTTCTTTCAACCATCCAAGAGAACATATCGGGCCGCTCAACAAATCTTTAAAATGCATGCTCTGCAAAAAGTTGCACACTTTGTACTTGTGCAAATCCTTTAAAGAATTGTCTGTCGAAGACCGAAGGAAGTTTGTCTCCAAAAGTAAACATTGCTTCAACCGCTTGTCACCTAAGCATTCTTCTTTAAACTGTACGTTTTCCAACCTCTGTTTCCATTGCAAAAAACCGCACCATTCTTTATTGCACGTTCATGATCAATCGAGGTCAGCAGTACCCGCTTCTTTAAACTCCATGCAGAGCAGCTCCGAACAACCTAATGCTTCTTCCTGCATTTCTAACGCCGAAACTTCTCACAGTGCGCAAGCCCTTTTGTCCACTGTACAATTCGAAATCCAAGATAAATTTGGAAATTGGTTTCGAACCCGCGGCCTTCTCGATTCCGCTTCAACTCACAACTTTGTTTCGCGATCGTTAATTAAAAAACTAGGTCTTTCTTCATCGCCTACTCCCATCAATGTATCCGGCATTGACAATTTGAAAACTCAAGCCTTGCAGTCTTCAAAATTGAAAATCAGAGACGTTTGCCAAAGAAACACCAATCTTAACTTAAACTGTCTTATTCTTACCAGCATTGGCAAGGACACTCCTAGCAACTCAATTAATACTTCCGGTTCAAAGATTCCTTCGCACTTAAGGTTAGCTGATCCTCAGTTTAATGCTCAAGGTCCCATTGATGTACTTTTCAGTGCCAATGTTTTTTGGAATTGCCTCCGTAAACATGTTCGCAAGTTATCCTCTAACGTGGTCGCCAGAGACACCTATTTTGGTTGGGTTATTACTGGTGAAATCCAACATCCCAGTGTTCAAACCAAAGCGCAATGTCATTTTGTTACTGCTGATATAAATCCCCTTTGAAAAAGAGAACACCTATGTTTTCGATCTCGATATTTTTGAAAAACACTTGCCGAAACGATGTCTCATCGTGAACAACTACGCCACCTTTGTAAGTTGTTTAAATGATTTTGCCTTCTTCCCGCACAAGATGGCAATTCAAGTTCGCCTCGCCTTGTGTTACTTCCTTTACCTTCTCATGTCATTTTTTATAACAGGTAATTGCTTAAACTCTCTATCGAAAACTATCTTCCCGTTGTGTAAAACCATGGCTATCAGTCTCCATCACTTCGCTGTAAGCTATGTTTCACTTCTTTCGCTATTTAGTAGGATGGCCACGGCCGGCTTCTTCCTCACAATTGGAAGCCGCTTTTGAAACCGCTTGAAAATCTGAATTCTCTAGCATGTAGAATAACTATTCTTATGCATAAACTCCTTCTCAATGCCCCAGCTTCTCTTCTTTTTTTCGGAAGAATCAAGCTTTTTTCTGTTGAAAATTGTCGGATTCCGTAATCCTCAAAATTATGCGAAATTGAGTTCTTACTTTATTTCTTATGTCTCTAAATTGGTTTTTCACGTCCAAGCCACGAATGACTGCATGCCATCTAACCTGAATATCCGCTTTAAGTCTCAGCTGATTTCACTTGTGTTGTTTGTTTATTTCGAATTGCTTGTTTTTCAAACTTGTTTTTATACAAGCTCGGATAACGCCAAGCTGTCGTTTATTTCCTGTATGCTAGCCAAAGGTCAGAGCAAGCTTTCCTTATCTCAACTCTGGCTGACTGCCAACCATTGTCTTGCGAGTTGCTCCCGTATTCTCGGAAGCCGTTCACCTCATTACCAAAATAAACTAGTTCCAGTCAAGGACTCTTTCAGCTATTTATATTCCTTATCTCACTGTACTATGTGGGTCAAGGCCATGTTTGCCTGTGTCTCCCACTTGCTCACGTTTGTATCCTATAGTTGCTTCGATTCTTGTTTCATAACATCGTTGCATATTTTTTACGCGCTCAGGTATTGCACCTTGCTTACATATTTTGCACCTTTAATGTTCATTGATGAACAAACTTGTTTTTTCTCGTCGTAACATTCGATATGTTTTTGTATTTATGCTTGTCATGTCACGTCTCTCGCTGACTTAAGTATTTTTCTGATTAACCCCTTTGATACTTATTATAACTTAAGGTCATTGTTTATGGCTACTAGATTGTCGTTACCTATGGCGTTCTTGCCTCCTACTCTCATAGTTCCTTTGTTTATTTGGTATATTCTTATCCTTAATAGATATACTTGTTTCTATACTCTTTGTTTAAACTTGTTAATTCTTCTTTCGCATCTTATCGCAATCTTTACTAGAGCTATACTTCTCGCAGCTTCTAGCTATTTTGTGATTGAAGGTGTTGTTAATCCTCGTTCTTTAACTCCGCTTTCCAATGACCCTGATGACCTACTTCCACTCACACCTGGTCACTTCCTTATAGGCCCTTCTCTTTCTGCCCCTCCTCCCCTTTCCAGTTCTTTCAGGGATTCTAATTTGCCTATTGTTTGGCGTAAACTTGAAGCCCTTCGCAATTCTTTCTGGAAGAGGTGGAACTTGGAATATTTAACTTCCTTGCAACGGAGACAGAAGTGGTTTCTTTCCAGTCCCGACATTAAAGTGGGGGACTTGGTCTTGGTTATGGATGTTTCTCCTCCCCTGGTCTGGATTTCTGGTAGAGTTTTTGTATACCTTCTTCATAGACGTGTGCCGCCTGTGTCTTCAACTAGTTGTATGTTCCGCTGCAGCGCAGTTCCGCATATGCGTGGTAGACGCTCTGTATCAAGGAGAAGAAACGTGCGTCATTTGGAGAGCGCTGTCAGCCTCGTACGCATTGTTGTGCACGTTTACTCGTACAATGTCGGTGTTGATTGAAAATCCCGCCGCTTGTGAAATCAGATCTGTGATTCGTTTCTGAATGCAAGGAAAGGGAAACGAATTGAAATTGATCGGCAAATTTGCGAACTGTATGGACAAAATGCGATGAGTGATTAAATGGTGAGAAGATGGGTCCGACAGTTCAATGAAGGACGTAGTGAAGTGCACGATGAAGAACGAAGTGGGCGTCCATCTTTGGTTACAGAAGAACTGGTTCACGTGATTGATGACAAGATCCGGGAAAACCGCATGTTTACAATTAGTGCTCTCGCTATGGAATTTCCCCAAATATCACGATCACTAATTCATGAAATTGGTACCGAAAAACTGAACATTCGTAAACTTTGCCGACGTTGGGTACCAAAGATTCTTACGGAGCAACACAAAACAAAACGGATGGGTAGTGCACTTCAGTTTTTGACCCGTTACAATGAAGGCGGCGAAGAATTTCTGACACAGATAGTCACAGGAGATGAAACTTGGGTTTCTTACGACACCCCTGAAAGTAAGCGGCAATCAATGGAATGGAGGCTCACTTCATCCCCAGCAAAGGTTAAGCCGAAACAAATCTTGACACCTCGGAAAATGATGTGCACAGTGTTCTGGGACTGAAAAGGCACCTTACTCATTGATTTCTTACCGCGTGGTCAAACAATCAACGCAGATGCTTACTGCGAGACACTTAAGATATTGCGCCGCGCAATACAGAATAAGCACCGAGGGTTGCTGTCAAAAGGTGTTGTTTATCTTCACGACAACGCACGACCACACACTGCAAATGTGACGAAAAACCTCCTACAGGGATTTGGCTGGGACGTGTTTGACCACCCTCCGAACAGCCCTGACCTCGCTCCTAGCGACTTTCATCTGTCCACACATCTCAAGTCTTTCCTTGGCGGTCAACACTTCAATAATGTCGACGAGCTGAAAGAAGATGTTTCCAACTGGTTGAAAAGACAGGTGCAAACTTCTATGAAGAAGGTATTCAGAAACTTGTGCCACGCTATGACAAATGCCTGCAGAAGTTCGGCAGTTATGTGGAAAAGTAGTTTAAGAGGCGTAGAATGTTGTGCAATAAATAATTTTTCTGTATCTGTACACAATTTAATTCTATTCACAAACGGAACTTACTTTCTGGACGTGCCTCGTATTTGTATAATCTCTAAACGTAGTTCTGTATTAATACAAGAAGTTATAGAAACTTCTATTTCATTTCTTCCTGTTGCTTTTGTTGTTACTTTCGAAGTTGTTATTTGTTCATATTTCTAAGATACCTACCTAGAAATCCTTCAAGTACACACCTTGTACTTGATTTATTGTTTAACCTTAATTACTTTAATTATATTAAAATTTTCTATTTATTAATCTTAGCTATTTCAAAATCTTACAAAGATTTATCTCATATAAAAGGTTTGAAACCAAAAAAATATAAATTGCCTGGTGCAAGATTTAAATGATTTCGGAGGTCTGCGACCCCAATTGTTTGTAAACTCAAATTATATATGTCTTAAATTCATTACACCTTTTGCATTGTTAAATAAATTTGATTTTTTTCCTTTGCTCTATCATTTTTCTGAAATAACGGTTAGGCAAGATCCTGTCTTCCGTGACTCTTCCTAGGTTTATGCACTCTTTAATAAAAATAAATCCATTGATAAGGTTTTCACTACTTGTAGCATTTGAGCAAGAACTCTTAGTTATTAACTTATTAAAGTCTCTCTTAGCTTTGATAGCTAATTCTAACTGGCCAGTAAGGCAAGCATAGCTCGCTACGCCAGCTTCCTGCTTGTGGAGATTCTCTCTACCCCTTATGGTTGGTTTATCAAAATGTAAGTGTTTCTCATTGTCTAAACTTTTAGTCGGCGCCTTGCTGGGTAAAAGCTTAGTCATTTCTAAATGCAACTATTGGTGCTCTTACCAAAATTATTCCCAAGGGTATAATTGCTTTATCCCTATCCTTCTTGGAAGCATTCGGTCGCTCTTTAGAAATTCTACAATTTCAAGAACTAAAATATCACGGCTGATTCAAATTATTTGTATTCTTCAAAATTCTTGTATAGAAACAAACTCTTTTGAACAGATACACAATAAATCTGTTACTCTCTGTTTTGCCAGACCATCACCCTTCCCCTTAGTAGGTATATTTATGCTTGAGAGAGAATACGCTATAGCAGCTTTCTTGCGAATAGCCCAAGTTCCAGCTGCGTTTCCTGTTAGCTTCGCCCAGGTCCCTACCCACTTTAGGTATCGGAGAGCGGATTTGCAGTGGCAGCTGCCTTTGAGTGCACTTAAAGTTAAAATTATAACTTCTGTTGGACTCTCGTCCTATTTCTCCATCCTTTTTTTCCAGTCCGAAACCCACTTCTTTTTCTTCATCATCTTCCCATGGGGGTTAGGTTATTCCCCAGCTAATAATCTACCCAAAATTTGGTGCCGAAACTCGGGAGAGTCTATTTATGACATTTTACTTATCAGGCTTTATTTGTCAAGGGTTATTTGACAATATTTTGCAAATAATTAATATCTTCTTTGAATTTTTCAGCTATAGCTTCACCGTGCAAAGCCTGTGAAGGAGGAAGAGGCCGCTCCTGTCTCCTTTGGTGTGTCCCTTTCTTTCAACCTATTTGCTGCAGCCAGTCTGACAGCATTTCCAAGGTTCCACAGTTTCGTAAGTTATACTTTAATTTACCTATTTTGTCATGGCTCCTACAGAAAAGGATAAGGATGAAAAACTTACTTCTAAACGAGCATCCTATAAATGGCAAATTACCCGATTTAGAAAATACATCAGAGAGCCAGATCCTTCAGAAGCTCAATTAGATTTGTTAAAACATCGCGTAAAGGATTTTGAACGTTCATATGAAAATTATTGTAACATCCAAACTGAAATCGAAACTTGTATGCTCAATCAAACTGATGATCGAGTCGAAGTAGAAAATCAATATTACGAAGGTATAGGTTCTGCTTTTAAAATAATACGCCAACTCGAAGAAGAACAGAAAAAAGACGGTTCTGTTCTTGGTTCCCTTCACGAACAACAAACCTCTTTTAGTGAGGGCACGCACAAGCCCAAACCAATCCTACCTAAGATTGATTTACCCTATTTCTCTGGAGACGAATCTACTTGGGATTCTGTCTATGAACTATTTTGTTCTCTTGTTCATGACAATGAAGACATTCAAGTCATCTACAAGTTTCATTATTTGAGATCTATCCTCCGAGGTCAAGCTCTGCAGTTAGTTGAAGCACTCCCATTAAGTGCCGAAAACTACCCCATTGCCTTTAACTTGTTGAAAGAAAGATACGGTAATTCACGGTTACGTATTCAACGCCATATGAAGGCTCTATTTAACTTACCTGCGTCAGAGCACAATGACGTCACTAGTTTGCGTACTCTCATTGATACAACACAACTTCACGTTAAAGCTCTATCCCAATTAGATCAACCCACTGAACACTGGGACACTTTCTTAATACACTTAGTGGTTTCTAAAGTCGATGTTGCTACCCTCAAAGCTTGGGAGATTGAACTATCTAGAGAAGACGATTACTCTTACGAGCATTTAGTCACTTTCATAAATGCTAGATGCCAACTCTTAACTGCTTTTGCTAATCAAAGTGAACCCTCATCCCTTAGTTCTAAATTTGAATCAATGTCTCTTAAACCTAAAAGCGAACGTTTAGCGTCTAGTACCCAAAAACCTGGGTCCAGCTCATCTAAACTCAAGTCAAACGCCACTGGTTACCCAACTAGGTCTAGTGAACGCCGTATTGCTAGTTCTCTCGTTTTAAACACTCAAAGCGAACCCCGTAAGAGTTTAAATGAACCATTAAAGTGCATACTTTGTAAATATTCCCACGCCTTATATCTATGTCAATCTTTTAAAGAACTGTCAGTCGACGACAGAAGAAAATTAGTTTCCCAGAATAAACATTGCTTCAACTGCCTAGCACCCACGCATTCTGCTTCAAATTGCAAGTCCACCAGACTTTGTTTCCATTGTGAGAAAGCTCATCACACTTTACTACATCGTCATGATCAAGCAAGGTCATCGACCGCATCTACTTCTCAGAAAAGTGACAATGCTAACAGTTCCAATGCTTCATCTTACATTCAAAATGCCAAGTCCATACGTAGTGCCCAAGTACTATTGTCCACTGTCCAAATCGAAGTTCAGGATAACTTTGGAAACTGGGTCCGTGCACGCGGTCTTCTTGATTTGGTGGCAGCCCACGATTTCGTTTCTAATTCATTATTCAAAAAACTAGGCCTACCTGTAAACCCCACTTCTATTAACGTATCGGGCATTAACAGCTCAAAATCGCAAGCTTTACAGTTTTCAAAGCTAACCATAAGAGACATTTGTCACAGAAATAACTTTCTCAAACTGAATTGTCTCATTCTCAATAGCATAGGAGAAGATACTCCAGGTCACTCTGTTGATATTTCAGGTTTAAGCATTCCCTCGCATTTAAGGCTAGCCGATCCTCTGTTCAATGTACAAAACCCCATTGACATACTCTTTAGTGCCAATGTTTTGCCTTCGTAAACAGGTTCGCAAGTTATCCTCAAACGTGGTTGCCAGAGACACTAATTTTGGATGGATCGTCACCGGTCAACTTCCTCATTATTCTCCCCAACCCGCATCGCAATGTTATTTCGCTAATACTGACTTGGAACAGTTCTGGAGGCTTATAAGCGTTGATTCTCCTAACGTGACCACTTCCGAAAACGAATTCTGTGAGCAACTTTTTCTGATCACCACCACTCGTTCTCCTGATGGCCGATTCATTGTTCAGATGCCAAGATTACATAATCCCCCTAAACTTTTTAATTCTCAACCCAAAGCTCTTAAAGCTCTCTTTGCTATCGAGAGCAAATTCAAGAAAGAACCTCTCGTTAAACAGCAGTATACTGATTTCATGGATGAGTATGAAAGCTTAGATCATATGGAAGTTGTTAGCGAATCTGATGACGAATTGCACCCCCCCAATTGAAACGGTTTTCTTAAATCATCATCCCGTGTGGAAAAACCCTCTTGTAAAGGATAAAATCCGAGTAGTTTTCAATGGTTCATCACCTGACGTTAATGGCAACAGTCTTAACGATACTCTTTACTCTGGTCCTGCTATTCAATCAGATTTTTCTGCTATACTTTTAAACTTTCGATTATTTCCCATAGCTGTTATAGCGGACATAAAACAGATGTACCGTCAAGTTTTAATTCAGCCCGAACAACAAGATCTCCAAAGAATCTAGTGGCGCGATGAAATCAGCAAGCCCATTAAGGTATTTCGCTTAAAGACGGTTACTTATGGCTTAAAACCTTCCGCTTTCCTTGCTATCCGATCCCTACATTTGTTAGCCTCTCAAGATGGTCATTTATTTGATTCTAAAGCTTCCGAAGCACTAACTACATCATTCTATGTTGACGATTACTTGCAGTCCTTCCCCACTCTGGAGGAAGCTTCTTTCGTGTCACTAGAACTTCAAGCATTGTTAAAGAATGGAGGATTCCCACTTCAGAAGTGGAATTCCAACTCCCATGAGTTTCTCACCCAGTTTCCTATTGAAGATGTAGACCCCTCCTCCGTCGAAATTTGTGGAAATTCCGAATCCATAAAAACACTTGGAGTTCATTGGTGCACTAGCACTGACACTCTCATCTATAAAGTTTCGCTTGCCGAAGAGCTCCCTAACACAAAAAGGAAAATTCTCTCTGAAATTGCAAAAAAAAAAAAATATCCGCTTCAATTCCTTGCCCCGGTTATTGTTATAGCCAAACTTTTCATGCAAGAGTTATGGTCGCTCAAATGGGAATGGGACGACACTGTTCCCCTTTCTTTTCTTAACAGATGGCTCTCTTTTCGCAGCAATTTGCTTGATCTTTCCCTTATTGAAATTCCTAGGAATTTAATTAATGCTCATCCTAATACATCTTTTTACCTTGATGTGTTTGCAGACAGTTCCGAAAAAGCTTACGCTTGCTGTGCATATTTGGTTTATCGCGGTTCGTTAAATGGATCTTCAGTTTCCAACCTTGTTTGTGCCAAATCGAAGGTGGCTCCTCTTAAAACTATCACTTTGCCTAGGCTTGAATTGTGTGCTGCACTCATGGCCACTGAACTTGTTAAGAAATTACTGGAAGTCTTAAAGGTCGAATTTTCGCAAACCTATCTCTGGAGCGATTCCCTGATCACTCTTTCTTGGATCACCAAAAACCCCGTTCATTGGCAAACTTTTGTTGCAAACAGGATTTCCAAAATTCAAACTCTTTCTTCGGGATGTCATTGGAGGCATGTGCACAGCGCTGACAACCCCGCCGACATCATTTCTCGTGGATGTTTACCCTCTCAATTGGCAGCTTCTCAGTTGTACTGGCATGGGCCCTCATGGTTAAACGAAGACTCTTCTTGTTGGCCTTCTAAACCTCCAGCTACAAACTCCAACTTGCCTGACGCTGAAGTATCTAAATCTACTGCTTCGTGTCTTGTTTCCATCGTTTCTCATCCCTTGTTGTCCCGCTATTCTTCCTTTCACAAATTAATTCGAATTGTTGCCTATCTTCTCAGATGGAAATATCTTGTGGTTGACCAACCTCTTCTCCCTAAACCACACCTTACCAATCATGAATTGAATCTCGCTACCATTAAGGTTTTGCCTCTAACACAGCAAGAAGCCTTTTCTTCTGAATTGTCTTTATTTTCTTCTAAAAAGGATCTTCCCAAATCCAGTCGTCTTCGTGCCTTAGCCCCGTTCCTTGATGACAATAGGTTACTCAGGGTAGGTGGCAGGCTCTCGCAATCTTTGCTTTCTGAGGACAAAAAGCATCCTGTTATTTTGCCTTCTAAACATCACGTAACTTCTTTAATTATACGTGACTTTCATTATAGTAATCTGCATGTTGGTACACGCACACTGCTTTGCCTCTTAAGGGAAAAGTACTGGATTATAAATGGAATTCATGAAGTTTCCTCTGTAATTCACAAATGCATTCCTTGTTTCAAAGCTAAACCTAAAGTCAATACTCAATTAATGAGTGATCTGCCCTCTTTTCGTTCTCCTCCTATACGTCCATTTGCTCTAACTGGTATGGACTATATGGGTCCGTTCTAATATCAACGCAATTCCCCTGAAGCTAAACGCAAATTATTTGGTAAGCTCTATGTTTCTCTCTTTGTTTGCATGGTTACTGGCGCGATCCATTTGGAACTAGTAACGAATGCCTCCTCTTCTTACTTTTTATCAGCCGTCTCTCGCTTCGCTGCTAGACGTGGTGTTCCTTCTGAGATGTTCTCTGATAACGCTTCCACTTTTCAAGGTGCAGCTTCCTTTTGGAAGAAAGCTCTCACATCTTCTCCTGCCATGGAACAGATTTCTATATTTTCCTACTCAAAGGGTTTCAAATGGCGTTTTATACCTCCCTACGCTCCTCATCACGGTGGTAGGTGGGAATCCTGCGTAAAGCTCACTAAACGTCACTTAAGAAAGGTTTTAGGTAATCGCATTCTGACTTATGAATAATTTAATTCGCTGTCTGTTCTGATTGAAGGTGTTGTCAATTCTCGCCCTTTAACTCCTCTTTCCAATGACCCTGACGACCTGCTTCCACTCACACCAACTCTTACAGAGATTCTAATTTACCTATTGTTCGGCGTAAACTTGAAGCCCTCCGTAATTCTATCTGGAAGAGGTGGAATTTGCAATACTTAACTTCTTTGCAACGGAGACAGAAGTGGTTTCTTTCCAATCCCGACATTAAAGTGGGGGACTTGGTCCTGGTTAGGGATGTTTCTCCTCCCTTGGTCTGGATTTTTGGTAGAGTGACCGAGTGTTACCCTGGAAGGGATGGGAGAGTTAGGGTGGCCAAGATCTTGACCACTAATGGGTATATTATAAAACCACTTTCTTTAATTGCTCCTTTAACTTTAAGTTCTTTATTTCTTGCCTTTGTTCTCTGTTGGTGTTTACCCCTCCCAGGTTGGTGTATTCTTTGGAATACACGGTAAGACAGAGTAAGCTTTTGCTTCTCTTTGCTTTAGTTCATCCCTTCCTTTTTTCGCAAACACCAACAGTGATCTCCTGGTTTCTCTTTGTTGGTATATGTTTCTTACACTACCTGTAAGTCTGTTCTAGATATATATCTTCCATGACCCACCTAGCGTCATCTAGCAGCGAATCTCTGAAGTTCCTCAATTTTTCCCTGCACAAGAGGACTTCCTTACCAATATAGCCACCAGATCTCGTCGCTATCACCAGCTATCATCTCCGTGATCAAGAGAACTTCGTCTACTTTTTCACCCACCAGGCTGCGCTAGTGACACCTGCTATCAACTCTTTGAAGACCATTTCGTCAAGAGAAATTATTATTTCAAAGTTGGCTATTCTTATATGTATTTCTTTGTCTCCTACCCCCACCTTTTTCCCTTCCCTGGTCTCTCCGCGCTCCGTTGAGCTGGCCTCACTTGTGCGTCTGAAGTCAAACCAGTCAGTTGGACTTAACTAAAGCTCGCCTCCTCTACTCTAGAGGCAAACTTTTAAATTCGACACCATGTTCGAGTTTTAGAATCAACCGTCAACAGCAACATCGCCTTCTTCATGAAGCAAAGATAAGTACCGACTTCATGTTTTAACCACCTTCTCATCGCTTTTAAAACGCTCAATGCTTTTATTTGGATTTTATAGACAGTAAAAATTGCTATATGTGATAAAATAACTGCTTTCAAGAGATCTTCTTGATCAAACTCGAACTATCAAGTCAACTTTCAAAATGAAAGATTTTCTGAGATGCTATCTCACATCGAGGGATATTTCTAAAATACCCACTTTCTATATAATCTAGTTTTCCGCCGAGGGATTCTCTACCCAACTTAAACAAGTCATCATTGCTCTGGAACCTTCCAGAACCTACACTCTATCTACAAGTTATAATGTCATGTATTTTCCACTTGATATGGGAATACTTTCTTCGCTGAGAAACTTATGTGGGATAAACTTCTAATGCACATAAACTGTCTTCCTATGGGAAATTTTCTGCCGTATTTAACTGCCGCCCATAGGAACTACGTCTCATAATTCCCTCAAGCCAAAACTCAACTTTTACATAACTGCAGTAACTTTTCTTTCTATAAACTTTTTGTGCTGGTACAGTGAACTTTCAACTATATCAACAGACTATAGTGATAACAGTGCCTGTTCAACTTTTTCATCCGCGTCGCGCTCGTCCGAGTTCAATAAATACGGCCATGAACACTCTTCCACAATCCCATTTGATGTGTAGACCAATGGACTCAAATGCATCCTATGGACGGAGCCTTTTGAGATGCGAATTTTATAAGTTACTTTCCGGGAGCCGCTCGATTATACCTTCATTTCAGTATTGAAAAAATTTGGTAATTCATCCGTAAACTGTGTTAAAACTCCCATGAAAAGAGCTTTCCCGACACAATTCTTTCTACTCAAAAGTGAGTTATCTCTAGGTTTCACGAAAGGGAAATTTGCCCCATTTTTCTCGTGATTCCTACTTAAACATAGGAGTTCTAGAAACTTCATTCCAATTTTTCTCTTCAGGTTTCACAATAAGTGACCTGCCCTATTTGTATAATCTCTAAACGTAGTTCTGTATTAATACAAGAAGTTATAGAAACTTCTATTTCATTTCTTCCTGTTTCTTTTGTTGTTACTTTCGAAGTTGTTATTTGTTCATATTTCTAAGATACCTATCTAGAAATGCTTAAAGTACTCACCTTGTACTTGATTTATTGTTTAACCTCAATTACTTTAATTATTTTAAAATTTTCTATTTTTTAATCTTAGCTATTTCAAAATCTTACAAAGATTTATCTCATATAAAAGGTTTGAAACCAAAAAATTATAAATTGCCTGGCGCAAGATTTAAATGATTTCGGAGGTCTGCGACCCCAATTGTTTGTAAACTCAAATTATATATGTCTTAAATTCATTACACCTTTTTGCATTGTTAAATAAATTTGAATTTTTTCCTTTGCTCTATCATTTCTCTGAAATAACGGTTAGGCAAGATCCTGTCTTCCCTGACTCATCCTAGGTTTATGCCCTCTTTAATAAAAATAAATCCATTGATAAGGTTTTCACTACTTGTTGCATTTGAGCAAGAACTCTTAGTTATTAACTTATTGAAGTCTCTCTTAGCAAGTAAGGCAAGCATAGCTCGCTACGCCAGCTTCCTGCTTGTGGAGATTCTCTCTACTACTTATGGTTGGTTTTTCAAAATTTAAGTGTTTCTCATTGTCTAAACTTTTAGTCGGCGCCTTGCTGGGTATCAGCTTAGTCATTTCTAAATGCAACTATTGGTGCTCTTACCAAAATTATTGCCAAGGGTATAATTGCTTTATCCCTATCCTTCTTGGAAGCATTCGGTCGCTCTTTAGAAATTCTACAATTTCAAGAACTAAAATATCACGGCTGATTCAAATTATTTGTATTCTTCAAAATTCTTGTATAGAAACAAACTCCTTTGAACAGATACACAATAAATCTGTTACTCTTTGTCTTGCCAGACCACCACCCTTCCCCATAGTAGGTTTATTTATGCTTGAGAGGGAATACGCTATAGCAGCTTTCTTGCGAATAGCCCAAGTTCCAGCTGCGTTTCTTGTTAGCTTTGCCTAGGTCCCTACCCACTTTAGGTATCGGAAAGCGGATTTGCAGTGGCAGCTGCCTTTGAGTATACTTAAAGTTAAAATTATAACTTCTGTTGGACTCTCGTCCTATTTCTCCATCCTTTTTTTCCAGTCCGAAACCCACTTCTTTTTCTTCATCATCTTCCCTTGCGGGTTAGGTTATTCAGCGTGAGAAAGCTGGTGATATGGAAGGAAGTGAAGGAGAGGAGGCAGGTGAAAGAAAAGAAAAGGCAGAAGAGAATGGAGAAACGGATAAGGAAGAAGGTGAAAGAGAAGGACGTGAGAAAGCAGGTTATATGGCAGAAACTGAAGAAGAGAATGAAGAATCAGATAAGGCTGGTCATGAAGACAGTAGGAATCAAGAAAAAGAGGCTAAAGAGGAGGGTGAAAATACAAGAGTGAGTCATGGAAAAGACAACATACTGGAAAAAGATAATGCGAAGAAGCGTTGGAGAAGGAAGATGGGGATGAAAAGGATGAGATGTAAGACGAAGAGAAAGGAAGTGTTGAATAGTATGAGACAAACAAGAAAGAACAGGAGAAAATTAGGAAGGGAAGGAGAGAGGTACGTTGGAGATGGAAGATGAGGAGTTCGAGGTATGGGGTGACATGCCAAATGAAGAAAAGAACGAGATGGAAGACGGAGGAGACGCAAAAGTTGCAGACGACGGCGCAGGAGGAGAGGCAGGATGAGAAAGTGGAGGACGAAGATGATGATGGTTCTTCAGATGACGATGAACTGGAGGACAAGGATGATAGTAATAACGGAATGGACTGGTTTGATGCGAATATGTAGTTCATTCTGATTATGATATTGTTGTCGGATTCAATGATAGAAGAGGAGTATCTAAAATACTTGATGATATAGTTTTGGCTACTCCATCTGACGAAGATATTCATGTTGGTGAATTTAACACAAGTGTTTATACTGTGAAGGGAATGATAATGGACCTTCTGAAGTAGATAATGAGTTGTTTTATGTTGTGTGTGATATTTTCTGTGTATGTGTGATATGTTTAGTAATTTATTCTTTTCTTTTATATATATAGGGGGGGGCGTATTGTCACTGTTCATTTTCCTTGTGTTTGTTAGGTTAAGAAAATGGCGCTCGCTGGGAGTGCTGTCCGTTACCCCAAAGTTAGAGATATCTAGTTTCTGGCAGTGGGGTGATGGGGGCCCTTACCAGTGAAGCGTATTTTCGAAGTTCCTTTTTTATGCTTTTTTATATATCTTTGATAGATTCCATGCTGTATTTTTTTTGTTAGAGAGTAGGGGGGGTAGTGGGTGTTCTAAATAGTGTCATGGCCACCGTGTGAGTCCACGTTAGATCCCCCCCCCTACTGCACAGTTTTCGTCCTAGAGGCTTGAAATTTATTTTGAGGGTAGATGGGGTACGTCTAACAAAGTGTTTTGTAAACTCTTTAGTTTCCAAAATATAAAAAATTCAAAATTGAAATTTTTCAAAAAATGTAAAAAATAAAGGACATAGAGACAATTCTTTTATGCCCATAGAACACTTTTAGAATTATTTATTTATTTATCGTTTGGCAATACAAGATTTCAGAGTAAGTTACAAAGAAAATCACTTTAGAATCTACTGTACATTATTTTTACTGTTTACACTATTATTACAGTCTCAGGTCTAATGAGTCTATCCATTGGACCACGTCAGGTGTCGCCAACAGGAAGTCGATCCAGTCCCCTCCATATGCCCTCAGAGGACAGTCAGTTGTAATGTGTTGGATGGTTTGATTAGGAGCATCACAATCACACTGAGGAGACAAAATTTTTCCCCATTTGAACAAAGTTCCATTGCATACTCCGTGGTTTGTCCGAATCCTATTGAGAGTTGCCCAGGCCCTCCTAGGCAGATCGGAACCTGGAGTGGATGTTCTTGTAGGGTCCAGGAAGGAATTCGACTCAGGACAAGCTTTTAGTGTCCATTCACTAATCCACTGCATGCTGGAATCAAAATGGTTTCTTACAAGCCTCTGGGCATGACAAATGGGTGGCTTCCTGGATTTGAGCCTGTTCATTTGAAGAGAGGGGATGTCTTCATGAATAGGTAGTGTAGGGTGATCCATGATCTTGTAGTACTCCCGTAGCAAGGCAACTTCTCTACGAAGGTGGGGTGGAAGAATATTGCTGAGGGCTGGAAGCCAATATGCTGGTGTAGTTCTTATACAACCAGTGATTAGTCTCATGGTGTTGTTCAACTGGGTGTCAACGAGTTTGACATGTGGGCTATTGAGCCAAACTGGGGCGCAGTATTCAGCCACAGAGAAGGCTAGACCTAAGGCAGAGCATCTTGTAGTAGTGGCAGAAGCTCCCCAAGATGTTCCACATAGCTTTAGCAATATATTGTTGCGGCTTCTAATTTTAGCTGCTGTGCTCTGGAGGTGTTGCTTGTAAGAGGGTGTTCGGTCCAGTATTACTCCTAAGTACTTTGGGAACTTGTTATATTTCAAAATCTTCCCCTCAAATTTTACATTGAGTTGGGTATTAGCCAATATGTTGCTCAGGTGGAAACAAGATACCTCAGTTTTTGTAGCACTGGGTTGGAGCCTCCATTTGTGGAAATATCTTCCAAGTTTGGCGAAATCATCTTCAAGTACATTTTCCAAATCTTCCATATTTTGGTATCTAGTGGCCAATGCTATGTCATCAGCATAACAAAACTTTCTTGAGTTTGTTTCTGGTAGATCCGATAAGTACAGATTGAAGAGGAGAGGAGCCAGTACTGAACCCTGTGGGAGGCCATTAGTTAGCTTCTTTCGTTAGCTGATTTTTGATCCCAAGACAACCTGGAAATGTCTGTTGTTAATCATATTGTCAATAAGCTGGGCCATAGATTTACAGGGAATCACTTTTAGGAATTTATACAGTAGACCTTCTCTTCAAACTGTATCATACGCAGCAGTCAAATCTAAGAAGGCAACGGCTGTTTTCTGGTGAAGTTGGAAACCAGCTTCTATGTGAGATGTAAGAGCGAGGACTTGATCACTGCAACTTCGATTTTTCTGGAAACCAGCTTGCTCAATGGGGATGTGTTGGGTGATACTGGGGCTGATTCTGTTCAAAATCAGTCTTTCAAGAAGCTTATAGGTGCAGCTAAGTAGGGCTATAGGTCGATAGCTCTGAGGCAAATCTCTTGATTTCCCAGGTTTTAAGATGGCAATTATTTTGGATTTCTTGAACTGCTTTGGGAGTATTCCTGTTCGGAGAATATCAGAGAAGAAACGAGCCAGCCATTTTTTTGCATTGTTTCCCATATGTATGAGGAACTCTGGATGTATACCATCAAAGCCTGGTGCTTTTCTAGCTTTCATGTCCTTCAAGGCAATGTTGATTTCTTCATGAATGAATGGTCCAGAGTATGCAGAATGAGTTGGTGAAGAGGCTTTGAGTTGTTTTAATTTTCTTTTCACCAGTCTTGTGTGATTTACATCCTGAGTGATTCTGGAAGTTGAGACAATGTGCTTAGCAATCTCATCTGGTGTAATGTAAGATTTCTCTTTTATTATTGGTGTGCTACCCCCAAGTTTCCGCAGTAAACTCCAAGCTTTTCTACTGGAGTGACGAAAATCTATCTCTTCAACAGTCTTGGACCATTTTTCCCTGCGTGCCGCATCTAACCTTCGTAACAGTTCCTCCGCTACTTCACGGTCTCCATTTCTTAGATATTCATTGTAGAGTGTATCACTCTGCTGATTCCATCCTGGAACATACTCTTTTCTGAAACCTCTTGGAACGTATTTCTTTGCCACAGAAATCACCAGGCCAACAAACCTTTGATAGCAACTGCTTTTTGCCGGAATAAACCTGATGCATTTATCTAAGTCGGTTGAGAACTTCTCCCAATCTGCCTTCAGGAAGTTCCAGCGGGGATGAGGAAATGATGTAATTAAGTGGATAGATAGCTCTACTTCTATAAGTACTGGTCTATGTTGGATTCGTGGAAAGTCAGCTAGTACTCTTCTTGTTGTAGGTAGGAATTGGCCCTTGTTGTCACTAGAGACAAAACATAGATCTGGGTTATGTTCATTCTTCCAAGCAGCAGATCTGAATGTCCCTCGATCTTTTGCATCAAAGATAAGATGTAGGTTGAGTTCATCAGCCCAGTCAGAAAGAGCAACACCGCAGTCATTATTCTTGGCGTATTTCCAATTTTCATGGTGACTGTTGAAATCGCCAGCATAAATTGCAGGATGGTTCGCAGGTGAGAGAACAGTAGCAGGCCAAGGAATTGTAGGTGGCTTGTAGATATTTACAACTGTAATATCTTGCAGTTTTACTACAACAGAATGAATGTTGTTGTCAGAACAAGCACAAATAAGATGATAATTGTTGTTTTAAGGGGCCTAACATCTAGGTTATCGGCCCCTGCACAAATAAGAAGGATATCTTCCAGATTGTTACGAGCATATGTTACTACTCCATATGCGCTGTGATAAGTTGCACCAACCATTGTGTACCCACAGATCTTGCCTCTTTTTCTGAGTTCATCCTCACTGCTAGTGTGGGTTTTATGAAAAATCACCTAATTTCCCAATTGAACTTTTTTCATTTTTGTCATACAGACCTGGAACTTGGTTTGCAAGTAGTGGGGATAGGGACCTTTCATTTATGTCAAACAAACTGTTTTGTAAAATACCTAATTTCCAAAATAGTGACAATTTTTCAAAATTCATTTTCTTTTGTCCTAGAGACCTGAGACTTGGTACGAGGATAGAGAGGATGAAGACCATTGATTTATGTGAAACAAACTTTTTTGTAGAATTCCTAATTTTGGAAATATAGCCCATTTTCAAAATTTTATTTTTGTTGACCTGGAGACCTGAGACTTGGTATGGGGATAGAGGGGGTAAAAACCATTGATTTACGTCAGACAAACGTTTTTGTAAAATTTCTAATTTTGGAAATATAGCCTATTATCAAAATTTTATTTTTGTTGTTCTAGAGACCTGAGACTTGGTTTACAGGTAGAGGGGGGTAAAGACCACTGATTTACGTCAGACAAACGTTTTTGTAAAATTCCTAATTTTGGAAATATAAGCCCATTTTAATTTTTTTATGTTTGTTGTCCTAGAGACCTGGGACTTGGTACGACGGTAGAGGGGACAAAGGCCATTCATTTATGTCAAACAAACATTTTTGTAAACTTTTTAAATTTGGAAATATAACCCATTTCGGAAATATGTTTTGGAAAATTTGAAAAATACACTATTTTTGGACTGAGAGTGGTATAGAGGTAGGTGTTGTAGTTAACATATGTCTTTTTAGGAATTTTAAATTAATGACATAGCCTACTTTCCAAATATTTTTTGAAAAATTTGAAAAATACACTAATTTTTTGACTATGCATGGGATAGAGGTAAGTGTAAGAGTTGAGGGTCATTGATAAACCTTAGAGTACTTTGGATTTTTTTAGGAATTTTGTGTGTTGTTGTTGTTGTTGTTGTTGTTGTTGCTGCTGCTTACAATCATGGCTGTAAGCATTATGCAGCCATAAAAAAGGACTGACATACTTTCCAAGATCAAATAAGTCCCAAAAACAAGAGCAAATATGAAAGAGCTAATACAAAAGCCAACAAAAGCCAACAAAAACTGACAAAAAAGCCATGTAGCATGCTGGTAGTTGAGTGAGTTGTTATATTGACCGATAGGTAGCAGGCTGGTAGTTGAGTGAGTATTGATATCTACCGCTAGATAGCATGCTGGTCGTTCAGTGAGCGAGTGTTGAAATGGAGCACTAGGTAGCATGCTGGTCGTTCATGTAGTTCTCATAGTCACCGCTAGATAGCGGAAACATACGTTGCGTGTCGCATTTGACTATTTGGTAAAGTTTTACCGAGTGAAAACCTGCTCGTATATGCTGTGTATTTAAATTTACTATACAATTAACAACTAAGTGTTTAGAACTAACATGTATAGCCTTGTGTAGGGAATATAGAGGGTCTTTAGCAAAAAAGACTGTCTAACACATGAGTGTACAGCCTTTTGATATGCAGTAAGTACCTGATAACCTTGAGTAGGCTATAAGAATATTTTCAGTTGACTACTACCTGTCACAGTGTTTACATTGTGAAAGACCGTTGAAACAACCAGTCTTTAGTCTTGTCATATAAAGTGAGCAGCTGTTACCCTTAACTAGGGGGTATATTAGAGGACCCTTAACAAGAATATCACCAGTTGACTACTTCCACTCACAGTGACCACATAAAGACTGTCAAAACAACTATTGTACAGCCTTGTACTACACAGTAAGTAGCTGTTGGTCTTGACTATGATATATTAGAGAACCCTTAGCAAGTATATAATCAGTTGACTACTACTTGTTACAGTGTTCACATCGTGAAAGACCGTCTCACTGTCCAGTCTACAGCCTTGTCATACGCTGTAAAGAGCTGTTGGTCTATACTAGCGGTATATTATAGGACCCTTAACAAGAATATCACCAGTTGACTACTACCTCTCACGGTGTTCACATCGTGAAATACCGTCTCACCAACCAACCTCTAGCCCTGTGATACGCAGTAAGCAGCTGTTTGCAGAAATTAAAATTCATAATGGAAGAACCCATTCCTAGCTATATGTGTAAAGAGTGTGGAAAGACTTTTCTTCGAGACTATCATAGGAAGCGACATGAAGTATCGTGTGGTGAATTCCATGAGTGCAAGACCTGTGGTAGTACATTCAACAATGTGTACAACGGACGTCGGCACGAAGAATGTTGTAATGTTGTGTCGGCAGCTAAAAGACAAAAAGCAGAGCCTACAAAACATTACCTACTGTCATTGGTCCCTGACAAAAATGGACTTATTGAATATGAGACACCTTTTGAAGGTCGTCTTAAATCCTATTTCATGTGTTGTGATACGTGTAGGGATTTAAATTCATACCTTAAAGAGTCCAAACGACAAATAATTCAAGCTATGCAGAAAGAACTAGCAATGCACAAGTAGATCAAAGTTAATCTAGTGGCTGAATGTAGATTCATTCATACATCTACCAATGAAATTACAGATCGTGCTTTTAAAACACGAAATCAGGCCCTATTTTTGGAAACAGACTTGAGTAGTTTCTTGGAAACACAATTTACAAAGTTAACTACGGAAATGGAAGAATCTGAGCTAAAAGGCAGTAATTGGGCTTTGTTAGCAGTGGAAGGAGTACGATTGAAAATAAATAAGTACAATCCCTTGCGTGGCAGCACATATATTCCATTACCAGCAGCTATACAAGCAAGAAAAGCCTCCATTAATCCTCAAAACTTTAAGGACGAGAGGTGTTTTATGTATGCCATTTTAGCAAAACTGGTTAAAACTAATGCTAAACGCGTTAGTAAATACAAGGATCTGGAAAACAAGTATGATTTTTCAGTAATATCATTTCCTACATCGCTAGCTGACATTCCCAAATTTGAAAAAGCCAACGATATATCCATTAATGTTTTTGGATTGGAACAAGACCACAAATTGTTCCCTCTAAAGGTTGTGGATCAAGAGCTGCAAGACCATCGTGACCTCCTTCTGCTAAGTCCATCATCCGGCCAGAACCACTACGTCTTTATCAAAGATTTTGATAAACTAGTAGGACATCAGATTACTCACCATGGACATAAGATATATACGTGTAAACGGTGTTTTACTCACTTCGATAATCGATATGGTCAACAAGGAATAGAAAAATTGAAAGAACATAGAGCTTTGTGTGTCCAGCTTGACATTTCTAGGGTTGAAATGCCTATTCAAAACCCCATTGTCAAATTTTTAAACGAGGAAAAAATGCTCAGAATACCTTTAGTTATCTATGCTGATTTTGAAAGTATACTGTTACCCTATCAAACATGTCTACCCAATCCTGAAGCAAGTTATACAGTGCCATCCCAGAGCCATGTTCCTATGAGCTTTGGTATATACGTTAAACCCTCACCTTCTGTGGAACACATAAAGACAAACCTTCCAAGCCAACCTCTTATTTATCGTGGACCTGACGGTGCAGAAAAGTTTATGGACTGTTTGATTTCAATAGCTAATGAAATTGATCGTCTTTACAGCTTAAAAGTTCCAAAGGCTTTAACTGAGGATCAAGAAGCAGAGTTCCAATGTTCTGAAACCTGTTATTTGTGTCAAAAACCATTTACCCAACAGGACTGGAAAGTTCGAGACCATTGCCATATTACAGGGGAATACCGTGGAAGTGCTCACAATAACTGTAATTTGAGGTGTAAAACACGTAACCCCGTTCCTGTGTTTCTACATAATATGAGTGGCTACGACGCAAATTTCATTGTAAAGCAATTAGGATGTACTACTGAGAGAGTGGATGTTATCGCTAACTCCAAAGAAAAGTACATTTCCTTTACTAAATATGTAGGAAATGTTAAACTTAGATTTGTGGACACGTTTCGGTTAGTGCCAAGTAGTTTGGAAAACTTAGTTTCCAACTTAACATCATACCCTGAAACAGACAAGTACTTTGGAAAAGAAAATGCAATGCTCATGACTCGTAAAGGGGTATTTTGTTATGACTACATTGACTCATGGGAAAAGTTAAGTGAAACGTGTTTACCTCCAAAAGAGGCATTCTTTAACAAATTAAGTCAAGAAAATGTTAGTCAAGAAGACTATGAACATGCCAAAAATGTCTGGAAACAGTTCAACATTAAAACTCTAGGGGAATATAGTGACCTCTACCTAACCTCAGATGTACTCCTTCGTGCAGACAGCTTTGAAACGTTTAGAAACAAAACACTAGAAACCCACCGAGTGGATGCTGCACACTTTTTTACTTCGCCTGGTTTAAGTTTCGAGGCAATGCTCCTTTACACAGGAATTGAACTAGAATTGATACAGGATTACGATCAGATTCTTTTAATCGAGTCTGGAATACGTGGAGGCATATGCCAGGTGTCTCATCGGTATGCTGAAGCTAACAATAAATACATGGAAACCTATGATTCTGAGAAACCATCGCAGTTTATTACCTATGATGATGCCAACAACCAATACGGGTGGGCTATGTGCCACTCCCTTCCTTATGGTGGATTTCAGTGGGTTTCTCCAGATACTGTTGATCTAGAAAAACTAAAGGAAGACGATCCTGTGGGATACATTCTAGACGTTGATATTGATTACCCATCTGACCTTCATGATCTACACAATGATTTACCTTTCCTACCAGAGTGTACACAAACTAAGGATTCGTCTCTGAAAAAACTAATTCCTCATCTTGGAAATCGAAGGCGATATGTTGTTCACTACATGGCATTAAAACAGGCTTTAGATTATGGAATAAAATTGATAAAAATTCATCGTGTGTTAAAGTTTAAGCAAAGACCTTGGTTAAAGGCCTACGTTGATTTTAATAACAACCTTCGAAAACAAGCCAAAAATGATTTTGAGAAAAATCTGTACAAATAATTCAACAATGCTATTTTTGGAAAAACAATGGAAAATATCCGTAAAAGAATAGACATACGTCTTGTGACTGACAGCAAAAAGGCAGAAAAGCTAATAGCAAAGCCGACATTTATTGACAGAACCATTTATGGTCCTAACCTAGCTGCTTTCCACATGGCTAAACGTAACATCATATTCAATAAGCCTATATATATATATATATATATATATATATATATATATATTGGAATTTGTATACTGGATATTTCAAAAACTCTAATGTATTCCCACCACTATGATGTCCTGATACCCTATTATGGCATGGACATTCTTAAACTCATGTATATGGATACTGACTCGTTCATTTATTTGGTTAACACCCCAGATGTATATCAAGACAAGTTGGATTTCCTAGAACACCTGGACACATCAGATTATCCTACTAATCACATATGTTACTCTACATCAAACAAGAAAACGTTGGGGAAATTTAAAGGCGTGGCTTGTGGACAAATTATAAAAGCATTTGTTGGACTTAGAGCTAAAATGTATGATTTAGACATAAATGGTAAAGAAATCAAAAAGATTAAAGGTATTAACAGAGGTGTTGTCAAAAATTGTATAAGATTTCAAGATTATAAGGATTGTGTCATGAAAAACAATGTAAAAAGAATACCCATGAACATTATCGCTTCTAAACAACATGACATATCATCTATAAGACTAAAAAAAATTGCTTTGTGCCCTGGTGATGATAAAAGAGTCATTGATGCTGATGGTATAGGTACACATGTCTATGGTCATTACTCAATCATTAACCATGCTTAAAGAGTTAAGTTATGAATATCAAAATCTTCTGCCTGCAACTAGCAAATACATAAAACAAAACAATTTAGGAAATAAAACCATAGCACTACAAACATAAAAAAATGGTATTCATGATCAAAAATAAATAAAATAGAAAACAAAATAAAAACAACTGTACAATTTATAACAAAAAAAGAATAGACTATATATAAAATGTATTATGTGTAGTGTACATGTATTTTAAAAACATTGTATGGACACTGCTTGTACATTTTTAATTACTACCCACCTCTCTCCACTCCCAATGCAAAATGAACATGTAAAACACAAATTGGAAAATCTGTTTCCATATTGACAAAATAGAAAAAACAATAAACTGAAATTTTAAAAACTGTAAATGGAAATTTAGTAAATTGACAAATGAGTAAACAACAAAATGCAAAATCCATGTTTCCATATTATGAAATTGAAAAACTTAAAACTGACATAAAAAACTGAAAATGGGAAATTGGAAAATTGACAAATGTGTAAACAACAAAATGCAAAATCCATGTTTCCATATTATGAAAATTGAAAAACTTAAAACTGACTTAAAAAAAACTGAAAATGGGAAATTGGAAAATTGGCAAATGTGTAAACAACAAAATGAAAAAAAAAAAAACCCGGTCGGAGTAGTGATCATGTTGTACAGTAGCCTATAAGACTAGCATAAGGATAATTGCATGTGCCCTTATATACTTTGTGTATGTGCATTAGCCTTTGGATTAGCTTGGTAAAGTTAGGTATGTGACCTTGTAGTTTACTCTTTTCGGAAAATGTAAATTGTAAAATCTAAAATCAAAAAATATTAAATTTAAAATGTAAAATAAAAAAACTAAAATCTAAAATACAAAAAATCAAAAATGTAAAATCTAAAAATAGTAAAATGAAAAATCTAAAATCTAAAATGTTAAAATGTAAAATGTTAAAATAAAATCTAAAATCTTTAAATGAGGTTTCTGTGGGTTAGGTTAGGTTAGGTTATAACTAAGTTTATTATTTGTGCTCTCTCATTTGCTCTCACTTTTTTTTTTTGCTGACACTTTTTTGCTCACTACCTTTTTGCTCTCACTTTTTGCTGACACTTTTTGCTCTTATATTTGCACTCACTTTGAAGTTAGGTTAGGTGAAATTAGGTGAGGAAATGCTTGGTTAGGTTAGGTTAGGTTAGGGTAGGTTGTAACTAAGTTTATTATTTGTGCTCTTACATTTGCTCTTACTTTTTTATTACACTTTTTGCTCTCACTTCTTTGCACTTTAGTTAGGTTAGGTTAGGTGAAGTTAGGATAGGTTAGGATAGGTTAGGTTAGGTAAGGTTAGGTAGAATGGCTGAGGTATGAATTAAACCCAGCTGCTCTGAGTTTTTTGCCTCACCTCGTCTCAACCCTCAGCCCAGAATTAAATTTCTTGACAGAGCCAGGACTCGAACCCGGGCCTCTACAGTAACAGCTAAGAATGCTAGCCACTACACCAAAAAGTGGACAATATAAGGCTGCTCTTGATTGTACATGATCAATGCATGATTACCTAATAATAATAATAATAATAATAATAATAGTATTAAATATTCCATTTAGCTACCACACGGCCGAACTCCCCCTGTGACATCATCCACGGTCTCAGGACATGGCGGCCATCTTGCCCATTAGCCCCTGCCCCAGCTCTGACTGACCCCTCCATAAGAATAACATAGAGTGATTGCGCGCGGCGGCCATCTTGCCCATTAGCCCCTGCCCCAGCTTCGGCCTATATTACCTACTTTAGAGGTCTGATTAGTAGTGAGTATCTTTGAGAGTATCTATGGAGATTGTAGAAATGTATGAGGGAAGAGGTTAGATGATTATTGTGTTCGGTCTTGGACTTAGATAAGGTTTTTGTGGAAAAGAGAAGTATCTGTTGACTTGGTCTGATTCTTATTAGCAAGAATGATTTGGTTTTGTGTGATAAGATCCCGAAAAGTGAAGTGTTAGAGATTGATGCTCATTGTTAAATGAAAAGAATAAATGGAGAAAGATTTTTTTAAAGTATCTCTCATTGAGTATAATCAACCATGACCCCGAATATGTAATGTTAAACTAGCATAGCGTTGATTTGAGAAATTCCTTTTAGTTCCTGCGGAAGGAGGCCTACATTGCTTCAAGATGTACATGCCGTAGATAAAGTTCAACCTTTCTTCTTCTGCGGTGAAGGTTAGCAACCCGTACTATAGCTGATGCTTTAAATCAGTGTGGTCCAACCTGCGGCCCGCCTGTTCATTTTTGTTGGCCCTTGCCCTTCTTACTGCCCTTCACTCTTCGACAGTTATAATCCGTGGCGTGCCTACTTTAATTTTCACTTGCATTCAGTAATGTTACCAAGGAGCCAGTTGGGAAAGGAAAGATCCCTAAATATACGCCAGTAATCTGAATTGTCTTTCCACGAATACGTACGGCACGAGAAGCGGCCCCGCCTCCAAGCGACAACTAGTTGGCTGCCAGTGATTGGCTGCATATTAGTTCGCGATCGTTCGTGTGCTGCGGCGGATTTCCCTATAAAAGGGAGCGCAGGGCTGTTCGAAGAGGTTGTTTTTGACGAGAGAGGTTGTTCGAGAGATATAGCACGACGAGAGTTGGTTGTCATCGTTGCTGCGAGAGCGGTACCTAATATGGAGGGACTTAATAAACGGCGTGTTGAAGGTGAGAAACGACAATTTCAGTCAAAGTGGCAGGGAAGTTACTTTTTTGTTGAACATAATGGAAAACCACAGTGCGTTATCTGTTCTCTAGTCTTAGGTGTTTCGAAGGAGTATAACGTGAATAGACACTATACCAGCTTGCATAAATCAAAATACGATCAATACCAAGGAAGTGCCAGATGTTGTGTGTTTAATGTTTTGAAGCTGAAACTAACAAGACAGAAGAATATATTTCAGCAACCATCAAACACTGCCGGTTTAAAGGCATCTTATGAGGTATGTTTAGAGCCAACGAAGCTAAAAGTAAAACGTCTTTTAGGGATGGTGAGCTCATTAAGAGATATGTGCTGTAAAAATGGCATCTTCATTCGGAGATAAGGATGGCTAAAATTTTTGAAACAGTTTCCTTGTCTCATCAGACAGTTAGTACAAGAATTAATGATACGGCTGGTGAAGTTTTAGGTTCTCTTAAGAGCATTTTGGAAAAATATTAATTTTACTCTCTAGCTCTAGATGAGAGCACAGATATTGCTGACATCGGCCAGCTCCTTATCTTTGTCTGAACAATAAACGAAGAATTTGAAATTCATGAAGAACTGTTGGAATTAAGATCATTAGAAACCAGCAAAAAAGGTATTGACATATTCAACGCACTGGATGATGTCGTTACTAAATATGGAGGTTTTGTAAAGTGCTATGGCATTGCAACAGATGGAGCTAAAGCAATGGTTGGTCCTAACATTGGTTTAGTAGGACTGTGTAAAGAAAAAGGATTGAATTGTTTGTTTTTCCACTGCATTATCCACCAAGAGGCTCTCTGTGAAATAATTATAAGGCTCAGTTGCGCCAATGAAAACTGTTGTAAATACTGTACCTACACTTCATAAGAGGAGGCAATAAAGCCTGCAGACACAGAGCATTTATTGCATTCCTGGACAATTTGGAAGCTGAGAATGGTTGGCTAAGTGCTGGAAATTGCTTGCAACAGTTTTTTGGGTTGAGGAATGAAATTCTTGCTTTTCTCAAAAATGAAAACATTGGGCATGAGTATCAAGAAAAACTGGAAGAAATCCAGTTTTTAAATAATTTCGCTTTTCTGACAGATTTAACATCCAATCTAAATGCTTCAAACCTGAAACTACAAGGCAGAAAACAAAATATATCCCAGCTTTATGGACATTTTGAGGGCTTCGGCAAAAAAATTGATGTAATGCAAATTGCATTGAAGGCAAATAATATGGCACACTTCCCATCTTTGCAGCAGTTGAAAGAAAAAGCAAGTGATATAAATTTTAGTATGTTTCATGAAATAATAATAGATATCAAGAAAGAGTTCCAGAACACGTTCCAGGATTTTGACTCCCTAAAACCAAAACTTGCACTGTTCAATAACCCCATGGATATTGAAGTGAGTGAGGTGCCCTACTGCCCTGCGACCTTCAAATGGAAATTTGTGATCTTCAGGCAGACCCATTCTACCAGAATAAAAAGTGTGATGTCCCTGAAAACGTTTGGAAACTGATTTCTAAAGAACGTTTTCCTGAACTGCTTAAATTCTCTCTGCAAGTGTTATCGCTGTTTGGCAGTACGTATGAATGCAAAAGTGTTTTTTCTGCTCTCAAACAAATTAAATAAAAACCGAGAAATCGAATTGAAAATGCTTCACTGGAATTGAGCCTGAGACTTTGCCTTACTGAACTTACAGTGGACATTGATACACTTGTATCAGGAAAGCAGTGCCAATCATCACATTGATTTCTCGACTGTAAAATGAAGTGGTATAATAAACTAGTAATATTATAGCCTACTTCTTTCAATATAAATTTTAATAAATGTTTTTGAGTAAAATATGTAATACGTTTTCTTCCTGTATTGTCTCTGGCCCTCACATTCCTATACTAAAGTTCGATTGGCCCTCGGGTAACAAAAGGTTGGACCACCCTGCTTTAAATAATGAAGTGAAACAGACCATTTACGAGGTGGCCCATTGAGTAAACCAACCGGAAATTGTTCTTGCCTTCTGAGGCGACATGTCATAGCGAAGACCTCGTGACGTAACTACCAGGTTTTGCAGTGACTTGTGAATGCAGTTTTGGGCCCACTACTCTTTCTTCTATATATCAATGATATAACACAGAACGTTCATTCACATAAGGAAATTTTGTTTGCGGACAATACAACACTCGTAATAAAAGGTGAAACTAAACAGGTCATACAGCAGTCTGCTGACTCCGTTACAGGCGAGTTAACTAAATGGTCACAAGATAATCGCCTCATAATAAACTATAAAAAACAGTATGTCTAAATTTCCACACTATACAGAATAGGAATCCTGCGAAACCCAATTTAACATTAAATGGTCATCAAATAGAAAATAAATCAGAAACAAAGTTTTTAGGACTATGGATACAACAAGACTTGATATGGAATAAACATATACAATATCTGAATACTAAAGTGAACTCGATGTGCTTTGCGTTACGTATTTTGAAAACCTGCACTAGCATGCACACATTAAGAAATACTTATTTTGCTTATTTCCATTCATACTTAAGATATGGGATCATATTTTGGGGTATGTCGCCAGATGTACTAAGCACGTTTAGGTTACAAAAGAGGGCGATTAGAATTATGGCAAATGTAAACTCTAGAGAATCATGTAGACCTCTGTTTAAAGATTTAAACATTCTCCCACTGCCCTGCATATATATCTTTGAAAGTATTATGTTTTTTAAAAAGAATTTAATGAATAAAGATGTTTTTCTTAAAACAAACAATGATGTTCATAGGCATAACACAAGACAAACTCAAAACATTCATATTTCACACACACACACACACACACAAGCATATATCAAAAAGGAACTTTTCACACTGGAGTTAAATTATACAATAAACTACCCCAGTATATAAAACTGGCCCCAAAAATAAAAACCTTTAATAGAATGTTGAAAGCTTATCTGCAGTGCCATTGTTTTTACTCAGTAGTTGAATATCTTAGCGTATAGGAGCGATGAAATCTGTAATTATATTTTACTTTTTTAATTTAATTGTAATACCTAGCTGTACGGTATGTTGTTGTATTTATAGAATTAAGTTTTCATATTATGATAATAGAGTGAGGTGTAAATAGTTGTGCAATAAGATTGTATCTATTAAGATTTGCTATTATAATAAGTTAAATAGTTATAATATTAGTAATATATACCTGTTAGTTCTTTTATTTTATAGATGTAAATTCTGAAGTGTCATATATCAAAAATGTATTGAATGCATGTATTTGATCAAATGGAATTAATAAAAATCTATCTATCTATCTATCTCTTCCATATAGTAGCGTGTTGACTAAGATGCAGGCTCGGATTGCGGTGCAGCGGCGTTGGCCGCGTACTGAATGCAGCGTGCAGAATGATGACTGGTAAAATGCTGAATGATGAATGTGTAGAGTAGCTGCGGGTGGCTTCTTAAATAGGTGACCATAGAAGGCTCCAGAACATAAGACTGCCTGACCAAACAAAGTCTTCCGATTGGTCGGATGAAGGTCAATGGTGACGTCACTAGCGACGGACAGGGAGTAGGCCACTTGTAACGTTTCCTCAACGTTGGGTGACAAGTGAAACGGTTCATACTTTGCTCCACGTTGAGCGTACAAGTGAAACGTTTTCTACTACCCTCACTGTTGCGTGACAAATGTAATGGTTTCTACTAGCCGTGCCTTGCACTTTGAAACACAAATGTATTGTTTACTCTGACTAAGATATGTTGTGTTAATGGGCGCCAAGACCTCAACGCTATGTTGAAATCTGAATTTATATTTAACAACACCTAGCTCTGGTAGAACACCTTCAAGTATCTTTTCACTCAGATCGTGGTATGATTTGATCATTAACCCAACTAACAATTGTAACAGGAGAAGGAATTTGGTCTATATCTAATGCAACCTACTGAAAGCAAAGATTGCATGGTTAAAATAAATGAATTTATTTTATAAAACAAGTACGGCAAAATTAATAATAATAATAATATATTTTAAATTTAAATTGGAGCGTTGCGATTTGAATATTACCGCTAGAAAATTACGTGAAAACGGAGTTGGATGAATTACTGATTTTACTTTTATTCCCAAGCTGTGAAGTTACTGAAATACTGAATATTAAACAAAGAGACGAGAGATTACGTAGTTCTGAGTCATTCGCGCTTACCATTGGAAATTGCCGTAGCATTTCCCTCGTACTGGATGTTGAGGAGAGCTTCCCACAGCCTCCTGGACGTCGTCTTCTTCTTCGATAGTTGAAGAGATACTTGTAGATATGTTAATTTATGGTCCGATCACATCGGAGCCTACCACACGAGCAACCACACTGGTCATGTTTTACAAAGATTATCGCCTTGCCTCCACGCCGCGCAAACCATATATGCACTCCTCGCCTCTCCTCTCTGGTGCCGTCTTCTTCACGCGCGCTCTTCCTTGATTGGCTGAGCCACCACGCGATCTTCCCCTCCTCCGGGTCATTACACTCGGCGCGACGATGATGTCGATTACCGTTCCAGGCCAATTCGCCTTTTCTTGAAGCAGCAACCCCGCTTGCGTCACGCTTCTTGACAAGAATAAGCCTGTAGCCGAATTCCCAGTGACTCATCTCTCTCAACAAACTCTAACTGACAAAACTCCGTAAAATTCCGTAATCATATAATTTTCTACGATAATGTTGTTCGTAATAATTCGCTAGGTAGTGTTTTCTATAACATCGAAAACGTATCTGTATGCTTATAATTTTATAAAAAGAACGCTCCAAAAATACCTTAATAATAATAAGTTAATAATAATAATAAGTTACATGAAAACTTCTCTTGGCTGGACAATTTGCCACGTAAATAAATATAGAATGGCTTCGCCAGAAGCTCACTAAATATTCCCCTCCATCACTTCAATTCAAAAATGAACATGGGGATATTGCTCATAGTAACACAGAAAACTGTGAAATCCTTGCAAACTACTTTTCGGTATTGCTCAATTGTGAGAAACCTCAAGAAACATTCACATTTATCCATACGCAACAAAACCAAGATTCGCATCCACCCAACGTTCAGGAAATAAGAGAGACAATTAAATCATTGAAAAACAACAAAGCGTCGGGGGAAGACCAAATTGTTGCAGAGTTGTAGAAAAATGCAGGAGGAAATCTCATTGTAAAACTCCAAGAAATTTTAGAAGAAGTTAGGCAAACTGAAAAAATCCCCACTGACTGGAAGATGGCACTCATACATCCCTTGCACAAAAAAGGAAATCAGACGGATCCCAACAATTATCGTGGAATTTCATTACTATCCATAACATACAAAAATTTGTCTAAAGCTCTCCTGAATCGTGCAGAAATTCAATTGGATCCAGTAATCGGCGAATACCAAGGTGGCTTCAGGAAAGGCAGGTCGTGTGTGGAACAAATTACCAATTTAAAAAACTCAATGAAATATTTCCGCAATACATCGAACAAACACTATGTCATTACATTTGTTGACTTCCAAAAGGCGTATGATAGCATCGACCGTGAATCCCTTTTCGAAATACTCAAAGAATTTGGATTAGATCAAAAGACAACACATATTATTAAGGAAACAATGGAAACCAAATCTAAGGTTAAATTTATAGGAGAACTGAGCAGAGAATTCCCCATTGACACAGGAGTCCGACAAGGAGATGGATTGTCCCCGTTGCTTTTCAATTGTGCACTAGAGAAGGTTGTACGAGAATGGCGAAAAGCAGGAGCACCGACGCATAGGATAGGACCAAAACTTAAAGGCATAGAATTAGACTGTTTGGCATTTGCTGATGACATGGCATTAATTGCCCAAAACATCTCTGATGCGCAATACCAACTTGAACTTCTACAAGAACAAGCAAAGAAAATTGGATTGCAAATCTCATTTAATAAAACAAAATTTATGACAGATATAAAGAATGCCCCATCTGAAATTGAAATTGGTACTGACCATATATCTCGTGTGAAGGAATTTAAATATTTGGGTGAATGGATTACCGACAATTGTAATGAAAAGAGGTTCATTACAACAAGAATTCAAAAAATTGAAACTGCTTTTCAGTTAACGAAAAATACTTACAACAAAAAGAGTCTTTCCTGGAAATGCAAAATTCAACATTATACAACAGTGATCGGGCCCGAAGCTCTCTACGCTTCAGAAACTCTCACTCTTCAACATAGAACACTTCGAGATCAGTTGGAAGTGAAGGAACGTAAAATAATGAGGAAAATCTTAGGGCCAAGAATCAAAGATCGTGTTCATCTTCCAAAGCCAAATGCTGAAATATATAAAACCATCTCCAAAATCACAGACAAAATGCGTATGCGACGAATCCAATTCTTGGGGCACCTGGAAAGAATGGACCCAAATAGACTAACTCACAAAATTCACACATACTTGAAAAACAAAACTAGATCAAATTGGTACAAACAGACTGAAAAAGACTTGCAAGAATTAGGATCGCCACATCTCCTAGACCGAAATTTTATCAGAACACTAGCACTCACACGGGGTTTCGAGGAGGAAGAAAGACGGCCATACCCCCATATCTGGTCTGCACAACGGAAGCAAACCCATTCGTTGCGTATGAAGGAGTACTGGGCTGCAAGAAAGGCTAACCATTGTTGATTCCGAGTGGTCCTAAGAGATCCATTCGCGACGAAGAAGAAGAAGAAGAATGGCTTCCTACTGACTTATGTCAGTGGCGTAAAATACCCTCGAAAAACACGTTACATATTCGCCTTGGATCATCGGATGATTTACCGTGACGACGGTCCATTATGCGATTATCCCAGACACGTTATTAAAATCCCCATCCAAAATACATATTACATAAATGAAATCACCCTAAATTACCTATATATACACTCATAATTTTCTTTACGCACTTTGCGTCAAAGTCTGTTGTCATTTTGGATTGCACAGTGCAACCAGTCCAACGTTTTTCATTTAGAATAATGTTCCACGGATATTTCCGCCTCTCAAATTTCTCTATGTTGGGAAAATAGATATAAATAATGTGTGAGCACTATGTATATATGATGTCACATCACACGCATCAAAGGTGTTCTGATCACCACAGAACTTCCTAATTTCACTGGAGGTCCCTTCCTTCTGGTGAAATTTAATCTCACTGATCTCACTGAGCACACGATCACACTATTGTGGCAGCGCATCGTGACCATAATACTTAATCTCTCTGTATATAGACGAAATTAATATTGACTTCTGAAAAAAAAACAGTAAATGCGCATTACATATAACACCAAATATTTCTGTGCCGTAATCGCCCTGTCTTCTTAAGTTCCCGTAGACCAAATTCTACTAAATACTAGTTCACAACTCAGACCAGTTCTCCTCATTCAAATAATACCTTTGTACTAATTACCTTAAATTACACACTTACAAATCTTACATGGCGAGGCCGTAAACAGAAATCACGTGTGCTGTTATGTATGAGTTTCATGAAGGACTGTCTCGCCTTCTGATGGCCCATCTTTTGTCTCGTGGACGCCTTAAGCAAAAATACCCTGTTCAAGCGCTCACCCATCTCTAGGAGACAAATGGGAATTCACCAGCGCTACCAAATTCTGGCCTTGGTGTATCGAGACATTTTAGTGCTCAAGAGCATCCGACAATCCCGTCATATTTCCCTGTACCTTAAAAACTCTCAATTACTTACATACTATCCCCCTGTGTGACTTCTGATACGCCTGCCTGGAAGACCAGATCTTACACGCACCAAATACCACACTTACTCATTTGATAGGCTGGCTCGCCAGCTAAACACACTTACTTTATGACACATTCTTTCGTAGACTATGTATATTATACGTCGCGTATAATCTGTTTCCCTTACTATCCTCCAGCACATATGCTGTTTTGCCAATACGTTTGGAAACTATAAATGGGCCCTCGTAGAGATAAAAAGAACTTGGACATGACTTTCTCTAGCTTATTTCCAACCTAGTCAGTGGCTCCCTCAACTTAACGTCATCACGTTGCTCCACTAGCATATTTCTCAGTGTCTGTAACGATGCCCTGTTGCTACTGTCCACACATGCACATATTAAAATACCGTCCTCTGCTTTAACCACAGGATAATCCCTACATAAATTAGTGTCCCTTGATAGCATGTCCACAAGAATGTTATCTTTACTCTTAATATATTTTACTGTGAATTCGTATTCCTGCAGAGCAAGAATCCACCTACTAACTCTGTTAGAACTGAGTTTACGAGTCCTCATATACAGTAATGCATGGTGATCTGTATGGATCTCAAATTTCCCCCCCCCCCCCTACTAAATACATTCTAAATTTCCCTAAACTGAAAACAATACCTAAAAGCTCTAACTCAGTAATCGTGTATCTTTTCTCTGCTGCTGTCAGTCCTCGCGAGGCTAAATACACAATGCACAGATTACCCTCATCATCTTTCTGACATAATACTCCAGCAATGCCTATATGTGGAGCATCTGTCATAACCACATATTCCTTATCTTTCAAAGGATATTTCAGCACTACAGCTTTCTCAAAACCTTCCTTCAGTGCTCTAAAAGCCTGATCATGCTTCGACTCCCATCTCCACCGAGTCCCACTTTTAAGCAATTCCCTGAATGGTTCTACCAACCCTGAGTATTTAAGAACGAACCTCCTGAAAAAGTTGCAAATTCCCAGGTATGTTTTCAACTGTTTAACATTCTGTGGCACCTCTGCGTTAAGTATCTTATTAACCCTACTTTCTTCTGGTGTCACACCTCTACTCGACACTCTATGACCTAAAAATGTCACTTCTGACTGACAGAATGACGACTTAGACAGCTTCAAAGTGAACCCTGCCTGATCTAATTTCTGAAAAACTATATCTAAATGACGTAGATGCTCCTCAAAACTGCGTGAACTAATTACCATATCATCAATGTAAATGGTTACAAACTCTCCTGTTTCATCCCCTAATGCGATGTTTAAAGTCCTAATTAAAGCTGCTGAACTACTCTTTAACCCATAAGGTGTTCTACAAAATTGATAAAGGTTATATTTATGACTAAAAGCTGTAAATGGTCTATCTTCGTACATAAGTGGCACTTGCCAAAAACTGGAACTCAAATCTACACAAGTGAAATACTTCTTCCCCTCAAATGTTTGCATTAATTCCTCTATTGACATAGATTTCAGCTGATCTGAACTAATTCTACTGTTAACCAAACGAGCGTCTAAACAAATACGAACTGTGCCGTCGGCCTTGGGTACCGTGATCAAAGAATTAACATATGGACTGTTAGAGTGCTCAATAATCCCATCTTCAAGCATCTGGTTAATTTGTGCCTCAACTGCACTCTGATAAGCGAAAGGTACAGGATATCTATGTCCTGTGAATACTGACCAATCAATAACGTTCAATGAATGTGTATAGCAATTGGCCATACCAATGCGATCCTCAAAAACTCTCCTATTACACCATAACACATCATAGAGCCGAACACATTGTTCCACCTCTATATTTCCCTGAAATGCAGCATCACGTAACGAGTCCTTTAGACTACCGTTCGTAATCACACTGCCCACAAAACATGGAGAACCCCGCTCTACGGCTGGCGATATCTCATTTAAAGTACAAATCACACCTACAACACTACTTCTCTGAATATGGTCATTGAACGCTACTTCTACTTCAGAATCACCCCATTTAAATTTCAAACTCCCTACATCATAACATAAGTTACCAGACACTCTACTTAGCCACTCTGAACCCAAGATAACACTGAATACTAAATTTGGAGTTACAAGACAAATCTGCTTTTCTACATGATTATTAATTTTAATGTCTACTAAAACTTGCTTAGAAATTACTTTAGACCTCTTCCCAACAGCTGTGATAACAAAAGTGCTTTTAATTGGCATCTCCTCAAAATTTACTCCAGTTCCTTTCATTTTATCATAAAATGCACTACTTATGCAACTCTTCATACAACCACTATCAATTAAAACATCTGTGTACGCCTCGGACACGTTAAATTTAACTATGGGGCTCTTACTAACCACCTCCTGAATAATACCTTCATCATTTAGTTCACGTAATAATTCATTTCTTACATTTAGGTCATAGGGTTCCTGTATAAGTGTATGGACAGGGCATGTTACAGACTGAGATTCTGACCTTACATCGCAGCCTGGTTCGTGTTTAAAGCATTGGTACCGCTTGGTGTAGTACTACTCACTACTGCACTGATCTGGTTGTTCTGGGTTGTGTTAACGGTATCTCTCTGTCCGTTATTACCATTGGGCTGATTCCCTCCTTGACCCCTGTTCTGGTTATAATTATTATTGTTATTATACCTCCCTTGGTTACCCCTAAAATCATTATTTCGGCCTTGATTTCCCCTGAAATCATTATTTCTACCTTGGTAGTTCGTACCATACCCATTCCCTCTGTACTGGTTTTGCTGATTATTATTATTATTATTATTATTATTATTATTTTGGTTCCCCCTATTTTGGACGCTGGCTCCTTCGCCACTGTTCCCTTGAACTTCCTGATTCCTATTCTCATTAGGCCTGTGATTATGGTTACCCTGGTTCCTACCGAAATTCTCCTCGTAACCACCTCTTCCCAGAGCATCGAAAGTACTCAATAAATTTTCCACTTGTGAAATAGATTTAACATTTTGGATACAGGCAGCTTCTTTGGTTCTATATGGAAAATGTCTTAGTAATAGCCTGACTACATCACTTTCCTCCTTCAAACCATCCAGATATTTGCACGTTAATACCTGTCCTAAAAAGTACTCGGTCATAGTGTAGTTTCCTCTCGGGTTATATTTCCCACACACAATTCCCTCACGATGCTGAGACTGAATTACCTCATTCCAAAATTTCTCACAAAATTTAACTTTAAAATCTGAAATATTCTCGAAATAGTCTCTGTAGACAGCAAACCAGTTTCTTGTCTCCCCTACAAACGCTTGCTCTAAAATCTCAACAACCTGGCACCACTCAATACTACCATCTTCCAACCTCTCCCCAAATTTATTTTCTATTGTATTCATGAACTCCATTGGACAATCCTGCCGATTACTAAATTTGCCTAGTTCTATTTCCCTGTGTGTGCTATTCACATAAACTGGCCTGCTCTGACTATTTTCCTACCTAATTCTAGCTTTCAACTTCTGTTCTAATTCAGCAACTTTCTCCTCAGCTTTTCTTTCAATATTAAGTTAGTTACAGTTAACCTAATGCTCCCTTCCGATGCTTCAACTTTACCACTTAATTTAGCTTGTTTCTCACTAATCTCATTAATGCTTTCCTTATTCCTCTCCCTTAAAGTATTAACTTCAGTGATTATTTCTGCATGTACTTTATCAATTCTTCCCCCCAGCTGTTCTTTAACCTCTTTAGTTGCTACCTGAATCTTATCAATTTCTACCCCCAATTGCTTTTTGACCTGCTGTGTTTCAAGTTGCACTAGTTCTTTTAAATTTTCAGCCTGTGTACTGATTCTAATTTCTAACTCCTCCTGTACTCTTCCTAATTTTCTGTCTACATCTGCAATAATCTCTTTAGCTTTTTCTTCCATCCCCCCTCTGATTTCCCCTCTAATCAGTTCGAATTTCCTATCTAATTTTAGATTGTTCTCTTCAAATTTCTCATTTAATTTATTGCTCACTTCCTTTCTGTTTTGTTCAAGTTTAGCATTATTTTGTTCGAGTTTAGCATTTAAAGTTTCAGTACTCTCTCTCTATTTTCCCCACTATTTTGTTCAAGTTTAGCGTTTAAAGCTTCAGTACTCACTTTATTTTCCCTACTATTTTGTTCAAGTTCAGCATTTAAAGCGTCTGTGCTAATTTTATTTTGTTGCATAAACTGAAGAAGCAAACTCTCTAACCCTGCTTGACTGTTTGGTTAGCCCCCTCAGTATCAGGATTTACCTCCGACATCCCTGTACTGCTTTCATTTCCAAGACTAGCCATACTGCTCGTATCTTCACTATCCAACTGGTGACCACTACGCAACTTCATCTCTTCCTCAACACTACCCATGCTGATACACACCGATAAATGAAAAACCCCCAAAATACAGGCACAGAAATATATACCCTTCTCCTTCCACAAATGTTATTAGGTTTTCGGTCTCACGTTGGTAGCGACAAGTGTAACGTTTCCTCAACGTTGGGTGACAAGTGAAAGGTTCATACTTAGCTCCACGTTCAGCGTACAAGTGAAACGTTTTCTACTACCCTCACTGTTGCGTGACAAATGTAATGGTTTCTACTAGCCGTGCCTTGCACTTTAAAACACAAATGTATTGTTTACTCTGACTAAGATATGTTGTGTTAATGGGCGCCAAGACCTCAACGCTATGTTGAAATCTAAATTTATATTTAACAACACCTAGCACTGGTAGAACACCTTCAAGAATCTTTTCACTCAGATCGTGGTATGATTTGATCATTAACCCAACTAACAATTGTATCAGGAGAAGAAATTTGGTCTATATCTAATGCTACCTACTGAAAGTAAAGATTGCATGGTTAAAAGAAATGAATTTATTATATAAAACAAGTACGGCAAAATTAATAATAATAATAATAATAATATATTTTAAATTTAAATTGGAGCGTTGCGATTTGAATATTACCGCTAGAAAATTACGAAAACGGAGTCGGATGAATTACTGATTTTACTCTTATTCCCATGCTATGAAGTTACTGAAATACTGAATATTAAACAAAGAGACGAGAGATTACGTAGTTCTGAGTCATTTGGGCTTACCATTGGAAATTGCCGTAGCATTTCCCTCGTACTGGATGTTGAAGAGAGCTTCCCACAGCCTCCTGGACGTCGTCATCTTCTTCGATAGTTGAAGAGATACTTGTAGATATGTTAATTTATGGTCCGATCACATCGGAGCCGACCACACGAGCAACCACACTGGTCAAGTTTTACAAAGATTATCGCCTTGCCTCCACGGTGCGCAAACCATATATGCACTCCTCGCCTCTCCTCTCTGGTGCCGTCTTCTTCACGCGCGCTCTTCCTTGATTGGCTGAGCCCCCACGCGATCATCCCCTCCTCCGGGTCATTACACTCGGCGCGACGATGATGTCGATTACCGTTCCAGGCCAATTCGCCTTTTCTTGAAGCAGCAACCCCACTTGCGTCACGCTTCTTGACAAGAATAAGCCTGTAGCCGAATTCCCAGTGACTCATCTCTCTCAACAAACTCTAACTGACAAAACTCCGTAAAATTCCGTAATCATATAATTTTCTACGATAATGTTGTTCGTAATAATTCGCTAGATAGTGTTTTCTATAACATCGAAAACCTATCTGTATGCTTATAATTTTATAAAAAGAACGCTCCAAAAATACCTTAATAATAATAAGTTAATAATAATAATAAGTTACATGAAAACTTCTCTTGGCTGAACAATTTGCCGCGTAAATACATATAGAATGGCTTCCTACTGACTTATGTCAGTGGCGTAAAATACCCTCGAAAAACACGTTACACACTGAACGTATCAGTAGTGACAATGTGTTTGGAGATGAAGGAGCGCTGAAACACTCGAGGTGAGAACTTAGCAAAACTGAGCAACTAAACTTAGACAAATTGATTAAATACAATTCATTACAATTAATAATAAGATAATTATCGCTTGTTTAGAGGTTTTCGGGAGAACAAAAATTAAACGGACAGTCAAAGAGGGCTGTCGCATATAGAAGCAAAACATACACGAGAAGCGTAAACTGTCACGAAAGCGACCATCCCTAAAGGAACAACAACAATAACAACGAGCTGAAGTCCATAGCCTACCTATAGACCTCGTGCGCATGATGGGTGCTACGATCTGGCGGCAAGTCACTTAAACAGTCAGGGGGAATCGCATCGCAGTCGAGTGTCTGTGCCTGTGTTGAATGGTCTCTTATATGCTTGATTCAACTTCGACATGCAAAAAGGTTCTCGAAACAGTAGAAAAAATTGTTCTGTGGTTTGTTGCAACTTCACGTATATTAACTGTCCTCCTGGATCTAAGTTTTTTGTGTTTCCGAATAAAAAGCAGCATGAAACTAGGAGAAATGCCTGGATTGCGGCACTGAAACGAGGAACTAGTGAAGGTAAACCATGGGAACCCACGAATAACTCGCATGTTCGTAGTCGGCATTTTGAGAATGGAATGCCTTCGAGAGATCCTGACAGTCAAGGTTATGCACCGAGATTGTTTATAAAACCGCTTGTTTCTATCGAACGTCAGCAAGAAGAGGAACACCGAGTGACGACTACATACAAGAGGCGAAAACGGAGACATGAAAATAAAATCGTTAAAACTAGTACTACGGAAGATTTTTCGAATTCATACAGTGATGCAAGCACGCAACATAACCATGGTTGCTGTTCTTTTATAAACAACCCGAGTTGAACCACACGGCATTCGTTTAATAAGCAGTACTCCTCAAGTGCCTTCTGTTCATTAGTTCTGCCATATCTCACTGCAGGAGTGTTTACATTCTTAGATGAAAGAAACGCTAATGCCAGTCTTTCGTAATTTCCACTTTGTAGGGTTTTGATCTGGTGTACATTCTGGCTGTCCGAAATGCGTAACTTCCTTTGCTGGAACCAGGAAGGACATAAAGATTGTTCTCTTGTCTCAACTGCAATTGCACGCTTCTGTGAATTTGTTAATTTAACATTTTTACAACAATAAAACTTCAATATATCATTTGGCAACATGCACTCATAATTTATGGAAGCTAGTGATATGTTACCACCAGGCAAATTATTCACAACATAGCATCTAAATAGTTTATTAGCTGTTTGTTTGTCCAACTGGTTAAGACACTGAAATAAGAAGTCCTTTTCGTTTATCTCTACTGCGCTTTCAACGATGTTTTGAACAATGAAAGTGGAGATAAAGAAAGATTCACCTTCACACTCTGCTTTCAAAATTTTCGAGAAAGCACAGTCTATGACTTTAATTTGTTCATATAATTGTGTTTTACTTAAGGATTCAACACTTTCCGATGCGAAATAAATTGGTGGCTTACTTGATGGCCCATTTAGTATTTCTTCTACATTCCCTCCTTTACAATACTCCGCAATAATGTTCTTTGGTTTCTCCCATTGTTGCAGAGAGGAAGTCTTGGAAGAATCTCTCTCAGTATTACAAGGGCGTATATACAAATTTTTCGGGGGGGCTGACTATCTTGGAAAATTGTGAGTATTTTCAGGGGCTTGTCACCGCAAAATACCCAGAAATATCAACCTATATATTAGAGCATATAACTTAGTGTAATTATTTTAGATAAGATTCAAAGGTTATATAGCCTGCAATTATTACGCAATACAAAAAAGTTGTAAAATACAACACAACACATAAATAAAATTTTATACTTAATGAATTTTCTATTTTGATCTATGGAGTATGAATGGCAAGTAGCGAAATATTTGTCAATTTACTAAGCAGAAAGGTAAAGAGTTTTTTTTACAAGTTGATAATTTATTTCTCAAAAGTACCGTACTGTGGAATTCACAGTTTTGCCTCACAAGGCTGAGTTTACCCCGTTCCAGCCCTCAGACTAGAATTAAAATTTCTTGTAGAGCCGGGAATCAAATTCGGATCTCCGGGGCGGCAGACAACAATGCTAGCCACTACACCACGAGGTAGTCTAATTTCAATCTCAATATTGTTTATAACTTAGCCAATAAGTTAAGATTAGGGTACAACCAAATTTACAATTATTTTATGAATTTTTCCTCTTAACAAAGCGACACTTTTTCATTTTATTGGCTTCTTTCGGGGGGGGGGGCTAGAGCCCCCTCAGCACCCCCCTTATATACACCCCTGCAGTATTACGTAATATAAATACACGATGCACAATATGCTTGCAGCATTGTGAAAGTCCGGCTTTGCAATCGCACTCAGCTGATTTAACCTTTCGACCGTAATCAATCTGTAAAAAGATTAATCTTGTGTAAATTAATTGTAAAAGCACTTAAAACTGCAATCGATACAAATATAATGATACGTTATTATATAGAAAGACAAAACATATGCTTACTTTAATTTTAACAGCGTAAGGCGGCTGATGGATGTTTGTTTCTCTCTAACATAAGCAGTTTATTTCTTCTCCTAACGCTTCTCTTGCTTGTATATGATGACTGTCACAGAGTTTTGCACCCTTCTTTAAAGTAGAAGCTCTGAAATACGATGCATCCTACTGAACTTCTCGAAATCCTACACAAATATCTAGAGACGACATTTTAACATTGAGTTCTTCCCTGTGCTTGTAGTTGCACAAGCTGCTGCCTTCGCCCTGAAAGATTACACAAGTCACCGCTACGAGCGTCAGCAACAAAAATAACATTATGCGCACGAGCTCTATAGTATGTCAAGAGTGCTTGATAAAATAAGTAGCATTCCGAGGTAGTTATTGTTTTAAGGGACGGAACAGCGAGGTCAACTTCCCCACGGTATAAAGAGTCCATCTCCAGTAATGTCACTAATTTAAAATTCAAAGACAGAGGGAGAGGTGGTCTCCGGTATCAGGTTTTGTTTCCCTGGAAGAAGTAACGGCCGAAAAGATATCGGTTACGCTGAGCAGTCCAGGAATAGCATGAACATTAACTAGAATACTGTTGGCACATGTTGCTAAAAATCATGGTCTACAGTGTGGAGTAAGTGATTATCCTGAGGAACTGAGCAGGATAAAATTGCAAATGTTTCTGCTCCCATCTGTCACTAACTACAACAATGACACGAAGAAAAACAAATTACGAAAAGAAAGAAAGAAGGAAAGAATCACAAAAATTAATAAAAGTCGTTCCTGTTCACTGAAACTCTATGGTACACTGGCAAAAGTATTCAGTGCAACCATCTACTGACAGTACCGTACCTTACTCTAGTTGGCCTACATACCAGACAGTTGTGCGTGGTATCCAATAAGGGAAATCCGCAGTTGAAGCGAACTCCTAGTAACAAAAGGTGAACATCTCTTATATTTTACTTCATTCTACTCAACAATGTGTGTTCATGTTGCCCCGTATCTTTGTAGAAACAAATACCAGGGTCAGGCAAGTTGTAAATACTTGTGGAGTGGAAGGTGGGCACTTAACCCCACAGGGTGTTGACAGGAAGCACATTTAAATTCAACCACCAAGAAAAATAAAAAATAACAAAAGAACAAAATGTGTATTGAAATAAATAAAGAAAATACAAGGTGTGGAACATCAAACATAAACATGTTATTCAACAAATACCCTCCTAATCAACCAATATTCCTACGTGGTCTGTTTAGAGTGTATAACGGTCACAGCATGGCAACCCGGTAGAGAAAATTGAATATAAATCCGCAAAACATATTTCTCGGTGATGAGAAATACAATAAAAAGCCCCAGCAAATGGGCAGCAATTAAATGACAGAGGCTTTAAGCCAGCAAGAAGATCTGGAAGCAAATTCCCAAAAGCTAAAACACGCGACGAGGCTTAATGCAAGAAGGCTAGCGAAATGGTCATGTGCCTCCCAACTTACTTAACCCTTTATAGCACAGAATATTATTAAGGATACGGTTATTTGTATTGATTGAAATTTAATTTAAATATTTTAGCCTAATTGTTATGATATTTTTTAAATTTCAATCCTGATGTTTGTCTTTATAATTTAATTCTCATATTATTTTAATTATCTCAATCTTAAGATCGCAAAATTAATAAAATTGTAACTTTTATGAGCATATTTATTACTAATTTTATCGTGCATATTTATTTATAAATATAATTTTAATTTTATTTTAATTTTACTTCTCAATTTTAATTGTTTTTATTTTAAATAAAATATCAATCACCTTAGGGTAAGAAGATAAAGAAATAACATTTGGTTTCAGAAATATTAAATCTTCTAAAGAAAATTCGGTGAAATATGGCTGAAAGATACGAACATCAGCATCATTGACGACATAAATTGAGGCAGATGACCTCGCTGTTCCTCTCTTTAAAACAACAATAACTATCGAACTAGCAATATAGCTTGTCCTGATACTAGGTGGTTAATATACTGACAACTGACCTATAAAGGGTTAAAGTTCAAAACGTGTTTCCCATGTTTAATACTAGAAGTCCAATAGGGATGTATAGAACTAGCACCGATAGAGCGCACTGCTGTTGTACTGGGTAAGCGCAAGGCGCTCTTCATTTGTCTCCTATGTTTTCGTGAAGTCATCGGGTTGTAAATGATGGAAACACACTTTAATATATTCGGTCAGATTTTTCTCACCGAAATGTTTCCTTCTAAAAGCGTGTGACCATTTCTTCCTCATTTCTTTATTTTGTGGAAATTGGTGAAACGAAAACGGGCTTCCCTGATTTTTGCTGGTGTTAGCTTGCGATAGCAATGCTATTACATGTAAATGTTAGGTGGGTACTCAGCGCTGCACTGCTAGGAGGATAGTATAGATGCAGAGAACGCCACGATTGAGTAGGCTTTGGCGTCGGTCTTGTTTGAGTCGAGCGTGTAAATCATCGATTGATGAAAACATTTGAGGAGCTCACATTCAAAAGAGACTTTGTCCAAAAATTCAAAAAAATGTGCTTAGTACAGGTTTCACTTTGTGAGATTTATCCTGAGGTCCCAACACCCTGTAAACATTCAAAAGTGACTTTGTCTTGGCTATATTGATCTCTGAAAGTAGACTATTCATTCAAAAAACAACTTTGTCCACTGCAGTATTCGTTCAAACAAGACTTTGTGTACTTCAGCCAATCAGAACTCTAGCATCATAAGAATTGACTCCCATCATGCTTTGCGTGAACAGCGAGGTAGTGTATGACCTGTGTGTATGATGATTATTGCTTTTGCTGTTCAATCCAACTTCTGATTAATGTTTCCTATGTCATATTGGTTATTCACGATTCTTGTGAAACAGTTCTAGTTGGAGATTGTTACAAAGGAAATGGAAAGATAGCATGATGGGAGAAATTAATCAGAAACTTGAGCATAACAATCGGAAGTTAGATCAAGTACGGTAGCTCAAGTTAATGAGAAGTTAGGTCAAGATAATAAAAAGTTGATAGAAAGCCTAGTACAAGAGATAAGTGAGATCAGAGGAGAGATTAAGGGCCAGTTAGAGGAGATTGTAGGTGAAAGTAGAAGAGAGGTGGAGGATATTGTAGGTGAAGGTAGAGGAGATTGTAGGTGAAAGCAGAGTAGGAGTTGAGGAGAGACTGGATGTAGTTGTTAATAGAGTAGATGAGATGAAGGATCAGGTAGAGGAGGAAGGAAGGAAGCTTTTAGTTTTACGTGACCATTAACCATGCGATCATGAGCAACGGGACCTCCTTTTTACGTAGAATCCGAACCACAGGGCATGGCATTTAACTTCGAAAATCTCACATGCATTGACCGGGAATCGATCCCGGTCCACCTTGGTGAGAGGCCACCACGCCCCTTAGGTAGATTAGATTGTAGGAGTTAGTTAGTTATTGTTGTTTTAAGGGGCGGAACTACGAGGTCATCTGCCTCAAATTTTAGGAGAAAGTAGAATAGAGGTTGAAGAGAGGAAAGAATAGATCAAAGAGAGAAAAAGAAGGGAACAATGAAACGGAAGTGAGAGAGAAATGGGTGAAATAAACTTAGAAATGTAAGTAGGTGAAAATTGGTTTAGGCGAAAAGATTTGCAATGGTACAAGAGGTTGTTAATGGATACACCTGCAGCAAGTGTTCCTCGTGAGGAAGTATTATGTGACTGGAAGATGATGTGGGATTCCATATATAAAAGAAGATTTTTGTTGTAACGTTTCATAAGAATGGACGTTTTGAATATTAACTAAGTAAATGTCATTGCGGTTGAATGTTCGGCTTATTACAATGTTTCGAAATGAGTTAGATGTTTAGGCCTTATCAAAATATTATGCAGTCAAAGAGGACTATGTCCCTTGTTCATGCAAACAAAAAGGATTATGTCTTTTCTGTTCAGTCAATAACAACTATGTCCAGAATTTAGTAAGTAAATACTGAATATCTACTGTAGTTTGATTTCATTAGAGTGTCTTGTTACATTTTTATAACCCATATGTGTGTACATAAATGCATAAAATAAGCAATAAGATGTTAATTTGAGAGAAATCGGTTTTTTGGTCATTCCCTAAAGTTGTATTTGAGTGACAAAGTCTCTTTTGAAAGTTAGCTCCTCATTTGTGTCATCATTCCTCAAATCTCCAATTATACCATAAAATACTCCAAGATTCTCCCTTTTCTCACTAATAGGGTGAACACACATAGACGATTTTTCTTTCTCCTTTTTCTTCTCCTTCGGTACAATAACAATGCCAGAATATGTTATCTGACCATTTTATTAATAAATTGATTCGTGCACAAACTCACAAAGTAAAGCACAATGTGGTGTCCTTCTTCCTCTTCTTGGTTTTTAATAAAGGGTGGCAACTGCAATTTAACCACCGTGTATGTGCGCGCACTCCATTGCACGAATTCCTTTAGGCGGCGACGGCAGATACAACGCGGCGGCAATTCTGCCAGGTGTGTCCCCGGCCTAACTGTTATAGGTTTTCCGTTATATTCCATGATCCTTGGGTTTTCCATCTGACTCCTTAATATCACAGCACTTAGTCTTCTTTTCCCCCAAAGTACTGAATTCTTCGATGATTAAAGTGAACATAAATGAGATAAACAACAAGAGAAACTGTATCGGTATAAACTATACATTCCTGTGATCTAAAGAAGTCATAGTTGCGAATGAGACTTTTGTGTTTTCTAAGATTGACTATTTATTATGAGGAAGCCAAACACTATATACAAAACAATACAGATCAGTGCGCCACAGTAACGGCTCTAGTCCACTCGAGTATTCGATAACTGAGTCTCTGGTGGTGTGTATGTGTTACCAACTGTTGAGGATGAAATTTCTTTAAAACATACATTTCTGAGGGTTCGAATACACAACATTTCCTCCCTCTTTTAAATTGAACTTGTTATGTCTATGGTGAAAATCTTAATGGTAGGCGGCGTTTGCGTGTAGACATGCGCCGTATAACAGGAGTAGCTGGTGTTGGTGTTCGGTTTCCACGGATCACTTGTGGCAACCTCTCGGCTGGTACTGCGGTAGCTGGTGCTGCGAAGAACCGAACACGTCGTGGCCTAGGTGGAGTTTCGGTAGGTTCATCGCTGGTCGGTTCCTGGTTCTCTGTGTTTGGCAGTATTCCTGGAAATGGCCTAATTTGGTCGATGTGGCGCTTTATTCGTTTCTCCCGGTAGTTGATATCATAGTGAAGATCTCCAATGCGGGCTGCGATGGTACCGGGGAGCCACTTGTCCAGCTTCGGGTTGACAGAGAGGAAGTAGGCTGACTGATCCGCTTCGAAGGTGCGGAATGTAGAGTCCATTTCTGCTTTCTGTTTCTCGCAGACTCTAGTGCGAACGTCTTCGAGTCTTGCCAGGTTGAGACGTGCCGAAGTTCTCGTCCCAGGAATAGTTGAGATGGAGATTGTCCAGTGGTAGAGTGCGGCGCTTTTCTAAATTGGCGAAGGAACTCATTCAGGTTTGTCTGCAGAGTTCCTTTGGTTGTTTTCATCGCGTAGAGGGCATCCTTCACTGTTTGGGCATACCGTTCTGCTTGGCCATTAGTTGATGGATGGTATGGTGCTGTAAGCTTGTGGTACTTCACACGACTGTTCTGCAGGAAGGCCTTGAATTCTTCTGAGATGAAATGCCTGCCGTTGTCTGAAACGACGGTGACTGGGGTGCCGTGCGCTGTGAACAGGTCATCCATCAGGGAGATTGTTGCTGCAGCTGTCGTGGTGGTGGTTGTTGTCTTGACCTCGAGCCAATTGCTGTAGGCGTCTACAACAATCAGAAGCATGCTGTCAGCTACTGGGCCCGCGAAGTCGATGTGAATGCGTTCCCACGCTGCCTTCGGGTACTCCCAGTGATGCTCGTGGAACTTGGGTGGAGAGTGCGCATGGGTTGCGCATGTGGTGAAGGACTTTGCGAGCTTCTCGATGTCGGAGTCGATGCCAGGCCAAAACACAAAGGAACGTGCCATTCCCTTCATTTTGACGATCCCCAGGTGAGCTGCATGGAGGTTGTTGAGGATAGCATCTCGCAGTGCAGGTGGAACCACTACTCTGTGCTCGAACATCAATCAGTTGGTGGCGAGCGTCTATTTTACCTCGGGTGCCTTGAAGTCGTGGCGGGTGAGATCTTGGCCTCCTTCCAGAAGTTTGACAATTCTACCGAGATCAGGGTCCTTCCTCGTCTCTCGTGCAATGGCTTCGGATTTGACGGGTAACTGCTGCGTCTGGAGAACTGTAAAAAAATGAAAGTCGTCGTAATCCTCCGTTTCCTCCCTCTGTTGCGAGATTGAGTTTTGGATCTTGTTGACGGTCGATGGTAGCGGTGCTCTAGAGCAGTAGTCAGCGTTGGCGTTTTGCTTCGATGTTTTAAAAAACCACAGTGTAGTTAAAGTGTGCGAGGTAGTCGGCATAATTGGCCATGCGACTAATGCACAGGACTGGTAGCGACTTCTTTGGATGTAGGATCTGCGTCAGGGGCTTGTGATCCATGATTAGCATGAAGTGTCGAGCGTACAGAAAGTTGAAAAACTTTTGTACTGCCCAAACGATGGCGAGCGCTTCCTTGTCGATCTGGGGGTACCTTTGCTCCGTACATGACATTGTCCGACTAGCATATGCGATAGGCCGTTCTAGTCCGTTGCTGAGCCGGTGAGACAGCACTGCGCCAAGACCGGTTTTGCTGGCGTCCGTTGCCAGCAAAAGTGGTAGTGTTGGATCGTACTGCATAAGGACCTGCGGTGAGGTTAGAGCGTCCTTGATGTCTTGGTAGGCCCTGTCGCCGTCTGGGGTCCATATGAGAGGATCCTTCAACAGCATGTCTCTGAGTGGTCGATCTCTCGTTGACAGGTTATGGATGAAGGCACTGTAGTATATCGCTTTACCCAAAAACAGCTGGAGTTCCTCTGGAGTCGTTGGTTTCGGTGCGTCCCGTACGGCTTGGATGTGCGCATCAGACTTATGAATGCCTGAAGCATCGATCTTGTGGCCAAGAGCTTCCAGGACAGGTTCTGCAAAGCAGCAATTTACTCGGTTGAGCTTGAGACCGTGTTGGCGAAAGCGCTCTAGTACCACGGTGAGGGTCTCCATCAGATTGCCAAAACTATCGGCAAAAACAATGGTGTCGTCAAAGAAACTCACAATATTTGGGAGTTTCTGCAAAACCGTGTCCATTCGCCGTTGCCAGATAGCGGGGATATTGGCTGCTCCGTAGACAGCACGAGTTGGACGGATCAGGCCATGGGTTGGAGTGTTGAGTGTGAGGGCTTGGCTAAACTCATCATCGACCTCGAGATGAGTGTATGCGTCTGTGACGTCCAGGTGACAGAAGAGGGTGGCACCACGCAATTGGTTGAACAAGTATTCCACTTTCGGAATCGGGTGTTCATCAATGATGATCCGCGGGTTGAGAGTAGGTTTGTAGTTTCTCGTGATTCTCAACTTGCCGTTCTTCTTCACAACGACATGAGTTGTTGACGCCTACTCTGAGTAGTCTACCCTCTTGTAGAAACCAGATACGATTTTTGCGTCAATTTCTTTGGCATAGGCATCTCCCAGGGCTACAGGAATGTCACGTGCTCGGGAGAAGATTGGGGTGGCGCCATCCTTCAGGTGAATCTTCACTGGTGGGCCTGACAGCTACCCGGGGGTATCACTGAAGACATCATGGTAACGGTTGAGGGTGGCGTCAAGTTCCTTTTGCTGGTCCAGGGACAGAGACTGTTTGACGGAGAGTTGGTGGAACTGTTCTTGTTTTCCAAAAACCTGCTCGAAATTGATCTCTCGCACAAACTCAGAGATCCACTCTCGACCAAGGAGTGTCTAGAATTCATCGTCGACGATGTAGGTCGAGGTTCCTGGAGATGGTGCCAATGGTGGCGGCGACTGGTGTCTTCCCGATGCAGTTAATACGGTGGCCAGAGTAGCTCACAAAATTACGATCAATCTTCTGTAAAACACAATTTGGTTTGATCATACCTAACCTCAGTTTACTTATCATTGAACAGGGGCACCGGTGTCTAGTTCCATCTTGACGGTGGTACCCTCTATGATGACTTCTATCAACTGCTTCCCTGGAGACTGCATTGTTCCGATGACCTCAATTTTTTTAAAATGATGTATGACATCAACGCTGTCAGCTGGTTGTTCTCCTTCGGTCACATGATTTGTATTCCGCTGCTTTGGTTTGGACCTACAAACTTTAGCAATGTGACCTTTCTTGCCACATGTCCGCCATTCTGCGTTGAGGAACCTGCACTGACTGACACCTAGTGCACAACGATTGGTTACCTGATGTTCCCTGATTTGCTGGATGCAATCCTTGTTGAGGCTTTGATTGGTCGGATTTCTGTTGACAAATGGTCGATATCCCACGTTAGCATTGGTTGCCACCCCTCCGCGACTGTGGCTTTACGAAGCCTATCCGATTGGTTGAATCGGATTTTGAGGTTATATTCGAATTCTTAACCTCGTCAGCAGTGTTCCGGATGGCTTCGAGTGCGCAGGCTATCTCGTACGCAGCAGTGAAGCTCTCCGGTTTCTTGCCAATAATTTCGCCACACATGTCCCTCGATTCCAAACCTTTAGGCAGTTGCTCTGTCCATATTTCGCGACACATTAAATCAGTTTATATATTGCATTACCTCTTGTCTCCGAGGAGGCCCTGCCGCGATACAACCTTACCGCTACATCACACAGCTTAGAATCGGGCGAGTTTCAAACGCCTGGCTAGCGCGTAGTGGCAGCGAAGGGAGCCGAACACACACGAAGTTGCTCGGGCAAAACATAGTGCCAATAGCGACACACCGTAGACCAGTTCATTGCCCTAGAAAGACCACACGAGCGTGCGAGCCAGGGTGGCAGCATTTACAAAAGAATTTCCCCACAGTTCACAGCGGGGAAGAGCCGCTCCACGAAGAAGGATAGAAATGTTTCCAGAAATTTCTAGTGACCGCTAGACCTTGCCAAGGGGGCCAAAATGGCGGCGGCCATCGGGAATTTCAAATATTTAGTTGGGCTTTCTTTATATAATTCAGTCTTGTAGGAAGGGTTGCCGGGTGGCTGGCAGGGGCGAAAATTTGTGGCAGTCAACAGACCGGCACACATGTACTGTAAATATAGTGTGTAGGTATATTTTTGCTGGTGTTAGCTTGCGATAGCAATGCTATTACATGTAAATGTTAGGTGGGTACTCAGCGCTGCACTGCTAGGAGGATAGTATAGATGCAGAGAACGCCACGATTGAGAAGGCTTTGGAGTCGGTCTTGTTTGAGTCGAGTGTGTAATTCATCGATTGATGAAAACATTTGTGTCATCATTCCTCAAATCTCCAAATAAACCATAAAATACTCCAAGATTCTCCCTTTTCTCACTATAGGGTGAACACACATAAGACGATCTTTCTTTCTCCTTTTTCTTCTCCTTCGGTTCAATAACAATGCCAGAATATGTTATCTGACCACTGTTATAGGTTTTCCGTTATATTCCATGATCCTTGGGTTTTCCATCTGACTCCTTAATATCACAGCACTTAGTCTTCTTTTCCCCCAAAGTACTGAATTCTTCGATGATTAAAGTGAACATAATGTGGTGTCCTTCTTCCTCTTCTTGGTTTTTAATAAAGGGTGGCAACTGCAATTTAACCACCGTGTATGTGCGCGCACTCCATTGCACGAATTCCTTTAGGCGGCGACGGCAATTCTGCCAGGTGTGTCCCCGGCCTAACTGTTATAGGTTTTCCGTTATATTCCATGATCCTTGGGTTTTCCATCTGGCTCCTTAATATCACAGCACTTAGTCTTCTTTTCCCCCAAAGTACTGAATTCTTCGATGATTAAAGTGAACATAAATGAGATAAACAACAAGAAAAACTGTATCGGTATAAACTATACATTCCCGTGATCTATAGAAGTCATAGTTGCGAATGAGACTTTTGTGTTTTCTAAGATTGACCATTTATTATGAGGAAGCCAAACATTATATACAGAACAATACAGATCAGTGCGCCACAATAACGTCTCTAGTCCATGGTGTAACTACAATGGTGAGGCGGATCGCTCCCTCTCTCTCGTGCGGGTGACGTCAGAACGGGGGCAACTGCGAGTTGTGGCTATAGGCGGGAGTCAAGCGCGTGATCAGCAGTCGATTAAAACATGCTAATGTTGACAAGTGTGTGCGTTGCTAGAGAAAGTATTGTATTTCTTAATAACTGTCGACGGAAAGTGGGATGCAAAGCCGAATTGTATGGTTGCAACAACTACTCCAGGAAAACAAAAGGGTCTAATATAAAATACTTTGTATTTCCACAAGACAAAGATGTAGCGAGCTCATGGGTCAGAGCTTGCAGGAGGGAGGACATGTTTAATTTAAAGCATGGTAAGTTATGTTTTCTAAAATTAATCTGTCTGTTGTGAGCAGAACACTGAAAGTCGGTCGATGAGGCTGGAATAGATGCGTCGTAAAAGTGTTATAAGTGAAATTATGCATAACAATGAAACACCCACCGAAGGAATACAATCTAAACATACATGCTTGAATGCGAAGGAGTTAATAAGGTAAGCTTATTTTTGTTTCTGAACATTGAAGTCCCATTTAATAACAAAAGGTGAATTTATTTATTTTACACGCACAATACAACTAAGGTTCATTATGATACTTGGAAGAGAGGTAACTTGCGGAGTAAAGCACTGCTTTCACCAGATCGTTGAGACATTGATATCATGAGTTTAATTAAAGCCTGGTGTAGCTATAGTATTAATCTAATCTTGACCTTCATGCAGCCGTAGTTTAGTGGTCATATGAATGAAATATTGCTCTTGTGAATAGAAACGTAGTCTACTCTAGTTCCAATATAAGTTTAAAAAAACTGATAATTCAACGAATGTCTTTCCTTTTAAGCACTCGTTATCATGAAGATGAGGTCAACACTTTGAAGAAATTAGTTGAGGAGGTACGTGAGGAATCCGAAGCTTGTAAACAAAAGTACGATGATTTATGTGCAGACCATTCGGCGTTGAAGAAAGAAATCGCCGATCTGAAGAACAGTCGTTTCAAAGAAATTCAGACGATACTGGGTAAAGTCTTCACTCCAGGTCAAATAAAACATTTATTAAGTACAGAGAAAGGTAAGAAAATCAATTGGTGTTCTGACGATATAGCAGCGGCTATATCACTAAGAAGTGTAAGCCCTAAAGCCTACCGGTTTTAAGGGCTAATAACTATCCCTTGCCAGGACTGACGACGTTACGTGATTGGGCTAAATGTTTGAATTTAGAGCAGGGTGTTTTGCAAGATGTTATGAAACTAATGAAATATAAATCAGCAGGACTAACCGAATTGGAACGCTTGACTGTAATGACATTTGACGAAATTTATATTTCAAATCGCATGTGTATCGACAGAAGCAACCAGCAGAAAATTGGCCCTCACAAAACTTGCCAAGTTGTCATGGCACGAGGTTTGATTGGTCAGTGGAAGCAGCCTCTTTATTATGCCTTTGACCAAAGAATTAAAAAAGATATTATTCTTGGAATAGTATCGAATCTACATTCTGCAGGCTTCACTGTTGTAGCCATTACAAGTGATGTGGGGTCCGGGAATATGGGCTTGTGGTCAGAGCTTAATATTGGACATAATAAGGAATGTTTCTTCAATCATCCAAGCAACGATTCCTTAAAAGTGTTTGTATTTGCAGACATTCCTCTTTTATTGAAACTTGTGAGAAATCATTTGTTAGATCAGGGATTTGTGCTGCTCAATGGGGAAAAAGTGAACAAGGAATATTTGGAACTACTAATTTCTATGTCTTCTTCTGAACTCACTATCGCGCACAAAATTAGCAGATGTAATTTAGATTTAAAGGGATCAGAGAGACAAAAATTCGGCCTGCAGCTCAAGTACTTTCAAACCAGGTATCAAAGGCTCTTGAATGGTGTGGAGGGAAAGGTTTATTTCTTTATTTATTTATTTATTTATTTATTATCTCATAAGGGGCACCTGAGCCGAGGCTCGTGATAGATTGACTGGGATGAAGCGGCTAGATGTATAAAATTAATAAATGACTGGTTTGATTTATTTAATGCTAAGAACAAATTTGGGAGTCATTCTGAATGAAATGCATTTGGTACTGATTTAGTCAAGCAAATCAGTTTGCTAAATAATGTTAATGAGTTGATAACGTCCATGAGAGTTGGCCGACATAAAGCCTTACTCCCATTTCAAAAAGGAATTCTATTAAGCAATACGTCTCTAGTTAACCTTATAAATATTTGAAGCCGATGTACCAAGTCGAGTACATAATAACTTATCGTCTAAATCAAGATATTTTGGAGAACCTTTTCTCGTATATTAGAGGAATGGGAGGCTCCAATGATCACCCATCTCCTCTGGATATTAAATATAGATTGAAATGGTACATTTTGGGCAAGCACTCTGCTTCAGTTTTTACTGTAAATAGCATTACAGAGGAGGATATTGACGAAAAGTGTGTGATTAAACCAATGGAAACAGAAACTGACACCCGTTTCTCGCAGACTGCGTTAGTGAATGTTGCCAAACGTATTCCTGATATCGTGGATGCTCCTGACGAAGAAAAACTAGTTTCTAGTTTATTTGTTGAATCAAATTACGAAACTGAGGAAATGAACATGAGTTTGTTTGAAATGACCGTTCATCAGAATGAATTGTTCGATGAATTTGATCTCTCAGATTTTAAAGATGAAATGAACCACGAAGGTTTAAAATAAATTACAGGATATGTAGCACACAGATTCAGGGATAAGTACAAAAACTTGGGAACATTATCTCAAGAACTTGAACCCAGTAAAGAAGGCCCAGATTGGATCCAGTTTATTTCAAGGGGAAATCTTTTGTATCCCTCTAATGAACTTATGGAAGTTGCAAAGACAATGGACGCTGAGTTTCATAAATTTGATGGCAATTCGCTATCAAATCATATGTTTATATTCAATGAATTAACCAGCAGGACCTTGAGAAAATTTATTTATTTATTTATTTATTGCCTCATATTAGTATTGCATATCCTCCTCTGCAGGTGGGATACAAAAGGGAGGGTGTAGAAAGAGTGATTGGCCCATTTGGTTGTGGAAACAGAAATCTAGAAGGGGAAGACCTGCTTGATATGTGCAGTCGAAATAGTCTTCAAATTCAAAATACCTGGTTTAAGAAGAGAGAAAGCCATAAAGTAACTAGATACAGCTGGGATGGAAGACATAGATCAATGATAGACCTTGTAATAACAGCGGGTGAAGCAGGAAAACAAGTTGTGGATGTCAAAGTCGTTCCCAGTGAAAGTCTCGACAGTGACCATAGGCTTGTTCTAGTTAGTATAACTGGTGTTAAAATGATTAATTATAAGAATGAAAAGAAACAAAAGATCAAGGTCTGGGAGCTGGAGAAATCTGATAATCGTGAGGAATTTCAGAGAAGAATTTTAGGAAAAGTTCCAAAAACTGATACCAAAAGTCCAGAGGAAGAGTGGCAAAATTTTCGAAATGTCTTAGTTGAAGAAGCTAGAGAATTATGTGGCGAAACAAGTATTAAAGTTCGACATAAAGAGACTGCCTGGTGGAATAAGGAAGTCAAGACAATAATTCAATTAAGGAACAAAGTAAAGAGAAAATTAGAAGTGGAGAGACAAAAGAATGACAGAAATGAGGATAAAATCAGATCACTTGCTCAAGAATATCGAGAGCACAAGTTAAGAGTTAAACGCATAATTAATGAAGAGAAGGATAAGATTTGGGATGAATTTGCGAAGAAACTGGAGGAAGATACACAAGGAAATAAGAAATTACTATATAAAACGGTGAAAGACAATAAAAGACATCAGGAATCAGTTACAGCTTTGGAAGGAAATAATGGAGAAGTGATAAGAAGCATAAATGAAATCAGGAAATTAATGGGACAGTATTTTGATCAACTGTTAAATGATGCATCTAATAATGACAGTGGGGACACGAACATCAATTTAGGGGCCAATGATGAAAACCACCAAGAACCACCCCCAACCTGATCTGAAGTGGAAGAAGCTTTAAAAGCCATGATCAAATCCACTGGAGTTGATGAAGTAAGTTCAGACATGATAAAAGCAGCAGGAATTAATGGGATACATTGGTTGTACAGAGTATTACATGCTATATGGAATGACAATAGATCCCTGATGACTGGTCTAACGGTGTAATAGTGCCATTGTTTAAAAAAGGAAACCGGAAAAAGTGTGAGAACTATCGCGGAATTACTTTGTTATCCCATGGTCTAAAGATCTTGGAAAAAATAATTGCGAAAAGACTACGCAGACACTTAGAAAAGGCTTTAGAAGAAGAACAACATGGCTTTAGATCAGGAAGGAGTACTATTGACTTGATATTTGCTGCAAGAATGCTTATTGAGAAACATCTTGAAAAAGGGAAATAATTAGTAATGGTATTTCTAGATATAGAAAAAGCTTATGATAGCATTGCAAGATTAAAATTTTTGGGAATGTTTAGAAAGGCACAATGTCCCAAAAGGCTTGATGAACAAGATCAAAATGCTGTATGAGAACACAAGGGCATGTGTAAGAATAGGTAATGGGGAAAGCAGATGGTTCACAACAAAACAAGGAGTCCAACAAGGAAGTTCACTGTCTCCATTACTATTCATCACAGTGATGGACATAATCCTGAAGAGAATAAAAGAAGAACAGGGTAATGAAACAAATGCCCTTGTCTTTGCAGATGATGTCATGATTTGGGGAGAAAGTGCCAGAGAGGTACAAGATAAACTGGATTCATGGGACAAGCTGTTCAAGGAGTATGGGTTGAAAATCAGCCAAAGTAAGACAGTAGTGATGACAACAGGACTGTCTAATGCAACCATTTACCTGAATAATCAGCCTCTACAAATTGTTGATCAATTTAAATATCTTGGTAGCACAGTGTGTAAGGATAACAACAACAACAGTGAAGTAACAAATAGAACTAGTAATGCAGCCTCCTTCTATGCACAAGTTAGAACACTACTGTGGGATAATAAATTGCCCAGGAAGTGTAAACATATACTGTTTAAGACATACTACATCCCAATTCTAACTTACGGAGTAGAAACATGCACCCTGTCCAGAAGAGAAGAAAGTAGGATTCAGGCATCCGAAATGAAGTTTATAAGAACAATGCTTCAAAGGACAAGGAGAGACAAAGTAAGGAACGAAACAAACAGGACAGAGGCTGGAATAGATATCAGCGCTACAAAATATTTGCAGAAGCAACGATTAGGATGGTATGGGCATCTTCAAAGAATGGGAGATGAGAGGACACCAAAAGCTTATTTCAACAAGATTATCCCAGGAAAAAGACCAGTAGGAAGACCAATGAAGAAATGGTTGGACCAAATCAAGGATGTTCTTGAAGACAAAGGGCTAGACTGGAGAAGGACCCATGAAGACCAACTATTCATGAACAGGAAAAGGTGGCGAGGGCTCGTTAACAGCACCCGGGCGACTGGAGCTGGAATTTGATGATGATGATGATGATGAGGTTATTCACTGTTTTGCTCGAACCCGAACATATATTAGGTTGCGTGACTTAAACAGAAAAATAAGTTTCGGTAATTCACAGAGAAAATTGAATCGCAAAATGTGTAAATTCACCAATGTGAAAAAAATAGTGGATCTCGTTAAAGGACCATTTCTATTGTTTAGAGGTACGCCGTATTCATAATTACCAACATTATTATCAGTATTTACAATACAAAGTATGTACAGTGTTATAATAAATGCTTTTATTAATGCCTTCAAGTTATATTATTATGACCAGAGCCGCGTAAAATACAGAGTGCTGTGTCACCGAACGCAATGCTCCCGTTGTGAAGTCATCCGCACGAGAGAGAGGGAGAGATCCGCCTCACCATTGTAGTTACACCATGCCCTAGTCCACGCTTCTTCTTCTTGTAAGGGGGTTTTTGTGGGCAGAGCGAATAGCTTTTTACCCAATAACTAGGTTCGGAGCGTAATTAAGATTTGATGGACCAGCGACAAATGAAAGAAATGGGGTTAACAAAAACGAAAAAGGAAAATGAACCAAGGAGACGAGGAACTATTCTTCACGTCAATTGACCCACAATGACGACTTCCTAAAACATAAACACAACCGGGTCACACATAAAGGTACGAAATTTAAAAAGTAAGGTTACACGCATCAATAAATGCTAGGAGAGAGGTAATGACTGGGGCGGTGGGGTCTGTAAGAAGCGTTTCAATGGTTAAGGGAAGTTGAAAGCCATAAGTAAATAAGGTGTGAAAAAATGAAGGTCGGTGAGAATCATAAAGGGAACATTGAAATACTATGTGATTGACGGTACCTAAAAACTTCCCGCAATCGCACATTGGTGAAGGTCGGAAAGAGAGGCGGGCTAAATGAACAGGGGATAAAGCATGATTAAAACGGAGGCGAAGAATGGTTGTGATATGACGACGAGTATATTGTCCGGTAGAGAACCAGGGCTTGAAAGGAGGTATGGGCTGCAATCGATGATAAAAGGTTGCTTTGGAGCGGGAATAGGAATGCCACCATTGTTGCCATTTTTGCCGTAAGTGGGTGTGAATATCAGGAAGCAGATCAGCGTACGGTATCGCTAAATCATATGTATCGCCATGACCTTGGGCAGCATGTTTAGCCATAGTATCGACCAGTTCATTTCCAGGAATGTGAGAGTGACTAGGGAGCCATAAAAAAATAACATCAAAATCAAGATTAGCAAGGTCGAATGTTAATAGGAGAATTTGCATAAGGTACCAATTATCTGTGTTGGAGATATTCGAAAGAGCTCTGAGCACGCTAAGTGAATCGGTACAAATCAGAGACTGGCGAATGTGATGTTGCTTAATATAAAGCAAAGCCTGTCGGATGGCAAAGGCTTCAGCCGTAAAGATGGAAAGCGAAGAAGATATACAATATTTTAGTGAAAGATCTAGTTGAGAAGAATAAACGGCTGCACCAACACGAAGGGGGTGGAAAAATTTGGACCCATCAGTATAAAAGACAATGTGATGACGGTGCGTAGATAAGAAAGTGAGTACCAGGGAGTTAGTAATAAGAGGATTGTGACGTAGATCGGTAAGGGGAGAGTCGGCTAAATGCAAGTAAGAATTCGGGGAATAATAAAGAATAGGGTATGGCACCGTATAACAGAGAGGCTTCCGTGTTTGAAGAATGGAGGAACGAGAGGGTTGTAGAAAACGATAAGCAACTAAGAGGGATGGGAGGAATTTCCGAAACCGAGGAAAGGTTTGCGTATAGGTATGTAATAATTGCAATTTAGGTATAAGTGGAAATTGAGTTATAGCCATCTTACCTAGAAGATACTTAAGCGATAAATACTGACGCCTTAAGACGAGGGGAAATTCAGCAGTTTCAATTAAAAGCGCACCAGTGGGAGTGGAGCGAAGAGCGCCTCTAATAATACGTAAGGCGGTATATTGCATAGTGTCCAACTTTTTACAGCGGGTGGGTGACATTAAATCGAAAAAATGACATCCATAGTCGAGAGTCGCCCGAATGAAATTTCGATAGAGAAGTAATAGGATATAAGGATCAGCACCCCAATTACGACGGGTGAGAGAACGAAGAAGATTAAATTTGCGTTGGATAGTAACAGAAATCTTTTGAATATGTTGTGTCCACAGGAGGCGATCATCAATAGTTACTCCAAGATAGGTAATAGAACGTCTCAGGGAGATATGCCCATATCGGAAGCGAATGGGAGATCGGTCATAAAGACGGCGGGGAGTAAAAATGAGAGCAGCACTCTTAGAAGGGGCAGTAGTTAACCCGTATTGGTGCAACCAATCATGACTGAGATTTAAAGCCGTAGTCATGTTCCGGCGGCATTCAGATAGCTGGGGGTGAGAGCAATAGAGAAGAATGTCATCCACAAATTGCAGAATACGTACGTGAGGATTCACTATCGTCTCTAGTTCATGGGTGTAAACATTGTATAAAAGACCACTTAATATGTCACCTTGAGGTAAGCCGAGAGATGTATAGCGATCATTGAGTTCAAGGGTAGAGGAGAGAACGGATAACCTTCGATTGGTAAGTAGATTAAGGATAATAGAGATAAAAACGAGAGGAAATTGTAAACGGCCCAGAATCTGTAATAATAGAGAAATGTTGACATTATCATAAGCGCCTTGTACATCTAAAAACACTGCAAGAAGATGATGTTTTCGATATCGGTTGAGAAGAACATCCGTTAAAAATATATTGATGGCATCGATGGTGCCCTTCTTTTTGGTAAAAGCATATTGATTCACGGGGAGAAGAGAATAATATTCTAAGACCCACATAAGGCGCTGTAAGAGGATTCTTTGAAAGGTTTTGCGAAGACAAGAACCAAGACTAATACCCCGATAATTATGAGGATCCAGGGGATGTTTACCTGGTTTAAGGAGGGGTACGATTCGAAACGCATTCCACTCAGGCGGAGTAAGGCCCGTTTGAAGAATAGAGTTATAAAAGTTTATTAATGTTATTTGAGCCGAAAGTGGTAAGGAAGTTAACATATTATAGGTAATAAAGTCCAGTCCCGGTTGGGTAGATTTGCGATGATGAAGTGCTTTAGTAAATTCGGAAAGAGTTATGGGACGGAGTAAACACGAAAATTTGGTACCAGTGGGAATGGGAGGTAAGGAGAGCAGTGGGGGAACAAAATCCGGCGTAAGTTGACGATAAAAGGAACGAAGAACATCATCAGATAGGGAAGAGGGGGAACTGGGAGAAGAATTATGAGACAAAAATTTAATTGCGGTCCAAATACGAGAAATAGGAGTGGATCGACTTATAGAAGTTGTGAAGCGTTGCCAAGCGGCTCGACGTTTCATATTAAAAGTTCTTTGAAGTTGAGCGGTAATTTTTTTATAATTTAGATAAGTAAAGGGGGTATTAAACTGCCGATATAATTTGAAAACGTGTTTGCGACGTTTAAGTAACAAGGCACATTCATTATCCCATCAAGAAATTTGAGAAGAAGGGGAAGCAAGGGGGCGGCGAACTGTGAAGGGATGATAAATATCTAAATAAGCGCCGATCGATGATAAAAGATGGGTATAAGCAGTAGATGAGGTCCCATGAGGTGAGGGAGAGGTATGTTGAATATAATCAGCAAACAAGGAAGGATCGAAGTGGCGAAGCAAACGAGTGGGCGGCGAAAGAATAGAAGGAAGTAGAGAAGGACGGACAAGAGAGTAGGACATAAGAATAGGATAATGGTCACTTTGATGGAGATCAGGAATAGTTTGCCAATGAAGACGGTGTGCTATATTAATGGTGGTGAAAGCAAGATCAACGGCACTTTTTGCCTGGGTCGGTCCTGTGAGTCTGGTGGGGGAACCATCATTCAAATAGTCCACTCGAGTATTCAATAACTGAGTCAGTCGCTCGTCCGCTGTGAACGCAGCAACATATCCGTCGCTTTCGTCTGGTGTTTGTGTGTGCGGTGAGCGGTGTGGTGTGCGATTTGCTATCCATATTTAAGTGTGTTGTTTTCGTCTTTATTTCCTTGTGCTTGGTGACGATTTATGTAAGTACTATACATTCGGAAATTCTTCGCCGCAATGTCGGAGAAGAGTGGGGGAGGTCAAATAGGCCTCCCACCGGATAATCCATCGGCGGTTATTATTGATGGTTACGCCAACATTGAATCAATGCATATTGTGGATGAACATGAGAACACTAAAATGTCGGAAGTTCGGGCTATTCCTGTGGTCCAAACCCCTGTACAACCTCGTACTCCTCCTAGTGACTATCGCTACTACTCAAATCATACGGGACCGTATATAGTTTTCGTTCAAGGCGTTGAGCCTCAAGCGATTGGACATTTGCATCCAATGGCCTTGGGACGGTTGTTTTATGAACGTAAAATCCCAGGAATTCAAGAAATCCAACGAAAAGGGCGCAATCGGGTTCAAGTTCAATTTAAGTCACTACGAGATGCCAATTCATTTTTGGAACATCCGGTGTTAAAGGATAGAAATATGATGGCCTTTATACCATCGTCAAGCATACAACGAGTGGGACTCATTCGGGGGGTAGATACCTCCCTTACGCAGGAGGAACTAATGCGTTTCATTGACTCTCCTGTACCTATCGTACGTTTACAACGTTTTTTTCGTACTAAAACCGTAGATGGAAAATCGGAAAAAATAGCAACGGGCACGGTGAAAATTTTTTTCGAAACTCAAAACTTGCCTACTCATGTCAGCATCTTCAATGTTCTCTTAGAAGTAAGTTTGTACATTTTTTCACCTCTTCGATGTCAGAAGTGCCAGAGGTACGGGCATGTGCAACTTCACTGTAGGGCTCGGGGACCTAGATGTGGACAATGTGCGCAGGAGCATTTAACGAGTGACTGCAAAGAAGTGATATTCAAGTGCGTTAATTGTCAAGGCAATCATATGGCAGGGGCGGTGCGCTGTGAGGTGCATCAGCAGCAAATAGAGATAAAGAGGCTGATGTGTACTGAAAACAAATCATATAATGAAATTGTGAAGCGCCAGACAAGTACCCCTTTTCACCCTTTAGCACTTCCCCAACAATTCCCCCCTTTGGCAGCATCACCTAGTGGGCAACGATTTGATCCTCCGCGTAAGCGTAAATTTTCAGAGTTGGTACATCCGGCTCCGAAATTGATTACACCTTTGGGATATGATAGGTCGGCATATTTGCAACTGATAGAAACCCCAAGCGTGGAACGGATATCACCACTTGAGAAGCCCAGCGAACCGGGCACATCCGGTGTCCGGCGACTGGAGCCCGATTCGGGGCCCGATAAAACTGCTCCTACTCAAAAAATCCTAGACGAATTTACAGAACTCATGGAGCTTTTAGGCCACAATGCACAGTGGGCGCACTGTGTTAAAAAGTTATTAGATAAAATACTGCCATTACTTCCACCCCTCGAAAAACCACTACCAAGGGGCACTGGTGCAGTTTGTCAATAGTTTTTTTTTTTTGGGTTGATTCGTTTCGTCTCTTTCTTCATCTCATGTCGTTCATAGGTGAAGGATGTGGCTGCTGCAATGGAACTGTCGGAGTGTGGTAAATAAGAAGCATGAATTGCTTCATTTAATATCGACATATCACCCTGAGATCGTTTTTATCCAAGAAACGTGGCTATACCCACATTACCGTTTTCAAATTCCCAATTATACGGTCTTTCGTGAAGATGGTCCGGGATACGGAGGCTTAATAACCCTCTGTAAATCGGATTTACAAATTACTCCGCTGTCTTTGCCGTATCACCTCCCTTTTTGTTATCATCAATTTTTTCGGGTGGGGGATATATATGTTAGTCATATCTATTGCCCACCACGTGTTCAGGGCACGCAACAACAGTGGCACATGTATTTTAAATACGTGTCACAAAGATCTAAGCATGTTATCCTAGGTGATTTTAATGCACACCATGGCCTCTGGGGCAGTGAACGAACAAATGCTAAAGGTAGACATATTGCTCATGCGATTGCCACATTTTCCTTAAATGTGTTAAACGACGGTTCTCCTACGAGATTGACACCCCCGGGCAGTCCAAAAAGTGCGGTAGATTTAACCCTCACTACCCCGGACTTGTCGCATAAATTAGATTGGAGCACGATCGGGGACACGCATCAGAGTGATCACTTCCCTATTTTAATTTTTTATGATCGCACTGGGGTCGCACCATCGATACACCGGGGCACTAAAATAACTCGTTCTTTAAAATACTTTGATTTCGACCTCTTTCGGACATTCATTCAGGATAATCTGGGCCGTATCCCACCCCTCCCACGTCAGAAATACTCTCTTTTGTATCACCTTATTCAACAATATTTGGATTGTTATCACCCGAAGCGTTCCATTCCGTATAGTAGGTTCCAACGCCCTGGGACTATACAGTGGTGGGATGCAGAGTGCGCCTTACTAGTAAAAAGACGGAAGGCGTGTTTACGAAAATATCGGAAACATGGTACACATGACAATTATATCTTGTATAAGCGCGTCACAGCCACGATCCAACGAGTATTTAATGAAAAGAGACGAGACGCATGGAAGAATCACATCAGCTCATTAAATGCCACAACCTCTTTAACTAAGTTATGGTCTACCATCAAAAGTTTGTCCAATACTCGTTATATGGGGCCGTCTACAGGACTTAGCCGGCAGGGTTTTCAAGAATTTTATATAAATCTCACGCCAGATACAGTTATCAATATGGGCCCGCTTCCGTCTTATACAGCTTCAGATCATTTCCATGTTCTACTGCAACCTATAACGCACGCGGAAGTTCAATCTGCTCTTCGAGGTACGAAATCGACAAGTCCTGGTGTCGATTCTATAACATATCAGATGGTTGCCTATCTTCCAGACAAGGCACTCGAGATACTTATTTCTGTATATAATGAAGTATTACGTTTTGGCACGTTTCCCACTGAGTGGAATATCTTTGAGGTCCTGCCTATCTTAAAAATCTCGAAGGACGCACGTGACCCTCAGAATTATCGTGGGATCAATTTAGGCTCCTGTGTGAGGAAGATATTTCAAAAAGTATTATTGCAACGTTTGCAATGGTGTATGGAATATTACAACTTATTCTCTAAGTATCAATTCGCATTTCGTAAACGTAGCAGTACTGTCGATGCTATTTCGATTTTCTTAACTGATGTGTTATTAGCTAAAGGACGTAAACATCATACTATTGCTGTTTGTCTGGATATTAAGGGGGCGTATGATGCAGTAGATCCCATGATTTTACAACGGAAACTGCAGGAGCTTCATTTCCCCTCTCCATTTCTTTGTATTGTTCACAATTTTTTAACTCATCGGCGTCTCATATTACGTACCCCCGAGGGGAAGCTGGACCACCGTCAGACGTCTCAGGGCTTGCCGCAAGGGGACATACTTAGTGGTTTTCTGTTTTCCATTTATACTCAACAATTAGAAGCGGTGATTTTGCCTTATGCCCGTATCATACAATATGCGGATGATTTTATGATTTATTGTTCCCGTGACTCGTTGCATCAATGTCGAACATGATTTATATCTTGCATTAACTCTAGCCCATGAATGGCTAAGTAATCATGGCTTGGAAACATCTCCGGGTAAGAACTCTGCTATAATTATCACGCATCAACGGCGGTACGATCAGAGCCCTATTTTATTTCGACAGGGTACCATAGATGTTGTGCGCAATATCAAATATTTAGGCATTTATATTGATGATAAACTCCGGTGGACACGGCAGGTGCAATATCTTGAAGTTAAAATCGAAAAACGGTTACAGGTCCTTCGAGCTTTGACAAGGCGTCGTTGGGGTGCGGACCCCGCATTATTATTGACAGTGTACAAGAACATTATTCGTTCACAATTAGATTACGGCAGTTTCTTTTACGATCTAATGGCGAACAGTCGCTTGTTAATGTTAGATAGACTACAATATAAAGCCATCCGCATCATTCTAGGGGCTTTGGCCTCCACCCCCACGAGTGCATTGTTGGTGGAAGCCGGTGCGTTACCTTTGTCACATCGACGCACATTTATAGCGGGCAAATATTTGGCCTACAAATTGTCGTTAGTGGCGTCTCCGATTATCTCTAAATTACAACTTCTGATGGAATATTACGCACAAAATCGTTTAGATCGCTCACATAAACCGGCACTGGTCATAGCTTATGAGATTTTACAACCCTTCAGGAAGGATGTGTTACAAACCCGTTTAGCACTTCCATATACAATCCCCTACAAGGTTTTGCATACCCAACCTAAGATTCTGCATAATTCCTTTCCATTGCTATTTCAAATGTTCAAGCATCATCCGAATATCATTTCTCGTGCATTTCGAGATATTCAGGATTTGTATTCCGATTATAAGATTTTTTATACGGATGGTTCAAAGATGGTTCGACCGGATCGCGTGGGGTCGGCTTTTTACTCTCCTGATTTACAGGTTAGTCGCACTTATTGCCTCCCCCCTCATCTTACAATCTTTACAGCTGAACTCTTTGCTATACGCCAGGCTTGTCACTATATTCATGCCCATCGTTTACATCACGCGCTAATATGCACGGATTCTTTGAGTGTTATTAATGCCTTACCTCATTTTCTGCACTCAAATAATTGGTATCTCTACCAAATAGTGCAATATTTCCATACATTCACCCTCACAGGACAAGACGTGGTCATCATGTGGATTCCTGGGCATTGTCATATAGCAGGAAACGAAACAGTCGATCTCTGGGCTAAGAATGCGGCATGCGGTCAGGGAACAGTGTATAATATCGGGATACCGTATCCGGATATAGTACCGATAATTCATCAGCGAGTCGTTAGTGCTTGGCAAAATGAATGGACCGAGATAGCAAAATGTAAAGCAAAACATTTTTTCTTAATAAAACCATCCGTAACTACAGCGCCTTGGTTCCGGGTCGGAAAATATTCGCGGCGTCATATTATTACCATCATTCGAATGCGGTTCCAGCACGCTCTTACACCAGTAGCTTTGGAGCGCATGCATCTCAGGGACAATGATAGGTGTGTATGTGGTAGGGCGCGAGGTACTTTACATCACATATTGTTTCAGTGCGAAACCTTCAATCCGCAGCGGGACATTATGTTGGAGAAATTGAGGCGACTTGCTTATCCCTTGCCGTTAAACATCGCGTCACTTGTACATAGTCCTACAGTTCCATTGGTGGATGCTATTATGTCATATTTGGATCACCTTCCATTTCAATTGTAAAATCTTAGGTGGGCTCTTAGGGGGTCCTTCCCGTTATTCTTTCTGGTGCTCCTGGTTGTGGTTTTCGGTTTTTTGGTCACCCATATAAATATACGGATAGATCTTGTTTCCCTGATTTCTCATATTTGGCGTGTGCGATAATTATATAAATTTAGACATCAGTGCTAAAGATCAGCTTCGATAGTGAAGAGGATAATGTGGACATCAGTTGCAATGTGATAAACGAAGTTCAAGAGATTAGTGGTTTTGAACATATGGACCAATTTGCTGCGGCATTTTACTGCGATGGCTACTGTAGACTATTCCCATGCCGGATGTTATTGGGCGAAGAAGCTTCTGTGTCCAGCAACGCAACACAAACAACAACAACAACAACAATAACTGAGTCTCTGGCAAGGCTAGTAAACTACAGAGGTTGCCTCAATATGGAGCTCTTAGGCGAGGGGATCGCGGAGGGAAGGGAAATGACGTGACGTCACACGTTTCCTCGTAGCGCGCGAGGTGCGAGATATGCAAGGAAAGTCAACTTTCCCACACATTATATTGTATGGATTGCAGTGGTTTAAACACGTGTTTTAAGCCCTTTTGTTTATAATCATGCCAGGCTAAAGATGCGATGTGGCAGATTGTTACAGTCATTATAAAGTTGGAAATGACGTGTCGTTTTTCACGATGCCTAAAGATCATGCCTTCGCAATCAGTAGATTGCTGCATGTAAGCGAAAAGATCATTGCAACCCTCAAACAAGTAGGGTATGTTCCCTCCACTTTAAGAGTGAAGACTTCGAATTACACTACAGCGCCGAATTGCTTAATATAAAGCCAAGATTTCCAAGGAATCTAAGGCCAAATGGTAAGTGAGCTTAGCTGGCCTACTCTTTAAGTTTTGATAACCTGCTAGGATGATTTTAAAGCTGTTAATATTTTTGACATATTTCGTACATGGTATCAGGGGCGTATATACAATTTTTTTCGAGAGGGGGGGGGGGGGGGCTATCGTGGAAAATTGTGAGCACTTAATGAATTTTCTATTATAGCCTATGGAGTATGAATGGAAAATATCTAAATGGGCTACTTTTCAATTTATTAAGCAGAAAGGTAAACACTCATTTTTTTAAAAAAATTGATAATTATTTCTTAAAAGTAGACTACTGTGAAATACATTGTATGTTGTACCCAAATTGGCTTTTTACGGGGGGATCTGAAGCCCCCTCAGCCCCCCCCCCCTATATACGCCCATGCATGGTATTTTGATTTTGGACAAGATGGAAAATTTCATGAGTAATTCTCTTCGCATTGGTAAAAATCTTTGCAAATATTCCAGAAAGCAGTCATCATTTCAATAATCCCTTCGACTTCTGTACCAAGATATGGCCCGTAGGCATAATACAAAGTAGGCCTACATTCTCACACATTGGCTAAATCAAGATGTAATGGAAAACCTATTTTCACAATTGCGAACCCGTGGTGGCTTACACGATCATCCTTCTCCCCTTGACTGCATTTACATACTGACGATGATTATTTTATGAAAAAAATCCAGGAGTTGTTCAAAAGCAAACAAACACTGCTGATCCAGATTCCGATGAATATGTAGTTGCTAAAGCACTAAACAATGCTGGCATAGTATCTGAATCAAGTAACGTGCTTCCAGAACCAACCTTAGGGAGCAATGTGCAACCCGAGTCCTTCATTGCCAATAACATGGAACAAAGTGAGGAAGATGGCAAGGCTTATGTTGCAGCTTATGTAGCCCACAAGTTCCAAGATAAATTTCCACAACTTGGGAACAACCTATGGAATGCAAAATCAACACTATTATGCATTACCAATCTGGATTAATAACTTGTCATATGGTGGTATGATCGATCCCTCAGAAACTTGGCTAAACCAGTTCCGGCACATTTCAGCAAAATTCGTCATTTCACGGAAAATACGGATTTCAACGAGGCAAGAACGTTCTAAGAAGAACGACAGATTTTGTGTCGAGAGAAGTTCCTAACGTACCGTCTGGTGGGGTTGAGGCAGCTGTGATAACAATTTTCTTCATCAGATTGAAACATTCCAATTCTAACTTGCATAAGAAGTGGTTATTGGAAGTCACTAACACCCACGATACTACTACCGAGTCTAGGTGAATTTCCAAGAAATTCAAGATCACAACATAAGATGTAAGTAGGCTACATTCAGTTATTTATCACCCATTTACCAATAATTTCATGAGAATAAACTGTTCTTTGCGTACTCAACAGCTGATGTTGACAGTTTCGTTACGGTCCCCACATGGCGCGTTTGGTATCTTGTGACGTCATCCGCCTTGTGAGCGCTGATTGGTGAGTGAAAATTGAGGCAACCTCTGTAGTTTATAAGCCTTGAGTCTCTGGTGGTGTGTATGTGTCACCAACTGTTGAGGATGAAATTTCTTTAAAACATACATTTCTGAGGGTTCGAATACACAACAGAGACAATAAGAAAATACGAATAAAAACTGGAAAATGTTCTTGAAAATGACTAATAAAGGGTCGTTGAGTACCTTAAGTGACAGCTGGTTCAAGAGTGGGATGTCACTCATTGTCGCATTAAAACAGTCTGGTTATATTTGTTGTAGTCGGTCTGTGTTCAGGATGACAGAATACACACTCGAGGTGGTTCTCACTTTTGCCGTTATAGATGTATGGCCACACACTGGCTTTAATAGAGTCACTCTTTTACAATTTATTTAGGGATGAGGAGCATGAAAAAATGTTTCGATTGCTAAAGCACTTTTGATTGTAATTTTCGAAATTTAATTTTTCTTGATGTTGATCTGTGAAATGTATTTTTGAGGATTTGGTAATGCTGCACCAGATGTTCAAAAAAGATGATATTCTAACGACAAATGAAGGTTGCGGTGTCATAAATGCGCAGAGGTAAATGCAATTTAGCCTGTATGTTTTGATATTATGTATTCTTTTTGAAATATTTCTGACAGTTCAGTGATTGTATTGCACGTGTGTACTGCATTTAAATGATAACTATACATGTTTGTTTTGAGTGAAGCTTGTAGGTTAAATCCTTTCTTGGATGCAGAGATTCGACGCTCCAATATAACGTGGCCCAGGATGGTGAATTACTGTTTGATTTGACGATGTTTCTGTATGGTCTTTAATAACGCGTTGGTTGTGTTTCTCGAAGGGTTTGGAAGTTTGCGGGTCATTATTTTGATTGTTGTATGAATGTGAGGATCGGTTTTTGCCATGACTAGGCTTCTACGTTCCGTACGTTCGTCCGCCTCGTTGAGAGGAACTCACTTTCGCTGCAAGACAATGTGAAGCTCCGTGAAATAATGTATAATCGATTGAATTGCATAGTTATGAAGGAGTTGTGCTATGTTGGATTTGATGTCAATGATTATTTGAGTCTGAATCCTATCAACCATTAAGGTATCGGTACAGGTTATGTTTTTGTAAAATTGTATGTTTGATGGGATGCTTGGCCTACAATAGACATTCTTATCGTAAGAATAAAATTTCTGAGTCAAGGTGGTTGTATTCCAGAATATTATAAGTTTGTCCCGACATATGGGTCACTCTCCAGAAAAGGGCAGATTTGATCGAAAAGAAATAATAATCCAAAATTTTCATATTTTTATGTTATAACTTTTTATGGGGCTCAGCATTTACTGTATAATCGTATTTTATAAATGGTTCTGTAATTTCTTTTTAAGTTTAAAAAAAAATCTTTGTTTATTTTTGTTGGTAACGGAGGCGAAAGTAACGGAGTTGAGATTTTTTAAAGAAGGCAGTTTTATCACAAACAAAGGCCTAATATACATAAAAATAAAGAGTAAACACTTCATTTTTCTTTGATCTTTACTTCAAAAACATTTTCACTCTTTTATCAATGTCACTGAAGCGTTTTAGCTTGAAGTGGCGGTTCGACACAGGAATATTGTAGGTGGTTCTGGGATGACACAGAATATTTCACTAGTTTTTATTTATTGTTTTTCTCTCCAGTTTTGTTCATGAAGTTGACAGTAACAAATTCCCCATCTTTTGATTCAACAATTCCTAAAAACAAAAGTGTCAATAGTTGTAAACACTTAGATCAGTAACGGAGTTGAGGGATTTGTGAAAAATGATGGACCACATGGTATCAATTGAGGTTAGTAACTAAAGTCTTAGCCCTGAATGTGCAGGTTCAATGTCCTATTCATGTAGACAAACAAGAAGCAACTAATATTTGTCACTTACCTGTCAAGCTAAGTAACTGAGTTGAAAACTTGTAATGTCCAAGTGAACTTTGAATCTTATTTCAACTAATCGCTCAACTACACACTTCACAAAAACACACAGCTTCTCGACTCAGTGACAAAATAGCTGCCTTCTTTATGTTTAGTAATTCTTTGAACTATAATCAGTGGTAATGGAGTTGAGAACTGCCCTCAGGGACAAAACTAAAAAAGAAAAAAGTTACTTTGTTCTATATTTTATTATTTTGAAAAATAACTTTTCAATTATTAAACTAATTTAACTTAGTATTAATTACTGAAAGTTCTGTGAAATTACAAATATGTTTTTTTTTTTTGAAAAAGACATTTGAAATCGTGGGAGGGGACAGTCACTAATTTAAACTGGTGTCAGATTTAAGTTTTAAAACAAATTAAAAATATTTTAAGACACTATTAGTATTATAGTAAGCAATAAAAATAAGAATATTAAATAATATTTAAAAAATATGTTTAAAATCCTACGAGGACTGAAATCTGCCCATTTCTGGAGAATCACCCATATATCCTCTTTTCATTTGTTATCTTCCTGATATCCAAGTAGGTATACCCCTTAACCCTCCATCAGGCAAAACTTAAATAATAACGCCGTCGGGCGTAACTAATGTCAGATTAACCATTGAAATATATGTTTATTTACATTATATCGCCTAGAAACAGCATTAGAATTTGGCATCTCGTTTAACTGTTGTATTTTTAACTTGAAGAAAGGAAAATATCCAGTTGAAATTATAAAGATTAAACAAGCCACAGATTGAATTTACTAAAATAAAAGAATGCTTTCGTCGATATTAGACTAAGAAATGGATACTCGTGCATAGGCCTAAACAAAAGCATAACTTAATAATACTTATGTAATCGGGCGCACTTAATCTTCTGGATGAATCGGCTTGCCACAGAGTAGCGAAGGGCACTGAAACAAGGATGAGCTCACCCTTCCGCAACTGGCGGGGGGAGCTGAGGATACTGTGACAAGAGCACTGTTCATGGAAAAACCCAAGTCAGGGAGGGGAAAAAGTATTTCTTATTAATCTCACAGATTAGGTGGACCCCTACGGAGGGTTAAGGCCACAGTTCTCTTCTTTCTGAAGCAACTTCTTGCAGCAGCCTTTTGTTTACTGAGGATTATTTTTAAATACAGCTCCTCTGGCTGTCTGATTTTTGCATAGATTGAAAGCTAGAGTATGCTCTTATTTTATGTGATTTCTTTATATCTGCAGGGAAGCATAGAAGAACAGATAAATCTCCTGAAGAAAATAAATTTCTGAGGACCATACAAACTGTAGGCGTCATGTTGACAGAAAAGAGGAGAATAGAAATGTGGAGAATGATGATTAGTTGGCTACATAGAGCAATAAATAATAAGTAATTATAGCAAGTTGAGGAGGAGAGATGTTCGTGACAAGTGCTTATCAAAAGAAGAGATAGGTTGGGTGGGCACATACTAAGGCACCCAGGAATAGCAAAGTTATGGAAGGAAGGGTTGAGGGCAAGAACAGTAGGTCAAAGTTACACTGACCGGCATGAAAAACGCAACACCCAATAAATGATGTGAAATTATTGTGTAATTTATCTATTTAATCAAAGTGCAGCACTTTAACCTATTTTTTTTTAGATGGGGTATGTTATTGGCGTTGCTTTGCAAGCAAACAATGAATTGTTGATTGTTGATTGCACTAGCCTCAATTGATTTTTCCTGCGCAACCTGGAAAACACATCACTGGATGTAACCCAGTAATGTGTTCCCGCTCTTATAGCACTTAGTGCTGTACTTTGAATTGTTCCTTTTTCAATCACATGGTTTGTGGGATCTTTCTGTGATTGTTGTAATTAGCTTTCTGGAGCAAACATGCCCTTAAGCCCTGAACAAGCTGCAAAAGTTGTTGCTGTGGTGGAAGATGGTCGCAGCATGCATTACATTGCAGAAGTGTTGAGGATTACAGCTTCCATGATTTCCAGAACCGTACGAAGGTACAGGGAAACTGGAGGCTTTGCAAGGAGACCAGGATCAGGCCCGAGAAGAACAACATCGAAGAGAGATGTCCGCTTCTTACTTCAAGTTCTTCACGATCGTCACTCCACCGCCATTGAAGCACGAAATCGACTCCACCAAGTTCGAGGGGTCGATGCTAGTGAGAGAACCGTCCAAAGAAGATTGGAAGAAGCCAATCTTCAATCCAGAAGACCAGTTACAGACCCAGAACGCACCAGAGAACATCGCACAGCTCGACTACGTTTTGCAAGGGAACATCCTGGCTGGACAGTACAACAATGGGAACAAGTGTTGTTCGCCGATGAGTCGCGGTTTGGCCTCCGATCACCTGACGGAAGATAGAGGGTCTGTAAAAGGCCAGAGGAAAGGTATTCCCCTTGCACATTCTCATCCATGACGCCATTTCAGGGTGGTTGTGTGATGGTGTGAGCAGGAATCAGTATGGCTGCAAGGACGGATTTGGTCTTCGTGGAGAATGGGAGCCTCACTGCACATCGGTATGTGGAGGAAATCCTTCTGGAGCATGTTGTGCCTTTCGCTCCATTTATTGATGATGATTTCACACTAATGCAAGACAATGCACGCCCACATGTTGCGAAAGTTCTTGGGTGAAGCAGGGATTCATGCTATGGCTTGGCCTGCTCGAAGCCCTGATTTGAATCCTCTTGAGCACGTTTGGGACCGGCTGGGGAGAAGAGCCCGTCAGTGCTATCCAGAGACCCTATAGGACCTACGGAATGTCCTCCAGGAAAAATGGGAGATGATTCCTCAACAGGACATAACAGCATTAATCAGGAGCATCCCTGAAAGGTTGAATGCCGTCATTGGTACAAGAGGTGGCAAAACATGCTTTTAAAGATGCGAACAGTGGTCTGTGGAGTAATGGGTGAAGTGTATAAAATCAAAACAGAAGTGAGGACCTTTAGGACCTTACTCAAAATTTCCCGCTCTTTTAGCGCTCTTTCCTTGAAGTGTGCATCACAGGCTTAATTTTTAAATTTATGTATAGTCATCTTTTATTTTCCATTGTTAGACACCTACATGGGACCGCACTACAATATTTCATCATCATATAGTAGATTAGTGTTATAAAAGTGTCATAAATTTGAAATACATTTCAGTTTTTGTAAGAAATTGAAGTGTTGCGTTTTTCGTGCCGATCAGTGGATAATATGTTAAACATATTAACTTGCATGTATGGTGTGGTAGCTATATAGAGATGAAATGATTAGCTCCAGACAGGGAAGCATGGTGAGCTGCAATCAAAACACTAGGCTATAGCTCCCAGGTTCCATGGTAACACTGAGACGACATCATTAATACATGTTGAGTCCTCCACTGATCATAACCCACCCACCATCCTCTTTTTAGATCACGACTTATACCAGGTGAATTAGCTGCCCCTAATAATATTGTTTTATGCAGCCCAACTAACCCGTGTTGTCAGGAAGGTCGATATTTCTCTGCTTGCATCCCGTATGGCACTAATGCACTGCAAACATATCCGGCAAACGATACAGAACACTATTCTTTTCCCCCCGTAGCAGTCTGTGGTCACATCGAGGGAAAAATAATAGTGTTCAGTATCGTTTGCATGCTTGTAGTGCATTAGTAGAATACGCACAAGAAGAGCCTGCCACAGAATCCTGCGCAGATCTTCGGCAATGTTCGGGTGGACTCGGTAGTGGCAGAACACGCCCCTCCCACTTCGCTTCAGTAGCTCACTGGCAGCAGTTTTGAACGGACTGTTTGCCCAGCCGGAGGCTTGGCATGCTAAACTGTGACTGGGGTTCAAGTGAGATCTCAGCGCGTGTGCGTAATGCCCTACCCAGAAGTTATTACCTGAGCCAGGACACAGTAACCTATACCCTAATTTATTAGCCTATATTGTTTGCTGCTTCCTTGTACTCTACACTTGAATTACAGCTGTAGACCGCGTCTTGCAGCGAGCCTGCTGGGTAGAAGAATGCAGTGAGCAGCCATGGTAAGGGCTTTTGATAAAATTGTTCTGTATTGACATACAATACTTCAATTCAACATACATGCATTTTATTCCACCAATGCAGTGAGCATTCGGGGGACACACAGGAGCCCCGCAATGAGCATTAAACTAAGCAGATTGATGTTTGTCTCTGCACATCGTTGGAATTCGGCAAGCTCTTCTTGCGTGTACTCTACCTTACGGGATACAAGCAGAGAAATATCAACCTTCCTGATAACACTAGTTGGGCTGCATAAAACAATATTATTAAGGACAGCTGATTCACCTGGTATAGGGAAATTCTAGCTGTATCTGCAATTATGTGCGTGAATTATCATAAAATACAGTATTGCCAACCCTGCGCTTACGGTGCTACTATTAAATTAGTTAAATCCAGACCAATGCCTTTTGCCTAGACCTATAATTTTTAGGGGGCCGTGTTAGTCATATATATACCCCTGGTTTTTGTCACGCAATGTGGGGTGGATATGCACCAATAATCTTTAATTTGTGTGGTGTATTTTGTATCCCACATGTTGACAATGATGTGTGCACCTCGGTGTGTGCTCCTTATTGACAGTTGATGAGACCTCATGCACTGTCGAACATGGCTGCCATTGTTAAAAGAGCCATAAATGAAAACACATATTTATGTAAATTAGCACAATTCTGGTGCAGTAGTGACCAGGGTTACTAATTTGAATTGGTTATGTCCCCCAGAAGATGAAACAAGGTACCGGTATGTAAATGCCACAATGATGTCTCATTCAGAATTAATGATTTCTTTGCGTATGACTTGCCCGCTTCATCATGGCATGTAATTCGACTTGGAGAATTGCTCCGTCTTATTAACTCGTAATAAGTTATGAAGAAGACCATGGTAAGGGCTTTTGATAAAATTGTTCTGTATTGACTTACAATACTTCAATTCAACATACATGCATTTTATTCCACCTAGTCAATACTTTCTAATACAAGTCATAAAACTGTGACAACTCTGTACAATTGTTTCAGGTGCATTTAACCATTCTTCAGCACCAAACTAAAAGTAAATCAAACTGTGGTAACAGGATAAGAATATTTAGAAATAGCTGAATAAAATAAATACTGGAATGTCAACTTGTTGGGGAAATATGGATGAAATGAACACACTTCTTGGATTAGCATATCTTCTAGTGGGGAAGATGTGTCCTTATAAAACAACCTCTTTTGTTAAACTATTGCTAAGACATAAAATATCCTCTCAGAGAACAAACGTGAGCATAAAATGTGGGCACACTTCTTCTTGAATTGTAAAACTCCCATCAACACACAAAATCTGAAGTATTAGCTGAGTTGTTAGGTTAGGAAGGAAAATACTTTTGTGCAAACTCTGGGTGATTAGATAGGTTTTACAAGATATATTGCATTCTGCAATTGAACACATCTGGAGATCTGGAAACCCAGACGCGACTGATGTTTTCCAATCAAAGTTTGAAGGTAACACCCAAGGCTACACTAAGGACCAAATTTGCAATGCCGATTAAATGGGTGTTAGTTTCAAGATGTTGCTTGCAAAATCGTTAGTTTCCTCAAAAGAAACATCTGCCCCAGGGCACAAAATGAAAAAAGAACAGTTGTCCTGTTCTTTTGGCATGAAATGCTTCTGTGTGTCAGGAAGTTGAAAACATTTTGAACCGGAACCTAGATGTATGTTGCCCGAATTGTGCTAACATTTTTTTATACAGCCCAAAAAGGTTTTAGCTTCCTTAGTTCTGGGGTTCCACCATGATATTTCCTTCCACCTTTTCTTTCCACTAGTTCTGCCACACACAACTTCCGCTGCATCTACCAACACGTACCTGAACCTATTCCATTCTTCTTCACCTGTTCTCGGATCATCCTTCGGTAATTTGTTCCTCACATAGTGAGGAACAAATTTTCAGATAACACCTCAATATAAAAACACATCCTTGTGTCCCTGAAAATCTCCCTTTTGTCTTGTAAGTGGCCAGTGGTATTTATGAATCACAAGTTAACTGGAGTGCTGCTATTCATAAAGGCTTTCCTATAAAACTCTTTCTTGATCAGCCAAATTTTTTGCACTGGGCCAAATAGTTTATTTTGATTTTGTTGAGCTGTTTAAATTAACGATTAGACCTTCAATGATTATTTATGTGTGCAATTTTATAATGTTTTAATAAAGTGTATTTATTATTTTGTTTCAGGGCCTTGGCCTTCAAGCATTTTTCACCAGTTATAATTGATCATCTGATCAATGTTTGGAATAGCTATCTTGCACATTTTCTCCAGTCATTTTGAAATCTACCACAAAGGAGATTTCCATTTGCATGTGGTAGTGTATTTCTTTAGCTGATTTCAATGCAGTAATGGACATCTCAAGAGCTCAGTCCATTGTGTTGGAAACTCTACAACAGGCAACTAACCAGAATGCTGAAATTCTGAAGCCAGCAGAGTTGAAGCTAAAAGAATGGGAGACTGAACCAAGATTCTACTCTATATTGCTGGTAAGTAATGAACTCTATTTCACTAAATTATTGGGGCTGATACCAAGATGTCCCAAGCCCCTCAAATGAATTAACAATAACCACCACTGATTTCTATGGTAACAGTGCAGGCGACATGAAACTAGGGAAAAAAAATTTAACTTCTGAAATTTGCAATAAATACCTTTTCTTATGATTCAAAATTGATCTGGGAATGATATAGTTCACTCCTTGGCTGTCTATGACCCGCCCGCCATCGCAAATTATTACACGACTTATATAGTAAAATATCCAGCTGTGTCGGCCATTTCCGGCATTAGAACAGTATTGCCAACCCCACACGTACGGCACTAAATTAGTTGTTTTTTGTGTGAAGATTACACACTTTTCTGGAGTGAATATATTTTTTTGTTAAGATTACACACTGTTAGTGTAATAATTTATTGTTTTTTCTGCATTATAAAATTTGTTTTAGTAAAAGTTACATTTGCCTAGACAAATAATTTTGACAATGGTTACAACCTAACACGTCCAATCCAATGTTTTTTTGTCAACTGTGCCCCGCTAGCTTCAGCCTGACCATTCTAACCTTTGTTTTGCCCAATCCAATGGTTTTCGACAAAGATTACAGCCGAACATGTCCAGATCAAAGGTTTTGACAATGGTTACAGCCTAATGCGTCCAGATCAATGGTTTTGACAATAGTTACAGCCTAACGTGTCCAGATTCTGCCGCAGATGAATGGGTTTTGCCTAGTGGTGGTGTATTTTATATCTTACATGTTGGGCACCCTGCTGTGACATCAATGTCTTGTCATGTCTCGTCATATCTCGTCATGTCTCGCCCAGCTGGAGTGAGCAACATGGCCCCCGTAGTTCAAATTCAACAAGAATAGCACATTAAGTAATTTAGCACGTATTTCCAGTATATTAGTCGTAATGAACGGCAATTTCAATAGGTATTGTTCCCTGGAACCCCTGAAAAGGTATGAAAATCCTATATTATTATTTACCATCTTAAGTGAAACTGTAAAAGTGAGGTTCCTGTCTCCTGCACTAGTAATACACTCACCGGCAAAAAAAACGCAACACTTGAATTTTAAAATTAAAACTTACGTACGGTATTACCTGCATACTGTCTCAATTATGTCACTTTATACTATTATCAGACCTTTCTCTGTTCGGAGTGTTTGTTTACCATTCATTTCCTTTAAATTATCGATATAAACTTTGATTTATGACACCCCAGTTCCCTATTCAACCCAGGCAGACGGTACATCTCCATTTCCTGCAATAAACTTAAAGTGCTTGAGTGATAAGTCTCTTCCCTACAAACCAAATTTGCTTTGTTTGAAGAAAAGTATTCTTCAAATGATTTCTCATCAGTTTTTAAGTTCATTTCGCAAAGAAGACATGGTTCTTAAACGAGAAGAAGCTGCAAGAGCTGTAGCCTTGATTGAAAATGGAAGAAGCATGCGATACGTTGCAAGACGGTACAGGTCTGACGTTTGTTTTTGGCGGGTGCTTGCTTGTTGCGTAGAGGTCTCCTACCATCCAGTAAGCCTTTTTATTGTGAGCATGTGCAGTAGTAAAAACTGCATGCACGCACGCACGCTCGATCAGAAGGAATGAAGGAAAGAAGGAAGGAGGTTGAACGGTTAGCACAGTGGATGCGCGGAGTTCACGACCTCTGGCCAAAATCAAACGTCAGACCTATAAAATGTCAATGTTTCGACCATCTAAAGGACATACCAACGGTATAGGGAACTTGGGACATACTCCAGGAGGCGTGGGTCAGGCCTCAGAAGGGCAGCATCAGACTGAGATGACCATTATCTGCGACTTATAAACCGCGACTCCAAGTTCTGAGGGACCGACACCACACAGCTGTAGAAGCAAGAAATCGGCTTCAGCAGGTGACAGGTGGAATGTCAGTGAGAGGACAGTAAGGAGAAGATTAAGAGTTGTAGAAATCTTCTCCAGAAGTCCTGCTACGGCCCCAGATTGGAACCTCAACATCGCTAGGCACGTCTTCACTTCGCTCGCCTCCATCAGCAATGGACGCAACAGCAATGGCAAGCCGTTCACTTCACAGGCGAGAAGCGGTTCGGTCTCCAATCGCCTGATGGAAGAGAGAGAATATGGAGGAGGGTTGGAGAAAGGTTTTCTCCTGTAACTTTTCCTCCAGGACTGCATTCGACGGGGGTTCTGTCATGGCCTGGGCCGGGGTCAGTATGGATGCCAGGACTGAACTTTACCTAATTGAGAATAGGACTCTCACAGCTGACCAGTACATCATGGAAGTCCCTGGAAACCATGTTGTACCATTTGCTCCATTTGCCGGGGATGAATTTCGCCTTATGCACGACAACGCACGAGCACATACTGCCCGATGTGTCCAGCAGTACCTGCATGTGGTTGGAATCTACGCACTGGACTGGCCAGCTAGGAGCCCTGACCTCAATCCAATTGAACATGTTGGGATATGTTGGCCAGAAATGTTCGGCAACGTGCTCCTGTGACTCTCCAGCAACTTCGGGTGATGCTGCATGAGGAGTGGGGACGCATCCCACAGGAAAGCATTTTTGAAATCATCGTAAGTATGGCAGAGAGGTTACGCGAGGTGATTCGTGTTAGGGGTGGAAATACCCGTTTTTAAGTGTTCAGTTCTTGTGTCAATACCCAAAGGAATGGATTAGTTCCGCAATGATAAGGAACCCAGATTAAAATATTTAAACGACTATGTAATTTACTCAAAATTTAAGACATTTTCACTTTTTTCTCTTATTCTAGAAAATTAAGCAGATTTTTAATTTGATGCATTCTTTTGTATGTGAAGCGGTTTTCAAATGTTTAATAAACAATTAATTATGCATAAGTTTTACATAGGAATAATTTCAGTGCAATAAATTATGAGAATAATTAAAAAATACAAGTGTTGCGTTTTTTTGCCGGTGAGTGTATTTTAACTACTCTGGGTATTTGTTTAAATTTGTGTATCATTTTTCAAAGCACTATCTTTGATGGTTGTAAAATTATTGGAAAATAAGACAGAAATAATACCACAAATGCAGGCCTTCAGCTATTATGCTTTGTAATGCTCAAATAGTGCAAGCCATGCAGATGGAAGATGGATAGTTAAAATGTCTTTTCCCAGCAGGACTTAAACCCGTGACATCTGGCTATGTATGTTAGTGCTCTAACTACTGAGCTATAGGGGTACACTTAAATTCTTACTTTAGCAATGATATACAGGCTGGATTTAGACAGCTCCTTAAGCCGGTCCATGAGGCAATTATAATTGGCTACATGGATAATTCTTGCCAGGCGCGTCCACGTCGCGGGGGTGGGCAACGGTACTGTAATATACCATGGAACTACAGTACAGGCTAAGTTCTGGTGAGGACCCAGTCCTATGGGGTAGTACATAGGCCCCGTGCACAGGGTTACGTGCGAAGACCTCAACGGAATCTGCAGCGGAGAAGATGGACTTCGGAACGGTGGAGATTGCGGAAGAGGCAACCCAGTACTCAGGGAATAGTATGAGTACAGCATCAATCGGCAGCGTCTGTTTCCCAGGTTAGGGGCGGCTGCAAGGGCGTCTGTTTCCCATGTTAGGGGCGGCCTGTATAATAGCTGGCAGGAGCTTCATAAAATGCCTTTGGGAGTGGCGACCCCATCGTAATAATAGCCTAAAATGGAAATGGCACTTCAAATGATTCGGAGAAGGTTAGGGCGTACCCTGCAGGCGACGCGCAGTTCTTTTGGTACTGGGGGAACTGTGAGAAATGGGCAACCAGTAACCGAAATGAAAGTGGGAATCATGAATGTCATGACCCTGACAGGCAAGGTGGAGGAGGTGGTAGACTTCATGGAGAGGGAGGATGTTGGATTGATGGGGCTGAGTGAAGTGAAATGGAAAGGTAAAGGAAGGAAGAAATTGAGGAAAGGATATACATTATACTGGAGTGGTGGCCAAGAGGCAAAAAATGGCGTGGGACTGATAACCTCGAAACAACTGGAGGAGTATGTTGAAGTGGTAGAGTGTGTGAGTGACAGAATAATGAAAATTAGAATGAAGATGAAAAATGACGTGATGGACTTCATACAAGTGTATGCACCACAGACTGGAAACAGAGAAGAAGATATTGAAGTATTTCTGGAGGATGTAGAAAGAGTAATTTCAGATGTAGAAGTGGTGATCATGGGAGATATGAATGCACAAGTCGGAAACGAGAGACAAGGAAAGGAAGAAGTCATTGGACCATATGGATATGGGAAAAAGGACCGGGAAGGAGAGGAACTTGTAAATTTTTGTGAAAGGAATGGACTGATAGTGGGTAATTCATGGTTTCGGAAGAAAAACAGCAGGAAAATTACGAGATATGGTTGGGGCGATAGAAGAACAAAATCAGTAATTGACTACTTTCTGGTGGAAAGGACTAATCGCAGAAAGCTGATAGATGTGACAGCTTTACCAGGAGAAGCATTTGATGGGGACCATAGAGCTGTGGTGGCAAAATTTAGATGGGAAAAATTGGAAAACCTAAAGGAGATCAGAGAAAGTAAAATAAAAGTATGGAAATTTAAAGACAAAACTGTACAGGAAGATTTTCAGGAGAGATTGAAGCAACAAATCCCAGTTACTGAAGTGGAAAACATAGAAGAGGAATGGTCCCACTTTAAAAAGGCATTTCTTGGTGCAGCAGAGAGTGCTTGTGGTAGGACGTCAACAAGATTGAAAGATAAGGAGACACCGTGGTGGAATGAGGAAAGCAGTGAAAGAAAAGAAGTCTGCATGGAAAGAATGGAACCGAGATCAAACAGAAGAAAGCAAAAGGAAGTATCACGACAGCAAACGGAGGTGTAAGAAAGTGGTAGGAGAAGAAAAGTTGGGAAGAATTTACACGAAGAATGGAAACAGATGTAAGTGGCAGTAAAAGGATGCTGTATGGGCTTCTAAGAAGTAAGAGGAAAGAAAGAGTTACCACAAAGCTGGTGAAAAAGGAAGATGGAGAGTTGTTAACACACCCAGAAGAGATAAAGGGACGATGGAAGGAGTATTTCGATAAGCTATTGAATGTGAGCAATTGTACTGGTGAGATGGAAGTGACACAACCTGGCGACTCTATAACAGAAGATGATATAACAATGCTGGAGGTGGAATTATCAGTACAGAAAATGAAGATGGGAAAAGCAACAGGGGTGGATGAAATCAGTGTAGAAATGATAAAGGCTGCTGGACCTGTTGGTATGCAATGGTTGTATCGACTGCTAAAGTGTGTGTGGAAACGGAAATGTGTACCAGAAGACTGGGAGAAAGGGCTAATAATACCATTGTATAAGAAGGGGGACAAGAAGGTGTGTGATAACTATAGAGGGATCACCCTCTTATCACAGATAGTAAAAATACTGGAAAGATTATTAGAAAGAAGAATGAGAAGAAAGGTGGAGGGAGAGTTGCAAGAGGAACAGTATGGCTTAAGGAGTGGAAGATCCACAGTGGACCCAATCTTTAGCTTGAGGCAGGTGATGGAAAAGAACTGGGAATATGGAGAGATTTGATCATGACTTTCATAGATCTAGAAAAGGCATATGATAGTGTTCCCAGAGAGAAGGTATGGGAAACCATGGTTAAGAAGAGACTGGGAAGAGAAATGTTGGAAGTGGTGCAAGCAATGTACAACAACTTACTGTGTTAGCAGGGTACTGACCCCAGTTGGAAAGACAGATTGGTTTAGGAACAAGACTGGACTAAGACAGGGGAGTGTGCTGTCACCTCTCTTGTTCATAATGGTGATGGATGAAATTGTAAAGGAAACAAAGGAAGCATATGGACATAAAGAAATGAAGTTACTGTTATTTGCAGATGATATTGTGGTTTGGGGAAGGAACACCGAAGAAGTGCAAAAACAACTAGATGCACTGAACGAAAATATTCAGAAGTACGGCCTGAAAATCAGTATAGAGAAAAGCAAGACCATGGTGATGACAAGAGGGGAAAGACAAGGAAAGGGCACTGTGAAAATTGGAAGTCAGAGTTTGGAAATTGTGGACATGTTCAAATACCTAGGAAGTGAATTGATGCAAACTGGTAGGTTGGATATGGAGATTGGCAGGAGGGTACAGCAGAGCAATGCATTCTATCAAAGTGTAAGAAAACTTGTTTGGGATAAGGAAGTACCAAGGAAAAGCAAGGTAATGTATAGAGTGTACTATGTTCCCATATTAACTTATGCAGCTGAGACTTGGACCCTGACAAGCAGGCAAGAGAGTAGAATCCAAGCCAGTGAAATGAAATTCCTAAGAAGTATGATAGGAAAGACAAGGAAAGACAGAGTGAGGAATGAAGATGTTAGGAAGGAAGTTGGGATGGGAAAACTAAATGAGAGAATTGAGAAGAATAAACTAAGGTGGTTTGGACATGTAAAGAGGAGTGCATCTAGTTGTTTTTGAACAGATGCTGGAGGCGAAGTGCAAGGGTAAGAGAGCAAGAGGAAGACCTAGAACAAGTTGGATTGATTCAGTGAAGAACAGCGTAAGAAAAAGAAATCTGGACTGGGACAAGATCGTGGAAGAAGAATGGTGGAAGGACAGAGGAAAGTGGAGAAGTGCCATAAATACCCCGACCCGGCAGGAGCTGGATAAGGGGAAATGATGATGATGATGATGATGATGATGATACAGAATCTATGACGCGGGCCCATGCCAGTCTATCCTGTGATTGTTGCCTGCTGTGGTCTACCTGTAGATTCCAAGAATTTTATTTTCACAACTGTAGTGATACAAATTAAGGCTTTATGCTATCAGGCGTATAATGCACATATGGATGAAAGTTATAGAATCACAATGTTTGACACCAGGGAGATTCAAACCCATGGCTTTTGGCTATATTAACTGGTGCTCTGACCACTGAACTATAGGGAGACACTTAAATTCTTACTTTAGCAATGATACATCTACGAAGCTGACCTAAGCCATCCTATCACACTGAGCTGGAGGTCATGGGTCTTGAGTCATGTTGGGGTCAGATAATTTAATTCTCTAACTTATGGCTTGAGCTATTTGTGCATTACATGGCCTATATTGAAAGCCTTCATTTGCATCCCCCCGTGTGGGTGCGGGATAGAATACACTCACTGTATGCCCTGCCTGTCGTAGGAGGCGACTAATAGAGCCGACATGGCCGAATAACTTGCCAGTTTTTGATTTGTTAAGACCCCCTGTGGATGGGGAGGGCAGAATTCATCTACGGTATCCCCTGCCTGCCGTAAAAGGCGACTTGGAGGGGGCCTTATAAAGGTCGATTTTGGATTTCTGGTCCCAGTTCTGGTTTGACCCATATAAATAAACATGCATGCTGTTAGGGGAAGGGCCACCAACTTGGCCATCTGGCCAGAAAGCCTAGACGGTATGCCCCATCCCCTCAGGTGGGTGGGCCATGTACCCTTTCAGTAGTCCCGTGGCTCATGATCGCATGATTAATGGTCACGTAAAACTAAAAAACTTCCTTCCTTTCAGTAGTATCCGCCATATAACGAAGGTCCCTGCCTGGCCGAATACTGAAGAGCTGTAGAAATAACTGTGCATGCCAAGGGGCAAGTGCCTGTTCGAGGCACTGGGACCCCGGGCAATATCTGCTATGCCTGGTAGGTATTGCCTTGGCTGGGTGGCGCCCATAGTGATGGCCCCCGTTCGTAATGGGCAGTATTCGGGGAGGATTTTCTCCGGGATACCAAAGCGCTCACGTAATTCTCTACGGGGTGGCACCCTTAAAAGGCCGTCTCTTGAAGTTAGAAATCATCCCAATGTATATACACCTTGGGATGAAGCATTTTTGAAAAGGTTCCCAATTGACAATGCTCCTAGTTATCTGGTAGCTACCAGAACCGACGGGGGGGGGGTACATTTCACCTTGTGAAATCTATCATGTTCTCTGAGGAAATCGAAGATAAATTCGGTGACCTTGACGGGATCCAAAAGCTACGCAACGGTCAGCTTTTATTGAAGACCACTGGTGGTGATCAAACCGAAAAATTGCTGAAATGCGACCATTTTGGTGCAATCCCAGTGAAGATCGAAAAGCACTCTATGCTGAACTAAATCCGTGGAGCTATCTTCCATTGCGATCTCGTTCTGAATTCCGATTATGAACTATTGCGTAACTTGAAGAAACTTGGGGTCACCAAGATCCGACGTATCACGAGGAAGTTCGGTGAGGATAAGGTAGGCACGGGCGCCTTTATACTCCATTTTGAGGGGTCTGTTCTACCTAAGCAGGTTAAAGTGACATCCTATCACTGCGATGTCAGAGCATATATACCACCACCGTTGCGATGCTACCAGTGTCAGAAGTTCGGGCACGTGTCTTCCCGCTGCACATCAAATGCTGTGTGCAAAGATTGCGGGAAGGCTGTTCACGAAGGTGAAAAGTGCACACCTCCACCTGTGTGCTCTAACTATTTGAGCTCCCATGCTCCTAAATCGAAGGATTGTCCAGAATTCATTAAGGAATCCAAGATTCAGGAGCTGAAGACACTGGAAGGACTTTCATATCACGATGCTAGAAAGAAGTTGAATGTTCCTCAATTTTCAGCCTCATATGCATCTGTCTCCACTCCAGCGATAAAACCTGCAGTCAACGCACCTCAAGTGATACTTCACCACCAAATGTCAGTTCGGTAGCACCAGGTAAACCAACCGCGACGAAACCTAGCCTGAAGAAGGACCCGGGACCTTCTTCGGCCCCCATTTCTAATGCGCCTGTTAAACCATCCAAACAGGCGCCATCGGAGAAGGAAACTTCTCCGAAAAGGTCGGCGAAGAAACCTTCTCCGACTCGCATGGAGGAGAAACCTCCACAGACCAGGGCTGGAGTATCTACCAGCCCGTCTAAAACGAAAGAATATCCGGCGGAGAGGAGAGACAAGGTAATACGCCGTCTCTCCTGCCCTCCTGCATACAAGGTGGAACAGTCACTTGCTGGCCTTCCTGCTTCCAACACCATCAGTGGAGCGATGCCAGCAAGTGCTGCATTGTTTTGCAAGGAGGAGACGTCCAGGGGGAAGGGACCACCCGCTTCCCCAAACAGATGTCAACGCCGGTCAAAAAAGAGAAATATTCAGGACGTGCCGTGGACGGACTCCCAGTCTTCAGATTAGGTGAAGGTCCCTCGTCACTGCTCTCGCTCTTCCCCAAGAGCGAGACAGTCTTAAGTCCGACGAGAACCGCGTGCCAACCAAGAGAGCGCCCCCTCCATTTTCTTCGTCCTCCGACGGAGATATGGAGATTGAGGTGTGCTCTCCCCTCCTATCTCATCCTCCTAAGGATAGGGATGGTTGGCAAACAGTCAAGCATAAGTAGATGACTATCCTCTACTTAAGTCCACTCTACGGCACATGGAGGAGCCCAGGAGACATTAACAGATCAGACTACATACTTGTTAAGCAGAGGTTTAGGGGCAGTGTGAAAGACGCTAGAACTATGCCGGCTGCCGATATCGACTCGGATCACAACCTTTTGGTTGCAGACATCAATACAAGGCTGAAGAGGATTCGACAGTGTGGGAAGAGAACGCAGAGATGGGACCTGGAAAAGTTAAGAGTGAACAATGGGAGAGTAGGAGAATCATTGGAGCAACAATTTAGTGAAATGAGAGCTGAAAATGCAAGTACAAGTGTGGAAGTGCAATGGCGAAATGTTAAACTGGTTTTGTTGAATACTTTAAAGAGTGAAGTTGGGAAGGAAGCAAAGAGAGCGAGGAAACCTTGGATCACCAATGAGATGATGGAGAAGATGGGGGAAAGGAGGAAGTGTAAAAATATAAACGAAGAAGAGTACAGAAGACTTAACAATGCTCTCAGGAGAGAAACAGACAAAGCAAAGGAAAAGTACATGGAAAAAATGTTCCATGACATAGAGGAACTACAAAGAAGAGGAAGGTACGACCTCATGTACCAGTAAACGAAGGAGCTGGGAGGAAGCGAGAACAAAGGAGTAAGGACATTCGGAATAGAGGACTCTAGAGGACAAATGGTTTCTGAACAAGTGGGAGTGCTGAAAATATGGGAAGAATATGTAAAGGAACTCTACAATAAGGAACACCGTCCGCAAGACATCGACATAGAGATAGAGGAGGCGATTGATGAAGACGAGAAAGGGCCCAGCATACTGACATCGGAAGTAGAGAAGGCAATTGAGGACATGAGAAAAGGGAAAGGTACAGGAGAAGACCACATACCGGTGGATTTGCTGAAAGAAATCAGAGACGGAGATCTGAAAGTGCTGACACAACTTATCAACAACATTTATGAAAATGGAGAATGGCCTAGGGACTTTTTTTTTTCTTGAGAAGAAAAAACAAGCTACGAAATGTAGTGATTACAGAACAATTAGTCGTGATCTCACATGTGGCAAAGATCATTGCAAGAATACTCAATAGACGGCTGGAACACAAAATTGAAGAAGTAATGGGAGAGGATCAATTTGGTTTTAGGAAAGGAAAAGAAACCAGAGATGATATCGGTATAGTGAGGATATTGTCGGAGGGAGTTTTGACTGTTAACGAAGAAGTTTGCGTTTGTTTTATAGACTGGTAGAAGGCCTTCGACAGAGTCAACTGGACAAAATTGGTGAACATCCTTAAGGAGATAGGAATCAACTCGAGAGACCGGAGACTAATTTTCAATTTGTACCTGGGACAAAGAGTAAAGGTGCGACTGAAATACGGAGAAACGAACAGCGTGGAAATAGGAAGAGGAGTCAGACAAGGATGTTGTCTATCGCCAAGTCTCTTCAACCTGTATGGTGAATGGCTGGTGAAAGAAGCCTTGAAAGGTGCGGAAATTTCAGGATAGGAGGACGCCTCATAAACACCATCTTGTATGCAGATGACCTAGTAGTACTCGCCAAAAATCAAAGACAACTGCAGCACATGATGAACCGGTTGGTGGAAACTGGAAGGATATATGGCATGGAAATCAATATCGAGAAATCAAAAGTGATGCGGATTTGAAAACGGGAGAAACCTTTGAGGATAACTATCGACAATCAAGAATTGGAGAATGTGTATCAGTTCAAGTACTTGGGAAGCTTGCTGACAAAAGATGCTCAATGCACAAATGAAATTAGCACCAGAATCGCCATGGTCAAAGCCACATTCAACAAGAAGAGTACTCTGCTCACCAGCAAGTTGAGTTTAGAACTAAGGAAGAAATTGGTGAAGTGTTACATCTGGAGCATTGCCCTGTATGGGGCAGAGATGTGGACAATGAGAAAAAGGGAAAGAAAATACTTAGAAAGTTTTGAAATGTGGTGCTGGAGGAGAATAGAGAAGATAAAGTGGACAGACCGGGTGACAAACGATGCTGTACTGAGAAGAGTAGGTGAGAAGAAAACTTTTCTGAATATAATTCTTCAGAGGAAGGCCAACTGGATCGGGCACATACTTAGACATGAGGGGCTCATGCACGACGTCATTGAAGGGAAGATCAAAGGAACGACAGGGCGGGGAAGAAGAAGAAGAATTCAACATCTGAATGATATGAAAGATGGAAGGAGTTACAGCAGATTGAAGAAAGAAGCTGAAGACCAGGAACGTTGGCATCAGAAATTATCTGTACGAAGACATTGCCCTGCCACTAGGCAGAATACTGTTTAATAATAATATGGCACTATTGCAATGGAACTGTAATAGCTATTCTGGTCATCTCTCTGAGTTATGTCGGAAGCTTGTTCCTTGGTGGACAGCCGAGATTGCAACAGCCATTAAAGATCATCAATGTGCTTTCAAATGCTATCGGAGGCAAAACACCATGGCCAACCTTATCACCTTCAAAAGGATGCGTGCTAGAGCCCGATATCTGATTCGGGAGAGTAAGAAAATTACGTGGGAAAAGTATGTGTCGCCTATGACAGCACAAACTCCTTCATCTCGAGTGTGGACTAAGCTTCGTCGGATCTCTGGACTCCCGACAGCTTTGACGATACCCAGAGTCTCCATCAACGAACGCATCATCACGGATCATCTCGCCATTGCCAACAGTATTGGGTCGCCCTTCAGTGATGTATCCTGCTCTGGGAGTTATGATCCTACATTTCTGACACTGAAGCGGGGGGCAGAGGCTCACCCCTTGTCCTTTGCCACTGCTGCTTCCAAGTCTTACAATGTACCATTCTCTAAATGGGAACTGCGCAGTGCGCTTGCACTGTGCAGGGATACGGCTCCTGGACCGGATAGCGTCCATAATAAAATGCTGTATCATCTGTGCGATTCCAGTTTACAACAACTGTTGAACCTCTTAATCGTATATGGCTTGAAGGGGAATTTCCATCTCTATGGCGACAGGGGATCGTGATACAGATTCCCAAGGCTGGATAGGATCCCAAGTTTGTCAGCTGCCATAGGCCCATTTCTTTGATGAATGGCCTATGGAAGCTGCTGGAGAAGATGGTCAACCGTCGACTAGTGTGGTTCTTGGAAGAGAGAGGTCTCCTGTCTGAGTACCAGTGTAAATTTTGCTCTCGTAGGTCTACCACTGCCCATCTGGTGCGACTTGAGAGCGCCATACAGGAGGCATTTCTCCGAAAGCAGCACCTAGTCACGGTTTTCTTTGACCTCTAGAAAACCTACGACGCCACATGGCGATACAGGATATTTTCCACCCTTCACGAGTGGGGACTCCGTGGTAATTTACCCAATTTTATAGCGAACTTGATGTCCGTCCGACTCTTCCGTGTAAGAGTCGGTAGGGCATTATTGCGATATTACACTCGAGAAAATGGAGTTCCTTAGGGTTCTGTGTTGGGTGTCACCTTGATTGCGGTTGCCATAAACGGCATTGTTGCCGCCGCCAGGCCCACGGTAGTTCCACTGTATGTAAACGATTTAGCTCTGCATTACAGCTCTGGAAGTATGGCAATCCTGAAACGGCAATTGCAGCTAGCTATTAACCGGGTTGACAGGTGGGCTCACGATCGAGGTTTTTGTTTTTCAGCAGCGAAAGCCTCCGTTGTCCATTTTTGTCGATTCTGGAGGCTATATTTACACCCTGAACTACATCTCAGGGATGCTGCGTTGCTGTTGGTTGACACTTATCCCTTCCTGGGGCTCCATTTTGACAGCAAATTAACGTGGCAGCACCATATTCGAAAAATAAAAACGGCGTGTCTCAAAAAACTGAACATGCTCAAGTTTCGTAGTGGCACTATGTGGGAGGCTGACCGTGATGTGCTGCTACGGTTCTACTAAGCCCTCGTCCTGTCCCGGCTAGACTATGGTTAGCAAGTCCGGCAACCTTGAAAATGCTGGACAGTATCCACCATAGTGGCATTAGGCTGGCTACCGGTGCCTTCTGGACCACCCCGATACCCAGTCTGCTCGCCGAATCGGGTGCACCACCTCTAAATTATTGACGCCAACATACATGCTCTTAGCATATCGATGGGTGAACGCCAAAACATCTTAACCACCAACTTTGTCTAATTGTACTTTTTAACATGAATTGAATAGCATCAGTAAATACTTCGTCCCAGCAGAACATCTTATAAGAATTCCTTCTCTGTTTACTGTTACAAGCTGGTGTATTTTATCTTATGAACCAAAAAAATAAACTAACGCCCAACAAAACATCTTAAAAAGAAATAGTTCCCGCGATTTTATCTTAACAACCATCCCAAAGTGGCGCATAAGATAATAAATGTGGCTCTTAAGATAATATTTTCGGGTCTTAATTTTGCATGCAGCAGGACAGCATGGAAGGAAAGGAAGACCCCAGAGGACTGGAAAAAAGGAATAATTGTCCTGATCTTCAAGAAAGGTAGTAGAACAGATTGCAGAAACTATCGGGGAATAACACTGATGAATCATTGTGCAAAGATCTTCGAGAAAGTTTTGGAAAAGAGAATTAGGACAAGGATAGAAGGAGGGATGAGGGAAGAACAACATGGCTTCAGAGCTGGAAGGTCCACAGTAGATTTGATTTTTGCTGTAAGGCAATTACAAGAACAGCACTATGAGTATGGAACAGATCTACTGAAGGCCTTCCTGGACATTGAGTAAGCATATGACAGTTTATGCAGAAACAAAGTATGGAAGTCCCTGGAGGATAGAGGAATAGAGAAATGGACTATAAAGAGGATAAAGGAGATGTACCAGGGAAGCGTGAGCTGTGTGAAAGTGGGAGGAGAGAGATCAGACTGGTTGGAACAGAGAAACGGCCTGAAACAAGGAAGTGCACTGTCACCATTACTTTTCATTGTGGTGATGGATGACATAATGACCCGAGTGGCACAAGTAATTGGGGAAGGAAAGATGAAAGCGATGGTGTTTGCAGATGATTTGATGATTAGGGGAAACAAGGAGGAGGAGGTGGTACAGGAACAGTTGGACGTGTGGGAAGGAATAATACAAGGATATGGGATGAAATTTAGCATAAATAAGAGTGAGATGGTGATCACAACAAGGAAGAAGGAAAGAACCACAACGGGAATAACAATTGGTGGGGAACAGCTGAAGAAAGTGGAGAGTTTCCAAGTATCTGGGAAGCCTGATACAAGAGAATGGAAGAAAGAATAGAGAAATAAATGAGCGGGGGAGGCAGGCAGAAGCATTTCGGAGGAGTGTGAGAAGCATGTTATGGAGCAAGGATGTCCCTCAGAACAGCAAAAAGATCATATATCGGACGTACTATGTCCCTATCCTGACGTATGCCTCGGAGACCTGGGTTATGAAAGGAAGGGAGAAGAGCAAAATACAGGCCAGTGAGATGAGGTTCTTGAGAAGCAGTATTGGAGCTACTAAGATGGACAGAATAAGAAATGAGATGACCAGAGAATTAATGAAGGAGGAACTATTACAGGATGGTATAGATAAATCTAGACTTAGATGGTATGGACATGTAAAACGAATGGAGGAGAAGAGGATACCCAGGAGAGTACACGAGGCGAAGTGGGAAGGAAAGAGACCGAGAGGATGACCGAGAGACAGGTGGCTGAAGGGGGTGGAAGAAAGCGTGAGGAAGAGAGGAGAAGACTGGACAAGGGTGGAGGCTGAGATATGGTGGGAAGACAGAAGACGTTGGAGAGGCTTGTGTTCCAAACAGACCCGGCCAGTGGCTGGAAACTTCAAGATCAAGATGATGATGAATGTTGCATGCAGTAGGTTAAGATAACAGAATAATCTTTATAATTATTATGAATCCAGGTGTATAAATGTTCTAAAATACACTGAACAATCACAACGGAGGAGCTGCATGAACTGCAAAACAAGCACCCACGGAGCGGTCATGTGCTACTCCAAGGACGTAAGAAAATGTGTGCGCTTCATTCAGTGTGGCGTCATGGCAGATCGCGTTAGTTGAATCCTAGCAGTGATTAATGAACATAGCTTACCTTATCTCTCAAGGTGGGTTAGTTTAAGAGAGTGAGAAGACTCAGAACAGTGATTTAAAATGAACAATTATACACTCACCGGCATAAAAAGCGAAACACTATGAATTTCAGACAAAACTCGATGTTGGACCGCTTCAAACCTTGTATTAATCAAATATTATGACATTACAACAATATGGCAATGAATCATAAGTTAATTACCCTAAATAGCACAATATCATCATCATCATAATCATTTCCCCTTATCCAGCTCCTGCCGGGTCGGGGTATTTATGGCACTTCTCCACTTTCCTCTTTCCTTCCACCATTCTTCTTCCACGATCTTGTCCCAGTCCAGATTTCTTTTTCTTATGCTGTTCTTCACTGAATCAATCCACCTTGTTCTAGGTCTTCCTCTTGCTCTCTTACCCTTGCACTTTGCCTACAGCATCTGTCTTGGTATTCTATTTTCCTCCATTCTCTTTACATGTCCAAACCACCTTAGTTTATTCTTCTCAATTCTCTCATTTAGTTTTCCCATCCCAACTTCCTTCCTAACATCTTCATTCCTCACTCTGTCTTTCCTTGTCTTTCCTATCATACTTCTTAGGAATTTCATTTCACTGACTTGGATTCTACTCTCTTGCCTGCTTGTCAGGGTCCAAGTCTCAGCTGCATAAGTTAATATGGGAACATAGTACACTTTATACATTACCTCCTTGCTTTTCCTTGGTACTTCCTTATCCCAAACAAGTTTTCTTACACTTTGATAGAATGCATTGCTCTGCTGTACTCTCCTGCCAATCTCCATGTCCAACCTACCAGTTTGCATCAATTCACTTCCTAGGTATTTGAACGTGTCCAGAATTTCCAAACTCTGACTTCCAATTTTCACAGTGCCCTTTCCTTGTCTTTCCCCTCTTGTCATCACCATGGTCTTGCTTTTCTCTATACTGATTTTCAGGCCGTACTTCTGAATATTTTCGTTCAGTGCATCTAGTTGTTTTTGCACTTCTTCGGTGTTCCTTCCCCAGACCACAATATCATCTGCAAATAACAGTAACTTCATTTCTTTATGTCCATATGCTTCCTTTGTTTCCTTTACAATTTCATCCATCACCATTATGAACAAGAGAGGTGACAGCACACTCCCCTGTCTTAGTCCAGTCTTGTTCCTAAACCAATCTGTCTTTCCAACTGGGGTCAGTACCCTGCTAACACAGTAAGTTGTTGTACATTGCTTGCACCATTTCCAACATTTCTCTTCCCAGTCTCTTCTTAACCATGGTTTCCCATACCTTCTCTCTGGGGACACTATCATATGCCTTTTCTAGATCTATGAAAGTCATGATCAATTCCTCTCCATATTCCCAGTTCTTTTCCATCACCTGCCTCAAGCTAAAGATTGGGTCCACTGTGGATCTTCCACTCCTGAAGCCATACTGTTCCTCTTGCAACTCTCCTTCCACCTTTCTTCTCATTCTTCTTTCTAATATCCTTTCCAGTATTTTTACTATCTGTGATATGAGGGTGATCCCTCTATAGATATCACACACCTTCTTGTCCCCCTTCTTAAACACTGGTATTATTAGCCCTTTCTCCCAGTCTTCTGGTACACATTTCCGTTTCCACAATAATTGCTACAAATTATTTATCATAATAATCACAACAGTGCACAAACATGAATTTGGAAATGTCGAAACCTGGAAACCATCGTACTGTCCTCCGACCCGTTACACTGTATGAATTCGAATGATTACTTAACGACTTAGTCCGTTTGTCCACTTGTTTGCACAACATTTCTATTGGCTCAATAACGGGTATTACCACCTCTAGCTACAGTTACAAATGTGATTCCAGGCATGCTCAGGATGCAATCAGAAATGTTTTCTTGTGGTATGAGCTCCCATTCTTCCTAGAGATAAGCTCGAAGTCAGGAGAATGACTCCTAGCACGTCTCTCAAGCATATTCCAGACATGCTCTAACGGGTTTAGGTCGAGACTACAAGCAGGCCACACCATGCGCTCAATTCCGACTTCATCCAGGAACTCGCGTACACAGACGGCAACGTGTGGGCGAGCGTTGTCATGCTTCGGGATAAAGTTCTCCCCAAAGACAGGTGAAGAAAGGCACGACGTGATTTACTAAAATCTCCTTGATGTACTGGTGGGCTGTCAGGCTCCCATTGTCAACGAACACAAGCTCCATTCGCGTATCCGTGGTAGTCCCGGCCCAGGCCATCACAGAGCCTCCATTGAACGGTTCCTTGCAGAGAAGGTACAGGGTGAATTAGGTTCCCCGGGCCTTCTCCATACTCTCTCCCTCCCATTCGGTGCCATAAAACAGAATCGGGATTCATCCGTTAACAGCACTGAGCTCCTCTGCTCCACAGTCCAGTTTCGATGGACGTTGGCGAATTGCATACAAGCGGCATGGTGCTCACGTCTAAGGAGGTGTACTGTGGCGGGCCTCTTGGACTGGAATTTCTCTTTTTACAACCTCCTTCTTACTGTCCATTCACGGATGTTCGTGCCCCGTACTTTCTGCAAGCGATTTCAGGCCTCCACAGCTGTTGTGTGTCGATCACGAAGAACTTGCATTGCAAGAAAGCGATCAACGCGCTCAGTAGTGCTTCTACGACCAGAACCGGGCCTCCTCGAGTAGATATTGTCCTCTCTGTACCTTTTAACAGTACTGTAGCTTACCACGGTGGGTGAGTGGTTATAGTGTCGGACTACCAACCCCAAGATTGCAGGTTCGCCCCTGGCCATGGTAAGTGATTTTTGAAGGCGACAAAAATCCCAATACTCATGTCATACGTTGTTGGCATGTTAAAGAACCCATTTGAATTCAGTAGGCCGTGTTCAATGGCAAAATTAATCTCGCCAACACAAAGTTCCTCCATTCTCTACTTGAAAGCGCTGAGTGTCAAGGAGTTTAGATATCTAACCTCCTTGACTTTCATAGCGTTCAAAGGAACGACGAAATTCGACATGCAAGCTACCCTCTGGGTGTCAATTAACAAAGCTTGCACCAGGCACCCGAGGCCATACGATATTATTATTATTATAACAGTACTGTACACGTTGGAACAAGACGTGCCTATAACGTTTGCCACATAGCGTAAACTGCGCCCATCCTAAACTAATGCCACTGCCCTTGCTGCGTTTTCAGTAGAAAGAGCCATTATGATCTGACTTAGAAGCGAAAATAACTATTGTAGACTAGCCGTAATGTCCACAAAATACGCGGCCCGAGAATTCACAGCAATAAACCTTACGACAGCCTTCGGTGGTTATTTTTGTCCAAAGGCGGGAAACAGTAATATTGGTGCTGTAATTGTCACGATCATCAATGTTTATCAATTATTGCACTGAAATTTCTCAAATAGGCTAATTAACTCATGATACATTACCATATCACTGCAATGTTACAATATTCAATTTGTACCAGGTTTGAAGCCGCCAACATTGAGTTATGTCTGAAATTCGTAGTGTTTCGCCTTTTATGCCGGTGAGTGTAGTAGAGGAAGCTACAGTACTTAGTTTACTTAGTTTCTTTGTGCAGAGATATTAAAAAAAGACAATACAAACTCCAGTGTTCTGCCACCTTCTAATGGTATGTTATTCAGCTTTACTTTGAAAAATTGTGCTGATTGTGCTAGAGTCGCAACCGTGATAAAGTGTAGCGTGTTGACAATAGGCTTCCATTTACCAAAAAAAAGACATACGTGCTCAATGTGAAATGTTTAAGAACAAAGAGGAAAGCTCTATTTTTATGCAGGAACACCAACACCAAGAAACAATTTTTTTGATTTTTTGTTCAGAAAAAATCAAAATTGACAAATAACTTTGTTTGTGCCAGTTTTGACTTGCAAAAATTTTTAAACATTCCCCCAGGAGGCAGTATGTTATTGTGCTATTCTAGAAAGTACTCAATTTACAATGAAACTGTGTACGAGAGTGGAAGTGGGAATGCATTTTGTTACATTTGGGGTCAAGTTGATGGACAAAAGAGGGAGCAATGAAATATCTGTACCACAAAAATGTAAAGGAATCATCTACAAGACCTACTTTGTGCCAATTTTGACATATGGTTCAGAAACATGGGTGATGAAGGAAAGGGACAAGAATAAAATACGAGCAGTGGAGATGAAGTTCCAGAGGAGTAGGGTAGGAGTGACAAGAATGGACAGAGTAAGGAATGAGAGAGTCAGGGAGATGGTAAGAGAGGAACCATTGCAAAATAGAATAGAGCGATCTAGGCTACAATGGTATGGACATGTGAGGAGGATGGAAGAGGAGAGGATACCGAAGAAGATGTTTGGAATGGAAATGACTGGAAGGAGGCCAAGGGGAAGACCAAGGGACAGATGGACAAAAGGAGTTAAGAAGAGTGTGGAGGAAAGAGGAGTGTGCTGGGACACAGTAAATGTCGAGAGATGGTGGATGGACAGGAAACGATGGAGAGGCTTATGTTCCAAGCAGACCCAACCAGCGGTTGGAAACTGCTCAAGATGATGATGATGATTCACAAATAATTGACAATGGTAGATCAGAGAGGAGATGTTAAGGAAGTATCTCTGTATTCAGATAGTTGTACTGGCCAAACTCGCCAAGACAGTCTGAAGTTATGACTAATCATGACTTCCTTGTGTGGAAAGAATTCTCCTTAAAAGTAATTCCTCCAAATGCAAGGGCAATGAAAGGTAGCCCATTGAAAATAACAGAGATTGAAACTGCCTTTGTCAAGAACGAAACACATAAATTTGAAATCATCTTTACCTATAAAACCATTGGAGAGGATTAGTTGGGTGGAATGGATTTGAACCCAGCTTATTAAACTCAACTGCCAATTCCTCCTTTGCTCTGCAAAGACTAGCAACGAAATTGACGAGAAGATGAAATTGAAATAGAGTTTTGATTAATTTATTCCATAAAACCCAAAATGTTGTATTTTACTGGACTTTTCTTTTTTTAGATTGTTCTATCTCAACATTAAAATGAATTAAATTACACATTGCAACCATCAATTTTAATTAATGAACTTAACTTGAGAATCAAATTGTGTTATTAGGTGTTGGATTTTCATGACTACCTTAAGATCCACAATTACTGTTATGCATCCACAGGCTGAAAAATCAGATAATTATTTGGTAAATAGGGTAAATATTGTTTTTAATAATAGTTTGACAGAACATCTTAAGCTCACATCTTACGAAAAAATGTCTGCCATAACATCTTATATACCCTTTAAAAGATGATATGAACCAACAAAATAATACCCTTCAAAACATCTTAAGATCCATACATGTATCTACTGTTAATAATCTACTTCAATAAAAAACAATGTAGACACACAAAACAGTGCTAAACTAGGAAGCACAAAATATATTTTTATGAAAATGAATTCAACAGGAAATATATAAAACGTTTTTCTCGTTTCCTGAAAAATATACTAATTGGTGGTTAAGATGTTCTTCCTTTCACCCATCGATATGCTGCCAATGTGCGTCAAATGCCGCAACATCCGAGCTATACCTCTGGTGGTATTTGGTACTGAACATCCGAGCTATCGAGCTCTCTTCAGTACCAAATACCACTAGAGGTACGTTAACCAGCCTCGTGCCACTCGGCCGGTTGGTATTAGACTCGATACTGAAATTGGAGTGGCTGTAGGTCCCTGTATGATCCGGACACCTAGCGAGGTGCCTCCGTGGTAAGTTCCGCGTCCGGAAATTCGGTTAGATCTACACCGAAGTCCTAAGGTGAACACGGATTCCTCCGTTTATCGGAGGCAGTTCCACAGCATATTTCACCAATTTCCGGACTCTGGTATTCTATACACGGATGGTTCGAAGGTTGATGAGAAGGTGGGTTGTGCTTACGTTATTGATGGTGCAAATACGAAGATCTCTTTGCCTGAGGCCTGTAGTGTGTTCACTGCGGAGCTCGTTGCCATCTATGAAGCTCTGCAGGATGCACGAATCCACTTTCTCGTGTGTACCGACTCTTTGAGTTCGTTGCAATCAATTGCTACATGTTTCCCGTAACACCCTTTAGTGCAGTGAATCCAATTTAGGTGTCCACCTGTAAATTTTAAATTCCATTCCAAATTTGTATACTTCAATCTGTGTTAAGAGGGGCAGGTGACCTTGTATTGCCCCTTAAAACAACTATAACTTCATTTGTATCATTACTGTTACAAAAATACAATTCTTGGATCCTATAAATAGTACAATTTAGTGTAACTTTCTAGCCAGAGATCATGATGTTCAGATTTACAAAGGCCAAGGTACCTTAACCCCTTGATATCCATTGAAGTCTAGGATGAAAGTGAATCTTAGAGGAAAGACTAAAAAGTGTTCTCAAATGATATTTTTTTATATCATATGATGAAAATGGACATTTAAGGTTTACTTCTCTGTACTTATAATGATTCTGTGCTTATAAGTATCCTATGGGTGTGTTTCTCTCGACCAAAATTTAAAAAATAGCCTCCCGTCATCTTCGTTAAGCCGCCATTTTGGTCAGAACCAAGGCCTACTGTCGACCAAAATATTATGTGCACTCGAGTTTGAAGGTTGTTTGTGAAGTAACCAATAGACCTACATAAAATCCAATAACATCATCATTTTCATAGTTCTATTTTACGTTAGTTAATGTAGGTTTGGAATTTTTAATTTATATATATTTTTTATCGCAGTTGAAACACAAAAAGTGCCCGTTTTTAAGCGTGTTTCAACCATGCGTCACATTTAAGAATTATTATCTCACAAACCCGTTGCAACCATTCTGAATGCAAGGAGATTGGGTTGGGAAAATGGCGCTTGCTGGGAGGGCAGTTTGCATCTCGGTGTGGCATGGCAGGTGGCCTTGCCTATGAAGTTAGATGTTTTGTATATTCTTTTTATATTTCCATTTACGATGCTGTTTTGCTTTTATATATATATATCTATGTCTATTCTTGTTAAAGTCCATACTGCTAGATTTTGTATTAGAATATCTGTCCGTTTTATCTTTGGAGATTGTAGGAAGCCATGTGAGTATCTGTTGACTTGGTCAGATTGCGTGATAAGATCCCGAGAAGTGAAGTGTTAGTGATTGATGCTTAGTGTTAAATGAAACGGAATAAATGGAAGAGATGTTTCTTTTTAATTGCTCTCCCTCATTGTGAGTATAATCAACCACAACCCCGGTATAGTGAGAATGAACGGTTACAATTGGCAACCCAACGTCGGGCACGAACAAGGGAAAGTAGAAAAAGAAATGGAGGAGGATATGAATCGGGATATGCTACTAATGCTGCTTAGCAAGTTCACAGAGATGGAAGAGTCAGTAAGCCAGAAAATAGAGTCTTTAAGTACGGAAATAGTATCAGTAAGAGAGTCTTTAAGTACGGAAATAGGATCAATGAAAGAGTGTATGAGTAAGGAAATAGGAGAAGTTAGGCAGCAAGGAGAGTCTATGAAAGTGCAAATAGAATCTATAGGTAAGCAGGTAGAATCTGTAAAGGTGTACGTAAACGAAGCAGTAAAGAAGCAGGCTGAAGCAACCAATGCTAAGATTGATGAGTTAAGCAAAGAAGTACAAGAACATAAGTCTGTACTTAATAGTAGTATGGAGTTGGAATCCTGGAAAGTGCCTGTAGAGGAGGAAGAAGTGGAGGATAATATAAAAGAGGAGGAAGTGAATGAGATAAGTGATTCACTTGAAGGAAAGCAAGAAAATTATCAGCGATCTGGGGGGCGTGAGAAAGCAGGTGATATGGAAGAAACTGAAGGAGAGGAGGCAGGTGAAAGAAAGGAAAAGGCAGAAGAGAAAGGAGAAACGGATAAGGAAGAAGGTGAAACAGAAGGGCGTGAGAAAGCAGGTGATATGGAAGAAACTGAAGTAAAGGAGGCAGGTGAAAGAAAGGAAAAGGTACAAGAGAAAGAAGAAGCGGATAACGGAGAAGGTGAAATGGAAGAAACTGAAGAGAAAGGAGAATCAGATGAGGTTGGTAATGAAGACAGTAGCAATCAAGAAAAAGAGGCTAATGATGATGAACGTGCAAGAGTGAGCCATGGAGAAGACAACATACTAGAAGAAGATAAGGTGAAGAAGAAACACTGGAAAACAAAGTGGAAGAAGGGAAAGGAACTGTTGAGTAAGACAAGACAGACGAGGAAGAGGTGGAAAATGTGGAAAGGAAGAAGAGAGAAGTGGTTGAGAATGAAGACAAAGAGGACCAGGAGAATAGATAAAAGAATGAGTTGGAAAGCAAAGAGAAGGAGTAGGAAGAAGATGAGATGTCAGGTAAAGGAAGATAAGAGAGTGAAGGATCAGACCAAAGGAAGAAGAAGAAGAAGAAGAAAGGAAAATATGATATTGAATAAGAAAAGACAGACCAAGAGAAGAAAAAGAAAGAAACATATGATACTGAATCAGAGGAGACAGACCAAAGGAAGAAGAAAAAGAGAGGTTTGGAATACAGGAGACGGGGAGGCAGGAGTCATCGTAGAAGACGACGAGGAGGAAGGCGTGGGAGATGCAATAATTACAGATGACGAAGCAGGCGTGGAGGCAGGAGGAGAAAAATGTATTATTTTCATTTGTGTATTTTAATGTATGTGATCCTCACGTGCTTCTCACTTGAGAATCACATAGAGGGGCGATTGCAACCATTCTGATTGCAAGGAGATTAGGTTGGGAAAATGGCGCTTGCTGGGAGGGCAGTTTGCATCTCGGTGTGGCATGGCAGGTGGCCTTGCCTATGAAGTTAGATGTTTTGTATATTCTTTTTATATTTCCATTTACGATGCTGTTTTGCTTTTATATATATCTATGTCTATTCTTGTTCAAGTCCATACTGCTAGATTTTGTATTAGAATATCTGTCCGTTTTATCTTTGGAGATTGTAGGAAGCCATGTGAGTATCTGTTGACTTGGTCGGATTGCGTGATAAGATCCCGAGAAGTGAAGTGTTAGTGATTGATGCTTAGTGTTAAATGAAACGGAATAAATGGAAGAGATGTTTCTTTTTAATTGCTCTCCCTCATTGTGAGTATAATCAACCACAACCCCGGTATAGTGAGAATGAACGGTTACACCGTCATCAGATCGAATCCAAATTTTAACACAATATACGTTGGAATGTTGTATAACTGGTTTATTAATTTCAAAATTTTGTGTGTTCAAGAACGAAAGTTATCATTTTTGTAAGGTAACTTTTTCTTGGCTCGGGGTCGTTGGAAAATGTAGTTCTTGGGTGCGTTGTAATCCTTATACATCAAAAGGTTATGCTGTATGACTGTGAAATACGTAAATGAATTCACTTATTTTATATCGGTTTGTATTTGTACGGGGAATTAAGACATGGTTCACCAGCTAGCCCCTCCGGGAAATTCTGTATAGCGTTGCTGATATGGAAGCCCATCACTTCCGAGCGAGGCACGCCATGACGCGTGATGGAGCCCATCTTGGCAACGTTGTATAGCTTTCACCGGAGCGTCGAACTGGTGAACCATGTCCTAATTCCTCGTACAAATACAAACCGATATAAAATAAGTGAATTAATTTACGTATTTCACAATCATACAGCATACCTTTTTGATGTATAAGGATTACAACGCAACCAAGAACTACATTTTCCAACCACCCCGAGCCAAGAAAAAGTTACCTTACAAAAATGATAACAACTTTGTTTCTTGGACACACAAAATTTTGAAATTAATAAACCAGTTATACAACATTCCAATGTATATTGTGGTAAAATTTGGATTCGATCTGATGACGGGTTTGTGAGATAATAATTCTTAAATGTGACGCATGGTTGAAACACGCTTAAAATCGGGCACTTTTTGTGTTCCAACTGCGATAAAAAATATTAAAATATAAATTAAACATTCCAAACCTACATGAACTAACATAAAATAGAACGACGAAAATGATGATGATATTGGATTTTATGTAGGTCTGTTGGTTACTTCACAAACAACCTTCAAACTCGAGTACACATAATATTTTGGTCGACAGTAGGGTGGGGGCTTAACGAAGGGCCGTGAATCAAAACTTTCAAAAATTTCCTGAGCATGGTCTCCAAATTAAAACTTTTCCCTGATTGGCAGAGCACTTATTTTCGTGGCTGTCTTCATTTCTGCCACACAGCCGCAATGAATTTCACAATTTAACATAACCTGCTTAAATTACAAATATTAATGTTGGTGAAGGGTGGGTGACTAGTGGATTAGAAATTTTATGAGCCAATTTTAGTGTTGTCTTCTAAAGATTTGTGTTTGGCATTGTGTTTTTTTGGCAATCTCGTTATCTTGTAGACAGTAAGATAAATACACTACTGTTTATAGAAAGTGAAACACCCAGAAGAAATGGTCGGAGACACTCCCAGAACAGGGGTCGTGTAGGCCTGCGGTACCATACTAAGTGATTGAAATCGCAGAGAGATGGCGTGCACATTAGCCCACCAGTGCCCTCTGTCATTGGACCGGCCAGGTCAGTGTTCCACACAGCTCTTTGGGGGGGCGATGTCATACCAAGTGGAAACGTATAAGCAAGTGCAACGATGCCTCGCCGACATCACAGGGTGGACTATCAGCATGCGATTGCGGTTGAACGGGGCAGAATGCTTGGGCTCCGGGAGGCGGGTCTGCTGTTCCAGGACATTGCGGCCCGTACAGGGCACGCTGCATCAACAGTAAGGCGTATGTGGATCCAGTTGAGAGAGAAGGGCCGTACACAACAACGACAGGGTGTGACCACAGCGCGAGACGACCGCCATCTTCTCCGCAAGGCCGTATCGGACAGTCCTCGGTGTTGCTTCGACGTTGGAGCACTGCAACGGGGGTGGACATGTCTGTGTCGACGGTGCGGTGCCGTCTGTTGAGGGCTGGACTGGTAGCACACATGCCACTGCGTCGGCTTCCATTGACTGGGACCCCCCGATGCCTCTGACTACAATGGGCACGTGCACGCCGACACTGGCAGGCTGAGAAGAGAAATGTAGTGTTTTCGGTTGAGTCCCGCTTCAACTTGTCCTACAGTGATGGCCGCATACGCGTTCGACGCCGCCCTGGAGAACGCAATAAGGCAGACGGTATTGTTGAGTGGCATAGCAGACAAACACCAGGTGTAATTGTTTGGGGCGCAATTGCCTATAACAAGCGATCGTGCCTCGTACGTCTTGCAGGCAATCTCAACACTGACAGCTACATCAGGGAAGTTTTACAGCCCGTGGCACTGACCCTCTTGCAGGCCGTTCCACAGGCCATATTTCAGCAGGTCAATGCCCGCCCACATGTGGCGAGGAATGTGCAAGCCTTCTTCGCAGAACGATGGATACCTCTGCTTCCTTGGCCTGCCCATTCGCCTGACATGTCGCCCATCGAACATTTCTGGGATATGGTAAGTCTGCAAGTTGTTAGTTCAGGTCCACCTGCCACCACTGTTGATGCTTTGTGGACTCGCCTACAAACCGCGTGGGACTGTATGATTCCATGCCACGACGTCGAGCAGCTCTGAGTGCAGCACGTGGTGGCGCAACGCCGTACTGAAGATCGACCGTCAACGTGCATGTACTGGACTGTCCTTCTAATCAGTAATGTATTATCATGTCCCTAATCTGTGGTATAAAGTACAATGTGTTCACATCTCTTGTTCTTGGTGTTTCACTTTCTACAAACAGTAGTGTAGTTCTATTTCGGGGGCCTATCACTCAGTAGTGGTATATCTCAACAGTAGCCTACTATTACGAATAGCTGGACTTTATTAAGATTTTGCTGCACCTTCGCGAATTAGTATCGGAGGTCTGAGATTATTTTAGATTACCTTGACGGGGTTTTTATAGTTTTTCATAGAGCATTTTGTTGTCTCGTAGGTATGATTGATTTGACAGGTTAGGCCTGCATGTACAGTATTTTGTTCCTGGTTTTGGGAATAACTCTCATTACAATTGGGTGCAATCGTGTTGACCAACTGAAAAACATTTGATATTTTGTTTACTAAGGCAACACTGAAAAATGGCTTCCAACACGATACGGACTTGGATCTGATGTTCGCTTGACGAATGATACATTAACAAATCATCCTTGTAATCGCTGCAAATAATAAAAATATTTCCCATCCAGTATAATTGGGCATCAATTCATGTTGAACGGTTGAAAGTTATCAATCTTTATTAAGGCAATGCTGAAAAATGTTAATCTTGGTCTATTTGGAGTCATCTGCATCAATGTACCCAGAGGCTTAGCTTTTTAAATTCTCCCTTTCCTATGGTCAAATAACACATGGATGTCCCCTATTTTTCTTAATGGGATTTAATGGTCTTAGGCTGAACTAATTCAGAAAAGGGCATGTACCCCAACCCCTTAATACATAAAGTTGTCAGGATAAATACATGCTCATAGCCATCAGAAACTTGAATACACAGAGATCAGGAGAATGCTGATCGACCATGGATGCAAGACCAGAAAGTGTTAAAGAGGAGTGATTCATTTAGAGGCTTAGAACATCATGATCAAGACCCATATACTTGGGTGTGTGCTCAATCTGTTTGAAAACCTGTTGACAGATCATGGGTTAATCTGAGGCTGAAATCCACTCCATGCTATGTTAAGCTGTGAGTGCTGGCCACCATTAGTGTTCTGTAACTACAGGATGAATTTCTGAAAGTTGTATCATATGCATAGACAAGTCACTGAGAATGTTCTCTGAATGACGAATACCAGTGCCTAACTGCCTCCATCACTAGCATTTCTGGTCAGTTGCTAAAATAAAACTGAAAAATCACTTGAATGGTTGTCGTTTATTGTCCTCGTGGGACAGTGTACCCCATTCCAGACCTTAGTTCAGAATTAGTTTCCTTGACGGAGTTGGAGAAACAGTCACAATACCTACAGTATGGTACCACTAGACCTAGTACATGTAGATGAAAGCAATGTGAGACTAACCCTAGGTAGCACTGCTTATGTCCCCTTAGTTGGGAGTGCTAGGGGATGGGAGATTGGTTCAACATGTCAACCTGCTTTGTATGTTTCAGTAAGATATGGAATCTAAAAGTGTATCAAAGAGATATTAAAGCAAAGCATAATATATTACCAGTGGGTCACTTGGATACAACAATTTGATGAAACATTCTGTTAGTAATTTGGAAGGGCGACGTAGGCAGCCAGTGAAGCGACACAAGAAAAAACACCTGAGTCTTCCAGGCAGCTACATGTCATAAACTGTATTTCATATAGAGAAGAATGACAAAAATAGTTTTGTAACGTTTCTCACTCTTATACCTAATTATCAGGGTGGGCGCTAGTCTTAGGATTTGATCTTACGGACACATTTAGAAAATAATATACAGTATATAATTATGTATGTATCACATCCGAGAAGCTCTTTCGCAGGCTGTGAGATGGACAGTACACTATCACTTAATATCTCTAATAAGGCAAGGAAACACTACCGTATCAAATTGAAACAAAACATTTATTGAAATTATCTCCAATTTGGTTTAAAAAAATAATTAATTTAAAAGGAATGGAAGTTGTCTAAATGTAATATAGAGGTTAAAGAAATGGCAACTAAAATACTGTGGACTCACCTCCTATGACCAGTGCGGTCACAGTAGCACAGTATGTGCTAGTAATTCATTTAAGCAGTTATATTCATTGCAATGTATTTAGCTTTCGCTGTTTGTCGTGATGATATCTAGCTATTGCTGTTATAATCTGATGTCACAGAAATGAGAGTTTCGTTTGCGAACAAGTTTCATACTGATCCCAAGGCACCGGACTCCCTAATGAGCCGCTCTAAGCAGTTTTTTTCTTCATAAAATTCCCCATGTGTATGTAGATACAGCGATTGTCATTTTCAGCCTAGGTTATTATAACAATAATTCCAGAGAAGATCTTGAAGGGCTACTGCAAGAGCAGAGGCTTGGTTTAGTACACCAACTTGACGCTACTTCCTAAGTAACAGAAGTCTCCTACTTCCTGTAGTTTTTCACCTGCCAATTTGATGTCCATAGAGGTTTCTGATTTATTTTGGCTGCATTCCAATAGTTTTGATTTACATTTATTAATTTTCATCATGAATTCTTTTCTCAAGACGGAGTCCATACCATTCAAAATCTCATTCAAATCCTCAGGCGTGTCGGCCAAGATGACTATGTCATCGGCAAATCTCGCGACTTGAAATTATTTCTCCTTGAATCTTCACTCCCACATTAAATTTTTCTCCATTTTCCTTCATTGCTTGTTCAATGTAAAGCTTGAAAGGTATGGGTGATAAGTTGCAGCCTTGCCTTACACCTTTCTGAATACCAGCTTCTCTCTCATATCCTTCAGCTGGAATGACTGCTGTCTGTTTCTGTATAGATTGTTGATCACCCTCCTATCCCTGTACTTTATTCCAATCGTTTTCAAAATGTCAAACAATTTAGTCCAATCAACGTTATCAAAAGCCTTTTCTAAGTCTACAAATGCCATGAACGTTCTCTTATCTTTCCTTATTCTACCTTCCAAAATCAGCCTAAGACTTAGTACAACTTCCCTTGTTCCTACATTTCTCCTGAAACCAAACTGGTCTTCACCCAACTCCGCTTTTATCTGGCTTTCCATCTTCTTGTAAATTATTCTAGTCAGGATCTTTGAAGCATGAGTAATCAATCTGATTGTACAGTAATCTTCACATCTGTCAGCTCCCACTTTCTTCGGTATAGGGATGATAACATTCTTCTTGAAATCAGAGGGTACGTCACCTGTCTCATAAATCTTACACAACAAATGATATAACCTGATCAGACCTTCATATCCTATGCAGCTTAGCAACTCAATCGGTATATCATCTATGCTTTGTTCCTGCTTAAGTCTTCCAATGCTCTGTCAAATTCTGATCTCAATATTAAATCTCCTTTTGCATCATCATCAATTTCCTCCTCCCTTTCCATTACATGATTCTCAATCTTCTTTCCCTTATACAAACACCCTATGTAACCTTTCCATCTCTCAACCTTTTCTTCCCTATCTGTTAGAGGCTTTCCATTTGTGTCCTTAATATTGCAGCATTTGGTCTCCTTTTCCCCAAACGTATTCTTAATCCTTCGATAAGCGGTGTCTACTTTTCCTAATTTCAGACAATTTTCTATACCTGCACATTTCTCTTTCAACCATTCTTATTTCGCTTCCTTGCACTTCTTGTTAACCCCATTTCTCAGACGTCTGTATTCTGCTTTCCCCTTTTCATCTCTTACATTCATTCTTGTGTTTCCGCCTTTCATCCATCAATTCTAGTGTAGTAGGGACATACATGCTGTCAGTAAAAGTAGAGTTAAGAAAGATGTTTAATGAGAACAAAATCTTGAAACACGGTGATTTATGTGGTTGGTATCAAGTTGAGTTGAATATGAAAAATGAAAATGTGAAGTCGTGCCCAAGTTGATGAAGCATTGCCAGACTCAGCTGAAAGCCTCTTGGATGCAAATTAAGTCTCAATAGTTATACTTAAGGACGACCTTTGACTCGAGCACTATAATACATTTAGGATCGACATAGACTGCAGTAGGTCTTAGGCTCTGCTCCTGGGCATGTTTAAAAAGAAAACTCAGTCTGCAGGTTAATAAGGTACTATGTTACTATAAACACAGTAGGCTATCTGTATCTATATCAAGCAAATCCAAGAAGTTACCGGACGAAGAAACTACATATTAATATTAAAGAAAAGAGCAGCAACTAACCATATAGGTAGACTACTGCTTGGTATCATTTTGTGACAACAGACCGGTCTATGGACTGAATACTCTTATTCATCTGGGAAATGTATGTAGGTACTGAACCCGTATTTAAAAAGACTAGTGAAAGTCATGACTCGCGTTGCTGAACGCTCGTATGTGAAGCGGGCAGCTTAACCATTCCCTTTAATTCAAAACATAGAATTGTTACGCGCGGACGGTTCGATTCCGAATGCAAGTCGAAGAAACACAGCATTCCGCAGTCAACAAAGATCCAGGTTATCAAGCAGATGGTTCGAGCTGAAGGTAGATAAAGTGATTTGATTATATTTAGTAGTTGCTTGCAGTACAGTGGAAACATTTGACCTGACCATTTCTTATGTTGCTATTTGACCATTTTTCATGTTTAATGTGTGATAGTCCAGTTTAGTTGAGATATTTCAGTAATTTCATTTTTGTGTTTTCGAACGTCATGGTTTTTTGATTTTGACGTAGTGTAATATTTATTCTTCGTTGCATTTCTTATATTGATTAGTCTCTCGAATTTCTATGCGAAACCGTGTTAATTGATAGTGGAATGTTTCAGAATATTTTATTTCAGAATATTATATTTCTGAATATTTTAAAATAATTACTCAGTAATTATTTTCGTAATGTTTAATTTGGAGTAATATATTATGATACTATGTCATAATAGCAATTATTTAAATCTTCGGATGTAATTATAAATATTGACTTGGTTCATTATTGAAAGTCAATAAGTTTAATATGTTTGAAGCAACGTATTGTTGGCATTATAGTAAACTTGAAAGAATTTATAGTTCATTCATAGAGCAGAGTTCTTGACAATGCAAACTAGCGAGATATGAGAAAGGAATGTAAATGGAATGCATCGACGTGTATCAGCAACATGAGTTAGTAGAGGATGAAATGAATTAATTGTAACACTGAATGGTGAGGAAATGAAACGTATTATTATTAATGTGATATTTATATACAGACGATTATCTTAAAATGTAATAGTTCAACGAAACTATGGTTTTATTAAATAATGAAATGGTAACGTCTCAATGAATCTCTAAGGAATTATATTAAAGATGAAATATTTAACAAATATTATGAGTGTGGTAGCCTCCGTGGCTTAGGCGGCAGCACGCCGGCCTCTCACCGCTGAGTCCGTGGTTCAAATCCCGGTCACTCCATGTGAGATCTGTGCTGGACAGAACGGAGGCAGACAGGTTTTTCTCCGGGTACTCCGGTTTTCCCTGTCAAAATTTCATTCCAGCAACACTCTCCACTATCATTTCATTTCAGCTATCATTCATTTAATCATTGCCCCAGAGGAGTGCGTCAGGCCTCGGTAGCCGGCACAGTTCATATCCTCGCCGCTAGATAGGGGCTTCATTCATTCCATTCCTGACCCATTCGGAGACTGGAAGCAGGCTGTGGATTTTCATTTTCATGAGTGTGGTAATAGAACAAGTCATAAATAATGCGAGCACGAGGAACTGTGGAGTGTTGTATAATCGGTAGAAGATTATTGTATTTTGAGGAAGTGAGTTATGCAAATGTGCACGATAGCAGAAGTGTTGGAATTCCATGCAATATTGTGTTGAAGTAGAGAGGAATGTTAATGAGAGAATTTATACATATAATGTAATGATATATAAGACTTGTTATGGGAAATATGAATATTTCAGCGATATATAATGAATAATAGCGATGTGTAAAATGATATTAACGACAGTATTGTCGAAGAAGCGATATATATGTAAGCGATTAATGTGAATGTGAAGATGAATATTTAAAACCACTATATTTCAAATAATGTGAAAGCTACGAAGATAGTCTGTTATATCATTTGTTATAGAATTTTATCAAGATTTAGACGTTTGGAACAGTAATTAGCTTAGTTGTTTGTTACATATGTTCATTTAGATTTGACAAACAAAAAGCGGTAATGTGAAAGATAATGTGATCTAGGAAATGATCGTGAAGTGAAAGAATATAGTGCTGGTAACGATAAGAGTTAAACAATATTGTAAATTTTTAATATTTAATAATAATTTATAGATATAAAGAAATTTAATTAAAGTTTAGGATTTTTATTACGTCGAATTAAGGAGACCTATGTATAATTTAGGGAAGAAATTTTAAGTAGAGAACGTCGTTTTACGTTTTTTGTTAACATGAATGAGTACAGTATGATCAACATGTGGTTGATATTTTCTAGAACATTAATAGACGAGGTGTCAATCAGAACAGTTTTATTTATTCCTTAATGAGGACACAGTGAAGTCCCAATACCGAAATTTACGGTATATTTGCTTCTAGGCGAAGTTATTATTTTTAATTTGTAGTTACAAGTTTTATTTTCGTAATGAGTGAGAGGTTGATTAATTGTTTGTTGGACATTTATAATATTGTAGTCCTTTTTCAATAAACGTTAGCAGGCACTGTTTAGTTTGCCTGTTTCCTTTCATAGAACTAAGCGACTCTTTATTTAATAATCAGCTACGGTGGTATTACTAGTTAGATACTGGCGCCCACTTTTAAACCGTTCACCCTCGAGATTCCGAGAATCTCTTCCTCCAATATTTTGTTGTAGGATTTGTATATAACTAGGTAGTAGTACTATCGTATTTTTATAAATATCTTTGTATCGAGAGGTTCCTAACTAACCATCTAGCAGGGAATTGTTGGTTTATCTGGCGATCCTTTCCATCCTTAGGATAATAGGTGGTGGTTACATGAATTTCGGGTACAGTGCCTTGCTTCATTAGTTAAACCATAATATTTGTACATACTGTAAATACAGTAAGGACTTCACATTACAACCGGCCACTTAAATGTTATACTTTAGGCTTAACCTACAAATTACATGTCATGAAATTGGTAAATATATTCAGACAGCACCATCAATACGCAATTGTCAATAATGTAGTTTTATAGTTCTCAGAAGGTTATTGTACTGAATATATTTTGAACTGATGAAAATACTAGTGGGAACGACAGCCATTTGATTTGCATCCAAAGTAGTAGGAACTTTCAGTTGATCAGCAAGAGTGTTGATTTGTACTTTTTATTTTCACATAGATTTGATGAACAGTGTTACGTTGCAATTTAAATATAAGCACACATACAATTCCTCATCAATACATGAATTGCACTTCATACTGTCATAAATTGGAATACATTTCAAGATAAATAGCTAGCAAGATCATTGTCCTCTCGCCGCCATGTTGGTAATAATATTGTAAACAAACCAGCAGTGACCAGCGGATGATAATTCGCGTCCAATTCTTACTAGAGTTTTCACTCGAGGTTACGAATCAGCTGTTAGTTAATGCCACGGGGGACCATTTTTACAATTTTGGTAGACAGAGTCACACCCTATAACATAAAATTTAATAGGAAATCATGAAAATAAATGTAAAAACAAAAATAGCAAACAAGAAGCTAAAATTTCATCACTCATCAAACGTTGCACTCAAATGTATCTCCCTTTTGTCTAACTTCTTTTATGAGTTTCTCTGCCAAGTATCTTTTCCTTAAAGATGTGCTGATAAAGATAGGGTCAATATGATAGGTGAAATTGCAATTTGATTTAAGGTATAAATAGTAGATTGCTGGGTGCTGCTATCAAAAAGAATAGAATACTGGTAGCTTGACTCATCCAAATATCCATATGTGCGGAAACACATCATGTTCAATTATATTTTCTTTTGTTTGTACTAAGGACCTGATTAACAACAACAGTCTCTTAACAATAGTGTTTATTTTGTCCTTATCTCAGTTTAATTGATAGGAAATCAAGTAGAGGTTCTAACAATTTTGCATTACACATTAAAAAAAAAGTAGTGCAGTAGGGTAATTTGATGAATCACCAAAACAGGTTACATTCATAGCTTTTTTTTCTTTCTTTTCTTTCTATCTGACTGATCAATTTATAAAACTTTATCTTTGAATACTCTGTTTTATGTTTTCAGAACATCTTCTCTAATCATTCCATAGATGTAAATGTACGATGGTTAGCAGTTTTGTATTTCAAGAATGGTGTGGATCGCTACTGGCGAAAAACAGCACCAAAGTGAGTATTTTTAAATGGTTGATAGATTGTAATTTAACTGCAGTACATTGTAAACATTTTTCATAAGGAGGATAACTCTTGTATTCTCTTTCATCTTTACTTGGACACAGTGGCTGAATCATATTTGGGACTTTAAAACAACAATCTTCATCTTCATGCACAGAATAAAGATTGGCTCCATAAGAATTATATACAGTATAACCTGCCTAAACCGATCACTTTATATACCGGAAACCTGGACAAACGGAAAACAAAATTCGGAACGAATGTATTTCCTATGTAAAATGACATTGTAAGCCGGAAAACTGCCTAATGCTCCAACAGAAAGAAATTCCGGAACTGTTGGCATAAATAACCTGACTAAGAAGGATTATCTTACCAAATACAAAGCTATGTACTAAATTTTGAGCGTGACTGTACTTGCACCAAAGTCCTAGGAAACATAAACTCTAATTTTTCCTCAAGGATGCAGCAGGTATACTACATTTCACAACATCTGTACCAATACTTCCTCCAACCCTCTTGTAATACACACAGTTTCCTTCTGACAAATGAGAGTAGAAATAAGAGTAGAAAAAAACAGTGGACTGGAGTAATCTTCAAAGGTGTTCTTTTTAGTGTGCACTGCATTTATTTACATACTGTAATTCAGTGACAATGACTTCTAAACATAAGATGCTTACACTGGAGGAGAAAATTAAAGTTATTGAAGAACACGAGACAAACAAACGTCTGGCTAAAGAATTAATTGTTTTGTTTGAAGGGGGAAAAACTAAAATTATTTCATAGTAATCCTATGCGATAATACAGTATTTCTTTGTAGTGTATTTTGTCTTATTAAAACTCAACCCTCCGTAAAACGGAAACCTGCGAAAACGGAAAAATAAATCCGGAACGATTGTGTTCTGCTTTAGGCAGGTTTTACTCTGCAAGTTTTTTTTTTTTAAAGTTTTGGCAACCATGCTGCTGGGCTATGTTGCAACGGTGTTGGGCTTGCCATTGTTACCAAAGGTTGCTAACCTGCATCCCCTCCCTCAGAGCACAACACCTGGCCCAACCCCTCCCCCCATTCGTTTGCTGTTGTCACTTGAAAATGAGTAGTTGTGGGATAGTGCTTGCGAAAGACGGTCGCAATATTTTCCAAGCAGGAGCAGAGAATGTGGATAAAAATTCAGTGTGCTAGAGGTCGCATGGCTCGACAGTGTCACCAAGGACTGCACAAGGTGAGCAGTGCAGCTGTGTTACCTTACAGAATGGTAGCAAGATGGGTTGCAGCCTTTTGAGAAAGGTGCGAACGTGTGGAGGACATGCCTCGATCTGGTCACCAACCAGTAAGTGATGAAAATGTACAGATGGTGTCCGCGTTAGTGAAGGCGGATCGGAACGTAATGCTTCGCGAATTAGCGCAAGATACGGGCATGACGCATTCCTCGACATCCTGAAGGACTGCCTGAAGATACGGAAAAATTCATCAAAATGGGTTCCGTGTAACTTAACCGACATGCAGAAATGACTGCGATATGACACTTCTCGTACGCAGTTGCTACGTTATGAGCGCGAAGGAGAGGACTTCTTACGGCGTATCATAACCATTGACGAGACGTGGGCCAAATCTTATGAAACTCTATTGACTTAGGGGCGGCACCACGGATCACCACGAAAGCAAACAGTTCGACAAACCCCCACCAATGTGAAGACCGTAATGTTGTGTCTTGTCTACGATTGGGATGGAGTGATCATAAAACATACCGTTCCCCCAGCACAAACCGTTAATGCGGCGCACTATTGTTCGTTTCTGCTAGACCATCTCCTAGCAGCTCTGAGAAGGAAACGGTGACACCACATGGATACCCCACCCATCGTTCTGCATGACAATGCTAGGTCACACTGCATGAGTTGTGTCTGCATTGTTGAATCGCTGGGGCTAATCTCCCGATATTAGTCCTTGCAACTTTGATCTCGTCCCGTAAATGAAGGAGCCACTACGCGGGAACTGCGCACCTGCCTCTCACCCGAAGGCCCTGGGTTCGATTCCCGGCTACGTCAGTGATTTTTGAAACTGACGTGAGGGTTGGAACGGGGTGCACTCAGCCTCATGAGGACAATTGAGTAGCTGTCTGACAGTGAGGCAGCGCCCCGGTCACGAAAACCAAGATTAACAGCCGGGGGTACCCGATGCGCTGAATACGCGTCACCCCAGTATCTGCAGGCCAAATGGCTGGGCAGCAGTCACTTGGTAGGCCTAGGCCCTTCATGGGCTGTAGTGCCAGGGGTTATTTTTTTTGTTACAACGCTGGAACCACTACCCTTCAATGCAGACATTGTGCAGGCTGCCGACCGCTCTCTTCGCACCATCGATAGATTGGGCAGTGCCAACCGAATCCAATGTCAATCGCGTCACTGGGAACACGTATGCAACGCTGGTGACTACATTGAGGGCCTATGAAACTTGGAACCATGTAGGTATGTTATTTATCAATGTATAACATAGTTGCCAAAACTAAAACAACAACCTATGTATATGCTGGCTGATTGGCGCAGCGGTAACGTTCTTGTCTGCTGTTCCCAAGTTGCAGGATCGAACCAGGCGCAGTCAGTTGTCATTTGAGTGTGTGCAAATAAGAGGAAGCCATGTCAATAAATTTACTGGTGCAGTAAAGATTCCCTTAGGGGCAAAATTCCATAATCCGTTGTCTCTGAAAGCCACAGTAAGGGACGTAAAACCAATAGCATTATTATTATAATTATTATTATTAATCTTGATTGGTCACATTGGACCACTTGAGTCGTTCCACAATCACTTCTTCTTTGAAGCTAGTACTGCTTGGTTCTTGCGCTCTTTCCAGTACTTTTTCATTCTTTCAGATCGGGATTTTCTCAACTCATCTGAAAACTCCATAGGCTTGTGTCATTTCTGCAGAAACTTTGTGAGTTTTAAGAATGGTGTTAATTTTATTTTTCTCCTCGGCATCTGTTATCTTGAGTCCAACTGCTTTGAGATCTTGTTGGATTTCTTGGATCCATTTTCCTCCAGTTTTCTTTCCTAGATTTCTCATCACCAGTTGGCGTACAATTCTGTTTTCTGGAAGCCGTAAGATGTGAAAAAAATATGAAATTCTTTTCTTCTTCATTGTGCTGGTGATTGGATCAATCTCACGATAGACAGTTTCATTTGGGAGAATCCTCCAGACTCCCTCAACCTGATACTTTTTATTTATGCACGTTCTAATGATTCTTCTTTCCGTTTTGAGGAGCTGATCAGTTCTTTGTTCATTTTTAATTTGGAACAGTGTTTCACAAGCATAAGTGGCTTCAGGGAGAGTTACAGTTTTATAATGTTGGATCTTAGTAGCTATTGATAGGCATTTTTTATTATATGTTGACCATGTTAGAGATTGTGCCGTTTTCATTTTATTTGTTCTATTTATCCAAGTTACTTTTTCGTTTAAGTTATGTGTTATAATTTCTCCAAGATACTTAAATTGAGGAACTAGGTTAATTTTATGATCATTTATATAGACTTCATTTATATCTAACGGTTTCATAGGCATGATCTCAGTTTTTTCAAAGGATATCTGTAATCCTATCCCTTGAGCAATTTCTTGGAGACTAGTGATCTGAGTACAAACCTCTTCCTTGTCTAGTGCTAAAAGAGCCAAGTCATCTGCAAATCCTAAGCAGTTTATTTTTATTGATGGTTTTGTTCCAATTTTGATCTTAGGAGGGTTTTCCTTTTGCCAAACCTTCATGATATAATCAAGAGCCACACTGAAAAGCAGAGGGGATAATCCATCACCTTGTCTGAGACCAGTTTTTACTGTGAAAGCTGTTGATATTTCTCCCCTAAATTTAACTTTCGAATTTGTGTTTGTTAATGTTAATTGAATGATTTTTATCAATTTAGGATGGAGACCGTATGATCTGAGGATTTTTAGCAGTGTCAGTCTATGAATACTATCATAGGCTTTCTTGAAATCTATAAAAGAGATAAAGAGTTGCTTATTTCTGTTTTTGTAATATTCCATTATTAATTTCAGGCTAAGGATTTGGTCTGGACAACTTCTGTAAGGGCGAAATCCTCCTTGATATTCTCCAAGTTGTGGTTCCAGAATGTTTTTGATCCTGTTGTAAATTATACGAGAGAAAATTTTATATGTGCAGTCCAGAAGGGTAATTCCTCTGTAGTTATCTGGGTTCGTTTTGTCTCCTTTCTTAAATAATGGATGGATTATTCCTGTGGTCCAGTGTGCAGGAATTTCTTCAGTAATCCACATTTTAACTAGATGTTGATGAAGATTTATAATCGCAGGTTTACCAGCATTTTTCCAGATTTCAGCAAAGACTAAGTCTTCGCCACAAGTTTTGTAATTTTTTTGTTCTTTAATTGCGAGTTCTACTTCATTAATGTTTGGAGGATTTATTAAATCAGGTGAAGTTAAAATAGGTGTATCAGTGTTTACTTGCAGGGTTTCCAGTGGATCATCACAATTTAACAGTTTCTCGAATGCTTCTGCAAGGATCTCTGTATTTTCTTGGTTAGAATGTGCTAACTTTCCTGTTTGATTTTTCAACATTAATGTTGGAGCTTCAAATTTTTTTAGATATTTACCAAATGTTTTGTAATAATCTCGAGATTGCTTTTTCTTGAAATCGTCTTCTATCTTTTCCAGTGTATTTTTAAGATGATTACGTTTCGTTTGTCTGATGATTTTATGGGTCAATTTTCTTTGTATAGTTAGTTCTAAAGTTGATTCTTCTGACTTTAGAGCTTGATGTTTTATCCATGCTTGGTGTCTTTTCTCTATTGCTTGATCACAATCTACATTCCACCATTCATGTTTTTTCCTTGGATTTATTGGTGCTAACTCCTCTGCTATTGATTTTAATTTAGTGATTAATTCGTCCAATGTTTTAGTGTTGAGAGATTCTTCTCCTGTTCTTTCACAGTACTCTATATTTTTTATTAAGGTAGATGGATCAAATTTCCTCCTATTGTTATTATTAGTTTTTTTCTTGGCCATTGGAGTTAATTTTATTTTTATCTTTACCACATAGTGGTCTGATCCTGAGTCAACTCCCCTTAGAACCTTGACATTGTGAATTTCGCGATGGTGAAATTTATCCATGCAGACATGATCCAACTGTCATTCACCCCTTCTGAAGTCAGGATGTTTCCAAGTTTTCAATTTATGGGGCTGTCTTTTAAAACATGTTGATTTAGAGATTAATTTGTGGTTTCTACAAATTTCGACTAATCTTTGACCATTTTTATTGGTTCGTTTATGTGCTGTCCATTTTCCAATTATATCTCTATATCTTCTTTCTTGTCCAAGTTGCACATTGAAATCACCAAGGAGAATTTTGATGTTTGATGAAGGGATGTTTATTAAAGTTTGATTATAATTATTAATATTATTATATATTTTTAACTTAACATCACAGAAGTGACAAAGAGGAAATCTGATATTCTACGGATCGGAGCGTGGAATGTTTGAAGTCTGAGAGGGAGTGCAAGGTGAGAAAACTTAGAAAGGGAAATGGATAGTTTGAGGTTGGATTTGGTTGGGATTAGTGAAATGCGCTGGCAGGAAGATCAGGAATTTTGGTCAGGAGACTATAGGATCATTAGCACTGAATCAAACTGACCAAGCAGGGGTAGTTCTCATATTAACTAGGAAATTCGGACAGCGGGTCGAATATTATGAGCAATATCATCATTTTTCAGCTCCAGTTTCCCGCTCGTCATTTCTTTCTGTCAGAGTAGAGTTGCTGTTCTTCTACATCTTCCCATTTCACATTCCGTTTGTTGACCTCAGACTTCAAATGTGTCTATCCATCGATTTCTTGGTCTTCCTACTGGTCTCCTCCTTCTCACTTCTGTGTCGAAATAATTTCTTTGTGTTCTATTTCTGTCCATTCTTATGACGTGTCCAAACCACTGTAATCGTCATCTTCCTAGGAGTTCAGTGACAGGAAATTTGATACCAACTTCCTGCCTGTTAACTTCATTATGAGCAATATAGTGAACGGATTATTGTAGCTAAATTCAATACAAAACCTAAGTGCACCACAGTGGTACTTTTTTAGCGTATGGCGTTTAGTGCCGGGAGTGTCCGAGGACATGTTTTGCTCGCCAGTTTTGTAGCTGCTTCGAGACAGACACCCAATGGGTGAGCTACAAGTACCGTTGGGGAGGAAAGTTGGGGTGTAAGGACGAGGAGTTGGAAGGTAGCGGCTGTGGCCTATAGTTAGGGACCAACCCCGGCATTTGCCTGGAAGGAAGATGGGAAACCACAGAAGACCATCTTCAAGGTTGCGGGCGGGGGGATTCGAACCTCCTCGCCTCTCGGATGTGAGCGACTGCCAGCAGTCATGGCGTAACGACCACGGCTAACTCACCCGGTGGGTACAAGTCTGTATGCCCACCAGTCAAGCTGATGATGAAGATATTGAAAAGGTCTTCGAAGAATAGATGAAATTCTGAGGTATGTCAAGGGTGATGAAAATTTTATAGTAATGTGAGATTGGAATGCTAGGAAAAGGAAGAGAAGGAAAGATACTAGGAGAATTCGGATTAGGTGAAAGGAATGATCGAGGAAGCAGACTGATGGAATTCTGTACCGAGCATGAATTGGTCATAGCTAACACCTTATTCAAAAATTCCTCTTGGCATGCCGGAAGGTTGAGGTAGATTTCACCGTGCAAACTAGGGGATAGGCTATAATAGTCAAAATAAGCAGGTTTTCGTAGAAGGAACAGACCTCATTTATTGCGAGAAAGTATTTTACAATTGGAGCTTAATTAACTTTTTTTTCTTCTTTCTATGCATATTTTTAACGTTTTATTGTCTTATGGGGATGGTAACCTTCTTGTCATTTGGGGTCTATTTTTATACTTGTGGTCACACTGTCCTTATGCAAGGTTTGGAACTGATGTGTAACTATCTAACAGTCTGTTACGTCTATCACGCCAAATTTTATCTCCCGCAGAGATGTTGGTTGTTTCCTCAGTTTAGGGGCTGCGACAACGCGGTCATGTAACCCCGTGTACTTCGTGTGTATGTGTAGAATCTGTCTGATAAACGGTGTTAATTGTGATGGCTGTATTAGTCTGTAATTCAGGTAAGGACTGCAGACGGTCAATTTCAAGTAGTAGTTCCTAATTTTGGTACCAAATACTACAGTCAACGACACCTAGCTGTGAACTTGGCAACTAGATGCCACCGTGACCAGCAACTTGCAACAATCGTTGGAACTTCCCCTCCGAAGGAAAGCTTACTGAGGGATTTTTAGCGCTCTTTGAAAATCCGACGACTTTGGCGGGCTTTGCACCCGCGACCTTGGACATAGAAGTTCAGCATGCTACCAGCTACGTCACCGAAGCCGCTTCCCACAGAGTTAGATGGAAAACTGAATATGATCTCGTGCAATGGCGTTGTCATGGCAACCTCTGATAGCTCACCCCCTCATCAATTTAGAAGCGTTGATATGGTTACCTCTGATGGCTCTTGGCATTTTCTTATAATTCTGAAACTTTGAATGGATTCGATATTTCACTTTTTCGAAAAATGCCCCCCATTTTCACCCCCTTCGACTGATTATGCCCATTAACGAACTCGACCGAGATTTTAAAGGGATACATATTATGTAAAAAATTCAAAGTGATTGGTGCAAAATTACAGCAGTTATCGTGTCCACAAGAAACTGATATACATACTTATATACATATATACATAAATTATATATAAACTTTTGAACTGACGGTGGTTTTGGGGTCTAGGGGATGTGAAACGCGAAGATATGTCGAAATTTTCCGGAAGTCGAAACATGGTACCCAATGCAATAGTTAGCTTTCTAATGAAAAAAACACAATAGAAGGATATACACATGGATGATACCAGGAGATACAGGGCGTTACCATATCGACTTCATTATGGTCAAGCAAGAGATTTGGAAACCAGATTTTGGATTGCAAAACATATCCCGTTGCTGACATAAACTCTGACCACAATCTGGTAATGAAATGCAGACTCAAGTTGAAGTAATTGAAGAAAAGTCAAAAGCCAAAAAGGTGGGCAATAGACAGACTGAAAGAGAAGGACGTGAACGAACGATTCAAGACGAGTATAAAGGAAGGACTAATGAAAAACCCAGAACAAGCTTCAATTGCAGAGGAATGGGCACTTTTGAAGAATGAAATAACAAAATCCGCAGAAGAATACATTGGTAGGAAAGAAAGAATAGGTAGAAAACCGTGGATCACTCAGGATGTACTAGAATTGATGGACGGAAGACGGATCGCATGAATGTAAGAGATGAAAGGGAAAAAGTAGAATATAGATGTCTGAGAAATGAGGTTAACAAGTAGTGCAAGGAAGAAAAAGAAGAATGGTTTAAAGTGAAATGTGCAGGTATAGAAAATTTCCTGAAATTAGGAAAAGTAGATACAACTTATCGAAGGATTAAGAATACTTTTTGGGAAAGGAAAACTATGTGCTGTAATATTAAGGACTCGGATGGAAAACCTCTAACAGATAGGGACGAAAAGGTTGGTAGATGGAAAGCTTACATGGAGTGTTTGTATAAAGCTACGTTTACACTAGCTAGTTATTGCAGCAAGTTCTTACAGCAGTAACTTGTTGCTGTGTTTACAGCTCAAGCAAGATCTTCCACAAGTTTTCTTTACCAGACTTGCAGAAATAACTTGCAGTAACTTGCCGATACCGTTTACATGTGCTTGTTGTGCAAGTCAATTTAAAGGACTGGGGTTGGTGAACCAGGTTAGAGGTTAGGTTAGGAGCCTGGCATAAAAAGGCAATGAAACAGTAAAAAGGAAGTAGAATGGCTATACCTGGCCAGATCTGTGAGAACTGAATGCTGCACAGTTAATGTACGCAACTAGCACCAAAATGGTATCAATTAGGGTTATCCTGAACTAGCACTTACGCATCTAGAAGAAATGCGTATTTATTGTGCTTGTACACAGCACGGACTGGTGCACATATTTTAGCCCTGATCTTCCCAAAATCGAGGCACATAGTTTCCAGGAAGCTCTGCTCCTCTTTTGACGACAGTCGTGCTTTCTTTCACTTACTGTTGGAGAATAAAGTATAAATACTCCAGTTTAGATGTCAATAAAAATTCTAATTCTGCAAGTAACTTGCAAAGCTCATGACAATCTTATTTACACTGACGCTGCAAATTTCTTGGGCAATAAATTGCTCATAGCTGCAAGTCAACTTGCTGAGGAGTTGAGACTTGTAATTTTATCCGGCAAGTTTTCCCGTGCAAGTAAATGCTGCAAGAACTTGCTAGTGTAAGCGCAGCATAATAGAAAGGAGATTGAGAATCATGTAATGGAAAGAGAAGAGGAAATTGATGAGGATGAGAAAGGAGATTTAATCTTGATATCGGGATTTGACAGAGCATTGGAAGACTCGAGCAGGAACAAAGCACCAGGCATAGATGATATTCCGATTGAGGTGCTACGCTGCATAGGTGATGAAGGTCTTATCAGGTAATTTCACTTGGTGTGTAGGAGTATGAGACAGGTGAGGTACCCTCTGATTTCAAGAAGAATATTATCACTCCTATACCGAAGAAAACAGGAACTGACAGATGTGAAGATTACCGTACAATCAGCTTGATCACTCATGCCTGAATGATACTGACTAGAATAATTTACAAGAGGATGGAAAGACAGATAGAAACAGAGTTGGATCAAGTCCAGTTTGGCTTCAGGAGAATTGTAGGAACAACGTGCTAGAGATAATGAAAGGTTGGTGGTTGTTGTTGGTGTAGGTGGTGGTCATGTTGTTTGGGTCTTCAGTTTTTCGACTGGTTTGATGCATGCCTCCATGTCCTGAGTTAATCATTCCCTCTCTAAATATCTAGCACATCTTTCATCTGAGACAATCTGATAGACATATTCTAAACTTGGTCTACCCCTACAGTTTTTGTCCTCAACACTCCCATCCATAATTGAGATTGCTATTCCTTGGTGTCTTCGTATGAGTCCTATCAACCTATCTCTTCTCTTCATTAGCAGTTGCCAGAAACATCTCTCCTCGCTCACTCTTCTTAATACTGTACTTCTTTATTTGTTACCCTATCTACCCATCTGATCTTCATCATTCTCCTGTAACACCATTTTTCAAACGCTTCTATTCTTCTCTTTTCTGCTGCACCAATAGTTAAAGTTTCACTTCCATAGGTTGCCACGCTCCAGACAAAGGCTTTCAAAATTTACTTTCTAGTACCTAAATCAATATTTGAGGTCAACAGATTTCTTTTCTGTAGAAAGACTTTCTTTCTTTGCCTGAACCAACCTACTTTTTATATCCTCTTTATTTTTACCTAAAGTCAATTTGGTACAATGAAACAGTACCGGTTTCGGTGACACTGTGACCTTCTTCAGCATGGTATATGATGAGTAGCTGAGTAGTACCATGCCAAAAGTTCAGAGTAAAATTTCAAAAAAAAAACAGATCTGTTACAATAATTTTGTTAATAACGCATAAAAAAATGTCTTGAAAAACAGTGTCGAAATGAGGAGATGTGTATGATGATAAGTTAGGTTATAAAAATGATGCTTGATGTGTATTTGTCAGGTATTGTAGAGAAAAACTTTGGAATATGTGTGGCAAAGTTCTTATGAAATGTTGAGAAATGTATCGGTTGTGTGATTATTTCTGGAAATGCAAAATCATCTGAAAATGCAAAATCAATCTGAAAACAATTACATGTGTTTAAAAAGAGTATCTGCTACAGATCACCAGAAGAGGGGGAAGCTGCTTAGGCCACTTCTGATCTTCTTTACTTGAGGCATGACGAATAGAAGGACCTAGTGTGAGGACTCCGCCATTATAGAACGGTAGTTCGTGGTCCCTCCGCTACAAGCACTGCAAGCGATTATGTCCAACACGTGTCCTGTTGTTCCGTCGAACTGGGTCATAGAAAAGTGCGGGGGAAGCTAGTGTGAGATATTTGTGTGAATTAAATTGAATCTTCTTTGCTTTCAGTTCTTAAATTCAGTTCATTGTGTACAGGGGGGGGGTTGGTTCAGCGGTCTAGCTGTATGCCTCTCACCAAGGCGGTCCGGGTTCGATTCCCGATCAATGCATGTGAGATTTTCGAAGTGAAATGCCATGTCCTGTGGTTCGGATTCCACGTGAAAAGGAGGTCCCATGGCTCATAATCACAAGATTCACGGTCACGTAAAACTACAATCTTCCTTTTTTTCTTGTGTACATCAGCGTTCTATGTTTTGTGTAGGCATACTTCAAACATAGGCTATTTCTTTGTTAATATTTGTCTACTGTTTTGTGCTTGTCCCTCAGCGAACGGACGGTCTACCTTGACTCATATGTCCAGGAACTGAGGGGCAAAGCCATGGCGAATTGCTGTTGAGAGATAATCTTTTTCATATATATATAATTAAATTATATATATCATTTCAAACAAATATATCCAATCAATCATTGCACCCACTGCCGACCTATGAAATCGGTACGGTGTAAAATCACTTAAAACAACAAGTTTCACCTAAAACAATTCATTAAAATCAAGAATGTCACTATGTAAAGGGGCGTAAGGAGCTCATTGAGAGCACCAGGTTCCCATTCTATTAGGCAATGTACTCATGCCTACAAGCTTGATTATCTCATTCCGAGTCCAGCATCCAAGCAACTGCACGCCACTGCTCCAAGCTTCGTCTTCTAACGCCAATTGATGAAATCCATGATTTGCCAGCCTTTCAACCAAGCCTAGGCCTCGTTATCGCCTTGACTTCGATATTTCAAGCCATTCCACTACGTTCCTATAGGCTTAATTTGCATCCCCTTTGGTAACAGTGCAGATTAAGTCACTCCTCTACCATTCAAATATCCAACACCATACCCACCCTGTAAGCATCCTAGTCAAGCAACTCCTGTCTCCCTCGAGTTTTAATACAAGTAAAGCTCATCCCCTCTCCCTACCAAGCAGCCAATAATTAATTATTTAATTAATTATTTCAAGTAACTTCGAATTTCATCAGCGCAATCAACGTCACAGCTCCAACTGTATTTAAACTGGATAACTTTGAGTGACTGGTAAATTTGTTTTTCTCTTTCCTTATTCTCTGGTCGACCAAGGTATTTGACCACTATCTCTCATCACCTCTTACTCATTACACGCACTTATAGTCTACGCTCACGAACACAAACATGTCGCGCACTGACACTAAACCTCGAACATTAACGTACCAGGGCATAACATTCCTGATAACTCAGGACCCTGATGACCCTAAAAGCCCAAATTATGCCCCTGTTAATCCAAAAACACTAATTCCGAGTGGGCCTACCCACAAAGGAGATGGTACACTCGTTCCACTTAAACCAGCTTCACCAAAATCCGATTCCTCACTCTCTAGCTCACCTCCTCCCTCACCGGGCCACGTCTCATTCCCGACAATTGATTTCGAGAAAGAGCTGTGGTACGCTTCACCCAATGGCAGTAACCTTCAGACCACGATGGTCCTTATCCACCCACCTATTGGTATTAGCCTTTGTAAATCAGTCAGGCAAACAGTAATTAACGCGCTCAATCCCATAGCCCAATTTATTTTCCTCATTGAGGAATTAGGTAATCAGCAGATAGGCATCACTCCCTCTGAGAATAGCCATCTCAACTCTGTCACTAGTGTTCTCAAGAGTCGCTCTGGGGATTTTCATTAATTAGATTCAGACCACAAATTCACCTTCTTTAGTCTCTCAATCTGAGGAAACTAAATTGCCACAACAAGAAACAACAAAAGTAACAGTCTGTATAGCCTACTTCAGGAATCTGTGCTTTCCGTAACATGTAATGGAGACCGTAGTACTTATTTCCATGAATTATATTTTCCATTGTGCCCTGCCGTGTTATTTTAATTGTAATCGCTAATTACTTTTTAAAAGAGTATCAGTTACAAAGTACAGTAATTCGTTTCCCTTGGTATTATCCCTAAGACCAGCTGACCGGCAGCGTGGAACTTGCCCACACTAGCGCTGCGGGGCGGGGCGCGCTTGAACTTGAGGAATCCTCTCACTTTCTCTTGCATTCGTCATGCTTGAGGTAGAATGCAGGCCCGACGAGAGGGGAGGAGTCCAGGCAGGGCTGGTGCCCCGGGGCCCGACCCTCGCAAGGGGGCTCGGCATCCTAGGAGGATGGGCCCAATCGGGCATTGATTTATTATTGCCTTTATGTGACTTGAATTTGCTACTGGCAGTCATTTCGTGTATGCAATGAACTGTCTATGAACAAAGTTACAAGGATTGAGAAACTTATTGTCAAGTGGGCAATATTTTCCTTTACAAAGCGTTTGTGGGAAGAACAACTGTCTCAAAGTGGTCAACTTAGGCGATGGGGCTTTGCTATGTATTATTCTCAGAATATACCTGAAGACAGAGCAGGGTGTTGAGCGATACAGGAAATACGGGAATTATACGGGAATTTTAGTGACCCGGGAAAAATACGGGAATTATACGGGAAATTCGCACTTGATACGGGAAATCTTGAAAAGTCTCATAATGCCCGGCTTCTTAGCCCCCGAACGCTCGGTAGAGTCCTCCCGCTCAATCTTCTATTTCGCCTGCAGACCGCGCTGCCACCCGTAATTTGCGCCACCGATAGAGCGCTAAGCGGGATGAGAACCCAGCCAACGTCGAATGCATACTTAGCCTGGCCGACCGCCGGCCGTACCCTCTACGCGTGGAGCTACGCGCGCCGCGCTCGTTGCTGACAATGACATACAGGAATCAGTCCGCATTGTTATTCACAGAGGAGACCTGGGTTTCTCGACAAGATCAGCCCTTAATGAAGCTAACAGATCAAGATATCAGAAAATTTCAGACGCGGATGTGCTGCAATTTCGCACCAACTGCCGGAAATTGTACATTCGTATCCTATGGCTGAACAAATCAAAGAGTGGTCAACTCTTGCTCACGAGAGACCCGTGCTATTTCCTGCCTAGACACTATAGGGGTCGCTGAGACTCCTAAGTTGGAAAAGTTACGATCGTCATTGCCCTGGAAATTCTTTGTAATCAGAAGAATTTGCTTTCTGGCGCAATGGCTGACCGCATCAAGAGCAGCTACTCCGCACTTCTGAGACTGCTCTCCGTTACTGCGCGTTTGAAGCAGTTCGACGGAAAAGAGCCACGGTTCGACGTGCTGTGGTCTGAATTAGTGGCTTCAGCACCTTCCTCAGTTCCTGCCAAAAACGATCTCGCAAGCTTCGATAAAATGATACTGATTTTGTATCACAACAATGCAGCTCTAGACAGAGGTTTCTCCCTGAACAAGGAGTGCATGATCGTCAATCTCAAAGAAGCAAGTCTGATTGGCATGCATAGCCTACTGTTCAGGACGCTGTGATGGCAGCTGGTGCAGTAGAAAAGATAACAGTGAGCAAGAGTCCATACTGCATGAAACTCTACGCCGTTTTCAAGGAAACAAAACAGGTGCGAAGCGACGGCTAAGGTGGCAGTCGAAAGAAAAGCCACGGAAGGTCTCCAGGAAGGGAAAAAAAAGTACTGTCAAAAGTATTTAATTTTGTGCTTTGTATAACTGAAGTTCCTAGTAACAATCTTGTATTTGTCAAAGTGACTTATTTAAGTCCGTGCAAACACTCAATGCAAATGCGTTACACATGCATACATTTCAAAAACTACAAACAATATCTCACAGCTCCCGACATTTTACTATCAAACACCCGTTACCAACATGTGGCTACAAAATACACCACACGAGTGACAGAATTCTTCTCGTATGGGCAGGCATTTTTTCAGTCGCTTGTTAACCACTGTCTGTGTCGGATTTCCTTTCATTATCATTGTTTCGTTACTTTTACTTCGCCGAAGTTCGACCCGAGGACTGGAAAAATCCCGTACAGCATGAACAGAAAGAAATACTGAAGGTGGTCTGGATATCGCGGTGGATGAAATGATTATTAACCTTGGCAATTCATCAAGCTCTGACAAAGACAATGATGGTGATGATGATAGGGACAGTGAAGGAATGGAGGGTGTCAAAGAAACCCTTGCCAAGTGACTGAGGATAATTTATTTATTGGTGTCAGTTCGCTTGCGTCAATCGATAATAGACCACAGGCTATTGTTTCCCTTCATAGTGTTCAAAATACCGTCCGTCATTCAATAGCCTACAACTCGAAAATATAAAACCATGGCAATAATATCGCCACAGAGGGGCTTGTTTGAGTGCTCAGTGCTAAATATGTCTTTACCTTAACTTTACTTTTGTATTATCACGAAAGCTAATATTAAACGTAGAGAGTCGCGATTAAGTGAGTGTGCATGGTGTTATCTGTCAACTACTGCAGTAAACTGTGAACGACCTCCACTCAGACTCTTGTTTCATGTTAAAGGATACTCATTGCATGGTGAGTGTTTTTGTATTCATTAGCTGTAGAGTATTTGCCATCTTTGTCGTATTTATAGAATTGAATACCGATGATAAAGGTATCATAGCTTCGGTGTGTAATTCATTTATTCATCTAAAAGTATCGTATTTCTCTGTTTGAATGTCCTCGGCGTTGACTCAGGACCGTTTTTTTTAAATATATTACGTATAATTGTACAGAAATAATGTCTGAAGTATATAGCGCTGTGTATTATTCAAATCAGTTGATTTACTACAACTCTAAAAACTTAGCAACACAGCTCAGCTGTTCCGAGCTCCCGGCATATCCTTCGCGTTGTTTCCTTCGAAATACAGGGTGTAGGTGAGAAGCATGCTCAGAATTCTTGCCGTGTGGCGGTTGGACGTAGGGTCTTGTTATGTGGCGACCGTAGGTTGCGGAGAGGAAAAGCGGGGCAAAGTGACAGGAAGGCTGTCAGTACCGAAAGCGCGGGGTTAGCAATACTGTATTTGTCGCATAACTTACGTGTGTAATAGCGGACACACCTCCAATTTTACTATAAAAGTCGTTATCTAAAAAGGGATAGTGGGTGGGTAACATTTATTGCTACATCACCCCCAAAATTATTATTCATTATTACAAAGGGTATTTTGACTATTTTCAGTAGTGTAGAAGATTGTATCGCCTTGTTCCGGGCTCCTATAGAGCTTACATTTTCTTTCATCTTTCATTTGCCATAGGACGCGCCACCGGCGTATGGTTATGCATTACCAGCTTCTGGTTTAGTAGTCAGGTAATGGAAGCAATGGGAAGTGTGTACTACAATTTTCCTTGCATGTAACTAAGCAAATTATTGTTGATAAGAGAACGTAAAATGCACCAAGAATGATATGATCTTTAGCTGTGTGCAGTGAGAAGGCTCTGCATGTGTTCATTCCTTATGTATTAATGATGCGAAATGTCAGCTAACGTTGTGCCACATACAACACTCGTAGTCTCTAAATGTTGCACATTTTCCCGTAAATTGCAGCAGTTTATGTTTTAATTGCTTATAAGATCGTGACAAAGAAAGTGTTCCTCCAATAGGTTGATTGTATTTAACTGTATGCACGTCGTATAATCTTGGCGAAGTGTATTTTTTCACGGAGCAACTTAACACCGTAGTAGGCACGCAGCTTTTTGTATTTAGTTTTCTGGCATCTTGTTTTAAATTATTGACTAACATATTTCTAAATGCAGACAATCCATACCTCCATTAGGATTCGAGTTCCATAATTCATGCAAAATGAGGTCCTTCGTTTGTGAAATTGGGGTCATAACCCCCTACCCTTTCAGTGATTACCGTATGGTACTTTACGTAGACTAGTTGAAGATGTAAATGAACATTAAAAAAAATGTTGCCAGTTGTTTGGTTTATTAACTTGCGGTAATATCATCCATAGGTAATGAAAACTGGGCATGGTTGGATTTTAAGGTAGAGCCGCATGTGCTATCAAATCGCTTTCTTGCAATACCTGGAATATGTATAGAATTATAAAATGATTATTGGTTAAATAAGTGTTAATAGAGAGGCTATTATAATTATAATGATTAAATAAATTTTAAAGGAGAAATGATGCGTTGTTAGTAAATATTAGGCCTACCGGTACGGCGAATAGCCTACAACTCGTAGCTTACATCACAATTTAGCATTTAAACGGGTCACGTTAATGCATAATATGCCAATATAACAACCGGATAGCAAATTATAATAATATTCTCACATATAACATATATAATTTGCACCAACTTAATTATTGTAGTCCAAGATATGTTAGACCAATGCCGTTTGAAATGTGCAAATCGCACACTTTGTAGGCAAGCTGTTTGTTATGGTCGTCTCTGATGCGAAGTTCTACTAATAACTCTTTTTGGAGACACTTGTCTTTGGAATATTCATGAAAGGCCAACCCACTAGTTATTAATTCATAAGTTGAACGCCTAAAAACAAAACCGCAATCCGAGATAATAAGGAAGATAATCACTAACGAACGTTTCACTGCCAATGAAAATCAAATGGAGATTCGCGGAGCGGAAGTTCGTTATGCATAAGCTTCGATGCCATTTTAACTCGTGGAAGCTCTATAAGGTTACGGTACCATACAATTCAATCACTTCCAGTAAATATTTATTACTAGCGGACCCGTGCGAGAAATCTCGCATGTTCATAAACCACACTTGCTCCAATAGGTTTATAATGAGACACTTAGGGCCGTATTCACCATCGCCGGTAAACTCTTCCATTATCTAAGATTTCGAAAACTCGGTTAATACTATTATCTGAGATAACATAAACATCGGTATTCACCATTGCCTTTATTATCTCGGTTTTCGAAATCTCGGTTTTCGTTTCAATGTGTACTGCATCGCTGAAATTTTCATATAGAAGCACTGGAAACAGTTGAATAGCGCCACGCAAATCATTTGTTTATTGTCTAAACAAAGTTCTGTTCTGTAGCTTTATAGGTTAGGTGTGAGACATAGTGCAGTATATATTCGTAAATAATGTCAAGTTTTGAATTGAAACGTAGGAAGAGGCCTAATATGACACCACAGGAGAAGCAATTACTGATAGATTTAGTGGCTGAGAATATCAGCATCATAGAGAATAAGAAAACAGACGGTGTTACAACATTAATTAAAAACGAGCGATGGGAAAAAATGGCAACAGAATTCAATACACAAGGGCACGGGCCTGCTCGAGATGCAGTAAATTTAAGAACAGTTTGGGATAACATCAAGAAAGCTTCCAGAAAAGCATCCTCGGAGGGCAAGATTGAAGTGCTGAAGACAGGTGGAGGCTCTAGTAACATCAAAAAAGAACTTATTAAACCTTCCGTAGAAGGACTGAGAAACCCTTACGACGACGACAGTGAATTATCACAACTATTGGAGACGCCAGTTATTGACAGTGATGATGCTGTAGTATTAGCGGAGGGATCTGGTCCTACAACTACCAATTTTGAGGTGACTTGGCGCAAGTACATATCAAATATGCTCAAGTCTCCGATACATCCAACACTACAAACCAATAAAAACAGCAATAGTGTTACCAGTGCCCAAGTCGAGTACGTCAATGAAGTTGATAAGCCTGATCACTCCTCAGAGTCAGTTAGAACTCCATTAGCTTCAAACCTGACCTCTTCAGGTAGGGCTGCGCGCCAAAGACCAATGGTAAGCAAGTCAGGAGAGCCTTTGGCAAAAATTCATAGGTTGAAGTCTGAAGTAGCCACACAGGAACATTTATGGAAAAAGGAGCTTCACTTCCTTCAAATGGAGCAGGAGAAAATAAAGCTGGCGGCAGATGAAATAAGGCTTGAAAGAGAGAAGGAGCTTCTTAAGCAAGACCAATTAAAAACTCAAATAATGGAAAAACAATTAAAATCCCTGTAAATCAATAGTTTCCTTCTCATTATACAAGTGTTACATTCCCAATAAAATACTTCTGTAGTACGTATCAATTAGTGTTCTTCTCCCAAAATTGTCCCGACGAGCCACATTATATTGATCAGCTTGTCCATCAATTTGACCGTCCCTTAAAAGTTCAGCCCATGGTACTGGTAGTTCTAACTGTGGATCGTCCTGAGGTAGCTCTTCTCCTGCTTTTCGCACAATGTTATGTAGAACGGCTGTAGCAGTTATCACTGGAAACGTGTGCTCTAACGCTAAATTCATATCTAAAGCAAGAACCGGGAATCTTCGCTTCCATATGCCAAACATTTCTTGTTCTTATTTGTGACTCGTTATAAAGATTCTCTTCGGGTGTGTGAACTGCATCCAGAGGAGGCATTAGGTACGATCTACAAGGGTAGCCAGCATCTACTAATGATACTGAATCCCCGTACACACCTTGTTCGAACCTGGCTCGTTGTACACAGTTGTTGAAAATCGTACTATCATGACTACTTCCAGGCCATCTAGCCACGAGGTTAGTAAATTCCATATTACAATTACATATTGCTTGCACATTCAGCGAAAAATAACCCTTTCTGTTTCGGAATAATTCGGCATGATTACCTCCAGGAGAACGTATTCGAATATGGGTACAGTCCATTGCCCCTACTGCTTTTGGAAATCTGGCAATGTTATAAAAACCCATCTGTGTTTGCTTTATAGCCTCAGGTGTTTGCGGAAGACTGATGTAGCGAGGTCGTAAAGCGGCTATGGCAGCACTCACACGATGCACGATTCGGCAAGCTGTTGGTTGACTCACCCCTGCGAAATCCGCTACGCTCAGCTGATTACTACCAGTAGCATAAAACCTTAATGCAAGCAGCAATTGATTTATTGGCGACACAGAATGGTTCCTGAAAGACCACAAATATAACTATTCAGTTGTTAAATTTACAGTGAATGCTTTCTATATACCGTACTCACTATTGGAGTTATAGTATTCATCTTACCTGTCCGTTGCAAACTCAAGGTTAGGTTCTATGATGGACAATACTGACAACGTAGAAGATTTAGATAACCTAAAACGTGTGATAAAATCAACATCATCGTAATCCTCAAAATATGAGGCACGTTCTTTTATCCACCTAGGCCGTTTCCCTGCATATTCTTGCTGATATTCTTCGTCACTATCGTTTTCTCTAGCATTTATTAAGCATTCCATTCGTCTGCGCGCCATTTTGTTCTGTTGATTATCTTAGTTTTCGGCATTTTACCGGTCAAACTTCCTCCAGTAAAGTGATTAACCAGGATAATCCTTATTAACCGAGATAATTGTGTTGGTGAATAACGATATAGCTATTATCTGAGATTCTGGCAGCTATAAACCAAGATAATCAAATTACTGGCGTTGGTGAATACGGCCCTTAAGGAGAAATGTTATGTTTTTATTTCAACCAAATGATTATAAAACACTATTAACATTTCAGGATAAAGGAAAAACCTCAGCATGTTAATATGACATGAAACATGCGTCTCAGTGGCCCGTGGACAGCAAGTATGGAGCGTATTATCCTACATCAAGGGTGATTGCAAATCGCACACTTCGTAATCGCACACTTCGTACAATTTTTTAAAAGTCCTTTTTTAAAGAAATTATAGATATTTATGAAATTATAGTGCAATAAGTCACTGCTAATGTCTATTCTCTTTCATTTGAATGCTCATTTGTCACGATCGGTCGCTTGTGAGCGACGCAGGAGGGATGCATACTACTGAAATAATATATATGAAGATGTGACACTCCTATTCTCTACTCTCTCAACCCTCCTGAGTAGTGATGGGCTGCGAGTGGACTCGCGAAGAATCGAGTCTGGAACCGTAAAACTCGAGATACTCGAGTCCGAAATCGAGGCCGAGGACGCTGTCAGCGTTATCCGTGAGCCATATATGGAAACTACACGATATATAGTAATGTCGGTACGCCTTGGCCAAGTATTGTATTCGTTTCCCATCAATGCACAGTGATACAATATAATATTCAAAATTGGAAACCGGCAAGAAGTGGACTGATGACAGAAAGAAAGAACGCAATACAGTAAAGAGAAATTTCCTTCAACGTGATAATTTGCTAAGCAGTAGTATATATCGCTGTTGATAACGCCAGTAGTCTTATCGATATCTCTGGTTGAGTGGTAACGGTGCTAACTTTCACGCAGCGTGCTGGGGTTCAATTCCCGGCGAGGAGGTTTTTTTTAACTTGATTTTTAAAATTACATTTCTTTCTTTATCATTACCTAGTCGTTATAATATGAAGCATAGTGTGCATTTTACAAACGATTTCTCTTGTAAATCACTAGTAGAAAAGTCGTTTGCAAGTTTAGCGAGTGTTGGGAATTTGGCCGCTTTCTGTCCTATATCGTAAGTACGGATCGTGACGTCACCGTGGAGACTCGAGTCCTTCGCACGGGTTACTCGTTCAGACTCGGAACTGCTAGACTCGATTCTCGCGAGTCCAAGCGTCACTCGCGCACATCACTACTCCTCAGTAAAACAGTCATTTATATTAGCTCTCCTCAGGTAAACGGTATTTTATTTGTGTTCGTAGCATCCCATCCCACCTGCGAGAGAGTTCACTCGCGGGCGCGCGCTTTGCTCACGCTACGGCTTAGGCCTAAATATCGCCATCACCCGTGAGCTGCGGAAGTGTCTCCAAAAATGCAGTTACACTTGCGCCAGAATCTTGATTCGCGCTTTAAGATTCATTTTTCAGCCATTCGGTATGCGAACTCTAGTCTTAGAGGGTTCTAAAATATACGGGAATTTGGTGGATTTTCATACGGGAATTATACGGGAATTTGAAAAAAGGCCATCGCTCGACACCCTGCAGAGAGAGCATTCCATTAGTCTAAATTTAGCTTATTCGGCTTATGCACCAATCCTTCAAATAACTTTCTCATCCCTTCACGTCTTATTTCGCCTAGGCCACGAGACCCTGGGCTGCCCTGGTGTTTTTGGTCAGCTAGCTCAAGAGTTTCAAGTTTGGTGCGTCACATCGAGCTTAGATATTTAGAGGTGTTAGTGTCTGAAATGATTATATTGTCTAGCTAGACGTATCATATGCCGTGCAGACGCGTTAGTAAAATAAATTTTAAAGTAGCGTCCACATAGTAATTCACTTTATAGTTATTGTTGATTTAAGGGGTGAAACAGAGAGTTCATCGTCCCCTAGTAATTCACTTTCGCACTATGTGAAAAATTATCATTTCTGGCTAAATATCTTGCGAAAGGGTGGGATGATTCTGTTGTCAAACGTAGATAGAAGAAATGCATGAGAAATTGTTCATCTTCTTGTATAGTGAATTGAGAAAACAATGTTATCATATGAATAATCTGTATGTTTAGGTGCAGTAAAATTATTATTATAACTGGTTCATTCAATACGATCAACAATCCCAGATACTTGGGTTCGTGTGCAAGTCATTTATGATGAAGGGATTTATTGAAAACCTATATTACTATTGGTACTAGAGTTGGGAAATGTATCCAAAGACTGAAACTAAGGTAACATTCCTGTATTTTTCTGGCTTTAGTGTTAACCAGGAGAGAAATGACAATTAAGCTAGGGCACTGCACCACTCAACTTTGTTTTCCAATTCCTCTCATGGACCGTCAGTGGTAAGGACAGATGACCTACCGTAGCTGTTCCGTCCCATAAAACAACAAGTAACAAAACTCTGTGCTATTGCCTCTGTGGCATGATCAATTGCATGCCGTATTCTTAGTTGCCGACCGAGAAAAGTTGGAATGCGTTGCCCGTCGCGACTATTACTATAATTATTAGGGTTAAGAGTAGGGTAGGTGTCCATGGACTTGAAATAAGGTACTATACCGGCATTTGTCTGGAGGGAGTGTGAAAAACAATACTCAGGATAGCCGCTGCCAGCACCGGGATTCGAACCTCTGATCTGCGGACTTGCTGCAGACCCTGTATAATTGAAATATTATTAATACAGTAGGCCTATATTATACAGTATTTATTGCAGCCAATGATCATATTAGGACATAACAATTGAACGCCCGTAGTCTCCTCAACAAGTTCAAATTCAAATAGTTCCAACTTTGGCTACCAGACGCCACAGTCAATGACACCCAGCGGCGAAGGTTGGAACTTGATAGTGTGTTTCTAACGAAATAACCTACAAATTTGGCTACACACCACCAATCGTAGTGGAAATGAATGTACGACTGTGCAACTACAGCCTTTGGATGAGACAAAAATGTGTCCGGACTGTCGCAGCAGCTGGCGTGATTTTTGTCGCGGGACTGTCGGTCTCCTGTGTTATTGCATTCAAGTTCGCCCACTGAGGACAAAAGTGTCACTCACTACTCAGATCGACGGCCTTCTAAACCACAGGCCCAATGGCTTTACTTCCCCTCCGAATAAAGGCGTGCTGAAGGATTTTAACGCTCTTAACATTCCGACGATTTCGGCCGGACTTATACCCGCGAACTCGGGCATAGCAGTTCAGCATGCTACAATTATTATTATTGATGTGTATCATCTTTCCACTCGGTTGCTGGATATTTTTGTGGGAGTGATTTTGAAAAATGGGACGGAAGTGGATCGGACGGAAGTGTGTAAGACTCGCTGCCAGCTGGCAGTGGTACCATGTGGAATGTATACAACATACGGATTACTTCAAGGTTTGGAGGCGCCATTACGGATAGGATATTTCTACAATAAATCATCTTCAAGTTGTCGTTCTTTGGTGTAAAAATATTCATTATATCATATTTGCTGAAAACAATTTTATTATTGCCTTCTGTTTTTTTATGTTCTTGTAATTTATTTTGTGATGAACATTTTGTGCAAAAAGAAATTGCACAATATCAGTTTGTGTAAATTTACGAGGATTATAATTTTTTTCATAGTTTGGTTATAGAGGGGGGGGGGGGGGGGGAGAGATTCCAGCCCCAGGGCCAATCTCCGCTCTCCACGGCCCTGGTTGAATGTAGTGGAAGGAGGAGTAGTTATACTTCCCTCGTCTGGTAATCTGTAGCTAATACTTTTTTAATAATATATATTTTTTTCCAGCTTAATTTCGCTTTTCCCAGTGATTGGGATTACATTATGTTGACCGACTGAAAATTTGCAGTATCAATATTGTCAATAAGGCAGCACTGAAAAATGGTTTCAAAGCTATCTTTAGGAGCAAATCAACTACGGTAGATTCTTCCTGTGGAACAGTCTATAGTTGCTGGGAGCATGACCAGCGACTTGCAAATGTCTGTCCCAGTGCTCTCATTAGCGTTCCCATTCTGACCGGTATATAAAGATGATATTGTAGTTTATTAACCCATGAATGCCCGAATTAATACTTTATGAAAATTTTGCTTTTTTATTAGTAAGTCGTACCATAGGGAGTTATTAAGTTGCTCAAACCATATTTTATGAAGGTGGCATCTTAAGTTCCCGAAATACAGGGCGTTACATATATGTAACGCTAGGTGCTTGTGTTGTCAAAACCCTTATTGCATATTCTGAATGGTGATTTATATACACAATAATGTACCAGTTTCATATTTGTTGCTAAATACTTATCTTGATAATATTACACTTTAAAAAGCACTGAGCAAGCATTTTGACACCTTTGAACCTTCGATCATAGTGTCAAGTGACTAGTTAGTTGGTGTGGAACGGCAAGGAGCATGATATGCACAGTCCCACATCACATTTACAACATGCAGTGCGGACACTGCTTACACACAATTCGCCGGCACACCGCCTCCGCTTATGTCCTGGGACTTTGATGACCATAAGACTGCGTCCATCACATCACAAGTCTTCAATGTCGGGGCCCTATCCTGCACGTGCTGTTCACAGCTGCCTGGCTCCACGTGGTTTTACACCGTACGATTTTACATAGAATTGTGCCACTTCCCTCTTGAACTCCAGTTGAGATGTCCTTGACCGTGATATCGTAATGAGGTACCATGCGTCTTGGAGACTCTCGATAAGAAGCCAAGAAAATATATCCCACCACCACTTTTTGTTTCTTATTGACACATGATATCAGTTCACATTTTCATCCATAAGGTTCGTTCCTCCCATGAATTTGCTATAGGTGCCGATCTGGAGAGGACGTGGGATTGTAACTATTTTTCTTTTCAGCCCGAGAGAACCTTCTGACCTGGTCGAGTGGGGGGGAAAAACAGGGACAGTCGTGGAGGCAACAGTTACTGTGCTGTTTTCATGCCAGCGAGCTATAATCATGTCATCATTACTCCTTTTCCCCTTACTCCAATATTTCTGCCAAGGTCAGACTTCTAAATAATAATTATGTTTTTGGATTTACGTCCCTTTTAACTGCTCTGGCTTTTAGAGACTCCGGTTTGCCGGAATTTTGACCCGAAGGGGATCTTTAACGTGCCAGTAAATCTACTGACACGACTCCCTCGCATTTGCGCACTCTCAAATGCCAGCTGACTGCACCAGGATTCGATCCTGCAAGCTCGGGCACAGCAAGCGAGAACGTTGCCGCTGAGCCACGCAGCCAGTCTAGATCTCAGAAGTATTGAAATAATTCTCGTATTGTATTTTCTGAAACACTGCCTGCAGCCAGATATCTCGGCAAAGGGATGGTCTTGAATACGGTACTGGCATAAAAAATATGCTAGTGACATAAAACATATTATATGAAGGCATGCACTGTTAAAAAAGCTGTAGGCCTATATGGAAAAACGTTTTGTGTATAAATGCATGAAATGTATTCTAACTCATTTCATATGAATGTGCTACAGAAAATGTCTTGCCCTACCACTGACCCTGTATCCGTCTAGTGTTAACATATGGTGCTGGGGCAATTAGTCCCGGGCATGAGCAGGTATAAAGAAACACGTAAGCTATGTTACTGACTTATAAATTAGATATGTTTTCTACCATAATCCCGAAGACAAAGTAAACTATCTCCATTTTACGCAATAATTTAGCATGCCGTACCTTTTGCGGCATGCCATCACGACGTGAGAAACAAACCACGAAATGCACCCAATTGTTGGGACATCACCCAAGACATTCCCTAGTGACTAGTGTGCGGGAAATGAATCAATAGACCTTCCTTGATCATATAAGTGCGAAGTTCGAATATCTTTAACTGGCGAAGGTCCTGTAGAGCAATAAATGCAATAACCGGTACTGCGTTACCATATGGTAACGCTAGGCGTATATGGGTTAATATTCCCTATCGACACCAGCTTCGACCTGGTGGTGAAGTGAATCTGTTAATGGTGTTTTATTTCTGGTTTTTAATATTCCGTATTTACTTGCATATAAGACCCTTTTTTAAATCCTATTTTTAATGCAAAAAAATTGGATATCTCAAGAATTAATAGTGTATCAAGACATCCATTAAATAACTAGACATGCCAGCATCCTCGAAAATACATTTCAAAACCGAAAATTTATTTTTCAGATTTAAAAGATACAATTATGGATCATTATACAATATTAGTCCGTTATAAATCTCCCGCAATTGTCAAAGTATTGGTATACGTGCATGGTAGGGCAGGCCTAATTTCGCGTTCACTGCGTCTGAAATAAACTAAAATACCGTTAGGGATATTCTGCCTTTAATATTAAAAGTAAAATTAAAAGTAGATCCATTATTATTAGGATATTCTGCTTTTAATATTAAAAGTAAAATTAAAAGTAGATCCATTGTTATTAGGTGAGAAATATCGTCACTTTCCCTGACTGTATACTAGGCTATTGCAATTAGACTGAACGACCAATGCCTGATAAGCGTATTGACAATGCCAGAAGAGTTAGAGGGATGGATGAGTGTGACTGGCTAGGAATGTGGCCTTAGAGCAGGGATTTCTGGATTATTTCTGTTTCAACAGCTGCCCCAAACTTTCTGCAGGTAGGAAAGAATGCATATGCTGGTACTGTCACAAAATACCATAACAGCAATTGGTATACTCGTGATATTTATGGTAATGCAGGAACATCCGCAGAATACCGTATCGAAAATAGGAATAGCAGGAACTCTGTAGTAAACGCACATGGTTAGATACCCGTGTTTTTTAATAATGGGTCCAATATGCAAGGCATTTCGTTTTCTAACTTAAAAAAAGGGGGAGTGTTTTATGTTCATACAGTATTTTTTTTGTGTAATTTGTTAATCTTCTTCTTCATCTTGCACAGTTTCCAGCCACTGGCCGGGTCTGTTTGGAACACAAGCCTCTCCAACGTCTTCTGTCTTCCCACCATCTCTCAGCCTCCACCCTTGTCCAGTCTTCTCCTCTCTTCTTCACGCTTTCTTCCACCCCCTTCAGCCACCTGTCTCTCGGTCTTCCTCTCGGTCTCTTTCCTTCCCACTTCGTCTCGTGTACTCTCCTGGGTATCCTCTTCTCCTCCATTCGTATTACATGTCCATACCATCTAAGTCTCGATTTCTCTATACCATCCTGTAATGGTTCCTCCTTCATTAATTCTCTGGTCCTCTCATTTCTTATTCTGTCCATCTTTGTAGCTCCAATACTGCTTCTCAAGAACCTCATCTCACTGGCCTGTATTTTGCTCTTCTCCCTTCCTTTCATAACCCAGGTCTCCGAGGCATACGTCAGGATAGGGACATAGTACGTCCGATATATGATCTTTTTGCTGTTCTGAGGGACATCCTTGCTCCATAACATGCTTCTCACACTCCTCCGGAATGCTTCTGCCTGCCTCCCCCGCTCATTTATTTCTCTATCGTTTCTTCCATTATCTTGTATCAGGCTTCCCAGATACTTGAAACTCTCCACTTTCTTCAGCAGTTCCCCACCAATTGTTATTCCCGTTGTGGTTCTTTCCTTCTTCCTTGTTGTGATCACCATCTCACTCTTATTTATGCTAAATTTCATCCCATATCCTTATATTATTCCTTCCCACACGTCCAACTGTTCCTGTACCTCCTCCTCCTCCTTGTTTCTCCAAATCATCAAATCATCTGCAAACACCATTGCTTTCATCTTTCCTTCCCCAATTACTTGTGCCACTCGGGTCATTATGTCATCCATCACCACAATGAAAAGTAATGTTGACAGTGCAGTTCCTTGTTTCAGGCCGTTTCTCTGTTCCAACCAGTCTGATCTCTCTCCTCCCACTTTTACACAGCTCACGCTTCCCTTATACATCTCCTTTATCCTCTTTATAGTCCATTTCTCTACTCTATCCTCCAGGGACTTTTCTCTACTCCTCTATCCTCCAGGGACTTCTATACTTTGTTTCTGCATACACTGTCATATGCTTTCTCAATGTCCAGGAAGGCCATCAGTAGATCTGTTCCATACTCATAGTGCTGTTCTTGTAACTGCCTTACAGCAGAAATCAAATCCACTGTGGACCTTCCTGCTCTGAAGCCATGTTGTTCTTCCCTCATCACTCCTTCTATCCTTGTCCTAATTCTCTTTTCCAAAACTTTCTCGAAGATCTTTGCACAATGACTCATCAGTGTTATTCCCCGATAATTTCTGCAATCTGCTCTACTACCTTTCTTGAAGATCGGGACAATTATTCCTTTTTTCCAGTCCTCTGGGATCTTCCTTTCCTTCCATGCTGTCCTCATCACTCGGTACAACCACTGTATCCCCACCTCTCCTGCTGCTCTCACCATCTCCACACTCAACTCATCCACACCCGGTGCCTTCCCTCCTTTCATCTTTTTCACTGCATCTTCCACTTCTTTCCATGTTAAGTCCTTTTCTGTTTGCAACTCATCTTCCTCTTCCTCAATTTCTTCCTCCTCACCATCTTTTCCATTTGGGTTCAGAAGTTCTTCAAAATATTCTTTCCACATTTTCTTCAGTTCTTCCCTATTTTCTATCTCTTGTCCCCTTTTGTTCACCATTCTAACATAATCCGTAGGATCCTTCCGCCACTTATTTTTTACCATCCCATACAGGACCTTTTTTGTACCTTCACTATCCTCCTTCATCATCTTTGTCCACTCTTCCATCCACTTTCTTCTCTCCTCAGCCGCTACTCTCTTCGCCTCCTTCTTTCTTTCCTGGTATTCTTCCCTTGTCTCTACCGTCCCCCCCAGGGGCTCACATCTAGTGGGTTGTGGGTTGGCGACCACGGGGCCCCAGCTGAGTCCGGCATTGCTTCAACTTACTTGTGCCGGGCTCCTCTCTTTCTTCTTTCCTGTCGACCTCCCTTGGTCAACTCTTGTTCTCTTCCGACCCCGACGGTATTAGGTTATCCGAGGCCTAGGGAGTCTTTCACTTTCCCGCCTTAATTGGCCCTTGTCTCATCTTTCCTGATACCCTCCTTCTGTGAGGGGTCAGCCTTCTTTTTCTTTTCCTTTTACCTCCTGCCTTGTGCTCAAGGCCCTTAAGGAGGCAGGGTGCATGTAGCCCCACCACTTCTGGTGCACCGTCGATAATGCTACACCCTCAGGGGTTCACAGCTGGTGAGTTCGGGAGTTGGCGCCCCCGAGGGATTCCTGAGCTGGGTTCCGATTTCCCCTTTTGTCCCTTCCCTTTGGGGCGGACCTTCTCCTCTCTCCCTTCTCCTCTCCTCTCCTCTCCACTCCTCTTTTCCTTATATTTACTTTTCTCTTTAAGATTCCCGCACTGTTTTTGTTATTTGGTTCACCGTGTGTCTAAATTCCCTTATAGCGATTTTTTAAGGCATTTTTAATCTACGTTGCATTTTGTAAGTTTTTTTCGATCTAAATTACATCTCGCGATTGTTTTCAACTTCAATTGCATTTTGTAAAGATTGACAATCTAAATTGCTTTTTGGTAAGTCTTTCAATGCAGGTAGCCGGGCCTTTTAGTGAGAATTTTGAATTTCAATTGCATTTTGTAAGTATTTTCAACCTAAACCGCATTTCTCACGAATTTTGAATCTAAATTGCATATTGTTTGTTGGGCATTTTGCACATATTTTGATTCTTAATTGCATTTTGTGGGTATTTTGAATCTAAATTACATTTTGTCAAGTATTTTCAATCTAAATTGCATTTTGTAAGTATTGGCAATCCACATGAGTCGTTTGAATCTACCGTACATTTTGTAAGCATTTTCAACTTCAATTGCATTTTGTAAGTATTTTGAATTTCAATTGCACTTTATGAATAATTTGGATTGGAACTGGGATATTTCAATCTGAATTGCATCATTTTCAATTTCAACTGCATTTTGTAAGTATTTTGAACCTCAATTGCATTTTGTAAGTAATTTCGATCTCATTTGCATTTTGTAAGTATTTTGAATTTCAATTGCATTTTGTAGGAATTCGACGCTACATTGCATTTTGTACGTATTTTGAACCTAGCCTTCATTTTGTGGGTACTTTTCAATCTATTCCTTTTGTGAATCTTTTCGTTCTAAATTCCCTTTTGTAAGAACATTTTGTGAGTTGTTTCAATCTGAGTTCCTTTTTGTAAGTATTTTCCGTCTCACTTAATTTTCGTTCTGGTTTCCGTTTCATTATCATTTTCGCTATCACCCAGATCATTAGGGGCCGATAACCTCGATGTTCGGCCCCTTAAAACAACTACTATCATCATCATCATCATCATCATGTCTCCACCGTCCTATTTTGATACCACCTCCTAAAGGCTCTATTCTTTTCCCTTACTATATCTTTTGTCTTCTCATTCCACCATGGTGTTTCCTTCCACCTCTTCTTACTACTTGTCCTCCCACATACTGCTTCTGTTGCACCTACTAGTGTCTTCTTAAATCAAGCCCATTCCTCTTCCACCCCTCTTTCTTCATCTGTTGGAATTCCTTCCTTTACCATTTTGAGGTACTCGACCCTTCTATCCCCTTCTTTCAGTTTCCATATCCTTATACGTCTTTCCTGGTTCTCAGTCCCTTTCTTCTCCTTACTCCCTCTCAGGTTCATTACCAGCAATCGATGGGCGCTATCCAGGTTCTCCGATGGTATAACCTTGATGTCCGTGATGTTCTTATTTAGTTCTTTCTCATACAGTATGTAGTCGACCACAGACTTCCTGGTCAAGTCATCACTGTACCATGTGATTGTGTGGCTCTCTCTTTTCTTAAACCAGGAGTTCCCAACTAGCAGGCTGTTCCTCTGGCAGAAGTCCAACAGTCTCTTTCCTTCCTCATTTCTTCCGCCCCAACCCTCTGGTCCTAGAACACTCTCATAATCTTGTCTTTCTCTTCCTACATGGGCATTGAGATCCCCCATAACAATCATATTTCTTCCTACCAGCTGCTTCTGCAATTCCTCTTCAAACTCCTCCTTCTCTTCAGAGGCGCAGCCTACTTGTGGAGCATACACTTGCACTATTTCTACGGTCTCTCCCCTCAGTGCTAATAATAATTTTTATAAATAATGACTGTTATTTTGTCAATGAGTAGAAAAATTCACTTCTTTGTAAATGTTTGACTTGTTTGTATATCAAGTTGTATGCACATAATGCATATAGTCACCTATGTCATGATGTTGTCCTAAGTTATTAATCTAGAATTTACAGTTATGTTGTAGCAGCATGGTATTTTAAGTGAAATGAAATTAGTGGGACCTGGATTAGGCATTTTTGATTTATTGGAGTTGTAACGTTTCTTTCGTCCGTTACAAATTCTCTCATCACAATCATGTCATTTGTTTATTTTGTCAATTAATGTATTTTCTGCAATTCATATTTTTATTAGTATTATTAATCACATGCCGGCCCCGTGGTGTTGGGGTAGCGCGCCTGCCTCTCACCCGGAGGCCCCGGGTTCGATCCCCGGCTCCGTCAGGGATTTTAAAACTGACGTGAGGGTTGGAACGGGGTGCACTCAGCCTCGTGAGGACAATTGAGTAGCTGTCTGACAGTGAGACAGCGCCCCGATCACGAATACCAAGATTAACGGCCGAGGGGACCCGACGCGCTGATCACGCGTCACCCCAATATCTGCAGGCCAAATGGCTGGGCAGCGGTCGCTTGGTCGGCCTTAGCCCGTCATGGGCTGGATAGTGCCAGGGGTTGTTTATTATTAATCACATGGGCCTTATCATTAAATCTCTTGCCATTTACCATCAGGGTTGATATTAAGGTTTTAGTTAGCAATCCTTTATAGTTAGACGAGAATTGGCTCTTCATATCTTTGTAATATATATTTAATTATGAACTGAAATCAGTGTTGCAACAGAAAGGACATCTCATTGTTCTGCAAAAGTTATTTTAGTAGCGAAGCCAAGCCATGAGGCTTATGACTAGGGCTCGGATTCGAGCATATTTGCATAATTTGTTCCTGAATAGTACACGTTGACAGAAGCCTTTCGGTGGTATTTTCACCTCTCTGGGACCAACAGAATTGAAATTTATCGAGCATATAAATGCATAAAACTGTGGTTTTCAGAATAGAAGCATATAAATGCATATTATTGTGGTTTTCGTCTAAATAATTTGTTTTTCTTCGACTCCCCCCCCGAATTCGGGCCCTGACCATCCTTAAGGTTCGAAAACAGAAATAATTATTGAAAAGCCTACCTGGTCGGAATAATAGAACCACAGGTTTTTAGCATTTAGTGAGGTTGTTCTCGTCATTGAAACTTTTATTGACTGATTTAAGAAAATCATTCAAAACTGAAAACATAGAAAAAATTCTTGTTGTACAGACCAATGCAGATCTACTTCATTGACTCGCCAATTCTGAACATTTTGTAAATTAACTTTTAAACTGTAACTTTTATAAGAAAACTTCTCTTATATTTACTTGAAAAACTTGAATGCGAGTGTATTGCAGTGTATCATACATACAATTGAATCGGTTATTTCAGAAACAACATAAGTAATTTTTGGCAGAATCGAGTTAGCAGCATGTTTGTATTCTATGCATGTAAATACATCGTTCTGTGCACAAACAACATAAGTCAGGCATGTTTATCATACATAGACAGCTACTCAGAGTTAGCGTTCATTACAGAAACAGCATTAGTCACTGACTTATGTTGTTCCTGTATTGAACTACGCGTTGGCAACATTGCAGCTGTCAGGTCTGCAACTGATTTGAACTGCGTGTTGGCAACACTGCATCTGTAATGTCTGCAACTGTGTTGTTTCTTTGTTTCTCAATATTAATTTTATTATATAAACAATTCAGGCTTTTGGGCTAATGCCGTGTGTATTTTAATTTAAACCATACGTTTCGGAGAAACCTTGCCTCCTTTTTCAATGGAAATAAACAATGTGGCCAAAGAAAGTATATCAATGAGATTACAAAAAATATAGATAAATTCCTCTGTTCGTCACCAGAGAGCAGCTGCCAGAAATTACTGTATGGACCATGGTGGAACGGCGGACAAAGTAGTAAGTAACCAGAAGGTAAAGGGGCGGTGTGAAAATATAGAAACTCCTCGAAGAATGAGGAGGGGGGGGGGGGGGGGGAGAGGTGGGAGGGTTAGATGGATATAAGGAAACATAAACAAAAGGGAAGTGTATCTGAACAATACCTAACGTCATACAGTCAACGGCGAAAAAACAGATGGAAACTCCTCCAGTGACGAACAAAGGAGATCAAATCCAGGCTCTGAGCCCTAGAGGGAAAATGTACAATTTTAAATATGTGAAGAACAGAGAGACTGAGAGGAACTATCTCCCTAGATCCTTAATAACTGGTAGCCAAGTGTCACTTAGCTGATATCCAGTGTCTCTGTTAACATTATTGGGATTTTTACGAATTTCAACTGCCTCCCTTATAATTCTAGACCAGTTGTGCTTAACAAGGGCAAGCGCATGAGCATCCTTGAAACATACATCGTGCCCTGAAGACAGGGCATGTTCAGCTATAGCTGATTTGTCAGGTTGGTTTAGACGGATGTTCCTTTGATGCTCTTTGATGCGAGTTGCAATGGAACGTTTTGTTTGTCCAATGTAGACTTTTCCGCAAGTACAAGGGACTTCATACACCCCAGGTTGTAGTATTGGAGACAATTTATCTTTGTTTAATGCTAAACGTTGACCAATTTTCGTCATAGTGCCGAAAACTGTTTTTATCTTGTGCTTGCGGAGAATCTTAGCAACGCGGTCAGTGGTGTTGTGAATATAAGGGAGGTAAGCAGTTCCTCTCACGTCGGAGCTCTGAGAAGGTTGTCTATCCCTCCTTCTGGGATGTAGGGACCTATATATAGTGGATTCATTATAGCCATTACCCTTAAACATGGTTTGTAAGGCATGTAACTCTTCCTGAAGAGTTGATGCCTCACAAATACGTTCCGCTCTTTTGGCTAGAGTTGTTATAATTCCTTGTTTTTGTGCTGGGTGGTGGTGGGAGTCCGCATGTAAATAACGGTTAGTGTGAGTTGGCTTACGGTAGACGCTGTGCCCCATGGAGCCATCCGCTTTCCTCCTCACAAGAACATCCAAAAAAGGTAAGCATCCACCTGACTCTAGCTCCATTGTGAAGTGGATTGAAGGATGCAGCTGATTAAGGTGGTTCAGAAAGTGGTTCAGTTTCTCAGAACCCTCCTCCCACACCACGAACGTATCATCCACATACCTCCACCAAATCACAGGTTTGAAAGACGCCGAAGATATAGCCTCCCCCTCAAAATGTTCCATGAAAAAATTTGCCACGACAGGCGAGAGTGGACTTCCCATGGCCACACCATCAGTCTGCTCGTAATATTTACCATCCCACAAGAAATAACTGGAACACAAGCAGTGGTGGAATAATCGGGCAATGTCCTCAGGAAACAAATCCTTGATGAGTGACATGACCGAGTCCACCGGCACTCTGGTAAACAAGGACTCTACATCAAAACTCACCAAAATAGCATTTGGTTGAATTTGTAATCTCATTGATATACTTTCTTTGGCCACATTGTTTATTTCCATTGAAAAAGGAGGCAAGGTTTCTCCGAAACGTATGGTTTAAATTAAAATACACACGGCATTAGCCCAAAAGCATGAATTGTTTATATAATAATCCGGGCCGTGAAAGCCTTAATATGCAAATTAATTTTATTGATGAGGTTAGGGGTTTGGCTTCAATTATGGAGGAACAAGAAGGAAACGTGACTCCCCAAGATATGCTTACAGCTACAAGAAAACGTGGAGTACAAAACAAAGAACTAGATAAATCTGAAATCATAAAAAAGCTCGAGTTAAAGGAGAGGCCTACACATCTTAGAAAGGAATACAAGTTAACAAGTTGCAACCCGGACCTGACTGCAAGTAAGTACCTAGCGCTACCTTAGTGTATGTCAGGCAGATCGATCTACTGTATGTCAGTTTAGTCATAAACCTAATCATGTACACAAATACTTGGGAAGGTTAATAGTGTCCAATCCTTACTTACCATAAAAGTATTAACAATGATAACTAATTTAGCCTATTGTTATAAGTGCTGCAGAATGTGCTATGCTAAAGTACCAGAGGGAGATCGACAGAGAATGTATGATAACTTGAGGAGGTTGGAATCTAAAAATGAACAAGATAATTATTTGCAATCAGTAATATCCACATCAGAAGTAAAGCAAAGAAGAGAAAACCAGGTGATGAATCAAACAAACCTGACCGTGGTAATTGTTTCATCTATGAGGTATCAACGCTTAAAGGAAAACATCAGGTATGTCTAAAAGCGTTACGCCTAGCCGTATCAGAAGATTAAATGAATTGTTGGTATCTGGGAAATCACCTAAAGACATGCGAGGAAAAGCTACTTCAGGGAATGTTACGCCAACGAATGATGTAAATGCGATAAAATCACACATTACATGTTCTCCAGTAAAAAATGCTCGCTTTAGCTCTAGAGAATTTCATTACCTTAATTGATGTCAGTAGGTGGTGGCCAAAGTTCTTTAAGAAAGTGGTATTGACGGAAGAGACACGTGGCAAAGCAATTCCAAAAGAATAAACAGTGCGCTTGCAAATCTCGAAGTTCATGCACTTCTCACACCATGCTAGTGCTCCATTCGTTATAACAGCCAGGACCTACATTGACGGCTTACTGGTTCACACATTTAATGTGCGAAACCCTATTCCTGAACCGATGACAATGCCAATTGGCATAGCCTACCCCAAAGGTTTTATACCAATACATTCTAAGAAGATGGACGACCTGAAGAAGTTTCAGAAGTACATAACACAGGAGGAAGAGGGAGACCATTAGTAGAGAGGAAAATGAAGAAGTTGACATGGAGAACTAAAAAAGTTCTGATGTAACCAGGTATTGTACCAATTTTGTGTATAATATATTTTATGTATCCAAAAAAAAGTGTTTTACTTTGAAAGTCCTCGTTCATTTTAGAAACAACATAAGTCAAGGTTCAAAAAGGGTTAAAATAACCATGTTGTAAGAAAATAAAAATCATTATAACTGACAACAATATCAAGAGTGACAGCATGTACTTATTTCATATTTTTTCATAATTTTTATTGCAGTTTTCTAGAGACCATACAGTTTTTTCTACTTTCCCGAAAGTTGATATTTTTGACTTATGCTGTTTCTGAAATGACCGATTCAATTAGAAAATAAAGCTCGTATATAAAGGTATGTTATTGTTTTTTGTTTCACTTTCCTTTTTACAGTTTTTAACGGTGTTTATTGAGCATATTTCACTGCATATAATGTTTTTTTTCCGAGCATATAATAGGTTTTTCGAGCATATCTATCGAGCATAAAACACATGGTTTTCGAGCATATCTGGAGATTTTATCGAGCATATCGATCCGAGCCCTACTTATGACTCTGTATTTCGCGGCTAAATCTACCTTCGGGTACTTCCTTGGTGAATCTTTGTGTTCTGCGCGGCAAGACGTGTGGTTGATTCAGGGTCTGTCGCCAAAATTGGCAGTCTTGCGAGTTGGATTGTGAACGCTCGGCTAGCCCGAAGTATATAACGCTTGCTAGTGATTGGCTGGTATTCACGCGCCAAACTAACCCTGCGAAATATCTCTGGGGACACTAGCAGGGATGAGAGGATGCTGCGAGTGGTCATTCATTTTCTCATTCTATAGTCTCCTTCGATAGACTCTAATTCTATTTCATTCTGAGACGTTACTCTTGGTGATTCTACCAAAGTGTTATTCGTAGACAGTCAATGCCTCAGCAATCATTGACTCTGCTAATAATTCAAGTATGTTCACTAGGTGACATAACTCCGAGTACGGCTGCTATATGCAGATTGTTAGTTCCTGCGACCAGTGTGGTCCGAGCTTTGAAGTGCCCAAGTGATCAACACCAAGAGTGTGCCCAGACAACATAACTGTGAGTAGAGACAAATATAACATTGAGGTCGTTACGCTCAAGGAACTATGGGAAGGGAAGGTTTGCCGCTAAACGAGAAGAGACAGTGAGCCGTTCAGATTAGTGATCAATACTATTACCAATTTAACGTCATAATTCTCACACCCAATTCTCACAGGAGTGTAATTTCATGTTTTGCTATGTTTGTATTAGAACCTATAAAGAGGAATATGAAGAAATATATTGCATAATTCATTTAACTAAATATCATCCTGACCAGTGAGATTTTACCTCACCCTTGCAGTATAAGTCCTGTGTTCTACCGCAGTTAAGGGGGGATGATGGTGAAAATGCAGTAGAGTTTAATTAAAGAGAAACAAATACCAAATATCAACATATTTAAATGTGACTTGGCACACCTATTTGAACAAAGTCGGTCTACAGTTTTTGATCGGAAAATAAGTAATGCAATGAATGTTAACATTATCAATTGTTAATAACAATTTAGTGACATTAAGCAATTTAGGAACACACAATTTCTCAACCAATTGACACACAATCATGAAACTTAACTAAAACAGTCTTTTCAATATATAACTTGAACTAAAATGAATACTACGAACTTTTTAATTAAAGTTTTATGTTTTTTTTTTTAATGCTGACAGTTTTTTAATGAAAATTTTCATCTGTTTCATCACATATCACTTGTATTACACCCCTACCTACTTCATTGTAGTTCATTTTAAGCTGGTTGTGTACATACACAAGCTGAGAATGTTTCAGGGATCTAGGCTCTAACCATCATGGAGTTAGGTGTTACTAAAAAGTAACATTTGTAGAAAAACAGGTTTAAAGTTTACTTTGATAAATTTTATACTTTCCATGGAAATATATGGAATTTATGGATTTTTAAAACTTTCCTGTACCATAATCAGGGTCTTACTCATCTTCTCTTCCTCTTTTCTGTGATCTTGTCAACAGCCTGTGATTTTTGGATGCCCTTATCAATGCTGCATCAGCCCGATCGACCCGGTCCTTGCCCAGGATTCTCAATGTTTTTAATGTCTGCATCCCTGGATTCATCCCTAGAAATTCTAATACCTTCACTTTTCCTTCATTGCCATCATAATAGCATACAACAGAATCATATGTTTATATCCGAACAGTTTTAGCACCACAAAATGTAGATTTGGGGCATTCCAGCCAAATTTTATTGTTCAAACTTTCATTGCAGTTTTGTGTACCTCCATGTAAACATTTTTCTAAGAACTTTGGATCTGCAAGATCTTTTTACACAGCCTTCATTTCATTTAATACTGCAGAAGGTTAAGCTATTATTGTGGTCATATGCTTTACATTTCCAATATCTGCACCAGGTGTCACTGCCATTGGGGACTCTCATTGGTAGATAGCTTATGGAGATCCATTTTCCGACTAACCTCTAAGACTTTTATACATTGCTTTATTCAAAGAATAAGTGCCGATAGTGCCATCTGTGGATGATGCCTAGAACTACAATCAAGATAGCCTATTGCAAGACTGGAGCGTTCTAATGTCAAAGATAGAACAATATTGAAGTATACAAGCCATGGATTGAAAGCAAGTTGAACACTAGACAAATTGAGGCGTCATTCAACTGTGCGGGCGCTGATATATTATTTTATTGTGGCAAAAATAATGGTCATTGACAAGGTAGTTAGAGTATATTAGGTAGGTTATTCCCGCCCGCTGCGCTCTCATTGGCTCACCGCACGTGTCGCGGACGGGAGAGCACTGCAGGCTGGTAGCAGTCTGGTGCCTGTACTTCAACAGTAGCCCCAAGGATGGTACATTCAATAATTCACAATACCTCAATAAATTATTGGTCCAATGAGAGTAAACGATAATCGCAACTGTAGCCTACATGTAATAAATTATAAAAAAGGTAGACTACAGCATTAAGAGGAAAAACAATCAGGTATTAGAATTAACTACTGCATAGGCTACATGTAAACACTAGAACAGCTGTTAGTATAAGTATGCTTACAACTCACATTTTGATGACGTATTACTTGTTTAAGGAGGCCGAAGCTACCCACATTCGTCTCTTCTTCAATGAATACTTTTCGATGGCCTGTATTTTGCGTCTCTTGTTGAGGTGACGTATTCGGATGAAAGTCCGTGTCCTTATGTACAAGGAGATGATTTTCTTGTCGAGCTCGGGGAATTTAGATTTAATCACGGAAGTCAAAGTCTTTATTACTCTTTCACATTTCGAAATGTCAAGTCCATGAAAATTGCCGAACAATACCTCAAACTGCATCACTTTTTGGGTCCATTCTTCGGTTGGCCGAGTTAGTCCTCCCTTCGAAATGATTGCGATCCAGTCTTGAGTCACTTCTTGTGATAAGGTACACTTTTCCCCTCTAACCCCAGACTTTCGTCTATAGAACGGCATTTGTTTGCAAGGTAGCCTGCAATATATTTAATTGCATCGTGATTGACTTCTTCACTTTCTGCGACATGACTCAAGTCTTCCGTCCCTAATAATGCTGATGTTTCTTCGGGTGTCATAGAACCCTGAACAACACCTACGCACAGTTCACTTGTCACAAATGTCATAAGATCTCCCTCATTCTCAGCACTTTCATCACTCGTGGATGGATCACGCTCTGCTTGTACACAGACATCCACTGGAGAGAGCGATTTCATTGCTACCTGCCAGCAGTAGGAGTCGAATTCTATTACGAAATTCAAAAGGGGAGGGGTTGTTATAAAAGGCTCCCAGGCCACGCACACAAGAAAATTCGATCTCCAAGCAGTCTTGGTTCAACCTGGCTGCCAAATGTAAGACAAGTTCTCTTTCTTCATGTCTTTGAATAGTCCGAAAAGGGAGTTTATAGATATCATAAAGCCTTCTGAAACGGAAGTAAACTTTTCCGCTTGCCTACTCTCACTCCTGAAATAAATTAAAGTGTTTTCTTGGCTCTTTAACTTTAAGCCGTAACCACTTTTGAGGGGAGTATTTTTGTCTTCGGGTGCGCTTGAGTTCAATACATCATAGGTATCATTTACGAGCTCGATGCGGCTCTCGTCCTCCTTATTGAGCGCATATCGATCTGCTACAGCTGTTAGTCTGGAAAATAACTGAGCTGCCATTCTTACATTCTGACGGGATCTACCAGTTACACTCAGGTGAGCCTCATTTATATGATGTGTTATTGATAGGTACCCCTTTGAGTCTCTAATAGGTCTTCTATCGTCTTCTTCTGAAGTTCTGAGCCATCGTCTAACACGAAACCTTCATCTAGAAAGTGATTTCTTAACAATTTCAACAGATGGGGTACATCACAGAAAACCCACACATTTCCATTACTGTCCACTGAATTACTGAAAAATCTTTTATTACTCTTTACATGTACGTAGTTTAGAGTTTTTCCTCCCATATCACTAGTTACTGCGACAATACGAATGCCACAACCCTCAAGCTGGCTAATAATGTTTTGTAATAACTCTGAAGTCATTGTCACAACGAAGTCAAAAAATGGGCTGCTTCCATTCAGCAAACAGCCCTCGGACCATAGCTACTCGGACGTTACTGTGAGGTCCTAATATGCGATCGTCTGATGAATCGTAGGATATTCGGCCGTCAATATTCATTTCATCAAACGACAAAACTGCAATTTTTTCTGAGTCCTTGTAATTTGCTGCTCTGGCTTTCATTAGACAAAGTACCTCTCTCAGAATTCCAGGTCTGCACTTAAATTACTGAATCCATTTCTGTAGAGTTTAACGGCATGGTAGTGGAATGTTGCGTTTTCTCAAATATTCATATGCTTTCTTCGAAAGTGATCTTAGTGCGAGGGCATTTGCTATGTCCTCTGAAGACCATTTCACCCTCTTTCTACCTCCTAATAAACATCGAATCTGCCCTGCAGTAAACAAGTAGAGAGACCTTTAACCATCTCCCTTCTAAGAGCACCCATATGTACTTTCGCTGAAGATGATTGTCTTCTTATTGATACAATATATCTTGTGGTTTTGAGCTTTCTTAGAGCCACTTCCCTTCGTCTTAAATCCACATTTATATTTTCCAAAACCTCGACCCGTTTTCGGAGTTGTATAATTTCATCATTTAGCAGCGATTCAGTGTTAGTTCCCTGATCAAGTTTCCGTTTTTAGGTGACTAAGTCTCCAAAGTCGATAGTGTCCATTTCCTCACACTCCTAGCTTCATGACGCTTTTCTCTGCCACTGGTGACCTGCAGAGTCATGATTATTACAGCATGTACAAGAATAAAATCTAAATAGTTAAATGACAAATACTAAGTCTACCGTAATTATATTGAATTCTAGAGAATCGCACCTCTTTATGCTGCATCAACTCTAAGCTGACAAATAAGTACTGTAGCTTCTTTTGAGATAGAACTGTAGATTACTTCAAATACCGATAAACATATTTATTGAACCAAATTAAAATTACTCGTACACTTAATAATTAAACAAATACCTGTTCTGCAATTTGGTCCGCGGAGGTGCATGAGCTGTTGCTTGAGCCGGGAAGTGTAATAGACGGAACAGCTGTAACGTGTTTTTCGAGGGGATTTTACGCCACTGGCATAAGTCAGTAGAAAGCCATTCTATATTTATTTACGCTGCAAATTGTTCAGCCAAGAGAAGCTTTCATGTTAATTTATTATTATTATTAAGGTATTTTTTGGAGCATTTTATAAAATTATAAGCGTACAGATAGGTTTTCTATGTCATAGAAAACACTATCAAGCAAATTATTACGAACTACATTATCATAGAAAACTATATGATTACGGAATTTTACGGAGTTTTGTCAGTTAGGGTATTATGAGAGAGATGACTCACTGGGAATTCAGATACAGGCTTATTCATGTCAAGAAGCATGTCGCAAGCCTGGGTTGCAACGTCAAGAAAAGGCGAAATAGTCTGGAACGGCAATCGACATCATCCGCGCGCCGTGTGTATTGAGCCTCAGAAGGGGAGTGTAGCGGGGTGCTAAGCCAATCAGTGGAGACCACGTAAGGTGGAAGTCGGGACCGGAGTGGGGAGCCGACGAGTGCATATATCGTTTGGCGCGCCGTGGAGTGGATGACTATCTTTGTAAAACTTAACCAGTGTGGTTGTACGAGTGTTTGGCTCCGATGTTCGGACCATAAAGTTATCAAATCTACCAGTATATCATCAACTAACGAAGAAGATGACGACGTCCAGGAGACAGTGGGAAGCTCTCTTCATCATCCAGTACGAGGGAAATGCTTCGGCAATTTCCAGGGGTAAGCGCGAATGACGCAGAACTACGCAATCTCTCGTTTCTCTTTGTTTTATATTCAGTATTCAGTAACTTCAAAGCTTGGGAATAAGAATAAAATCAGTAATTTATCCGAATCCGTTTTCACGTAATTTTCTAGCGGTAATATTCAAATCGCAAAGCTCCAATTTAAATTTTAAACTTATTATTTTTATTAATTTTGCAATACTTGTTTTATATAATAAATTCATTTCTTGTAACCATGCAATCTTTGCTTTCAGTAGGTAGCGTTAGATATAGACCAATTCCTTCTCCTGATACAATTGTTTGTTGGATTAATGATCAAATCATACCACGATCTGAGTGAATAGATTCTTGAAGGTGTTCTACCGGAGCTAGATGTTGTAAAATATAAGTTTAGATTTCAACATAGCGTTGAGGTCTTGGAGCCCATTAAAACAACATAGCTTAGGCAAAGGTAAACAGTTACATTTGTCACCCAACAGTAAGGACCAGTCAAAACGTTTCATTTGTACGCTCAACGTGGAGCAAAGCGAAACCGTTTCATTTGTCACCGACAACTTGGGGCTGAAAACCTACTAACATTTGTGGAAGGAGAAGGGTATATATTTCTGTGCCTGTATTTTGGGGGTTATTTGTCTGTATCAGTGTATATCATTATGGGGGATGAGAAAGAAAGACAGATGAGGTTACGTAGTGGTCATCAACTGGAGAGTGATGATACGAGCAGTATATCGAGTGGTGGTAGTACCGGGGTAGCGGAGGTAAATCCCGATACTGAAACGGAGTGTAGGCGGCCAACCAGAATTAAAAACTTTACTTCTTGAGTGTATGTATCAGAACAAAGTTAGTAGTGATGCCTTAAATGCAAAATTAGAACAAAACAGTAGGGAAAATAAAGAAAGTACAGACGCTTTAAATGCTAAACTGGAACAAAACAACGCTAAACTAGAACAAAACAGTAGGGAAAATAAAGAAAGTACAGATGCCTTAAACGCCAGATTAGAACAAAACAGTAGGGAAAATAGAGAGAGTACTGAAACTTTAAATGCTAAATTAGAACAAAACAGTAGGGAAATGAGTGATAAATTCGAACTGATTAGAGGTGAGATCAGGGGGGTAATGGAAGAGAAGGCTAAAGAAATTATTGCAGATGTAGACAGAAAATTAGGAAAAGCACAGGAGGTGTTAGAAATTAGAATCAGTACACATGCTGAAAATTTAAAAGAACTAGTGCAACTGGAAACACAGCAGGTCAAAAAGCAATTGGGGGGAGAAATTGACAAAATTCAGGTAGCAACTAAAGAGGTTAAAGAACAGCTGGGGGGAAGAATTGAGAAAGTCCACTCGCAAATAGTTGCAGAAGTAAATGATTTAAGAGAGAGTAATAGAGAGAGCATTAGCAAGATTGAGGAGAAACAAGCAAAGCTATATGATAAAGTAGAAGAATCAGAAGGAAACATTAAATTAACAGTAAACAGTATTGAGAGGAAGGCTGAGGAGAAAATCGCAGAATTAGAATTAAAATTAAAAGCTAGGATCAGGCAAGAAAATAGTCAGAATAGGCCAGTTTTTGTGAATAGCACACACAGGGAGGTAGAACTGGGTAAGTTCAGCAATTGACAGGGGTGCCCAATGGAGTTCATGAATACTATAGAAAATAAATTCAGGGAGAGGTTGGAAAATGGTAGTATTGAGTGGTGCCAGGTAGTTGAAATTTTAGAACAAGTGTTTGTGGGGGAAACGAGGAATTGGTTTGCTGTCTACAGAGACAAGTTTACTGATATTAATGATTTTAAAATGAAATTCTGTGAAAAGTTCTGGAATGAGGTTATTCAGTCGCAGCATCGTGAGGGAGTAGTGTGTGGTAAATATAACCCTAAAGGAAGCTCCACCATGACCGAATACTTTTTAGGGCAGGTATTAGTGTGTAAATATCTGGATGGCTTGAAGGAGGAAAGTGATGTGGTGAGGTTGCTACTTAGGCACTTTCCCTATAGGATCAAGGAGGCTGCTTGTATCCAGAATGTAAAGACAATATCACAAGTAGAAAATTTGTTAAGCACATTTGATGCACTAGGGAGAGGGGGTTATGAGGACAATTTCAATAGGAACCAGGGTAATAATAATAATAGGCCTAATGAAGCCAGGCATCAGGAAGTTCAAGGGAACGGTGGCGAAGGGGCCAACGCTCAAAATAGAAATAATAATAATAATCATCAGCTAAATCAGAACAGAGGAAATGGCTATGGTAATCAGTATCAAGGGAGGAACAATGATTTCAGGGGAAATCAAGGGAGAAATAATGATTTCAGGGGAAATCAAGGGAGAAATTATAATGACAATAATTACAACCAGAATAGGGGTCAAGGAAGAGGACAGCCTAGTGGTAGTAATATACAGCCAAACAATGCCAACACAGCCCAGAACAACCAGACCAGTGCAGTAGTTAGTAGTACTACAGCCAGCTGTAGCGGTTCTTTAAACGCGAACCAGGCTGCGAAGTAAGGTCAGAATCTCAGTCTATAACATGCCCTGTCCATACAATTATACAGGAACCCTATGACCTAAATATAAGAAACGAATTATTACATGAACTAAATGTTGAAGGTATTATTCAGGAAGTGGTTAGTTAGAGCCTCATAGTTAAATTTAACGTGTCCGAGGCGTACACAGATGTTTTAATTGTTAGTGGTTGTATGAAGAGTTGCATAAGTAGTGCATTTTATGATAAAATGAAAGGAACTGGAGTAAATTTTGAGGAGATGCCAATTAAAAGCACTTTTGTTATCACAGCTGTTGGGAAGAGGTCTAAAGTAATTTCTAAGCAAGTTTTAGTAGACATTAAAATTAATAATCATGTAGAGAAGCAGATTTGCCTTGTAATTCCAAATTTAGTATTCAGTGTTATCTTGGGTTCAGAGTGGCTAAGTAGAGTGTCTGGTAACTTATGTTATGATGTAGGGAGTTTAAAATTTAAATGGGGAGATTCTGAAGTAGAAGTAGCGTTCAATGACCATATTCAGAGAAATAGTGTTGTAGGTGTGATTTGCACTTTAAATGAGATATCGCCAGCCGTAGAGCGGGGTTCTCCATGTTTTGTGGGCAGTGTGATTACGAACGAAAGTCTAGAGGACTCGTTACGTGATGCTGCATTTCAGGGAAATATAGAGGTGGAACAATGTGTTCGGCTCTATGATGTGTTATTGTGTAATAAGAGAGTTTTTGAGGATCGCAATGGTATGGCCAATTACTATACACATTCATTGAATGTTATTTATTAGTCTGTATTCACAGGACATAGATATCCTGTACCTTTCGCTTATCAGAGTGCAGTTGAGGCACAAATTAACCAGATGCTTGAAGGTGGGATTATTGAGCACTCTAACAGTCCGTATGTTAATTCTTTGATCACAGTACCCAAGACCGACGGCACAGTTCGTATTTGTTTAGACGCTCGTTTGGTTAACAGTAGAATTAGTTCAGATCAGCTGAAATCTATGTCAATAGAGGAATTAATGCAAACATTTGAGGGTAAGAAGTATTTCACTTGTGTAGATTTGAGTTCCAGTTTTTGGCAAGTGCCACTTATATACGAAGATAGACCATTTACAGCTTTTAGTCATAAATATAACCTTTATCAGTTTTGCAGGGTACCTTATGGGTTAAAGAGTAGTTCAGCAGCTTTAATTAGAGCTTTAAACATCGCATTAGGGGGATGACACAGGAGAGTTTGTAACCATTTACATTGATGATATGGTAATTAGTTCACGCAGTTTTGAGGAGCATCTACGCCATTTAGATATAGTTTTTCAGAAGTTAGATCAGGCAGGGTTCACTTTCAAGCTGTCTAAGTCGTCATTCTGTCAGTCAGAAGTGACATTTTTAGGTCTTAGAGTGTCGAGTAGAGGTGTTACACCAGAAGAAAGTAGGGTTAATAAGATACTTAACGCAGAGGTGCCACAGAATGTTAAACAGTTAAAAACATACCTGGGAATTTGCAACTTTTTCAGGAGGTTTGTTCTTAAATACTCAGGGTTGGTAGAACCATTCAGGGAATTGCTTAAAAGTGAGACTCTGTGGAGATGGGAGTCCAAGCATGAACAGGCTTTTAGAGCGCTGAAGGAAGGTTTTGAGAAAGCTGTAGTGCTGAAATATCCTTTGAAAGATAAGGAATATGTGGTTATGACAGATGCTTCACATATAGGCATTGCTGGAGTATTATGTCAGAAAGATGATGAGGGTAATCTGTGCATTGTATCTTTAGCCTCGCGAGGACTGACAGCAGCAGAGAAAAGATACACGGTTACTGAGTTAGAGCTTTTAGGTATTGTTTTCAGTTTAGGAAAATTTAGAATGTATTTAGTAGGGGGGAAATTTGAGATCCATACAGATCACCATGCATTACTGTATATGAGGACTTGTAAACTCAGTTCTGACAGAGTTAGTAGGTGGATTCTTGCTCGGCAGGAATACGAATTCACAGTAAAATATATTAAAGGTAAAGATAACATTCTTGCAGACATGCTATCGAGGGACACTAATTTATGTAGGGATTATCCTGTGGTTAAAGCAGAGGACGGTATTTTAATATGTGCATGTGTGGACAGTAGCAACAGGGCATCGTTACAGACACTGAGAAATATGCTAGTGGAGCAACGTGAGGACGTTAAGTTAAGGGAGCCACTGGCTAGGTTGGAAATAGGTGAAGAAGAGTATGTGAAAGTAGGACGGTTCACGTACAAGATGCAGGATGGGCTTCTTGCAAGGAAATGTAGGAATAATCGGTGGGCAATATGTGTTCCTGCCACTTTGCGGGAGGAGGTAATTTGGTTCATTCATAGGGAATTAGGACACTTTGGTGCTGCCAAGGTCTTCTATGAAATTGGTCGTGACTTCATTTGGAGTAAAATGGGAAGGGATGTTAGGAGGATTTTAGCTAAGTGTGACACCTGTCAAAGGAGTAAATATCCAGTTAAATATTTAGTGGGGGAGAGATCTGCAGTTCTCACCAGTAGTCCCGGCGAACTACTGTGTGTGGATTTATTTGGCCCGATCGTTAAAGGACAGTACGGTTACGGGTACATTTTTATAGTTATTGACGCTTTTAGTAAGTATGTCAAGCTATATCCGCTAAGGAAAGCCACGGGACTAGCGTGTAGCCGTCTGATCATTAATAAGTATGTACCTGAGTTTGGCATTCCTCTCAGGATACTATCTGACAGTGGACCACAGTTTACTGCAAAGAAATGGAGAACCAGTATGCAGGAAGCTGGTATAACACACGTTCATTCCTCTGTAAGGTACCCTCAGGGTAATTCTGCAGAGCGTCCAGTAAGGGAAGTGGCTCGTCTTTTTCGGACTCTAGTGCATGACAAGCATGCGGCCTGGGTTGGACATCTTCCCAAGGTCGAGACTAGGCTGAATTCTGTCCAGCATGAGAGCACGAAATTGACGCCATACGAAGTTCACTTTGGAAAGAGACCACAAAATGAGCTAGCGAGGGTGTTGGGTTTAAATGAGGGTAAGCAACCGGGGATGGATTACATTGTCCAGTTGGCGAAACAGAATTTATCTAAGTCAGCACAAAAGAGAATTCGTCAACAAAAAGAAACTAAATTTGACCTATTCGAGCCAGGGGACAGAGTCTTACTTAGAGTGCCAAAACAGTCAAATAAGCTAGAGAAAGTCATGTCCAAGTTCTTTTATCTCTACGAGGGCTCATTTATAGTTTCCAAACGTATTGGCAAAACAGCATATGTGCTGGAGAATAGTGAGGGAAACAGATTATACGGGACGTATAATATACATAGTCTATGAAAGTATGTGTCATAAAGTAAGTGTGTTCAGCTGGCGAGCCAGCCTATCAAATGAGTAAGTGTGGTATTTGGTGCGAGGAAGATCTGGTCTTCCAGGCAGGCGTATCAGAAGTCACACAGGGGGGTAGTATGTAAGTAATTGAGAGTTTTTAAGGTACAGGGAAATATGACGGGATTGTCGGGTGCTCTTGAGCACTAAAATGTCTCAATACACCAAGGCCAGAATTTGGTAGCGCTGGTGAATTCCCATTTGTCTCCAAGAGATGGGTGAGCGCTTGGACAGGGTATTTTTGCTTAAGGCAAAAGATGGGCCATCAGAAGGCTAGACAGTCCTTCATGAAACTCATACATAACAGCACACGTGATTTCTGTTTACGGCCTCGCCATGTAAGAATTGTAAGTGTGTAATTTAAGGTAATTTGTACAATGGTTTTATTTGTGAGGAGAACTGGTCTGTGTTGAGAACTAGTATTAAGTAGAATATAGTCTACGGGAACTTAAGAAGACAGGGCGATTACGGCACAGAAATATTTGGTGTTATATGTAATGCGCATTTACTGTTTTTTTTTTTCAGCAGTCAATATTAATTTCGTCTGTTATAAAGAGAGATTAAGTATTATGGTCACGATGCGTTGCCACAATAGTGTGATCGTGTGCTCAGTGATAAGTGAGATTAAATTTCACCATAAGGAAGGAACCTCCAGTGAAATTAGGAAGTTCTATGGTGATATACATATATCAGAACAACCTTGATGCGTGTGATGTGACATCTTATATACATAGTGCTCACACATTATTTATGTCAATTTTTCCAACATGGAGAAATTTGAGAAGCGGAAATATCCGTGGAACACTATTCTATATGATAAACATTGGACTGGTTGCAAAGTGCAATCTATACTGACAACAAACTTTGACGCAAAGTGCGTAAAGAAAAATTATGGGTGTATATATGTAATTTAGGGTGATTTCATTTATGTAATATGTATTTTGGATGGGGATTATTAACGTGTCTGGGATAATCGGATAATGGACCGTCGTCACGGTAAATCATCCGATGATCCGAGGCGAATATGTAACGTGTTTTTCGAGGGGATTTTACGCCACTGGCATAAGTCAGTAGAAAGCCATTCTATATTTATTTACGCGGCAAATTGTTCAGCCAAGAGAAGCTTTCATGTTAAATTGTTATTAATAACTTATTATTATTATTATTATTAAGGTATTTTTTGGAGCATTTTTATAAAATTATAAGCATACAGATAGGTTTTCTATGTCATAGAAAATTCTATCAAGCAAATTATTACGAACGACATTATCATAGAAAATTATATGATTACGGAATTTTACGGAGTTTTGTCAGTTAGGGTATTATGAGAGAGATGACTCACTGGGAATTCAGATACAGGCTTATTCATGTCAAGAAGCATGTCGCAAGCCTGGGTTGCAACGTCAAGAAAAGGCGAAATAGTCTGGAACGGCAATCGACATCATCCGCACGCCGTGTGTATTGAGCCTCAGGAGGGGAGTATAGCGGGGTGCTAAGCCAATCAGTGGAGACCACGTAAGGTGGAAGTCGGGACCGGAGTGGGGAGCCGACGAGTGCATATATCGTTTGGCGCGCCGTGGAGTGGATGACTATCTTTGTAAAACTTAACCAGTGTGGTTGTACGAGTGTTTGGCTCCGATGTTCGGACCATAAAGTTATCAAATCTGCCAGTATATCATCAACTAACGAAGAAGATGACGACGTCCAGGAGACAGTGGGAAGCTCTCTTCATCATCCAGTACGAGGGAAATGCTTCGGCAATTTCCAGGGGTAAGCGCGAATGACGCAGAACTACGCAATCTCTCGTTTCTCTTTGTTTTATACTCAGTATTCAGTAACTTCATAGCTTGGGAATAAGAATAAAATCAGTAATTTATCCGAATCCGTTTTCACGTAATTTTCTAGTGGTAATATTCAAATCGCAAAGCTCCAATTTAAATTTTAAACTTATTATTTTTATTAATTTTGCAAAACTTGTTTTATATAATAAATTAATTTCTTTTAACCATGCAATCTTTGCTTTCAGTAGGTAGCATTACATATAGACCAATTCCTTCTCCTGATACAATTGTTTGTTGGGTTAATGATCAAATCATACCACGATCTGAGTGAATAGATTCTTGAAGGTGTTTTACCAGAGCTAGGTGTTGTTAAATACAAATTTAGATTTCAACATAGCGTTGAGGTCTTGGCGCCCATTAAAACAACATATCTTAGGCAGTGTAAATATTTCAATGTGCAAGTAAGCACCAGTCAAAACGTTTCATTTGTACGCTCAACGTGGAGCAAAGCAAAACCGTTTCACAGCATCCGCTCGCAATATTTTTCTCTGTGGTAATCCCAAAAGTTCGTTTCTCAAATATTTTTCATAGTCTTCTGGACGGAAATGTATAGAACATACTCGAGCGTTATTCTGGCTGAATTTGTCACTTCGCTTACAGCGTAGCACCCACACTTGTCTGAGCTCCTCTCTTCTTGGAAACCTGTGATACATAACACCAGTACCGGCGGTTTTGAAGCCCCAATTACTGCACTGTGCAAAAGCACAATTAATTAGTATTTACTGATTTTACTCATGGTGAACCACAAGGCACGATAAAACAAATAAAGTACGGTATGCAACGATATTCTAGCTAGACGCGCGATTTTCAGACACTATGCATTCTACTGTTGCAAGCCAACTATCTTATGACGACAGCATGTTCTCTCCTTGTGACGTGACCAGCAAGCATGATGTCACGTGATGTGAAGCGCGGGAGACCGGAGTAGGCCCCCCTAGGTCATAGAGTCCCAAAAACTTGGTAACATATTGCCAATAATTGATAAATTAATAAATTTAAATACATTTGAAGAAAAAAGAAATCCATAAAATCACCATCATCACCCCTTAAGCCAGGCAAATTGAATAGATCATCTCCTATAGATGGAATTATAGGTGGTGCTCAGCAAAGTTTTCAATTGGCCCATCTTTGTAATAGCTACAACTAGTAGAAATGTTACAATTGGTCGTCCAACTAGGACTAGTAGAGTTGTTACCGAGTTGAAATAAAGATGTAGTAAAAGACCTGTACTGCCCTACCAGGGAATTGTTACCGCTAGACGTCTCTCATAAGTCCACGTCATGAGAGACGGGCAACGACACAAAGTAGGGGATCGCCTGTAGGGGCGAAGTACAGTGGGGACTTCGTGTGCCCCGGGACCGTTACGGTAGCTGTGAAGGTCCTACAGGAACCCTGAAAAGTGACGGCTAACGGGGCTCTGGTGAAGCTACGATAGGCCCAGCAAGCCAGTAGTGGATGAAACCAAATGCTCTCAAAAATGGAACGAGCCTCGGACATGATGGATTTAATAGACGACGACATGGCTGTACACACAGACTAAGATTTGGAACTTTAAACCTAAGAACGCTGACGGGGTAGGTGGAGATGGAGGAGATAGTGGATATGATGGAAATAAGGAAGTTGGATTTATTGGGATTGGCAGAAACAAAGTGGAAAGGGGAAGGAAAGAGAGAACTGAGAAAAGGCTATAGACTGTACTGGAGTGGGAACGAAGAGGGAAAGAGTAGTACGAGATGGTTTAAAAGAAGAAGTGAGGAGAATAAGTGATAGGATGATGAAAGTGAAAGTAGCACTGAGGGGAGAGACCGTAGAAATAGTGCAAGTAACGCTCCACAAGTAGGCTGCACCTCTGAAGAGAACGAGGAGTTTGAAGAGGAATTGCAGAAGCAGCTGGTAGGAAGAAATATGATTGTTATGGGGAATCTCAATGCCCATGTAGGAAGAGAAAGACAAGATTATGAGAGTGTTCTAGGACCAGAGGGTTGGGGCGGAAGAAATGAGGAAGGAAAGAGACTGTGGGACTTCTGCCAGAGGAACAGCCTGCTAGTTGGGAACTCCTGGTTTAAGAAAAGAGAGAGCCACACAATCACATGGTACAGTGATGACTTGACCAGGAAGTCTGTGGTCGACTACATACTGTATGAGAAAGAACTAAATAAGAACATCACGAACATCAAGGTTATACCATCGGAGAACCTGGATAGCGCCCATCGATTGCTGGTAATGAACCTGAGAGGGAGTAAGGAGAAGAAAGGGACTGAGAACCAGGAAAGACGTATAAGGATATGGAAACTGAAAGAAGGGGATAGAAGGGTCGAGTACCTCAAAATGGTAAAGGAAGGAATTCCAACAGATGAAGAAAGAGGGGTGGAAGGGGAATGGGCTAGATTTAAGAAGACACTAGTAGGTGCAGCAGAAGCAGAATGTGGGAGGACAAGTAGTAAGAAGAGGTGGAAGGAAACACCATGGTGGAATGAGAAGACAAAAGATATAGTTAGGGAAAAGAATAGAGCCTTTAGGAGGTGGTATCAAAATAGGACGGTAGATACAAGGGAAGAGTACCAGGAAAGAAAGAAGGAGGCGAAGAGAGTAGTGGCTGAGGAGAGAAGAAAGTGGATGGAAGAGTGGACAAAGATGATGGAGGATAGTGAAGGTACAAAAAAGGTCCTGTATGGGATGGTAAAAAATAAGAGGCAGAAGGATCCTACGGATTATGTTAGAATTGTGAACAGAAGGGGACAAGAGATAGAAAATAGGGAAGAACTGAAGAAAATGTGGAAAGAATATTTTGAAGAACTTCTGAATCCAAATGGAAAAGATGGTGAGGAGGAAGAAATCGGGGAAGAGGAAGATCTGCAGAGAAGGACTTAACATGGAAAGAAGTGGAAGATGAGGTGAGGAAGATGAAAGGAGGGAAGACACCGGGTGTGGATGAGTTGAGTGTGGAGATGGTGAGAGCAGCAGGAGAGGTGGGGATACAGTGGTTGTACCGAGTGATGAGGACAGCATGGAAGGAAAGGAAGACCCCAGAGAACTGGAAAAAAGGAATAATTGTCCCGATCTTCAAGAAAGGTAGTAGGACAGATTGCAGAAACTATCGGGGAATAACACTGACGAGTCATTGTGCAAAGATCTTCGAGAAAGTTTTGGAAAAGAGAATTAGGACAAGGATAGAAGGAGGGATGAGGGAAGAACAACATGGCTTCAGAGCAGGAAGGTCCACAGTGGATTTGATTTTTGCTGTAAGGCAGTTACAAGAACAGCACTATGAGTATGGAACAGATCTACTGATGGCTTTCCTGGACATTGAGAAAGCTTATGACAGTGTATGCAGAAACAAAGTATGGAAGTCCCTGGAGGATAGAGGAGTAGAGAGATGGACTATAAAGAGGATAAAGGAGATGTACAAGGGAAGCGTGAGCTGTGTGAAAGTGGGAGGAGAGAGATCAGATGGTTGGAACAGAGAAACGGCCTGAAACAAGGAAGTGCACTGTCACCATTACTTTTCATTGTGGTGATGGATGACATAATGACCCAAGTGGCACAAGTAATTGGGGAAGGAAAGATGAAAGCAATGGTGTTTGCAGATGATTTGATGATTTGGGGAAACAAGGAGGAGGAGGTACAGGAACAGTTGGACGTGTGGGAAGGAATAATACAAGGTTATGGGATGAAATTTAGCATAAATAAGAGTGAGATGGTGATCACAACAAGGAAGAAGGAAAGAACCACAACGGGAATAGCAATTGGTGGGGAACAGCTGAAGAAAGTGGAGAGTTTCAAGTATCTGGGAAGCCTGATACAAGAGAATGGAAGAAACGATAGAGAAATAAATGAGCGGGGGAGGCAGGCAGAAGCATTTCGGAGGAGTGTGAGAAGCATGTTATGGAGCAAGGATGTCCCTCAGAACAGCAAAAAGATCATATATCGGACGTACTATGTCCCTATCCTGACGTATGCCTCGGAGACCTGGGTTATTGATTGATTGATTGATTGATTGATTGACTTTATTTGCACAGCTTAAGAGCTCCTTTACAGTAGCGCCCTACATAAAATAAGGTTAGGGCTTATACAAATAAAACATTTCACTTACATTCACAATATAAATAATAATAGTCTAACAATAGTAACAAAAAGACAGTAATAATACAACAACAATAATAATAATAATAATAATAATAATAATGAAAATATTATTTACAAAAGAGAGCAAACAGACACAGTATCAGCCCGAAAAGCAAACATCATATACTGTACAAGAAAAGCTATTAAATTAGACAGGTTGTCAGGTATTGTCCTGATGTTGTAATTGAACTAAAAAAAAAAAGTATTTTAACATAATGCAGTAATCAAATGTGAGAGGTATACTGCTCCAAGAAGCAGGATGAAAGATGTCTTTTGAAAGCTACAGTGCTTGCAATGTTGACGAACTTATATAAATCGAAGGTGTTGAAGAGGCGTGAGGCGGTGCAACACAAGATTTATTGAACTTCATGGTTCGGTGTATAGGAATCTGGAGTGTTAATTTTGTGTATCTATTTTCTCGATTATGAACAGAATGCATTGGTGTAAAGGCATTGTAGAGATATAATGGGGTCTTGGTATGTAATATTTTATGTGTCAGAATGGCAACTGATAGCTGCCTGCGCTCGTGGAGTTTCAGCCATTTCAGCTGCACGTAGTAAGGTGTGATATGTTCATCTCGCCTTACATCCAGAATGTACCAAACACATGCATTCTGGACTCTTTGTATTTTGATGTTCTGTGTTTCTGGTAGGAAGGGAGAAGAGCTAAATACAGGCCAGTGAGATGAGGTTCTTGAGAAGCAGTATTGGAGCTACAAAGATGGACAGAATAAGAAATGAGAGGACCAGAGAATTAATGAAGGAGGAACCATTACAGGATGGTATAGAGAAACCTAGACTTAGATGGTATGGACATGTAAAACGAATGGAGGAGAAGAGGATACCCAGGAGAGTACACGAGACGAAGTGGGAAGGAAAGAGACCGAGAGGAAGACCGAGAGACAGGTGGCTGAAGGGAGTGGAAGAAAGCGTGAGGAAGAGAGGAGAAGACTGGACAAGGATGGAGGCTGAGAGATGGTGGGAAGACAGAAGAAGTTGGAGAGGCATGTGTTCCAAACAGACCTGGCCAGTGGCTGGAAACTGTGCAAGATGATGATAATGAGACGTGGAGCGGGCCTGTAGTGTATACATTATGTCATCTCGCCTCATTATGGCTGCAGCGAGCGGTTGTGGGGCAAGAGGGGAATGCATTTACAGTCATACAATGAGAACACAGTGCACGACCCAGCATGAATCATGCACACAAATGACATGCAAAGAGGTTTCGCTGGCGACGACTGCACGTCTATCGCAGGCGTGTGGCTGGGCGGAGCGCATTAGTTCTGATTTCCGCCACCGGTAACCATTCGCTGGTAGGGTAGTAGTAGGTTTGGCGTTGGTTAGCAATATTGTCATAGAATTGCCTTCAGTGCCCGCCGCTTTGTATTTATGTTTGGTGAGTCTTGGCGGTTGGTTGAGTAGTGTGATTAGTTTGAGCGAGTTAGTTTTTGTTGTTGTTTATGTGTGATGGATGTGGCACTCTGAATGATGGTGTTAAGTTTTGGGAGGTTGTTTGCATGCTAGTAATTGCCTGGTTATGATTGCTTGTATGATGTACCTGCATCCAGGAAGTGACGCTGCATGACCTCTCCCACAACTAGCACTTGTCTCTGGGTACCTTACGATCAGTGTGGTCATGAGAATCGCCACACCTATTGCCGCGGTGGAATGCAGGCAGGCGTTAGCATTGTATGATGAGTGTTGTGTGTTGGAAATGGTGTCGCGACACCCATGTTGGTGAGGTGTGCTGCGATGTATTTGTAATTTGTGTTGTTTTGCAAGTGGTGTGTTCTGATTGAGAATGTGTTTCAGGTGTTTGGTTAGTGTCAGGGGCATATCTTGTAGTTCGTTTGTGGGGATTTTACTGTTGTTGGATTTTGAAGTTGTTGCATGCAAGAACGTTTGCCTCTGTCTGAGTAGTGTTGTTAGTGTTTGGGGTGCTGGCGTTTCATCTGTTTGTGTGCTGAGGTCATCCTTTGAGTTGTGTTGTTTGAGTGGATGTGTCTTCAGTATGGGTTTCAAGTTTGGTTTGTATAGTTTTCTTTGGATCAAGTTGCCATGCTTTTAAAGTATCATTTAGCGGCAGGATATTTCTGTTGCTTGAATACAGACTTATTGACTTTGAAAACTTCTCTTGGCTCTATAAGATGATGGAACCAGCTATTCTTGTAGTAAATTTTGCTTTTACAGAAATTTAAGTTGGCAACTTTAATGGTGTTTTATTAAACTGGAAATATAATACACTACTAAGAGTAAGAATGTAATGAAATGACAAATATCTTAGTTCCCATTGAAAATAATAAAAATAAGATAGAAGTATTGTGTTATCCATCAGATAGAAAGGCTATAATTTAGTGTGGGACTCTTAATTGGGACAGAATTTTATGCAATTTTTTTTGTTTAAGAGTTACTTTTGCAGCTATATGCAAGTAAATACGGTATACATGTGGATGGGAAATCATAGCCATGTTAGGACTATGGCTGTGGGTTTAAAGAAAAAATGCTTATTAGTATAAACAAATAAAGGGAGGTTAAAGTGAATCTGACATAACACAATCTTTTGAGTTTATTTAATCGTATGGTGAATTACATAAAAACAAATCACAAATCCAAGTTCAAGTTTTGGAGCCATTCCACAGTACATTCTCGAAGATGAAACGGATCACTAGGGCTCCCGGAGTAGGCGTGTAGAGGGCAGCGCTGGATGATATGGTCCATGGTCTGTTCCTCCTCATTGCATTGACACAATGGGGAATCGATCCAACCCCACTTATGGCATAGGTAATTGCAACGGCCGTGCCTGGTTCTCAGTCTATTGAGGCGACACCATAATTTTCTAGGAAGGTCAAATCCTTGTATTTTCACCGTTGGGTTGATCTCCTGGGCACTAGTTCCAGACGTTGAGTTTGACCATTCGTCCTGCCAGCATTGGTTTAGGTTGAATCGATTTGCCAGAAGTTGGTCGGCCAATAAACTGGTTGGTCTCCTCGAATGAAGTCGCTTCGGTGGTGGGTGGCAGAATTCCTGGTGTATTGGTAATGAGGGAGAAGCATAGATCTTCTTTGCTTCTCTGATCAGAGCTTCCTTCCTCCTCAGGTGAGGTGGTGGAATGTGGCTGAGTACTGGTAGCCAGTGGCGAGGGGTTGATTTTATGGTGCCGGTTATGCAACGCATAGTGTCATTCAGCTTGGTATCCACTTTATGCACATGTGCACTTTCCAACCATACTGGAGCACAGTATTCCGCTGCAGAATAGACTAGACTGATACCCGTTAATCTTAAGCAGTCCGCCGTGGCTCCCCATGAACTACCGCAAAGCTTGTGCAGGATGTTATTTCTGGTGGAAATTTTGTGAGAGAGCTTGGTGAGGTGTTCTTTGTAGCTCAGAGTTCGGTCCAGCGTGACACCTAGGTATTTCGGGAATGGGTTGTATTTCAGTTTTTCACCACGAAATACAACATTTGGCTTGTAGTTTGCTAGTCGGTTGGCAAGATGGAAGCATGAAACCTCTGTCTTAGACATACTTGGGATCAGTCGCCAGGACTTGAAGAACGTTGACATTTTCTCCAGATCGGTTGTAAGAGTGCCTTCTGCATCTTCAAAAGTTCTGCTTTGAGCTACCAGTGCAATGTCATCTGCGTAAATAAACTTAGTAGCTGTTGTTGGTGGCAAGTCATGAATGTACAGATTGAATAGAACTGGGGCCAAAACTGATCCTTATTCATATCTTATTATATTGGGTTAAACTGGGGGTTGCTGCAGTGATTTTTATTGTGCCTGAGTGTATTTTTATGGACGGATTCATTTTTGGGTGTTCTGGGCCGACTAAACTCGCTGTTTGTTAATTATAAATCGGTTTATAGAATACGGGGTTTATTGCGGTTTACTGAAACACTCGCATCTCCATGCTGGAGTTGATTTAACTTGAAAATACCCCCATGAAATCAAACCTACAGAATTATACTGCCTTTAAATACAGGCCACAAGTGAATTTTAACATTAATTTCCCGACTTTGAATGGGCGCCAAGGTTGACCTTATGGGTCTTCCTGAATAAAATAGAATAAAATAAATAACTGTTTCCCTGACTTTGAAACTACTTATCCCAGGCGTAGGGCATTTTGAGCATGCGTTCGCTGATGTTACCAGGTTCATGCAAAACAGGAATCAACACACACAAGAACTTTAAAAATAACAATCTATTGGCTGTACTCCACACACATATATATATACATAATATACAACACGAAAATACCCTTCAATGTACTTGTAATAACATTTGTACAGTAACTTGCCACTGAATTTACGCTCTGAGAGCAACAAACACTTACAATCATTATAGACCTAGGCATGACAGCCTCCTATACATTTCTCACTTGTACAGATAGTACACAAAATATACACACGCCAGACTTGTTGATTTCCAGGCCATGACTTCCACAACAGATGATGAAGTGAGTTTATGAATGTCCTTTAGGGTGCGATATAATCAGCAATCCATGGTCTACGAACTCAACCATATTTACAAATGTAGTCAACCAATAGCACAAAGCTCAGTGGATGTCTAGTTACAGTCTCTGCTGTTCGATTACCAGACCATGCCAGATAAATCGACCCTGGGCGCAAGAAGACCTGATCTCTAGCTGTTACGGAAACCATGTCACGTAAAATGACCCTGAGCGCTTAGTAGATCTGGACTTTGCCAATAAAGCAATAAGACGACTTCTGAAACCTCAACATGCCATTATAAACACTGGGGAATATTATCACTTCGTCTTCAAGCTAAAAGTCTTTAACTTTTGCGATAGCTAAGGTCATCCTTACTATTCAACAAGTGTCCATGCGACATAAATGAAATCAGTTAAGTACTTTTGTGAGAGCAACCACAACTGGACATGAACTATGTCTTCTTCTTTGTACTCAAGTGTTCTACGCACACGTGGGATGTTAACCACACTTTGTTCTAGAAAGATAAGTACTTTTACATAACCTATATTCAGTGTTCTTTCTGTTATATCATGTTAGCTTTATACAAGCCCGGTTTAGAAGATTCCTCAATTTTAATATCTTTGTGCTCTTCCACCCCCCCCCCCCCCCTCCCTCTTCTAGGTGGTATAACATATCGGCTTAGTTTAGCCATTCTTTTGTTTCTTTTGGTAATAATCTCATTACTTCTTGTGCATATCTGCATCTTTCATTGCACCTTTCTTGTGCACTTCACATCTCATGGTTTACTTCCAGATAATAGGCCTACTTGCCTACTTGCTACTGCCATCTCCATTTCTTGGGAAATCTTTAATAATTAACTTACATGCAGTTCACGCATCCTGTGTCTGCCATTGCATCTACTTTGCAAACATTTCTGTTGCATCTTGGCAACTACCCAAGCATTTAACTTTCATAGGGTACTGCAGGACTGAGCCCCTGTCAGCAAATAGCTCCCTTCATAGGCTATTTATTCTTTTAGTAACTTCTTCAGTTTCCCTATTTTCTTTTCCTAGGTATGGCAGGATTTGCTCCCTGCCAGCCATCAGCTCTCAGCTGCGGCACTAATTTTCCTTTTGCAAAAAGCAATTTAATTAAGCTGTACATAATAATTATTACCTTGTCTCAATGCTCATAGACAGATACAAATATTCTTATGTCAAGAAATCATTGTTTTGTTTTGTTTCTATCAAATTGTTAACCTGTAATAATTTGCAAGTGAATATATATGTTAAAGCTTCTTGCTCTCTATTTGCTCATTTCTTGTACTATGTTATTTAGCCCATGTTTCCTAAAGTTCAAACCTTATTCCATTTTGAATTCACTCAGAATGCGTCTGATACGGACACCTATAATTGGTCGATCCGATGGTCAGTAATACTACATTACACCAGCCAGGAATTGAAAATTTTAACATTACTAGTCAAAATAAAGCCATTAACCCCAAACCAAAATGAAATAATGATTCTACTAAAAAATAATACAGTCTTACATATCCTTGTTCCCAAAACTTAATAAATCGCAATACACCATATTTTATAATATCATCATCATCATCTTGTACAGTTTCCAGCCCCAGGCTGGGTCTGTTTGGAACATAAGCCTCGCCACTTAGTTCTTTCTTCCCACCACCTCTCCGCTGTCACTCTGGTCCAGTCCTCGCCTCTCTTCTTGACACTTTCCTCCACTCCTTTCAGCCATCTATCTCTTGGTCTTCCCCTTAGTCGTTTCTTCTGCATCTGCATCTCATGTATCCTCTTGGGAATCTTCTTCTCATCTATTCTCTTTAAGTGTCCATACCACCTCAGTCTTGCTGTCTCAATCCTACCTTGCAAGAGCTCCTCTTTCACCATTTCCCTGACCTTTTCATTCCTCACCCTGTCTCTTCTTGTTACTCCGATCCTACTTTGCAGGAACTTCATTTCACCTGCCTGTATTCTCCTTATGTCTCTTTTCTTCATTGTCCATGTTTCTGAAGCATAGGTCAGTATCGGGGTATAGTAGCTTCTGTATAACACTTCCTTGCTTTTTTGTGGGACATCTTTATTCCACACTAAGCTCCTAATGCTTCTCAGAAATGCTTCTGCTTGTCTGCCACGTTCCGTAATCTCTTTGTCATTTCTCCCATTTTCCTCCACTATACTTCCCAAGTACTTGAGACTTTCCACCTTCTTCAGCTGTCCACCTCAAAGTGTTATCCCACTCATTGGTCTGTCCTTTTTCCTGGTCGTTAACAGGATCTCACATTTACTGATGTTGAACTTCCATCCATACTCTCCCACTGTTTATTTCCAAGCCTTCAGTTGCTCCTGAATTTCCTCCTCCTTGTTTACCCAGACCATGAGATCATCTGCAAACACCATTGCTTTCATCTTATCTTCTCCTATCTTTCCTGCTATCCGTGTCATTACCTCATCCATAACCACAATAAAGAGAAGGTGTGACAGTGCACTACCCTGTTTCAGGCCACTCATTTGTCTGAACCAGTCTGTTCTTTCCCCTCCAACTTTCACACAACTCACACTTCCTCAATACATCTCCTTCACTCTGCCTACAGTCTCTTTTTCCACTCCCATGATTTCCATTGCTTTCCAAACCTTCTCCCTACACACACTATCATAGGCCTTTTCGATGTCCAGGAAGGCCATCAACAGATCCTCTCCAAATTCGTAGTGGTGTTCCTGGAGCTGTCTCACTGAAAATATGAGATCCACTGTTGATCTCCCAGGTCTGAATCCATACTGCTCCTCTCTCAATTTTCTCTCCACTTTGGCTCGTATTCTAATTTCTAATATCTTTCATATATCTTGGCACAGTGAGGTATGAGTGTGACTCCCCTGTAATTTCTGCACTCCTTTCTGCTTTCTTTCTTAAATATTGGGACAATTAATCCTTTCTTCCAATTTCTGGGGTCTTTTTCTCCTTCCATATCACCCTCATCACACGGTACAGCCACTGTTTCCCAACCTCCCCTGCTGCCTTCACCATTTCAACACTCACTTCATCCACACCTGGTGCCCTTCCTCCTTTCATCTTGTCTATAGCCATTTCCAGTTCTCTCCAAGTCAGGTCCTTTTCCATTCCTGTGTTGTCTTTTCCATCTTCCAATACATTGTCTTCCTCCCTATGACCATTTGGATTCAGCAAATCATCAAAGTACTCTTTCCACACTGTCTTGAGTGTCTCTTTGTTGTGTACCTCATTTCCTTTTTTGTCCATTATTACCACATCCTCTCGCAGACCTCATCTCTTACTTTTGACCATCCCATAAAGTACTTTCTTATTTCCTCTGCTGTCTTCCTCCATCATCTCTGTCCACTTTACCATCCAATTCTTCCTCTTCTCTGCGACAATCTTGTTTGCTTCTTTCTTCTTTATCTTATAATCTTCCCGTGTCAGATCAGTTCTTTCCTGGTACCACACTCTGAAAGCCTTGTTCTTCCTTCTCACAGCTTCTTTTACTCTCTCATTCCACCATGGTGTCTCTTTACACCGCTTTCTGTTGCTTGTTCTTCCAAATACTGCCACTGCAGCTTCCACCATTGTGTTTTTGAATTGCTTCCATTCCTCTTCCCCTGTTTTAGGATTGTCTTTTGGCATCCTTTCCCTTATTATCTTCTGGAATTCTTCCTTGACTTCCTTTTCCTTGAGTTTCCATACTTTGAATCTCCTATCCTGGTACTCTGTCCTCTTGCTATCCTTAACAACTCCCAGGTTCATTACAAGTATTCTGTGGTCGCTATCTAAGGCCTCTGATGGTATTACCTTTATATCTCTGACACTTCTCTTCATTTCCCAGTCGTACAGCATGTAATCTACCAAAGATTTCTTTGTTAAATCACTGCTGTACCACGTTACCTTGTGGCTTTCTTTCTTCCGGAACTAGGAGTTGCCTACCACTAAACCGTTTCTCTTGCAAAAATCCAGCAACTTTCTCCCTCCTTCATTCCTGCTACCCCATCCTTCTGCTCCCAATACATTTTCATATCCTTGCCTTTCACTTCCTACATGTGCATTCAAATCTCCCATGACAATGATGCTCTGCCCATTCAACTGCTGTTGTAGCTCCTCCTCAAAGTCTTCCTTCTCTTGAGCTGTACATCCAACTTGAGGGGCATATACCTGGGCTATCTCCAGGCTTCTTCCCTTTACAGTTACTCTGATCTTCATGATCCTGTCACTTATTCCCTTTACCTCTTCCTTCATTCCATCTCTCACAACTACTCCTACTCCGCTGCTCCTTCCTTCACTGTTCCCACTCCAGTACAACCGGTACCCTTTCCTCAGTTCTCTGCGACCTTCTCCTTTCCATCTTGTTTCTGCCAAGCCCAGTACATCCAGTTTTCTTCTCTCCATCACATCTACAATCTCCTCCACTTTTCCCGTCAGTGTCTGTATGTTTAATGTCCCAACTCGTAGTCCATTAGCATATCCGGGTCGTCGTCGTTTGCATCCGTCCTTTCCGAGGCCTGTTCCTGGTTTGAAAGAAAATATGATATCCACTACTGGCTTGCTAGGCCTATCGTAGCTTCACCAGAGCCCCGTCAGCTGTCACTTTTCAGGGTTCCCATAGAGCCTTCACAGCTACCGTAGCGGTCCCGGGGCACACAAAGTCCCCACTGTTCTTCACCCCTACAGGCAATCCCCTACTTCATGCCGTTGTCCGAATCTAATCGGCTCGGAATACCAGAAAATGAATCCGTCCACAAAAAATACACACAGGCATAATAAAAATCACCGCTCCATCCCTGCCTTTAACCCAATATAATAAGATACGAATAAAATACCCCGAACTAACTGCACAAGGCAAAAACCCGAGGGTGAGCTAATGTAACTGAATAAATTCGGTTACAAAATCTACAACCTTGTAGTTAGAGATTGATCCTTGTGGGGGCGACTATAACCGAATTTATTCAGTTACATAAGCTCACCCTTGGATTTTTCGCCTTGTGCAGTTAGTTTGGGGTATTTTATTCATATCTTATTATATTGGGTTAAACTGGGGCTTGCTGCGGTGATTTTTATTGTGCCCGAATATATTTTTATGGACGGTTTCATTTTCGGGTGTTCTGGGCCGACTAAACTCGCTGTTTATTAATTATAAATTGGTTTATAGAATACGAGGTTTATTGCGATTTATTAAAATGAACAACTGTTTCCCGACATTGAGATTCCCTATCCCAGGTGTGGGGCATTATAAATGCTTTTACTGATACTACCAGGATTATGCAAGATGGGAATAATCACTGATACCCTTGAAAACCACCATGTATTCTGGCTGTACTGGTTATACATAAATACACTATTTAAGACAGACTTTTGAGGAAGCAGCAATTGAGATATGTGGGAAATCAAAAGCAACGGTCAAGGGAAAGGAGACACGGTGGTGGACAGACAAAATAAAAGAAGAAATAAAGGAAAGGAACAGGGTAAAGAAAGAAATGGATAAGGAAAAGCAAAAAACATACCAGAGAGAAGAGATTACGATAGAAAGATTACATGTGGAATAACATTGAAATTACAAGTAAAGAGGAGTGTTAAAGAAGAAAAGGAGAAGTGTTGGGGAGAGTTTACCAACAAAATTGAACAAGATAGTCGAGGAAATGAAAAATTATTATACAGAGTAATAAAATCGAAAAGAACTAATCGAGAAAAAATCAAGGCATTAGAGAGAGAAGATGGAACCATAGTACATGATGAAAGGGGTCTTCAGAAGGTGATGGCAAAATATTTTAAAAAACTTTATAATGAGGATGACAGTTCTGAGGAAGAAGGAGATAAGAAATTGGAAATAATAGTTGGAGAAAAAGAAGAGAACCCGATAACATGGTTGGAGCTTGAAAGGGCAGTGAAAACAATGACCTAAGGTAAAGCATGTGGAAAAGATGAATTCAATGCTGATATGATTAAGGAAGCAGGAAGCATCAGCTTACAGTGGCTATATAGAGTCCTCAATGCCATATGGAAGGATGAAATAATTCATGAAGATTGGCAACAAGGAAACATCCATTGTTCAATTAAGGGAATTGGAAGAAATGTGAAAATTATAGAGGTATAACTTTATTATCACATGGGCTGAAAACACAGTTAGAGGAAGAACAATATGGTTTTAGACCGAATAGATCAACAATTGATTTGATATTTACAGTACGTATGATATTAGAAAAACATCTGGAAAGAAACAAGGAAATCATTTTCGTATTTTTAGATTTGGGAAAGGCCTTTGATACAGTTAAGAGAAAACATGTATGGGAGTGCCTACTGGAAAGGAATGTATCGAAATCATTGATTAATAAGATAAAAATGTTGTATCATGAGAGTAAAAGCAGTGTACAAGTCGGAAGTGGTGACTCTGAAACATCCTATTCAAAAAAAGGCCTCAAGCAAGTAAGTGCATTTTCACCATTATTATTTATTATACTGATGGATGAAATTATAAAACGTGTAAAACAGAGTATCAGTAATGGTGAAGTGAATGCTTTGGTATTTGCAGATGATGTGATTTGGGGAAAGGGAGAAAGGAAGTACAAAAGAGACTGGACATTTGGAATGAAAATTTGAAGGAGTTTGGAATGGTAATTAGTAAAAAGAAAACTGTAGTCATGTACTGTGGAAAAGAGAAAAAGAAAAGTCAAGTGAACATAGATGGGGTAAGGTTAGAGAATGTAGAACAGTTTACATATCTAGGTAGCACTATAAATGGTAGTAATGACATCAACATTGAAATTAATAACACTCTAAGTAAAGGTACAACATTTTATCACCAAGTCAGAGAACTTTTATGGGATGACAAAGTACCCAAGAGAACAAAATTAATATCATATAAACAGTATTTCATACCAATTGTAACATATGGGCTGGAAACACTGGTATCGAATAAAAGGCAAAATAGTAAGATACAAGCAGTAGAAATGAAATTTTTAAGAACTTCAGCTAAAAGGACAAGAAGGGATAGAATTCAAAATATTAAAATCAGAGAAGAGTTAAATATGGAACCGTCAAATCAGAAGATACAGAAAGCAAGGTTACGTTGGTTCGGACATTTAAAAAGAATGGGTAAGGAAAGAGTAGCAAGAAGGGAATTAGAAAGAGAAGTCAAGGGAAAGAGACCAGTTGGAAGACCGAGAAGAAGGTGGTTGGACCAAATTTTGAAGGACATTGGAGAAGCTGGATTTGATGTGGCAGAAGTGATGGAACAGGAAAAATGGAAGGACCGAAAGGAATGGAGGAGGCTTGTAAACCACACCCGGGTGACTGGAGTGGGACTTTGATGATGATGATGATGATGATGATGATGATGATATACACATTATCGACCCTTCAAATTGCACTTGTAATAATGTTTGTTTTTGTTTTTACAGTACCTTATATTCACTGCTTCTACGCTCTTAGAGCAACAACAATTCTGGTCAGTTTGACCCCAGGCATTCAGCTTCCTATCATATTTACACTTGTACAGTTTGTACAGAGAAATCTACACTCGTCAGACTTTACACATCAGCTTCCTATACTTGCACTTTGTACTCAAATCTACACTCGACAGATTTGTTGTTTTCAGTCCACAACATCCTCCCATGACTTCCACAACAGATCATGAAATGAGTTTATGATCGTCCTTTAGGGTGTGATACAATCAGCAACCCATGGTCTATGAACTCAACCATATTTACAAAATGTAGTCACGCAATAGCCCAAAGGCTCAGTGGATAGCTAGTATAGTCTCTGCTTTTCGATTATCGGACCATGCCAGGTAAATCTGCCCTGGGTGCTAAAAGACTTGGACTCGGCCTATTAAGCAAGAAGACCTGATCTCTGCTGTTCTTTACGGAAACCCTGTCACGTAAAACGACTCTGAGCGCTAGTAGATCTGGACTCTGCCAATAAAGCAAGAAGACAAAGTCAGAACCCTGAACATACCATTTTAAACACTGGCGCTTGAATATTCTTCCATCAAAAGCTGCGCTTCGAACTGCCGGAACTATTTGGCGTGCGCCCGCTCCAAGTAGATATTCGTGGCAACATCCCCACATCTGACGACCGTAGTCCTCACGATCGCTCACGGACAGAGCCGAACAGATACGAACGTCATCTCGGTACATTTCCATTCACCGGGTCATCAGAGTTCAGCCTATTCTTAGCCCAGGTATTTCCTGGCTTGACACAAACCAGTCGAATTACTGCTTAACTTTTCCTCATATGCCAAGTTCCAGCCTTCGAAAATTCTGATTCATGTACCTTACTGTAAAGCCCGACCCAGGAATGTCTACCGCGACGCAGTTACGCACTTTAATTCGTTCACACCTCCTCTGGCACACGTGACATGTCCTGACTCCCCGAGTCCCGATGTAGCAACATCGTTCATTCTCTGCTTGGACTTGGCCGTGATAACATAATGCTAGGCAATGTAGACGAGAGCTCCGCTCACCCGCTCGTCATTGTGCAATGACTTGGCAACAATACATTGGCTCTCCAACTCACCAGCGGCTAGTATCGAAGCAGTTTGCTCTTTATTTTTAAAATAACATAAAAGGCGTAGAATTGTGATTCATGTTTCTATATACTCAGTAAAATGCTGTCTTTCATCCTACTTTTATGTACAAACCGTATCCTGTCAAACTTGACCCCTCGGTGCGCGTGATATTTCGTTTCGGTGACGCGTGACAGTCCCACTCCCCTCCCACTGTTCTGAAGCCACACCTGTCCGGTCATGTCGCGGCAGAAACCCCTGGGTCGGGCTATACAGCCAGCAATTGAATTTTTAACATTCCTAGTTGAAATAAACAAATTAACCACAAACCAAAATGAAATAATGCTTCTACTTCAAGTGATAATACAGTCTTTTATATCCCTGTTCCCAAAACTTAATTATTTTAGTATTTGAATGGTTCATTCCGGTTCGTATTGATGCAACAATTAGTATTAATATTTTGCAAAGAAGAAGAGTGCACAATTTCTGTGATCAACAAGAAATTTTAGAGTGTGTTCACACTATATTTTTTGTTTTTTCCAAATTTAAACTATTTCTTTCTTCCTTTCTTTCCTTCTTTCTTTCTTTCTCTCTTTCTTTCTTTATTTATTTATGTATTTTATTTCCTTATGTTTCTTTGGATAAAAATCTTTCACCTTTCATTATGGTGCACCATAAAAGTTTTTTTTGAAGGGAATGTTTTATGAGTGTTTAGCTATCCGACCACTAGTTTGCCTTGACTTTTTATCTATATAGGCTGATGAAGGGGCCAAAACAATTAGGCCTCGAAACATGTACCAATGACCACTAAGTGATCATTTATATATAATACAATAAAGGTATTGATTAGGCAGAACTTTTGCAAAATATTAATACTAAAACTTAATAAATCACAATAAACCCCGTATTCTATAATATCAAACATCCAAAATCCGATAATTGATAAACAGCGAGTTTAGTCGGCCCGGAACACCCGAAAATGAATCTGTCCACAAAAGTACACTCGGGCACAATAAAAATCACCGCACCAACCTCCAGTTTAACCCAATATAATTAGATATGAATAAAATACTCCGAACTAACTGCACAAGGCAAAAAATCCGAGGGTGAGCTTATGTAACTGAATTAATTCGGTTACAATTGATTCAACGACGTGTTCGTTTTTGAATGCTGAATTTTTATTTTTCCGTAATTTTTGTGTACTGGGATATTATAATTATGGTTTAATTTAATTTTTCTTTTATTAATTTTCGGTGTTTTCAAATTTAGGTGTCCACCTCTAAATTTTAAATTCCATTCCAAATTTGTATACCTTATTTTGTGTTAAGAGGGGCAGATGACCTCGTAGTTTCGCCCCTTAAAACAACAATAACTACTACTACTAAAATATGCTGATTATTACATGCCATTCCATAATATGTCTTTTTTGGAAATTGCATAATGGTTTTAAGAAGCTGAAGAAAGGGTAGTAATAATCCTGAAACATGTACTCTTACCAATAATATAATATGTAATCCTCAAACAAAAAGTACTGACGAGGCGGAAAATTTATTAAGGTGATATTCTAACAAACTATTCATTCAATGCAGACCAATAATGAATCAATTCATTTTTACTAACACAATATTGTGTTGACCGATTGAACAGTTGCAATATCTTTACCATTATTGCTCTGAATTGTACCCCAATGCAATGTGAGAAATCTAGTTAGTTATTGTTGTTTTAAGGGGCAGAACTATGAGGTCATCTGCCCCTGAGGAATCTAAATGCTTGCCTTGCATTTCATAGAACTAGTCTGTTATACTTGCCCATGTCATGATTTTGAAAAAAAGGAAGGAAGCTTTCAGTTTTAAGTGACCGATAATCATGTGATAGTGAGCCACGGATCCCCTTTTCACTTGGATTCCGAACAACAGAACATGGCATTTCACTTCGAAAATCTCGCAAGCATTGACCGGGTATAGAACCCGGTCCACCTGGGTGGGAGGCCAACAGCTTGAATGCTGTGCCACCACGCCCCCCCTCCCCCCCCTCTCTCTCCCACATGGATTTCCATCAGCAATTGGGTGAACTCCAAGCCCATTTCTGTCCTAGTTCTTGGTAACATCTGATTTATCGTTGCATAAATCAGAGTAGGGTTGATAATTTAAGACTGAAAGAGACTATGGTATATGTTGTTATGATTCCAAATGTTGATTTTCTTATGCTTCAATTGTGGAATGTGCAATACAGTATAAGAATCTGCAGTTAATAAAATTGATATTTTTTTCACTGCTTTCATGAAGTGCCATAGAAGAAGCTGAGAAAGTGACTTTACGGCAGGGATTGGTGTCTAACTTTCGAGAACCTATCAATCAAATAGCAACTCAGCTGGCTGTTCTTATATCCAAGGTTGCCAGGTAAGTGGTTGTATTTGTTTAATTAGCATTTCCAGATCTTCCTTACACTACCACCACCTGAATTTGGCCTACATCTGGATATCACAGGTATGAGTATAGCAATATTACTGAACAGCAAGGAGGCCTTTTTTTGAGAGGGGGTTTACAGAGGAGTAGGGCGCCCTCAATGAAATTTCTAAAATATGTCAATAAAAGTATCATTGACTTCTCATCTTTTCCGACAATAGACACTGTGTAAATGTAACAAATTTAAAGAGGTTCACAGTCTTATTATGGTAGGATAACAAAATCCCAACAGGGAAAGATAAATGAACAAGTCTATAAAAGGTGGTGAAAGAAAATCAAAGCTTAGTACAACTTTCTACATAATGTCAAAATTACTTGATACAATTTAAGTAAGCCAGATAGAAACACAGTTGGGTGAAGACCAGTTTGGTTTCAGGAGAAATGTAGGAACAAGGGAAGCTGTACCAAGTCTTAGGCTGATTTTGTAAGGTAGAATAAGGAAAGATAAGAGAATGTTCATGGCATTTGTAGACTTAGAAAAGGCTTTTGATAACGTTGATTGGACTAAATTGTTTGACATTTTGAAAATGATTGGAATAAAGTACAGGGATAGGAGGGTGATCTACAATCTATACAGAAACCAGACAGCAGTCATTCGAGCTGAAGGACATGAGAGAGAAGCTGGTATTCAGAAGGCAAGGCTGCAACTTATCACCCATACTTTTCAATCTTTACATTGAACAAGCAATGAAGGAAACTGGAGAAAAATTTAAAGTGGGGGTGAAGATTCAAGGAGAAATAATTTCAACTGTGAGATTTGCCGATGACATAGTCATCTTAGCCGACACGCCTGAGGATTTGAATGAGTTTTTGAATGGTATGGACTCCGTCTTGAGGAAAGATTTCATGATAAAAATTAATAAATATAAATCAAAAATATTGGAATGCAGTTGAAATAAATCTGAAACCTATATGGACATCAAATTGGCAGGTGAAAAACTAAAGGAAGTAGGACTTCTGTTACTTAGGAAGCAAAATAACCAATGATGGACGAAGCAAAGAGGATATAAAAAGTAGGTTAGCTCAGGCAAGGAAAGCATTCCTACAGAAAATGAATCTGTTGACATCGAATATATATTTAGGTATTAGGAAGTCATTTTTGAAGGCCTTTGTGTGGAGCATGGCACTCTATGGAAGTGAAACTTGGACTATTAGTGCAGCAGAAAAGAGGAGTATTGAAGCGTATGAAATGTGGTGTTACAGGAGAATGATGATCAGATGGGTAGATAGGGTTACAAACGAAGAGGTATTAAGACTAGTGAGAGAGGAGAGATGTTTCTGGCATCTGCTAATGAAGAGAAGAGATAGGTTGATAGGACACATACTCGTCGTCGTCGGCTTTAACTCGTTTCCGAGTATACATCTTCTTCCAAAACTGTCTAAAATAATATAAGGTTGAGGTCTGTGGGCATGTTTGCGGTGACTGGCAGCCCAATGCGTGCATGAAACAAACGTCCACACAGATCACACAGAACTGTTGGTGGAGGGCGTGGCTGTGCTGCACGGAGCTTTCGAGCTTGTCGCTTGGCCTTAACAATTCTACGACGTTCTTCTTCAAACATTTTGACAGCAGCCGGGATGGTCTGGCGCCAAGTTGAACGGTCTTTAGCAAGCTGGTCCCAGGTTTGTGTATTGAGACCTGTCAACTTCATATTCTGAGGACACATACTAAGACATCCAGAAACAGCAAGCTTAGTTATGGAAGGAAGGGTCGAGGACAAGAACTGTAGGGGTGGACCAAGTTTAGAATATGTTGAACAGATTGCCTCGGATGTAGGGTGTGGTAGCTATATAGAGATGAAGCGATTAGCTCAGGACAGGGAGGCCTGGATCGCTGCATCAAACCAATCAAAAGACTGCAGACTCAAACAACAACAAGACACTTGTAATTTTACTCTTGACTCCTCCCATAAATCCTACCCGGCCCGTTGGAAGGATACCGTATTTCCTCGCATAATCGTTGCACATTTTTAGCCTAAAATTCGTGAATAAAGCAGGGTGCGACGATCATCTCTCTCTTATTATTATTTGCTTATTATGTAACCACAGGTCTTTCACTTTCATCAAGATCATCGTACAATTCTTGTAATTTATCGTTTTGGACACCAATGCGTATCATCACGCACGGGTCTTTTGCGATGTTTTCACAGAAGTGGCTGATGCTAGACTCAGCTAGACTGGCACGAGGTGTCCCTTGCGTAAGATTCCGCCAATAGCATTCAGGCCTGTTTTAACGTCGGCGAACTGGGACAAGAAGCGCTTCGTACGGCAGCTTATTGAATCTCGTCATTCCGAGGCCAACTCACGGAAACGATAGGTCCACATAAGTTTCACTTTCCTGGCCCTGGTGTTGTGTTGAGTGCGATCATTGGTTAGCGTGCCGGGGGCCAGTCGTTCGCTTAGCGTGTCATAGCCTGCAGTCAGAGAGATAGGCTTCTTTCTTCTGACAACGTCACGACAGGTTAAAGCTCGCAAAATGTACTGACGAAGCTTGCCGCTCGCGTCGAGGTTCATAGCCTGCAGGCATAAAGACGAGATTACTTACTCCTGACAAGATCACGCCAGATTAGGCTTATAAGCTCGCAGAATGTGCTAAGTGACGAAGCTGGCCGCTCGCGTCACAGTTCATAGCCCGCAGGCATAAAGACGAGATTACTTTCTCCCGACAAGATCACGCCAGATTATACGCTCACGGAATGTGCTAAGTGACGAAGCTTGCCGCTCGCATCACAGTTCATAGCCAGCAAGCATAACGACAAGATATTTTTCTTCTGACAAAGTTGCGCCAGGTTATAAGGTCGCGGTAGCATGTGCAACTGACTGGCGCACAAATACGAATATGCTGTGAGGCGATTATGCGATAAAATATTATAAACGTGTTTTAGTGTTTGAAAAGTGGGGTGGGACGATTATGTGGGGGAGATGATTATGCGAGGAAATACGGTACCCAGATGATGATGATGATGAGATGATGACTCCTCCCATAGATGTGTCACCAATTGTAACCTAATCTTAACATGTACTACATTTAGTGGCCTTCACCTACAGGTCACAAATGTTTAAAAGAATCCTTTAACACAATCCCGGCAAATATGGGTGGCAGGCTCAGGTCATATGGACCCTTGCCGAATAAAATAATAAAATAAAACTCCCCCCGGCTTACAAGATTCCTACCCCAAGGCATGAACATTTAAAATGCTTAGCTGATTTATACCAGAGTTCTTACCAAACTCCCTGGTATTTAACAGGCAGGAAAAGATATACCTAACTAAAAAAATGATAAAATGCTTGACTCTTTAACTAATTTATCTGGCTGCACAAAATACACTCACCGGCCAAAAAACTCAACACTTGATTTAAAAAATTAAACTTACATATTAGCTGCATACTGTCTCAATTATGTCACTTTATACTATTATCAGACCTTTCTCTGTTTAGAGTGCTTGTTTACCATCCATTTCCTTTAAATTATCGATATAAAGTTTAATTTATTACACCCCAGTTCGCTATCTACCCCTGGCAGACAGTACGTCTCCATTTCCATTAGTTCATTTCCTGTAATAAACTTGCTTGTGCTTGAGTGTTAAGTCTCGTCCCTACAAACCAAATTTGCTTTGTTTGAAGAAATGTATTCTTCAAATAATTTCTCATCAGTTTTTAAGTTGATTTCGGAAAGAAAACATGGTTCTTACACGAGAAGAAGCTGCAAGAGCTGTAGCCTTGATTGAAGATGGAAGTAGTAAGCGATACGTTGCAAGACAGTTAAATGTCAATGTTTCGACCATCCAAAAGACATACCAACTTGGAACATACTCCAGGAGGTGTGGGTCAGGCCGCAGAAGAACGACATCAGACAGAGATGACCAGTATCTGCGACTCCCAAGTTCTGAGGGGCCGACACACCACTGGAGAAGCAAGAAATCGGCATCAGCAGGTGACAGGTGTGAATGTCAGTGAGAGGACAGTGAGGAGAAGATTAAGAGGTGTAGAAATCTTATCCAGAAGACTTGCTACCGGCCCCAGATTGGAACCTCAACATCGCAGGACACGTCTTCACTTCACTCGCCTCCATCAACAATGGACACAACAGCAATGGCAAGCCGTTCACTTCACTGGCGAGAAGAGATTCGGTCTCAGATCGCCTGACGGAAGAGAGAGAATATGGAGGAGGGTTGGAGAAAGGTTTTCTCCTGTAACTTTTCCCTCCAGGACTGCATTCGACGGGGATTCTGTTATGGCCTGGGCCGGGGTCAGTATGGATGCCAGGACTGAACTTTACCTAATTGAGAATGGCTCAGCTGACCGGTACATCATGAAAGTCCTTGAAAACTATGTTGTACCATTTGCTCCATTTGTCGGGGATGATTTTCCCCTAATGCACGACTGCACATGAGCACACACTGCCCGATGTGTCCAGCAGTACCTGCATGTGGTTGAATTTATGCGCTGGACTGGCGAGCTAGGAGCCCTGACCTCAATCCAATTGAACATGTTTGGGGTATGTTGCGAAAATTGTTCAGCAACGTGCTCCTGAGACTCTCCTGCAACTTCGGGTGATGCTGCATGAGGAGTGGGAACGTATCCCACAAGGAAGCATTTCACAAATCATTGCGAGTATGGCAGCGTGGTTACGCGAGGTGATTCATGCTAGGGGTGGAAATACCCGTTTTGAAGTGTTCAGTTGTTGTGTCTGTACCAAAGGAATGGATTAATTCTGTAATGATAAATTTTGGAACTCAGATTAAAATTTTTAAACGACTATGTAATTTACTGAAGATTTAGGAGATTTTCACTCTTTTTTCTTATTCTAGAAAATTAGACAAGATTTTTTTGTATGTGAAGTGGTGTTCAAAAGTTTAAAAAGCAGTTAATTATGCATAACTTTTACATAAGAATAATTTCTGTGCAATAAATTATGAGAATAATAAAAAAATACAAGTGTGCATTTTTTTTTGCCAGTGAGTGTATATACTGTAATAAAATGTACTATGTACCCATATTAACTTATGCAGCTGAGATTTGGACCCTGACGAGCAGGCAAGAGAGTAGAATCCAAGCCAGTGAAATGAAATTCCTAAGAAGTATGATAGGTAAGACAAGGAAAGACAGAGGGAGGAATGAAGATGTTAGGAAGGAAGTTGGGATGGGAAAACTAAATGAGAGAATTGAGAAGAATAAACTAAGGTGGTTTGGACATGTAAAGAGGATGGAGGAAAATAGAATACCAAGACAGATGCTGGAGGCCAAGTGCAAGGGTAAGAGAGCAAGGGGAAGACCTAGAACAAGGTGGATCGATTCAGTGAAGAACAGCGTGAGAAAAAGAAATCTGGACTGGGACAAGATCGTGGAAGAAGAATTGTGGATGGAAAGAGGAAAGTGGAGAAGTGCCATAAATACCCCGACCCGGCAGGAGCTGGATAAGGGGAAATGATGATGATGATGATGTATATACTGTACATATGTACCCAACAACATAAATACCCTTTTACGTAAGATCCAGGAATCAAGACTAAAGTGGTTTGGTGATATGAAGAGGATGCCAGTTGACAAAACTGCACGGAAGGAATTTGAAAGAGAAGTGGAATTACGTTGGCCAGTGGGCAGACCACGAAAGAAGTGGATAGAATTGGTTAAGAGTAATGTTCTGCAGAAAGGTCATGATTGGGACAAGATAGTGGAGGAAGAATGGTTTGGGGACAGAACGAGATGGAGGTGGCTCATATACCACACCTGGGCAACTGGAGATGGTTTCGGATGATGATTATGATGATGACCTGAATTCACTGGCTTTACCAATCTCCGTAATTCGGAGCAACTAAAATGTTATTTGCACTTATTTGAGGCATTACCTCATTTTTCTAACAACTTGACAGATCGTACACTCGGTACAAAAATTAGTTTCCACATGTATACAGCTGTAAGAAAATAAACAGTTTCCAACAGTATGGAACACTGATGACCAACATGAGATGCAAGAGTCTGGAACTCCTCGACATTTTTCAAGCTGATTGTCAATAACCCCTAAGTTCAGAGACATCAGTAAATCTACAGTCAGTCCTTTGCCATGTACCATGACAACAGGTGTTTGTAGTGGACGAACACACCAAGACCAACGTGTTACCAGTAGCCGCAGGCTCAAAGGTACCAATAGATCCAGCTTAATCGTTGAACACCATGGCATCAAATTCTCTTGTTGCTCCCAGTGATCCAAGCTGCACCAAATTTTATTTTTCTATGACCAACATCTTTCATAAAGTAAAAAGTGCAATATTATTCCTTACAATTGATCAGTATGGGCAAAAATTACTAAAATACAGTCTTTTTCTCATACAAAATTGATACCAACTATTTACTACTAAAAATTACTGAAACTTTACAATTGTTTTACACTATGTACTCATTATACAGACTAATAATTCTGTGTATGGGTTTGGAAAAATATGCAATAGTTTCCTAAATAAAATTTGTTTTCACGGAATCATTTTTTTTTGGCCAAAATTTAAAGTTAAAAATTATTTAAAAATAAACAACTATTTTAACTAATATGGATGCACAGAATTATAGGGGATAGATATATTTACATGCTACAAAAGTATTACTGAGATTGGTTAATATTTGCTACTAAATAGTTGGTGTAAAGTCCAAAAAAATAATTGTGCGGCAAAACAACATTCAACTCCGAACATAACTCAAACACAACTACAACTCAGGCTCATCAAGAAGAAGTCGCAACAAATTTAATCTAGGTAAGAGGCAAGCTTGCTACCCTTACAACAATGTGGGATCAACTAATAAAAACAATAATAATAATAATAACAAAAATAGTAATAATAATATAACCTCCGTATGTTTCCTCATGAGTTTGGAGGTGGATAGACACTCTTCATCTGCTATGTCTTGAACATACACTAACCGGCACGAAAAACGCAACACACAATACCGTATTTACTCGAATACGACCCGCCCTCGAATAAGACCCGCACCCTGATTTTGAAGAACAAAATTAAAAAAAAAATACTCAAAATTATGTACAATCGTAACTAAATAAACAGAATAGCATTTATCCAAAATAGTTTCCAACAGTTTTGAAGTCGTCCTAAAATAACACACATCAAACGATTAAAAATACAAATAAAAGTACACAAACACTTCATTCATCGTCATCAGAAGTACCAACTTCGGAACTTTTATCACCATCCCACTAAATGTCGTCATCACTGACATCCATAGCATTCGAAATACTAAATTTCTTGAAGCGCTTCCGTATGAGATCTCCCGAGATACGATTCCATGCCGTCAAAATGCACGAACATAGCAGCTGAACTTCCGGGCGCTGAATACGACCAGTTGGAGTCAGTGTGTGCTTATCGGCCGCCATCTGCTCCGTATACAGCTGTTTCAAGGCTGCTTTGAACGGGCGGTTCACGCAGACATCCAGTGGTTGTAGCATAGACGTCATCCCGCTCAATCACGAATACATGACTCGTCAATATCATACAGTGCACTCTCGTTAATTCGCGGTAATTAATGCACGAACTTCCGCGAATTATCCGCAGTTATTTTTGTTAAGCCTAGGAAAAACAAAACTATTGGTTAAAATATTGAAATAGGCTTGAACACGCGAAATAATAATTTTAACTCCTGATTGTAGTGTCTTATACGACATGCTAGGCTACTGGTAGGCCTATGTGGTTTATGCCTACATTAATATATTTAAAAAAAGCCGTCATTACTTTTTGTTTCTTAGATCGTTTATTCTATTTTTCGATTGCACATTTCCAAAGAAAATATTATATGAAAACGAAAATTCATCTCGTTTTTCTATATAAAAGATAAGTGTGACTAGAGACACTAGCTTGACTGTGGGAAAATTTCGGGATTTCCGTTGCATCACTCCCGCACTCGAAATCTACTGGATCTCCGTTTTCCTCACCAACAGTCAAATGCCATGCTATTTCTTCTTTGCTTTTCTGTAGTAAATCATAATCGTCTTTATCGACGTCTAACTTGCCCGTTCGAAATATCGTCGTTACAAAAGTCGGCAAGCGCTTGCTTTTGTACGAGCGGAGTAGCGGTACTTTCCTCCCGACTAGTTGACTGCATGAAGAGCATCGAACAAACACGCTCTCGATGTCGTGCGCGTTTGCGCCATTACGCAATAATCGCTGTTTGCAATACGCTGTCCGCACATCCACCCTTCACAACTCACAGATCAGCGACCTTGGAGCGTGGCTGTTGGGAAAGGGAGGGTAGGTTCCGAGTGAAAGTGCATTCCTCTTGTATTGTTTGGGCTTCAAAGACAAAGGAAATCTGTGCTATACCACTCGCGGCAACATGCGCGTAAGTTTCGAAGATTGCGCAATTAGGCCTACTGTTGCATCGCAGAGAAATGCAGTTCAGTCTTCCCTAGTCTCAATGATTTCGTCTTTACGCATTGCGTCGCATCAAAATTCTTTTAAACGACAGAGATTGCTTAACTTAGCGTGATGATTAGTTGCTGTGAGAATTCCCAATTTAAAAAATACTCATGGGGACCCGCGAATTAACCGCAAAACGAATTATCCACACGCGAATTATCGGGAGTGCACTGTATTTCCTGCCGGGCACGATTTCCAATAACTTCAGCTTCCCTCACAACTTTCAGCTTCTCACTCACATTAAACGACCGCAAACTCTTCGTACAACTCATGTTTACACTCGGAAAACGTGCGCGACACGTGCGCGAGGAAGTATGACGCCGCCTGCTTACGGTAAAACAAAGTGATAGCCGGAAGAAGGCTAGCACCATCTAGCGGATACTCGCAACACCCGATATCGCGCGTGGCGGGCAATTTAAATCTTTAAAATCAGGATGACTCAAATAAGACCCGCACCCCAAATTTTCACGTCCGATTTTGTTTAAAAATGTGCGGGTGGTATTCGAGTGTATACGGTAAATGATGTGTAATTATTGTGTAATTATCTATTTAATCAAAGTGAAGCGCTTCAACCTATTTTTTTAGACGGGGTATGCTATTGCATTGTTTTTTCCCACTCAACCTGGAAAACACATCACTGGATGTGAGCCAATAATGTGTTCCCGCTTTTTATAGCGCTTATTGTTGTACTTTGAATTATTCCCTTTTCAATCACATGTGTTCGTAGGATCTTTTTGTGATTGTCATAATTAGCTTTCTGGAGCCAACATGCCCTTAAGCCCCGAACAAGCTGCAAAAGCTGTTGCTTTGGTGGAAGATGGTCGCAGCATGCATTACGTTGCAGAAGTGTTGAGGACTACAGCTTCCACGATTTCCAGAACCGTACGAAGGTACAGGTAAACTGGAGGCTTTGCAAGGAGACCAGGAACAGGCCTGAGAAAAGCAACATTGGAGAGAGATGACCGCTTCTTACAACTTCAAGTTCTCCATGACCGTCACACCACCGCCATTGAAGCACGAAATCGACTCTACCATGTTCGAGGGAACGATGCTAGTGAGAGAACCGTCCGAAGAAGATTGGAAGAAACCAATGTTCAATCCATAAGACCAGTTACGGGCCCAGAACGCACCAGAGCACATCGCACAGCTCGACTACTTTTCTCAAGGGAAGATCATGGCAGGACAGTACAACAATCGGAACAAGTGTTGTTCACCGATGAGTCATGATTTGGCCTCCGATCACTTGACGGAAGAGGGTCTGGAGAAAGCCAGGGGAAAGGTATTCCCCTTGCACATTCTCATCCAGGACGCCTTTTCAGAGTGATTCTGTGATGGTGGGGGCAGGAATCAGTATGGCTGAAAGGACGGATTTGGTCTTCGTGGAGAATGGGAGCCTTACCGGACATTGGTATGTGGAGGAAATCCTTCTGGAGCATGTTGTGCCTTTCACTCCATTTATTGGTGATGACTTCACACTAATGCAAGACAATGCACGCCCACACGTTGCGCGAGTTCTTGGATAAAGCTGGGATTCATGCTTTGGCTTGGCCTGCTCGAAGCCCTGATATGAATCCCATTGAGCACATTTGGGACCGGCTGGGGAGAGGAGCCCGTCAGCGCTATCCAGAGACCCTGGAGGACCTACGGAATGCCCTCCTGGAAGATTGGGAGATGATTCCTCAACAGGACGTTACAGCATTAATCAGGAGCATCCCTGAGAGGTTGAATGCCGTCAGTGGTGCAAGAGGTGGCAATACACGCTTTTGATGATGCGAACAGAGGTCTCAGAGATCATCTCCGAGGTCTGTGAAGTAAAGGGTGAAGTGTATAAAATCAAAACAGAAGCTGGATGAGCTCACTCAAAATTTCCCGCTCTTATATCGCTCTTTCCTTGAAGTGTGCATCTCTGGCTTAATTTGTTAAATTTGTTTATAATCGTCTTTTTTTTCATTGTTAGACACCTACATGGGACAGTACTACAATATTTCATCATTTTATAATAGATTAGTGTCATTAAAGTGTCATAAATTAAAAATTAATTTAGGTTTTTGTAAGAAATTGAAGTGTTGCATTTTTCGTGCCGGTCAGTGTATACACACTCCTCTGTGAGACGTCCAGAATTCTTCCATCTTTTTGAAGCCATTAATTTAGCTTTTTGCTCGCTTGCAAATTTTGCCACTAGTGTTAACCATCTTCATTTATTTTGTTATTTACCAAGATTTCCTTCTGGCTGAATATAAAGTAAGACGAAGCATTCTGACAGCTGATTGATGGCTTTAAGGGTCCAGGACGCAGACGAATATCCTGGATTGCAAGAATGAAAACAAAAAAGGAAGATCGATTGGTAAGCAACAGGAAGGAGAAGAAGTCTGGCAACTGACCTCCCCGGCTTAGGGGAAATCTCGACTATTTTAGTTATTTTCTATTGTTTGAAAACATCTGAGTATATCTGAAGTTCGATGCGCATTACAGACACAATATCTTACTAACTTGGAAACGTAAAGCGGTCATGATGTGGAGATCTTTAGATTAGAGGATTGTTGAGTTTGGAAGGTGAGGAAGTTAAGATTTTATTGCTGCCACTGATGTAATTTCAACGTTAATACATAAAATTCTTAAGGAAATACTGGTGAAACGTTTCCCCGGAAAGGAATACCTTAATATATATGTGGGAATCGGAAGATGAAGAACCGTTTTGGGTTTCCAGCCAGCCTTGGCACTGCCTGGTGGCGCCGCATAGAGGTGTCAAGGGGAAGTCTTGAGAAAGGATGGCGATCAGTGTTCCAGTTTTGTGTCGAGTCATGTCACGCCAAGTTCTGTTCAATCTCATCTTTTGTAATCTTATGTTTAAATGCAGTTTTTATACTTAAAATTACTTCAAGACGTGTTCGGTTTATTCACTTGCCAAAATCCCTTCCCACATTTGGGGGCTCATCCGAGATGCGAAGGATTTCGAGTGCGGAATGGCAATTTTGGCTACAGCGATAAAACCAAGACGCAGGACGACAAGGCGTGAAGTGACAACATTTTTCTGGCAAGATTTACGACAACGGCGTTGGTCCATGGAATATAGAAGACGAGTAGCTGTTCAACTTCCAAAGACGTGGTGGTTCGAGCAGGCTACAAAAGACGAGTTCCAGTATCCTGCAGCCTAAGACGAAAAGAAAAGTGTTCAGCGCGAGTGCCGAAAGACAAAGAAAAATGGCGGACAAAGTGGCGTGTTTACAAGATATTGAAAATGTGAATAATAACATTAAGACTGCACCCGAGGCTAACCTGATTGTCATTTGCTCAGTGTTAAACATTGAATATACGGAAGAGAAAGCCGTGCTTGTGCAACGCGTCTGAGATAAAGTAATGGACCTTTCGTGGCTGGGGATGTGTGAAGATGAAGAAGGGGAGACTGGTGAGAAGATACATGCAATGAGCAAGATGAAAGAGGCAAACGAAGCAATGGCGGAGGAATTACTTGAGTTAAAGGAGGAAATGGCTGGGATGAAATCCATGAAACATTCAACCTCTAGCATGTCAGGATCATCATCGGATTCATCTAGCTTGTCCGAAGACCAGAAACTCTCCAAAGCAATAGGACGTAAACAAAAGAAAATAACAAAGCAAAGACTATAGAAAAAAGCTCAAATGAAGGGGAAGTCGACCAGTACATGGTGGACTTGCGGCACACTGCTAACCGTGGAGTCGCACACAAGTTTGCGTTGACTTTCCGATATGTAGAGGGCTCTGTCAGAACTTATGATGGCAGTGAGAACTATACGGTGCGACGTTTGATTGAGGACTTCGAGGAAACAGCAACTTGGATGGGCTGGGACGAGTTGCATAAATACATATTTGCAAAAAAGTTGCCGACAGCCCTGGCTAAGTTGTTCATGCAGAGTGAACGAGGCATCAAATCCTGGCACAAGTTGAAGAAAGCCCTGAAGAAAGAATTCCGAGATGATACCAGTGCAGCAGAGATTCATCGACTGCTAACCAACCGCCGAAAAACAAAAGTTGAAACTCTTCAGGAATATTTCCTGGTGATGCGAGAAATAGCCAGCAGGTCGGCAATCGATGAAAAATCGCTGATACAATACATTATCGATGGCATCGAGGACGACACTGGAGCCAAGATGATTCTATATGGAGCAAGGAACATCAAGGAATTCAATGAGAAGTTGAAGATCTAACTGCCAACATCACCACACGCTGATCACAACCGGACTCCCTCGTGCCAATGGTCAGGTAGAAAGTATGAACTCCACGATCATCTCCGTGCTGGCTAAGTTGTCCATCGAAAACCCAGGAGATTGGTACAAACACATCGAAGCCACTCAGAGAGCCATGAATCCCACTTAGAACCGCAGTATCAAGCAGATGCCGTTAGAACTTTTGACAGGAGTCCAAATGCGCTGTGAAAATGACCTGAGAATAGTTGAGTTGATCAATGAAGGGATGATAGAAGAGTTTCAGACCAGGAACGATGTTCACCGTGAAGAAGCAAGAGCACAAATCCAGAAAGTGCATCAAGAAAACAGGGTGTAGTTTGATCGACGTTGATGGCCTCCACACCAGTACCAAGTTGCCGATATTGTCGCCATGAAGAAAAAGTACCTTGGGCCTTACGGAGTCTCCCGAGTCAAGCCGAATAACACGACGTCTGTCGTGAAGGGAATCACTTAGGCCCCAAACGAACAACAACTTGTGCTGAGTTCCCCAAACCCTGGCCTGAAGACGTCGCATCATCCGAGGCGGATGGTCTGCAGGATGGCCGATTATGGGAATCGGAAGATGATGAACCGGTTTTGGGTTTCCTGCCAGCCTTGGCACCGCCCGGTGGCGCCGCGTAGAGGAGTCGAGGGGAAGTCTCGAGAAAGGAAGACGATCATTGTTACAGTTTTGTGTCGAGTCATGTCACATAAAGTTCTGTTCAATCTCATCTTTTGTAATCTTATGTTTAAATGCAGTTTTTATACTTATAATTACTTCAAGACGTGTTCGGTTTATTCACTTGCCAAAATCCCTTCCCACATATATATATATCGAACCGAGAATTTCGGAATTGTTTGTTTAGAAATGGGTGAATGTTGTATATGTTACTGATTCATTACCTTTCCTAAGAGAAACCTGTTGGAATCTCATGTTAAGCGAGCGAGTTAGGTGATATTAATGACCAATAATTGTGTATTGTAAATTTATGCAGGCGTACGTTCTGAATTTGATAACTAATTTCGTGTTGTGCTAAAGACGAAGTTAGTTGAAGAGAAGAATTTAATACACTACTAACTTTGCCAAGTAATTCATCGAGATATATAGAGCTCCGATCGGGAGTTCAAATACTATATCAGAGATATTCTTATTACCTTTACCAAATATAAATACAGTAAGTGAGTTGAACGTGTTGGTTAATTATCTCGAAACAGGTGAGTATTGCATGGTATGCCAAAATTGGGATGTGAGTACCAATAGAATGATTTTCTGCATGTGTATGTTAATGTGAGTAGTGCATGCATTTAGTAGGTGGATTATTAGATTATAAAAGGAGTAACCTATATGCATTTGTTTGAACTGTGATGTTGCCTATTACCGTATTTGTAGATTCCTTTTCGCTCTAATTAAATTCTTATTGTGATGTTACAATATGTTCTTATTTACCAGGCAATGGTATTGTTACATAATCAGGACCTTTGGACACGGACCCTTCTTTCAACCATGGACTATTGTCTCGGTTGCTTTCCTCCCTCACTTATTCGGTAGCAGTAGTATTAAGTTAGGTATGGGGGAGAGTGCAACAGATGTATCTTTCATTAAAGGGGGTACAGTTTACATTGATAGTTTGAATCTATAGATTACTATTGGTAGACTAGCAATAGTGTGTTTTGACTACTTTGGGGAGAAATGCTGTCAAAATTAATTGAGAAATATTTGGACAATATCAATTTCATTGAAATTTGGATTGGTTAGTATAAGGGTCACTATACCAAAACCCAGAACAAAGAATGAAAGGAAGAAAGAAACAAGCGTTTTATAGAAAACTTTAAGACATTCTTCTTCTTAATGAATTGTGAGTAGCCCGTCATTCAAATGTAGTATGGCATGTTATGTGTATCATATTATTATGCCTGCAATTATTGTGGTTTGTACTTTAGGTTTGATTGTCCTCGGGAGTGGCCCGAACTTGTGCCTACACTGTTGACAGCAGTGAAGAGTCATGATCCATTGGTGCAGCACCGTGCCTTGCTTATGCTCCACCATGTCATCAAGACACTCTCATCAAAGAGACTTGCTGGCGACAGGAGGTTATTCCAGGAACTGACGAGCAATGTTTTTAGTTTTGTGCTCACCTTGTGGAACAGTCATGTGGAGACCTTCCTATCGCAAGTATGATTGCTTAAATTGAAATTTTGTAGAAGTATAATTGTAGTTTTTAAGTAACTTAGTTAATATCTTTCTCAGTTATAAGCAAATTGTGTCCGTAAATGTATTATTAAGGTGCATATCCATTATATTAGGTCATTGGGACTGAAAAGAAACATTGAAATTATCAAAAAACTTTGGTGAAATTGGAGATTAATATTCAGTAAAAGGAGAACATGTTTGGGTAAGTGATAAAACTTCTGACTAAATTAAATGTTACTGTATGTGCTCGAATACTACCTGCATATTTTTTTTTTTTTATAAAAAAAAGAAAATTGAGGGTGCAGGTGTTAATTGAGCCATCTGAATTTTGATTATGTATTTTGCCCGCCACACACGATGTACGATATTATGAGTATCAGCTAGATATATGTGAAATAAATCTATTAATTTTTGCCCACTCAATAGAAATTACGTTTAAAAGATCAAACTTTAATTAGGGACATATTTCGGGATATGCAATTTTCCTTTTTCAGCCTTAAAATGAAATCCAGTGTACATTGTCAAAATTATAAACATCCATATAAAAACACTAGTGTACATTAAGAAACCTTACATGATATTTCGCCATTGTGTAAATGTCTCAGAAATTTTCTTATTGCTGCTGATACCTTCGGCATGGTGTCAAATAATACATGCCAAATCAATCGAAAATGAGAAATTTAAAAAAGTTTAAAAACTTTTAAAAACACATTTAAAAAACTCGTATCATGCATAAAAACTTAATCTAAACAACATTCAATAACAACTGCACATTAAAACTGTTTTGACAGAAATGAAGCTGCTATTATGTACAGGAGAAACACATGGTAATATTTTAGTCTCATAGCACCGTTGTCCAATTTGACACTAGATAAGGTCAACTCATAATGGTCCCTGAACTGTTCACGTTCCTTTTGGTGATTGGGTGGAAACAACTGTTGGCATGTAGAACTCCTTTAAAATTAATGCTGGACCGGTGCAAGTCACAAGAAGAACCTTGGAAGCCTTAGAATACTGTAATCAAACCCCCGTCATGTGGAGATAAACTATAATTGAAAAAAATATATATTGTGAGAAGAGATCCTTTGAAAAATTGAACACTAAAGAAAATGATGAGATTAGTGTGGATTACATTAAAAATAACTTATGTGTTGTCAAAATTAAGTATCTTCTGAGATTTGTGAGGCGACTGGCATTTGTTGGAATATGTTACAAATTTGAAAAACTCGAGGAGAAAAAGAAGAAAAGGCGTTATAAAGTACGTGTGTTGTTGTTACTTGGAACCTACTGTGGTCATTGTGTTTATGTATCTGCTTAACTGTGGAGGGAGATGCTCGTGTGGCTTGGCACAACTGAGTTATGTGACTACTGTTTCCCAGAGCAGTGCTATTATGGTGTTGAGTGTGAATGAACAGCCTGGGAGGGAATGAGGGTTGGGAGGGGTGGCGGAGGGGAGATAAAAGTGAAGGAGGGGGCGGTGGCCCTCATATGGATTGGAATGACACGGAACAGTGGATGTAGGGGATGGATCATCACCAAACTATGGGTGTGGGAGTAATAAAAGGGGAGGTGGTAACATAAATATTGCATGTTTATATTACGATTGGGGAATAAGGAAAATATAGTGACCAAAATTAAATTTTGCTGGTGATTATATCCCTTAAAGTGTCATACAAAATATTTGCATCAAAGTAAGTTTCATTGAGATTGTGGGTGGGATTGATTTTCTGCGCTGTATTAATTTTGATTTGTTCCAAGATATTCATTAGAGTACCTTTGTTCTCGTAAAGAAGTATTTTCCAATCTTTATACTAGTACACTTGTGCCCTTTGTCATTCATGTGAATCCCCATAGCTGAGAACTTCTTATGCCTAATTGCGTTAAGGTGTTCTGGTATTAAAATTATGACCTGTCTGTCCCACATAGTCAGCGTCACACTCGTTGAATTTGAGTTTGTATATGCCTGATTTTCTTCTTCTTCTTCTGCTTTTACGGCCTCATTGGACCACTTCAATCATTTCTTGGTCCTCTTCTTCAGTAAGTTTCCTTTCCGAGTCGCCCAGTAGCTCTTCATTCGCTCTGATCTTCTCAGGCGTTCCTCATCTGTAAATACCCTTTTTACCGTATTACGTTTGTCTATTTTAGCCTGAAATCTTATTTTTATATCTCTCAGTTTTTTTAATTTTGTTGTTTTGTTTTGCAAGTCATCCAAGGTTATTTCCAATTCTTTCATATCTTCTCTAATTTCCTTAATCCATCCTACTTGTTGTTTCATATTCCAAAGTTTCACTACAATTTTTCTAGATAACTTGGTTTCTGGTGTCCTCATGATGTGACCAAAGAAAGAAAGCCGTTTCTTCTGAATAGTATCAGTGATGGGCTCCAGTTCTCTGTATACCACTTCATTTGGTACTATCCGCCACTGTCCATCTTTCTGATATTTTTTATTTATGCATGTTCTAGCTATTCTTCTTTCTACTTTTAAAATTTTGTCGATTCTGTTTTTCTGAGTAACTTTAAAAAGAGTTTCACTGGTTGAACCACCATCTTGTAATGTTTTAATTTTGTTGCGATTGATAGACATTTTCTTTTATATGTAGACCATGTTAATTTTTGGGCTTTTATCATTTTATTAGTTCTTTCTTGCCATGCAGGTTTCTCATCCAAGTTCATCATCATCATCTTGTACAGTTTCCAGCCCCAGGCTGGGTCTGTTTGGAACATAAGCCTCGCCACTTAGTCCTTTCTTCCCACCACCTCTCCGCTGTCACTCTGGTCCAGTCCTCGCCTCTCTTCTTGACACATTCCTCCACTCCTTTCAGCCATCTATCTCTTGGTCTTCCCCTTGGTCGTTTCTTCTGCATCTGCATCTCATGTATCCTCTTGGGAATCCTCTTCTCATCCATTCTCTTTAAGTGTCCATACCACCTCAGTCTTGACGTCTCAATCCTACCTTGCAAGGGCTCCTCTTTCACCATTTCCCTGACCTTTTCATTCCTCACCCTGTCTCTTTTTGTTACTCCGATCCTACTTCGCAGGAACTTCATTTCACTTGCCTGTATTCTGCTTATGTCTCTTTTCTTCATTGTCCACGTTTCTGAAGCATAGGTCAGTATCGGGATATAGTAGCTTCTGTATAACACTTCCTTGCTTTTTTGTGGGACATCTTTATTCCACACTAAGCTCCTAATGCTTCTCAGAAATGCTTCTGCCTGTCTGCCACGTTCCGTAATCTCTTTGTCATTTCTCCCATTTTCCTCCACTAGACTTCCCAAGTGCTTGAGACTTTCCACCTTCTTCAGCTGTCCACCTCCAAGTGTTATCCCACTCATTGGTCTGTCCTTTTTCCTGGTCGTTAACAGGATCTCACATTTACTGATGTTGAACCTCCATCCGTACTCTCCCACTGTTTCTTCCCAAGCCTTCAGTTGCTCCTGAATTTCCTCCTTGTTTCCCCAGACCATGAGATCATCTGCAAACACCATTGCTTTCATCTTATCTTCTCCTATCTTTCCTGCAATCCGTGTCATTACCTCGTCCATAACCACAATAAAGAGAAGGGGTGACAGCGCACTACCCTGTTTCAGGCCACTCATTTGTCTGAACCAGTCTGTTCTTTCCCCTCCAACTTTCACACAACTCACACTTCCACAATACATCTCCTTCACTCTGCCTACAGTCCCTTTTTCCACTCCCATGTTTTCCATTGCTTCCCAAACCTTCTCCCTACACACACTATCATAGGCCTTTTCGATGTCCAGGAAGGCCATCATCAGATCCTCTCCAAATTCATAGTGGTGTTCCTGGAGCTGTCTCACTGAAAATATGAGATCCACTGTTGATCTCCCAGGTCTGAATCCATACTGCTCCTCTCTCAATTTTCTCTCCACTTTGGCTCGTATTCTACTTTCTAATATCTTTTCATATATCTTGGCACAGTGAGATATGAGTGTGACTCCCCTGTAATTTCTGCACTCCTTTCTGCTTCCTTTCTTAAATATTGGGACAATTAATCCTTTCTTCCAATCTTCTGGGGTCTTTTTCTCCTTCCATATCACCCTCATCACACGGTACAGCCACTGTTTCCCAACCTCCCCTGCTGCCTTCACCATTTCAACACTCACTTCATCCACACCTGGTGCCCTTCCTCCTTTCATCTTGTCTATAGCATCTCCAGTTCTCTCCAAGCCAGGTCCTTTTCCATTCCTGTGTTGTCTTCTCCATCTTCCAATACACTGTCTTCCTCCCTATGACCATTTGGATTCAGCAAATCCTCAAAGTACTCTTTCCACACTGTCTTGAGTGTCTCTTTGTTGTGTACCTCATTTCTGTTTTTGTCCACCATTACCACATCCTCTCGCAGACCTCTTCTCTTACTTTTGACCATCCCATAAAGTACTTTCTTATTTCCTCTGCAGTCTTCCTCCATCATCTCTGTCCACTTTACCATCCACTTTTTCCTCTCCTCTGCGACAATCTTGTTTGCTTCTTTCTTCTTCATCTTATAATCTTCCCTTGCCAGATCAGTTCTTTCCTGGAACCACACTCTGAAAGCCTTGTTCTTCCTTCCCACAGCTTCTTTTACTCTCTCATTCCACCATGGTGTCTCTTCACACCGCTTTCTGTTGCTTGTTCTTCCAAATACTGCCACTGCAGCTTCCACCATTGTGTTTTTGAATTGCTTCCATTCCTCTTCCCCTGTTTTAGGATTGTCTGTTGGCATCCTTTCCCTTATTATCTTCTGGAATTCTTCCTTGACTTCCTTTTCCTTGAGTTTCCATACTTTGATTCTCCTTTCCTGGTACTCTGTCCTCTTGCTATCCTTAACAACTCCCAGGTTCGTTACAAGTATTCTGTGGTCGCTATCTAAGGCCTCTGATGGTATTACCTTTATATCTCTGACACTTCTCTTCATTTCCCAGTCGTACAGCATGTAATCTACCAAAGATTTCTTTGTTAAATCACTGCTGTACCACGTTACCTTGTGGCTTTCTTTCTTCCGGAACCAGGAGTTGCCTACCACTAAACCGTTTCTCTAGCAAAAATCCAGCAACTTTCTCCCTCCTTCATTCCTGCTACCCCATCCTTCTGCTCCCAATACATTTTCATATCCTTGCCTTTCACTTCCTACATGTGCATTCAAATCTCCCATGACAATGATGCTCTGCCCATTCAACTGCTGTTGTAGCTCCTCCTCAAAGTCTTCCTTCTCTTGAGCTGTACATCCAACTTGAGGGGCATATACCTGGGCTATCTCCAGGCTTCTTCCCTTTACAGTTACTCTGATCTTCATGATCCTGTCACTTATTCCCTTTACCTCTTCCTTCATTCCATCTCTCACAACTACTACTACTCCGCTGCTCCTTCCTTCACTGTTCCCACTCCAGTACAACCGGTACCCTTTCCTCAGTTCTCTGCGACCTTCTCCTTTCCATCTTGTTTCTGCCAAGCCCAGTACATCCAGTTTTCTTCTCTCCATCACATCTACAATCTCCTCCACCTTTCCTGTCAGTGTCTGTATGTTTAATGTCCCATCTCGTAGTCCATTAGCATATCCGGGTCGTCGTCGTTTGCATCCGTCCTTTCCGAGGCCTGTTCCTGTTTTGAAAGCAAATATGATATCCACTACTGGCTTGCTAGGCCTATCGTAGCTTCACCAGAGGCCCGTCAGCCGTCACTTTTCAGGGTTCCCATAGAGCCTTCACAGCTACCGCAGCGGTCCCGGGGCACACGAAGTCCCCACTGTACTTCACCCCTACAGGCAATCCCCTACTTCATGCCGTTGCCCGTCTCCCACCACGTGGAGGAGTCTCATCCAAGTTGTAAGTTATAATTTCTCCTAAGTATTTAAATTGCTTCACTATTTTAACTTTCTTGTTATTTACTGTTATGTGATTGATTAAAAGTAGATTTGATACCATTATCTCTGTCTTTTCAAATAATATCTGAAGTCCAATTTTTTGTGCTATATTTTGTAGGCTTATTATTCGATTTCTGGCTTCTTGAATATTATTAGCCAGTATCGCTAAGTCATCTGCGAATCCCAAGCAATTTAAGTCTATTTGATCTTTCTTGGTTCCAATTCTTATGTTCCTAGGATTTTCCCTGTACCATTCCCTCATTTCATATTCCAAAGCACAATTGAAAAGTAGAGGCGATAAACCATCTCCTTGTCTTAATCCTGTTTTAATCGTAAACGGTTCAGATATTTCTCCTCTGAATTTTACTTTAGATTTGGTGTTTGTTAGAGTTAGTTTTATAATTTTTATTAATTTGGGATGAAGTCCGAAATTCCTTAGTATTTTCAGCAATGAAGATCTATGTATACAATCATAAGCTTTTTTGAAGTCTACGAAGGTTATGACTTGTTGTTTTTGTCTACGTTTGTAGTAGTCCATTACTAATTTTAAGGTGATTATCTGTTCAGGGCAGCTTCGCCATGGCCGAAATCCACCTTGATATTCTCCTATTTCCAGTTCTAATTGATCTTTACAACGATTATATATGCCTGATTTATTGTACAGTATTTGAATTTTTTTGAATGATTATTGTTGTTTTGAAAGCTATTTTTATGTTGTACTTCTTGAACGAACTGGTTACATTATACCGTATTTCCTCGCATAATCGTCGCCACCGCGTAATCGTCGCACCCTGCTTTTCAAACACTAAAATAAGTTTATAAAATTTCCTCGCATAATCGTCGCATAGCATATTTGTATTTGTGCGCCAGTCAGTTGCACATGCTGCCGCGACTTTATAACTTGGCGCGACTTTGTCAGAAGAAAAATATCTAGTCTTTATGAGTAGGGGAGTGAGGCGGTTTCTAACTCCCCCCACCACCACTCCCTCTGACGTCACATACTAACCCGCAATACATTCAGGGGCAAAGTCAATATCTCTCAAACGCATGGTCCGATTTTGACAAATGAGGTGTCGTTGGACTCGGGTTGACGCCCTCTTTCCAATGGACCACTCATTTCAACCCCTAAATAAAACCTACCCCTACTAGGGGGTGAAATTGTAATTTTTTAGTGAAAGTCTCTTTTCAAATACGACATGTATAAGGTGCGCTGCTAAAATGAACTTAAACGTTGTTGCTCATATCGCGCATGCGTTTTACGAGATGCCGCTATGGATGAACATTTTTGTTTTTTGTTTTTTACGCATGCGCACTGGGGATTTTTGTAAGAGGGCGAGCTCTTTGAAAAAAATGATTGATAAGAAGAGGTTTTGGTGGTGAGGAGAGAGCCAGATAGTCGCCTACTTTCCTACGAAGTTTGCCGATATCTCTCAAACGCAAGGTCGGATTTGGACGTGTGACGTGTCAAATCGCTTGTCTCGAAGCCCTATACATGTTATTAATAGGTTAGAGTTTTGAGAATGAGGGAAACAGGCTTTTTGGGGGTAAAACCATGATTTTAGACTTTTTCTGATATTTCACGAATGCATGGTCGGATTTGGTCCTATGACATGTCAAATGGCTTGTCTCGAAACCCTTTTTATTTTGGTAATAGGTTAAAGTTTTTGAGAATGAGGGGAAACAGAATTTTTTGGTGTAAAACTGTGATTTTAGACTTTCTGTTATATTTCACAAACCAATTTCGCCGGAGACGTATACGAGGGGTCGTAGGACTCGGAGTGACGCCCCTTTCCTCTCCCCTTTCGAATATAGTATTTATGTTTAAAAAATGCGAAAGGGTCTAACGACACTTTTGTTGAAAACATTTTAGTTTTTAAAACTTTTTCTTTTAATCTGTCTAAAATGTTCATGAAGAGTGGTTGCAGATAGAGACGATACCACTGGACACGTGTTTCAACGAAGCTATTACTGGCCACGGTGGTGATATACCAATACAGTATTCGCTATTTCGATGAGACGGCGGGTCGAGGGTTCGTTTTCCGATTTTTCCTATGATGGAATACCTAATACCTAAACCCCCTGAAGGGGGTCTTTAACATGTAAACGATTATGAGTGACATGACAAATGATAATTCCTTGATCAGATGAAGTTAGCTTTAGATAGAACAAACAGAACTTGGTTATATGTTGCTTGAAGTGAGTATAGAAAACAAACTTGCTGGGGCAGACTGACAGGATGTGGATGTTATTTGAGCTTATTGGAATGCATTGACTTGACTTGACAACAGGGCAATGAAAAAAGCACAGAGATGCTGAGGACACTTGAAGGTCAAACGATATGGCAACTATGGTGGGAGGGGGAAGCGAGGATGATGTCGCCGATCATGTTCAATGTTCAATGGATGAATTTAAATTTTGCGAAGCATTGTTCGTAGAGGGTCATGGGACGACTTGTTTTAAGGATATTTATTTTTCCGATCTTTCTTATGGTGGTCTCATTGATTGAAATCATCCAAAACTGCTAGGGCATGGCCTTGAGATTTTATAAACTGATAATGGGATTTTGATATACAAGGTCCACTCAGAACTTGACATGATGTCATTCTTTTTATGGCTTATGAATTTCCCCAAAAAAGACCCAAAACAACAAGATCATAGACTTTTGCTTTCTTAATATATTGCAAACCCATAATGTTAGATGTTTACTGTGAGTGACGAAACCTAGCTAGGTAAAGAAAGAATTATTGTGGGCTACATGTATGGTGACTGACACGTCTTTGAACATTGGAACTTGTTTTCAGATCTGAGTGTAGTACATAGGGAGTATAGGTTGTAGGCATGGCTTGACAAACGGTGTACACAAAATTCAATTTATCGATTCAAGAATTATGAGTAGACTATCATTAATTAATTGGTTAAAGAGTGTAGCTAAAAATAAAAAAGTGACTACATTAAACTAAACTGAACCAAGTCGAATCAAACCCAACTGAACCAAACCAAGCCTAAAGCAAACCAAACCTAATCAAGAACAAGCCAAGGGCTTAAGTGTAAAACTTGTGGGGGAATGCAGTCATTGGCAATGTCCAAAGAAAGGGATAACGCTCTACCTTTAGAGGGTGAGGTAAAGCTAGCGCATGGTGCTAATGCATATTCCCAAGTACATGAACCACACACACACACAACTATCCTATGCTGTTTTTATGAGTTGACTGTTAAAACTTACTCAGTGGTTACTGAGCAAGATGGTCGCTACACACAACAAGCTTTAAATACTTGAGGCTAATAATCTATACACACACATGCACTCGCTTGTTCTAAACTAAACTGTCTCGCTGGCAGTGCTCACACAGTAGGCAAATGACAGAAATGCTTGGCTAACCGAAATACAATCATTTTCGGTTGTCTAATGATACCAGCTAGCCATTACATGCTATAGTGGTGAGCACATGTGCCTCTTGCACTGGAGATCGTAACTCGATTTCTAGCTCTAAGGCCTAGAACGAATCAAACTAAGAAAGAATGGTATGGTGACGCAGTAGTTAAACTGTTAGCCTTTCAATAAGGTAGACTAGGGTTTGATTTTGGGTTAATATACATGTCATAAACAAACAAACAAAAAAAGCGGAGATAATGTTTAAAACTGATTACACTTGTCTCTTTTCAAATTATTACTTAGATTACAAATACAAAGGTGGACTGGGTTTGATATACAGTTAATGCTGCCTATCGCATACTAGCCTGTAAGAAAGCCAAACAAGCAAAAGGCGTAGGTAGAGCAGTGGTAAAATCACTATGTGTAGAGAACTACCTAACGGGTTTATGAACTGGCAATGCTATGTCGCATAAACAGTGCAGGATACAATCCGGCAACCATAATTTTTATTTTGTGGAACAGAGAAAATGCAATTTTACCTTGATGGATAGCAAATGAGTGCAGATGAATGACCTATGCATTAGCCTACTATAGGGTTATAACCACGAGGTGGAGGTGTGACTTTTATATTTTATTGTTTAGAGACATGGCTTTTTTGTAACCAGTAGATTTAGTATTTTGTAAATATTCATTTTTGTAATTGTAAATAGTGGAAACATTTTTTTTGTAATAGTAAATGTTAAATGTATAACTAAAAGTTATTTGGGATAAGTGTGCATGTCAAGGATAAATAGCGTGGTTGTATTTGTTTTCAAAGACAGGTATGGTTGTGTGAATGTATGACTACAAATAGAATGATAGAGAGAGAGAGAGAAAGCTTGTGTATGTGTGTGTGTGTGTGTGTATGTGGGTAGCATTGATTTTTCAACCAAAGCAAACACGGCAAGGTAGGATGGTGGGGTAATTAATGTATATAGCAAATGGTAAATAGTATACTATATTTTTTTAACACTTGTGTTTTTTTAATGCAGCAGTAGATAGGTGTTATTTTGTAAAACAGTCTTACCTACAGTAGTAGTAGTAGTAGTAGTAGTAGTAGGCCTATATGTTTTTGGAAACAAACAGAAAGAGAATGCACTATTGCCATGGCCAAGCACTTCCATTAAAGTGATTTCAAGAAAATTTAAATCAGCAAATGTGTGTTTTACAAAACTAAACATTCAGCATGGACTAAATCATAAACGTGTCTTCTGTGATATGGAAAAAATAGGAAATCCATGTTTCCATATCAACACAATTTAAAAACTTAAAACTGACATTTAAAAAATGTAAATGGGAAATTGGCAAATGTGTAAACAACAAAATGGAAAATTCTTGTTTCCATATCATGAAATCCAAAAACTTTAAACTGACATTTTCAAATCGTGTACATGGAAAATTGACAAATGGCAATGTGTGAAATGTGAAAATGAAAAAATATGAACAAATGGCTATCATTATTTAAAAAAAATAAAAAACCGTCGTGTTCTATCGTTAAAGTGTGAATCAAACCACATCTACTTATTTGGATCACCCGAGACTGAGTAGACCTGTTTTAGTCCTAATATACTTTTAAAATTTTATGTTAAAGCTCAATTTGAACTCAAGAGCTTTAGAGTGCCAGCTAACTATTATAACCGTTACGTCACAAAGACAACTTTACACTACTCTTAATAAACAATAATAAGAAAAAGAATAATAAATGTTGAATTTTTTTTTTAAGGATGAACATGGTGACACTGTTTCTGTTGCACAGTCTGCTAGCTACTAGCCAGCAGCTGGGGTCTTAGAAAACGATACAGTTGACATTTTATAATGAGATGTGACATGTTTCAAAGTACAGTATTATGGGTTGCTGTTGAGTAAAAACTAATCCTGTACAAGGAAGCAAGGGTTCGAACCCCTTACCTAACATTACTATTGCCTGAACATGGCTTGACGACACTGTATTATTATGATACTCGGTACACAAACCATAGATAGAGTGTATTGTTTAAGATCACTTTCTTTCTGAACATAGGTGGAGACTGTTGATGGTTAACAATGGCATTAATATAGTAGGACGTGGGTATAGCAATTAAGAAAAAACAGACAATACCCATACAATATTTTTATTTATTTAATATAAGTACTTGTACAATAGTTACATTCAAAATACATTTCTTTTTTCTCTATTACTATTTAGTCCTTTTTGATTCTCTTGCATATGAAGGGTAGATAACCTTGTAGTTCAGCCCCTTAAAACAACAACAACACAACCTTTTGCATAGTCTGTGATGTTGACGACTCTTGAGATGTGGAAGATGGATTAAACATAACTTTTACAGCAGGGGTTAAATGTTGCTCAATAAACACTGCACTATTTTGAGTAGCAACATTTTTTTCTTGTACTAGCTTTTTAGCATTGTCATGATTATTTGTTGACACCAACAGTGTTTCATCTGGTACACCACATTGATGATCACTCACACTTAAAACCTTACCATTTCTACTTTTTAGATTGCCTCGACATCTTTTTGACCTCTCTTTTGAGCATCGCCAAAATATTATTCCTTTTACATTTTGACGATTATAGTTATAAGAGTAGCCTTTATAGAGTACACGTTGTTTACCTTTGTTAGTTGTAGTAAGTTCCATAGTAGCAACTAACCTGTTAGTATGATTTGCTCACTACAAAGGTTATAACTGTTCTGATAATAAAATCATTTAGCGTTGGCTTTTATATTTAATATGTACAGTTTGAAGTGATAGCAAAAGTGAGAGCAAAATGGTAGCAGAGTGGTAGAAAATATAACATGTATTGTTAAGAAATAGTTTAAGCTGTTATGTGGATCCATTACATAATAATTTTAGCACGACGAAGCTCATTTTCTATATCCAATAGTTCTTCCTCATATTCAGTATAACCAGCCTGTTTATAGACATGCAGTTGCTGAAGCCGCCGGATTAGCTTACTTGGATTGTTCCAGTAGACAAATTTAACAAATGATTTTTTAGTTGTAAACAAAGCATTACCATTATCATTATTATCTTCATCATCAACATCATCATCATCATAACCATTATCATTATCATCATCATCATTATCATCATCATCATGATCATTATAATCCTCATCACTATTACTATATAGTCCTTTTTGATTCTTTTGCAATACCACATTTTGCACAGTCTGTGTTGCCCTTGATAATGTTGGGAGTTTTTCAGACATTGACAACTGTCCTAACACGACTTTCTGAGGAGATGATACATGCTTCTTAACAAACAATGCACTATCTTGAGCTGCAATATCTTTTTCTGGGACAAGTGTTTTAGCATTTTGAAGAGTTTTTTTAAACAGCAACGATGTTTTATCTGGTACACTACATTGATGATCACTCATACTTAAGACATCACTATTTTTACTTTTCAGCTCACCTCGACACTGTTTTGAACGATGTTTTGAACAACGCCAAATAACAGTTCCATTTTTATTGGTTCGTTTTACAATATATTTATATCCTTTATAGAATGCGTATGGCATACCATTGCTATTTGTTGATACTTCCATGTCAATTGTCAAGCATGAACTAATCTCTAGCAAAGTTCACTCGATAATATAAATAATTTCTAAACCCCAGTAGTGAATAGTCAGTTGTTTTTGATCTATGCAAGCGTAAACATGTCACATACACTGGTGATGGATACTCAAGGCTTTAAGGTCAATGAAAACAAGTACAGTATATATTTAAATAGGTGGCTATCATTGATTGCACAACACGCGGGTCACCATATCTTTTTTTCTTTCGGACTAGTGTTTTAACATTTGAAGAGTGTTTTAAACAGCAACGATGTCTTATCAGTCACACTACATTGATGATCACTCACACTTAAGACCTCGCTATTTTTACTTTTTAACTCACTTTGACACTGTTTTGAACGATGTTTTGAACAACGCCAAATAACAGTTCCATTTTTATTGGTTCGTTTTACAATATACGTATAACCTTTATAGTATGCATATGGCTTACCATAACTATTCGTTGATACTTTCATATCAATTTTCAAGCATGAAATAATCTCCAATAAATTTCGCTCGATAATAGAAATAATAGTTTAAAGTGGGTGCGAAGGTGGGTGCAAAAGTGGGTGCAAAAGTGAGTGTAAAAGTGGGTGTAAAAGTGGGTGCAAAAGTGGGTGCAAAAGTGAGTGCAAAAGTGGGTGCGAAAGTGGGTGCGAAAGTGGATGCAGTTTATAGTAGGCACCATTTTTACTAGAATATGATTTGAGTAAATGTAATTTCTAAACCCAAGTAGTGAATAGTCAGTTGGTTTTGATTTATGCAAGCGTAAACATGTCTCATACACTGATGATGGATACTCAAGGCTTTTTGGTCAACAAAAACAAGTATATAGTTAAAGAGGTAGCTATTATTGATTGCACAACACTGAATCTATTTTTGAAATTTTGACAAAGGGTCTAAGTGCACTTTTGTTAATATCTCGCGAACCAATAAGACTACGGCATTGTATGAGGTATTGTTGGACTTTTTGCCGAAGACTGCTGGTAAACACTTATGTTCCCACGACCTTTTTAAAGATGGCGGCTGACCCACGAGGGGTGATTAAAACGTATTCCAAGCGACGCTTGTCGATAAGCAAACCAATAATCAAAGGGGGGTGTGACAGAGCTTGAGGCGATAACCCCTTTTGATTGATCCCTGTTGATTTGCCCCTTTGGACTGGTCCCCGTTGACAAGTCCCTCTGAACGGGTCCTTTTTGAAGGGAGTCATTTATGACGGGCCCCTGCTGACGGGTCACTGTGGACGGATCCCTGTGGACAGGTCCCTGTTGACAGGTCCTTTTGACTAATCCCTTTGGACCTGTCAACAGGGACCTGTCCACAGGGATCCGTCCACAGTGACCCGTCAGCAGGGGCCCGTCATAAATGACTCCCTTCAAAAAGGACCCGTTCAGAGGGACTTGTCAACGGGGACCAGTCCAAAGGGGCAAATCAACAGGGATCAATCAAAAGGGGTTATCGCCTCAAGCTCTGTCACACCCCCCTTTGATTATTGGTTTGCTTATCGACAAGCGTCGCTTGGAATACGTTTTAATCACCCCTCGTGGGTCAGCCGCCATCTTTAAAAAGGTCGTGGGAACATAAGTGTTTACCAGCAGTCTTCGGCAAAAAGTCCAACAATACCTCATACAATGCCGTAGTCTTATTGGTTCGCGAGATATTAACAAAAGTGCACTTAGACCCTTTGTCAAAATTTCAAAAATAGATTCAGTGTTGTGCAATCAATAATAGCTACCTCTTTAACTATATACTTGTTTTTGTTGACCAAAAAGCCTTGAGTATCCATCATCAGTGTATGAGACATGTTTACGCTTGCATAAATCAAAACCAACTGACTATTCACTACTTGGGTTTAGAAATTACATTTACTCAAATCATATTCTAGTAAAAATGGTGCCTACTATAAACTGCATCCACTTTCGCACCCACTTTCGCACCCACTTTTGCACCCACTTTTGCACCCACTTTTACACCCACTTTTACACTCACTTTTGCACCCACTTTTGCACCCACCTTCGCACCCACTTTAAACTATTATTTCTATTATCGAGCGAAATTTATTGGAGATTATTTCATGCTTGAAAATTGATATGAAAGTATCAACGAATAGTTATGGTAAGCCATATGCATACTATAAAGGTTATACGTATATTGTAAAACGAACCAATAAAAATGGAACTGTTATTTGGCGTTGTTCAAAACATCGTTCAAAACAGTGTCAAAGTGAGTTAAAAAGTAAAAATAGCGAGGTCTTAAGTGTGAGTGATCATCAATGTAGTGTGACTGATAAGACATCGTTGCTGTTTAAAACACTCTTCAAATGTTAAAACACTAGTCCGAAAGAAAAAAAGATATGGTGACCCGCGTGTTGTGCAATCAATGATAGCCACCTATTTAAATATATACTGTACTTGTTTTCATTGACCTTAAAGCCTTGAGTATCCATCACCAGTGTATGTGACATGTTTACGCTTGCATAGATCAAAAACAACTGACTATTCACTACTGGGGTTTAGAAATTATTTATATTATCGAGTGAACTTTGCTAGAGATTAGTTCATGCTTGACAATTGACATGGAAGTATCAACAAATAGCAATGGTATGCCATACGCATTCTATAAAGGATATAAATATATTGTAAAACGAACCAATAAAAATGGAACTGTTATTTGGCGTTGTTCAAAACATCGTTCAAAACAGTGTCGAGGTGAGCTGAAAAGTAAAAATAGTGATGTCTTAAGTATGAGTGATCATCAATGTAGTGTACCAGATAAAACATCGTTGCTGTTTAAAAAAACTCTTCAAAATGCTAAAACACTTGTCCCAGAAAAAGATATTGCAGCTCAAGATAGTGCATTGTTTGTTAAGAAGCATGTATCATCTCCTCAGAAAGTCGTGTTAGGACAGTTGTCAATGTCTGAAAAACTCCCAACATTATCAAGGGCAACACAGACTGTGCAAAATGTGGTATTGCAAAAGAATCAAAAAGGACTATATAGTAATAGTGATGAGGATTATAATGATCATGATGATGATGATAATGATGATGATGATAATGATAATGGTTATGATGATGATGATGATGTTGATGATGAAGATAATAATGATAATGGTAATGCTTTGTTTACAACTAAAAAATCATTTGTTAAATTTGTCTACTGGAACAATCCAAGTAAGCTAATCCGGCGGCTTCAGCAACTGCATGTCTATAAACAGGCTGGTTATACTGAATATGAGGAAGAACTATTGGATATAGAAAATGAGCTTCGTCGTGCTAAAATTATTATGTAATGGATCCACATAACAGCTTAAACTATTTCTTAACAATACATGTTATATTTTCTACCACTCTGCTACCATTTTGCTCTCACTTTTGCTATCACTTCAAACTGTACATATTAAATATAAAAGCCAACGCTAAATGATTTTATTATCAGAACAGTTATAACCTTTGTAGTGAGCAAATCATACTAACAGGTTAGTTGCTACTATGGAACTTACTACAACTAACAAAGGTAAACAACGTGTACTCTATAAAGGCTACTCTTATAACTATAATCGTCAAAATGTAAAAGGAATAATATTTTGGCGATGCTCAAAAGAGAGGTCAAAAAGATGTCGAGGCAATCTAAAAAGTAGAAATGGTAAGGTTTTAAGTGTGAGTGATCATCAATGTGGTGTACCAGATGAAACACTGTTGGTGTCAACAAATAATCATGACAATGCTAAAAAGCTAGTACAAGAAAAAAATGTTGCTACTCAAAATAGTGCAGTGTTTATTGAGCAACATTTAACCCCTGCTGTAAAAGTTATGTTTAATCCATCTTCCACATCTCAAGAGTCGTCAACATCACAGACTATGCAAAAGGTTGTGTTGTTGTTGTTTTAAGGGGCTGAACTACAAGGTTATCTACCCTTCATATGCAAGAGAATCAAAAAGGACTAAATAGTAATAGAGAAAAAAGAAATGTATTTTGAATGTAACTATTGTACAAGTACTTATATTAAATAAATAAAAATATTGTATGGGTATTGTCTGTTTTTTCTTAATTGCTATACCCACGTCCTACTATATTAATGCCATTGTTAACCATCAACAGTCTCCACCTATGTTCAGAAAGAAAGTGATCTTAAACAATACACTCTATCTATGGTTTGTGTACCGAGTATCATAATAATACAGTGTCGTCAAGCCATGTTCAGGCAATAGTAATGTTAGGTAAGGGGTTCGAACCCTTGCTTCCTTGTACAGGATTAGTTTTTACTCAACAGCAACCCATAATACTGTACTTTGAAACATGTCACATCTCATTATAAAATGTCAACTGTATCGTTTTCTAAGACCCCAGCTGCTGGCTAGTAGCTAGCAGACTGTGCAACAGAAACAGTGTCACCATGTTCATCCTTAAAAAAAAAAATTCAACATTTATTATTCTTTTTCTTATTATTGTTTATTAAGAGTAGTGTAAAGTTGTCTTTGTGACGTAACGGTTATAATAGTTAGCTGGCACTCTAAAGCTCTTGAGTTCAAATTGAGCTTTAACATAAAATTTTAAAAGTATATTAGGACTAAAACAGGTCTACTCAGTCTCGGGTGATCCAAATAAGTAGATGTGGTTTGATTCACACTTTAACGATAGAACACGACGGTTTTTTATTTTTTTTAAATAATGATAGCCATTTGTTCATATTTTTTCATTTTCACATTTCACACATTGCCATTTGTCAATTTTCCATGTACACGATGTGAAAATGTCAGTTTAAAGTTTTTGGATTTCATGATATGGAAACAAGAATTTTCCATTTTGTTGTTTACACATTTGCCAATTTCCCATTTACATTTTTTAAATGTCAGTTTTAAGTTTTTAAATTGTGTTGATATGGAAACATGGATTTCCTATTTTTTCCATATCACAGAAGACACGTTTATGATTTAGTCCATGCTGAATGTTTAGTTTTGTAAAACACACATTTGCTGATTTAAATTTTCTTGAAATCACTTTAATGGAAGTGCTTGGCCATGGCAATAGTGCATTCTCTTTCTGTTTGTTTCCAAAAACATATAGGCCTACTACTACTACTACTACTACTACTGTAGGTAAGACTGTTTTACAAAATAACACCTATCTACTGCTGCATTAAAAAAACACAAGTGTTAAAAAAATATAGTATACTATTTACCATTTGCTATATACATTAATTACCCCACCATCCTACCTTGCCGTGTTTGCTTTGGTTGAAAAATCAATGCTACCCACATACACACACACACACACACATACACAAGCTTTCTCTCTCTCTCTCTATCATTCTATTTGTAGTCATACATTCACACAACCATACCTGTCTTTGAAAACAAATACAACCACGCTATTTATCCTTGACATGCACACTTATCCCAAATAACTTTTAGTTATACATTTAACATTTACTATTACAAAAAAAATGTTTCCACTATTTACAATTACAAAAATGAATATTTACAAAATACTAAATCTACTGGTTACAAAAAAGCCATGTCTCTAAACAATAAAATATAAAAGTCACACCTCCACCTCGTGGTTATAACCCTATAGTAGGCTAATGCATAGGTCATTCATCTGCACTCATTTGCTATCCATCAAGGTAAAATTGCATTTTCTCTGTTCCACAAAATAAAAATTATGGTTGCCGGATTGTATCCTGCACTGTTTATGCGACATAGCATTGCCAGTTCATAAACCCGTTAGGTAGTTCTCTACACATAGTGATTTTACCACTGCTCTACCTACGCCTTTTGCTTGTTTGGCTTTCTTACAGGCTAGTATGCGATAGGCAGCATTAACTGTATATCAAACCCAGTCCACCTTTGTATTTGTAATCTAAGTAATAATTTGAAAAGAGACAAGTGTAATCAGTTTTAAACATTATCTCCGCTTTTTTTGTTTGTTTGTTTATGACATGTATATTAACCCAAAATCAAACCCTAGTCTACCTTATTGAAAGGCTAACAGTTTAACTACTGCGTCACCATACCATTCTTTCTTAGTTTGATTCGTTCTAGGCCTTAGAGCTAGAAATCGAGTTACGATCTCCAGTGCAAGAGGCACATGTGCTCACCACTATAGCATGTAATGGCTAGCTGGTATCATTAGACAACCGAAAATGATTGTATTTCGGTTAGCCAAGCATTTCTGTCATTTGCCTACTGTGTGAGCACTGCCAGCGAGACAGTTTAGTTTAGAACAAGCGAGTGCATGTGTGTGTATAGATTATTAGCCTCAAGTATTTAAAGCTTGTTGTGTGTAGCGACCATCTTGCTCAGTAACCACTGAGTAAGTTTTAACAGTCAACTCATAAAAACAGCATAGGATAGTTGTGTGTGTGTGTGGTTCATGTACTTGGGAATATGCATTAGCACCATGCGCTAGCTTTACCTCACCCTCTAAAGGTAGAGCGTTATCCCTTTCTTTGGACATTGCCAATGACTGCATTCCCCCACAAGTTTTACACTTAAGCCCTTGGCTTGTTCTTGATTAGGTTTGGTTTGCTTTAGGCTTGGTTTGGTTCAGTTGGGTTTGATTCGACTTGGTTCAGTTTAGTTTAATGTAGTCACTTTTTTATTTTTAGCTACACTCTTTAACCAATTAATTAATGATAGTCTACTCATAATTCTTGAATCGATAAATTGAATTTTGTGTACACCGTTTGTCAAGCCATGCCTACAACCTATACTCCCTATGTACTACACTCAGATCTGAAAACAAGTTCCAATGTTCAAAGACGTGTCAGTCACCATACATGTAGCCCACAATAATTCTTTCTTTACCTAGCTAGGTTTCGTCACTCACAGTAAACATCTAACATTATGGGTTTGCAATATATTAAGAAAGCAAAAGTCTATGATCTTGTTGTTTTGGGTCTTTTTTGGGGAAATTCATAAGCCATAAAAAGAATGACATCATGTCAAGTTCTGAGTGGACCTTGTATGTCAAAATCCCATTATCAGTTTATAAAATCTCAAGGCCATGCCCTAGCAGTTTTGGATGATTTCAATCAATGAGACCACCATAAGAAAGATCGGAAAAATAAATATCCTTAAAACAAGTCGTCCCATGACCCTCTACGAACAATGCTTCGCAAAATTTAAATTCATCCATTGAACATTGAACATGATCGGCGACATCATCCTCGCTTCCCCCTCCCACCATAGTTGCCATATCGTTTGACCTTCAAGTGTCCTCAGCATCTCTGTGCTTTTTTCATTGCCCTGTTGTCAAGTCAAGTCAATGCATTCCAATAAGCTCAAATAACATCCACATCCTGTCAGTCTGCCCCAGCAAGTTTGTTTTCTATACTCACTTCAAGCAACATATAACCAAGTTCTGTTTGTTCTATCTAAAGCTAACTTCATCTGATCAAGGAATTATCATTTGTCATGTCACTCATAATCGTTTACATGTTAAAGACCCCCTTCAGGGGGTTTAGGTATTAGGTATTCCATCATAGGAAAAATCGGAAAACGAACCCTCGACCCGCCGTCTCATCGAAATAGCGAATACTGTATTGGTATATCACCACCGTGGCCAGTAATAGCTTCGTTGAAACACGTGTCCAGTGGTATCGTCTCTATCTGCAACCACTCTTCATGAACATTTTAGACAGATTAAAAGAAAAAGTTTTAAAAACTAAAATGTTTTCAACAAAAGTGTCGTTAGACCCTTTCGCATTTTTTAAACATAAATACTATATTCGAAAGGGGAGAGGAAAGGGGCGTCACTCCGAGTCCTACGACCCCTCGTATACGTCTCCGGCGAAATTGGTTTGTGAAATATAACAGAAAGTCTAAAATCACAGTTTTACACCAAAAAATTCTGTTTCCCCTCATTCTCAAAAACTTTAACCTATTACCAAAATAAAAAGGGTTTCGAGACAAGCCATTTGACATGTCATAGGACCAAATCCGACCATGCATTCGTGAAATATCAGAAAAAGTCTAAAATCATGGTTTTACCCCCAAAAAGCCTGTTTCCCTCATTCTCAAAACTCTAACCTATTAATAACATGTATAGGGCTTCGAGACAAGCGATTTGACACGTCACACGTCCAAATCCGACCTTGCGTTTGAGAGATATCGGCAAACTTCGTAGGAAAGTAGGCGACTATCTGGCTCTCTCCTCACCACCAAAACCTCTTCTTATCAATCATTTTTTTCAAAGAGCTCGCCCTCTTACAAAAATCCCCAGTGCGCATGCGTAAAAAACAAAAAACAAAAATGTTCATCCATAGCGGCATCTCGTAAAACGCATGCGCGATATGAGCAACAACGTTTAAGTTCATTTTAGCAGCGCACCTTATACATGTCGTATTTGAAAAGAGACTTTCACTAAAAAATTACAATTTCACCCCCTAGTAGGGGTAGGTTTTATTTAGGGGTTGAAATGAGTGGTCCATTGGAAAGAGGGCGTCAACCCGAGTCCAACGACACCTCATTTGTCAAAATCGGACCATGCGTTTGAGAGATATTGACTTTGCCCCTGAATGTATTGCGGGTTAGTATGTGACGTCAGAGGGAGTGGTGGTGGGGGGAGTTAGAAACCGCCTCACTCCCCTACTTTTATGCTTGCGGGCTATGAACTGTGACGCGAGTGGCAAGCTTCGTCACTTAGCACATTCCGCGAGCATATAATCTGGCGTGATCTTGTCAGGAGAAAGTAATCTCGTCTTATTCTGCTGGCAATGAACCGCGACGCGAGCGGCCAGCGCACATTCCGCGGACTTATCGGCCTAATCTGGTGTGATCTTGTCAGGAGAAAGTAATCTCGTCTTTATGCCTGCGGGGATTTTCAAGCAGTTAGGATGAAAATAAAAATTCTGAATATTTAGAAACAAAAATTACATTTCTACGTTAACTGGTTCGCGTTTTCTGGCCAGGTAACGAACATGATGTTAGATGATAGAATAATCTCCTTGTTCCGTCCCCTTGGCCGGGGTGAGATGCTTATTTATATACCCTGCGGTGTAGCCGTGGTTTTAAATCGCACCACGGCTGCGATGGGTCACTGAAGAAAGTCCGGAGATCGGAGGTTCGAATCCCGTGGCTATCCTGATTGTGGTTTTCCCGCAGTTCGATTCCCGGTCAATGCATGTGAGATTTTCGATGTGAAATGCCATGTCCTGTGGTTCGGATTCCACGTAAAAAGGAGGTCCCGTGGCTCATAATCACAAGATTCACGGTCACGTAAAACTACAATCTTCCTTCCTTCCTTTCCTTGGTTTTCCCGCATTTCCCCACACTCCTTCCAGGCAAATGCTGGAATAGTTTCTTAGTTCAAGACCAGGGGCACCCTGTCCTTAATACAGCTACACTACTACGACTATCACAGAAACTCCAGTTATATCAAACAAGTACACGGGGCTGATGACCAAGATGTCTCAAGCACATAATATGAATATTAACAACAGAGATCATAAGTTTATGTATTTCGCTGTGGCATACTGTTTCAAGGATTTTCCCTCCCCCTGTGTAGATGTTATTGAAGGATGAAATGACAAGCATGATAAAGGTGCAATATGGAATAATATGCCATAGGTGAGCCAGAGTACTGTCCACCGTCCACTTTGTCCAGCACAGATCCACATTGAGCTGTCGGGAATCAATTCTGTGGCTGAGGAATGAGAAGCCGGTGGTAATCCACCTCTTTAAAATGGCAAAACACTGGAAAACAACACATGCTATTTCATTTTATACAATATACATTTACATTAGCGGGTGTCTCACGATAAACCGTCCTCGCTTCTCCCGACCCTATACACAACAGAGATCAATAGTGTGTTATTGCAACATCTCTCAGTACAAGACAGCGCTACAGGTTTTTTGGCGAGCAACCCCGTATACATACTAAAAACCAAAACAAATACAAATGAAATAAACTTACCACACGTGTCTGGTTGCTCAGAACTGTCAGAATTTTTTTTTAAATGGCGTCTGTGAGAAAAGCTTTTACTATATGCACCTGTATGTAGGCTACAGTTAACTGTCGTAGCCCCTAAATAACCAACAACAACTATTAAAATTCTAATAGTTATCACGACTATAAAATTTCCTGCCGTCATTACACTTTACATACTTGAAAACCTTGCGTTTTAACATTCTCTGTATAGACCGAGTGCTCCCGTTAAATCCAGTGGATTCATGCATTAAATGAACGAACTTCTTTGCTGTAGGGAACTCGCGTCTATCATAAAACTCGAATACCTTACGGCGTAAAACATCCTGATCAAAATCGTCAATTCCAGTGACTCTTTTCAGTACCATATGATTTTTACCTGGCGATCCAAAGTACACAATTCCACTTGCCTGTAATGATAACTTCGCTTCACGAACAATTCTCTTCACACTCCGTAGACCTATATCACCACAGGCAAGCGCTGTGGCAACATCGCACAATGGAGTCCCTGCGTCTGCTACTCGCTTGAATGTTCTTACTGCTGTGAACGACTGAGTGCTACTGCCGCTGATTGGCTGAGACATGACCGCGGTATTGCGCATCGGGGACCCACGGGCCATCAACGCTGTCGCCGAGCATAGTAAAAATCAAAACATTGAGTGTCTAAGTCCTTCGACTTTTTAACACAACAATATAACAATAAAGTACACTAATAAGCATGCATATAAAACAACAAATGAACATGGACACTGAAAAGATCAAAATCTTTGAAACTTTAAAATACTTTAAGAACACTAAAACTTTGTCATTTGCATTAATTCAAACATAAAAATATTGTATGTTTCATAGCATTGAATAGAGATCGTTTGGTTCTTATGGGTCCAATTTGATTATTTGTCATTGCAAGTTACTATATTGTAATTTTGTTGTTAACATATTTTGTTGGTGATGATGAAAACTTTGATTGTCGTGTTGAATGGTTTATTCTATATCAAACGTCAGGTCAAGTCCTGAGGAAAATATCCCTCCGCGCATCTCCTCTCTCTGTGGCCCATCTTGAGTTTCTGGCATTGTCATCCCTCAACCTACTATATATAAGGTGCGTTCAAAAAGTAACGAGCCGGAGGCATAGTTACAGAAACCAGTACCTGTATGTTAGAAGTATTGGCCCTGGCTGTTGAGGCACTTGTCCCACTGTGACACAAGGCGGTGAATGGCTGACTCATAAAATTCCCTGGGCTGCGATGTGAACCAGTTCCGCACGTACAGCTGGACGTCGGCGTCCGAGGTGAATCGTTGGCCCCGCAGAGCCCTTTTCAGGGGACCAAACATGGCGTAATCACAGGGAGAGAGGTCTCGACTGTATGGAGGGTGGCCGAGAACCTCCCATTTGAATTTCTGCAGCAGTGCCGCGACTGTGTAGGCCGTGTGAGGTCGTGCATTGTCGTGGAGCAGATTGACCCCACGGGTGAGATTGCCTGGTCGTTTTGTTTTGATTGCTTGGCGAAGGGTGGTCAAGGTTTGCGAGAAACGCGGGGCATTCACTGTTGTCCCGTGCGGCATGAAGTGTATCAGATGGGGCCCATCTTGGTCAAAGAAGAACGTCAGAATTACTGGCAGCGTTGGACGATTGATGCATGCTGCTGCTCGCTTTGTATCGTCACGTGACGACCACGTGTGCCCTCTAGCGACGGGCTGTGACCTTCCACGCTCTTTTCATAACCACACCTTGTTACACACACCACGATTTGCGCATTCCAGCCTCCGGCTCGTTACTTTTTGAACGCACCTTATACGTCTAAAATCATTTGTTTGCACCTTTTACACAATCTCTCTCCACTTTTATTATCTTCGAAGTAGTTAAGTGGTGATTCAAACTTAACAGCTGCAGTTTGAACACGTCATCTTATTGAGGAAACCATGTTGTATATTAATCAATCGTAACAGTGTTGCCAACCTTTGAGCCTGATTCACCATAAAATCAAATTACTCGGGTGCTCTTTTGCCACTCAAACAAAGTTTATACACAAAAAAATGTAATATAATATCAAATTCGTACTGAATTACTCTGCCTATCGTTTCAAATACCACTAAAACTGTATTAACAACCACAAATTCATCACATGAAAAGCAAAGTTGGTGAAGCTCCCAAGTAGGGAGAAAATGAAAAATCTATTCATAGATTTTTCCAAAGAGATTTCTGAAAAGTAATCTAGTGAGCTTATAGAAACATAGTAACATGTGCTGGAAAATATTGTATGCCAAAAGCAAGCTGAAAAGGTGGGAACTATTTCCTGGCACGTTAGATTCTTCAAAGATCAGAACATCAAAGGTACCACTTAGGTCTTGAGGTGACTAGAGGCATAGAATCATTGCGTTAAAACAGTATAAATATTGACTTCGCAGATCTTGTGTGGCATTCCTGTTGAAATTAAATTATAAGATGTCTTTCTGTATCCATGTGAATCTTCTGAATTCAAATTTGATGTATACCGGTATCTTAAAAAATATAAAAAAAATAAAAAATGAAAAAAATAAATTAATTGACCACATTAAACACTAAATTCTCAAAGAAGAAAAACTCTTTTGATACCATAAAATATTGAAAAATCGAAAAAAATAGTTGTATAAATTCTTAAAGAAGTAAAACTCTTTTGATACCATGAAATATTGAAAAATCAAAAAAATAGTTGTATAAAGGAACAAAGTACTGTATTTAAGAAATAGACTCACTTTCCATTTGACTAAGTCCTGATGCCGATGCCAAGAAACATAAATCTGATAGAATTTACGTGTATTTAAACATCAAAAGGGCTGCTTCGGTGGCGTAGTTGGTAGCATGCTGAGCTTCTATGCCCAAGGTCGCGGGTTCAAACCTGGCCGAAGTCGCCTGATTTTTTAAGAGCGTTAAAAATCCCTCGGTATGGTTTCCTTCGGAGGGGAAGTGAAGCCGGCGGGCCCATGTCATAGATTTATGGCTTGTAAAAGAACCTTCCACTAACTACAATTGTGTGAAGCTAAGTTTATAGGTTAGATTTGATTAACGCTCTATTAGTTCCAACGTTCACCGCCAGGTGCTGGGTACGGTGTCATCTAGTAGCTCGCAGCTAGGTGTCGTTAATGGTAGCGTTTGGTAGCAAAAGTAGGAATTACTTGAAATTCATTGTCTGCAGTCCTTACCTGGTACAGATAACACACACTAATACAGTCATCACAATTAACTCTGGTTATCAGACAGATTCTACACACACCCAAACAGGGGCGCACCCAGGGGGGGGGCTTTGGGGGCTTAAGCCCCCCCTAAAAACCTGGGAACACTTTAAAAACATTGATGATATCTTTCAAGAAAATTGATTGCATAACGGGCTCTAGAATGTTTAGTGTTGGAACGTTGGAACATTTTGCGATTTTCTACTGGTTTAAAATAGAATTATGTTAGGCCTATATTTATGCAACACTTGAGTGATAATAATATATATTGTAAACACAACACGATCGGATATTTCCGTCCGTTGTCGTAACTATGCTCGGAGCAAGATGCGCGTGGGACAGCGGTGAAAATTTATCCCCCCAGGTTTTGTGCTGTGCTCTGTGTCAGGCGTCAAGTCAGTCGTGGTGTTTGTAAAAATTTAATTCGTTGATTGTTGTTGTGTTTGTATTTTCTATTGGCTATTGGTGTTCGTAGTGTGTCCAATTGGACTAGTAGTAATGGGAGACAAAAGAAAGTCAAACATGCAAAACTACTTTAAACCGTTAAAAATCAATAAATATGATGTGGTTAGTGTTAGTGAATGTGGCAATCCTTCAACGAGTAAGGAATTGTTAACAAGGACTGCAAGCATAGAAAAACAGCCAAGTTGTTCATCAGAGGCAAATGTGAGCAGGTCTAAGGCCGTTGTAAGTAAACATAACATGGATTTGGACATTGGTTTATTTAAAAACAAAGTGTTGACGGACAATGAAATGTTCAAAGTTTTAAATGACAAATGGGTTCCTCAGACCAACTTTACTTTCCTTTTAGATCACATGGGAACCAACAACGAAAATTTTCGTTTTCATGGCTAAAGAAATATACATGGCTTTCGTATTCGGGAATTGAAGACTCTGCTTACTGTGTCCATTGTATGCTTTTTTTTTAAGAAGTAGGTAAGAGTAATGCTCAACATACTGGACAACTTGTTGAAGAAGGTTTTTGTAACTGGAAAAAAGCACTAGAAAAGTTTAAAAAACATGCAAACTCGCAGTATCATAAAGACTCATGTGTAAGCGCAGCTAACTTTAAAAGAGTTATGGACTGCCGACCGCGTCTGTGGTTGTATTATCAGGAACTGCTTTGGAATAGTGGAGGAGTTGTAGGATTTTTTAACACTGCTAAAAGACAAGCAGTTTTAAAACAGTGCATTGAATCTGAGGTAAATCTTGAAACCAACAAGAAAAAAATCCTGCAGCTTTGTCCAACGAGATGGGTACAAAGGCACGATGCTATTTTTGTTATGAAAGAACTGCTGCAACCTTTTGAAGTAGCGTTAGAGGAGATTAAAAACTGGAATGATAGGGAACCTTCTTCAGGAGCTCTAATACTACTAAACTCCTTAAGTCAAGGTGAATTTATAATTTCTCTCTTGGCATCAGAAAAACTGCTTGGTTATACAGTAAACGTAAGCAAAAAGCTTCAGGGAACTGATTTAGATTTATCGTCTGCAATTACACACGCTGAAACTGTGATTGAAAGCTTAAAATCTCTAAGAAAAAATGCAGATCAAGAATTTCACTAGTTGTTTGAAGAAGCTACCAAAATTGCTAATAACTGCGGTTCAATAATTTCGATGCCTCGAACAGTTAGAAGACAACTGAACAGAAGCATCATACCAGCAGAAACTCCAGAATTATAATATAAAAGATCTGTTTTCATCCCTTGGATTGACTCTTTCATTATTTCATTGGAATCTCGATTCATCAAGCATAAAGACTTATTAGAGAGTTTTGAGTGCTTACTGCCATCAACCAATGCATCACATACACATAAAGAACCTTCCAAGAAAAAATGCAACTTGATTTCTTACAGCTGTGTAATTTTTATAAGAATGAAAATTGAAAGTGGAGGAAACAACAAAGGCCTGCTTATGGCTGAGTTTGAACTGTGGCACAAGAGCACCAAGACCCACGCTAATAACCCGAAAATCGATGTGTTGAATCTATGTGACAAGGACTTTTTTCCTAATATCCACACATTGTTGAGAATTTTGTGTACCATCCCTGTGAATACAAGCACTGCTGAGAGGACATTTTCTACACTACGTCGGCTGAAAACATATCTTAGGAATACCATGGGTGCAGACAGGCTGACTGGTCTAGCAGCACTGAATATTCACCGGGAAATTGAAGTCACCAGTACCGAGGTAGTTTCCGTTTTGAAAATATCTGCTAGGCGGCTGGATTTTGTTCTGTGAAATTTGAGTTTCCACTTTATTCAAACAACGTTAATGTTAATTAATTAATACATGATTTGGTATTCAACTATTTGTTTAAACTTGCATTCAGCCTGTGTAATTAAGTTCAACTTGAAATTCTAGAAATTAAGATTTTTTATTATAATGTTAGTTATTAAGGAAAATTAAAATAACATATATTTTCACGTCCAGTACATAAAATATTTGCTACAATCCGTAACACTATGGTATACAATTACATCTCGTAATTTTTAAAATGTAATTTTTCGTTCCAATTAAATTTACATATTCAAAATCAAAATGTTATTATTAATTTCCTAAAACCTATAATAGATCTTGGTATAAACAACTCAAAACTTAATAAATGATAGCAGATAATTGATGTTACACGTCAATCTGACGATCCTGGTAGCTGGATATATAGTTATGATAATAGTGAGCAGAGCAATCCAGTCGTTATCACTCTGATCGTGATCAAAAGTTAATTCTTGATAAAAATCATGCAGTCCCTTTTTATTACTTGTATAACCTTAGCTCAATGGTACTGTAACTAACATTTGTATAAAACCAATGCACATTTTGTTTAAATAATCTTTTGTATTGGTTTTAACAGAGCATTCTACAGTATGTTTGATCTTATAGAATATCTTTTTATGCATATGATCTCAAATATACATACACAAGACTAAAATGGACACATTTTCTTTCCATAGCTGAAATCATGTTATTGAGGAAAGCCCCCTCCAAACCAAAAGCCTGGGTGCGCCCCTGCACCCAAAGTATATGAGGCTACATGACCATGTTGTCGCAGCCCCTAAACTGAGGAACCAACCTAACATCAAAGGATCTGCAAAAAGATTGAGAAGAAGCATGTGAATAGATTATTATGAATAAACTTTTAAAGTACTGGGAAAATCAAAGTTAAGTGTTAATAAACGTGAAAAACTGCGTTTGTGTTTAATGAAATGGTAAATTTACGTTTAACCGGACGTGCTCCATATTCGTGCTCGTTGCTGTTACGAATGTCAGTCTACTGAGAGTTGATTGTGTTGTGCTACCAGCTGACTGCCGGGAGGGTGGAAAGGAAAGGGGAAGTAATGGAGAGGGGTGTTTTTGTGCAGGTGTGCGAACGCAGGGTGAATGAAGCAATCAATCGTAACAGTGTTGCCAACCTTTGAGCCTGATTCACCATAAAATCAAATTACTCTGGTGCTCTTTTGCCACTCAAACAAAGTTTATACACAAAAAAATGTAATATAATATCAAATATACCTTCTTCTTTTGAAGGGGGCTGGGAATTACAGAAATGGCTAGCATTTTTTTTTGGAATGGTATAGTGATAATTATTATCTTGATTATTGGATTTATACTTTTGAATTTCAAAATGTTCTGCGAGCGCGTCAAGTATGACATTGGCGTCAAAATATATTTCATTCAGATTTCTTGAATTTGTTAATTCGAAAATAAAAATCCACCTTAAACCCAATCTTACTATACCATTAAGCTAGCGATTTCAGTAATTCCCACCCCATCCCCTTCTAAAGAGGAAGGTGTCAATGAATTCGCCCTGCAATTGCATGCCTGTGCAAACACACTCTTCACCATTCCCTCCCCCTCTCCTTTCTTCCCTTCCAATTAGAATAAGGTCATTCACTACCCACTGTCGACATAAAAGATATGAACAGTGTACTTCCGATGATTCGCTCTGCGGTTAATTTGCGGGTCTCCAAGAGTTTTTTTTACAACAAAGTAATTCTTTCAGAAACTTGATCATCCCGCTGAATATAATAATTTCTCCGTCGTTTAAACAAATTTTAACGCGATATGATACGTG